>OY288262.1:14447442-15752621 GCA_958450325.1 Agrostemma githago | reverse complement strand
GAATCAAATTCCTCCCCGAGTTATCTCTATTTATTTCCATTTCACCATTTTGGATCGTTTTACTCCGTCACTTGGTTTATAGGACGACCCTAGTCCTTTGTTTTTACGAGGGACCGAGACATGTTTTTAGTCACTAATTTCATGGGAGTTCGCTTTCCATCTCCATCTCACGCCCTTGAAATAGCTTGGACCGAAACCGATTGATGTATAATGTGATTATGTGACCTTTTTAGTGTTGGATTATCATTATTTATGCTTTAGTTAGATTTTAGAATTGCGACTTTTGATATTGGAGCTCGTGATTGTTTGTAAATATTTTGTGTAGTAAGTATCTTTGTATATATCGTGTTTTCATTTTGTTTGTTTTTATTTATGAGTCGTAGTTAGTCTTTGGAGCTTACTCGAGGACGAGTAAGAGTTAAGTGTGGGGAGGTTGATAACTCGTGATTTTACCTATTTTTGCCCCATATTTCTACTCTTATTTGATCAATTTCATAACCCAATTTGTTAGTAATTAGCTATTTTACGTTTAATTAGATTATTAGTCGAGTCTTGTATAATTAGTGTCAAATTATGTTATTTCTCGGGATTTTGGTACCGCGTTTCGATATTTGATCTTGTAGGTACCGACCCGGGAAGAACCGAGACGATCAAGACGAGTCAAACCCGACTTTGACCAAGACCTTCATTTCCCCTTCACTCTCCTGCTCTCCTTTACCCACCATCATCATCGTCCATCATCATCAATCATCAATCATCAATCATCACCGGTACCTATCTTCACTTTCTAATTCATCTCCTTACCTTCTCCACCTTAATCACAATCATCAATCAACCATGAAAACAATCATCTTCTCACCTCCATCTCCAATCAATCAATCAATCACCACCAATTATTACTCCTCTCATCTCAACCGTCGTCGGCCACCGGAATCACAGCCGGCGGCACCATCTCGCCACTCCCGGCAGCCACCACCTCCACCGCGCGTCTCCATCTCCGGTCAGCCGCCCTTCCTCCGTCACGCACCAAACCGCCACAACCACCAGATTCCGGCACCGACTATCATATCCGTCGAGCGCCCAGCAGCAGCAGCACCGCGCGCTCCACCACCGGCCAGCCAAGCTCCGACGAATCGACGGCGAGCAGCACCTCCGTCCCTCAATCAATTTATTTGGTTTCTGCTGATTGAATTTTGGGTTTAATTTTGAAGTCAAGTGACGAAAGAGCCCTTCTTTTTACTCTTTTGGTGTCATTTAAGTTGGGGGCTTTTTAGTCCTTTCACTTGTTTTTATTTGGATATTTAAAGGGTTAAACCCTCACCCTCATTTCAAGAAGGAGGCTGTTAGAGAGTTAGAGATACAGTAGAGAATTGGAAGTAGAGGGTTTAGTAGAAGTGTAAAACGAAGGCAGCCTCCCCTTCCTTTTGTTTATTTTATTTTAATTTTAGTTTTAATTAATTTACTTAGTTTATTTAATCATTCCGTTCTTCAACTTTCGGGTTCTTCAATTCCATCCTTTTTGGTATAATTTTTATCCCTTTTCTTTTATTATTTTGTTTATCTTTATTTTTATGTTTATGGTATATTTAGTTAGTGATTAGTTTAAAGTTATAATCTTTATCGTTAATTGTGTGTTGTAATGTTATTTTATAATTGTCTTGTTTGTTTATATATAGTTTAAGTTAGGATAATTGAAGTTTTCTTCTTTATCAATTTATTATGCTAAATGTTGTGTTAGAGTAATAATTTGTGTTTAGATAGAGTATTTAGTTATCAATCACTTTAAAGTTTTTGTCTTTATTATTTAATCTAGATTATTTTTATGTTTAGAGTAATTATTTGTGTGTTTTGTATTGGGTTGATTATGAGTAGTGAGTAGTGTCTTTTCTAGGGAACGATTTGGCCCCGACATGTCTATATTGTGTGCTTGAAATTCCGTATTTGGTTTGTTTGTGATATACGGAGGAGGATAGTTTGGGATTCGGGAATCGACTCGTCTTTTGGATTGTGTTTGAACCCTTGACCCTTGTCCACCGACGGGAGTCGGTTAGGTCTAGGTAATAAAACTCGTCCGTTGACTTGCCTTGCCTCGCCTAGTTGAACACGGGAGTGAGAATTAGGTAGGGTACCCTAACTATCGGTCTAGACTCTTCATCTCGGGAGAGGGGAGAGAAAGGAACGGGATTAGACGTGTACTTAGTGACCTAGGACCTTGGATTGGGTACCACGGGAGTGGACTCACTCGATTGACCTAGGAATCCGACTCACGAGCCCGGGAGGGAAGTGATCGGATTTTACTTAGTTGGACTACGAACCCGGGAGGGAGGTAGTCGACCCTTAGAGGCGTTCCACTCATTCTAATATCCCTAGCAAGCCATTATCGGTATTTCTTACCTATGATTATGATATGTCGGTGGTTAAATTGGACCCTAGGCCTTTAATTATTATTAGATCATCATTCTTGTTATTTGTTTGATTTTTAGTTTACTTTTGCATTTCTTAGTTAGCTTAATTAGTCTAATTTCACCCTTGATAATTGATTCGCGTAGCTAATTTGTAATCTGAGACCGAACTAGTACTCATTCCCGATCTCTCTGAGGATTCGACCCGACTTACCCTTGCTATTCTAGTTTAGGTTAGTTGGTTTATTTGATGGTAGGATTGACGACAAATCCCGGCTATCAAAATGGCGCCGTTGCCGGGGAGATCAACGGTTTGATATTAGTTTAGTTTTAGATTTATTAGACTACGCATTGTTACTTGTTACTTGGTCCTTGTGTGTTGTTTTGTCTCTCATCTTGTGACTTGTCCTTTGATTGTCACCTTTTGGTCCGATGGAGGCTATTTTTGAATTCTCTCAATATGACAATGAACCATTTCATGATTACCTTTCTAGGTTTGAGCAATATGTTGAATATCTTGGTTCTTGTGGTTATTATTTCTCCGATTCGGATTTAGGCTATGTTGTCTATGAGGGTATGAGTTTGAAGACTCGTGAATGGGCTTGTTACTTGAGTGAGGGTAGATCTTTGGATTTAAATGAGTACTTAAGTTTCTTGAGGTACATGGCATCTCAATCCTTAGAAACCCAAACCTTAACCCTTGAGTCTAGCATGGAGAGTATGTTGGAGCAAATGTTGAAAAGCCAAGACCAATTTCTTGTCCTACAAAAGCAAAGAAATGAGGATGTTGATAACTCCTTGGCCCAATTACACTCCTCCGTGACCTTATTTTATAGTAAGACTCAAGCTCAATTAGACACAATAGCCGAAGATTTGAGAATTTTGAAGACTTCTCGAGAGAATGAGGTAAATTTTATATGTGATGATGATGAGGATGATATAATTGTTGATGACTCCCTTTCCCCAAATATTGATGTGAATGAATTTTCTATGCCTTTGTTGGGGAAAGATGACATGCTTATTGATGATGATTTTGTTGAGTCTAGTGAACCTCCTCTTGATGTTAATATACCTTCTCTTGATGATGTGATTTTGGATGATGCTCCTTCTTTGAAACATGTGATTTCCAAGTCTTTGAATGATGATGATAATGATGTTATGCACTCACTTGAAGATCACTCACTCAACCCCTCTTTAAACCTTGTTTCATCTCTTGAAAACCAACCTACACTTCACTTTATTAATTCTCAAGTTCCATGTAATGTGAATGACTTGGAGTTTATGATGTTTGGAGATGCTTGTGGTTTGTATGATGTGAGTTGTTCTCTTGGTGAGAAGGATTTGAATGAGTTTGAGGGTGTAACATTTGAGGTAAGTCTTGGGAATACACGTGTTTATGATGATTTTGTTGATGGGGAGAGCCATCTTGAGGAGTTTGATGTTGTTGATGACTCATGTGAAGAGGAGAAGGTTAGTGAGAGTGAATTTGATGATTCCTCCTTTATTGGAAATGTGATTGATTTCTCCATAGCTAAGACCTTTAAAAACCCCATTTTTGAGGATTTTAGTTGTGTGATGTCGATGGAGAATCCACTATTTGAGGACATGGAGGAGGAGGAGGTTAGTGATGAAATTTTGGAGGTCTTTAGTGATGAAGGAAAGGGTGAGGATACTTTTAGTGTCATCCTTGTTGAGGAATCTCCTAATAATGATTTTCTTGACTCTTGCATCCTTGAGGAACCGTCCCCTTGTGTCTCTTTGAAAACCTCTCCACACCTTTCACCTTTTTCACCATTCACTCCTTACACCTTGCCTAAAAAGCCGAAAATTGACAAAGAAGATCGATTTAAACATGAAAGCCCGGAAAAATTGTTTCATAATAATTGTGTCTTTCTTGTTTATGCATTGCTTTGTCCATATATTATTGTCTTCTATTGTCATTTCTCGAACTTCTTTGCTAGGTTGTATGACCAACTTCTAAGGGCATTAAATTGCTCTTTTCTTGAAGTCTTGAAGAAGTCGAGCTAACGACTTTAAACAAAGCACCATCTTGTATATATTTTTGTTTTGGGTGTGTGTTTGTTCTTTTGTTGTAGGTACTTTTGCAAGAGTTTGACTCGAAGGGATTAGGACAAGAAGCATGGAAAGATATTATAATTTTGAGAAGAGCTTAATTGGTAATTTCTTGCCCTCCCTTCCCCTTCCCCTTGTTTGGAACATTGAGGACAATGTTCGATTTAAGTGTGGGGAGGCTTTTGGTTGGATTTTGTTGCGGTTGAGTTGATACTCTTGTGGTTAGTACCTTGGTGGAGTTTTGTGTTGTGGATATTTGATTGTTGTGGAAATATATGCTTGTGTTAGCTTGTTTTGACCATTTTTATTTTTCATGTCTATTTCGTGTTTTCTTTTGAAAAATTTAGAAAATCCATAAAATTTTGAAAATTTTGAAAAATTCATAAAAAGTGAAAAATTAGAAAATCGTTAAAGTGTCTTTAAGTTTTTTAGCTTTCGCTTGTCTTCTTTGATTTAGTTGTTCTTCTAGTTTCTAACTTTTGTGGAAATAATGAAATTTAGACATTGGATCGTTGCATATGAATGTTATGTATCAATTGGTTTCCTACTGTAAGTCGCTCGAGGGTGTGTACTTCATTCAATTCCACCGTCCACCTCCCGTGATGTGATTTGACCTTGAACTTGTCTAGGTGACTATAACCCGAGTGACACTATGTTTACGATCCATTTTCCACAAAAATATTCTACAAAATAAAAGCTAATTTTTCCTACAAATATCACAAGAGGCTCAAGCATCGGAAAAAAATGAGCAACCAAGAAAATCTCACAAAAATTCGAAAAAGAAAGAATAAGAGGGAGAAGAAAGAAAAAAAATGAAAAATGAAAAAAAAAGAAAAGAAAAAGAAACGAAAAAAAAAATAGAAAAAGAGAAATCGAGAAAAAGAAAAGAAAAAGAATCAAATTCCTCCCCGAGTTATCTCTATTTATTTCCATTTCACCATTTTGGATCGTTTTACTCCGTCACTTGGTTTATAGGACGACCCTAGTCCTTTGTTTTTACGAGGGACCGAGACATGTTTTTAGTCACTAATTTCATGGGAGTTCGCTTTCCATCTCCATCTCACGCCCTTGAAATAGCTTGGACCGAAACCGATTGATGTATAATGTGATTATGTGACCTTTTTAGTGTTGGATTATCATTATTTATGCTTTAGTTAGATTTTAGAATTGCGACTTTTGATATTGGAGCTCGTGATTGTTTGTAAATATTTTGTGTAGTAAGTATCTTTGTATATATCGTGTTTTCATTTTGTTTGTTTTTATTTATGAGTCGTAGTTAGTCTTTGGAGCTTACTCGAGGACGAGTAAGAGTTAAGTGTGGGGAGGTTGATAACTCGTGATTTTACCTATTTTTGCCCCATATTTCTACTCTTATTTGATCAATTTCATAACCCAATTTGTTAGTAATTAGCTATTTTACGTTTAATTAGATTATTAGTCGAGTCTTGTATAATTAGTGTCAAATTATGTTATTTCTCGGGATTTTGGTACCGCGTTTCGATATTTGATCTTGTAGGTACCGACCCGGGAAGAACCGAGACGATCAAGACGAGTCAAACCCGACTTTGACCAAGACCTTCATTTCCCCTTCACTCTCCTGCTCTCCTTTACCCACCATCATCATCGTCCATCATCATCAATCATCAATCATCAATCATCACCGGTACCTATCTTCACTTTCTAATTCATCTCCTTACCTTCTCCACCTTAATCACAATCATCAATCAACCATGAAAACAATCATCTTCTCACCTCCATCTCCAATCAATCAATCAATCACCACCAATTATTACTCCTCTCATCTCAACCGTCGTCGGCCACCGGAATCACAGCCGGCGGCACCATCTCGCCACTCCCGGCAGCCACCACCTCCACCGCGCGTCTCCATCTCCGGTCAGCCGCCCTTCCTCCGTCACGCACCAAACCGCCACAACCACCAGATTCCGGCACCGACTATCATATCCGTCGAGCGCCCAGCAGCAGCAGCACCGCGCGCTCCACCACCGGCCAGCCAAGCTCCGACGAATCGACGGCGAGCAGCACCTCCGTCCCTCAATCAATTTATTTGGTTTCTGCTGATTGAATTTTGGGTTTAATTTTGAAGTCAAGTGACGAAAGAGCCCTTCTTTTTACTCTTTTGGTGTCATTTAAGTTGGGGGCTTTTTAGTCCTTTCACTTGTTTTTATTTGGATATTTAAAGGGTTAAACCCTCACCCTCATTTCAAGAAGGAGGCTGTTAGAGAGTTAGAGATACAGTAGAGAATTGGAAGTATAGGGTTTAGTAGAAGTGTAAAACGAAGGCAGCCTCCCCTTCCTTTTGTTTATTTTATTTTAATTTTAGTTTTAATTAATTTACTTAGTTTATTTAATCATTCCGTTCTTCAACTTTCGGGTTCTTCAATTCCATCCTTTTTGGTATAATTTTTATCCCTTTTCTTTTATTATTTTGTTTATCTTTATTTTTATGTTTATGGTATATTTAGTTAGTGATTAGTTTAAAGTTATAATCTTTATCGTTAATTGTGTGTTGTAATGTTATTTTATAATTGTCTTGTTTGTTTATATATAGTTTAAGTTAGGATAATTGAAGTTTTCTTCTTTATCAATTTATTATGCTAAATGTTGTGTTAGAGTAATAATTTGTGTTTAGATAGAGTATTTAGTTATCAATCACTTTAAAGTTTTTGTCTTTATTATTTAATCTAGATTATTTTTATGTTTAGAGAAATTATTTGTGTGTTTTGTATTGGGTTGATTATGAGTAGTGAGTAGTGTCTTTTCTAGGGGACGATTTGGCCCCGACATGTCTATATTGTGGGCTTGAAATTCCGTATTTGGTTTGTTTGTGATATACGGAGGAGGATAGTTTGGGATTCGGGAATCGACTCGTCTTTTGGATTGTGTTTGAACCCTTGACCCTTGTCCACCGACGGGAGTCGGTTAGGTCTAGGTAATAAAACTCGTCCGTTGACTTGCCTTGCCTCGCCTAGTTGAACACGGGAGTGAGAATTAGGTAGGGTACCCTAACTATCGGTCTAGACTCTTCACCTCGGGAGAGGGGAGAGAAAGGAACGGGATTAGACGTGTACTTAGTGACCTAGGACCTTGGATTGGGTACCACGGGAGTGGACTCACTCGATTGACCTAGGAATCCGACTCACGAGCCCGGGAGGGAAGTGATCGGATTTTACTTAGTTGGACTACGAACCCGGGAGGGAGGTAGTCGACCCTTAGAGGCGTTCCACTCATTCTAATATCCCTAGCAAGCCATTATCGGTATTTCTTACCTATGATTATGATATGTCGGTGGTTAAATTGGACCCTAGGCCTTTAATTATTATTAGATCATCATTCTTGTTATTTGTTTGATTTTTAGTTTACTTTTGCATTTCTTAGTTAGCTTAATTAGTCTAATTTCACCCTTGATAATTGATTCGCGTAGCTAATTTGTAATCCGAGACCGAACTAGTACTCATTCCCGATCTCTCTGAGGATTCGACCCGACTTACCCTTGCTATTCTAGTTTAGGTTAGTTGGTTTATTTGATGGTAGGATTGACGACAAATCGCGGCTATCACATTGTTATATCGATACCGTTTACACCGGCTTTCGTATATAAAATGACTCTCGTGCGCCAAGGGTTTCGGACATCCGGAAACCAAAGGTTCTGAGTAAGGGGTGAGGGTACGTGTTGGGAAGCCCACTAAGGACACTCAACCCCGCCCGCACATGGTGGCCTCTACTAAGACATCGTTCGTGTTCGTGTACGCGCGCTAGTAAAACGACTAAATGATATGCAAACAGCGTTTTCGGGCTAAGCATGTGAATTATTGATTTGCTACGTCATTTAATGCATCTTGATTCACGTCAAAGTGATTTAGCATGTGATGTTCATTTAAATAAATAAATGGCAGACATCGAAAATAAAAAACTCGTAAATAAATTACAAATTACACGGGCAGAATACAACCCGGAATTCACAATACAACGAGCAATAAAATAGAATAATTGAATTAAATAAGAAGAGCGATGAATAAATACACGACTCGACAAAGACCCGTATACAATAAATGCACACTAGATCGTGAATTAGTTAGACGGACGAACCTTAATTAATTACGCATTATATTGCATATTAATCAAAGGACGGAGGTTCGAGACCTAGGTGTGGTGCTAACCCGATCTCGAACCTCGATGCCTTGTCCCGACTTATCACCTCGAGAAACGGAGTCTAAATTAATTATGTGTCGGATACGACTAAAGAGTCGTCGACATAAAATTAATAGTACGAGACCGTCGATCAAAATCGTTTTAGGTGTCGTGATATGCATGAGTTTCGAAAAATTAGGATTACGTGATTGATTATGCACGTGTCGACTAAAAGTCGTAAAAATATGACGAGGCTCGAATGTTTGCATTAGAGCTCTCGGTTTTCTGGGCTACAGGACCCACTCGATCGAGTCATGGTCTGACTCGGTCGAGTGCGTCTTTAAAGAAGCTACTGTCCAGATTTTTGGGTGCTACTCGATCGAGTAGCCTATGTACTCGGTCGAGTGTCCCCTCTACGAGGCATGGCTCGTTTAATTTTTATTTGTTTGAATTCGATAATTGGCCGAGTTAAATAAAAATATTGCATTATTTAAATTCAACTCGGTTCTCGATGTCATAAACGTGTATTATACGATTATGAGACCGTTATCGGGATTTTATGAAATATGCTATTATGTGATTGAAAAGTTTGATTAGTGACGAAATTGCATCCCTCAACGTCACGACATCGAAACTAATCCTTTCGGATTATGTGATGTCGGTTTTCGTGTCAACGGGTTCCGTGCTAATCATCGAAATGGGATCAAATACGTTCAACTAGGACCGATCACGATCACATCATGTCCTTGAGTACATTGGGGCGGCGCTCCTCGAAAAGGCGCCACCTCCGTCGTTACTCGTAAAGGAATTAGATGGACTTTAGGCGATCGTCATAGTCAAACGTATTCGAAACCGAGATTTTGATATTAATATGTATATATACACGGTATAATAATGTTAGGTGTTAGAATACGGAATTAAAGTGTTAGTATACAAAAATAAATAAAAAGTTAGTATGCACAAAATTAAAGGTTAGTGTTAGCGGTTAGTAATAATAGTAATAATAATAATAATAATAATAATAATAATAATAATAATAATAATAATAATAATAATAATAATAATATATATATAAAAGAAACAAAAAAGAAGAAGGGAGAAAGAGATGTCGGGATTTGAATTACACCCTCAACCTACATGCTTAATGGCCTCGGAAACGGACTCGTAGTAGCGGCGTGTGCGCGGGAGTGTCGAGATATGTAGGGTGAGTTAGGGTGTGTTTGGTTAGGGAGAGGATGCTCTCGGGTCTTTGGCGAGTTTTGATCTCGAGTTTGATTGTATGTATGTGTGTGTAGAGAGGATGTGAGTGTATAGGTTGAATATAGTAGAAATGTAGGGTTGAATGTTATGTAAATGTGATGAAAAGATGGCTGAAATTGTGATGTAAAAAAGTTGTGAAATGAATGGGGTTAAGGGGGTATTTATAGGCTTTACCCCCGACCTAGGGTCACTCGATCGAGTGGCCCTAGTGCACTCGATCGAATGCCCTTCAAAACGAGCTTGATCTGCTGAAAGACGCTCCACTCGACCGAGTGGGTCAATCCACTCGATCGAGTGGATCAAGTGAATCGAGATATTTTAGGAAGGATTTGACTTGATTGATTTGATTGATTTTTTGAATTTAGATTTGTGTGCCAGTTTCGAGAGGTTGAATTTGGCTGATTTATGTGTCGGATTCATCTTTGACCGGGTTTTGACCCGGTCGCCAAAAGACGGGATTTATTTTTAGTGTCGGCTTTGGCCCAAATTAGTCTCTTTTTGCTCGGAACGACCCACTGGGCCTGAATTTAAGGTCTGTTTTGTGAGATTTGCACTCCGCTAAAAGCCCACGTCGGATACTATTGATTCCGAGTCCGTATTCGAGCGTATTAAGTCACGTTGACGTCCGATCATCATCGGGTGTTTTTCGGAGACTACCATAGACACGTGGCAGTCAAAATGCGGGTGTCTACAGAGCCCCCACTCTGACTGAGGCTTGGACAAGGCGAAAGTCAGTGTAGCTACCAAGCCCGTTAAGACCTGGTAGACTTCCGGTCGGGTCACTTATAGTCCAGTGGACTCGCGTGAAGGGCTCGCCAGCCATAAGCAGAGGGTCATACCTGTCCTGATGATGATAGCTCCGCGGGGAATTAGACTTGTAGCGTAAGTCCTGGGCATGCCTATATGTGGGCCCATTCCGTACCATTTAGGGGAAAATGCCGCCTCGGGCGTTCCGCTGGGGAAATATGTGAGCTGTACGGGCTTGCTTTTGAAGCCTTGAGTCGTACCTGAGCTGATGATGATGCTCCGTGGGGAGTGAAACTTGTCTTTTTGGGGAGTAGGTGTACCCGTATGCCGACACATCACGCCTTGGATGTAGCATACCGGGGAAAAGCTGACTCCGCTGGGGAATTTAAATAGTTTCGCGGGGACTTGCTTCTAAAGTCTGGAGTGTACCTGTATGCTGACACATAACAACTTGTATGTAACATATAGGCAAAACACTGACTCGCGCTGGGGAGGAAAGTAGCTGCGCGGGGACTTGCTTCTGAAGTCTTGGGTGTACCCGTATGCCGATACATGACAACTTGCATGTAGCATTTCAGGAGAAATACCGCCTTTGATGTTCCGTTGGGAAGCACTAGCTGGTACCTGAAATGTTGGATACATAGGCAGAAATAGCCGGCATAGTATATAGCAAGATAGCACATAGTAAATGCAGTTAGCATCTATAGACTAGTTTGCGCTGGGGAAAATGATTTTTGCTTCATTTTGAAATCGAAGTCCTGAAAGCAACTCACGTGCTAGGAGATAGGTTTTTCAAAATTTAAAGGGATAGAAAAGAAACTTGCAGTTTAAATAGACTGAATTTTGACCTTGTCGAAAAGGATTTTCTCAAATGGCTAAGTTTTGCGAATTTCAAAGCAAGAATTTTGAAGAGAGACATACCGACAGACTCGTCTCTGGACGTGACAGGACGAGTTGACAGACACGACTTGGAATCCCGAAGGGGTTGGACTGTGACTCGGTAGGGGGTGGGCCACCTAAGATGACAAGACTCTCAAGTTGCGCTATTCCGTGGCCTAGGCGAGTGGCAACACGGTCAAACTTCAAACTGAGAAGGATCCGGTACAAGGGAATTGCAGTAGTCTGTAATGAGACTGTTCCTGCAGGACAAGGCTTAGCAGTAGCAATGTCGTATACTAGTGCTCTTTTGAATTTTTGGTTTTTGGGGTACATTCCCAAAGTGGGTGTCACTTCGAGTCCCTAACAGATTCCCGTCTTCGACTGAGCCGAGTACTAGGACGCACTATAGAAAGGAGGCTATTTTTTGAAAGTTGTTTGGATTATGTGAGTGGATGGAGGACTTCTGTCTAATAGAAGCCCCCAGGACGACAAAGCTAGCTGCTGAGAACATGACAGTGTCGTGACCAGAATGATGGTGCTTTTTAAGTTTGTGTCAATGTGGGTGGTTGTGCCCTTGTTGAAAGGCTGCCTACGTATTCACGTGTAGTAAAATCAAACCAAGCCGTAGTTCTGTGGATTGGAAGATATGTTATGGTGCCTAGTTTATTAGGGCTTTGTGTGTGACTAGCCATAACGATGGTGTAGGCTAGGTGTGTTCCCAATGATGTCTTGATCAAAGGGCTGGAATAGTTAGGATGTTGATCCTGTGACTGTGAGCGTTCTCCGGGGTAGCTCCCAGAGGTGGTGTGAACTATTTGGGCATGTTCTATGCTGATTGCAGGTTGAGTTCCCGTGTTTGGGACTGGTAACTGGTTTGGATGTTTTTGGAAATGTGGAGCTAGGTCGTAAGTGGCTTCACTGTTTTGACATCTGGAGCTCGATTTTGTGGAGCTAAGGCTTCGAGGGTAAGGTATTGTAATGTGGTAGGAAAGGGGGAAGTCGAGTAAAGATAACTCGAACTTCGATTGGGGTAGGTTTGATAATGCTGGATCTGATTTCCATGTCTGGCCCTAATGGTTAGGGTGTATCCTATGGAGCTTGAATCCTCAAAATTCTGGGCTGTCTCTTAGCCTAGGTCTCGGGAAGGTCTTGAGGGTTGTAATGTGGGGAGGCTAAAAGTGGTGTTAGCTAACCAGCTTGATTGTCTCTCCCTTATTTGATGGTATGGGCATCGATAATTTTGAATTGACCGTACTCCGGTCAAGGGACTTTCACTTGAGTTGACCGTTGACCACGGTCATGGGCATTTGAATTTTTTGTTTTTTTTTTGGGTTGACCTCTTAGCCCCGGTCGTGGGATTGATCGTATCTGGTCGGGGGATGCTGAGAGTTCTTTTTTTGATGGCCAGCTCTCTTGTTTTGGGCCTTTTGCTTTTTTCTTGGACTTTTGATTTTTTTCTTTTTCTTTTCTTTTTTTTTTTTGCCCTCCTATGGTGTTGTGGGTGGATATGGGGGTGGGCCCATCGGTTGGATTTGGCTTGTGGAGCTAAACCCTTGTAAGGTGTGAGCCTAGTTGGTGTTTGTGTGAGTGCAACTCGCAGTGGAGTACTCTATGGTAAGCATGGTGGTTTGGATCTCGGTATTGGCATCATAATTCCGAGCAAGCTTAGTGGGAGCATCGTCCCGAGTTGGGTATTTTTGGCATCAAGTCAGACTAACGCCTAAGATAGGGATTGGTCAGTTTTATTGGAGGGGTGTTTATTGTGGGAAATGGGCTTGCCTCCCGTCTTGAACCCAAACTAGGAGACTACCTAAATTTGTCATAGGATTCGATACCGCTCCTACTAAGGGTAGTTATGTGGCTGTCTATGCCAGACATGGAACAGGTAAGGGAAAACACGGGCCTCAGTTCCTGCAGTCATTATAGATGTGCCTATAATAGTCACGTGCGTGTGCTCACAGTGTATGATGATGGTGTTCATCATGTTCTCGGAAACACATAAGGAAAGTGTATAGTAGAGATAGAATATTGAAAGCTGATTTTTTGTTGAATTTTGAAAAGAGGACAGAATGCAAAAGGCTCTGACTCTGATTTGGAAATGAGGATGTAGGGTATCCTAGACTCGGACTAAGACTTAGACTCGAATCAAATCCGGACTTACGGACGCTCGGTTGGTTGTTTCTTTTTTTTTGGTAAAGTCTTTGATTGGAGAAAACGACAGGTGCCACGACTCGCCTAAACTCGACTTTGCGCGAATGCAAGAGAGGGAGTCAAACTAGACACGGCCCGGGGTGACGGGATGACAAAGACTCTTGGACCGGGATACTCGAACATTGACCTAGACGAGGTAACGACCCTGGCTCGAACTCGACCATGAGATCTGAGCCACGAGGATGAGTCCGAAAATGGGGCGACCGTGTTTGGCCGCGTCAAGTGTTCGGACCCACTGTGGCGACCTAAACCTTTAGGAGACTCGAGTGTTCGTAGCATAGGTACGACTCGAAGAAGGCATTATAAGGACGCCGGTGTATGATGAACGTAAGGTACTCCTTAGGGTGACCGTGTTTGACTGGTCGGTTGGAGGATAGCCCCCGAGCGACGCAAAAGACTCTATAGGACTCAGATGGGGTGACATCTAAGTGACTCGAAAATGGCACGCGTGAGACAACACGTGTAGGACATGACCCTTAGAGCAACCGTGATTGATCGCTCTGCTAAAGGGTAGCCCCCGAGTGAGACCGAGGACTCTGATAGGACTCGGATGGTGTGACATCTAAGTGACTCAAAAGTGGGGTACGTGAGACAACACGTGTAAGACATGACCCTTAGAGCAACCGTGATTGACCGCTCTGCTGAAGGGTAGCCCCTGAGTGAGATTGCAGGTTTTGCTAAGACTCGAGTGATGGACGAGTGACCCTTAGATGTAAGGATCACGAACCTTTTGTTATAGGCCTATGCCTTGTAAAAGGTTGACTCGGCCTTGATGAAGGCAGACGGGTAAGGGAAGAAACTTGCGATGTAAGATCGGCGGAGTTTCGACGCTAGAGACCCTTGACTTGACTTGAATAAGGATGACCCTGTGATTAGGGTAGACCCTTAAGTTAAAGGATTTTTGAATTGGGATGACTCGACTAACGGATTGAAAGACGGGCAAAATTCCCTTAGGAAAGGTCGTGGGGACCGTCCTGTCGGAGGGAAAATTGCGTGTGACTTTCTAGTTAGGACTCGAGTGTTTATGAACCTTCCATTTACGAGTGTATGACTCGTGTTGGTCGGTTGTGCCTTTAGAAAAAGGCGGACTAGGATGGGGAAGAAACCCGTGATGTAGGATCAACGGAGTTTCGACGCTAACGACCTTCGACAAATCATGAAAAGTCCCGACACACGGATTACGGTAGGTCCTATAATCGGAAGGTTTTGAAAAATGATTGAATTTTGAAAATTGAGAAGACGGTCCTGAAATTGGTAGTGGGCCAATAGGACCGGGCATTTTGAAATGTTGGAATGGTTGCGAGTAATTTCGCATTTTGAAAAATTGGGAGACGGTCCCGCGAAATTGGCAGCATGCCGACAGGACCGAGTTTTTTTGAAAAGTTGAATATTTGGAATTTTGAAAATCTGAATATCGAAAATAAATTTCCGAAAATTTGAAAATTGAAAATGAGATCCCGAAGATTTGAGAATCGAAAACGACATCTCGGAGATTTGAAAATCGAGAATGGAATCTCGAAGATTTGAAAATCGCGAATGGCATCACGAGGATTTGAAGATTGAAATTGAATTTTGAAAATTCGAAAATCGAATGGTGGATCGGAAATTCGAATTGAAATGGATAGCATGCCGGCTAAAAAAAAAAGGCTTGTTTTGAGTCAAATCGTAAGTTTAATTTTCGGCAGCATTCCGAATTTTGAAAGTTGGATATTTTGAAAAGAAGGGTCCCGAAACGGACAGCATTTCGGGTTTTTTCAAAATTGGGTATTTTGGAAAGATGCATTTTTGAAATGACGGTTTTTGAAAATTGACACGGAAACCAAGTAGCACGTAGTCAAACAAGCATTATAACGACGCTTATGTATGCTTTACACTAAGTCTCGGTCGGTCAAAATAGGGTCTATACCAACAACGATGGCTTTCTCGTGTGATGGACGGACTCCCTAAGCCGACTTGGTCTTAGGACATGCCGCGAAACCGAGACGAGTTCCACCATCGATGTCTTTAGCGCACCCATGTAGGAATGCACCGTGGTATAGTGGGACGTCGGTCACAAGTAACCGGCCCATGCAAATTTGGGTTATGCATGAATCATTAAACTAATACGCGCACACTAATCTACGAACGATTTCTCTTCGAGTGTCACCCTAGGAACCCCGATGACATGTGGTACATCAGGTATCCCCAGCGGAGTCGCCAAATTGTGGACATGACGTAGGTCCACCCCGACGCGGCCACGCGCGGGTTTGGGTAGGCGAATGAATTTCGTGGTAAGATTGTTCTCGGGTTCGAAATTTAAGTCAAAATGGAGTCGCCACCGAATTTTGTGGTTATTCGGAACCATACGAGCCCACTCTATGTCGTCATGGGCTATACACAAAGTAAGCCCACTTCGATTTCAGAGTTTATGGGGCTCGTCCCTTTGCATTTTTATATCGATACCGTTTACACCGGCTTTCGTATATAAAATGACTCTCGTGCGCCAAGGGTTTCGGACATCCGGAAACCAAAGGTTCTGAGTGAGGGGTGAGGGTACGTGTTGGGAAGCCCACTAAGGACACCCAACCCCGCCCGCACATGGCGGCCTCTACTAAGACACGTTCGTGTTCGTGTACGCGCGCTAGTAAAACGACTAAATGATATGCAAACAGCGTTTTCGGGCTAAGCATGTGAATTATTGATTTGCTACGTCATTTAATGCATCTTGATTCACGTCAAAGTGATTTAGCATGTGATGTTCATTTAAATAAATAAATGGCAGACATCGAAAATAGAAAACTCGTAAATAAATTACAAATTACACGGGCAGAATACAACCCGGAATTCACAATACAACGAGCAATAAAATAGAATAATTGAATTAAATAAGAAGAGCGATGAATAAATACACGACTCGACAAAGACCCGTATACAATAAATGCACACTAGATCGTGAATTAGTTAGACGGACGAACCTTAATTAATTACGCATTATATAGCATATTAATCAAAGGACGGAGGTTCGAGACCTAGGTGTGGTGTTAACCCGATCTCGAACCTTGATGCCTTGTCCCGACTTATCACCTCGAGAAATGGAGTCTAAATTAATTATGTGTCGGATACGACTAAAGAGTCGTCGACATAAAATTAATAGTGCGAGACCGTCGATCAAAATCGTTTTAGGTGTCGTGACATGCATGAGTTTTGAAAAATTAGGATTACGTGATTGATTATGCACGTGTCGACTAAAAGTCGTAAAAAAATGACGAGGCTCGAATGTTTGCATTAGAGCTCTCGGTTTTCTGGGCTACAGGACCCACTCGATCGAGTCATGGTCTGACTCGGTCGAGTGCGTCTTTAAAGAAGCTACTGTCCAGATTTTTGGGTGCTACTCGATCGAGTAGCCTATGTACTCGGTCGAGTGTCCCCTCTACGAGGCATGGCTCGTTTAATTTTTATTTGTTTGAATTCGATAATTGGCCGAGTTAAATAAAAATATTGCATTATTTAAATTCAACTCGGTTCTCGATATCATAAACGTGTATTATACGATTATGAGACCGTTATCGGGATTTTATGAAATATGCTATTATGTGATTGAAAAGTTTGATTAGTGACGAAATTGCATCCCTCTACGTCACGACATCGAAACTAATCCTTTCGGATTATGTGATGTCGGTTTTCGTGTCAACGGGTTCCGTGCTAATCATCGAAATGGGATCAAATACGTTCAACTAGGACCGATCACGATCACATCATGTCCTTGAGTACATTGGGGCGGCGCTCCTCGAAAAGGCGCCACCTCCGTCGTTACTCGTAAAGGAATTAGATGGACTTTAGGCGATCGTCATAGTCAAACGTATTCGAAACCGAGATTTTGATATTAATATGTATATATACACGGTATAATAATGTTAGGTGTTAGAATACGGAATTAAAGTGTTAGTATACAAAAATAAATAAAAAGTTAGTATGCACAAAATTAAAGGTTAGTGTTAGCGGTTAGTAATAATAATAATAATAATAATAATAATAATAATAATAATAATAATAATAATAATAATAATAATAATAATAATAATAATAATAATACAAATATATATATAAAAGAAACAAAAAAGAAGAAGGGAGAAAGATGTCGGGATTTGAATTACACCTACATGCTTAATGGCCTCGGAAACGGACTCGTAGTAGCGGCGTGTGCGCGGGAGTGTCGAGATATGTAGGGTGAGTTAGGGTGTGTTTGGTTAGGGAGAGGATGCTCTCGGGTCTTTGGCGAGTTTTGATCTCGAGTTTGATTGTATGTATGTGTGTGTAGAGAGGATGTGAGTGTATAGGTTGAATATAGTAGAAATGTAGGGTTGAATGTTATGTAAATGTGATGAAAAGATGGCTGAAATTGTGATGTAAAAAAGTTGTGAAATGAATGGGGTTAAGGGGGTATTTATAGGCTTTACCCCCGACCTAGGGTCACTCGATCGAGTGGCCCTAGTGCACTCGATCGAGTGCCCTTCAAAACGAGCTTGATCTGCTGAAAGACGCTCCACTCGACCAAGTGGGTCAATCCACTCGATCGAGTGGATCAAGTGAATCGAGATATTTTAGGAAGGATTTGACTTGATTGATTTGATTGATTTTTTGAATTTAGATTTGTGCGCCAGTTTCGAGAGGTTGAATTTGGCTGATTTATGTGTCGGATTCATCTTTGACCGGGTTTTGACCCGGTCGCCAAAAGACGGGATTTATTTTTGGTGTCGGCTTTGGCCCAAATTAGTCTCTTTTTGCTCGGAACGACCCACTGGGCCTGAATTTGAGGTCTGTTTTGTGAGATTTGCACTCCGCTAAAGGCCCACGTCGGATACTATTGATTCCGAGTCCGTATTCGAGCGTATTAAGTCACGTTGACGTCCGATCATCATCGGGTGTTTTTCGGAGACTACCATAGACACGTGGCAGTCAAAATGCGGGTGTCTACAAATTGGTGGACCTTTTCCAGTGTTCCTTACTCGAGAAATTTGGAGTATACTTCGAGTTCAAACCTTATGAGCTTTGGATTTAGGAACCTTATCGATCGTGAATTTTGGTGTGTTATGATGACCGTTGGAATTTTAATGGATGAGATTAGATTGTAAAACCATTGTGGATTAGTATCGTATCGTTTGAACGATTGGATAATCACATAAGACATTTTTTTGGAGATTGTGACTGGGTAGTACCACCTAGTGTGCCTAATATTGGACTTAACGTTATTTGATAGAAATTAGGAACCCATGTTGTGGGAGTCATACCGGGAATCTCGAGATGGTTAATTTATTCTTCAATCCTTAAGAGCTCTTTTTGATTCTCAAATTCGTCCTCCCCTTGGCTTCTCTTGAATCCCGCTTCTTCTTCTTCTTCTTCTTCTTAAGCCAATCCCTTTCAACTTCTTTATCGGATTTGAAAATAATTGTTCCGATTTGTCGTTAGCTTTGACTCTATTTATCCATGTATTATTTTTCCGAACTTATGTTATGAAAAGTTTGACTAATTTCAAATTTGGGTTATCGTAAAATTTTAACATTGTGAGTTATAAATTTCAAAACTTTGTACTTCGTTTTTATTTTATTTTTGGTTGATACCATCTATTTAATCCTGATCAAAAGGGTCTTAATAATTTATTTTAAAGTATTTCGAAATTGTTTAAAATTTTAATTTTGATTTTCAAGTAATCGAGATTTTTATGAAAATTTTCGTAGTTGCAAATATTTTGATTTCTATAGGATTATTTTCTAAAAATGGTTTAACATTTTCGAAAAAACTTGGTATGTCTAAATTTTTATTTTATTGTCAATAAACTTTAAATCTGTTATTGAAAATGTTTGACGAAGGGTTCGATTTTCATTTACTAGCTACAAAATTTGATTTCTCAAAATTTTGTTTGATTTTAAAGCAAAGTAATTTCGAATTTCTTAATCAAAACGTTTTATTGTTGCTTCGAAAATACTTGGGTACTCTTCCCCTCGAGTTCGTTTACAAATATTATTTATCGTCATTATTTTTTTTTTATAAAATAATTTTTAACCTGCGATTTTATTAATTTAAATGATTTTAAACTTTGGGAATTGAGCCCAAATCTTATTGGAAAAAAAAAAATTCTTCGATTTCGATTTCATATCACGGTTGAAGCTGTAAATTTTTTTAAAAAATCGAGATTGTGATGCGAGTTAAGCATTCTCATTTTGTTCAAATAATATAACATTGTATTCCATTTTATTTTTATGTTTTTGTTAGTTTCGAGGACGAAACTTCTTTTTAGTGTGGGAGATTGTAACACCCCTGATTTTATTAATTAAACTAAATTAAAATTATGTTCATATTTTCGTTTTTACGATTTAACTCGTAATTCTTAAAATTATTATAAAACGAATTTATCCTTTAATCGTTTCAAATTCCTGAAATTGTATTTGTCTCGAAAACTCTTATTATATTTAAAACCTATTTTTATTTTTATTTCGATTTATTTTATACATTTAATTTAATTCTTATAGAAAGTTTATTTCGGCGATTTAAATTCTAAATTATTTTATTTATTTATATTTAAGCTCGAATTTCTATTTTCGGCTCGAAGTTCATTTATTTTAAATTTCGTCAAAATATTTATTACCTTTCCTCGAGAAATCGATTTAATTTACTTCGTCGAAAATTTATTATTTATTGGGAAATTCTATTTCACCGTATAATTATTTAATTCTCTAAGCTTCGTTTTCGTCTCGAGTAACTGATCTTATTTTGAGGCCCGATTATTTAATAATTTTGTTAACTCATTTTAATACGTTTCGTGGGGTCAGTCAACTTATCGTTTCGGGATTCGATTAATCGGTTATCCGGTTGTCCTAACCTCTCATTCAACCGATTTGATCAACTTGATCCATCCCTTCTTTATTTTTATTTTTGTTCTTTTGATCTTCCCACAGCTTCATCCTCCTTTATTTGACTTTCCCATTTATTTTGTTCAACTCCCCATACTTCTTTCACGCTTGAACACCCTCATTCATTTATCCCTCTTTGTTCACATTCACGCACCCTGCTTTTGGTCTCCCTCCTTACCACGTTTTCCCTTCTCCATTTCATCCGCCTCAACCTCCTTTCTCTCGTTCTTCTTTTTCTTTGTTGGTTGTCTCACATCTCCATCCCCCTCGTTGTCCTGCTGCCACGCTGCTGCTGCTGCTGCTTTTAACGTGAGCGAAGGTAGCCCATTTATTCTCCTTCTTCTCTTCTTCGTCTCCTGCTGTTTTCATCCTTTTGTTGTGTTCTGCCTTTGCGTTTCTGCTGCTGTTCTTATTGTTCTAGTCTATTACAACTTCGTTGTTATCGTTTTTGTCGGTTCTATTCCTTCCCCTTCCATCAATCCGTGTCTCCCTCTCTCTGCTATTGTGTTGTGTTTGCTTCTCCGATGTCGATATTTTCAGTTATGACAATTTTGACAGTGCTGATGCTAATATCGTTGTTTGTTGTCGATATACGATGTCGTTCGTTCCTTTACTCTTTCTCTCCTGTTCGTTCTGTCTGCTGATGCTTATCGTTTCTCTATTTTATGTCCATCTGCTGCTGTACGATGCTACTGACTATTCTCGTTGGACTGCTGCATAGGCACTGTTCTGTTCTTTTTCATTGAGTCCGTTTTGACTCGTGTCTTGCTGTTTGTTGTAGCTTCGTAACTGCTGCTAGTGTTGTGCTCCATCGGCTGCTGTTTTCTGTTCTGTCCTCGTTACGGTTGTCGTACTGTCACCCAGTTCTGTCGCTGCTGGTTTTCCTCTTCTTCTTCGCTTCTGTTCGTTTATTTGCTGCTTTCTTCGTTGTTGTTGTTGTACGCCGTTGTTTATGCCGTTGTTCAAATGCTACTGCTACTGCTATTTCGATGCTTCTTCTTCCTCTTCTTCTTCTTCATCTTTCCCTCTTTTCTCATTACGTTACCGCTGTTTGTTGGTACATTTGTTTTAGTCATCTGAAGTTTCCGAGCCCGTGTTCTTCGTCCCTCCAGTTTCGGGTTCCGTTGTCACTAATCCTTCAATCTTCTCCAATTTCTGGGATTTCGCGAGGCCCCTGCGAGGACATGTTAGACATCGATTTGTGTCGCCTAAAGGTAACTTTAGGACGTTACTCGATTTATATCGTATGTTTGAGTAGTAGTATGTAGTAAATATTTTTAACTTCGGTTTTCTAATTTTAGCTATTTATTAATGCTAATAATAATATTAGTTTTGAATCGTGTGCCTTAATTATTTTACGAGTTTTCGATATCGTTTTATAAATCGTTAGTAATTTAATTATTTATGATCGTTATAATATTTTGTTGGTTATCATGACACTAGTAACTAAATAATAACGATTTCATATTTTCTTCAGATTTCGTTAATTCATAATTTTAACTCAAAATCGTATTTTTATTTTATAATCGAGGTTTGTATACTTGTTTAATAAATTAATTTTCGTTTTACGAATTATACTAATAAATAAGAAGATAGTCGATTTTGTTTTAAACATACTTTTAGTTGAGACTATTTTCACTAATAATTTCTTATTTGTTTACAATTGACTATTTTTAGTAAAATCCGTATTATTTATTAATAAAAACTATTTGTTAAAAATAATTTGAAATCTTTGTAAATTCATTTAATTTATAAAACTCTTCGACTCAATTAATTTTGATGTCGGTTTTCTTAAAACATCTATTTTCTAAAAATTATAGTTTTAACTCGATTTCCTAATTATTTATAAAATACTATATATTGACTTATTATATTTTATTTATATTTTGAGTAACGAATTTAGAAATATATTAAAGTTACGATAATGACGATATTAATAAAATGTTAATTTCGTCGGAAATGCTATTTTTAATACATTTCACTCATTTTAATAACTTACGTATTTTCTATAAAACTATTAAGTAAGTTTCTAAAATTAATAAGTTTCTATTTATAGAAAGTTTCCCTTTTAATATAAAATGTTTATTCGTTTATCCTCATAATGATTATATTTATTTTGAATATCGATAATGACTTTGTTTTGGAGTTATGGAATATAGTCAAGTGTGGGGTTAGAGTAATATAGTCTGGGATGTACATTTTTGCCATCAACTGTAAGGCTGGTGTGTCTTTATGGGGCACATTGGTTGTTGAACTGAGCATAGTTTATGTTCAGAAGAGTGTATGTTTTGACCTTAAGCTAGATACCGCATCGTGTTAGTCGCTGTCAGCTGAACTAGACATATTTGTTGTCTAGGAGGGGTATGCACTACTTAAACCAGGAACTCGCTGCACGCAGTCCTGTTATAGTTGAGTTGCCTAGTTAGAGACTGGATTCTGTTATGAGTTAAGTCTACAGTTCTCGAAGCTAGTTTCCAGTATTATCCTAGTGAAAGTCTAGCCTTGTGCACACTGATCGAATATCCATAACGCCATTTTGAATATTTTTATTATTATTGATACATCTTGGTTTGCAGGTTGGCAAATATTTGAAGTTTTCTTTTGAAAACTTGTTCTGATTTTATTGTTCCAATATTTTTTTTTTTGAAGTGCAGATCAATTTCATTAATAATAAATCATACGACATCTACAAACGATATCAAATTGAACTGAATACATATTTGTAAAAAATAAATAAAGAACATCCTTGAGACAGAGATCGCTATTCGAATAACACGCTTCTGCATAGCCTTCTATATATCGCTGTTGATTGACACAGCCTTTCGCGAAGGGATCTATGGATCTAATGATGTAGTCTTCAAAAGGACGAACTTTCTCTATTTTGACAAATAGTAGCCCGAGATCTGACCTCAATTGTATCGTCATACGTAGAAATTTCATTGCTCCCACGATCTTGCACATACTTCTTGAACCTCTCCAAAAGAGAGAACAAACCCACAAAAAATATGGGAACAAACCCATCAATTGATGGGACAAATCTCCAAAGAGGAGAGGCAAGAGTTATTAATCTAAAGCAACTACTAATAATTAACGATAAAGATTAAAATTTGGGGCTTACCTCTACCAAAATTGGTAGATGGCAGCCCCGTAGAGGATTTTTCTAGGGTTTTTTTAGGGTTTGGAGAGGAGGAAGGGGAGGAGAGAATTTTTTAACAGAGTGGAATTATTGTTCCAATATTTTAAGTTTTCTCCGAAAGCTTATTTTTATTATATTATTATATTATTTAATGTTTTCCATTTTTAAATATTTTGATATAATAATACTATTATTTTTTCCATATGATATAACATGGCTGGGAGAACGTCCGAGTTACTCCCCACTGACGTGACTGTTATGTTTATAACATGACAGATATTTGCTGCTGGTTATTGGGTGTGAGCTAGCGAGTAGCGTGGATCCTACTCTTTCTTTATTATTGTAATTTATGGATTTGTTTAAACCCGTTTGGAGATTTTACTTTTAACCCTTTTGTAAAAAGAGCCATTTGTATTGACTTACCATTTCTTTTAATAAGATATAATTTGTCAGTGTGTTTTAATCCCAACTCTACAGTATTTCCGCCACTGTATTGCGTTAGAATTTCTAGGGGATTACACACATTCAGTGTTGCCTCCTCTTTGTCAACCTTTTTCCACCGTTTCTCTTTTCAACCCATCAGTCACCCTCCTTCACCTGCCTTCCCTTCTTCAATTATCATTTCCTTCACCGATTTATTCTCTTTTCTTCGTATTCTTCGTCTGCTGTTTTTTTTCCACTGCTCTGCTGTTGTTCGTTGTCGCACTCGCTATCGATCCCCTATTTCCGTCTTCTGTTACGTGCTGCTGCTTTACGCTGTTGCTGCTGTTAGTTCGTGCGCGTGCGTTCTTCGACCAGAACTCGTCGAAAGGTAATTCGTTCTTATCCCTCTCTTATGCTATTCTGTTTGTCGATGCAACTGGTACTTGGTCGTCCTGATACTGCTACGCTGATTCTACTGTTGTTGCTTATCGCTACTGCTGTTGCGTTTACTGCGTTTCCTTGCTGCTATTGCTGTCCGTTTATGCTGCTGCCTTTTTGTCTTCATTCTTTTCCTTCTTTTTCCTCGATTTCGGCCCTGTTTTACGTTGTTGCTGTTGGTTTTGTTCTTATTGATTGTCTTTCCTGTGCTGCTGTTGTTGCACGCTCTTTTGCTGCTTGTCCGTCTTCCTCATTCTTCTTCGCTATTTTCTTCTTCCTCCTCGTTCTGCTTTGTTGCGTTGATGAAGTTGATGTCGCTGCTATTATGTCGTTATTGTTGCTTTTGTTCTGCTCATAAACACGGTTTTACGATCCCCTTTTTTTCGTTCCTTTCTTCTTCGATCTGTCTTTGTTTGTTGTTCTTTTTCATTTTTTTTGCTACGGTTATGTACTATACATTTTTCAGCTGATCTGGTTCTTCTCCGTCATTTGCTTTTCTCGATGCTTGTGCCTTCTCTTTTTACCCTCGATGCTGCTGTTTCGTTACTGTGTACTAATGCCGCTGATGTTCGGTCGTTATTTTTGTTTTCTTGCGTTATTATTGCTGCTACTCGATCCCAGCTGCGGTTCCGTTTGTGTCCCTTTCTTTTTCTCGTGTTTCGTCTCCTTAATCTTCTTCTTCCTATCATTCTTTTCCTTCTCCGACCTGGTCGATTTGGTTTCTTCTTTCTCTCGGTTTTGCTTTTTCTTATTTTCCATGTTTCCTCCGACCCCTTTTCAATCTTCTTTAGTTCCGACTCTTTGCTCCGTATTCTCATTGTCCCAATCTCGTTCTTTTTCGTTTCGTGAAGGCCTCGAAGTTTTATTGGATCAACTTTCAAGTTCTAAGGTTCGAACTTGGTCTAATCAAGAAAGGCAAGTACGTGGTAGCTCGGATATCGGCTAAGGGTAACTTTAGGACGTTACTCGATTTTATATCGTATGTTTGAGTAGTAGTATGTAGTAAATATTTTTAACTTCGACTTTCTAATTTTTAGCTATTTATTATTTGCTAAAAGTATTATTTTAAATTGTGTACCTTATAAATATTTTACAAGTTTTCGATATCGTTTTATAAATCGATAGTAATTTTTTTATTTTTTTATGATCGTTATAATATTTGGTTGGTTATCGTAACACTAGTAACTAAATAATATTGATTTCATATTTTCTTCATATTTCGTTAATTTATAATTTTAACTCAAAATCGTATTTTTTATATTATAATCGAGGTTTGTGTACCTGTTTAATAAATTAATTTTCGTTTTACGATTTATACTAATAAATGAGAAAATATTCGATTTCGTTTTAATATATTTTTAGTCGAGACAATTTTCACTAATAATTTCTTATTTGTTTACAATTGACTATTTTAGTAAAATCCGTATTATTTAGGGTTATTTAACAACAATAATACCAACTATAGGGCGTCTTCTCAAAATAATATCAATTTTAATAAATCTGGGAATAATACGTATTATTGGAGTAATTAAACCAGAGTAGTATAGGTGACCGGTTACTTGTAGAACCCTTCCACCTTTCTTTTTCACCTTTAATTTTAGTTAACGACAATAATACCAACTATAGATCATCTTTCGAAAATAATTCCAATTTTAATAAACCTGAGAATAATACATATTTTGAGGTAGTTAAACCAGAGTAGTATAAATGACCATTTACCGGTAGAACTCGTTCCCCTTCCTTTTCGCCTTTAATTTATTTCATATTACTTCACTCATTTTCACTTACTCAGTGTACATAGCATTAAACGTCATTAATGTCTTCTATATTTTTCTTCCTTCAACCTCGCCAAATCTAGCTAACAACACAATTCTACACTAAAATCAACACGTTAATCTAAACGAAACATATAGAAAAAAATTGAAGAGGGATGAAGGGTAATGGAGAGAGAGGATGAAGGAGAGAAGTAAGGAGAAGTAGACCTGACAAAACTGACCCGACCTGAATAAGCCAAACCGAACCGACCCGACACCCGAACTGAAGACATGATTTTGACCCGTAATCCGAATTGACCCGAGCTAACCCGAAACTGACACAACTATTATTATTGAAAACGAGTGGATATCCCTACAAAAAGTTGAAAACAGCAAACCCAAGAATGACCCGAACCCGAAATTATCTGACCCGAGCCGAAGTCAATCCGATTATTATAACCCAAAATTGGCCCGACCCGAAGCTGACCCGACACGGTTCACCCGTTATCCAGGTCTAAGGAGGAGGATGGAGAATAAGTAACAGGTTAAATATTAATTAGGTAACCTGATGTAGCAGGTGATAAAATTACTTATACTACTCTTGTTTAACTACTCCAATAATACGTATTATTCTCAGATTTATTGAAATTAGTATTATTTTAGGAAGACGTCCTATAGTTGGTATTATTGTCATTAAATAACCCTTTTATTTATTAATAAAAGCTACTCCCTCCGTTTCTATGATTTCTTCCACCTTAAAAGTGACACATTTCTTAAGAAAAACAATAAAATAAGTAAAAGTAGGGAGGGAGTAAAGTGAGTGGGCCACCTAGGTAAGAGAGAAGTGTGATAGAAAAAAGGGAAGTGGAAGAAATCAAAGAAATGGTTGAAAAAGGAAATATAGAAGATATCAAAGAAACAAAGGGAGTATTTGTTAAAAATACTTTGAAACCTTTGTAAATCTCATTTCATTTATAAAACTCGTTGACTCAATTAATTTTGATATCGTTTTTCTTAAAACACCTCTTTTCTAAAATTTATAGTTTTAACTTGATTTCCTAATAATTTATAAAATACTATATATTGACTTATTATAATTTATTTATGTTTTGAGTAACGAATTTAGAAATATATTAAAGTTACGATAACAACGATAATAATAAAATCTTAATTTCGTTAGAAATGCTGTTTTTATACATTTCACTTATTTTAATAACTTACATATTTTCTATAAGATCTTTTATTTTAAGTAAGTTTCTAAAAATAGTAAATTTCTATTTATAGAAAGTTTCCTTCTAATATAAAATCTTTATTCCTTTTATTCTCATGTTATTTACGATGATTATTTATTCTCAATATCGATAATGACTTTGTTTTGAAGTTATGGAATAAGGATAAGTGTGGGGTTAGAGTAATACACTCTAGGATGTACTGTTTTGCCATCAACTATAAGTCTGGTGTATCCATTTGAGATGCATTGGTTGTTGAAGTGGACACATTTGGTGTTCAGGAGTATATGTGCATTGTGCCCTTAAGCTAGATATCGAATCGTGTTAGTCGCCGTCAGTTGAACTGGATACATTTGGTATCCAGGAGGGGTGTATATTACTTAAGCTAGGACCTCGCATTGATAAGTCGCCGTCCTATTATGGTTGAGTTGCCTAGTTAGAGACCTTGGATCTTCGCTGCGTGTGAAGTTGGTGTCTGAGTTCTCGAAGCTAGTTTTTAGTATATCTGTAGACACCTACATTTGGCTGCTAGGTGTCTATAGCAGTTTCCACCAAACACCCGATGATGATCGGACATAAACATGACTTAATACACTCGATTTTGGACTCGGAATCAATAGTATTTGGCGCGAGCTTTTAGCGGAGTAAAAATCTCACCAAACAGACCTCAAATTCAGGCCCAGTAGGTCATTTCCAATCAAATGAGACTAATTTGGGTCAAAATCGTCACCAAGGGTAAAACCGTCTTTTAGCGACCAAGTCAAACCCCGGTCAAAGGCATTTCCGAGCCATAAAAATCAGTCACGCAGCTTTGAAAGTCTGATTCGAAGTCAAATAACACAAAAATATCAGCTACAAAGAACAACCAAGCAACCAAACTCTCCGTTAGAGATAAAATTTTATCTCAAAAAAGACTCCTACCCGACCCAGACCCACTCGATCGAGTGGACCGGCCCACTCGGTCGAGTAGGCTCACAAAATTCGCAAAAACCAGCATCAGACCGGGCACTCGATCGAGTATTCGAGTGCTATGCACCGCTCGATCGAGTGACTCCTTTTTTAGCCGAGACCAGATTTCTTTTCTATCCGGAATCGGAATCCTTTTCTATCCCAAACCGGTACCTTTCCTATCCATAACCGGGTACCTTTCCTATCCAAAGTCGGGGTATTCTCCTATAAATACACCCCTTTGCATCCTTCAAAACACACAATCAACACCCCATAATTTCAAAGGTCCTAGGCAAACTATACACACATCCCGTCCCGACTTTTCCTCTAGAAATCCTATAGGAAACCCGAGAGAAACCGATCCAAAAATACAACACCTTAACTCTTCCTATATCCTCGTCACTCCCACGCAAACACCGTTACTACGAGTCCCTAATCGAGGTCGAAATTAGCATGTAGGTTGAGGGTGTTACAAATCCCTCTTTCTCCTTTTCTCTTTTCCTTTTCTCGTCCTTTTTTCGTCCGTCCGTCGTCTTGTGTCGTCGTCGTCACGTTCTTTTCCTAGTTCGTTTCTAATATCGATATTATCGTACTATCATCTAATCGAATTAATAAAGCATTATCCCTAGGATGCGATATCGACACTGTAGTCGAATATCGGATCTAAAGGAATCATTCAATAAACCATATTAAGCATGATCCCGTTGACGCCGAAATAATGGTCACATGGTCCGAAAAGACTAATTACGACATTACAAAACGGAGGGAATTATTTTGTCTTAATTCAGTTTAAAACGATTTATAAAAGTCTTTTCTAAAAATTCACTCTATATATTGGATTTTTGTTCTGTAATCAAACATCGAATATAACGAGTATCGAAAATTAAGTCGAGTATAAGTTGTCCAATACTTCTACGCGATTTAATAAATTATCGATTTAGAATTAAAAGCAAATTCGAGATTAACAAAGACGGACAACAGTTCGTACAGGGGGCACTCGACCGAGTGCCTAGCCCACTCGGTCGAGTGGCACCCCAAAATTTAGGGATGAGCAAAATCGGATATCCGATCCGGTTTTGTAAACCGTATCGAATATCCGGTTTAAAAATCAAAAAAATTCCGATCCGTATCCGATCCGGTTTTTTCGGATATCCAATTTTTAGATATCCGGTATCCGGTTTTATAGTTTTCTTCTATTTTTCTCTTTTTAAAAATAGTTTTTCCATTTTTAATTAAGAGTAATTAGTTGACTTTTAAGCAACGTTACGTTTTATATAAATTGATATAATAAAATACATAAAAAAACCTCAAAAAAATGGTATATATGTCTTACGGTACAATTATTCTAACAAAATATTACGTTTCAATACATAATATCATAAATTTACTAATAGTTTTGTTTTTTACCTTTCAAAATAATTGGCGAGTTTTGAATTCTTTATTGTATAATTCATATTAGGATTATATTTTTCATATTTTTTATTATTTTTAAAAAACCGGATCGGAAACCGGATATCCGGTTTCTATTTTTCCCGATACGTATCAACTATGGTTTTAAGAAAAACCGTATCGTATATCCGGTTATTCGTATCGGATATCCGGAAATTCATATAATTGAAAGCGTATACCGTATCGTATACGTATAATAAAACCGTATCGTATATTTTTGCTCACCCCTACCAAAAATGGGGCAGAAACTTTTTTTGAGGACCACTCGTTCGAGTCCTCTCTATGCCTCGATCGAGTGGCTTCTGGTGTATCAAAACCGTGAGTCTTTCAGCATATTTCGAGCCCCGACAAAATCTTTTAACGACTCCGGTCGTCACGTGTCAAGTCCATCACTTGTTCGCCTTTTCAAAACCATGCATCGTATCATATTTACATTGTCTAACTCATTTACGCTCCGTTATTATCGCAATTGTTGTATATTATCGTTTGTTGCATTGTTGATGCGCGCGGATTGTCGCCTATTGTTGTGTGCCAAATTTGGACCATTTTTCCTCCCATTTAGACCCGTTTTTCCTCTGTTTTGTGAGACTTGAGTGCGATTATCGCCGTATTTTGCGTAATTCTCACATTAGTGTCTCTCTTTTGCATTTTACGTGTTTTTGGTAGTTTTCTGTCTATTTTGATAGGATTTTCGACCGAAAACGTGTTTGAGCTTCTACGAGCAAGAGAGAGATACGGTCCAAGAGCAAAGCACACAACCGAAAGTCCGAGTAATCCAAGTGATCAACGAAGAAAAAGACCGGAAAAGAGTCAATGGACCACCGGGTGAAGTTTCGCTCGGCGACATTTTTTCATCCCCGAAGATTTTCACGGCACGCATGACCGGGCAAGTTGACCGGGCGAAATTTCGCCCGATGGTGAAGACGGGTCGAAAGCGCGAAAAACGAAGAAAATCTCACCGGGTGAAATTTCACCCGGTGGGACTATTACGTCGAGCCGCGGGGCGAAATTCCACCCCATGAAGATGCAAAGGGTGATGGTCTTGCAAAATGAAGAGAAATCGGATTTGGGCCTTGAAGTTTGTGCAACCCATTAAGCAACTCTATAAATACAAAACCTAGGGTTTTGAGCCAAAGTGTGCCTTAAGTGAGCCTTGATTGTGCCTCTTAGGAGTAGGATAGAAAACCTCCATATTGTAGTAAGTAGTAGTAGATTGTAGTAAAACTCTCTTAGAAAATTCTCAAAAACAATTATAGATCTACTAAATATTAATACAATTACTCCATTATTAATAGTAAAGTTACAATCTTCATTGAAGAATTGAGTTTATTATTGAAGATTCAAGGGTTTTACAAGGGTTTATGTGACAAAATCCTTGCTTTATTTCTTGAAGATTCTTATTTCTCTTATTGAAGATTGAAGATTTATGCATGGATTAGTGACAAATTCTTGTGTATTTCTCTCAAGATTCAATCTTTATTATTATTAATTTTCTTCTTCCATTTTATATTTACTTCATTGTTGGTAAAATTCTCTTCTCTCCCTTTTCTCCATTAATATATTTGTTTATGTAGTTTTTATGCATGTTTTATAAATTTTCTTCTCAATGAATGCTTTGTTGTTAATCACCATGATTAGTGAGTAGATCTTTTTGTTAGCGGGTTAGGGGAGGACGATTTATAGGTAAAGATTTAATCTTTGTGAGATTATTGCATTTGAGGGTGATATTGTCTTTATGGGATTGTTGTGTTATGTTTGACTTAGCTTGATCACCTAGGTTGACTTGACTCACCCGGACCAATATGGGGAAACTCGGGGTTTGGGTAGTTCTATCTTGAGACCGTAGTCCATTCGTCGCGAAAGCGGGCTTAGACTTGGTTGGTAGGGAAACCGAAAGGTTGAACCTCCCTTATACACCTTGTGATGACTCTTGCATTATTAGATTCTTGTCTTTATTTCCGATCCCCCGACTCTCCCTAACGCCTTTCCCATAAATAGTTTCCCACCTTAATCACATAAGCTCATTTAGCAAACTTCACCCGACTCGACCAAAAACCCCCCTCTCGACTCAATTACTCATAAACTCTGACTTAATCGACTACCCCTCTCGACCGTCACTGTGGATCGATCCCTGACTTACAGCTACTATGTAGTAGTAGTATTCCGGGGTTATAAATATTGTTTGACCGCGTTGGATAGGCGACAATCCGCGCGCATCAAAATGGCGCCGTTGCCGGGGACGGTGATCAGTTAGTTGTGTTTTTGTCATTGTATTTGAGTAATTGTTTTCTTCCCTTTTACCCTAGTACCGGTCGGTGCTAGGAGTCTCATCTTTGAATTGAGTTGTGTTCAGGAACAATCATATTTGGCATTGCTAATTCCGTACCGGTGCAAGCGAGACGATATTGTTATTTCGGAATTCAAATCAACCAAAGTGAACCCTAATCCATATCTTACACCAACTTTTCACCCATCCACCATTCTCAAAACTCTCACAAAATTCTCTTTCCCTCTTCTTCTCTCTTCAAAAATCACCTCTACAAACAATCATGCCTACTTTAAGATCTCACTCCCAACCCACCCATGAACAAACTTCTTCTCCCGTCGCATATGGAACCATACCCGATAACTTTGAGCTCAAGACTTCTTCAATTGCCATAGTCCAACAAGACACTTATCATGGACTTCCACAAGAAGATGCTCTAGAACACATAGCGACATTTAAAGAGAAGCTAATTGGAATGAAGTTGAATGGATTTACTTCATGCCAATTCCATAGACTTTTGTTTCCCAAAACCCTTCGTAGTGATGCTAGGAGATGGCTACAAAGCCACAACGATGGTACCTTCCAAACTTGGAATCAATTGGCCAATGCATTTCTAGAAAAATACTATCCTCCTTCCAAGACCAATCAATATCGAATGGAGATTCAAACCTTCCGACAAGGCGAAAATGAAAGTATAAGCGAGGCTTGGGATCGATTTCAGACTTTACAAATGAAGTGCCCGCATCACGGTATCCCTCATTGGCTTATGCTCCATACATTTTTCTACTCGTTAACCGCCAATGCAAGGGACATCCTCAATGCTACCGCAAAGGGCGACTTCTTCCTACTCAATGAGAACGAATCCCATAATCTCCTCGACAAGATAGCAAAAAGTGACGTGTATGCTAAGGAATTGCAAGAGGGTGAATCTAGTGGAGACTCGGAATCATCGAATGACATGGAGACCTCTCTTGAAGTACAACTCGCTCAACTTTTTTAGAGATTTGAAGCTATGGTTGCTAGGGACACCTTCCAACCCGAAACGAGGTCTCCACCAAGAGAAATCTCTCCACCAAGAGAAATCTCTCCACCAAGAAGAGTTTCTCCACCGAGAAGAATCACCCCACCAAGAAGAACTACACCACCTAGGCGAACATCTATCTCGCCTCCAAAGCCGTATAGGGTAGATATCCCTTGTGATAACTGTGAAGGATACAACCACGACTCCAATCTTTGTGTGAAAAAGGAGAGTGTTCATTAAACAAACACTCAAGAGACATATGAAAAGCCTCAAACGAGCAATCCTAATTCGGGGTTCGGAACTCATTCCACGCCACATCAAGGATCACATCCTTTTCCAAGAGCCCCCAATCAAAGGGTTTATCCTAATTCATATGAACCTTATTATCAACCAAGGCCTCCTCACACGAATCAAGGTTGTTTCCATCCTCAAGGACCACCGAGACCAAATCAAGGACCTCCCTTTGGAAATCATCCTCCATTCAATCAAGGACCTCCCTTTGGAAATCATCCTCCATTTAATCAAGGACCTCCCTTTGGAAATCATCCACCATTCAATCAAGGTCCTCCCTTCGGAAATCATCCACCATTCAATCAAGGTCCTCCTTTTGGAGCTTATCCACCGCCTAACCAAGGCCCTCCAAGGAACTTCCAAGGTAATTCTCAACCCTTTCATGACATTCAAGAAACTATCAAGTTCTTGTTGAGAGAGAATGCGTCAAACCGAGCTAGACTTGAAGGTTTAGAGGCACGAGCCATGTCGCGAGCTTGAGCACCTCAAGAGCCGACCGATTCTTTCAACCAAGCTTCCGTGAATGCCATTAAGGTAATGTGCAAAAAGGAACCGGTGAAATCTTTTGACTCACAAGCTCTTACATCTCATCCCTCAACCTATGAATTTGATGAGAATGTGGTCAAAGATGTCACCGAGAAACCAAGAAGACATCCATCAAAATACCTTGTAGGAGACCTTTCGTTTGTCATTGAACAAATTCCGATAGAGGATACGAACTTACTCTCTAGGATTGAGGTACCTCCCTTGAATGACAAGCCACCGAACATATTTGATGATCAAGCTTTGGGAATGATAACCTTCACCGACCTTATCGAGAACATTGATACAAGCCCTTCTATGCCTACCCCGTCCGATTACATCCGAGACATCATTTTGAAACCCGCCGAGAAAGAAAGAGCTCCCATTTCTCCAAGAACTAACCCTAGAGTCACAATTCCTATCAAAGTAGGTGATCCGGATAGTTTTGCCATTCCATGCTCCATCGACCACGTCTTGATAGATCGAGCTCTATGTGACCTTGGTGCCGACATTAGCTTGATGCCCTTGGACATCGCTCGTACTATCTATGTTAAAGATTTGGAGTATTTCCCCGCGAATGTGCAAATGGCCGATGGAACGTCTAAAGAGCCCTATGGATTAGCCCGTAACCTCATGGTTAATGTGGGGAACTTGTATATCCCCACCGATTTCGTTATTCTGGATATGCCAATCGAGGAGCGGAATCCTATCCTTTTGGGACGACCTTTCTTAGCTACCGGTGGAGTAATTATTGATGTGAAGCGAGGGCGGTTATCTTTCAATGTTGCTAATGAAACGGTCCAATTTGTGCTTCCCGCATTCCTTCACGAAGATCCTCCTAATTTGGAGTTCTGGAACCAAATGGTGGAGTACCCATCAAATGAAGAGCCTTCTACCGAGGATCTTGAGTACGACGATGAAGAAGATGACGGTGCCCTATTTATACTCGGTGCAACCTCCGATGAAGACATTCCCGACGAGTTCGCAATGCTTCCCGAGGTAGTGCAACTTATGGGTATGCCAGAATTCAAGGAAAAGCTCAAGATCGGTAGCATGGAATTTCGAGCCGATAAACAAGACCCTTCGGGTTGCTTTTTAAGCAACCCCAACTAATCTCAAACGTTAAATTCGGTTTGGTGGTGTCCATAATAACCACCATTGTAAATATTTGTATATTCTCGTCCTTTTTATCTTTCTCGAACAATAGATTTTAGATTTTTCCTTTTGGGAGTTTGTTTTCTCTTTGGTACTTGCAGGAGACATGAAGATTTCTCTCGAGAATTTTTGGAATCGCGCTTTAAACGATTATAAACAAATTGGATTGAGAAGATGAGTTGTATTTTTGAAGAAGCTAAGGATGTTTGGACCGAGTCATAGAAAATTTTCGTAGCAAGAAGCTTATTCGGAGTGAAGGATCTCACCGGACAACGTTTTGCCCGGTGGAATTGTGACCCGAAGTCCGTCGGGTGAAACTTCACCCGATGGCAACTTGCTCGGACAAAAAGAATTGACGGAAATCCGTCGGGCAAATCTTCACCCGGTGGAATCTCACCGGGCGAAATTTCGCCCTGCGGTAAAAATATTTTGCGACTCGGAATTAGACGGAAATCCGACCGGGCGAAATTTCGCCCGGTGGAGTCTGACCGGGCGAAATTTCGCCCGGTGGTGAAGCAGCGCGGAAATGTCGAAAACCGACCCGAAGACCGTCGGGCGAAATTTCGCCCGATGGTGACTCACCGGGCGAAATATCACCCCGCGTCCCTTACCCAGCCAAACCCACCCTTCCCATCTTCATAATACAACTTTCATATCTCTCTCCTTAACCAAAACCCCAAAAACCCAAACAAACCCCAAATCCTCCACCTTAAACCATCTCTAATCCCTCCAATCCTTCACCAAAATCAAATTAAATTATATATTCTTCATCCCCATCACATTCCTAACACTTCCTTGGAGTTTGTTTTGAGAAATCGTTCAAGTTCCGACAAACCCCAAATCGAGACCGTCAACACATAATCATCAAATTTCAAGCATCAAGGATGAAGAGAGTGAAACAAATGGCAAGAAAAAGGATTTCATCAATGCTTAATCGTAGTTCGGGGTCAACATCATCCTCAAGGTCCGAGGAGCAACCGGCCGAGGCTCGGGACGAATCTGTCCCGATGCCTGTTCAAACACAAGGAGCTGTTCCGAGCGAACAACCTGTTCCGCTCGAGGTATGTTACCCGAAAATTCGTCATAATTTCCGTGAACCTTTGTCTGGTCTATATTTTGCTAAGAAAGCTCATATTGATAAATGTAAAAAATTATGGGTCTGTCGTCTCGAGCCAACTCGTTGGGCGGCTCGAGATGTACTTGAGCGTATGGGCATAGAACCGCAGGTACGAGCAATGTGCCGAAGTCTTGGTCTCATCAATTTTTATGCCTCTCAGGAGGAAACTTTTCAGAAATTGACGTGCGAGTTTTTTGCAACTTTCGAGTTAAGTGGTGACGATAATACCACTGTCTCTTTTCAGTTGCGAGAAACTTCGTACGTCCTCAACTTGAGAGACTTCGGTGCACTGCTTGGTCTACCTTCTTCGGTCCTTGGAAAGCCTAGGGCGGGCCAGACTCGGGACGATAAATTCGGCCGAGATCGATTTTGGTTTAAAATAGCCCGCCAGAGGCCTTTCAAGGGAGGAAAGATGTGTTCTTTCTCGATCCGAAACCCCATCCTCCGGTATGTGGCGCGCATCATAGCTAACTCATTCTTATCGAGCTATGATACGCATCACAACTGTAGCTACAGCTGTTCAGCTTTTAGAGGATGCAGTTTCGGAGAGAGGACCATCGATCGACTTGCCAGAGGCTTTAGCTACTCATTTCGCTCAGATTGCGAAGGGCGGCCGCAAGAACATTTCTTGCGGCGGTGTTGTAACGATGTTAGCCAGAGCCTTGAAAGTCGATTTTAGCGATTTAGCACCAGTTGATGGAGCGGGAATTTTCATAGATGAAGTTTATTGTCCTTTTCTTATTGTCCTATACAGTTTGTTTCTGTATAAGATTACTGAGCTGCGCGCCATTGCAATGCCTAACCCCGATTGGGTCAGGCTAGATATTGAAGAGAACTTCGGCATGCCAAAGAGGTCCGGGGAGTACGTTCGGGATAACACCCGAGGTAAGTTTCGTATAGTTCAATACCCCGAGGGACCCTTAGACTTTGGTGACGATGATATAGAGGTCGTAGATGTGTCGGAGGAGGAACCAGAGGTTAGAACCTCTCGGGACGAGGGTTATAGGACTTTACCGTCATCATCACATGCACCATCTTCCTCCCACCAACCCGAACCCCAGACCTCACAATTTTTCACCCCTGAATTTTCGGAATTCACACCACACCGACACTCCACGTTCACCCAGTCTACCCCTGGTTTTCAGGAGGACGTCAACATGAGTCCTCCGCGACACTCCTCGTTCTTTGGATCAGAGGACTTTTACAACCAATGGGGGGAAGTCTATAACCGTACACGTCAGACTTGGGAGAACTCGACATCCTCACTAAACCTGGCCCAAGATGCCTACAATTTGGCCCGAGATGCGCGCGATACTGCGCATGGCTCGTACGCGTACTCTAGGGATGGTTTTTAGTATGCACGGACCAGTTTTGAGATGGCTAGGGACGCCGCTAGGGATGCCCAAGCGGCGAGGTTGGCGGCAGAGGAGAACCAAAGGATGTTGCAACAGCAACAACACTATATTGATCGATTTTTCGGTATGCCTCCGCCCGGGTCTTACTACCCACCACCACCTCGTCCCCCAGGTCCTATGTGAGTGGTCGAGTGTCATTAGTGTTAGTGTGGGGGTGTTGGGTGTTAGTTGTCATTGTCAGTCGCCAATGGTCTTTTCTCTTGTCTCAGTTATCGTAATCTTTGTCAGTCCTTGCAGCGCCAATTTTTGGCATTTGATAATTATGGTTGTTGATTGATTATTTTTTTGATTTGAAGAATTGTAAGCCCCTCCGTGATCCTACTTGGGTCGTTACACACGTGAGGTTTATTGCAGGTGCCTTAGAGAAGAAGGACCTGATTATTGCTCCCGGTCTTCGGTGACTTGATCGCACCAAGACCATTTGAAAAATCCAAAATTTTCTTTTTCTTTTAATTTTCCCGATTTGTGCAGAATCCGGGCGAGGTGATGTGATTACACCTACGCCCTTTTTCTACCCTTATCAATTTTTCTTTTTTTTCTTCTTTCTTTCTCATCTTTCATTTCTTTTCTTTTTCTTTAATTTTCAATAATCCAAAAACATTTGAAAGCTTTTCAAAAATCCAAAAAACATCCGAAAAATCTTGAAAAATCAAAAACAATTGAAAATTTTTCAAAAATGCAAAAACATTTGAAAAATCTTGAAAAATCCAAAAACATTTGAAAAACCACAAAAAATCAAAAAGATTTTCCAATTTTTCTCTTTTTCTTCTTTTTCGATTCTTCCTCTACTTGTGCATTGGGGACAATGCACGGTTTTAGTGTGGGGGAGGAATCTACTATCCTTTTATCCATTTTCTTTTTCATTTTTCCTTTGAAAAACTAAAAATCCAAAAAATTTTCATTTTTTTCTCTCTTTTTAGTTTTCTCTTCTTTTATTTTCGTTTTTGTGTTACTTGTATTTGCATTCTCCATCTTGTAGGTACACCGCCAACCATTTAGCATGGATACGCAAGGTAGCGGAAATAAAATGAAGACCGCGCGGTAATACTTTCTACCTTCGTTTTATCCCTTTCTCTTATGCATGGAGTTTGGGCATATTTGCTATTTGGAGGTTCACTTGGTGAACATTTTGGAATTGGTGGTTGTGGATTGTGTTGACTTAATGGAGTTTGGAGTGCTTGGCTTTACTTGTGATTGTGTTTTTGTTTTTGTTTTCTCGTATTTTTGTCATTTTTGTGTTCTCTTTTGTATAGCTTGTCTAGGTAAAGTTTTCGAAAACCCGATTTTGAGATTAGGCCGAGTGTTTATTACTCACTTGTTAGTGACCCTTTTTGATTTTTGGACATAATTCTAGTAGAATGACCTTGAACCAATTTTTGCATTGGATTTTTACCATGAGTCCATCTTTTCTACTAGGAGTCTACATCGGGATTTGCATTTGACAACCTTGACCACCCATGGAGTGATAAGGCCTTGGTTACCGTTCCCCGTTCTCTTAGGTGACCCTACTTGAGAAGCCATTTTTAGTCCAAAATTCTCATCCTTTTATGGGTTCGAAGGGGGTGCACACCCGACTAGCCTATTTCTCTACCATACATCCATATCCACAAATAAGCTTGCAAAAATGTGCTTTACCTTGATCCTCAAATGAATCATCTAGCCAAAAATGGGCTATTCAAAGAAAGAAAAAGGGAAAAATGAAGAAGAAAGGGCATTGAAAGATCAATGTGAAAAAAAAAATCCCTCGATCGAAATAATGGGGAAAGAAAAGAAAAACCGAAAAAGAAAATCAAAATCTCAAGAAAATCGTTCCCAAACTCAAATAATCCCTTGGTTGTCTTATTGCCGTGAAATGCCTACTAGAGGACCGAGTCCCGAGGAAGGAAAATAGCGGTAATTTGGCAATCCTTACCATTTTGCAAACACTTATCCATCCTTTTTGGTCTAATTGGCTTTCTCGAGTTTCGAACGACCCTCTAGGCTTAGCTTAGGAGACGACATAACACTTACCTACAGTGCTTACTAACTCCATGGTTCTCACTTATCCACTCCATTTATCGTCCCGTTGTAGGCATCTTTAGTGGAATTAGAAGGACCTTGGTAAATTTTCAATGTTTTTGTTGATTGATTGTCATCCTATTAGGATCTTGTCCATGTCAATTTGTGTTACTAGCTTGGTAGTGTTCTCGCTTGTCTTAAGCTCGAATCGGTGCTTTCTCCGCCGTTTCGATGAGGAATTCGTTGATTTATTTTCTCTTTGGTTGCGACTATCATTTTATGTGTGTCTTCTTTGTTATGTGTTTGTGTGTGTGTTAGTCGCAATCCCAATTTTGAGCAAGACCCAACTTGCCTTGCATGGAGGTACCTTACCTCATAGGTATCTCGATGTGAGTTGAAGGGACGGAGAGGGCCCGTTAATTGCCTCGTATCGGCTTAGCATAGTCTAGCTTAGTAGTAGTAGCTAGTTTCTTTTTGGGTCATTGCTCGAGGACGAGCAACGGTTTAGTGTGGGGGAATTGTTGTGTACCAAATTTGGACCGTTTTTCCTCCCATTTAGACCCGTTTTTCCTCTGTTTTGTGAGGCTTGAGTGCGATTATCGCCGTATTTTGCGTAGTTCTCACATTAGTGTCTCTCTTTTGCATTTTACGTGTTTTTGGTAGTTTTCTGTCTATTTTGATAGGATTTTCGACCGAAAACGTGTTTGAGCTTCTACGAGAAAGAGAGAGATACGGTCCAAGAGCAAAGAACACAACCGAAAGTCCGAGTAATCCAAGTGATCAACGAAGAAAAAGACCGGAAAAGAGTCAATGGACCACCGGGTGAAGTTTCGCCCGGTGAGTCATCACCGGGCGAAGTTTCGCCCGGCGACATTTTTTCATCCCCGAAGATTTTCACGGCACGCATGACCGGGCAACTTGACCGGGCGAAATTTCGCCCACCGGGTGAAATTTCGCCCGATGGTGAAGACGGGTCGAAAGCGCGAAAAACGAAGAAAATCTTACCGGGTGAAATTTCACCCGGTGGGACTATTACGTCGAGCCGCGGGGCGAAATTCCACCCCATGAAGATGCAAAGGGTGATGGTCTTGCAAAATGAAGAGAAATCGTATTTGGGCCTTGAAGTTTGTGCAACCCATTAAGCAACTCTATAAATACAAAACCTAGGGTTTTGAGCCAAAGTGTGCCTTAAGTGAGCCTTGATTGTGCCTCTTAGGAGTAGGATAGAAAACCTCCATATTGTAGTAAGTAGTAGTAGATTGTAGTAAAACTCTCTTAGAAAATTCTCAAAAACAATTATAGATCTACTAAATATTAATACAATTACTCCATTATTAATAGTAAAGTTACAATCTTCATTGAAGAATTGAGTTTATTATTGAAGATTCAAGGGTTTTACAAGGGTTTATGTGACAAAATCCTTGCTTTATTTCTTGAAGATTCTTATTTCTCTTATTGAAGTTTGAAGATTTATGCATGGATTAGTGACAAATTCTTGTGTATTTCTCTCAAGATTCAATCTTTATTATTATTAATCTTCTTCTTCCATTTCATATTTCCTCCATTGTTGGTAAAATTCTCTCCTCTCCCTTTTCTCCATTAATATATTTGTTTGTGTAGTTTTTATGCATGTTTTATAAATTTTCTTCTCAATGAATGCTTTGTTATTAATCACCATGATTAGTGAGTAGATCTTTTTGTTAGGGGGTTAGGGGAGAACGATTTATAGGTAAAGATTTAATCTTTGTGAGATTATTGCATTTGAGGGTGATATTGTCTTTATGGGATTGTTGTGTTATGTTTGACTTAGCTTGATCACCTAGGTTGACTTGACTCACCCGGACTAATATGGGGAAACTCGGGGTTTGGGTAATTCTATCTAGAGACCGTAGTCCATTCGTCGCGAAAGCGGGCTTAGACTTGGTTGGTAGGGAAACCGAAAGGTTGAATCTCCCTTATACACCTTGTGATGACTCTTGCATTATTAGATTCTTGTCTTTATTTCCGATCCCCCGACTCTCCCTAACGCCTTTCCCATAAATATTTTCCCACCTTAATCACATAAGCTCATTTAGCAAACTTCACCCGACTCGACCAAAAACCCCCCTCTCGACTCAATTACTCATAGACTCTGACTTAATCGACTACCCCTCTCGACCGTCCCTGTGGATCGATCCCTGACTTACCGCTACTACGTAGTAGTAGTATTCCGGGGTTATAAATATTGTTTGACCGCGTTGGATAGGCGACAATCCGCGCGCATCACCTATCCAACGCGGTCAAACAAAATTTATAACCCCGGAATACTACTACTACTACGTAGTAGCGGTAAGTCAGGGATCGATCCACAGGGACGGTCGAGAGGGGTAGTCGATTAAGTCAGAGTCTATGAGTAATTGAGTCGAGAAGGGGGGTTTTTGGTCGAGTCGGGTGAAGTTTGCTAAATGAGCTTATGTGATTAAGGTGGGAAACTATTGATGGGAAAGGCGTTAGGGAGAGTCGGGGGATCGGAAATAAAGATAAGAATCTAATAATGCAAGAATCATCACAAGGTGTATAAGGGAGGTTCAACCTTTCGGTTTCCCTACCAACCAAGTCTAAGCCCGCTTTCGCGACGAATGGACTACGGTCTCTAGATGGAATTACCCAAACCCCGAGTTTCCCCATATTGGTCCGGGTGAGTCAAGTGAACCTAGGTGATCAAGCTAAGTCAAACATAACACAACAATCCCATAAAGACAATATCACCCTCAAATGCAATAATCTCACAAAGATTAAATCTTTATCTATATCGTCCTCCCCTAACCCCCTAACAAAGAGATCTACTCACTAATCATGGTGATTAACAACAAAGCATTCATTGAGAAGAAAATTTATAAAGCATGCATAAAAACTACACAAACAAATATATTAATGGAGAAAAGGGAGAGGAAAGAATTTTACCCACAATGAAGAAAATCAAAGAGGAAGAAGAAGATAATAATAATAAAGATTGAATCTTGAGAGAAATACACAAGAATTTGTCACTAATCCATGCATAAATCTTCAATCTTCAAAAGAGAAATAAGAATCTTCAAGAAATAGGACAAGGGTTTTTGTCACATAAACCCTTGTTAAACCCTTGAATCTTCAATAGTAACACCAAATCTTCAATAATAATTGTAACTTTACTATTAATAATGGAGTAATTGTATTAATACTAAGTAGATCTACTAATTATTTTTGAGAATTTTCTAGAGAGCTTACTACAATCTACTACTACTTACTACAATATGGAGGGTTTCTATCCTACTCCTAAGAGGCACTTCAAAGGCTCACTTAAGGCACACTTTGGCTCAAAACCCTAGGTTTTGTATTTATAGAGTTGCTTAATGGGTTGCACAAACTTCAAGGCCCAAATCCGATTTCTCTTCATTTTGCAAGACCATCACCCTTTGTATCTTCATGGGGTGGAATTTCGCCCCGCGGCTCGACATAGTAGTCCCACCGGGTGAAATTTCACCCGGTGAGATTTTCTTCATTTTTCGCGCTTTCGACCCGTCTTCACCATCGGGCGAAATTTCACCCGGTGGGCGAAATTTCGCCCGGTCAAGTTGCCCGGTCATGCGTGCTGTGAAAATCTTCGGGGATGAAAAAAATGTCGTCGGGCGAAACTTCGCCCGGTGATGACTCACCGGGAGAAACTTCACCCGGTGGTCCATTGACTCTTTTCCGGTCTTTTTCTTCGTTGATCACTTGGATTACTTGAACTTTCAGTTGTGTGCTTTGCTCTTGGACCGTATCTCTCTCTTGCTCGTAGAAGCTCAAACACGTTTTTGGTCGAAAATCCTATCAAAATAGACAGAAAACTACCAAAAACACGTAAAATGCAAAAGAGAGACACTAATGTGAGAATTATGCAAAATATGGCGATAATCGCACTCAAGTCTCACAAAACAGAGGAAAAACAGGTCTAAATGGGAGGGAAAACGGTCCAAATTTGGTACACAACAATTCCCCCACACTAAACTGTTGCTCGTCCTCGAGCAAGGACCCTAAAAGAAACTAGCTACTACTACTAAGCTAGACTATGCTAAGCCGATACGAGGTAATTAACGGGCCCGCTCCGTCCCTTCAACTCACATCGAGATACCCATGAGGTAGAGTACCTCCATGCAAGGCAAGTTGGGGCTTGCTCAAAATTGGGGTTGCGACTAACGCACACACAAACACATTACAAAGAAGACATACACAAAAAGATAGTCGCAACCAAAGAGAAAATAAATCACCGAATCTCTCATCGAAACGGCGGAGAAAGCACCGATTCGAGCTTAAGACAAGCGAGAACACTACCAAGCTAGTGACACAATTTGACATGGACAAGATCCTAATAGGATGACAATCAATCAATTAAAACATTGAAAATTTACCAAGGTCCTTCTAATTCCACTAAAGACGCCTACAACGGGACGATAAATGGAGTGGATAAGTGAGAACCATGGAGTTAGTAAGCACTGTAGGTAAGTGTTATGCCGTCTCCTAAGCTAAGCCTAGAGGGTCGTTCCAAACTCGAGAAAGCCAATTAGACCAAAAAGGATGGATAAGTGTTTGCAAAATGATAAGGATTGCCAAATTACCGCTATTTTCCTTCCTCGGGACTCGGTCCTCTAGTAGGCATTTCACGGCAATAAGACAACCAAGAGATTATTTGAGTTTGGGAACGATTTTCTTGAGATTTTGATTTTCTTTTCGGTTTTTCTTTCCTTTCCCCATTATTTCGATCGAGGGTTTTTTTTTTTTTTTTTTTTTTTCACATTGATCTTTCAATGCCCTTTCTTCTTCATTTTTCCCTTGTTCTTTCTTTGAATAGCCCATCTTTGGCTAGATGATTCATTTGAGGATCAAGGTAAAGCACATTTTTGCAAGCTTATTTGTGGATATGGATGTATGGTAGAGAAATAGGCTAGTCGGGTGTGCACCCCCTTCGAACCCATAAAAGGATGAGAATTTTGGACTAAAAATGGCTTCTCAAGTAAGGTCACCTAAGAGAACGGGGAACGGTAACCAAGACCTTATCACTCCATGGGTGGTCAAGGTGGTCAAATGCAAATCCCGATGTAGACTCCTAGTAGAAAAGATGGACTCATGGTAGAAATCCAATGCAAAAATTGGTTCAAGGTCATTCTACTAGAATTATGTCCAAAAATCAAAAAGGGTCACTAACAAGTGAGTAATAAACACTCGGCCTAATCTCAAAATCGGGTTTTCGAAAATTTTACCTAGACAAGCTATACAAAAGAGAACACAAAGGGGACAAAAACACGAGAAAACAAAAACAAAAACAAAAACACAATCACAAGTAAAGCCAAGAACTCCAAACTCCATTAAGTCCAACACAATCCACAACCACCAATTCCAAAATGTTCACCAAGTGAACCTCCAAATAGCATATATGCCCAAACTCCGTGCATAAGAGAAAGGGATAAAACGAAGGTAGAAAATATTACCGCGCGGTCTTCATTTCATTTCCGCTACCTTACGTATCCATGCTAAATGGTTGGCGGTGTACCTACAAGATGGAGAATGCAAGACAATACAAGTAACACAAAAACGAAAATAAAAGAAGAGAAAACTAAAAAGAGAAAAAATTTGAAATTTTTTGGTTTTTTGGTTTTTCAAAGGAAAAATGAAAAAGAAAATGAAGAAAAGGATAGTAGATTCCTCCCCCACACTAAACCTGTGCATTGTCCCCAATGCACGAATAGAGGAAGAATCGAAAAAAAGAAAAAGAGAAAGAACGGAAAATCTTTTTGAATTTTTATGATTTTTCAAATCTTTTTGGATTTTTCAAGATTTTTCGAATGTTTTTGTATTTTTGAAGATTTTTCAAATGTTTTTGGATTTTTGATGGTTTTTCAAATGTTTTTGGATTTTTCAAAGTTTAAGGGAATAAAAAGAACAGAAATGAAAAATGAAAAAGAAAGAAGAAAAATAAGAAAAATCGATAAGGGAAGAAAAAGAACGTAGGTGTAATCACATCACCTCGCCCAGATTCTGCACGAATCGGGAAAATTAAAAGAAAAAAAAAGAATTTTGGATTTTTCAAATGGTCTTGGTGCGATCAAGTCACCAAAGACCGGGAGCAATAATCAGGTCCTTCTTCTCTAAGGCACCTGCAATAAACCTCACGTGTGTAACGACCCAAGTAGGATCACGGAGGGGCTTACAATTCCTCAAATCAACAAAATAATCATTACAAATCAATCAACAACCATAATTTTCAAAATGCCAAATTTTTGGCGCTGCAAGGACCAACAGAAATTACTAGATAACTGAGATAAGAGAACAGACACTGGCGACTGACAATGACAACTAACACCCAACACCCCACACTAACACTAACAACACTCGACACTCACATAGGACCTGGGGGACGAGGTGGTGGTTGGTAGTAAGACCCGGGCGGAGGTATACCGAAAAATCTATCGAAATAGTGCTGTTGCTGTTGCAACATCCTTTGGTTCTCCTCTGCCGCCAACCTCGCTGCTTGGGCATCCCTAGCAGCCTCCCTAGCCATCTCAAAACTTGTCCGGGCGTACTCAAAACCTTCCCTAGAGTACGTGTATAATTGATGCATAGTATCGCGCGCATTCCGGGCCACATTGTAGGCATCCTGGGCCAGGTTAAGTAAGGTAGTCGAGTTCTCCCAAGTCTGACGTGTACGGTTATAGACTTCCCCCCATTGGTTGTAAAAGTCCTCTGATCCAAAAAACGAGGAGTGTCGCGGAGGACTCATGTTGACGTCCTCCTGAAAACCTGGGGTAGACTGGGTGAACGTGGAGTGTCGGTGTGGTGTGAATTCCGAAAATTCAGGGGTGAAAAATTGTGAGGTCTGGGGTTCGGGTTGGTGGGAGGAAGAGGGTGCATGTGATGATGACGGTAAAGTCCTATAACCCTCGTCCCGAGAGGTTCTAACCTCTGGTTCCTCCTCCGATACATCTACGACCTCTATATCATCGTCGCCAAAGTCTAAAGGTCCCTCGGGGTATTGAACTATACGAAACTTACCTCGGGTGTTATCCCGAATGTATTCCCCGGACCTCTTCGGCATGCCGAAGTTCTCTTCAATATCTAGCCTTACCCAATCGGGGTTAGGGATTGCAATGGCGCGCAACTCAGTAATCTTATACAGAAACAAACTGTTATAATCCCCTTTCTGGGGCCACACAAGAAAAGGACAATAAACTTCATCTATGAAAATTGCCGCTCCATCAACTGGTCTTAAATCGCTAAAATCGACTCTCAAGGCTCTAGCTAACATTGTTACAACACCGCCACAAGATATTCTCTTGCGGCCGCCCTTTGCAATCTGAGCGAAATGAGTAGCTAAGGCCTTTGACATGTCGATCGATGGGCCTCTCTCCGAAACTGCATCCTCTAAAAGCTGAACAGCTGTGGCACTACAGTTGTGATGCGTATCATAGCTTGACAAGAACGAGTTAGCTATGATGCGCGTCACATACCGGAGGATGGGGTTTCGGATCGAGAAAGAACGCATCTTTCCTCCCTTGAAAGGCCTCTGGCGGGCTATTTTAAACCAGAATCGATCTCGGCCGTATTTATCGTCCCGAGTCTGTCCCGCCCTAGGCTTTCCAAGGACTGAAGAAGCTAACCCAAGCAGTGCACCGAAGTCTCTCAAGTTGAGGACGTACGAAGTTTCTCGCAACTGAAAAGAGACAGTGGTATTATCGTCACCACTTAACTCGAAAGTTGCGAAAAACTCGCACGTCAATTTCTGAAAAGTTTCCTCCTGAGAGGCATAAAAATTGATGAGACCAAGACTTTGGCACATTGCTCGTACCTGCGGTTCTATACCCATACGCTCAAGTACATCTCGAGCCGCCCAACGAGTTGGCTCGAGACGACAGACCCATAATTTTTTACATTTATCGACATGAGCTTTCTTAGCAAAATATAGACCAGACAAAGGTTCACGGAAATTACGACGGATTTTCGGGTAACATACCTCGAGCGGAACAGGTTGTTCGCTCGGAACGGCTCCTTGCATTTGAACAGGCATCGGGACAGATTCGTCCTGAGCCTCGGCCGGTTGCTCTTCCGATCTTGAGGATGATGTTGACCCCGAACTACGATTAAGCATTGATGAAATCCTTTTTCTTGCCATTTGTTTCACTCTCTTCATCCTTGATGCTTGAAATTTGATGATTATGTGTTGACGGTCTCGATTTGGGGTTTGTCGGAACTTGAACGATTTCTCAAAACAAACTCCAAGGAAGTGTTAGGAATGTGATGAGGATGAAGAATATATGATTTAATTTGATTTTGGTGAAGGATTGGAGGGTTTAGAGATGGTTTAAGGTGGAGGATTTGGGGTTTGTTTGGGTTTTTGGGGTTTTGGTTAAGGAGAGAGATAGGAAAGTTGTATTATGAAGATGGGAAGGGTGGGTTTGGCTGGGTAAGTGACGCGGGGTGATATTTCGCCCGGTGGGTCACCATCGAGCGAAATTTCGCCCGACGGACTTCGGGTCGGTTTTCGACATTTCCGCACTACTTCACCACCGGGCGAAATTTCGCCCGGTCAGACTCCACCGGGCGAAATTTCGCCCGGTCGGATTTCCGTCAATCCCGAGTCGCAAAATATTTTTACCGCAGGGCGAAATTTCGCCCGGTGAGATTCCACCGGGTGAAGATTTGCCCGACGGATTTCCCGTCAATTCCTTTGGTTCGAGCAAGTTGCCATCGGGTGAAGTTTCACCGACGGACTTCGGGCCACAATTCCACCGGGCAAAACGTTGCCCGGTGAGATCCTTCATTCCGAATAAGCTTCTTGCTACGAAAATTTTTCTATGACTCGGTCCAAAAATCCTTAGCTTCTTCAAAAATACAACTCATCTTCTCAATCCAATTTGTTTATAATCGTTTAAAGCGCGATTCCAAAAATTCCCGAGAGAAATCTTCATGACTCCTGCAACTACCAAAGAGAAAAACAAACTCCCAAAAGGAAAAATCTAAAATCTATTGTTCGAGGAAGATAAAAAAGGACTAGAATATACAAATATTTACAATGGTGGTTATTATGGACACCACCAAACCGAATTAAACGTTTGAGATTAGTTGGGGTTGCTTAAAAAGCAACCCGAAGGGTCTTGTTCATTGGCTCCACATTCCATGCTACCGATCTTGAGCTTTTCCTTGAATTCCGGCATATCCATAAGTTGCACTACCTCGGGAAGCATTGCGAACTCGTCGGGGATGTCTTCATCGGAGGTTGCACCGAGTATAAACAGGGCACCGTCATCTTCTTCATCGTCGTACTCAAGATCCTCGGTAGAAGGCTCTTCATTCGATGGGTACCCCACCATTTGGTTCCAGAACTCCAAATTAGGAGGATCTTCGTGAAGGAATGCGGGAAGCACAAATTAGACCGTTTCATTAGCAACATTGAAAGATAACCGCCCTCGCTTCACATCAATAATTACCCCACCGGTAGCTAAGAAAGGTCGTCCCAAAAGGATAGGATTTCGCTCCTCGATTGGCATATCCAAACTTACGAAATCGGTGGGGATATACAAGTTCCCCACATTAACCATGAGGTTACGGGCTAATCCATAGGGCTCTGTAGAGGTTCCATCGGCCATTTGCACATTCACGGGAAAGTGATCCAAATATTTGATGTAAATAGTACGAGCGATGGCCAAGGGAATTAGGCTAATGTCGGCACCAAGGTCACATAGAGCTCGATCTATCAAGACATGGTCGATTGAGCATGAAATGGCAAAACTACCCGGATCTCCTAGTTTGATAGGAATTGTGACTCTAGGGTTAGTTCTTGGACAAAATGGGAGCTCTTTCTTTCTCGGCGGGTTTCAAAATGATGTCTCGGATGTAATCGGACGGGGTAGGCATAGAAGGGCTTGTATCAATGTTCTCGATAAGGTCGGTGAAGGTTATCATTCCCAAAGCTTGATCATCAAATAGGTTCGGTGGCTTGTCATTCAAGGGAGGTACCTCAATCCTAGAGAGTAATAAGTTCGTATCCTCTATCGGAATTTGTTCAATGACAAACGAAAGGTCTCCTACAAGGTATTTTGATGGATTTCTTCTTGGTTTCTCGGTGACATCCTTGACCACATTCTCATCAAATTCATAGATTGAGGGATGAGATGTAAGAGCTTGTGAGTCAAAAGATTTCACCGGTTCCCTTTTGCACATTACCTTAATGGCATTCACGGAAGCTTGGTTGAAAGAATCGGTCGGCTCTTGAGGTGCTCGAGCTCGCGACATGGCTCGTGCCTCTAAAGCTTCAAGTCTAGCTCGGTTTGACGCATTCTCTCTCAACAAGAACTTGATAGTTTCTTGAATGTCATGAAAAGGTTGAGAATTACCTTGAAAGTTCCTTGGAGGGCCTTGATTAGGCGGTGGATAAGCTCCAAAAGGAGGACCTTGATTAAATGGAGGATGATTTCCAAAGGGAGGTCCTTGATTGAATGATTGTTGATTTCCAAAAGGAGGTCCTTGATTAAATGGAGGATGATTTCCAAAGGGAGGTCCTTGATTGAATGGAGGATGGTTTCCAAAGGGAGGTCCTTGATTTGGTCTTGGTGGTCCTTGAGGATGGAAACAACCTTGATTCATGTGAGGAGGCCTTGGTTGATAATGAGGTTCATATGAGTTAGGATAAACCCTTTGATTGGGGGCTCTTGGAAAAGGATGTGATCCTTGAGTCGGCGTGGAATGAAATCCGGTCCCCAAATTAGTATAGCTCATTTGAGGCTTTTCATATGTCTCTTGAGTGTTTGCTTGATGAACGCTCTCCTTTTTCACACAAAGATTGGAGTCGTGGTTGTATCGTTCACAATTATCACAAGGGATATCTACCCTATACGGCTTTGGAGGCGAGATAGATGTTCGCCTAGGTGGTGTAATTCTTCTTGGTGGGGTGATTCTTCTCGGTGGAGAGACTCTTCTTGGTGGAGAGATTTCTCTTGGTGGAGACCTCGTTTCGGGTTGGAAGGTATCCCTAACAACCATAGCTTCAAATCTCTCAAAAAGTTGAGCGAGTTGTACTTCAAGAGAGGTCTCCATGTCATTCGATGATTCCGAGTCTCCACTAGACTCACCCTCTTGCAATTCCTTAGCATACACGTCACTTTTGGCTATCTTGTCGAGGAGATCATGGGATTCGTTCTCATTGAGTAGGAAGAAGTCGCCCTTTGCGGTAGCATTGAGGATGTCCCTTGCATCGGCGGTTAAAGAGTAGAAAAATGTATGGATCATAAGCCAATGAGGGATACCGTGATGCAGGCACTTCATTTGTAAAGTCTGAAATCGATCCCAAGCCTCGCTTATACTTTCATTTTCGCCTTGTCGGAAGGTTTGAATCTCCATTCGGTAATGATTGGTCTTGGAAGGAGGATAGTATTTTTCTAGAAATGCATTGGCCAATTGATTCCAAGTTTGGAAGGTATCATCGTGGTGGCTTTGTAGCCATGTCCTAGCATCATCACGAAGAGTTTTGGGAAACAAAAGTCTATGGAATTGGCATGAAGTAAGTCCGTTTAGCTTCATTCCAATTAGCTTCTCTTTAAATGTCGCTATGTGTTCTAGAGCATCTTCTTGTGGGAGTCCATGATAGGTGTCTTGTTGGACTATGGCAATTGAAGAAGTCTTGAGCTCAAAGTTATCGGGTATGGTTCCATATGCGACGGGAGAAGAAGTTTGTTCATGGGTGGGTTGGGAGTGAAATCTTAAAGTAGGCATGTTTGTTTGTAGAGGTGATTTTTGAAGAGGAAGAAGAGGGAAAGAGAATTTTTGTGAGAGTTTTGAGAATGGTGGATGGGTGAAAAGTTGGTGTAAGATATGGATTAGGGTTCACTTTGGTTGATTTGGATTCCGAAATAACAATATCGTCTCGCTTGCACCGGTACGGAATAAGCAATGCCGAATATGATTGTTCCTGAACACAATTCAATTCAAAGATGAGAATCCTAGCACCGAGCGGTACTAGGGTAAAAGGGAAGAAAACAATTACTCAAATACAATGACAAAAACACAACTAACTGATCACCGTCCTCGGCAACGGCGCCATTTTGATGCGCGCGGATTGTCGCCTATCCAACGCGGTCAAACAATATTTATAACTCCGGAATACTACTACTACGTAGTAGCGGTAAGTCAGGGATCGATCCATAGGGACGGTCGAGAGGGGTAGTTGATTAAGTCAGAGTCTATGAGTAATTGAGTCGAGAAGGGGGGTTTTTGGTCGAGTCGGGTGAAGTTTGCTAAATGAGCTTATGTGATTAAGGTGGGAAACTATTGATTGGAAAGGCGTTAGGGAAAGTCGGGGGATCGGAAATAAAGATAAGAATCTAATAATGCAAGAATCGTCACAAGGTGTATAAGGGAGGTTCAACCTTTCGGTTTCCCTACCAACCAAGTCTAAGCCCGCTTTCGCGACGAATGGACTACGGTCTCTAGATGGAATTACCCAAACCCTGAGTTTCCCCATATTGGTCCGGGTGAGTCAAGTCAACCTAGGTGATCAAGCTAAGTCAAACATAACACAACAATCCCATAAAGACAATATCACCCTCAAATGCAATAATCTCACAAAGATTAAATCTTTACCTATAAATCGTCCTCCCCTAACCCCCTAACAAAAAGATCTACTCACTAATCATGGTGATTAACAACAAAGCATTCATTGAGAAGAAAATTTATAAAACATGCATAAAAACTACACAAACAAATATATTAATGGAGAAAAGGGAGAGGAGAGAATTTTACCAACAATGGAGGAAATATAAAATGGAAGAAGAAGATTAATAATAATAAAGATTGAATCTTGAGAGAAATACACAAGAATTTGTCACTAATCCATGCATAAATCTTCAATCTTCAATAAGAGAAATAAGAATCTTCAAGAAATAAAGCAAGGATTTTGTCACATAAACCCTTGTAAAACCCTTGAATCTTCAATAGTAACACCAAATCTTCAATAATAATTGTAACTTTACTATTAATAATGGAGTAATTGTATTAATACTAAGTAGATCTACTAATTATTTTTGAGAATTTTCTAGAGAGCTTACTACAATCTACTACTACTTACTACAATATGGAGGGTTTCTATCCTACTCCTAAGAGGCACTTCAAAGGCTCACTTAAGGCACACTTTGGCTCAAAACCCTAGGTTTTGTATTTATAGAGTTGCTTAATGGGTTGCACAAACTTCAAGGCCCAAATCCGATTTCTCTTCATTTTGCAAGACCATCACCCTTTGTATCTTCATGGGGTGGAATTTCGCCCCGCGGCTCGACATAATAGTCCCACCGGGTGAAATTTCACCCGGTGAGATTTTCTTCGTTTTTCGCGCTTTCGACCCGTCTTCACCATCGGGCGAAATTTCACCCGATGGGCGAAATTTCGCCCGGTCAAGTTGCCCGGTCATGCGTGTCGTGAAAATCTTCGGGGATGAAAAAAATGTCGTCGGGCGAAACTTCGCCCGGTGATGACTCACCGGGCGAAACTTCACCCGGTGGTCCATTGACTCTTTTCCGGTCTTTTTCTTTGTTGATCACTTGGATTACTTGAACTTTCAGTTGTGTGCTTTGCTCTTGGACCGTATCTCTCTCTTGCTCGTAGAAGCTCAAACACGTTTTTGGCCGAAAATCCTATCAAAATAGACAGAAAACTACCAAAAACACGTAAAATGCAAAAGAGAGACACTAATGTGAGAATTACGCAAAATATGGCGATAATCGCACTCAAGTCTCACAAAACAGAGGAAAAACGGGTCTAAATGGTAGGAAAAATGGTCCAAATTTGGCACACAACAATTGTATTCCGGGTGGTATGTTACTCGTATGTTGTAATCTATTGTCGCACTATTTTTTTATTGTTTGTTTTATTGTACTAAAACGAACCTCGCATGCTAAAATAACTTTGTCGTTAGTTTAGATGCATTAAACGACGTAGTCAAACATAATTCACATGTTTAGTCAAAACGCTGTTTGCATAACATTCAACCGTCAAACTAACGCGCGTACACGAAAAACGAACGATATCTAAGTAGAGGCCACTAAGTGCGGGCGGGGTTGGGTGTTCTTTGTGAACTTCCCAACACGTACCCTCACCCCTTACTCAGAACCGTGGTTTCCGGATGTCAGAAACCGTTGGCATACGAGAGTCATTCAATACACGATTTCCGATAACGTCGGTATCGGTATCGCAATGCAAAGGGACGAACTCCATAAACTCTGAAATCGAACTGGGCTGTACTCTATGCACGACCCACTAAGATATAGAGTGGGTTCGAACGGGTCCAAATTCCCACAAAATTCGGTGGCGACTCCTGGTCAGATTTAAATTTCAATCTGAGATCCATCTCACACGAGATTCATTCGCCTCCCCAAACCCGCGCGTGATCGCATCGGGGTGGACCTATGTCATGTCCACAATATTCCTAGTGAAAGTCTAGCCTTGTGCACACTAACCGAATATCCATAACGCCATTTTGAATATTTTTATTATTATCGATACATTTTGGTTTGCAGGTTGGCAAATATTTGAAGTTTTCTTCTGAAAACTTGTTCCGATTTTATTATTCCAATATTTTAAGTTTTCTCCGAAAACTTATTTTTATTATATCATTTAATGCTTTCCATTTTAACTATTTTGATATAGTAATACTATTATTTTTCCATATGATATAATATGGCTGGGAGAACGTCCGAGTTACTCCCCACTAACGTGGCTGTTATGTTTATAACATGACAGGTATTTGCTGCCGGGTTTTGGGTGTGAGCTAGCAAGTAGCGTGGATCCTACTCTTTCTTTATTCATGTATTTATGGATTTTTGTAACCCTGTTTGTAGAGTTTTTATTTTAGCCCTTTTGTAAAAATTAGTGGTCTCTGTATTGACTGACCGTTCTTTTATTAAAATATAGCACATCAGTGTGTTTTAATCCTAAATCTACAGTGTTTCCGCCACTGTATTGCGTTAGAATTTCTAGGGGATTACATATTGAACCTAAATATTTTATAGTACGCACTTGTGTGATGGCGTTAGCATGATCTAACTGTATTCTCTATGTTTAAATTGTCACCCTATATTACTAGGGACTTGCAATGATCCAATTGACATTTCCGATCTTTTGGGGAGCAGTGCTAGTTGTAGGTTGATGATTGTATGATGATTGCATTCTGGCTGATTGTACGGGAAGGATTTGCGCAGTCACGACTTGGGCCTAGACTTCGTTTATAATCGTAATCGTATTAGTTATCCTTCCACTGCTACAGTTGTTTAGATACTCTCTGTAGTTGTAACAATGTAATATTCTACTAAGTTTTAAAATTGGGTGGTTTCTGTATTGTATTGTAACGAATTACTTCATTGGATTGTACCGAGATGATAACACCTTTATTTACTCGGAAATATCTTGATAAGACTTTTGAGTAAATGGGGGTGTTACACCACTACACTCCAAATCTGAATATGAACCAACAGGTTCTTCATTACCTGTTCAAAATCGGCATATTTTGGCCCGTGAACGGTCAATAAGGCCCAATTTCGGGAAGCCTCCGAACAGGTATGATCATGAAGATGAAATGATGGGTTTTTCACTTCAGGTTGTTGAGGAAGGATTTGATCATATGGAACCATCCAATTACAAATAAGATGTTACTAGTATTAAGTCTATCAAATGGTTTGCTGCAATAAGAGATGAGATGGAGTCGGTACATAAAAATCAGACAAGGGAATTAACCATGAGCGCGAGGGATAGAAAGATTATTGTTACATATAAATTGGTCTTCAAGAAGAAAGAAGGGGAAACATAGATTGGAGGCCATGGGTCAAGTATAAAGCTCATGTCGTAGCTAGGGGTTCGCGCAGAGAGAGGGAGTAGACTACAATGATATTTTCTCCCTAATGGTCAGACATACTTCAATCAGGGTGTTAGTAGCAATAATTACACATCAAAATCTGGAGCTTGAACAATTAAATGTTAAGATAACTTTCTTTCACAGAGAGTTAGAAGAGAAAATATATATGACTCAACTAGATGGTTTTCAGGTCCCCAAAAAAGAAGATTATGTTTGCTGATGCGGGTCAGATTGTCGCCTATCTAAAGTGATCAAACAAAATTTTTAACTTCAACTAACTACTACGTAGTAGCGCCCTACTACAAATGAGCACTTGGGCCACGGCTGAATTCGTGGCTAAAGTACTTTGCCACGGAAAAATCATACGTGGCGCAAGTGGCCGTGGCGAACAAATAGCCACGAAAAAAATACCCGTGGCAAGTATTGATTTTATTGCCACAGAGTCTCCCGTGGCTAATTACGCTTGTGACAAAATATTTATTTCGGTGAAAATATATAATAAATTAATTAATTAATAACCGTAACAATTCTCTACCTCTAGAGTAGTCACATCTGAGTCATTTCAATATCATTTAATTTCACCAGTCCCACGCACCGAAGAGCCTTCCGAGGAGGTCACCCATCTTAACACTACTCTCACTCAAGCACGCTTAACTGTGGAGTTCTTATGCCCAGCTACCGGAAATGAATTTGAACTTTGTTGACATAATCATTGTTTGAATTCCTTTAAAATGTTTTCTTCCACAAACTACGTTTACTTTTGGGTAATTAATTGGTTTTTCCCCCAATGATTTACTATTTATGATTAAAAAAATTGTTCCCGTAAAAAAAATCAGGTTTCGAAATTGACTCTCGGACTCATGATTTCATTAATTTATCGATATTTGTATTTTAATTTCTATTTTTCACGTTCTTTTTAGTGCTAGTTCTTTCGATATGTTTTTTGTTTTTGTTGTTGGTTTAATTAGATATTTGATTTGCTATGAACTATCGGTCGTTATTTTATTTCATTAGTTTTTATCCTCATCGAGTTTCCTCTTGTCTACTCTAAGTTTTACCAGAATTTTATTTTTCATTAAATTAATTTTGTTTTATATTCATTTTTTAAAATATCTTCCAAATAATATTATAGAATAATTATTGAATTAGATAGTTGACGATAAATTAATTTTTTATTTTCTAACCAATGGTCCTTAATTATTAGATTTTCTTACATGTATTTGTAAGTTATTTGTTTTTCTCAATTATACCTCTCTTTTTTTGAAAAATAATTTTAACTGATTATTAAACTTAGGTACGACTTTTCAAAACATTAATCTTTCTTCCAAACCAAATAACTTGAAAACAATTAATTTACAAAACTAATCATTATTTTCACAGTCAAAGTTAATTCCATAAAAAAAATATTGATCGATTAGGATTCTTAAATACGAGTTAAATTTTTTTTTTTTCACACTGAAAATATTGTAAGAAATTAAATCAATAATTTGAAAAAAAATAATACAACGCTCGAAAGTTGCGGTTATGAGTCATGTTCGGTCCCTTTCTTTTAAAGTTTTTTTGTCTTCAAAAGAGGTTTAATACATGTGAAAAATATATTAATTAATTAATTAAGCGGTAAAACTGAAAGATCTCAAATAATATTAGACATGTCAACGATGGATGATAAATCACATACTTCTTTTTACTTGATATGCTATATACGCCGCATATTAGCTAGCATATATATATATATATATATATATATATATATTACACTATTCAAATGTCATCCAGTCTTTCAAAAGTCATACTTTAGATTATATAATTTTAGTTAAACATATTGTCAAATTAAGAGAAATCAATGACTTCAAAAATTATGATTAGTTGAAAATCAACAAATAAGACAACCAAAGTTTTTGTACTTGTATTTTGTTTTACAATTTTTTTTTATTTTTTTTTAAAGTTAATAAAAGATTAACAATTTTTTTTTGAGTATAATATTTTCAAATTTAAATTTTTTATTTAATTTCATATTATCTATAACTTTAAATTTTAAGGAATTTTTTAAGACCAAAATTTGACATTTGGCTTAACTTGAAAGCAATTTATTAAAGTTTGAAGAACCAAATTAGCCACATGCGTTTATTACATCAGTGGCTAAAAAATAATTTCGCCATGAAAATTAATTACATCGTGGCTAAAAAATATTTGCCACAGAACAAATTTGTGGCTAAATATATTTTTGCCACGGGTGTGGCAACTTTCGTGGCAAGAGTGATTATTGGCCACGAATTTAATAAAATTCGTGGCGCAAGTGAACTTTAGCCACGGGAAAAATTGTCCCATGGCATATTTTTTTTCTCAGGTAGTGAATCAAAATTTTTCCGTGGCTAGGTAAAAATTAGCCACGAATAACAAATTACCGTGGCATAATTCGTGGCGCAAGTGACAATTTGTTGTAGTGGCGGTAAGTCGAGATCGAGTCTAGGTCTAGGTCTAGTCTATTGATTGAGACGGAATACATGGGAAGTCGAGTCTAGGTCTAGTCTATTGATTGGGATTTAAAGGGGGGTTTTGATTGGTCACGAACTAAACTAATGAGAACGATAGTAGAATAATTAAGGGAAATCAAATAGAGGAAAGGCATTATGGGGGAGTCGGGAATTAGAAACGGGATACATAAACAAGGAATCAAGCAAACAATACACAATTGATAAGGAGCGAGTTACCCTTTTCGATCCCCTCCTGTCACACGGGTGACCCGGATTTCCTAACTCGACCACACTAAAACCCATTTTTTGCGGCGATTAAGCTTGGTCATTAATTAGAATTACCCAAACCTCGAGTTTCCCCATATTGATAAGGGTGAATACGAGTCAACGATATTGATCAAGTAAGGTCGACACGAATACAACAATTCCAAATTAGACAAATCGATCCAAGTGTATCAATCACCAAAAAGCCATAATTCATGACACCAAATTCTTCCTCCCCTAACCCCCTAATTAATAATCTACTCACTAATCATGGATAAAACTAAATTAACTAAATAACTCAACATTAATGATAGCATAAAAATAAACATTAAACTAACAATAACATTAAATAATGAACTAAATAAGAAACAAATAAATAAACTAGAAACAAGAGATAAAAGCAATAAAATTAGGAGATGAAAATATCTGATAAGTGTGTTTTGTAGTGTTTATTTCACGTGTTTGGTCCCGCTTTCTTTGGTGGAATCGCTCTTTAGAGCGGTTTCGAGGCTACTTACTCTTCTTCTAGCATGTTTTAGGTTCCCAAGGCCTATCATGGACAAATGGAACGATTCGGTCTTGTTTCCAACGCATATGGAGCCAATGAAGAGAAGCGACGATGATTCGGTGACTTAGACTCGATCTCGAGTCCCTTCGAGCCCATTTAAGAATATCCCGAGCACCGACCATCGATAAGAAGCCTAGGAAGACCAAGTAGTGACCTACATGACCGTGTCAGAAGCCTACTTGGCAGTGTAGTGAGTCGGGAAGCAAAGACGAGAGGAAGCGAGCTACAGCAGCAGCTCATGCCCGTGAGACACTACGTCATGGACGGGACGGGCCCCTCTCACGGTCGTGAGCCACCACATCACGGCCGAGAGGCCTCTGCTCCCCCTCGCACTTTGTCGATTCATTCCCCCAATTGTAGAACCCTATAAATACCCCCCTCTTGTATTTTTTTAAGCACGAAACCCTAGATAACTCCTTGTCTCTACTTTAGGATAGATTAGCTTAGATTAGTGTAGATTAGCTTAATCTTTCCTTAATCTTTCTTTAATTCTAGTTTAATCCTTGTTTCATCTTTGTAATATTGAAGACTTTTTGGGTTGATCTACTCTATTGACAACATTGGAGATCTTCCTTTGGGTTTATTTATGCAAAGATTTAATCTTTTGTTCATCCTTTGGTATTGGTATAATTCATCTTCTTCCTAATCTCTTCTACTTAGTTTTCATTTGTGTTTATGCTTAGTATTCTTCAATATTCCATTATGAATGTCCATGTTTATGCTTGTTTCATTATGGTTGTTGAGTTTACTATCTTGAACATGAGTGAGTAGATTTCTTTGTTAGGGTAAGTAGGGGGATTTGGTGTTGCTTAATGGGTGATTAAGGTGGAATTGGTGGTGTTTGGTTGTCATTTGCTTTGCCTCTTATCATTGTGCACACAACATGTTTGATGAAATGCATAGTAGACTTGTGATTGAGAAATTCATGTTTCCATGTTTCCTCTTGTATGTTGTTGCATGTTAGTTTGTTGGATATCATCATTATTAGCGCGAGCGTAGTGTAGAGACCCCTTTGGCCGTCTAACTGCGATAGCCCGGGCATAACCAAGGCTAGTGGATTACACCGACACCCTTACTCCTCCTTGGCCTCCTAGACACCCTTGAACCCGACCTAACTCTAGCTTCTCTTCTCTTATCGTTAATCCCCCTTTTCATTATCTTCTTAGTTTCCATTGCCTTAGTTTTATAGTTATTCCTAGCATACTCACCATCTACAATCAATTACTTTAGTTTGTCTTGAACCTAGTCTTGGACCATAGCACCCTTTAGTTCGGAACTCCCGTCCCTGAGGATCGACTCGACTTACCCTATCTACCTAACTTAGGTTCGTTGATTATTATTTTGATCGGTAGGATAGACGACAAACTCCTACAATCAATACCAAACATAAAGGAAATTGAATGAGGAAGGAAGATTAGAAACTTGATTAAAGGAAAGATTAAATTTTGGATGTCAATTAAAGATGATTAATTAAGTAGATCTGAATTAATTAGACTAAAGAAATGGAGAGACTCCTAAAATATCTCCCTAATCTAATCTCTAAAACCTAATTTCTAGTAAGTAGTTTAAGATAATGGGTAGTGTTGTCCTCTCAAATGAGGATTACGTACTTATACTAGAGTATCATTTAAGGGTAGAATTGGAAACAAAAAGAGAAAACAAAATAAAAACAAAACCAAGCCTAACACTCACCCGTTGGTCTTCCTTACGACGGTAAGGTTAAAACAGGCCAAGTATGCACCATATGAGGTGAGAAGGACAATGACCCCACCAATTATAAATTATACTTTTGTCTTATCTAACTATTTAGTAGTTATTTGACCCGTTATAGGTTTGTGACGGATATCTCCGTCCCAAACATGAATTTGTGAACACTCAAAAGCCAGCTATTAACCTATAGACCAAGAATATCACCAGATGAAGCCTCATCGGGTGAAAGAACGCCCCACGGTTTCGCACAACCATCCACCGGGCAAAAGCATACCCCACGACATTCTGCATTTCACCCGATCGAAAACTCAATTGCAAAATCTGAGCTTGAACATCGATTCTTGAATCGGAGTAGAGGTGGCTCGTGTTTGAAATTGTGCTCCGACGAACTCAGCGTAGAAAATAACCGGTGACAGCGCGCACGTCGGAGCTGATGGACGTGGTGAGAGTGACAGAGAATCAGGGGCGCCGGTTCTGGGTTGCTCGTCGAGTTCTGGGCAGTTCGCCGGAACTGGGTTAGCCATGGCGGAGGTGAAGGACGGAGAAGAATCTGGAGTTGCGTTGGAGTGATGGTGGCATGGTCCAACACCGGCGAAGTTTGGCCGGAGAACAGAGGAAGACGGAGGGAGACGCCGGAACTGGGCAGTGAGTTCAGGTGCGTCGACGCCTGTCTTGGCAGTTCGTCGGAGCTTGCTCTGTCGACAATGGGGACCAGGTTCGCCGGAGTTCTGGGTTGGCTGCGCTGCAGATGGAGGTCGAGTGTGGTGAGTGTTTGGGATAAAATTTGCGCATTCAGAAATGACGTGGCGTCCCTCGAGTCAAAAGTCAAGGGGTCAAAACTGGAAAGTCGTGAGACGATACTCGAAAGTCAAAAGCCGAAAGTCGGGAAAGTCATAAGTCAAATACATGGTCAGCAAGTCAAGACCCGAGACCAAATACAATAATGAGCCAAGTCCATGGTATAATAGAATAGGAGAATGGGCCGACCAGAGGAGCAGCCCAATACAGAGAAGCAAACCCCATCCAAAGCAATGGACCGAGTCAATAAACAGCCCCCTAAATTCTAGGGGCAGTTCCACCAGAAGAGGAGAGAAATCTGGAAAAAGAGGGGGAGGAAGTTAGAGGAACGACTGAAGAGGAGAAGGAAGATATAAGCATAAGGACCACAAGAAGAGTATCATTTAACACATCTTCAACAATTATCAACTCTACGCGAGAGTGCTAAAAAATATACTATAATCGTCCACAACCTAAACACTTGTATTTTATTCATTCTCCGTTCTTCTCTGTTCATAGTGAAACTTGGCGGGATTCCGACACCTCCCGCGGTTTTTCCCACATTGGGTTTCCGCGTCACCAATTCTTGTGTCTCTTTGTTTTCTCGCGTTGTTTTCTTCACTCGTTTAATTCGGCTCATCTCAATAGTCCGAGAAGTTTTAGTTCGATCACTTTAACCCACAACTTAAATCGTAATTTGGTAAATTTTTATCAAAACAATTTGGCGCCCATCGTGGGGCAAAGTGATCGTTTGCTAGCCAAATCTTACAGTAATGCAACCTGCGTACCATCATGTCTGGATCCGGTCAAGACCTCGCCAGCAACCAAGATGCCTCCACTCAGCCTGCTGGAGGAACGCCGCCCTCTGGGACAGCAAGCCCGTTCACCGCATCATCCACCCAGGCAATTCTTACCAGCCTGGCGGCAGGACATGCGCCGACCGCCTCGAAGCCACCTCATACGCCCTCAGTACCAAGAACACTCAACCCCTTCAAGACCAATAAGGATGGCTCATCATCCAAAATGCCAGTCCATAGAGGGTTGTTTGGGGATGTTTCCAGAACTCCATCAGCATCAGATCCCATGATGGAGATACTCCAGGGGATCAACACTCTGCATCAAGCGGTGAAGACCTTACAGAAAGACAACCGGGACATCAGGGCTCAGATAAAGGCCGCATCAAAACCACCATCTACACCAGTCCAACTATCACCAGAAACCCTGCCCGCGACACCTGAGGGAGAACCAAGCCTCCACAAAGAGCCTGTCACCAGTGGGCAGACCTCCAGAACACTCCCCCAGGAATTGGTTACTAGGCTGGATCTAGAGTTGGCACCACCCAACCAAGCCGTGGTACCTAGAGGGCTGGGCTACCTGACTCATGGCCCCACAACCGACAGATCCTACGTCACAGGTAATCCCTACTTTGGCATCGAAAACCGAGAAACTAACCCGTTGTCTCTTACAGGTACCCCCGTTCACCAGGCGCCAGGATGGCAGCCAACAAGTTCGTCGGGAATGAACACTCCAGCCAGCAGTCGGTTCCCTGGAGGAATGAGACTAGCACCTACTGCCAGTCAGCAAACGCCTGGGTGGCAACCGGGAGCGCCAGTCAACCCAATGGTCGCTGACACCAACCCCTACTCTGGAGTAACCTGGCCGCCCAGAACCCCGTTTCAGCAGGCACCAAAGTGGCAATCCGGACCTGCAGTAGCTGAGTCTCTTCCACCTCCTCCTCCAAGCAGTCACCACCTTGGAGGGCCCCAAACAGGGAGTACACCTTTCAGTTTTTTCCCTCCTGCTCCTAACCCTTTTGCAGGAACGAATAGTGCAGCAGATCAGCAGTACCAGGAACTGAAAGAATTGAGGGACTTGATCAGCAAAATCCCTGGAATGCCACGCCCCCTAGAGAGAGCAGCCAGAGACAGCTACGCGGATTCGCCCTTCACCGACGATTTGGCCTGTGTTGCTGTCCCGATAGGCTTTGTGCCACCAGCCATGACGCTCTATGATGGCACCGCAGACCCCCTGGACCACATCAACCTGTACAAACAAAAAATGATGGTGGTAACCGCTACGGGCCCCCTGAAGGAAGCCTGCATGTGCAAGGGGTTTGGATCCACTCTCTTAGGAGCAGCCCTCCATTGGTTTGTTAGCTTACCTAACAGAAGTATCACCTCCTTTGCTGATCTAGTCAATGCCTTCAACCAACAGTTTGCCAGCAGCAAAAAGCCGGAGAAGCAAACTAGTGACCTGTACCGAGTAGTGCAGAAGTTCGAGGAGTTCACGCGTGACTTCCTCCACAGGTTCAACAGAGAGAAGGTGACCATTCCCAGGTGTGACGTAGCCACTGCCATAGAAGCCTTCCGTCAAGGGCTTCTCCAGGATTCAGATCTTTACAAAGATCTCACCAAGTATCCTTGCGTCACGTTCGTAGATGTGCAAACGAAAGCAATGGCAGCCATTAGACTGGAAGAAGATTCAGGCCCCAGAAGGGCTACGTATGGTTCTGAGCATGTCTCTAGGAAGTCACCAGCAGAAAAAAGAAGCGAAAGATCAAAGCCCTACGACAGAAATGTACACAAGATCTCTGAAGAAAAGGACTGGAAAGAGTGCCCAGGACTCCCACCCAAAATAAGCGAGTATGGGTTCTCTACCAGCCTTGCCGGCGTACTCAAAGCCTGAAGGAATTGGGGCGCAAAGTCAGGTGGCCCAAGAGACAAGAGTACGCTAACGATCGGCGGGACGCCAGCAAGAGGTGCGAGTTCCATGATGACATTGAGCACAACACTGAAGAATGTGTCCTCCTTAGGAAGGAGGTTAAATTCCTATATGATCAAGGAAACCTGGATCATCTGATGTCTAGGAGCTCCAGCAGGATAAATGCGGCAGACCAAGTGTTGCCCTCTCCTCCTCCACTGTGCACCAGGATTGTCAATGTGATCACAGGAGGCTCAGAATTGTGTGGGCTGACTTATTCAGCAGCCAAGAGGCATGCCTCCCAGTCCAGAGGAGACAGGCCAGAATACTCCTGCAGAATCAGCTGCCAAGATCTTCCAGCCATCACCTTTGACGAAACCGATACAGAGCCTTCTCCAGAATCCCACCACGACGCCCTAATCATCACGCTCTCCATAGGGAGCTGTACTGTGAAGAAAATATTGGTGGACACTGGGAGCTCTGTCAACCTTATTATGCTGGAGACGTTGCAGAACATGGGGTTTAGCGAGGAGGATTTGAGCAAAAAAGCGGTTCCCCTAATAGGTTTCAGTGGAGAAACCAAATACTCTTTGGGAGAGATAACAATTCCCACCTATGTAGGGGGGTGAACAAGCAGGTGCGGTGAACAAGCATGTGCGGTATTTGGTTATTGATGGTCCTTCCACTTACAACGTGATCCTGGGAAGACCGTGGATACACGAGATGAAAGCAATCACTTCAACCTACCACCAGTGCTTAAAGTTCCCTACACCCTGGGGAGTGCAGAAGATCAGCGGCGACCAGAGGGAAGCCAAGGATTGCTACAGAGTGGCGCTAAAGAAGACAGCGAGTCCTCCAGCATAGCAACTACAGAGCCTTCACTTACCTCTGCAGGAATACCTCGAACCACCACAGGCGGAGATAGATGAAGTCAACTTAGACAAGCAACATCCAGAGCGAAATGTTCTGATCGGATCAGAGTGTACAGGTAACATCTGCCAAAACCTTATTGAATTATTAAAAACTAACATGGATTGTTTTGCTTGGTCCCATGATGATATGGTAGGTATAGATCCGAGTATCATAACTCACAGGTTAAGCGTGGACCCAAGCTACAAACCAATCCAGCAGAAAAGGAGGAAGTTTGCCCCGGAGAGGAATCAAGTCATAAATCAGGAGGTGGACAACCTGCTGGCTGCAGGGAAAATCAGGGAAGTGAAGTACCCAGAGTGGCTGTCCAACGTGGTGGTGGTCCCAAAGAATAATGGCAAATGGAGGGTGTGCGTCAATTTTACCGACCTAAACAAAGCATGTCCAAAAGACCCATTCCCCCTGCCACATATAGACGCCATGGTGGATGCCACAGCGGGTCATGAAATGCTAACTTTCCTCGATGCATGGAGTGGATACAACCAAATCAAGATGCATCCAGCAGATCAAAAGAAAACTGCATTCAGGTCTGAGAGAAGTATTTATTGTTACAATGTTATGCCTTTTGGTCTGAAAAATGCAGGATCCACCTACCACAGGCTGGTTAACATGATGTTCAAGTGACAAATTGGCAACACCATGGAGGTGTTATTGATGACATGGTCGTCAAATCCAAGCATGCTTCACAGCACACGGTACACATGGAGGACGCTTTCAACACTTTGAGGGAGTACAAGATGAAGTTAAATCCATCCAAGTGCATATTCGGAGTATCATGTGGGATGTTCTTGGGATACATAGTCACTCAGAGGGGAATTGAAGCTAGCACAGAGCAGATCGAAGCCATCCTACAGCTGGAGTCTCCTCAGAAGCTAAAGGACGTGCAACGGCTGACCGGAAGAATCGCTGCTCTGAATAGATTCATCTCCAGATCTTCAGATAGATGTCGGCTGTTCTATGACATCCTGAAGAAGGCTCAAAGGTTTGATTGGACAGAGGAGCACGAGAAAGCGTTTAACAAGCTGAAACACTACCTGAGTACTCCGCCGCTCCTATCAAAACCAGAACCTGGAGAACCGCTCTTCATATATTTATCAGTAACTGAGGTGGCGGTAAGTGCCGTGTTGGTGCGAGAACATGAAGGAGCACAACACCCCATCTACTATGTCAGTAAGTCTCTGCTTCCTGCAGAGACCAGGTACACGTCCCTTGAAAAACTTGTACTTGCACTTGTTACATAATCATATAAAATGCGTCCTTATTTTGAATCACATGCTATATCTGTAATAACAAACTACCCACTAAAAACTATTATGAGAAAGCTTGAGTGGTCAGGAAGGATGGCCAAGTGGTCTATGCACTTGAGTGGATTCGACCTGAAGTTTGTCCCCAGAACAACAATCAAGTCCCAGGCATTAGCAGATTTCATATCCGACTTCAGCCCAGCACTATAGACACAAGCAGAGAAAGACATAATCCTCCTGGAAGAAGACAAGGGTGAACAGGTGTGGAAGCTAAATGTAGATGACGCCTCCAACACAAGAGGATCTGGAGTAGGGTTAGTTCTCAAGTCACCTCAAGGAGATCTCATAGTCCAGGCAGTGAGATGTGAATTCCGGACGACGAACAATGAGGCAGAATACGAAGCTTTGATTCTGGGTCTATAGCTGGCTCTGGATCTCAAAATCAGGATACTAGAGGTATACGGGGATTCTCAGTTGATAGTTAACCACATGAATGGCTCGTATACGGCAAAGGATTCCAAGATGTTGGCTTACCTGGAGGTAGCAAAGGAGCTCTCCCTCAAATTTATAGCCTTCTCAATCAACCAAATCCCGAGGGACCAGAATGTGGAGGCAGACGCCCTAGCCACTCTGGGGGCAACTTTCAAACCGGGCACAGTATTCACCATACCCATCGTCCATGTACTGGAGCCAGCAGTGTGGAAAGGTACACAGGAGCACCAGACGCCGAGGGAATAAGATAATCCGCCAGATCAAGGGTTGCAATGGCTAAGGGAAGCAAGAATCTGCAACGCCACAGCAGGACAAGAGGAAACCTCTGACTGGAGGAAACCCTACAAAGAATGGCTGCAGGATAATATTCTACCGACAGACAAGAAAGAAGCCCGGAGTTTTAGGATGAAAGCGTCCAGGTACACCTTTATTGATGACGTCATATTCAGGAGATCAACCGCCGGACCATACCTGAGGTGCCTAAGTCAAGAGGAGGCAGAAATGGTTATGCATGACCTCCACAATGGTGAGTGTGGAAATCATACAGGGGGCAAGAGTCTATCTAACAAAGCACTGCGCCAGGGCTACTATTGGCCGACAATGCGCAAAGACGCCAGAGAGTATGTCAAGAAGTGTGACGCCTGCCAAAGACATGCACCAGTTAACCACCAGCCAGCAGAACCATTGCACCCAGTAATTTCTCCCTGGCCCTTCATGAAGTGGGGGATGGACATTGTTGGCAAGTTACCAAGAGCCCCAGGAAACAAAGTGTTCATGTTAGCCATGACAGACTACTTTTCCAAGTGGATAGAAGCAGAGGCATTCCCTCAGGTGACTGAGAAGCAGGTTATATCTTTTATTAAGTGCAATATTATCTGCAGGTTTGGCATTCCTTCAGAAATCATCTGCGACAATGGATCCCAATTTATTGGCAACAAGATGGAAGCCTACTGCGCCAGGTGGAATATCACGTTGAGTAAGTCTACCCCCAGAAATCCTCAATCCAATGGTCAGGCGGAATCCAGCAATAAGATCGTGATAGACAACCTGAAGAGAAGGCTGGAGGAAGCAGGGGGCAAATGGGCAGAAGAGCTTCCCCTAGTGCTATGGTCAGATAGAAATACACCTAAGGTGGCTACGGGGCAGACGCCTTTTAGCTTGGTCTTCGGTGCTGAGGCAGTCATTCCTTCAGAGGTGAGAGTACCCACCCATAGGTATGGCTGCATAACAGAGGAAAGGAACCAGGTGGAAATGGCGAATAACTTGGATACTGTAGATGAACTCAGAACTGACGCCCAGATCAGAATGGCCTCCTACAGGCAGACAGTCGCCAGAAGCTACAACAAGAATGTCAAGATCAGAATCCTGCATGAAGGAGACCTGGTCCTCAGGAAAGTATTCCAGAACACCAGAAACCAACAGGCGGGGAAATTCGCCTACAATTGGGAAGGACCCTCCCAGGTGGAGAAGGTGGTGGGAAATGAAGCTTACCGACTTATGACCATGGAAGGAAAAATCATCCAGAAACCCTGGAACATAGTACACCTGAAGAAGTATTTCTTCTAGGTGAAAGCCGCCAGAGGTAAAGGCCTGTGTCGCCAGAAGAAATGGCCAACGTCGCCAGGAAATAAGCATCTAATCTGATGAATACACCTCCACCAGAATACAGGTTCAATATCTTCTTTCATTATTTTAAAAGATTCATTTTATCTTCCAATCTACCTTTCTGCTGATTTAAGAAATGCATAACTGCAATAACTGACCTTCTCACATCTCTGAACTTTGAAACTCTCTTCACACGCCTTCAAGACTTACTTTCCATACATCCTCGAATTCGAAATCTTTTCCTCAAGTGTTTTTAGACCTCATTTAAAATTTTCGCATTTTTTCACTAAAAAATTAACTCAAACCTAAAAACAAATTTTCCATTTTGTAAAATTTGATTTCCTTTTACACCCTTCGAATAATTAAGTTCACGTATTCCTGAAGACACAAATTTCTTTCAAGTACTTCCAAACATAACATCTTCACCATATTTTGCTAACCTTTCCTTCAACTAATAGTGATGACTAATCTGGTGGAGTACACAATTCCCACAGAAGGCGTACGTCTTGTGCTGAGTGCCTACAACCAGGACATCACAATCTCCTGTGTCACTTAGCACCCACGCAAAAGCGTGGCACCTCTATCTGAGTGGGCAAACTAAATCCCAGGCCACCATCTATCAAAGGTCGACCATACAAACAAAGGCATGCACACAACATAAGGTAACAAGGAAACAAACAAATCAAACACAGACATATTGCAAAACACGCAGATAAGTGCGAACAAAAGCATTGTATCTGAACAAATCCAAACACTCTGCTCCCTTGAGCAGAGGTAAATTCAGAACAAGGTTTAAATTTTTTAACAAAATATTTTTATCTGCCACGCAGGGCAGGAAAACTAGAGAACAATCAGAATAGGCTGAACAGCCTAGGCATTATCTTCCTCAGGAGGGAGGCTGGCAATGGGCTCCACCATAACAGCAACATCAGCGCCTGCATCCACTTGCTCGAGTGCCTCCTGTGCTGCTGGGGAAGAGGAAACCGACTCATCTACCACCTCCTCCTCACCCCCAGCCAGCATCTCCAGGTTGAAGCCCGCAGGAAATTCCACCTCTATCCTTTTTTCCAAGGCGGCCAAATCCCAGCTTCCATGCTTCCCTGCAGAGTAGTCTCTGACCATTTGAATTTCGGCACTCAGAGCTGACCAGCTTAGGGCACCCTCCATGTTCTCCTGTAGCTCAGCCACCTTCTCCTGAAGACCATAGTTGACACTCTGGACATGCGCAAGTTCAGCTTTCACCTCCTCCACAGCAACCTTGTGCTCCCTCTCCTCAGCAAGCTGCTTGTTAGCCTGGCCCAGATCCTCCCTCAACTTCACAGCCTCCTCCTTAGCCTGGTTGACCTCCTCCAGCAGACGAGCATTGTCAGCTTGAAGCCGACTCCCTAAGTCCCTGAGGTGGGACACGCCACCCTTCAAGAACAGGCCCACCTGGAGGGTCTGGCCAACACCACAGCATTCAGTAATGTACTCAAAACAAGATAAACTCAGGAGTCAGAAAAACAAGATTACCTCGAAGGCATGAGTAGTGACATGAGCGGCCACATCAAGAAGAGGTTCTCTGGCCATCACAGCCTCAGAACCTGGAAACAGAAGTTGGTCCAAAGGAGATAGTTCTGTCAGAGTTCTGATTGTCCCGAAATCCTTGGGAAAGGCAAGCAGTATGTCGTCCGGAGCACCCCCTGCAGACCGAGGAGTAGAACTTGGAGGTGAATCAGGCAGATTGATCACAGGGGATTTCTACGCAGAACCCACCTTCGCAGAGAGAGAAGGGCTCCGTTTTCTCTTAGAACCGGTTGAGGGAGCAAGAGAAGGGCCAGAACCCTTCCTTGAGGATGAACGGGTAGCCATGCTTTTTTCCTCGCCCTAATCCGATCCAAAGTCAGGGGAACCTTTGAGTCGCCTGGAAAATTTGAGGCACAGAATGAGTCCCGCATCAAAAGGAGGAACCAAATACAATTCAATCAATTTAGTAGATTGTTCCTCACCAGAAGACATGTCTGCTGAGAGGGGAGGACAAGCGCCGTTCTTGGAGGGAAGGAAAAGGCTATTGAAGGCACGTTGCTCTAAGCTCAAGCTGGAGAGTTGCACGGCGAAATCAGGAGTTATCGCCACGTCAATGGGCTGCTTCAAAGCTGCAGCACAGAATCAGTGAGAATAGTGAGTGCGCAAGAAAACCTAGAATTTAAAGGCATGGCGAATACCTTGAGTGGACCCCCATTTGCAAAAGAGGTAATCGTGAGAGAAGATAGGAATAGAGTCAGTCTTCACAAAGATAAAATCCCTAAACCAGTCGGCGTCAGGAGGGTTGGGTGGAAAAATTATGCCGGGGTTACTTTTATCCTTCACCCGAATGGTCACCTGGCCATACCCCAAGGATCTCACTTGGAACAAAGCACATGCATCACCAAGAGTAAAGCCCATTTGGTGACGACAGTTCAAGGCATAAAAAGATAATAACACCCGCCACACATGGGGCGCCAGCTGACAGGGAGCAAATTCGTAGTATTTCAAGAAGGCCTGAACCAGAGAAGGGAAAGGGAATCGCAGACCTAAGAGAAAGGGGTAGGCATACAGGCAGACCCATCCCGACCGAATAGAGTCTGCTCTCTGACCTGAAGAGGGAAGATGGATCTCCACCTCCTCACCGAACCCAAAGATTTCTCTTACGAACGGGAGGTGCTCGCTATTAAATCGGGAATCACAGGAATGTTTGGGGTCAAGAATGGAAGAAGAGGTGAAAATCGCCGGAGACGGCGACGGAGAAGACGGAGAAGCAGTCGAGGATTGGCAACGGCTCGGTTTGGGAGCCATGGAGAAAGGAAAATCACAGAAGAAAGAAAGTAGTCACCTATAAAATCGAAGCGAGAGAGAGAAAATCAACACCACAGCAGCGGCAGTCGACGGAGTAAAGGGAGTCGGATTTCCTTTTTGAATTTCGAAGAGTATTTTGAAAGTAGGGGAAGGTAAAAGTGAATGAAGAGAAAGGGGGAAGTAATGAGAGTAGGGGGGAAAGAGCGATATGGGGAAGAGGAAGTAATAATGGTGAAGGAGAATAGGTAATTATGAGGAGAAAGAGTGGTAAATCGGAAAGCGGAAGCGACACAGTGAAATACAAACACTCTGCAAAACGATTGTCGCCAGAATTACCCGTTACAAGTAGAAACGGAAATTCCCGCCTAATATGAGCTTAGTCGGAAATTTGGGGGCATTTGTTTGGGATAAAATTCGCGCATTCAGAAATGACTTGGCGTCCCTCGAGTCAAAAGTCAAGGGGTCAAAACTGGAAAGTCGTGAGGCGATACTCGAAAGTCAAAAGCCGAAAGTCGGGAAAGTCATAAGTCAAATACATGGTCAGTAAGTCAAGACCCGAGACCAAATACAATAATGAGCCAAGTCCATGGTACAATAGAATAGGAGAATGGGCCGACCAGAGGAGCAGCCCAATACAGAGAAGAAAACCCCATCCAAAGCAATGGACCGAGTCAATAAACAGCCCCCTAAATTCTAGGGGCAGTTCCACCAAAAGAGGAGAGAAATCTGGAGAAAGAGAGGGAGGAAGTTAGAGGAACGGCTGAAGAGGAGAAGGAAGATATAAGCATAAGGACCATAAGAAGAGTATCATTCAACTCATCTTCCACAATTATCAACTCTACGCGAGAGTGCTAAAAAATATACTATAATCGTCCACAACCTAAACACTTGTATTTTATTCATTCTCCGTTCTTCTCCGTTCATAGTGAAACTTGGCGGGATTCCGACTCCCCCCGCGGTTTTTCCCACATTGGGTTTCCGCGTCACCAATTCTTGTGTCTCTTTGTTTTCTCGCGTTATTTTCTTCACTCGTTTAATTCGGCTCATCTCAATAGTCCGAGAAGTTTTAGTTCGATCACTTTAACCCACAACTTAAATCGTAATTCGGTAAATTTTTACCAAAAAAGTGACCTGGTGCTAGTCGACGACGACTGAGTTGTAGGTCGATGAAGTGTGAATGGAGGCGCAGTGATGCAGAGGAGACAGAGTTGTGGGCTGATGTGGGGGAAATGAAGGTGGTTATGGAGACGGAGGCGGAAGCGGAGGGCAGCAACGGTGGACCAGGGTCGAGGTGAGTGTTGTGGTGGACTGAGATTGGAACGGAGGTGCGGGGTGCTGGTTGGGTCAAGGTTGAGGTTAAGATTGACCTTCACCAGGGTGAGTTGGGTTGAGTCATTGAATTGGGTTGAGGGTAAATAGAAATAGGTTGATTTGTGGATTGTGAAAATGGGTTATGGATTGGGATTATATTGGGTTAGCTGGGTATAGGGATGGCAATGGGTCGGATTTGGATCGGGTGGAGCCTCACCCGCATCCATCACCCGTCTCTATCCGCTCATCCGATCTACCCATCATCCACTAAAGGTGTCATCCATATCCGATCCACCCGTCATCCACGGGTGAAACGGATGGTTCGGGTGCTTAACAGGTGATTCACTTGTACCATTATTTTATGAAATAAATACCAAATCGGGAAAAAATTCTTGCGAGCCCTAGCTTGCGACTCGACGTCTTTCGTTGCCTTGCGAAAGTACAATATAAATTTAAACATTACAAATCCGACATGAAAATTAAATCCATACATGAAAATTAGACATTATAAAATCTCCATCGCAAACTAACATGTGATACAAATATTAAGCTTCATAGTCTCGATTCTTGAAGCCACATATTTTTTTTAAATGGATGATGTCGGATCGGGTGGTTAATGGATTACGGGTGGGATGATGCTCCACCCGCATCCGACCCAATCCATCACCCGTTTCATCCATCACCCGCTATTCATCCATTTATTCGGGTTTTCGCCCATTTAATTTTCGCGGATGGGTCGGATGCGGAACGGATGCGGGTGAAATTGTCATCCCTAGCTGGGTATGATTTGCATTATGGAGTTGGATAAGGGTGACTCGTGAGTAAAATGGGTTGGTGATGGGTTTGGTCAAAGACGGGTTTACTAGGATTGCTTTGACTCGATCTCTTTATTCACAAACACGTACCTACAAAGATAAAAACAAAAAAAAGCAGTACCAAATCCTACGAAAATGACGATAATTACGAATAAACTAAACTCAAACTAGAAAATACAAAATATATATCAAAATAAGTTATATCGATATTTAAGTACACAAAATCGAGTCAAATACGAGTCTAAATGGGGGGGAAACGGTCTAAATTTGTGTGTTATCATTTGCAGACTGAAAAAGTCCTTGTATGGGATAAAATAGTCTCTGGGCAGTGGTATAAGCGGTTTTACAGTTATATGATGAAGATCGGCTATAATAGGTGTTCGTATGCTTACTCTGTGTATTACAGTAAGGCTGTGAATGATTCATTCATCTATCTAGTCCTATATGTCGATGACATGTTAATAGCTGCAGAGAGTAAGTTTGATGTTCAAAAGTTGAAGGGGTTTCCTCAATGCTAAGTTTGAAATGAAAGGTTTGGCCTGGGTACAAGGAAGAAAATTATGGGAATGGAGATCTAGCGGGATAGAAGCAAGAAGGCTATATTGAGAAGGTGTTTTCAAGGTTTGGCATGTCTATAGCTAAATCCATAGATACTTCTAGCGCATCGAATGCACATCTGTCCGTTGCGTTTGCACCTAAGTCAGCTGAAGAGAAGGCATACATGTTGGGGGTTCCTTATGCTAGTGCAGTTGGAAGTTTGATATATGCCATGGTCTGTACTAGGCTAGATCTGGCACAGTCTGTCAGTGTGGTGAGTCGCTTTATCGGTGATCTAGGTAAAGAACATTAGCAAGTTGTGAGAAGAATTTTTCGGTACCTTAAGGGTACATCTGATAATGTTGGTCTCATTTATCGAGGTGATACAAAGTGTTTAGTGTTAGGGTATTTTGACTTTGATTATGCTGAAGATGTGGACAATAAGAGATTTATGACTGGCTATGTTTTCACTCTTGCCAGTTTAGTTGTTAATTGTAAGGCTACTTTCCAGCCTACAGTAATGTTGTCTACTCCAGAAGCGGAGTATATGGCATTGATTGTAGCAGCTAAGGAGAGAATTTGGTTAAAGGAGTTGATCAATGATTTGGCTCTTCATCAGGATCAAGTTATTGTGTACTGTGACATTCTCAATGCAACCTGTTTGACTAAGGATCAAGTCTATCACGTTCGACTAAGCACATTGCTGTCAGGTATCATTTTCTGAGAAATGAGAAGAGGATTAAGGTGAACAAAGTGGGTATTGCTCATAACCCAGTTGATATGTTTATTACCAAGCCGGTTCCGCATAGCAAGTTCCAACACTGTTTGGACTTGCTAAATATTTGAAGCATTTGATTGCCCCGCTATGGGCAATATTTGAGAGGAAGGAAGAAAGGTTTCTGGTACATCTAGCACTTATATATGGAGGTGCATCTGGTACATCTGTCTATCTAAGTGAGGATTTAAGTCAAGGTGAATATTTTTTGAATTTATGCCTTGAATCTCTTATGTTTGTCGTTGCCGCTTCAAACGACTATCGCGGGGGTCTATCTGTAATATATTATTGGGCTATATTCAGTCTTTGGTCTTATTAATTAGGTCATTTTGTTTTAGGTCTTATAGAATATTATATAAACTCTCTAAGACTCTCCCTAACAGTTATACATATCGTCGTTCTGAATTTGTAATATGAAAACTCCTCACAATCAATAAAACTCTCTCCCTTCTTCCATGTGGACGCAGCTAACTGATTTGCACAAAAGTGACTTCATTTTAGGCTCTTTTCACATTTATTTTGGTCATTCTTATGGTTTATTTCACTCATTTAGAGTGTCGTTATATTTTGGCACCCATTTATATCTTGTTGTTATTCTTAGCTTTATATGCATGTTTGTTGGTTCAATTGGATGCCACATCTTGAGTATTGTTAGGGAACTGAAGCTACCGAAGATGTCGAGGGCCTCAAACCAGAAAATTCAGTGAGCCGAGTAACCCAAAGTAGTGCATCTTTCTTGTAGCAAGATCGTGTTTGATTGAATAAAGAAGCCATAAATATTGGAGTTCATAGAAGCAAGCTCGGAATTTGGCAATCTAGCATACAAATCACTAGGCGCAAACTGCGCAGCCTGCGCTAGGCAGGCGTAGACCGGGAAAATCCACTTAATCGCCAGAATTCGTGTTTTGTATTTAGATTTTGTTTTGGGCTTTGTTTAATCCAAGGGTTATGAACCTAAGGTACAAATAGGCCATTTCTAGGGTTTTAAGAGTATCATCCCTTGGAAGAGAATTCTTGAGAAAGGGTGTATCTTCCATTGGAGATCTAATTTAGGTTTTTCATCTTTAACTTTGTTTTAGGACAAAACTCTTGTATTTGGGTAATTATGAGGAGCTAATCTTCATTACTTTGTGTAATTCCTCCTCATGTCTTAAACCATTACATTGTAAGACTCTTATCTTTATCAAAATTTCAATCTTTAGATTCCTCTTATACTTCATTGTTTATGTGTAATACCCATGTATTAGGTCTTTGATGTTAATCAAAGTGGCTGCCTAGTTGTGTGTTTTGCACTAATTGTTGTGTGTTAGAGAAGTTGTTACACCTATCTACACCCCTGTGGCACTCTTAGTCAAGTTGATTTGGATCTTGAGACTTGATTGAGACTAAGGATATATCTAGTTGTTTGATGTGATGGTTGTTTTAGGATAGTCATAATCTTACTCCTTCATTCCTTACTAAGTTCTATACACATGTTGATGTTGTTCGCTAGACGTTGTGTGGACGAATGAATCACTCTATGTCTAATTTATTGAGCATAGAGTTGTTTGGGTGAGAAGATTTTTGATACTTGATCTTTGTCTTTTAGTGTTCATCTTTCTTTCTTTGCTGGCAAAAAAAAAAAAAAAAAAAAAAAAAAAAAATATTGGCTGAATTATACCAAGTTACTCTCTTATCATTTGTTTATCCTTATTTTGCGTTCTCCATATCCCAACCAACCTATCAAAACCTCCCCCTTTATGTTTAGCATAATTGTTATTCTTTATTTTGTCTTTTCTATGGCATTGTCCTTAGACAGTTGACTACGTCGATACCTTAGACTTGTCTGTATGTTTGACTTGATTTTTGGTTTACGAGTGTTTTTGGGCATCTGGACTACTTGGTCCAGATTTCATGTCATTCCGTTGGGTTTAGGTTAAGTTTCTATTTTCGTGTCTTGTTTTGCATGTTTCTAGCTTGGTTAGACATTGTTCACTCGTTTTGCATTATTTAGTAGAGTAATTATTCCTTTTGTTGTATGTTAGTAGTTTTGGGTATTATAAATGTTTTTGTATTATAAAGTTTGCTACTTGACAACATGACAAAACTCTTCTCATCACTAAGACAACGTTAGACGTAATAAATATGTACTCCCTCCCCACCACATTGATGTTTCCACTTTGACTTGACACGGTGATTAAGAAGAAAAATATAGAGAGGTATAAAGAAAGGTGATAAATTGTTGGGTGGGGTTTAAGATGTCAAATCACAAAACTAACCAATAGGAAGAGAGTATATTGGATGAATAAGGAAAGTTTTGAAGTGGGAAAATCATAGTGGAGTTTTCTTTTAAGGAAAGTGAGAAAATCTTAGTGGTGGGGAGGGAGTATGTTCTTTCTTTATTGTTCTTTATTTGTTATTTTCTCGCTTCTCCTATAACAAACACCAAGACGGTAAATAGTTTTATAACAAAAATCATAGCGAAAAAAATTCTCTTTTTTCATCACTTTCATTTTACTTTGCATACCATCTTGTTTATCTTTGAAAGAAGCGATGTTTTTTTGAAGAAAAATCATACTTAAGACCCTAATATATGTACCCTATTATTATAATCATCATAACGAGATTTATATAAACTACAATATAATACTTATATATGGGGTAGGTCTAATAAGAAACGATCTCTCATTAAATTTATTGAGAGATCAATTACAATTGATGTAACAATCTTACCAAAACTAATAAAATAAGTACTTTGATATAAAAAAAGTATACTAGTAAAAATAATCACAATCTAAAATGAAAAGGGTAATCTTATAAAAGTATAGCATAGGTACATGTACAATGTAGTGTACAAGAAAGTCTTCCAAAACCTCAGATGAGGTAATCTTATAAAAGTATAGCATAGGTACATGTACATCACTCTGTCATTTCAACTGTACTACGTCTCCATATATTTCTCATTACCTTATGGTATCATTTATTAATTAACAAAGTTACACAAATTAAATGACAAGTATTACATGGACTCTTCTTTATTTCAAGTTTGTGTTCTGTTGTCTCCAGCATATTTAATACTATAGACCCCGAGCTGCATAATAGATTTTATCAATTTGCCCAACAAACTGTTATGATTGCTGTAAAATATTATCTTCTTCGCACAGTCGTACTACTATACGAAAAACCTATTAATACAATGTCTACCAAATACCGTGCAATCGCACGGGATCTACACTAGTTATAAAAACAAGTAAAAAAAATGATATGATGATTTTGAGGAACGACTAGTGATAAAAGAGGTATGAATAACGCATAAAGAGGTACAGAAAAAATAGTCTCTCCATAGCTTAATGAAAGACCGTCTCTCCGTACTTCTTTTTGTGTATTTTGCGTACATATATAAGTCTTCTTAAACTTAACACAATTTCAATTAACCTTTTGTGAATATTAAACATGGTTTTATTGGGCAGCTTGCACAATTGTTGCTCGATTAAAGAATGGGTAATTCACGGAGTACCTTGAACTTTTACCATATCCCCCAAAACTCATTTTTTTCGAACCCGATTTTTTTTAAGTGATCATAACTCGCATTTATGAGTTCACATAAAAAGATGATTTTTTTAGACTGGTCGTCTTTACGAGAAATATGAGTTGAAAAAAAATATCAATTTAGGAACTCGTGAGTACTCAAAGTTTATTACAGTAATAATTACTTTGACATAATAAAAGAACTTTGAGTCAGGGGTTCTCAATACAATATTCTTTTTAATTCAAATCGTAGTTTTCATAATGAAGAGTACTTTGAAAAAAATTGTCACTTTCTAAATTCGTAAATACATACAGTTATTATGGTTACTCAAAAATAGTATTTCATGAAAAAAGTATTTGATGGTACATGTCAAAATTTAGGGGTTCTATGTAGATGATCGGATTAACAAAAATGCATACCCGAAAAAAAAATACTCCCTCCCATTCACCGGAGGTTTCAAGTGAATGGGAGGAATAAGACATACTCCACTATATACTAATAAGATCGGAAAGGATCCCTCCATGACTCTCTCTCTCCATTATCTCTCGCAGTCTATTATAATTATCATTTTCTTTTTTTCATTAATTTTATAACAATAATATAAGAAACTTTGGATGTTTTCGAAGTAAAATATGAACCATTGACAAATAATGAAGATGAGTAATGGGAGATAATGGACAGTAAGCTGGTGCTACTCTGTCGGTCTAAGCTGGTGCTGCTAGCGGTCTCGTAGGAGTGCCTAGGCTTGGTCTTGCCTTCTAGTATTTGTGTTTGTGTTTGGGTGTGAAAGGTAAAAGCAAATGTCAAAATTAACCGTTGGAGTTGGAATTTAGTAAATTAACCTGGAAGAGTTTTGTCTCAAAGTTTGTGTATGCGTCTTCACTCATGGACTTTTACCAAAACCTACCTACCTAGCTGTATAGTAATAGTGGTCCTATGTAATTACCGTTTACTTGTCTCTTAGTACCAATTTGCCACTCTTGCCGGACTGGATTACACAACCTTTTACACTAATCAAATTAATATGAACAGCGTATAATTACCGTCGTACACTCGGTTCACCTAACTTTACACTAAAATTTTTGATGTGATCATAACTAGTATTCACAAGATAAGACAATGACAAAATATTTTTTCAAATTACGATTTAAAAAAAAAAAAACAAATTATTTCATTCAGATAATTTAGCCCGGAGTTCTTATAAGTGAAATAATTTTTTATTGATTAGATATTGTGTGATCATATATTTTACTCACAAGTAGATATCGCAAATAGGTCAATCGGGTTGAGTCTGGGTTGAATCAGGTTATTTCGTGTTTTGGGTTACATGTTATCGCGCCATGTCGTGTTTGGGTCACATCGGATTAAAGCATTTTGGATCGGATCTAGACCTGCCAAAAATTGACCCAACCCGAAAACCCGATTCGAAACCGTCCGAAAATGATCAAAGCTTGAAAGTCACCCAACCCGAAAGTAGCCCGAATATTTTGGATCAAAACCCGCCTGACCCGTTACCCTACCCGAATATAGGTAAATTAAAAAATCCCTCTTATACTAAGTATTTCTCGCATAGGAGAAACTAGAAATACGCTTACGTGTCAACACATGATTAAAATATTTCTCGCCCAATACATTTCCCACATGTATATGGTAATAAGTGTATAATACCAAATTAAGTACAAAATAATAGTATTACCATATTACCATATATGAATGAGGTACTAATATAATATGTATTTTAGAATACACATTTCATGTACTCTGTATTAATTAGTTAACGTCCACTTTTTTTTTCATTTTTTTTATTACGGAGTATTTTTTTTGCAAAATATTAGCTCTTTATTCATTCATATCGAGAATAAAAATAATTACAAAAGTGGGCTAAAGTCCCTATTTTAATTAGGTTAATTTCAAATTATTTTCTCAAATCAAAATATAAATATGAAAAATATGAAAAAATAATGAATTCCTAAATCAACATTAATTTCGTATAAACAATCAACTAAAAATTAAATTTCTATATTTATCGTGTTGGCCATGGGGTATATACTAGTTATTGATAATCTTTTATATAATAAAAGTTCTAAAAAATAGTACTTCATCCTTTTATTAATTTATTTTTAGATAGCCTCATTTCTCAATAAGGCAAAATTCTTAAAATTTTGTGTTTTATATTATCCTTATCAACTTTTTTACTCCCTCCCCTTCACTAAGATCTTCCACATTTTCTTTTTAGGAAACTTCACTAAGATGTTTCACTTTTCTTTTTAGTAAATATTTTGTGGCTCTTATTGCTTGTCACCCCACTTTCTTTTCTCTATCTTCATTTTCTTCCACATATATCTCTTTTCTTAATTTCTTCCCACAATCAAATATGGAACATCATATAGAAGGGGAGGGAGTATATTACTCCCTCCATTCTATTGAATAAGCCTAATATTTCTCTTTGGGCCTTTTTTTGGATTAGCCCCATTTCCTAATAAGGTAAAGTTCTAACTTTTTTTTTTTTTTTTTTTTTTTTTTTTACTATTTTACCCTCATATAATTTCTCATATTTCTCTCTTTTCACTCATTTAATACACTTAATCTACCCCACCCCATTTCTTAAAAAGATAACAAATACCCCTACTTCACCCCATTTCCTTGATATCTGTGCCCACCCCTAAGGGGACTTATTCAAGAGAAAGGAGGGAGTATATCTTTATCTATCATCATTTAACAACTTTTTTTTTGCTTTATATTGCAGTTAAAAATACCACAAATAGCCTTACCTTTTGTTCCTTCCTTGTTCTTTGTGTCTGACCCTTATGGGGCTTATTCAAGGAGTGCGTAAATTTATTTTTATTTTTTTCAAAATTTTAAGAAATAGTCCGTAATATTCATATACTTCTATATGTTTTAACTCATATTTTTTATCACATGATTATAATAATTGTAATTATTTTTTTTCATAAAATAGAATAAACATTTGTCATGTTAATCATGTACATTTGGGATCCGGTCCGAACCAATGTTCGGTGCTAACTTTTCCTTACGGTGCGAACCCACTTACACTTCTTCGAACTTCCACTTACACTTTTAAGGGCTCTACTTACACTTTAAAAAATAAAAAAAATAAAATAAAAAGGGTGGTGTAGACACCCGCAGTTTGCCTGCTAGTGTCTATAGTAGTTCCCGACAAAATACCCGATGATGATCGGACGTAAATGTGACTTAATACGCTCGAATACGGACTCGGAATCAATAGTATCCAACGTGGGCATTTAGCGGAGTGCAAATCTCTCAAAACCGACCTCAAATCCAGGCCCAGTGGGTCGTTTCCAATAAAATGAGACTAATTTGGGTCAAAACCGACACCGGAAATAAAACCGTCTTTTAGCGACCGGGTCAAAACCCGATCAAAGACGAATCCGATGCAAAAATCAGCTAGATTCGCTTCTAGAAGCTAGCCTCAACTACCAAATCAATTCAAAAAAGTCAACAAATCTTCCCCTATTTAGCCTCTAACCGGTTTGACCCACTCGATCGAGTGGTTCAGGCCCACTTGATCGAGTAAGCCTATGAACCGGCTGAACCGGACTCGAATCGGGCACTCGATCGAGTGCACTTACACCACTTATTCTCTATAAATACTCCCTTACATTCACAACATTCACAACTTTACACAACACTTACACAACCCTAATCATCCCACATTTCAAAACCTTAATCACCTTACACTACAACTTTACCACCTTTCAACCATCCATCATCTACATACATACACATTCAAAATCCCGAGATCAAAACTCGTCAAAGACCCGAGAGCATCCTCTCCCTAACCAGACACACACCATAACTCTACTTACATCCTCGACACTCCCGCGCTCCCGTCGCTATTACGAGTCTGTTTCCGAGGCCATTTTAAGCATGTAGGTTGAGGGTGTCATCAACCCATTCTCTCCCTTTTCTCTTCCTCTCTATCTTGTTATATATATATATATATATATATATATATATATATATAGAGTAAGGCTCTTATGAGTCCTTCTCTATATATGAGTCCATGAGTCCTCATCTCATCCAATCATGAGGATGGATGGACAAGATGCGTTGCATTAAAAAAAAGAAGGAAGATTTACGTTCCTAAAATAGCTCCCAAGAATTTAGGAAACAATAACCCACTTTATCACGTTCATTCATCATTCATAACGCTCATTCATTCATTCAACCGTGAAAAAAAAAATCCTTTCTTCATCACGTTCATCCATTCATTCAATCAATACTGTGCTCCAAAACGCGTTACAATGGATTCAATGACAGCATCATCTTCTTCAACAGTTGATAGGCAATTGATCGAGTATAACAATGGTGAGTTTCAATATTTCTTTGACGTCAGTTTTCATTGTTGCTATAACTTTCATGTTTGCGTTATTTTTTGACGTCAATTTGGATGTTGATATTGCTTTCATTGTTATTTCATTCATCATCGTTTCTCTCTCGATCTTTACAGATACCAGGGTTTTAATCATGTTTCTTATTTAGGTTTTGCATGATGTACAATGAGTAATACCGTTTTGTTCTGTATTAAGGAAGAAACGTCATTGAAGTAACATAACGTCTGAGTTACAATAACACTTAATTGTAATTACAGTAACACATTGAACGTTTAGAAAAAGGATTTTGATGATGATGTTAAAGTAACGTACTGTATTAGTTAGAGTAACAGGACTTGTCAATTGAAGTAATACATTGGTTTCATAGATGTAACATTGTTTTATTTTTTTGCAGGTGGCATTGGCAAAGAAGCACAAGGTGATATTTTATTCATTTGATTAATCATGGATTAATAACAGTGGTTCATCACTCTTGTTTTAGCATAGATTCTAGATTTAGCGTATGCTTCATTGATACTACCGTTTTGTTTTGTATTAACGTAGAAAAGTCATTGAAGTAACATACAATCTGAGTTATAGTAACACTTAATTGCAATTACAGTAACACACTGGACGCTTAGAAGAATGGTTTTGATGATGATGTTAAAGTAACATACTATATTCGTTACAGTAACACAACATATGAATTGATGTAACACACATGTCCCATGTAACGTTGTTTAATTTTGTGCAGGCGGCATTTGCCAAGAACCGAATGCACAAGACTGGTGCAGATATGTTGGTGAGGCTTTCACTCCGTACATGAAGCAAGTATTCGGAACAATCGAAGAGGCGGTGGAGTTTTATAAAATCTACGCGCTGGCTTGCGGATTTGATGTGAGAAGGTATACCACAAAGCGATGGTACGGTGGTGAGATAAAGTCGAAGCTCCTAGTCTGCAACAGACAGGGTTTTACGAAATCTGTTAAAGCTGTTAACAATACACCTGCGGTTGTGAAAGTTGTTAACGATGCAGCTGGGGGAGGAGTTGTTGTGGACGCGCCTAAAAATAAGACAAAAGTCCGTCGTTGCGGGTGCAAGGCAAGAATTAGGCTGTTCAATAAAGGCGGCATTCTCAGTATTGATAGGTTCCACATCGACCACAACCACGAACTGATCTCACCAAAAGACAGAGAATTCCAAAAGCTGTCGAGGAACCTGACAAAGTACCACAAGCAACTGATCTTGAACAATTCGCGGGTATGGAGTAACACAATTTATTTTGTAGAATAACATTTGAGTAAGATAGGTGTAACACCAATTTTTTGCTAGAGTAACACAGCTGGAATAATCCAGTTTGTACATAATCTAATTACTTTTGCTAGAATAACACCAGTGATCCTATAGAGTAACAGTACTTAAAAATAAGAGTAACAGTATTAATGTTAAATTGTCACAACGCTTGACTCTTATTTTCAGCTGAATATCGGAGCAACGCGGACGTACAACATGTGCAAGGAGAAGGTATAGGGTTTCGCAAACGTGGGTGCGAGCTTGGTTGACTTCAAAAACTGGGGAAGGGATATAAAGTGCTTCCTACATGAGAGGGACGGTCAGCTATTCATCGATCGTTTCACAGACATGGCTAAGAATAGGAAGGGTTTCTATTTTGACTACGACCTGGATGAAGATGAGAGTTTGAGCAGGGTTTTCTGGGCTGACGGTGAGGCGCGGCGAAACTACCAGTTATTTTGGGATGCAGCTTCGTTCGACCCGACATACGGGATGAACAAATATAAGATGATATTCACGCCGTTCACCGGCGTTGATCATCACAAACGATCGGTAACCTTTGCTGGCGCTCTGATAGCGCACGAGGATTATGAGTCGTTCGTGTGGGTGTTTGAGAGATTTCTGACTGCAATGGGCGGGAAAGAGCCGGGGTATATTATTACCGACCAGGATCCTGGTATTATACCAGCCGTGAAGAAGATGTTTAAGACGGCGCTACACTGTTTCTGTATGTGGCATATCTTGAACAAGGTCCCCACCAAATACGGTGCAACGCGGAGCGACTACCAGGATTTTCTGAAAAGATTGAATGCTATAGTATGGGATGTGGAGATTGATGGAGATGAGTTCGACGCGGAATGGCGTGACATAATGGAGGAGTACCATGGGGGTGATGTCGAGTGGTTTTCAACTACATTCTCCATCAGGAAGCAGTGGGTGATGGCACATTGCAGGGATTTAAAGATGGGTGGCTTAATGCGAACAACTCAAAGGTCGGAGAGTGAGAACAATTTCTTGAAAAGATTAGAACAAAAATCGGGGATGTTGGTCGAATTCTGGATGCGATTCGAGAGCGCCATGGACCAGCAACGGTATACACAGAAAAAACTCAGTAATGACAATGTACAAGCTTCTCCAAAAACAGTAACCCACCTGCCAATTGAACATCACGCTGCGAAAATTTACACCCACGCCGCATTTGAAGAATTCCAGGAGGAGGTGAAATTTTCTGTGGGTACTTGCAGCGTGAGGGGCTTCCTTGAGAATGACGGGATTGAGGAGACATTGGTTAGGGATGCTACACGAGATAAAGAGTTTACGGTCCAGTATATATCAGGTACTCCTTAAAACTTGACCTCGTTCATGTGATAGAAGAGTATTTAATAAAGTAACACCAGTCGTTCCTTACAGTAACATATATAATGCGTTAGAGTAACTGAGGACAGCACTTGGACATCTGTGTTGTAAATGCTTAAAAGTAACACCGACCATGTATTACAGTAACACCTCATATTCTTAAAATTATCTCATTCTGCACTCCATTACATTTTGCACACCATTATATCCATCATAATTGTTGTCTCTTTTGACTGAAAAAATGGATAATATATCCATCATCCATTAATATGTCATCATCTGTCCAGGAACGTCTGGATCAAGCTGTACATGTCAGTTGTTTAATTTACGAGGGGTACTGTGTAGACACGTAATCTGGATATATTCGTCGAAAGGGCTGACCACTATACCCGAAAACATGGTAACCAAAAGGTGGACAAAAGAGGCTGTTCGCACTGCTCGTATCATTGATGAATGATTAGATGGCGAAAACACTGACATCATCGACGGAAAACAGATAGAGATGTCGAAATTGTGGTCGGAAATCCATGAGACAATGGGACTTCTAAGGGCAGGGGACAAGGCAGATGTGGAAATCTTGTGCGGATTAATTCGGGAGTTCAGGTTGCAGAGGCAGCCAGTTTCTGGTGGGGGGAATATTGGCGAGACACAGGAACTGGAAAATATGCTTGGGTGTACGACCTCTGACAATATCACGATACTCCCTCCAAAGATTTCTAAGACAAAGGGCAGCAGAAAGCGGATGGTGTCGAGCAAGGAAAAGAAGGTCGCACTTTCTAGAAAGCCGAAACGCATGTGCAATAACAGCAAACAGATGGCACACCATGACAAGCGAAACTGTCCAAATCCGTACGCAGCACGACCCCCTAAACAGCCTACTAAGCCACCCAATGATGAGGATGAGGAGGATGAGGGGGATGAATTAGATGAAGACATCGAAGGAGAGGAAACTGAAGAAGACACCGAGGAAGACGAGGAGGATGAACAAGTGTTTTGAGCATACTCGTGTTTTTTGTCATTATAAGAATTTTCGCTTTTTTGCTGGTTTACACGAATAACTTTTTTTGTAAACATTTTTTTACAGGTAGCACTGTGCTACGTTGTAATTAACACTATATTTATTTAATACATGTGTTTTTGGTTAGAGTAACATCTCATGTGTGTCAGAGTAACACTTATTGTCTGTTGCAGTAACAGAAACAATGCATTCAGGTAACTGTGGATAACTTGGATAACATGGATTGGTTCCATTCATTAACAAAGTACCAACTTGGATTGGTTCCATCATTGCCAAAGTAACTGGGGATATATTGTTCTTCAAAAAACAATATATCATTGTTCCAACACCATTAATCAATTATGCGTCAGAGGAATTGATTGCAACATCATTGTAATAACATCATTAATCAATTAAAGTAACATAATGCGTTCATTAGAGTAACATTTAATGGACTTCAGTAATCACCATAGTAACAGCTGCAGTAATTTAGAGTGACAGGTTCAGCTAGTCAGTGTAAACAGAGATTGACAACTTCAATGCATTGGTGACAGTCAAAATACCAATGCAATTAGAAAAGTAACTAAATAATACAAACCATTAAATCGTATTTAGAAAAGATATGACATGATTCAGTAACAACATTAATTTTTTCGGCTCTTTGTTGGCTTGCTCTTGGGACGGTCGATGATCTTTTGTCTATGACCCGCATACTTGTCCACTTTTTCCAACAATTCCGATCGCACCTTGTTCTTGTCTGCCAATAGAAGTGTGGCTGCAAATTGGACCACCAGATACAGTCTGTTGACCTTCCTCTCAAGGTCTATGTGGTGGAATGTACGTCCCTCGTACATCAACATGTGCATCATCGTGAAAATTCCCGACTCGTCCCAGGTACGGTCTTGTTTCTGCCACTTAAACTTGGCCTCTTTAAACTCGAAAGTACCGATATCAGCTGCATCAGGGACTTCGAGCTTCTCGAAGTAATCGCTAATTGTTGACACCTGTGTGTATCACAACGACGTTATTAGGTGAGAAACAAATAGCGGTATGCAATAATAACTACTAGCATATATATACTAACCATTATCATTGCGGCCTTGTACAAGTTTGTATCTTTCACGTTCGTGTAACGTTGGTGGTCAAGGAGATCTACTGTCCTCGTTTTACGGTTAATGCACACGCATGAATAGTAATCATCGATGTGGATCGGACAAAGGTGAGATCAGCTTTCAAGTTAAGATGACGACCACACTTCCTTCTAAAAATAGCGAGATGGTTCATCAAGGTGTCAACTGCCTGCATGGATGGGCCGTCTTCATACTCGTCAATCATCCCATAAAGGCAGTCCTACAAACATATTCAATGTGTCTCAGATTGGGTTCAACTGTATACAAGTCTTCCAAAACGAGAATGTTGAAGTAACACATTGACTACGTATAAGAGCATGTTGAATAACAAAGACGCAGATTAAAGTAACACATTTTCTGGATTACAGTAACACCAAAAATGCGCCAAAGTAACACCATATTTATTTAACACAAGTATGTCAGATCAACACCATAAAGTTAAATTGTAGCTGATAAGGGTTAATGTAACCACGGTGATAATTATATATGTGTACACAAATGCAACAGTAATGCGTACCGCCTGTCGTATACCGAAGTATGCCGTCGTAGGTGTCTCGGCCGAATCAGTGGTGGGAGATGGAAGCTTGTATAACAGCATCGACCAGCATTCGATGATGCACGACCTCATTTTCTGACCCGGTAACATTGAACGTATGTCATCCCGCTCAATTGAAGCCAGGAGTGAATAGTTTGCAATCTCGTCGCTGAAGGAAAACAAAAAATACCTCGTCAAAAAATCTGTTTTAATATTCACCCATTAATGTTACAGTAAATGCATACCTATTTTTTATGGATGGAAGCTCAACAAGGCAGTAGTCAACGACGTCTTTGCGACGGACGGCGATCTTACTTAACAACCTTCTGTTGTTCAATAGAAACGGTGACAACATTGGAGAGTTCGCATCTTCGCAGCCACAGTCAATTGAGCAGCCAAGACCGTCACCCTCACCAAGGTTTCGACTCTTCAGAACGGATCTTGTCCGCGTTGACAACTCAGAGTCAAGCACCGTTTCTGCGACCAGGGTTGTAGGGTCAGGTGTCGACAGTCGACTCTTCTTCGACGGTCGTTTCTCTTGTTCTGCCTCGCCTGCCCTCTTGACAGTCCCCCCGGCAGAACCCGCAACACCGGACATTGTTCTCTCAATGACAATATTCGCTTTATCGTTTAGGAACTGCCTCACCCTCGCTAAAACCTCATCTCTGTCCTTATTGATGTCACACAGGACCAGAGTCGCTGCAATCTCCGCTCTATAGAGGTTGTTCGCCTCCATTGTTCCTAGGCAACAGTCGAACACTTCCCCCACGTACAACATCATGTGTATCATGAGGTAGACACCGCAGTCGTTTGTCGAGAAACCTCCACCCTGCCATGCGAATGGGACGTTGACAACAGGGAAACCCGCGACAGCCGAACCCCTCGCGATACCTTTTTCGACCATGTATTTTCCCATTTCCACAGCCTTGATAAAAAAAAAATATGACGGAGGGTAAAATGATGAACGATTATATAAAACATAAATACACTTACTGCGATTTTTGTCATCCCGACATATGGCAGGCTTTCGAATTCCTGATCTTCGTAACTCCTATTGTCGAGGTAATCAATCTGATTTGACAGAAAGTTGATACATGCACAGCTATAGTGGTCGTTGTCGTTGGAAAGCACCGGGACGAAGACCTGTTATTTGGTAACAAAGTGATTGGCGATTATTGTTAAAGAGCTGTAGTAAAGGGTGATCCGTGTGAGTGTTTCATATAGACGTACCAAGTCAGAGTCTAGGTGTACGATGTCTTTATTCACATCGGTCCAAATGTCCCAGAAGTTGAACAAGTCATCGCCAATGTAGACTTTTGCACCGCTCTTTACGCCATTCCACAGCTTCATTACTGTCTTCTGCAGGACACATGTTGAAGTAAAATTTCATGATCGTGGAAATAAGAAAGAGTAACACAGTTACTAATTAAAGTAACATTATGAAAGCCTTACAGTAACGCCTGTTATTGTGTTAGAGTAACAGTATTAATGTCTAGGAGTAACACTAGTTATGGATATCATCATTAGTGACATACTTATTAAAGTAACAGTATACACACCATACAGTAACACCAATTGGTGTATTAAAATAACATTGACAGTAATGAACATGTGGAAGGGCATGGGGAGTGGTACGGAACAGGAAATTAATTATGAATGTTCAGTCCTAATATGAAAAGATTACATTTGTTATGAAAATGATCATTCCAGATATGTTAGTGGCACTAGTTGTTGATTGTGCTGGTATGATAAATATAATAGAGACAAGCTTACGCTGTGGCTAACGCCAAAGAAGCAGCGTGATGTAGGACGTGGCGCAGTCTGACTCGCGTCAAGACTGTTAAGGAGTATACACCAGCTATCGATAACAGCGTTCGACAGGTGCTGTCCCGGTTGGAGTGTCGACAGCTCATCACGAGGGACGTTGAAGAAGTCGTCAACACTCACAAGCATCTCACTAACAGATTTTGAATAAATTATAAGAATTATAAGACAATTGATAAAAAATAACATAGATAGATAGAATCAGGTAAAGAACATTGAGCAATATTGAAAACTTACTCCGCACTGTACTTGTCATTGTTATAAAAGACGTAATCCATTACGTCTTTCCGAACACTCAAAACCGACCTGAACAACCTACTGTTTCTGACCAAAAAATCCGATACTATTAGCTGGTCTGGTTTAGGGGTTCCACAGTCATAAGAGCATCCAAGTTTCTCATCAACAACTTGCATGCAATCCAAATTTTTTCAGAGTGGAGAAAGTAGGGATGGAAGACCTTCCGTCCATCAACTTCCACAAACAAATTCTCAATAACGTTCGCTTCATCAATTCGGTGATCCCTGTCCTCCGAACCACCGTTAACAGCCTCAACCATCTCCGCCGTTGTGTACAGTTTGAAGTCAGGACAGCCTTGATTCTCATCCCCAGTCACAACATCATCATTTCCCGTCACATTTGTACGCATGCTCGCACCTGCTGGTTGTGTGGGCTGGCATGTGAATGCAGGGCCTTGAGTGGCTGCGTTCTTCGCACGTGCGTACGCCTCGCACACTTCATCGACCGTCCGGTGGAGCTCTTCTCCACTCCAGAAGTCTTGCGAGGCCTGTGACGGAACGGGATCATCGTTCAGTGGTCTGCCGGATGTTATTCTCCTGAGTTTGGAAGCGGCTGAGATCCACCAATCATGGAACGCAACTGCATTCCTTGCCATCATGAGGTATAATTCTTGTACCTCCTGCATCAAGAGTAAACAAAAAGTGTTAATTTGGAGGTGACATTATGATTCGTATTAAAGTAACACATCTGTGTCATTAGAGTAGCATGTTATCAACATTAAAGTAACACATATCCATGCTCAGATTAATGAACAGCGGGACATAAACACATGCAATTTATTGATGTAAATTTTTATTACTTACGTCAACCGCCTTCTCTCTTAGCTTAGCGTCATCCTCGACGCCATCTGCTAGCTCAATGTTTATGGACTTGGCATCTTTGTGCGCGGATGATGTTGGGGCATTCAATATCCTCAGCGGCACCCCTTCATCCACCACCTCCTCGTCCACCACCTCCTCAAGTAGACAACGGGGGTATTTCACCTTTGACTTGGTAAGACGACCAAGCCCACCACCAACAAATTCACCATATAACCTATCTACCATCCGCTCGCGATCCCAATGCTTAATAAGCGGCAGATTGTACGGAGAACGATGATCATGTATTGGAAACGCTGAAAGTATATGATCATCAAAAATGGCACACAACCGAGCAGGTATGTCAGTTTCCGAATAACAGAGTCTTGACAGGCTGCAGCAAGCCCATCCAATACAATCGTGCACCAATCATAGTTCCCAATCTGCTCTACGTTCTCAACGCACCTCAGCAGACTAAGATCAACAGTGTAATTCGACGTTGGATTAAGAAAAATAGACATGCTGTACAGAACAAACAATCTACAAAAGTCGTCCCCACCGTCAACGTCCTTCTGTAGTTCTTCCAGCAACAGAGTCAGAGAGATCAAGTCGCTTCCAGTAGAAACATGGAACCGGTCCCTCCATGCTTATTTCAGACTGACAACATCCTCCGCCAGTGCTTCCTTCGACCGGCCCATTGGGAGCAGGTCAGCTGGGTTCGGACCGTATGGTAGGAGGAAGCAGTCGTGAACATCATGCTTCGTTACCAAGAACTGATCGCTTTTCCTTGGTAGTCTGAAAATGAGAGTGTCATCCGCAAAAAGCGTCATGAAGTCGATTGCATACTTACCGGGGAAACTTTTGAGTCGCATCTGTAGTAGGCCGCCAAAACCGATTCTGATGACAGCCTCCCGCTGCCTATCATTAAATTTGGACATTAACTCGACAAGGTTCTGTGGTCTACACCTGAACTGGATCTTCTTAACAACAACTTCTTGTTCCCCCCCTTCTTTCTTCTGAAAAGGGACAAGTATAAAAATAATTAGTAGGTTCAACTGTTGTTAGAGCTAAATATGAGCCAGGTAAGAGATGAACATCAACAATGCTAAGGCCTGAAACTGACCTGCTCCTCGCTGCTTTGCCTCCTGCTTTTGCCATCTGTGGCACGAGTTTTTCTGGACTTGTCTCCTCCTTTTGCCATCTGAAAAGTACAATGATCATGTACAACTGTTCTAACAAGTAGCTGGTTACAAGTAAGCATTAAAGTAACACGAAGAAAGTGTTAGAGTAATATAAGAATTAGTATGTTCAACTGTTGTTAGAGCTAAATATGAGCCAGGTAAGAGATGAACATCAACAATGCTAAGGCCTGCAACTGACCTGCTCCTCGCTGACCTGCTCCTTGCTTTGCCTCCTGCTTTTGCCATCTGTGGCACGAGTTTTTTTGGACTTGTCTCCTCCTTTTGCCATCTGAAAAGTACAATGATCATGTACAACTGTTCTAACAAGTAGCTGGTTACAAGTAAGCATTAAAGTAGCACGAAGAAAGTGTTAGAGTAATATAAGAAGCGAATTAGAGTAACAAATGTACATAATTGAGTGTACCAGTTTACAAGGATTCAGAGTTTCACGAAGATGATAGTTAGAGTAACACCTCTTCTGCATTACAGTAACACATTGTTGTCTTTGAAATAACACCATGCATGTGACACAGAAAACGAGCGACCTCTTACAGTAACACATAAAGATTATTATCTGTAACAGCGTAAGGGCATTAAAGTAACATTCGAAATATGTTCGCCTGTAGTTGAATTCAATTACACGAAACAGATGAAAACCCAGATACCACGACAGTCTTTAGTGAAAAAAATAATTATAGGGCACAAACACAACAAGGTTAATCAATCAATAATTAGCGAAAAAATGGGTGAAATCAGACAATGATGATAATGTTCGCTGAAATTAGAAAGCGGCTTGAATGTAACCTTGCTCGAGTTGAAAGTGAGCGATTGAGTTGAGTTGAACGATTGGGTTGAGTTGGATGATTGAGTGCTCGGGTATGCTTGAGTTGAGCGAGCGATTGAGTTGAATTGAGAGATTGAGTTGAGTTCGATTGAGTGCACGGATATGATTGAGTTGAGCGAAAAATTTGATTGAGATGAGAGAAGATGAAGGGTTTTTCTTGGGCGGGGTTTGAATGAAACGAAATGAATGAGATGAGAGAGAAGTTGCAGTTGGCGCTAATCTAGGGAGGAAGAGGATTTTTTTATTTTTTTTCCAAAATTTGGTAGTTACTACCTTAATTACTATATGCAATCTCAACCATTCATCTTGTTTAGATCAATGGCTAAGAAAGGGACTCATGGACTCAAAAAAGAAAAAGAGACTCACTTGATCCTTCCTCTCTCTCTCTCTCTTTCTCTCTCTCTCTCTCTCTCTATATATATATATATATATATATATATATATATATATATGTTGTATACTATTATTATTATTATTATTATTATTATTATTATTATTATTATTATTATTATTATTATTATTATTATTATTATTATTATTATTATTATTATTATTATTATTATTATTATTATTATTATTATTATTATTATTAATATTATTATTATTATTATTATTATTATTATTATTATTATTATTATTATTATTATTACTGACCGCTAACACTAACATTTTTATTTTCGTTTTTTTTATTTCGTTACTAACATTTAATACTGCGTATAATTATATATATAAATTATTTTTGGATTGAACACGTTTGACTACGACCACCGCTCCAAGTCCGTTTAATCCCTTTACGAGTCGCGACGGAGGTGGCACCCTTTCGAGGAGCGCCGCCCCAAGCACTCAAGGGCGTAACGCGATCGCGGTCCTACGTAGTTGAACGCGTCCGATTCCATTTTCGAGGTTAGTACGGAACCCGTTGACGCAAAAATCGACACCACATAATCCGTAAGGATTAGTATCGGTGTCGTGATGCGGAGGGAGACAACTTCGTCCTAATCAAATTTTTATCGATCTTATAACACCGTTTTTCAAAAACTCCCGATGCTGGTCTCGTAATCATAAAAATGTTACGGGTACCGAAAACCGAATATAGATTACGCCATATTTATATTCAACTCGGTTGACAATCGGTTTTAAACAAATTATAAATCTCGAAACCGTCACGTTTTCGAAACGAGCAGTAGTTCGTACAGGATGCACTCGATCGAGTGCCATAGCCCACTCGATCGAGTAGTACTCCAAAAACGAGGCAGAAGGTCTGTAACAGGGTCACTCGACCGAGTCCCGACTATGACTCGATCGAGTGGTCCCCTTTGGGACTACATCATGAGCTCCTAAATGCTTTTCAAGCCTCGATATTTTTTTAAGACTTCGGTCTTGTGGACGTCCGTCCGCACCGCCCGATGCCCCGCGCGCGCCCACGCGGGACAGGCCCGGTTTTCAACGTGTGGCGGCGGCCACCCACGCGACTTCCTCCCTGTCGAGGGCCGGTCCAATCTCACATACGGGGTGAAGTTTCGGACCTCGATTTGGATGACGATCCAGACTTATACTAGACGGGTGTGGGGCACCCGTGTTTTCGTTTGGGAATCGATCGAGTCGTGGTTGTAAATATTTAAAGGCTGTTTTGTTTGGTAAGGCGACCTTTTTAGTGAACTGAAGTTGTCGTGATTTGTGGAGTCGCCACCGAGTCAAATTATGGGGACTCGGAAACCGTTCAAGTCAACTTTGATCCCTTGCCGGCTCAAAGTTGAGTGACACGGGACCTAAAAATAAAGACTTGTACCCTTAAGCACTCCATGCCTGGAATGACTCTCGTTGCCAATGGTTTCGGACATCAGGAAACCTTTGATTCTGAGTAAGGGGTGAGGGTACATATTGTGAAGCCAACATCCGATAGATGTCAACACCCAATCCCGCCCGTACTATAGCGGCCTCTACTAAACAATCGGTGGGCTGAAATCCTAGTTCTTTTGTTGTGGTGGAAGTACTGTAAAATCCGTTGTTTTAACCCTAAATCATTTGCTATGTCGGTTGTTTAAGAGCAAGTAAGTTTTGTCGTCGAAGTAGTTGTGTTTACATTCTTTTAATGCGATTTCACGTGACAGACAGGCCATGAAAAGATGCATGTAGGAGAGTAGAGAGTACTAGTATTATACGTATTAGCAAACCAGTTTTAACGCGATAATACGGATATTAGTTGGTGGTATACCTTACCTGGTATTCTGCTTAAGATGCGTTGGTTCGGTATTAATAAGGATGCGTTGAACCAAATGAGGTGAGCACCGGGACTAATACGGAACCCGACCATCGCTTTGTTCATTTTTAGTTGCTTTACATTTTGAATTCCGTGTTAGGTGATTTAGCATGCGATTATATGGTCATAAAAGCAATAAATCATATGAAAAACTGTAAATGCGAATGTAAGTAAATCACATTGTGAGGAGTTGCACCCTCGGAGTATACACTAAGCGGGACTCGATGCATAGATAGTTTCGGGAACGGATCTCGGAATTACTCGGGTCTATTTAGTGTGTTTTAATGTTTGCGGTTGAAGTTGGGACGTTACGTATTTTAGTAGATGTATATGTGTGCCTAGTGCCCATATCTAGTGTTATTATAGTGCATAATAATAGAAAGTGCAAATATGGAAAGTTTTGTTTAGATGACAACCTAGTGACGACTCAATCAACAGGCGGATCCTCCTAGCTTGACCAGTGACTCCGGCAGAGCTCCGTTACCGCTTGACCTTCCCGCGGCTACTCCGACAGAGTTTCGTTGCTAAGGACTAGTTCTGCGGCTAATCCGGCAGAACCTGGGTACTAGTTTTGAGCTAGTCGATCACAGGCACCTCGGTATCGAGTGGAGTGCTCGAAGGTGAGGAGTAGCGTCGATTTCGCTTCCATATAGGCGCGTGAGCTGGGGCGCACCAGGTCTCAGGCGCCTGGGCTCAGGCGTGGGGATTCTTAGGCGCGTGAGGCGGGGCGGTTGGAGTTTTGAAGATACGATTTTGATACTTTCCAAAACCGAGAGACGGGTGTATGATTCATAACTTAGGGCCTAAGTCTTCCGGTGATTACCCTAGCGCCGTGGGTTTAGTGGGCCTCGAGTGTTTATCCCGAGGTTCGCTTAGCGCGGTGTTGATCTCGGTTCAAGTTTTGGGACCAACTCGGGGTCCCGGTGTCGGAATTGACTCTAATTAGTGTCTATGCGATCGTAACGACGCGACTAATGCTGCCATCATGTTAGTTTACTTAGCCCGAATAATTTATTTGATTCGTTCTATAGAAAAACTATCTAAAGCATTGCGAACCCGCGTCGCGTTGCAGTCCTATCGTCATCGGGTGTTCATTGGGCACTTCTGCAGCCACCAGGTCCAAATCTGGGTGTCTACAGGTCTACGCGTGCAAAGTCAATCACGTGATTCCTTATTCAAAACTCATGCATTTCATTCTATTTTATTACTTTAACGACTTTGACTAGTGTCTTACACGACTAGTTTTGTGTCGACGACTCCTTAGTCGTATCCGACACATGACTAGTCTAGACACCAATCTTTCAATATGATAAGTCGGGACAAGGCATCGAGACCCGGGATCGAGCTAGCACCACACTTCGGTCCCATACGCGAACGCGTATTAAAGTTTCCGTCCTCCGTTTAATACACAATATAATGTGTATTTAATCGAAGTTCGTCCATTTATTCAATTTACGGTCTAGCTTACATTTTCTATTTACGGGCCCGTTTATAGTTAATGTTTACCGTTTTCCGTTCCAATTATTATTTTATTGCTCGTTGTATTGTAAGTTCCTGGTTGTATTCCGCCCGCGTAATTTGTAATTTATTTACGAGTTTTCTATTTTCGATATTTGCCATTTATTGCCTTAAATGAACATCGCATGCTAAACAACTCCGACAATAATTTAGAAGAATTAAAATGACGTAGCTCACACCTAATTCACATGCTTAGCTAAAATATTGGTTGCATAACATTTAGACATTTTACTAGCGCGCGTACCGTAGACACCCGCATTTTGCCTGCTAGTGTCTATAGCAGTTCCCGACAAAACACCCGATGATGATCGGACGTAAACGTGACTTAATACGCTCGAATACGGACTCGGAATCAATAGTATCCGACGTGGGCATTTAGCGGAGTGCAAATCTCTCAAAACCAACCTCAAATCCAGGCCCAGTGGGTCATTCCGAGTCAAATGAGACTAATTTGGGCCAAAACCGACACCGGAAATAAAAACCGTCTTTTGGCGACCGGGTCAAAACCCGGTCAAGGACGAATCCGACACACAAAAACAGCCTGATGCACTTCTAGAAATTTGCGCCCAAATACAAAATTCAAAAATAATCAAGAAGTCAACTATTTCCTAAATTGACTCGCTTCCCTTGATCCACTCGATCGAGTGGATTGACCCACTCGGTCGAGTGGAGCGTCATTTACCGGATCAGGCCCATTTTTTAGGGCACTCGACCGAGTGCACTAGGGCCACTCGATCGAGTGACCCTAGGTCGAGGGGTGTACTCTATAAATACCCCCTCAAACCCTTTGCATTTTCAGCTTTGATGAACACAAAATTCTACCCTACATTTCTACCCTAATCCATCTTCATCACTTCAATACTACAAACCCTAAGCAACCTTAGTCTAAAAACCGAGTTAGCATCCCTCGTAAAACCGATACACACACATACATACAATCAAACTCGAGATCAAAACTCGCCAAAGACCCGAGAGCATCCTCTCCCTAACCATATACACCCTAACTCACCCTACATATCTCGACACTCCCGCGCACACGCCGCTACTACGAGTCCGTTTCCGAGATCGTTTAAGCATGTAGGTTGAGGGTGTCATCAAACCCCGTTTCTTTTTCTCCCTTATCTTTTTACCGTTTATATATATATATATATATATATATATATATATATATACACACACACGGTATTAATATGTTATTGACGATAATTAAATGTTAGAGGTTAGATACACTAAATAAAAAAATGTTAGATTGCTATAAATGAAATGTTAGTAGCAAAATTAAAATAATGTTAGTAACTGAATTAAAATGTTAATGTTATTATGTTAACAATAATAATAGTACATAATATATATATATATATATATATATATATATATATATATATATATATATATATATATATATATATATATATATATATATATATATATATATATATATATATAAACGGTAAAAAGATAAGGGAGAAAAAGAAACGGGGTTTGATGACACCCTCAACCTACATGCTTAAACGATCTCGGAAACGGACTCGTTTGACTATGAACACCGCTCCAAGTCCGTTTAATCCCTTTACGAGTCACTACGGAGGTGGCACCCTTTCGAGGAGCGCCGCCCCAATGTACTCAAGGGCGTAACGAGATCGTGGTCGTTCATAGTTGAACGTGTACGACTCCATTTCTAAGATTAACGTGGAGCCCGTTGATGCGAAAATCGACATCACATAATCCGTAAGGATTAGTATCGATGTCATGACGCGGAGGGAGACACTTTCGTCGTTAATCAAATTTTTTCAATCTCATAACATCATTTTCATAAAATTCCGATAACGGTATTATAATCGTATAAGTACACGATTAAAACACCGGAAGCCGAGTTAAATTTAAATCATGCAATATTTTTATTTAACTCGGCCAACTATCGATTTTAAACATAAAAACAATACGAGGTGCACCTCGTACAGGTGCCACTCGATCGAGTGCCATAGGCCACTCGATCGAGTAGCACCCCAAAAACTGGGCAGTAGCTGCTTCGAGTACGCACTTGATCGAGTCCATGCCATGACTCGGTCGAGTGGGTCCTGTAGCCCAGAAATCCGAGAGCTTTAATGCAACATTTGAGCCTCGTCATTTTTTTACGACTTAGTCGACACGTGTAAAGTCAATCACGTGATCTCCTTTTCAAAACTCATGCATATCACTTCACATAAACGACTTTGATCGACGGTCTCGCACTATTAATCTTTTGTCGACGACTCTTTAGTCGTATCCGGCACATGATTAATTTAGACTCTATTCCTCGATGTGATAAGTCGGGACAAGGCATCGGGATTCGGGATCGGGCTATTACCACGCCTAGGTTCCATATCTCCGTCCTTCGCTTAATACGCAATATAATGCGTAATTAATCGAAGTTCGTCCATTAGCACAACTTACGGTCTTGTCTATATTTATTATATACGGGTCTGTTTCTTGTTAGCATTTGCTGCTTATAATTCAATTATTCTATTTTATTGCTCGTTGTATTGTGAATTCCGAGTTGTATTCCGCCCGTGTAATTTGTAATTTATTTACGAGTTTTCTATTTTTGATGTTTGCCATTTATTTATTTAAATGAACATCACATGCTAAACTACTCCGACAATGATTAGATGCATTAAATGACGTAGTTCACATATAATTCACATGCTTAGCCCGAAAACGCTGTTTGCATATCATTTAGTCATTTTACTAGCGCGCGTACACGAACACGAACGATGTCTTAGTAGAGGCCGCCATTGTGCGGGCGGGGTTGGGTGTCCTTAGTGGGCTTCCCAACACGTACCCTCACCCCTTACTCAGAATCTTGGTTTCCGGATGTCCGAAACCATTGACGCACGAGAGTCATTCTATATACGAAAGCCGGTGTAAACGGTATCGATATTGCAATGCAAAGGGACGAGCCCCATAAACTCTGAAATCGAAGTGGGCCGTACTTTGTGTACAGCCCATGACGACATAGAGTGGGCTCGAATGGTTCCGAATAACCACAAAATTCGGTGGCGACTCCATTTTGACTTAAATTTCGAACACGAGAACAATCTTACCACGAGATTCATTCGCCTACCCAAACCCGCGCGTGGCCGCGTCGGGGTGGACCTACGTCATGTCCACACGTACACGAACACGAACGATATCTTAGTAGAGGCCGCTAAAGCGCGGACGGGGTTAGGTGTCCTTTGTGGGCTTCCTAACACGTACCCTCACCCCTTACTCATAACCATGGTTTCCGGATGTCCGAAACCATTGGCGCACGAGAGTCATTCGATGCACGATATCTGATAACTCGGCATCGGTATCGTAATGCAAAGGGACGAACTCATAAGCTCTAGCACTAAAAGCGGGCCGTGCTTTGTGCACGAAACACCCAAGTGTAGAGTGAGTTCGAACGCGTCCGAATTCCCATAAAATTCGGTGGCGACTCCAACTATGATTTAAATTTCGACCCGAGATCAATCTTACCACGAGATTCTTTCGCCTACCCAAACCCGCGCGTGGCCGCGTCGGGTTGGACCTACGTCATGTCCACAATTTGGCGACTCCGCTGGGGATACCTAATGTACCACTAGTCATCGGGGTTCCTAGGGTGAGACTCGAAAAGAAATCGTTCGAATTATAATGTACGCGCATTAGTTTAATAATTCATGCATAACCCAATTTTTACCCGGGCCGGTTACTTGTGACCGACGTTCCACTATACCGCAGGGCATTCCTAAATGGGTGCGCTAAAGACTTCTATGACCGAACTCGTATGGGTTTCGCGGCATGTCCTAAGACCAATTCGGCTTAGGGAGTCCGTCCTGATTTACGAGAAAGCCGTCTTTGTTGGTATAGACCCGATTTTGACCGATCGAGACTTAGTGTAAAGCATACATAGCGTTGTTATAATGCTTATTTGACTATGTGCTACTTGGTTTCCGTGTCATTTTTCAAAAACCGTCATTTCAAAAATGCATCCTTAAAAAATATCCAATTTCAAAAACCCGGAATGCTTCCAAAGTTTAGACTTACGATTTGACTCAAAATAGCCTATTTTTAGCCGACATGCTTCCCATTTCAAATTTCGAATTTTCGATTCCCTTTCGATTTTCGAATTTTCAAAATTCAATTTCAACTTTCAAATCTCTGAGATGCCGTTTTCGATTTTTTCAAATCTTCGGGATCTTATTTTCGATTTTCAAATTTTCGGAGATTTATTTTCGATAATCAAAAATTTAACTTTTCAAAAAAAACCGGTCCTGTCGGCATGCTGCCAATTTCAAAAGACATGACCGTCTCCCAATTTTTCAATACGCGAAATTACTCGCAACCATTCTAACATTTCAAAATGCCCAGTCCTATTGGCCCACTACTAATTTCAGGACCGTTATCTCTCAATTTTCAAAATTCAATCATTTTTTTCAAAACCTTTCGATCTAAGGCCTACCGTAATCCTTGTGTCGGGTCTTTTCATAATATGTCGAAGGTCTTTAGCGTCGAAACTCCGTTGATCCTACTTCACGGGTTTCTTCCCCATCCTAGTCCGCCTTTTTCCAAAGGCATAACCGACCAACACGAGTCATACACTCGTAAATGGAAGGTTCGTTCATACACTCGAGGCCTAACTAGAAAGTCACACACGATCTTTCCCTCCGACAGGACGGTCCGCACGCTCTTTCCTAGGGGAATTTCGCCCGTCTTTCAATCCGTTAGTCGAGTCATCCCAATTCAAAAATCCTTTAACTTACGGGTCTACCCTAATCACAGGGTCGTCCTTATTCAAGTCAAGTCGAGGGTCTCTAGCGTCGAAACTCCGCCGATCTTACATCGCAAGTTTTTTCCCTTACCCAGCCTGCCTTTCCTCGAGGCCGAGTCAAGCTTTTACAAGGCATAGCATGTAGCTAAAGGTTTGTGATCCTTACATCTAAGGATCACTCGTCCGACACTCGAGTCTTAACAAAACCTTCAATCTCACTCAAGGGCTACCCTTTAGCAGAGCGATCAATCACGGTTGCTCTAAGGGTCATGTCTTACACGTGTTGTCTCACGTACCCCACTTTTGAGTCACTTAGATGCCACACCATCTGAGTCCTATAAAAGTCCTTAGTCTCACTTGGGGGCTATTCTCCGACGGAGCGATTAATCACAGTCCCTCCGAGAATTATACTCTACGTATTTGTCTTAGGAGAGTCTAACCCGAGTCAAACCGGAGTTGTCTTTCCTCCTGCGCTATTTCCTGTGCCTTGGCGTGTTTGGGTTCCGAAGCAACATTTCTGATTACGTGGGTATTCTCGCATAGTATGGCACCCACAACCGGGAATAGGGACATGGAAAACACCATTGATGAAATGAAGACTTTGCTGGAGACAATGGTTAGTAGGCAGGCCATGGTTGAAACCCACCTAGGGTTCCTGAAAACCGACCAAGAGGCCATGAATGCTCGTTTAACTGTCATTGAACGGCGAGACCTCAATTCTAGGTTAGTAAATACTGGGCCATTTGCCAAACTGATCAGCACGGTGCGTGAGCTCGAACAACAGTTCCACGCCCTTCAAGGGAATAACATTCGTATTGAAAACTCCCGAGAATATACACCCATCAGTGAGAAACTACCAACAGATCTCAATCTAGAAGGGTTACCCATATTCGAAGGGACGGAGGATCCATTACTACACCTCCGAGCTTTCAAGGCATTCATGGCAATCAAGGGGGTCAAAGCCGACATGTTCATCAATTTGTTCGGCGCATCCCTCGGGAAATATCCAAAAGCCTGATTCTATAGGCTTAATGCAAAAAGATTCCCCACTTGGGAAGATGTGGCTACCGAGTTCGCTAAAAACTATTCTGATAACACTGAACTTCAGACTACCATGCGGACTTTAGAAGTCATGGCCCAAGATCCAACAGAGGGTTTCACCAAATACCTTCAACGTTGGCGGGCCGAGAGTGTTAAGCTGGTAGACAAGCCCAGCGAGAAGACACTAGTGGAGGCGTTCATCAACAACCTCTTACCCTCCTACCGCGTCCATCTTAGGTATGCCGACATTTTAAACTTTGCAGTGCTTACCGAAATGGGCACTAAGATTGAAGACGATCTTCGACATAATGAAGGTCCGGGTGAAGCTTCTACCGAAGGCTATACTGGACATCCACTTGAGTCCTTAGAAGCCGAAGATTACTGACAACCTCATCCCAGAGTCCAGATTTGATTTAAGTCCGAGTCTGAGTCCGAGTCTAGGATATCCTACATCCTCATCTCAAAGTCAGAGTCAGAGTCAACTATATTCTGTCCTCTTTTCAAAATTCAATAAAATCAGCTTTTCTACTTCTCATATATGCTTTCCTTACGTGTTTCCGAGAACATGATGAACACCATCATACACTGTGAGCACATGCACGTGACTATCTATAATGACTGCAGGAACTGAGGCCCGTGTTTTCCTTTACCTGTTCCATGTCTGGTATAGAAAGCCACAAAACCACCCTTAGCAGAAGCAGTATCGAATCCTATGACAAATCTAGGTAGTCTCCTAATTTGGGTTCAAGACGGGAGGCAAGCCCATCTCCCCACAATAAACACCCCTCCAATAAGACTAACCAATCCCTATCTTAGGCATTAGTCTGACTTGATGCCAAAAATACCCAACTCGGGACGATGCTCCCACTAAGCCTGCTCGGAATTATGATGACAATACCGAGATCCAAATTACCATGCTTACCGTAGAGTACTCCACCGCGAGTTGCACTCACATAAACACTAACCAGGCTTACACCCTACAAAGGTTTAGCTCCACAAGCCTAATCCAACCAATGGGCCCACCCCCATATCCACCCACAACACCATAGGAGGGAATTATCGTGAAAAAAAGAAGAAGAAAAAAGCTGGACAAAAAAAAATAATCAAAAGTCCAAGGAAAAAGCAAAAGGCCCAAAACAAAAGAGCTAGCCATCAAAAAAAAAAGAACCCTCAGCATCCCCCGACCAGATACGGTCAATCCCTTGACCGGGGCAAGGTCAACTCAAATGAAGAATCCCACGACCGGGGCTAAGAGGTCAACCCAAAAAAAAAAAAAAAAACAAAACAAAAATTCAAATACCCATGACCGTGGTCAATGGTCAACACAAGTGAAAGTCCCTTGACCGGGGTACGGTCAATTCAAAAATTACCGATGCCCATACCATCAAATAGGGGAGAGACAATCAAGCTGGTCAGCTAACACCACACTTAGCCTTCCCACATTACAACCCTCAAGACCTTCCCGAGACCTAGGCTAAGAGACAGCCCAGAATTTTGAGGATCCAAGCTCCATAGGATACACCCTAACCATTAGGGCCCGACATGGTAATCAGATCCAGCATTATCAAACCTTCCCCAATCGAAGTTCGAGTCATTTTTACTCGACTTCCCCCTTTCCTACCACATTACAATACCTTACCCTCGAAGCCTTACCTCCACAAAATCGAGCTCGGATTTCGAAGCATCAAAGCCACTTATTGCCTGGCACCACATTTCCAAAAATATCCAAACCAGTTACCAGCCCCAAACACGGGAATTCAACCTGCAGTCGGCATAGAACATGCCCAAATAGTTCACACCACCTCTGGGGGCTACCCCGAAGAACGCTCACAGTCACGGGATCAACATCCTAACTGTTCTAGCCCTTTGATCAAGACATCATTGGGAATTCACCTAGCCTACACCATCGCTATGGCTAGTTACACACAAAGCCCTAATAAACTAGGCACAATAATATATCTTTCAATCCACTGAACTACGGCTTGGTTTGATTTCACTACACGTGAATACGTAGGCAGCCTTTCAACAAAGGCACAACCACCCACACTCACAAATTCAAAAAAAGCACCGTTGGTCCGGTCACAACACTGTCATGTTCTCAGCAGCTAGCTTTGTCGTTCTGGGGGCTTCTATTAGACAGAAGTCCTCCATCCACTCACATAATCTAAATGACTTTCAAAACCTAGCCTCCTTTCTATATTGTGTCCTAGTACTCGGCCCAGTCGAAGACAAGAATCCGTCAGGGACTCGAAGTGACACCCACTTTGGGAATGTACCCCAAAACCAAAAATTCAAAAGAGCACTAGTCTACAGTACTGCTACTGCTGAGTTCTGCAGGAATAGTCTCATTACAGACTACTACAATTCCCCTATAACACATCCTTCCCATTTTGATGTTCGACCGTGTCGCCACTCGCCTAGGCTACGGAATAGCGCAACTTAAGAGTCTTGTTAGGTGCCCACCCCCCTACCGAGTCACAGTCCAACCCTTTGAGAGTCCAAGTCGTGTCTGTCAACTCGTCCTCTCGCGTCCAGAGTCGAGTCTGTCGATATGTCTCTCTTCAAATTCTCATTTTAAAAAACTTAGCCATTTGAGAAAATCCTTTTCGACAAGGTCAAAATTCGGTCTATTTAAACTGCAAGTTTCTTTTCTACCCCTTTCAATTTTGAAAAACCTATCTCCTAGCACGTGAGTTGCTTTCAGGACTTTGATTTCAAAATGAAGCAAAAACCAGTTTCCCCAGCGCAAGCCAGTCTATAGATGCTAACTGCATTTCCTATGTGCTATCTTGCTATATACTATGCCTGCTATTTCTGCCTATGTATCTAACATTTCAGTTACCAGCTAGTGCTTCCCAACGGAACATCAAATGCGGTGTTTCTCCTGAAATGCTACATGCAAGTTGTCATGTGTCAGCATACGGGTACACCCAAGACTTCAGAAGCAAGTCCCTACGCAGCTACTTTACTCCCCAGCATGAGTCGGTGTCACTCCTGGAATGCTACATCCAAGATGTGATGTGTCGGCATACGGGTACACCTATGACTCCAAAGGCAATTTTGACTCCCCACGGAGCTATCATCATCAGGACAGGTATGACCCTTTTCTTATGGCTGGCGAGCCCTTCACGCAAGTCTAATGGACTATAAACGACCCGACCGGAAGGCTACCAGGTCGTAATCCTCGATTGGCTTGGTAGCTACTCTGACTTTCGCCTTGTCCAAGCCTCAGTCAGAGTGGGGGCTCTGTAGACACCCGCATTTTGCCTGCTAGTGTCTACAGCAGTTCCCGACAAAACACCCGATGATGATCGGACGTAAACGTGACTTAATACGCTCGAATACGGACTCGGAATCAATAGTATCCGACGTGGGCATTTAGCGGAGTGCAAATCTCTCAAAACCAACCTCAAATCCAGGCCCAGTGGGTCATTCCGAGTCAAATAAGACTAATTTGGGCCAAAATCGACACCGGAAATAAAAACCATCTTTTGGCGACCGGGTCAAAACCCGGTCAAAGACGAATCCGACACACAAAAACAGCCTGATGCGCTTCTAGAAATTTGCGCCAAAATACAAAATTCAAAAATAATCAAGAAGTCAACTATTTCCTAAATTGACTCGCTTCCCTTGATCCACTCGATCGAGTGGATTGACCCACTCGGTCGAGTGGAGCGTCATTTACCGGATCAGGCCCATTTTTTAGGGCACTCGACCGAGTGCACTAGGGCCACTCGATCGAGTGACCCTAGGTCGAGGGGTGTACTCTATAAATACCCCCTCAAACCCTTTGCATTTTCAGCTTTGATGAACACAAAATTCTACCCTAATCCATCTTCATCACTTCAATACTACAAACCCTAAGCAACCTTAGTCTAAAAACCGAGTTAGCATCCCTCGTAAAACCGATACACACACATACATACAATCAAACTCGAGATCAAAACTCGCCAAAGACCCGAGAGCATCCTCTCCCTAACCATATACATCCTAACTCACCCTACATATCTCGACACTCCCGCGCACACGCCGCTACTACGAGTCCGTTTCCGAGATCGTTTAAGCATGTAGGTTGAGGGTGTTATCAAACCCCGTTTCTTTTTCTCCCTTATCTTTTTACCGTTTATATATATATATATATATATATATATATATATATATATATATATATAGTACTATTATTATTATTAACATACTAACACTAACATTTTAATTCAGTTACTAACACTATTTTTATTTTGCTACTAACATTTCATTTATAGCAATCTAACATTTTTTTATTTATTGTATCTAACCTCTAACATTTAATTATCGTCAATAACATATTAATACCGTGTATATATATATATTTATATAATAATTAAGCATCGGATCGGACACGTTTGACTATGAACACCGCTCCAAGTCCGTTTAATCCCTTTACGAGTCACTACGGAGGTGGCACCCTTTCGAGGAGCGCCGCCCCAATGTACTCAAGGGCGTAACGAGATCGTGGTCGTTCATAGTTGAACGTGTACGACTCCATTTCTAAGATTAACGTGGAGCCCGTTGATGCGAAAATCGACATCACATAATCCGTAAGGATTAGTATCGATGTCATGACGCGGAGGGAGACACTTTCGTCGTTAATCAAATTTTTTCAATCTCATAACATCATTTTCATAAAATTCCGATAACGGTATTATAATCGTATAAGTACACGATTAAAACACCGGAAGCCGAGTTAAATTTAAATCATGCAATATTTTTATTTAACTCGGCCAACTATCGATTTTAAACATAAAAACAATACGAGGTGCACCTCGTACAGGTGCCACTCGATCGAGTGCCATAGGCCACTCGATCGAGTAGCACCCCAAAAACTGGGCAGTAGCTGCTTCGAGTACGCACTCGATCGAGTCCATGCCATGACTCGGTCGAGTGGGTCCTGTAGCCCAGAAATCCGAGAGCTTTAATGCAACATTTGAGTCTCGTCATTTTTTTACGACTTAGTCGACACGTGTAAAGTCAATCACGTGATCTCCTTTTTCAAAACTCATGCATATCACTTCACATAAACGACTTTGATCGACGGTCTCGCACTATTAATATTTTGTTGACGACTCTTTAGTCGTATCCGGCACATGATTAATTTAGACTCTATTCCTCGATGTGATAAGTCGGGACAAGGCATCGGGATTCGGGATCGGGCTAGCACCACGCCTAGGTTCCATATCTCCGTCCTTCGCTTAATACGCAATATAATGCGTAATTAATCGAAGTTCGTCCATTAGCACAACTTACGGTCTTGTCTATATTTATTATATACGGGTCTGTTTCTAGTTAGCATTTGCTGCTTATAATTCAATTATTCTATTTTATTGCTCGTTGTATTGTGAATTCCGGGTTGTATTCCGCCCGTGTAATTTGTAATTTATTTACGAGTTTTCTATTTTCAATGTTTGCCATTTATTTATTTAAATGAACATCACATGCTAAACTACTCCAACAATGATTAGATGCATTAAATGACGTAGTTCACATATAATTCACATGCTTAGCCCAAAAACGCTGTTTGCATATCATTTAGTCATTTTACTAGCGCGCGTACACGAACACGAACGATGTCTTAGTAGAGGCCGCCATTGTGCGGGCGGGGTTGGGTGTCCTTAGTGGGCTTCCCAACACGTACCCTCACCCCTTACTCAGAACCTTGGTTTCCGGATGTCCGAAACCATTGACGCACGAGAGTCATTCTATATACGAAAGCCGGTGTAAACGGTATCGATATTGCAATGCAAAGGGACGAGCCCAATAAACTCTGAAATCGAAGTGGGCCGTACTTTGTGTACAGCCCATGACGACATAGAGTGGGCTCGAATGGTTCCGAATAACCACAAAATTCGGTGGCGACTCCATTTTGACTTAAATTTCGAACACGAGAACAATCTTACCACGAGATTCATTCGCCTACCCAAACCCGCGCGTGGCCGCGTCGGGTTGGACTTACGTCATGTCCACAATTTGGCGACTCCGCTGGGGATACCTAATGTACCACTAGTTATCGGGGTTCCTAGGGTGAGACTCGAAAAGAAATCGTTCGAATTATAATGTACGCGCATTAGTTTAATGATTCATGCATAACCCAATTTTTACCCGGGCCGGTTACTTGTGACCGACGTTCCACTATACCGCAGGGCATTCCTAAATGGGTGCGCTAAAGACTTCTATGACCGAACTCGTATGGGTTTCGCGGCATGTCCTAAGACCAATTCGGCTTAGGGAGTCCGTCCTGATTTACGAGAAAGCCGTCTTTGTTGGTATAGACCCGATTTTGACCGATCGAGACTTAGTGTAAAGCATACATAGCGTTGTTATAATGCTTGTTTGACTATGTGCTACTTGGTTTCCGTGTCATTTTTCAAAAACCGTCATTTCAAAAATGCATCTTTAAAAAATATCCAATTTCAAAAACCCGGAATGCTTCCAAATTTTAGACTTACGAATTGACTCAAAATAGCCTATTTTTAGCCGACATGCTTCCCATTTCAAATTTTGAATTTTCGATTCCCTTTCGATTTTCGAATTTTCAAAATTCAATTTCAACTTTCAAATCTCTGAGATGCCGTTTTCGATTTTTTCAAATCTTCGGGATCTTATTTTCGATTTTCAAATTTTCGGAGATTTATTTTCGATAATCAAAAAATTTAACTTTTCAAAAAAAATCGGTCATGTCGGCATGCTGCCAATTTCAAAAGACATGACCGTCTCCCAATTTTTCAATACGCGAAATTACTCGCAACCATTCTAACATTTCAAAATGCCCAGTCCTATTGGCCCACTACCAATTTCAGGACTGTTATCTCTCAATTTTCAAAATTCAATCATTTTTTTCAAAACCTTTCGATCTAAGGCCTACCGTAATCCGTGTGTCGGGTCTTTTCGTAATATGTCGAAGGTCTTTAGCGTCGAAACTCCGTTGATCCTACTTCACGGGTTTCTTCCCCATCCTAGTCCACCTTTTTCTAAAGGCATAACCGACCAACACGAGTCATACACTCGTAAATGGAAGGTTCGTTCATACACTCGAGGCCTAACTAGAAAGTCACACACGATCTTTCCCTCCGACAGGACGGTTCGCACGCTCTTTCCTAGGGGAATTTCGCCCGTCTTTCAATCCGTTGGTCGAGTCATCCCAATTCAAAAATCCTTTAACTTAAGGGTCTACCCTAATCACAGGGTCGTCCTTATTCAAGTCAAGTCGAGGGTCTCTAGCGTCGAAACTCCGCCGATCTTACATCGCAAGTGTTTTCCCTTACCCAGCCTGCCTTTCCTCGAGGCCGAGTCAAGCTTTTACAAGGCATAGCCTGTAGCTAAAGGTTTGTGATCCTTACATCTAAGGATCACTCGTCCGACACTCGAGTCTTAACAAAACCTTCAATCTCACTCAAGGGCTACCCTTCAGCAGAGCGATCAATCACGGTTGCTCTAAGGGTCATGTCTTACACGTGTTGTCTCACGTACCCCACTTTTGAGTCACTTAGATGCCACACCATATGAGTCCTATAAAAGTCCTTAGTCTCACTTGGGGGCTATTCTCCGACGAAGCGGTTAATCACAGTCCCTCCGAGAATTATACTCTACGTATTTGTCTTAGGAGAGTCTAACCCGAGTCAAACCGGAGTTGTCTTTCCTCCTGCGCTATTTCCTGTGCCTTGGCGTGTTTGGGTTCCGAAGCAACATTTCTGATTACGTGGGTATTCTCGCATAGTATGGCACCCACAACCGGGAATAGGGACATGGAAAACACCATTGATGAAATGAAGACTTTGCTGGAGACAATGGTTAGTAGGCAGGCCATGGTTGAAACCCACCTAGGGTTCCTGAAAACCGACCAAGAGGCCATGAATGCTCGTTTAACTGTCATTGAACGGCGAGACCTCAATTCTAGGTTAGTAAATACTGGGCCATTTGCCAAACTGATCAGCACGGTGCGTGAGCTCGAACAACAGTTCCACGCCCTTCAAGGGAATAACATTCGTATTGAAAACTCCCGAGAATATACACCCATCAGTGAGAAACTACCAACAGATCTCAATCTAGAAGGCATATTCGAAGGGACGGAGGATCCATTACTACACCTCCGAGCCTTCAAAGCGTTTATGGCAATCAAGGGGGTTAAAGCCGACATGTTCATCAATCTGTTCGGCACATCCCTTGGGAAATACCCAAAAGCCTGGTTCTATAGGCTTAATGCAAACAGATTCCCAACTTGGGAAGATGTGGCTACCGAGTTCGCTAAAAACTATTCTGATAATACTGAACTTCAGACTACCATGCGAACTTTAGAAGTCATGGCCCAAGATTCAACAGAGGGTTTCACCAAATACCTTCGACGTTGGCGGGCTGAGAGTGTTAAGCTGGTAGACAAGCCCAGCGAGAAGACACTAGCGGAGGCGTTCATCAACAACCTCCTACCTTCCTACCGCGTCCATCTTAGGTATGCCGGCATCTCCAACTTTGCGGTGCTTACCGAAATGGGCACTAGGATTGAAGACGATCTTCGACATAATGAAGATCTGGGTGAAGCTTCTACCGAAGGCTATACTGGACATCCACTTGAGTCCTTAGAAGCCGAAGACTACTGACAACCTCATCCAAGAATCCAGATTTGATTTAAGTCCGAGTCTAGGATGTTCAATTTCTTTCAATTTCAAAGTCAGAGTCAGAGTCAACTATATTTTTTCCTCTTTTTTTTCAATCCAATAAAATCAGCTTTTTCAATTTCTCATATATGCTTCCCTTATGTGTTTCCGAGAACATGATGAACACCATCATACACTGTGAGCACATGCACGTGACTATTATAGGCACATCTATAATGACTGCAGGAACTGAGGCCCGTGTTTTCCTTTACATGTTCCATGTCTGGTATAGAAAGCCACATAACTACCCTTAGCAGGAGCGGTGTCGAATCCTATGACAAATCTAGGTAGTCTACTAGTTTGGGTTCAGGACGGGAGGCAAGCCCATTTCCCACAATAAACACCCCTCTAATAAGACCGACCAAACCCTACCTTAGGTGTTAGTCTGACCAAAAAAAAAAAAAGAGTTGGACAAAAAAAAAATCAAAAGTCCAAGGAAAAAGCAAAAGGCTCAAAACAAAAGAGCTTGCCATCAAAAAAAAAAGAACTATCAACATTCCCTGACCAGATACGGTCATCCCCTCGACCAAAGTACTGTCAATTCCTTGACCGGGGCATGGTCAACTCAAATCAAGAATCCCATGACCGGAGCTAAGAGGTCAACAAAAAAAAATACAAAAACCCGTGACCATAGTCAACGGTCAACTCAAGTAAAAGTCCCTTGACCGGGAACGGTCAATTCAAAAATTATCAATGCCATATCATCAAATAGAGGAGAGACAATCAAGATTGGTCAGCTAACACCACATCTAGCCTTCCCACATTACAACCCTCAAGACCTTCTTGAGATCTAGGCTAAGAGACAGCCCGGAATTTTGAGGATTCAAGCTCCATAGGATACACCCTAACCATTAGGGTCAGACATGGAAACTAGATCCTGCATTATGAAACCTATCCTGATCGAAGTTCAAGTCATTTTTACTCGACTTTCCCTTTTCTACCACATTAAAATACCTTACCCTTGAAGCCTTAGCTCCACAAAATCGAGCTCCAGATTTCGAATCATCAAAGCCACTTACTACCTGGCCCTACATTTCCAAAAACATCCAAACCAATTACCAGCCCCAAACACGGGAACTCAACCTGCGGTCGGCATAGAACATGCCTGAATAGTTCACACCACCTCTGGGGGCTACCCCGAAGAACGCTCACAGTCACAGGATCAACATCCTAACTGTTCCAACCCTTTCATCAAGACATCATTGGGAATGCACCTAGCCTACACCATCGTTATGGCTAGTTACATACAAAGCCCTAATAAACTAGGCACCGTAATATATCTTTCAATCTACTGAACTACGGCTTGGTTTGATTTCACTACACGTGAATATGTAGGCAGCCTTTCAACAAGGGCACAACCACTCACATTGGCACAAAATTAAAAAGCACCATTATTCTGATCACGACACTGTCCTGTTCTCAACAGCTAGCTTTGTCGTCCCGGGGGCTTCTCTTAGGCAGAAGCCCTCCATCCACTCACATAATCCATATTTTTCAAAAAAATAGCCTCCTTTCTATAGTGTGTCCTAGTACTCGGCTCAATCGAAGACAAGAATCTGTTAGGGACTCGAAACAACACCCACTTTGGGACTATACACCAAAACCAAAAATTCAAGAAAGCATTTGTAACACCCTGATTTTATAAATTAAATTAAATTAAAGTTATGTTCGTATTTTTATTTTTTTTGCGATTTAACTCGTAATTCTTAAAATTGTTATAAAACGAATTTATCGTTTAATCGTTTCAAACTCCTGAAATTCTATTTGTCTCGGAAACCATTCTTATATTTAAACATTTTTATTTTTGTTTCGATTTATTTTATGCATTTAATTTAATTATTATCGAAAGTCTATTTCGGTGATTTAAATTCTAAATTCTTCTTAATTATTTATATTTAAGCTCGAATTTCTATTTTCGGCTCGAAGTTTATTTATATTAAGTTTCGTCAAAACATTTATTACATTTTCTTGAGAAATAAATTTAATTAGCTTTATCGAGAATTTATTATTTATGGGGAAATATTATTTCATCGTCTAATTATTTATTTCTATCAACTTCGTTTTCATCTCGAGTACTTTATTTACTCATTTTATTTGACGGTCCGATTATTTATTTAATTTTATTCACTCGTTTTAACTCATTTCGTGGGTCAGTCAACTTATCGTTACGGAATTCGTTTAATTCGTACTCCTAACCCGATTCATTTAATTAATCCGTATTTTTACTTTCTACTCTCTTTAATCGTGTTGACTCGGCTACTCTCCCCTTTCTTATTTTTAACGTGTGTCTTCATTGCTGATTCATTTCATTTTCTTTTCCCTATAATTAACATACACCCCCCCTCACCTTCCTCCACCGTTTCATAATTCTCACTTTCACTCCCCTTCCTTTTAATGTTGATTCACCGCTTCACTTTTCATTCACCTCCTTCATCTTCTTTCTCTCGTTCTTCTTCAACCTTGATCTGTTCACCGTCCGTCACCATCAATCGATAATCACGTGCACCATCTTTATCCTCTGTCTTTTGTTGCTATTGCTACGTTTGCTTCTACTGTGCCTCGCTGCTGCTGCTGCCATCACTATTAGTCGAGGTAATCTCCGTTTCCTCCTCTTCTTCTTCTTATTTTTCGTTCTTCTTCTTCAACTGCTTTTATTGGGTTCTGCTGTGCGTTTTGCTGCGTAATGCTGTCGGTTTTGCTGCTTGTGCGTGGGTTACTGCCACTGTCCTCTCCGTTCGAATTCAGTTTTTGTTCTTTTCGGTTTGTTTGTCGTGCTGCTGTCGTTTTGCTGATCGTTTTTCCTCCAACTGTTCTTCTCCTTCTTCTTCGTTTTATCATTTGTTGCTGTCATTGTTGTGTGCGTGTGTCGATTTTGTTTCGGCCCTCTTTTTTCGATCGAACCGCACTTATAATCATCCTTGTTTCTCTGTTTGATATCGGGTTTGTCGTTTCACTTCTCCATTTTTATTCTCTCGTACTGATGCTTAGCTTCATTGTTGACGTCATTTCTATGCTGCTGTTTCTCACTTCGCCTCGTTGCTGCTGTCGGTTACTGTAACTCTGCGGTCTGCTGTTGTTCTGTTCTGTTTGGTTCCGTTTTACTGCTGCTGTTTGATGTCCTTTGTCGTTGTTCTGCTATTAGTGCTGCTGTTGTCTACGTTACGCTCGTTTTCGATATCGTTCCTTATACATTTATCCCCTGTTCTCTTTTATTCTTTTCTCAATTTTCTTCTCGGCATTGCGGACTGTTGCTCCTGTCATTTCTGTTACTGCTGCCTTTCTCTATCGTATTTGTCGATTCGATTAAGATCGGTCTTCATGCTTCTATTTTTGACACATCGTTTCCTTTTCCGTCTTGTTCGTATACGTCTCATTCTTTTATTTTGTCTTCTTGCTCGATTTTCGTGCTGAAGCCTGCTTAGAAGACTAACGATTCTACAACTCGGAGCTTAAAGATATTTTTAACGATCTGGAGTTCGGTTTAATCAAGGACGAGTACGTGTTCGCTCGGTTATCGGCTCCAGGTAACTTTACGACGTTACTCGATTTTATATCGTATGTTTGAGTAGTAGTATGTAGTAAATATTTTAACTTCTGTTTTCTAATTTTAGCTATATATTATATGCTAAAAATATTATTTTAAATTATTCTTTATAATATTTTACGACTTTCGATATCGTTTTATAAATCGTTAGTAAATTTAATTATTTACGATCGTTATAATATTTTGTCGGTTATCGTGATACTAGTAACTAAATAATACCGATTTCATATTTTCGTCATATTTTGTTAATTTCTAATTTTTAACTCAAAATTGTATTTTTGATACTATAATCGATATTTGTATACTCGTTCAATAAATTAATTTCCGTTTTACGATTTATTCTACTAAATGGGAAAATAGTCGATTTTGTTTTAAATACATTCTTGGTCGAGACTATTTTCCCTAATAATTTCTCATTTGTATACGATTGATAATTTTTAGTAAAATCAGTATTATTCATTGATAAAATCGATTTGCTAAAACTAATTTGAAAGCTTTATAAAATCTCGTTTAAGTTATAAAACTCATTGACTCAATTAATTTTGAGATCGTTTTTCTTAAAACATCTATTTTCTAAAACTTATAGTTTTAACTCGATTTCCTAATTATTTATAAAATACTATATATTGACTTATTATATTTTATTTACATTTTGAGAACGAATTTAGAAATATATTAAAAGTTACGATAACGACGATCATAATAAAATGTTAATTTCGTTAGAAATGCTATTTTAATACATTTCACTTATTTTTATAACTTACGTATTTTCTATAAGATTTTCTATTTTAAGTAAGTATCTAAAATTAGTAAGTTTCTTATTATAGAAAGTTTTCCTTTTCATATAAAATGTTTATTTTTTTTTCTTCGTATTATTATAATGATTATTTATTCTCAATATCGATAATGGCTTGTTTTGGAGTTATGGAATATGGACCAGTGTGAGGTTTAGAGTAATATATTCAGGGGTTTATGTTTTTGCCATCAACTATAAGGCTGGTGTGTCTTTATGGGGCACATTGGTTGTTGAACCGAGCATATATGATGTTCGGGAGTGTGTGTATATTTTGACCTTAAACTCGTGTCTCGCAGTGTAAGATGCCGTCGGGTTGAACTAAGTATTTATGGTGCTCGGGAGGGGTGTGCATATTATCTTAAACTAGGGCCACACATTTATAAGTCGCCGTCCTATTATGGTTGAGTAGCATAGTTAGAGATCGAAGTTTGATTTGTTTGAACTAGTTCTCGAAGCTAGTTTTTAGTATTCTCCTAGTGAAAGTCTAGCCTTCATCACTAATCCTATCCATAATGCCAATTTGAATATTTTTTAGTGTTATTTAACAGAAATAATACCAACTTTGGGTGGTATTCCATAAATAAAACCAACTTCAATTAATACGGGAATAAAACCATGTATGAGACATATTATACACGAATGAAATTGTCTCTTAAATGACCGGATGAAATAGTTTTTTTGGGTCCCATATTATTAATTAACACACATCTTCATCTTCTTCATTCCTACAACAAACTCGATTTTCCGCTAAACCAAATTTTCTCTCCTAAACCCTAATTTCTCTAAATCGACCCATCAAATTCATGTTCTTCTAACTCATAGGACTCTAAAACCCCTAAATTAGACCCATAATAAAAGCCCTAAATTAGAAAAGTAAACCCAGAAAAATGATTTGGAGAAATGAAAACAATACTCACCATTGACATTGTCGACGCAAAGGATTGAGGAATGAACTTCTGTACAACTATAACCTCTGAAAATGAGTTTTCGACAATATTAATGGTAATTATAAAGACGAACGTAGCTGAAACTTGATAAACAAACAAAAGTTTTGAAAAAAAAATTACCCGAAGAAGAAGATGAAGTGATGAATTTTGGAAGCAGAATAAGAATTGGGGAAGAAGATGAACTTTGAAGTTAAAAAATTAATGCAATGTGTGGTTACTGAAGTTAATGAAGTTGAAAATTGTATTAGTGAAATATTGACCTGCATAGACGGTAGCAGGTAAAACTATTCCATTCGTGTATAATATGTCTCATACATGATTTTATTCCCGTATTAATTGAAGTTGGTTTTATTCATGGAATACCACCCAAAGTTGGTATTATTCCTGTAAAATAACCCTATTTTTTATTATTATCGATACATTTTGATTTGCAGGTTGGCAAATATTTTAAGTTTTCTTCTGAAAACTTGTTCTGATTTTATTATTCCAATATTTTAAGTTTTCTCCGAAAGCTTATTTTTATTATATCATTTAATCTTTTCCATTTTAATTATTTTGATATAGTAATACTATTATTTTTCCATATGATATAATATGGTTGGGAGAACGTCCGAGTTACTCCCCACTGACGGCTGTTATATTTTTAACATGATAGGTATTTGCTGTTGGGTTTTGGGTGTGAGCTAGCGAGTAGCATGGATCCTACTCTTTCTTCATTCTTGCAATTTATGGATTTGTATAAACCCGTTTGAAGAGTTTTACTTTTAGCCCTTTTGTAAAAAGAGGCCTTTGTATTGACTTACCATTTCTTTTAATAAGATATAGTTTGTCAGTGTGTTTTAATCCCAACTCTACAATGTTTCCGCCACTTTATTGCGTTAGAATTTCTAGGGGATTACAGTTGGTATCAGAGCATTGTTGCTCCCGACGCTTACACCTGATTCTAGGAAAAATACTAGTAAATGATTTGAACATAAAAAAAAAATATTAGTGAGAGCTGGGTAGAAATCAAAGTAAGGACTTAACCGTTAGGTTTATATGTTCTTGTAACTCAATGATTAGCATTGAATATTTGTTGTTTTTGTCTGAAAGAAGATGAATGAACAAGATGTTGAGAGGATGCTGCTTCAGATCGGGACAAGACCTGCTTAGAACTCTCAACGTCTGCTGACTCGAGTGGACAACTTGGTGCTAAGGAAGATACAATGATGACTCTGCGGCCCAGATTCGATTTGCTTAAGCTACAGGCTAGATGATCAATAGTAGATTCCAGTTCCGTGACGGTGCATACTCAGATGTGAAAATTACCTTGGATCCAGATGGAGCGACCCAATGCTAGTGTGCTCATTCCTCTACCAAAAGATGAAGATATCCCGCGAATTCCTTTGTGGAACCTTGGAGGCCCGAAGATTCTGTTCTCGTTTAAGGTCTTATTTATCTAGAATCATTGATTCTTTTCTTCCTGCTTCTGCCTTCTCCAATTCTTCTCTTATTAATTCTTGTCTTCATTCTTGTGATAAATCTTCGATTTATTTCTCCTACTTTACTCTTGAGATTCTTGGTTTGACCGAATTCCGTCTCGGTGAACCCCGTGAAAAGTTACAGATGTTTGAGGTTTAGTAAACCCTTGTTATATGGTTTGAGGATTGTGAGTTATACCCTGTTATCTATCTTAGTAAGCTTTTGAGGATCGATTTGAATGATAAATTGTTGATTGATGGAATTAGGATAATACTTTAGACACTAAACCTTGAGCTATAGATTACTTTGATTATTTTGGAGTACTTAGAGTTGATATTTTGGAGTAATAAGAGTATGTCATTTTTTATGGATGCATCGTGAATATTTGGGATCATAGAGTATTGTTTAAAATGTTAGCCTGAGTGTGCGGTACCATTAAAGGTTTTCATTAATGTCGTTAGAATTTTTGGTGGACATAGATTTCCAATGTTTCTTAAGGATTAGGTCGTTGATCGATGTTTAAGGTTGTAACCTGTGAACTTTGAAGTTGAGTGGTCTAACTTGGATAAATTGTTGTTAACCTTGAAGAAAAAAAATATGTTGCACAATCAAAGTTTTGGTTATTGTGTAGTTTTGAGGAATATCATAATCAGGTCTATTTTATTGGGACTTTCAGTTTAGAACTCTTTGACCTGCAAAATGGTGACATCGTTGGGTTATTAAACATTGTGGTTGCCTTATTGTAATTAGACATTTGATGGACTTCTTAGAAACCTTAGTCGAATGACATATTGAAATGTGAATGTGTGTTATTATTTGTAAGGTTGAGTGTACCTTAGATTTGGCATAATTACCCAACTTCTACTTGTGGCATTATAAATATGTTGGTGATCATTTTTTTGAGGATTTTATATATGCCCGAACATTGTTAAATTGGTGGACTTTGTTTAGTGTTCCTTACTCGAGAAATTTGGAGTATACCTCGGGTTCAAACCCTATGAGCTTTGAATTTAGGAGCCTTATCGATCAAAAGTTTGGGTGAGTTTTGATGACCGTTGGATATTAAGAGATGAGATCAGATTCTAAAACATTTGTGGATTGTATCAGGTCGTTTGAACGATTGGATAGTCGCGTGAGACATTTTTGGAGTTTGTGACTTAGCAATACCACCTAGTGCCTAATATTGAACTTGACGTATTTGATGGAAATTAGGAACCCGTGTTGTGGGAGTCGTATCGGGAATCTCGAGATGGTTAACTTCTTCTGTAATTCCTTGGGAGCTCCGTTTAGCTCCCAATTTCGTTCCTTCCCTTAGCTTTTCTTAGTCCGCTACTTTTTCTTCGGCCAAACCCTTCGACTTCTTTTTCGGGTTTGAAAATTTCTGTTTCGATTTGTCATTGACTCTGACTCTATTTATCCGTTTATCATTTTCCCGAACCTTTGTTATGACAAGTTTGACTATTTTAAAATTTTGGGCTATCGTGAAATTTTAACATTTGAGTTATAAATTTCAAAACATCGTTTTCGCATTCGTTTTTGGTTGATAACATATATTTAGTCATGTTTCAAAATATCTTAATAATTTATTTTAAAGTATTTCGAAATTGTTTCAAAGTTCTATTTTCAAGCGTTTAAATTTTACGAAAACTTTCATAATCGCTAATATTTTGATTTCTATAAGATTATTAAGTAAAAAGGTTTAAATTTTCGAAAAACTTCGTATGTCTAAGCTTTTGTTTTATTGGCGGTAGACTTTAAATCTGTTATTGATAAGGCTAAAGTCGTATCACCTTCATCAAAATAATCCTAACGAACAACTAACAGGTAGCTAGCAGTATGTAAGGGTCGAATCCACAGAGAGACGGATGAAAATCGCTAATTATCTAATAATCGATTCTAAACTATTTAATTCCGGTTTATTTGATTTTATTTTCTAACCTAACGCAATAATGTAAATTAAAGGTTCTGATAATATTAAAAGGATCTAGGTTCTTACGGTTCACTATGTAATTAAATTGGGTAAAGTTAATTAATCATTCAATCAATCACAGTTATTTAGGGCAAAGACACGGCCTCTCGGATCTTATGTCAACCTTAGGATAGATTATGACGGGCTCTCGCAACTTACCAGATTATCCTACCCACTTACTTGTAAGTCTACCCTTACCAGGCTTTCGATCTTAGGTTCGGGTTCCTAAACATTCAACTAGTTCAACGTCTCAAACTAATCAAACAATGATACAAGACAAGTAGTAAGGCAATAACATATGAATGATCAATTAAACAAATAATCAAGCTAACATCCCCAATTCAATTAACACAGATCCCCTTCAACCCTAGATAAATAAATTAGTTACTCATAATAAACGGTAAAGCAATAAAGGAATTACGCATAATAAAGAACAATATGAAAATAAGAGAATAAGAAAAAGTACCAATTACGTAGAACTGAAAGATTGACGATCAAAGTAGGATTACAAACTAGAAGAATTCTAATGCTAATAAAAATTCTAAACTAAACTACCGAATATCAAGTGTAATTAAATCTAAACTAATGAATCAAAAATTGAGAAAGTGTGAAAGTGTTAATAAATCTAACCCCAAGGGGGTATATATACTAATAAGAAGGAGTCTAACATCTTCTCCTTTCCTAAATAATAAGGAAAAAATAACAAGCTAAGAATATTACGTAAGATAAGAGTTATGGTAAGTTACGAAGTCTAATAACTGAAAATCCCGCGAAACAGCTTCAAACCGATCGGTTTGGGTCTGAACCGAGCGGTTTGGGTTCATCCCGAGCGGTTCGGGTTCCTCTACACTGCACGATGAATTTAAAATGCTTGCTGTTTCTTCTTTACTTATCGGAATTGGACGTGTGATATACCGTTGGAAATCTAAGAGAATGATCTTTCCAACGCCATCTGAATCAGCTCAATTGGAATTGTATAACTCAAGATATTCACGTTTGAAGTTGACCCTTGTTTTAGCGATCGTTCTTTCATCTCGATTTGCATTTGTTTGAGCTTTCCAACTTATTTCTTTGTCGTTTCTTAATATTTCTTCACTTCACGTCCTTCTTCAACTCTTCACTTAGCATCCTCTAACTTTTATCACTTCTTTCTTGTAGATTTCATGGCTCGACTCTCGTCATTGCCCAAAATATAGCTCAATCGCCTTCATTTGTCTCGTTTCTTACAAAACGTAAACAAAATACCCGGCATAACAAAGAAGGATGAAAAGCTAGAAAAACGATTCCTAGGACACAGAAAATGAACCAAAATAAAGGAAAAGTTGGGGTTAAATATATATACGAAATGAGTTCATCAAATCCCCCCAAACCAAACCTTTGCTTGTCCCTAAGCAAAACAATCAACAAAGAGTATGGACAAGACTTAAAACAATGGCTCCGAACTAATTACCAACACGAATCCCAACATCGAATACTCCAACAAGCGAATGACACCTAGGCTAAAGAAACAAATTCATTAGCAAAAAGATGATGAGTAGAGAATTCCAAAGATCGAGCACCAATTAATATTCAAATGCCAACTTTCAATCTTGCACGACCATCTATGTCGAGATTCCTCACGGTTTACACTCAACACTTAATAAGGGCAATATTGTGAGTTTATGTAGAATCGGAAAGACAAAACACTCACCTAACTACGACTTATAAGAACATGCATGCAATCTAACATGATACCAATCTCTACCAACCGTACATACACATTTAATCGAACCAAGACACATGCCGAGGACTTACATATGGTATAAAGTGAGGCTAATTGGGTAAGAATGGGCAAAACGATTTGGATATGTGGAGGTAAAAGTCAAGTTAGTACAACCGTAACCAAACTAAACTCATTCCATTTTTAACCAACTTCAATCAAAGGAATTACAAGTAGTACCAAGCACCTTATTTTCAACTTTTCATGACCGGCTTCGCACCAACAACTATGAAAACAGAGAGATCAATTCTTTTCTCATAGCAAAAACAAATTCCTCTTCTTGTTTCACTTTTTTTTTCTCTTTTTTTTTCCTTCAACTATGTCCTTTCTTTTTCTTTTCTTTCATTGATTTTTTTTTTCAATCATTCATCATTTTTTCTCTTCTCCAATCAACAAGACATAGTACCAAATTTCACCCGAAAAAAAAACAATTCCGTCTAACTAATCAAACTAGCTTGACTAGGGTAGGCAAATATGGCATGTAGTTAATAAACGGTTCAAAACAGGTCAAATTATGGCTATGTGAAGTTCATCGGAATTAGATAAAAGAAAGGGAGTGCCTCTTCTACATGTGCTAAAATCACAAACCGAATGCATACAGGTATTTAAGAGACGAATGTCATGCTTATGCAATTTGATGTTACATGTCTCATAAGGAGTGCTATTCTCAACCTATAAGAAACTGATCATGGATGTCATCAGTTTAGGCTCTAAGTCTCACAATATAAGTAGCTTACTCGACAACAGGTCAATTTACTCATTTGGCATTCAAAACATAAACGGCGACAAGATCTAAGAAATACTAAACTCAAATAACGGGAAATAGTGTCATTCACAAGAAAGAGCAAAGAACTAGGGAAAAACATGTGATAAATGCAATGTCCTCATCGCCGACACGACTCTATACTAAAACACACAAAAACAAACGAAAAAAACGGAAAAATAAAAAAACTGTTTTTTTTTTGAAAATTAAAACACACCCAAAAGAAAAATACACTAAACACAAAATATCCCCCCAAACCAAATTACACAATGTCCTCATTGTGAACCAAGAGAAATAAAATAGGACAAAAATATAATGGGTAGAGGAAGACAAAAAAAAAACGAAAAATAAAATAAAATAAGAGAGAAAAGGGAAAAGTACCGACAATAAATTGCAATGAAGTTCCCCCAAACCAGCAAAGAATATGGGAACTAAGAATCGGACTCATAATCATCAATAACAAAATCATAGTAGCTCAAGGCTCTTAGAAGGAGATCAAATGTTTGCGCATGTGCTAAACAGAAGCATAAGTAGCACCAAGATATAGTAAAGACATCATATAAAATCAATGTCAAAGACCGTCTCAGCTTGTCAGACTTTCTTTGAAAACTTTCATAATGCCTCGACATATAATCACACCCGTCAACAAATGGTGGATAATAATAATGTAAATTATCGAGCATGTAAGACAACTTAATACCTCTCAAATCAACAATATTATTTTTCACAATTAATTCATGCGAGACGGGAGAAATACCTGTACTATCATCGAGGCAAGGAGGAAGTTCAAGTGGATGAGAATGATTTATTACCTCAACTGGTGTATCCACAATCCCATATGCCTCAATATTTTCTGTTTCGAGGGTTCCTGGATGATTGAGTGCCGCTTCTAAAGCATCTACCTCGGCTTCCCAAGGGTTTGATTCTCCTGCACAATTCTCAAAACAAATCAAATCCTCTAAAAAATCCTCCGGGAAGGATCCTTTTTCAAAATAATCAATAACTTCATCTACCGCATCAGAAGCATTAATGCATGAATTAGGCACGGTCTCGGAGGAAAGCTCGGTTGGGTGAAAAAGAGAATGACCAATTGAATCACAAATAGGCTCATTAACAATGCTCAAAACCTCAGGTTTTTCCGTCAAAGATCGAATCATTAAATTTTCAGACATAACAGAATCAACTTCAATGACCGGAGAATGGACTTTCAAAGCAAAAATCAAAGGCTCATCATCATCGTCATCAAATAGATCAATATCCTCTCTAACATGTGCAACGGACGTACTCATAACACAGTCAGCTGATGATGGTGCAGGATCAGCTCTCAAATTTGACTCACGTAGAGTAGCCGTTAATTTTTGCAATATCACCTTACAGTCCGCCATGAAAGCAATCCACCTCTTCTCTGACTCAGCGTTGTTTCGGGCTAAATATTTAAGGAGTTCCCATCGCTCCTCATAAGGCATATAGTTAAACATCCCGTCGCAATTTGCCTCAATATTAGCCCGTGTCTCATCATCCACACCATCATAAATCATATGACAAATCTCCCAAATATCAATATGATAGCCACTTTGATAAATAAAAGAGTCAAGTCTATCCCAATAAGTATGCATGGCAGTGACTCATGATTAAATTGAGGAAAGTAGAAGATAGTCATAATGGTGAGACAAAAAAAAAATTATATACGAAATAAAAATAAATAAATATATTCAAAATAATCTAGAACCCAAAACAAATAATAAGCAATAATACAAAACGTCTCCCCGGCAACGGCGCCAAAGTTGATAAGGCTAAAGTCGTATCACCTTAATCAAAATAATCCTAACGAACAACTAACAGGTAGCTAGCAGTATGTAAGGGTCGAATCCACAGAGAGACGGATGAAAATCGCTAATTATCTAATAATCGATTCTAAACTATTTAATTCCGGCTTATTTGATTTTATTTTCTAACCTAATGCAATAATGTAAATTAAAGGTTCTAATAATATTAAAAGGATCTAGGTTCTTACGGTTCACTATGTAATTAAATTGGGTAAAGTTAATTAATCATTCAATCAATCACAGTTATTTAGGGCAAAGACACGGCCTCTCGGATCTTATGTCAACCTTAGGATAGATTATGACGGGCTCTCGCAACTTACCAGATTATCCTACCCACTTACTTGTAAGTCTACCCTTACCAGGCTTTCGATCTTAGGTTCGGGTTCCTAAACATTCAACTAGTTCAACGTCTCAAACTAATCAAACAATGATACAAGACAAGTAGTAAGGCAATAACATATGAATGATCAATTAAACAAATAATCAAGCTAACATCCCCAATTCAATTAACACAGATCCCCTTCAACCCTAGATAAATAAATTAGTTACTCATAATAAACGGTAAAGCAATAAAGGAATTACGCATAATAAAGAACAATATGAAAATAAGAGAATAAGAAAAAGTACCAATTACGTAGAACTGAAAGATTGACGATCAAAGTAGGATTACAAACTAGAAGAATTCTAATGCTAATAAAAATTCTAAACTAAACTACCGAATATCAAGTGTAATTAAATCTAAACTAATGAATCAAAAATTGAGAAAGTGTGAAAGTGTTAATAAATCTAACCCCAAGGGGGTATATATACTAATAAGAAGGAGTCTAACATCTTCTCCTTTCCTAAATAATAAGGAAAAAACAACAAGCTAAGAATATTACGTAAGATAAGAGTTATGGTAAGTTACGAAGTCTAATAACTGAAAATCCCGCGAAACAGCTTCAAACCGATCGGTTTGGGTCTGAACCGAGCGGTTTGGGTTCATCCCGAGCGGTTCGGGTTCCTTTGCACTGCGCGATGAATTTGAAATGCATGCTGTTTCTTCGTTAATTATCGGAATTGGACGTGTGATATACCGTTGGAAAGCTAAGAGAAAGAGCTTTCCAACTCCATCTGAATCAGCTCAATTGGAGTTGTAGAACTCAAGATATTCACGTTTGAAGTTGACCCTTGTTTTAGCGATCGTTCTTTCATCTCGATTTGCATTTGTTTGAGCTTTCCAACTTATTTCTTTGTCGTTTCTTAATGTTTCTTCACTTCACGTCCTTCTTCAACTCTTCACTTAGCATCCTCTAACTTTTATCACTTCTTTCTTGTAGATTTCATGGCTCGACTCTCGTCATTGTCCAAAATATAGCTCAATCGCCTTCATTTGTCTCGTTTCTTACAAAACGTAAACAAAATACCTGGCATAACAAAGAAGGATGAAAAGCTAGAAAAACGACTCCTAGGACACATAAAATGAACCAAAATAAAGGAAAAGTTGGGGTTAAATATATATACGAAATGAGTTCATCAGTTATTGAAAATGGTTGACGTCTGGTTCGATTTTTATTTACTAAACTACAAAATTTGATTTCTCAAATTTTTGTTTGGTCTTAAAATAAAATATTGTCGAATTTCTTAATCAAAACGTTTTACTGTTGCTTCGAAAATATTTGGGTACTCTCCCCCTCGAGTTCGTTTTCAAATATTATTTATTGTCATTATTTATCGAATAATTTTTTTTTACTTACTATTTTATTTAAATTATTTTAAACTTCGGGTAGCCGAGCCCAACTTATCTTGAAATAAATTATGTCTTTGGTTTCGATTTCATAACATGTTTGAAGTTGTATAATTTTTTTTACCGAGTTTTTGATGCGACTTAAGCATTCTCGTTTTGTTCAAGTGATAAAACTTTGTTTCCCATTCTATTTTTATGCTTTTAAAAGTTTCGAGGACGAAATTTCTTTTTAGTGGGGAAAATTGTAACACCCTGATTTTATAAATTAAATTAAATTAAAGTTATGTTCGTATTTTTATTTTTTTTTACGATTTAACTCGTAATTCTTAAAATTGTTATAAAACGAATTTATCGTTTAATCGTTTCAAACTCCTAAAATTCTATTTGTCTCGGAAACCATTCTTATATTTAAACATTTTTATTTTTGTTTCGATTTATTTTATACATTTAATTTAATTATTATCGAAAGTTTATTTCGGTGATTTAAATTCTAAATTCTTCTTATTTATTTATATTTAAGCTCGAATTTCAATTTTCGGCTCGAAGTTTATTTATATTAAGTTTCGTCAAAACATTTATTAAATTTTCTTGAGAAATAAATTTAATTAACTTTATCGAGAATTTATTATTTATGGCGAAATATTAATTCATCGTCTAATTATTTATTTCTATCAACTTCGTTTTCATCTCGAGTACTTTATTTACTCATTTTATTTGACGGTCCTATTATTTATTTAATTTTATTAACTCGTTTTAACTCGTTTCGTGGGTCAGTCAACTTATCGTTACGGAATTCGTTTAATTCGTACTCCTAACTCGATTCATTTAATTAATCCGTATTTTTACTTTCTACTCTCTTTAATCGTGTTGACTCAGCTACTCTCCCCTTTCTTATTTTTAACGTGTGTCTTCATTGCTGATTCATTTCATTTTCTTTTCCCTATAATTAACATACACCCCCCCTCACCTTCCTCCACCGTTTCATAATTCTCACTTTCACTCCCCTTCCTTTTAATGGTGATTCACCGCTTCACTTTTCATTCACCTCCTTCATCTTCTTTCTCTCGTTCTTCTTCAACCTTGATCTGTTCACCATCCATCACCATCAATCGATAATCACGTGCACCATCTTTATCCTCTGTCTTTTGTTGCTATTGATGCGTTTGCTTCTACTGTGCCTCGCTGCTGCTGCTGCCATCACTATTAGTCGAGGTAATCTTCGTTTCCTCCTCCTCTTCTTCTTCTTTTTCGTTCTTCTTCTTCAACTGCTTTTACTGGGTTCTGCTGTGCGTCTTGCTGCGTAATGCTGTCGGTTTTGCTGCTTGTGCGTGGGTTGCTGCCACTGTCCTCTCCGTTCGAATTCAGTTTTTGTTCTTTTCGGTTTGTTTGTCGTGTTGTCTTGTCTGTCGTTTTGCTGATCGTTTTTCCTCCAACTGTTCTTCTCCTTCTTCTTCGTTTTATCATTTGTTGCTGTCATTGTTGTGTGCGTGTGTCGATTTTGTTTCGGCCCTCTTTTTTCGATCGAACCGCACTTATAATCATCCTTGTTTCTCTGTTTGATATCGGGTTTGTCGTTTCACTTCTCCATTTTTATTCTCTCGTACTGATGCTTAGCTTCATTGTTGACGTCATTTCTATGCTGCTGTTTCTCACTTCGACTCGTTGCTGCTGTCGGTTACTGTAACTCTGCGGTCTGCTGTTGTTCTGTTCTGTTTGGTTCCGTTTTACTGCTGCTGTTTGATGTCCTTTGTCGTTGTTCTGCTGTTAGTGCTGCTGTTGTCTACGTTACGCTCGTTTTCGATATCGTTCCTTATACATTTATCCCCTGTTCTCTTTTATTCTTTTCTCAATTTTCTTCTCGGCATTGCGGACTGTTGCTCCTGTCATTTCTGTTACTGCTGCCTTTCTCTATCGTATTTGTCGATTTGATTAAGATCTGTCTTCATGCTTCTATTTTTGACACATCGTTTCCCTTTCCGTCTTGTTCGTATACGTCTCATTCTTTTATTTTGTCTTCTTGCTCGATTTTCGTGCTGAAGCCTGCTTAGAAGACTAACGATTCTACAACTCGGAGCTTAAAGATATTCTTAACGATCTGTAGTTCGGTTTAATCAAGGACGAGTACGTGTTCGCTCGGTTATCGGCTCCAGGTAACTTTAGGACGTTACTCGATTTTATATCGTATGTTTGAGTAGTAGTATGTAGTAAATATTTTAACTTCGGTTTTCTAATTTTAGCTATATATTATATGCTAAAATATTATTTTAAATTATTCTTTATAATATTTTACAACTTTCGATATCGTTTTATAAATCGTTAGTAAATTTAATTATTTACGATCGTTATAATATTTTGTCGGTTATCGTGATACTAGTAACTTGTGGACATGACATAGGTCCACCCCGACGCGGCCACGCGCGGGTTTGGGGAGACGAATGAATCTCCATGAGATGGTCAAATGGAAATTTAAATCGAAGTCGGAGTTGCCACCGAATTTTGTGGTTATTCGGAACCGTTCGAGCCCACTCTATGTCGTAGTGGGCCGTATACAAAATACGGCCCAGTTCCGATGTCAGAGTTTATTGGGCTCGTCCCTTTGCATATCGATATAGATGCCGACTTGAGCGGTTAATCGTATATTGAATGACTCTCGTTGCCAATGGTTTCGGACATCCGGAAACCACGGTTCTGAGTAAGGGGTGAGGGTACGTGTTGGGAAGTTCACTAAGAACACCCAACCCCGCCCGCACATTAGCGGCCTCTACTAGGATATCGTTTGATTTTAAAATACGCGCGCGTTAGTAATACGATGAATGATATGCAAACATTGTTTTCCTAAGCATGCGAGGAATTGAATGGGTTGCTAAATCGGTTTAATGCATGAAAATTTTAACGTCAAAGTTGAATTTAACATGTGAGATTCGTTTTAGTATAATAAAACAAAAGATGAAATAAGAATGAATTTGCTACAAAGATGAACAAACAAGTTAGTATCGATTTGTGAAAATAATATAGCAAATAAAATAAATATACGAGATCGAGAAAATAAATATTAATCGAAATCTGAAAAATATCGTTAAGACGCTGTTTTGTATAAAAAAACGAAGTTCGAAAAAATAAAAAAAAAACGAGAAAGAGGGGCGTCGAGGCAGCCGGCCGCGCGGCTCGCCCGGGATGCCGGCGAGTCGCGTGTCGGTCTGATTTTTTGAGACGGTTTTCCAAGACTCGACTTTTATTAAACCGCGTATGAATATTGCATAATTCGTACTCGATTCAATATTTTCGATGTTTGTTATATTTGATAATTAACTACGAAATTAATAACATATATTTCGAATAGTTTTAGAAAAGGTATAAGTTTTAAAATCGTTTCGTAGAAGAATAAAATAAAACGAACGAAAAAGCTAAAAAAACGTCTCGGATTTCAGGCCCGTGCGCGAGTCGCCTGGGCATGGCGCGACTCGCGTGCGGGTCTGTCCGGTTTTTATTTTTTGTTCGAAATTGCTAATTTTGATAAATCGCGTACAAAATATGAATTAATTTGTATTCGATTTATGTTTTCGATATTCGTCGTACCCGATATTCGATTATGAAATCGACATCGAATATTCGGAACGAACTAAAAAAAAAAGGTTTTGTAAAAGAAGTTTTGAATGAAAAAAAGATGTAACGATTTTTAATATCGTCGAGATCTTAATATAATTCTTTTTAATACAATATTCGATTATAGAAAATCGATATCATATTTTAAGAATGTTGTTATATGAAAATAGTTTTTGATATTATCGATATTAGAAATAATAAAAGACTCGACGAATGAAAAAAAAAAACGACACGACCCGTATGAAAAAGGACCGACGCGAAGGAGGAGAAGAGAAGAAAAAGGAGAAGTCGGGTTTTTGTACACCCTCAACCTACATGCTTTAGTTTACTCGGATCGGAGCTCGTCGGGACGTGACTTGGGCACAAGAGCGTCGAGTGGATGTCGGTGAGTTGATGGTGGTTCGGCTCGGGCGTGACGTGCGTGAAGGGTGTCGGGATTCAGACCGGTTTCTTTCGGGTTTGTAGTATCGGTTTCTCGATGTGTATGTGTGTGTGACGATGTGAATGATATTTTTCTGATTTCTGATGATTATCGATGTTGTGAGTGTCGATGTGTATCTCTATTGTAGATGTGTGCAAGGAGCTATTTATAGGAAATTCTCGACCTTGGCTAGGAGAGTTTGAACTACCGCTTAGGATAGGAAACGTAGAAGTTGTAAGGCATGAGAATTCCGCTTTCTTGTCCAAGAAGAAAGGGAACACGGCTGGTGGGAGCCTACTCGGCCGAGTGTTTTCACTCGGTCGGGTGTTTGAATCGATTTTTGGATAGGAAATGCAAGAGTTTGAAAGGAACGCAAATTCCGTTTCTTGGTGGAGAAGTCAAAATCTCGGCTGAATGGAGGAGTATTTCGGCTACCTTGGGTGTCTTGCCCGAGTATTTGGTGCTCGGTCGATATCCGATTCGGTTTTCGGATAGAATTCCTACTTGAGATCGAATCCTATCCTCAAACGGATTTGTTTAATATTTTGAGAAGCTAATTTTTTGTAGGATTAAAGTAGGAATCAGCCGTGTGAGGTGTCACGGCTGACTCACGTGTCTCGGAAAAATCTTTGACCGGGTTTTGAGTCGGTTGCAAAAAGATGGTTTTACCCCCGGTGTCGGAATCGACCCAAATTAGTCTTATTTGACTCGAAACGACCCACTGGGCCTGATTTTGAGGTTAGTTTTGTGAGATATGTACTCTATAATGAGCCCAAGCCAAATGCCAATGATTTTGAGCCCGTTTCTGAGTATTTAAAGCACGTTTGCGTCCGATCATCATCGGGTGTTTGTCGGAAACTGCTATAGACACCTAGCGGTCAAATGTGGGTGTCTACATAACTAAATAATACCGATTTCATATTTTCGTCATATTTCGTTAATTTCTAATTTTTAACTCAAAATTGTATTTTTGATACTATAATCGAGATTTGTATACTCGTTCAATAAATTAATTTCCGTTTTACGATTTATTCTACTAAATGGGAAAATAGTCGATTTGTTTTAAATACATTTTTGGTCGAGACTATTTTCCCTAATAATTTCTCATTTGTATATGATTGATTATTTTTAGTAAAATCAGTATTATTCATTGATAAAATCGATTTGCTAAAACTAATTTGAAAGTTTTATAAAATCTCGTTTAAGTTATAAAACTCATTGACTCAATTAATTTTGAGATCGTTTTTCTTAAAACATCTATTTTCTAAAACTGATAGTTTTAACTTGATTTCCTAATTATTTATAAAATACTATATATTGACTTATTATATTTTATTTACATTTTGAGAACGAATTTAGAAATATATTAAAAGTTACGATAACGACGATCATAATAAAATGTTAGTTTCGTTAGAAATGTTATTTTAATACATTTCACTTATTTTGATAACTTACGTATTTTCTATAAGATTTTCTATTTTAAGTAAGTTTCTAATTATAGAAAGTTTCCCTTTTAATATAAAATGTTTATTTTTTTTCTTCGTATTATTATAATGATTATTTATTCTCAATATCGATAATGGATTGTTTTGGAGTTATGGAATATGGACCAGTGTGAGGTTTAGAGTAATATATTCAGGGGTTTACGTTTTTGCCATCAACTATAAGGCTGGTGTGTTTTTATGGGGCACATTGGTTGTTGAACCGAGCATATATGGTGTTCGGGAGTGTGTGTACATTTTGACCTTAAACTCGTGCCTCACAGTGTAAGACGCCGTCGGGTTGAACTGAGTATTTATGGTGCTCGATCGAGAGGGGTGTGCATATTATCTTAAACTAGGGCCACGCATTTATAAGTCGCCGTCCTATTATGGTTGAGTAGCCTAGTTAGAGATCGAAGTTTGATTTGTTTGAACTAGTTCTCGAAGCTAGTTTTTAGTATTCTCCTAGTGAAAGTCTAGCCTTCATCACGCCCTTATCACGAATATAAATCGAGTATAAATTAATCCATATTTGTACGCGATTTATAAAAAAATTGTCGATTTTCGAAAAATAAAAAACCGGACAGACTCCCACACGAGTCGCGCGCCTTCCAGGCGACTCGCGCGGAAGCCTGGATGGCCGAGCCTTTTTTTTTTCTCGTTTTCTCGCTTTTCTATTCTTTTCGTTTCTCACATAAAACAGCGACTTTCGCGACATATTTTCAGATTTCGATAAATACTTTTTTCGACTTCGGTCAACACGTGTTAATCCATCACGTGTCATAAACCTTTTCTAACATCACGCATATCATCGTATTTACATCCTTTTTTTTTTTTGGTAAAGGGTAAGTATATATATATATTCGAATGTTCAATGTACAAATCAGAGACTACATCATTTTATGTAGCCATCTAGCATCTCTAGTCCGAATAGGGTATTTGATCTTATACAATATTCTATTCTTAACATCCGATTTTATCGCCTTAGCAATGCATTGTGGACGCTGCAATGTATTTACATCCTTATTTGATTTATTCAATCGTTACTAACTTGTTTGCTCGTGTTTGTAGCGATTTATTTTCATTTTTTGTTTTATTAAACTAAAACGAATTTCGCATGCTAAAACAACTTTGACGTTATTAGTTTAATATGCATTAAACGACATAGCAACCCATTTATTTATTTTTTCTCTCACATGCTTAGGGAAAATAATCTTTGCATATCATTCAACCGTCGAACTAACGCGTGTACACCAAAAACGAACGATATCCTAGTAAAGGCCGCTAAGTGCGGGCGGGGTTGGGTGTTCTTAGTGAACTTCCCAACACGTACCCTCACCCCTTACTCAGAACCATGGTTTCCGGATGTCCAAATCCATTGGCAACGAGAGTCATTCAATACACGATATCCGATAATGTCGGTATCGATATCACAATGCAAAGGGACGAATCCAATAAGCTCTGACATCGGAAATGGGCCGTATTTTTTACACGGCCCACTACGACATAGAGTGGGTTCGAACGGGCCCGAACTCCCACAAAGTTCGGTGGCGACTCGTACTTCGATTTAAATTTCAATTTGACCATCTCATATGGAGATTCATTCGCCTCCCCAAACCCGCGCGTGGCCGCGTTGGGGTGGACCTATGTCATGTCCACAATTTGGCGACTCCGCTGGGGATCAACTGATGAGTCACTTACCATCGGCATCCTCTGGGTGAGACTCGAAAAGAAATCGTTCGAATAGTAATGTACACGTTTTAGTTCAATGGTTCATGCATAACCCAATCTTTCCCGGGCCGGTTACTTGTGACCGACGTCCCACTATACCATGGTGCATTCCTAAATGGGTGCATTAAAGACTTCGATGGCGGAACTCGCATGGGTTTTACGGTAGGTTCTAAGACCAACTGGGCTTAGGAAGACCGTCCTGATTTGCGGGAAAGCTATCGTCATTGGTATAGACCCTATTCGACCGACCAAGACTTAGACTAAGAGCATACATGGTGTCATTATACTGTTTCCATGACTACGTGCTACTTGATTTTCTTTGGTCGTCTTTTCAAAAACCGTCGTTTTCAAAAATTTGCATCTTTTCAAACCTATCCATTTTTCATAACCCGGAAAGCTACCGAATCTAGGACTTATGATTTTGACTGAAAATAGCTTATTTTTAGCCGGTATGCTGTCCAAACCTTTTTCAAAAATCCGAAATTCCGGCCCGGTAACGTTTTTTTCGATTTTCAAAAAATCGGGTCATCCTATCCGACTTTGTTCGGTTTTCAATTCCAAACTCCCTTTTCAAAACTTTCTTCTTCTTAGGACTTCCCGTATTTAGCAGTGTCGGGTCTTGTCATAAGTTGTTAGAGTCTATAGCGTCGAAACTCCGTCGATCTTACATCACGAGTTTCTACCCTATCCCAGTCCGCCTTATTTGTCAAGGCACGGCCCACCTACGTAGGACAAACTTCTACAAAGGGAAGCCCATTCACACTTTAGGGTCCAAAGTCTGGGGAATAGCTCACACGTAGGTCTTTCTTCACACGGGACTAGGCCCACTTCTCGCCAAAATCCTAAAGAAAGCCCACCGTCCACGAGTCACCCGTCTAGGAGTCGGTTTTCAGTCTGTTTCCGAGTCTAGTTATTTTTTTCTTGCTCGGGATGCACTCTTCGATCTGGGTCCGATTCTGATTACACGGTGTTCTTACAGACAGGCCACCCCACCCCCGAACCATGACAAAGGACGCCATTGATCAATTGACCGCCTCGTTGGCTAAGATCCAAGAACAGCTGACACAGATGAGGGGAGACCAAATTGCCATCGTAACCCGGGTAAGCGCCATGGAGTAGGATAGGCCGAGGGACGAAGATGAAACCAAAGGGCCGATAGCCGAATTGACCAGCGCAGTCCTCAAGCTGCAAGAGCATGTCCATTTGTCGACCCACAAATCGATCCATACGGAGAACGCTCGGGCTTATTCGCCCCTGACCGACCAACTGCCTGCCAATCTCAACTTGACGGGCCTCCCGATGTTCGACGGAACCGAAGACCCGGTATTACATATCCGGACCTTCAAGGAGTTTATGGCCCTAAAGGGAGTCAAGTCAGACATGTTCAAGCATTTGTTTGCCTCCTCCCTCGAGAAGCACCCAAGAGCCTGGTTCTATAGGCTCGATTCCAAGAAATACAAAGCTTGGGATGACATGGCAACGGAATTCGCTCGGAACTACGCTGACAACACAAAAATCCAGACCACGATGCCCACCCTGGAGGTAATGGCCCAGGAACCAAGGGAGGGATTCACAAAATACCTTCAACGCTTGAGGACCGAAAGCGTCAAACTGGTCGATAAGCCCAGTGAAAATGTCCTGGTTGAAGCCTTTGTCAAGAACCTTCTTCCCGCCTACCGGATCCATCTCCGGTACGCCATCATACCTAGTTTCGCAGTCCTAACAAAGATGGGAACGCGAATCGAAGATGACCTAAGGTTGGAAAGCCTCACTAAGGCCTCCGCCAAGGGATACCAATGGGCCAGCTCATCGACAAGCAAGCCCACATCTACTACTGCCACTCGTAGCATTTTTGACGAGGTAAACCTACTTGATACCCCGTCCAAGAAGAATGCCACACCCCGGGTATTCACCGACATAGGCACTACCTATGCAAATGCCTTACAGAGGCTAGTATCAAAAGGCCTTATCACCCCAATAGGCCCAACACCTGAGCTCCCGGTCGAGCGTCGTACCAAGTCCTACGACATCCAGGCCTACTGCCAGTACCATCGCGGCAAAGGACACAATACCGAGAAATGCTGGAAGCTAAAGCACCTTATCCAGGATCTTATCGAAAGTGGGAAGCTCCCTTTACCTGGGGGGAAGCCCAGCAACAAGGATAACCCATTGGCCACTCACGCCATCTTCTCCGGGGAAGTCGTGGACTGCTCACATCTCATTTCCCCATTTGTCCCGCAAATAAACGGGATCTGGTGCGACGACGAAGACGACGTCTATCTTGCCAAGGGGGAAGCTGTCCCCATCACGCCCGAGGAGATCCAGAAGGTTAAGTCCAAGGCCTTAGCCAACAGTCACGCCCTTATCATTGCCGAACCACCTAGAGTGGAGCCCGCCCCAGAGGAGCCAACTACCGAAAAGGCTCTTGTAAAGCAGCTGAGCAAGACTCGAGTTGACCTCTCTATATGGCAACTCCTAGTCAGCTCACAGAAACATCGAGAGGCACTCACTAAGGACCTCGATCAAGTCAAAATCGATTCTACGGCTACTCCAGCTGAAATGGTAGCCACGGTTTTGCCCCACCTAAAGGGGAAAATTAAAGAAGAAGGCCCCCTTATTACCTTCTCCAATGCTGATCTACCACCATTCGGGCCTGCCCACAACATGGCCCTCTACATCACGGTAATCTGCCGTGGAAAGTATCTGCCCATGACCCTTATCGACGACGGGTCTGCAGTCAACGTCCTCCCCTTGAGGACCGCCAGAGCCCTCGGCATCACCGAGGCCGACTACATTCCTACAGCTCAAACCATTCAGGCTTTCGACGGAAGTCCAAAGTCAGTAGCTGGGGCCGTGAAGCTTACTATCATAACAGGCCCGATAGAAAAGGAGATGGAATTTCAAGTAATTGACGTAACTTATTCCTTTAACCTTCTTTTAGGAAGACCCTGGATCCACGCGACCAGGGTTGTATCCTCCACCCTGCATCGGAAGATCAAGCTACCTTTCCACGATACCGTCATCACTCTAGAAGCCACGCCTATGACTGTGGCTAACTGCAACACCTCGGGCCGCACCGATCTCTGGGGGTTCGACTTCATAGGGGCCATCGACGAAGAATACCTTTTCCGACCCTACTTTACGGTTAGCATTGACCGGATGTTGCAAAATCTGGGCTTTCTACCGGGGGCTACATCAAGGCCCGATATCCCTGCAGGAAAAATCCTCGAAGTCCTGGATAACGAGAGGGTTCAAACCGGTCTGGGTTACACCATAACCCCAGAAAACATGGGCCAAACCGGAGCCGGCAAAGTCACCTTTGTCACGCCTGTGTTCGAGTCCATCCAAACAGGCCTATACCGGCCCACAACCACACGCCCTGGGACCCACTTGGCCCAGAACTGCAACTACATACCAGACGACATCTTCGCCCTCAGCCGGTCCGAAGATGTTAAGAATGCTGAGCCCGCACTGGGGCTACTTTTTGGAGAGGAGCTCGCGGCCCCAACGCCGAAGGAAGAGCTGGTCAGTCTCATTCTCCGCAGCCGCACCTTTGATCCATCCAAGCTGATCTCGGATGTCGGATCCGGGACAGGGAAGAGAGCCTGGAGGAAGACTGTCAAGTGGACCGACAGTCAAGGAAGGACTTACAAACTGATCACAGGGGAAGGAGAGATGCTAGAATCTGAGTTTGAGTATGAGTCGGAGTCAGAGTCTGAGATTGAATCTAGTGAGTCCGGTGCTAGGGTCAGTCCTGTAACCCCCCCTCTCTCTTTAGCTATTCCTGGTGCCTCGGGGTCTGTCCCGGGCACCCTACCTATCCCGCCACTGACTAGCGATCAGATGGCAGCTCTTTTCGAGCTATTTTCTCAATTTATGAATAATAACAACCGTTCTGCTTACGACTTGTCTCATTTTCAAAATTTCCTTAATTTTCAAAATATTCTGTGCAATGACATTGAGAAACCCGACGAACAGGTATCCTTACCTCCACATCTGATCGAGCAGCTAGAGCAAAGGCAATCCCGCAATTCGGTAATCGAAGAAACCGAATCCATCAACGTGGGAACAACCTTAGAGCCTCAGATGCTTAAGATAGGGTTATCTCTAGATCCGGGGGAGAAACAACAATTCATCAGTCTCCTTCAAGAATTCAAAGACGTCTTCGCATGGTCCTACAAGGACATGCCGGGGATAGATCGCGAAATAGCCGAACACCATATAACGATCAAGGAAGGGTTCAAGCCGGTTAAGCAGAAACTCTGACGCATGAGGCCCGAATGGTCCCTCAAGGTCAAGGAGGAAGTTGACAAACAATTCAAGGCTGGGTTCATACGAGTCTCCGAGTATCCAGATTGGGTTGCAAACATCGTGCCGGTTCCTAAAAAGGACGGTAAGGTGTGTGTCTGTGTAGACTTTCGGGATCTTAACAAGGCAAGCCCAAAAGACGATTTCCCGTTACCACACATCGATATACTGGTGGATAACACAGCTGATCATGCCCTTCTATCATTCATGGACGGGTATGTCGGGTACAATCAAATAAAAATGGCAGAGGAAGATATGGATAAGACCACCTTCATTACACCTTGGGGTACTTATTGCTATACTGTTATGTCATTTGGTCTCATCAATGCCGGGGCCACCTATCAACGAACCGCCACAACTTTATTACATGACATGATGCATAAAGAAGTGGAAGTTTACGTGGACGATATGATCGTCAAATCTAAAGACAGGGACGGTCACATCACCGCCCTGAGAAAGTTTTTCACCCGATTACGCAAATACAACATGAGGTTAAACCCTCAGAAATGTAGTTTCGGGGTAACCTCTGGCAAATTACTGGGTCATATCGTAAGCCAACGCGGTATCGAAGTCGATCTAGCCAAAATTAAGGCCATCACCGAGATGCAGCCCCCTAAGACCGAAAAAGAGATAAGAGGGTTCCTCGGAAAAGTCCAATACATCAGCAGGTTCATTTCAAAGCTATCCATGGTGTGTGAACCGATCTTCAAGAAGCTGAAAATAGGGGAACGGTTACTATGGGACGACAAGTGTCAAGCAGCCTTTGATAGAATCAAAGAAATCTTGTCTTCACCGCCGGTCCTGATGCCACCTCAACCCGGTTTACCTTTGTCGATGTACCTAACCACGACAGAGACAGCCATGGGGGCTATGCTAGCTCAAACGGTCAACTCCGAAGAGCGAGCTATATACTACATCAGCAAAAAGTTTTTAGAGTACGAGTGTAAGTACACCATGCTCGAAAAGACGTGTTTAGCCTTGGTCTGGGCCACTAAGAAACTCCGACACTACATGCTCAGCTATGAGGTAAAAGTACTATCCAGAATGGATCCGATCAAATACCTTTTCGAAAAGCCCATTCTCAACGGCAGGATATCGAGATGGACCCTGATGCTGGCAGAATTCGATCTAAAGTTCGTACCATTGAAAGCCATCAAAGGCCGAATAGTAGCCGAGTTTCTCGCCGATAGTCCCATAACCGAAGAAGGATACACCGACACTTGGTCCTTCCCGGATGAAGATATTTTCCATACTGACACCGAAACATGGGATTTATACTTTGATGGGGCATCCAATTTCAGGGGATTTGGAGTCGGGATTCTCCTAATCTCGCCAAGAGGGGAACATACTCCCGTGTCTATCAAATTAGACTTTGACGTCACCAATAACGCTGCTGAGTATGAAGCATGTATCCACGGGCTACAAGCTGCCGCCGATTTAGGGGTCACAAACCTCCGAGTACACGGCGACTCATCTCTGGTCATTAACCAAGCGCTCCAAAAATGGAAAACCCGAAATGCTAATCTCGTGGCCTACCAGGCATGAGTAAGGGATCTCGAGAAACAATTCCAAAAGGTAGAGTATATATACCTACCTCGGAAAGAAAATCAGTTCGCAGATGCACTTTCAAAACTGGCATCTTTACTAAAAATTCCCGATCATGTGACCATCATGCCAATCTGTGTCGAAAGACGATCTGAGCCAACATATATCCACGACATCGAAGATATCGAGATACCCGATCCTGAGCCGTGGTATAAGGCTATCCAAGCATACTTGACAACCGGAGAGTATCCACCCGAGGCCGACAATCGAGCCAAAAAGGCCTTGCGTAGGCTGGCAGCCCAGTTCGTCCGTACCGACGACGGACAACTTTACAAAAAGACACCGCAGGGGGCTCTCCTTTTATGTGTCAATAAGGGTAACGCCGAAAAAGTCATGGCCGAAGTACATGACGGCGAGTGTGGTCCTCACATGAACGCCCAGATGCTAGTCCGGAAGATCATGAGACTCGGATACTACTGGAATAGCATGGAAACCGATTGCCAGCTATATGTCAGACATTGCCATAATTGCCAGATTTTCGCTAATGTGCAGCATATGCCACCATCCCTGCTGTATACCATGACGTCACCCTGGCCGTTTTCAACGTGGGGAATCGATATAATCGGAAAGATAAACCCCTCGGGAACCGGAGGACACTGCTTCATTTTGATAGCTATCGACTATTTCACCAAATGGGTCGAAGCCGAGTCTTATCGTATTCTCAACGCCAGCCATGTTGCCAAATTTATCCAAAATAAGATAATATGCCGGTATGGGATCCCTCATGAATTCATCGGTGACCACGGGACCCACTTTCAAGCCGAGACGACAGCCTTGCTAGCCAAGTACAAGATTCAAAGACATACGTCTTCACCCTACCGACCCCAAACCAATGGAGCGGTGGAAGCAGCTAACAAGACTATTGTCACCATACTAAAAAAGATGGCAGACAATTATCGGGACTGGCCCGACAAGATACCATTTGCACTTTGGGGATATCGGACCTCGATTCGTACTGCGACCGGGGCAACACCGTATTACCTTACATACGGGATGGAAGCGGTCCAACCTGTTGAGTTAGAGGTACCGTCACTCAGAATCCTACTCGAAAGTCAAGTACCCGAAGTGGATTGGGTTCGAGCACGATATGACTCGCTAGTCCTTTTGGACGAACGACGATCTCGTGCCCTCAATTATATACAAATATATCAAAAGAGGATCCAACGGGCCTTCAATAAAAGGGTAAGGCCCAGGAATATCAAAGAAAGTGATTTGGTTCTCAAGTGTGTTCGAGCTTTATTACCAGTAGACCCAAGGGGAAAGTTCAAACCTAATTGGGTCGGACCTTATTTGGTAAAGAAGATTCTCGGGCGGAGCGGTGATGCTAACAGATCTGGACGGGAATGAGTTTGTCAACTCAACTAACCTGGACCAGCTGAAACGTTATTACCCTTAACCCATTTCTCTCAATGTCATTTGTAAAAGTTTATTAAAAAAAAAACATCTTTTCAAAATAAACTTTCGAAGACAAGTCAAAAGTTAGAATTACTTATTCTACTGTTATAAACATCTTGAACCAATAGTCTTGATGTATTTCGAAATTGCAAATTAAGTCTGAACTATGTTTGGTTTGATTCCGCTATTTGTGGATACGTAGGCAGCCCCTCAAAAGGGCACAACCACTGCAAACGAAAAACAGGAACGGTTTTTAGTAAACTCCTTTTTTTTATTTCAAAAAAAATCCGATAAACTCGGAAAATTACAAATTGCAAAAAAAAATCCAAAAAAAAAGCACACATAAATAGTACTAATATTTAAGTAATAAAAAAAACTAAGGCATTTTTCCCTTTCCCTTGTCCTTAGCTTCTTTTTCGGTCTATCTGCGTCGACGTGGAGGTGAGCGCTCCCGAATAACCAAAGGAACCTCCTTAACCCGGGCTCCTTTCTTCAAACTCGATTCCTCGGTCACCTCAGTCGGTCCTAGTCGAGCTCTCACCCTCTCGGGTAGTCGCTCACGCGGGCCTAGCCTATCTCGGGCCGCCAGTTTCGGCCCAAGCCTTCTCTCCAGGTCGCTAGCACCGGTCTCTTTAACTCGAGTCTTAGTTTTTGACTTAGGACCCGACTCCAGCCGGACAAGAGTAATTGAAGTTTCCTCTTCATCAAAGAACCATCTATTGTCTTTTACCGATTCTCTACGGGCTAGGTCAAAAGCCTCATCAGTCTTTAAAGCTTTACGGGCCTCTTTAGATTCTTCAGAAGTCCACTTGCGATATGATTCGGAAACCCAAACGGTCTGACAAGGGCGAGGTATAGTCCGTATGACACGGGTAAACCAGCGTTGTAACCACGTGTCACACATAGCGTCCGTCAATTGGAGCGAAACGCTAATGATTGCTTCAGTCTCGGGGATCTGCTGAAACGAACTGAACTGCCTTAAAATACGATCTGGGTAAATATGGACGGTCCAATCCAAAGACAAGATCACCAGGTAATGGACTTTATCTCTTTTAGCTAGTCCCGTCAGCTTCGAGAGGAACCACCAGATCACGTTCCACCTAATCAAAGGCCCACCATGGAATTTTAGCTCTTCATCCCAATAATTCCGACTTATGTGATGACTCGAGCTTATTCGTCGGGACCGTGAGCCAATCTAACAGCTACGATATCTGGATATGCTCACGGGGGCTCTATGATCGACAGGCGCTCGGATAACCAGATCTGCAAAAAATTTTCGAAAAGTCAAAAACTTTCGGGAAAAAAAAAAAATTCGAAAATTTCGGAAAATTCGAAGAAAATTTTTTAAAAAAAAAATTTGATAATTAAAAAAAAAAATTTCAAAACTTTTTTTGGAAAATTTCGAAAAAAGAATAAGAAAAAATTTTTCAAAAGGAAAAAAACGGTCCAATACCTGCAGGAGACGAATACTTCCCGTTAATTGCCGATCCGGGTCAAGTCTCCTAGCGTCAAGACCCATAATGATCTCCCCAGTTATCAGCCAAGCTGGGCTGTGACCTGTCTCCATCTGGTCGACTATGCTGATTAGCCTGATTTCGCCTAAACACGAGTCAATATCCATCCGACCTTCAAAGGCATATCGATGCAGCATACAAAAGGCAAAAAGCCCTACGCCTATGGGTAGAAGTAATTCTTGCGCCATTGGATCCATGAATTTGTCAGCCGGGTCAAACAGGGACACAGAACTCCCCTTTACCATACGAGCTGTCTCAGCATGAGACAACCCAAGAAAATCCCTCAGTCTCCTCCTTGGATCAGGATAAAAAGAAGGAATAGCAGGATGAGCATTGGGACACCAACCCTCTACGGCTGCAATCTCTTCAGAAAGGGGACATATTTCTCCCCGAGGAAAGGCAGAAACATGGTGGGTAGTATCCCAAAAAGACAAGCAAGCATCCAAGAAATGTGAATCCACCTTGAGTCGCTGAAGCGGGAATAAAGCAACAATTCCCATCTGAGTTAGCTGAACTTTATATTCGTCTCGAAAATTCTGGGCCCACGCCTGAAGCATCGCGGTCAGATGTTCGATACCCATGGCCAAAGTTTCGATTTTGTCTTAAAAGTCTAAAGAGATTTTAAGATAGAAGAAAATATTTGGGTTGCTATCCCGGGAGTTTGGTTGGCTCGTGATCCTATAAGCTAATATGAGAAGATTAAGGGCAAGAACTCTCTATTTATAATAGAGAAAACCCTTTTCCTAGTCACCACAGGAATAGGAATGTTTATCATACTCCCTAATTCATCTAGGCATACAGGCCTAACCGGAGGATTTTAGGAGCCCGTGTCAGAATCTGATCAGGAATCAAGTCATCCCAAGCATTCTTATTTCCAAAATTTTCAAAAAAAAATTCAGCATTTTTCTTTCCAAAAATCAGTCAAAAAATCATTTCTTCCCCAGCGTGAGTCGGTATTTTACCTAAATATTACATGCAATTTGTTATTCACTGACAGGTACACCAAGACTCCCGAAGGATTCTCAAAAACTCCCTAGTGGAAGACTCAAGTAACATTTTTATCAGGATGTATCTACAAGCAGATACACCCAGAGCTTACAAGCAACCTCCCACGCAATCCCAAGACAAGATGTATCTACAAGCAGATGCACCCAGAGCTTACAAGCAAGCTCCCACGCAATTCCAAGACGGGATGTATCTACAAGCAAATACACCCAGAGCTTACAAGGCAAGCTCCCACACAACTTCAAGACAGGATATGTCTGTAAACAGACACACCCAAGACTTTTCAGGCAAAGTCCCTGCGACATTATTGACATCTACCCAGGTATGACTTCTATCTTATGGCTGGCGAGCCCTTCACACAAGTCTAATGGACTATAAACGACCCGATCGGAAGTCTGCCAGGTCTTAATCCTCGATTGGCCTGGTATCTACTCTGACCTTCGCCTTGTCCAAGTCTCAGTCAGAGTGGGGGCTCTGTAGACACCCACATTTTGACCGCCAGGTGTCTATAGTAGTTCCCGCCAAACACCCGATGATGATCGGACGCGAACATGCTTTAATGGACTCGGATATGGGCTCAATATCATGGACATTTGGTTTAGGCTTATTACGGAGTACAAATCTTACAAAACCAACCTCAAATCCAGGCCCAGTGGGTCGTTTTGAGTCAAATAAGACAAATTTGGGTCGAATCCGGCACCAGGGGCAAAACCGTCTTTTAGCGACCGGGTCAAACCCGGTCAAAGATATTTTTTTCCCGAGACACTCGGACCAGCCGTGACACCACACGTCCGGTTTGGACTTAAATACTACAAAAAAAATCAGCTTCGAAAATATTATATTAATCCATTCAAGGATAGAATTCGATCTCAAGTAGGAATTCTATCTGAAAACCAAAACAATTCACCGACCGAGCTCAAACACTCGGCCAAAGCACCCCAAAACAGCCGAGATACTCGACTTCCCCACTAAGAAACGGGACTTTCGTTCCCTTTCGAACTCTTACGTTTCCTATCTAAACCGGTATTTCTTGTTGTCTAAGCAAGATACTTCTCCTAAACCTTTTCACCTACAAATAGACCTTCACGTTCAACATAAAAGAAAAACAATTACACATCAATTATTCCCATACATGATCTAAAACACATTCGCTATCGATCATTAAAGTTCAGAAGATATACAACCTCGTTACGCCAAACAATTACCGAGCAACCTCGACCCGACGAATCCGACCCCAAGCCGGCCGAAATCCGTCATCCCACACGACCAAACCGACACCCAAACTCATCCCACATCATCTCGACGCTCCCGTGTTTAAGCCACTTTCCAACGAGCTCTATTCCGAGAAAACAAAGCATGTAGGTTGAGGGTGTAAAATCAAACCCGACTCTTCCTCTTTTTTCTTCCTTTCTCCACGTTTTTCTCGTTTTTTTTCTCTTGCGTCGTTCATCGTTTTTTAATTATTACGGGTCGTTCGTCACATATTTTTTATATTTCTAGTATCGATATTACAAAAATATTTTCATAAAACAAACGTTCTTAAAATACGATATTGATTCTCTAATCAAATATCGTATCTAACAAGAACTAAATTAAATCTCGTTGATACTAAAAAATCGTTACATCTTTTTTTAAACAAAATTCGACGATTTTTTACGCGGAGAGAATTAACATGTTTTCTTCTTCTTTTCGTTCCAATTCCTTTTTTTTTCTCTTTTCGTTCAAAACAAACTTTTTTCAAAACCTTTTCTAAAAGCATTCCGACTATTTGATATCGATTTCATAATCGAATATAGAATACGACGAATATCGCAAATATAAATCGAGTATAAATTAATCCATATTTGTACGCAACTTATAAAAAAATTGTCGATTTTCGAAAAATAAAAAAACCGGACAGACTCCCACGCGAGTCGCACGCCTTCCATGTGACTCGCGCGGAAGCCTGGATGGCCGAGCCTTTTTTTTTCTCGTTTTCTCGCTTTTCTATTCTTTTCGTTTCTCACATAAAACAACGACTTTCGCGACATATTTTCAGATTTCGATAAATACTTTTTTCGACTTCGGTCAACACGTGTTAATCCATCACGTGTCATAAACCTTTTCTAACATCACGCATATCATCGTATCTACATCCTTATTTGATTTATTCAATCGTTACTAACTTGTTTGCTCGTGTTTGTAGTGATTTATTTTCATCTTTTGTTTTATTAGACTAAAACGAATTTCGCATGCTAAAACAACTTTGACGTTATTAGTTTAATATGCATTAAACGACTTAGCAACCCATTTATTTTTTTTCTCTCACATGCTTAGGGAAAATAATATTTGCATATCATTCAACCGTCGAACTAACCCGTGTACACCAAAAACGAACGATATCCTAGTAAAGGCCGCTAAGTGCGGGCGGGGTTGGGTGTTCTTAGTGAACTTCCCAACACGTACCCTCACCCCTTACTCAGAACCATGGTTTCCGGATGTCCGAATCCATTGGCAACGAGAGTCATTCAATACACGATATCCGATAATGTCGGTATCGGTATCACAATGCAAAGAGACGAACCCATTAAGCTCTGACATCGGAAATGGGCCGTATTTTTTACACGGCCCACTACGACATAGAGTGGGTTCGAACGGTCCCGAACTCCCACAAAGTTTGGTGGCGACTCCTACTTCGATTTAAATTTCAATTTGACCATCTCATATGGAGATTCATTCGCCTCCCCAAACCCGCGCGTGGCCGCGTCGGGGTGGACCTATGTCATGTCCACACATTTCAGTAGGGGTAACATGGGAGTCGACCTTGATCTGATCGAGAGCCTTAGTAAGTGCCTCTCGATGTTCTTGCGAGCTAACCAAGACTTGCCATATAGTGAGGTCAACCCGAGCTCTTTCAATTGTTTGACAAGAGCCTTATCGGTGTTTGGCTCTTCAATGGCCTCTTCCGTCCTGGCAGGTTCAGTGACGGTTGTCGGGACTGAGATGTCCTTGGAGCTAGTGGCTGAGTAAGGACGACCGGTAGTGGCGAGGTGGTTACTGGCTAAGGCTTTGGACTTAGCCTTCCGAATTTCTTCGGGGGTGATAGGGACAGTTTCCCCTTTGGTGAGATACACATCTTCCTCATCATCGAACCAGATTCCATTGATTTGTGGAATGAAAGGGGAGATAAGGTGAGAACAGTCAATCACTTCTCCGGTGAAGATAGCATGAGAGCTAAAGGGGTTATCCTTGTTACTTGGCTTGTCCCCGGGTAACGGTATTTTCCCGCTCTCAATCAAATCCTGAATCAGATGCTTCAACTTCCAACATTTCTCGGTATCATGCCCATTGCCCCAATGATATTGGCAATAGGCTTGGGCATTGTAGCTTTTGGAGCGTTTTTCAACTGGGATTTCAGGAGTTGGGCCTATCGGTTGGACCAGACCCTTGGAAGACAACCTTTGTAAGGCATATGTATAGGTAGTCCCTATATCAGTGAATACCCTAGGAGGGGTATTTCTTTTGGACGAGGCATCTAACAGGTTAACCGTGTCAAAGATACTTCGGGTTGCAGCCGGGGGCTTGGTAGTGGATGAGGAAGCCCCTTGGTATCCCTTGCTAGAGGCCTTAGTCAGGCTCTCTAGTCTTAGATCATCTTCAATTCTCATGCCCATTTCAGTAAGAGTGATGAAATTGGGGATGACAACATACCGGAGGTGGACCCGGTAGGAAGGGAGGAGGTTCTTGACAAAGGCCTCCACTAAAGTCTTCTCACTAGGCTTCTCGACCAGTTTAACACTCTCGGCCCTCCAACGTTGGAGGTATTTGGTAAAGCCCTCCTTAGGTTCTTGGGCCATAACCTCTAGAGACCGCATTGTGGTCTGGATCTCAGTGTTATCAGGATAGTTCCGAGAAAATTCCGTAGCCACATCATCCCATGTCGAGAACTTCTTGGGATCTAGCCTGTAGTACCAGGCCTTTGGGTGTTTCTCAAGAGATGCAGCAAAGAGGTTTTTGAACATAGAAGAGTCCACTCCCTTAATAGCCATGAACTCCTTGAAGGCCCGTACATGTAGTAACGGGTCTTCAGTCCCTTCAAACATAGGTAAGCCCGTGAGATTTAGGTTCGCGGGCAGTTTGTCACTTACCGGGGAGTACTCCCGACTATTCTCCCGATGGATATTGTTACTTCTAGTTAAGTGAACTTGTTCTTCTAATCGGCGGACCGAGCTAACTAGTTCAGCTAGAGGTTCTATAACCCCGGTATTTAGAGTCCTTTGCTCCATTGCAGCTAAATGAGCAACGATAGCCACTTGACCGGCCCTCATTTCTGTCAGTTGGGCATCAATGTCGAGTTGTTTGCCGGCCATGGCATCCACGGAGGCCTTCAGACTGTTCAGAGCTGCTTCCATTTTGCGACTGTGTCTGGTGGACGGTGGCCTGTTTGTAAGAACACCGCGCAATCAGAAACTGAACCCGGACCTTGGAACCAAAATAGTACATCCCGAGCAGGGAGAAGACTTAAAAAAACGACTTGAAAGAGACTTTTAGACGGGTGACTCGTGGATGACGGGCTTTCCTTAGGATTCGACGGGTGGGCCGAATCCTGTTCGAAGGAAGGTCCATGTGAGTTGTCCCCAGACTTTGGACTCAAATGTGTAGACGGGCCCTCCTTTGTAGGAGTATGTCTTACGTAGGTGGGCCTTGCCTTAGTCTAATAAGGCGGACTGGGATAGGGAAGAAACTCGTGATGTAAGATCGACAGAGTTTCGACGCTAAAGACCTTGACGACTTACGACATGACCCGAGACTGCTAAATACGGGAAAGTCCTAAGGGGGAGGAAAGTTTTTGAAAAGGATTATTTTTGGAAAGTCAGAGAAAACTCAGGGAAAGGCCTGATTTTTTTTCAAAAAAATCGGAAAGTGCATCGGGCCTTAGTTTTGAAAGTTCGAAAATATTTTCGAGTTTTGAATCGGGCAGCATACCGGTTAGAAAGTGGGCTATTTTGAGTAAAATCATAAGTCCTAAATTCGGTAGCTTTCCGGGTTTTGAAATTTGAATATTTTTTTGAAAAGATGCATTTTTGAAATGATGATTTTTGAAAACGACACGGAAACCAAGCAGCACATAGTCACGCAAGCATTATAACGATGCCATGTATGCTTTACACTAAGTCTCGGTCGGTCTAAATAGGGTCAATACCAGTGCACATAGCCTAGACGAGAATCGGGACGGACTTCCTAAGTCGAGTTGAGCTTAGAACATGCCGCGAAACCCATACGAATAGACCATGAGCACCTTTAACGTATCCAAGTCAGAATACATCGTGGTATAGTGGGACGTCGGTCACCAGTACCGGCCCGGGAAAATATGGGGTTATGCATGAATCGTAAAACTAAAACGCGTATTGTACTAGTCAAACAATTTCTATTCGAGTCTCACCCTGAGGATGCCGATGGTAAGTCACGCATCAGTTAATCCCCAGCGAAGTCGCCAAATTGTGGACATGACGTAGGTCCACCCCGACGCGGCCACGCGCGGGTTTGGGTAGGCGAATGCACCTCCATATGAGAATGGATCGAATTGAAATTTAAATCGAAGTGGAGTCGCCACCGAACATTGTGGGAGTTCGGCCCCGTTCGAACCCACTCTATGTCGTAGTGGGCCGTGTACAAAATACGGCCCATTTCCGATGTCAGAGTTTATTGGGCTCGTCCCTTTGCATTGCGATACCGATACCGACATACCGGTAATCGTGTATTGAATGACTCTCGTGCGCCAAGGGTTTCGGGAATTCGGAAACCGAGGTTCTGAGTAAAGGGTGAGGGTACGTGTTGGGAAGCCCACTAAGGACACCCAACCCCGCCCGCACTTAGCGGCCTCTACTAAGACATCGTTTGACTTTCTAATATGCGCGTTAGTGATTCGGTGAAATGATATGCAAACAGCGTTTTAGCTAAGCATGCGAATTAAATGTGAGCTACGTCAATTTAATGCATCTAATTTATTGTCGAAGTGATTTAGCGTGCGAGGGTTCATTTATAAACGGTAAAACGTAAATAAATAAAGCAAAAGCAATATAAATCGGTTACAAGTTACACGAGCGGAATACAACCCGGAATTCACAATACAACGAGCAATAATATAGAATAATCGGAATATATAACTAAAATGATAGCCAATAAATTAGAAACGGACCCATATATAAACTAGACCGTAAGTCGTGTAAATGGACGAACATTGATTAAATACACATTATTTTGTGTACTAACCAAAGGACGAAGATATAGGACCTAGGCGTGGTGCTAGCCCGATCCCAAATCCCGATGCCTTGTCCCAGCTTATCATATCGAGAAATTGGAGTCTAAATTAATCGTGCGTCGGATACGACTAAGGAATCGTCAACGCAAGATTAATAGTGAGACCGTCGATCAAAGTTGTTTATGTGCAATGATATGCATGTATTTTGAAAGGGAGATCACGTGATTGACTTTACACGTGACGACTAAGTCGCTTTTTTAAAAGACGAGGCTTGGATGATAAAAAGAGCTCTCGGTTTTCTGGGCTACAGGACCCACTCGATTGAGTCATGGTCTGACTCGGTCGAGTGTGTCCTCGAGGAGGCTACTGCCCAAGATTTGGGGTGCTACTCGATCGAGTAGCTTATGTACTCGGTCGAGTGGCACCTGTACGAGTTATGACTCGTCTCATTTTATTTGTTTTAAATCGATGGTTGGCCGAGTTAAACAAAAATATTGACGATTTAGATTTAACTCGATTTTTCGGTACTATAATCATGTCTTATATGATTATAATACCGTTATCGGAATTTTATAGAAAATGTTAATGTGAGATTGAAAGGTTTAATTAGCGACGAAATTTTAGCCCTCCGCATCACGACATCGATATTAATCCTAACGGATTATGTGGTGTCGGTTTTCGCATCAACGGATTTTGCGCAAATTTCGAAAATGGGATCAAATGCGTTCAACTATGATCGGTCACGTCGTACCCTTGAGTACATTGGGGCGGTGCTCCCCGAAAGTGCTCCACCTCCGTCGTTGCTCTTAAAGGGATTAGACGGACTTTAGATGATCGTCATAGTTAAACGGATTTGAAACCGGAATTTATTATTATTATGTATACGCGATAAGTGAGAAGAAAATAAATAACGATAATTAAATGTTAGATTAGATGCGATAAAGAAAAAGGTTAGATGTTAGTGTTAGTAATATTGTCGTTACTATCAACATAATTATAATACTAAGACATAAACATAAATGTACATAAAAAGAATGAAAAGAAAGGGAAGAAGGAGAAGTCGGTGTTGAATTGTCACACCCTCAACCTACATGCTCTTGCTTCTCGGGATACGGTTCGTCAAATGGCGGCAATGGCGCGGGAACTTCGAGATACATAGGAAGAGTTGATGGTGTGTATGGCTCGGTGTATTATGGCTGAAATGTGAGGTTTTTAAGGTGCAAAGTTGGCTGAAATGTGTGTTGTAAAAGTTGTCAAAATGTTGAGGGTTGATGGGGTATTTATAGGAAAACCCACGATCTAGGGTCACTCGATCGAGTGGCCCTAGTGCACTCGGTCGAGTGCCCTTGAAAACGAATATGGTCCGGATTTTGAGGCTCCACTCGACCGAGTGGGTCAATTCACTCGACTGAGTGGATCAATTAGGACGCACCATTTTAGGAAATGGTTGACCTTGAATGATTTTGATTTTTTGAATTTGGGCGCCGTTTTCTAGGGGTGTATTAGGTTGTTTTTTTGTGTGTCGGGTTCTTCTTTGACCGGGTTTTGACCCGGTCGCTAAAAGATGGGTTTTATTTTTGGTGTCGGTTTTGGCCCATATTAGTCTTATTTTACTCGGAACGACCCATTGGGCCTGAATTTGAGGTTGGTTTTGGGAGATTTGTATCCCGTTAAAAGCCCATGCCGGACATTACTGATTTCTAGCCCGTATCCGAGCGCGTTAGAGCACGTTAGCGTCCGATCATCATCGGGTGTTTTTTGGAAACTACCATAGACACCTGGCAGTCAAAATGCGGATGTCTACAGTAGTTGAACGCGTCCGATTCCATTTCCGAGGTTAGTACGGAACCCGTTGACGCGAAAATCGACACCACATAATCCGTAAGGATTAGTATCGGTGTCGTGACGCGGAGGGAGACAATTTCGTGCTAATCAAATTTTTTATCGATCTTATAACACCTTTTTTCAAAAACTCCTGATGCCGGTCTCGTGATCATAAAAATGTTATGGGTACCAAAAACCGAGCCGAATATAGATTACGCCATATTTATATTCAACTCGGTTGACAATCGGTTTTAAACAAATTATAAATCTCGAAACCGTCACCTTTTCGAAACGAGCAGTAGCTCGTACAGGATGCACTCGATCGAGTGCCATAGCCCACTCGATCGAGTAGCACTCCAAAAATGAGGCAGAAGGTCTGTAACAGGGTCACTCGACCGAGTCCCGACCATGACTCAATCGAGTGGTCCCCTTTTGGACTACATCGTGAGCTTCTAAACGCTTTTCAAGCCTCGATCTTTTTTTAAGACTTCGGTCTACGCGTGCAAAGTCAATCACGTGATTCCTTATTCAAAACTCATGCATTTCATTCTATTTTATTACTTTCACTACTTTGACTAGTGTCTTACACGACTAGTTTTGTGTCGACGACTCCTTAGTCGTATCCGATGCATGACTAGTTTAGACACCAATCTTTCAATATGATAAGTCGGAACAAGGCATCAAGACCCGGGATCGAGTTAGCACCACGCTTCGGTCCCATACGCGAACGTGTATTAAAGTCTCCGTCCTCCGTTTAATACACAATATAATGTGTATTTAATGGAAGTTCGTCCATTTATTCATTTTACGGTCTAGCTTATATTTTCTATTTACGGGTTCGTTTATAGTTAATGTTTACCGTTTTCCGTTCCGATTATTATTTTATTGCTCGTTGTATTGTAAGTTCCGGGTTGTATTCCGCCCGCATAATTTGTAATTTATTTACGAGTTTTTTATTTTCGATGTTTGCCATTTATTGCCTTAAATGAACATCGCATGCTAAACAACTCCGACAATAATTTAGCTGCATTAAAATGACGTAGCTCACACGTAATTCACATGGTTAGCTAAAATATTGGTTGCATAACATTTAGTCATTTTACTAGCGCGCGTACACGAACACAAACGATATCTTACTAGAGGCCGCTAAAGAGCAGATGGGGTTAGGTGTCCTTTGTGGGCTTCCTAACACGTACCCTCACCCCTTCCTCAGAACCATGGTTTCCGGATGTCCGAAACCATTGGCACACGAGAGTCATTCGATGCACGATATCCGATAACTCGGCATCGGTATCGTAATGCAAAGGAACGAACTCATAATCTCTAGCACTAAAAGTGGGCCGTGCTTTGTGCACGAAACGCCCAAGTGTAGAGTGAGTTCGAACAGGTCCGAATTCCCATAAAATTCGGTGGCGACTCCAACTATGATTTAAATTTCGACCCGAGATCAATCTTACCACGAGATTCATTCGCCTACCCAAACCCGCGCGTGGCCGCGTCGGGGTGAACCTACGTCATGTCCACAGGTGGTCAGGCCGGCTGACCGGCCCCTTTGTGCACCGGCGGCCTGCCGGCCGGCCCCCTGCCCCAACCGGCTGGGGTTTTTTTTTTTTTTTTTTTTTTTTTTTTACTATTTTTAAAGTGTAAGTGGAGCCATTAAAAGTGTAAGTGGAGCATTAAAGAAGTGTAAGTGGGGTTCGGACCGTAAGCAATAGTTAGCACCAAAGTTGTGGTTCGGACGAGAACCTAGATATATATATATATATATATATATAGAGAGAGAGAGAGAGAGAGAGAGAGTAAAGATCAAGTGAGTCCTCTTTTCAATTATGAGTCCATGAGTCCTATTTACAACCATTGATCAAGAGAGGGATGGAGGGTGGTGACTGAGTTTAGTAATTAAGGCAATAACTAACATATTTTGGTAAAAATATAATAAAATTCTCTCTCCTCCCTTAATTCTCTCCAACCAGCCAAACACGTTCATCTTCATCTCAAACTCAATCTTCAGACGCATCCTCTAATCCCTTCATTCTGATTTTTTTCAAAACAAACCCGAGCATCCTCTCATCTTCAACTCAAGTAAGCCTCCATTGAAGCAGCTTTCTTATTTCAGCAAACATAATCTTCAGGCGATATTATATAAGGTAACTCGCCAATATTTGATTTTTGTACTGAAGAACTAGGGTTTAGTTTATATTCGTATCTGATTTCATTAATTTTCTCGCTAATTATTGATTGATGTACTGTGCTGTGTTTGTGCCCTATAATTAATTGGTTTCACTAAGGATTGTTGCGCTATCTGGTTTTCATCTGTTTCGTCTAATTGAATTGAACTGCATATTCAGATGAACATACTTCGAATTTTATTCTAATGCGCATACGCAGTTACTGTAATATACTTGATGTGTTACTGTAAGAGGTCGTTTAGTTATAGTGTTACATGTATGGTGTTATTTTAAACACGGTCATGTGTTACTGTAATGTAGAAGACGTGTTACTTTAACTCCCATCTTCGTGCTATTTTGAATCCTAGTAATCTGGTACACTCAACTGTGTAGACGTGTTACTCTAATTTGCATCTTATGTTACTCTAACACCTTCTTTATGTTACTTTAGCGCTTATCAGTTGTACTTTTATTATATGGTGTTAATTTAACACTTATGGTGTTACCTTAAAGTGTTTTTTGTGTTACTATAATCTAGAAGACGTGTTACTTTAATTTGCATCTCTGTTCTATATTTATGTTACTTATACGCGTATATGTATTGTGAGTGCTCTCCTTCCGATCAGTATATGTATGCCAGTAGTTATTATTGCATACTGCTATCCGTTTCTCACCTACTAACGTTGGTGTGATACACGCAGGTGTCAACATTGAGCGATTACCTCGACAAGCATGAAGTCCCTGGTGCACCTGATATCGTTACTTACAGCTTTAATGATGTTAGTCTGAAGTGGCAGAAACCAGGCGCAACCAGTAACGAGTCGGGAATTTTCCTTATGATGCACATGTTAATGTACGAGGGCCGTACATTCCACCACATAGACCTCGAGAGGAAGGTCAATAGACAATATTTGGTGGTCCAACTTGCAGCCAACCTTCTATTGGCAGACAGGAACAAGGTGCGGTCGCAGTTGTTGGAAAATGTAGATAAGTACGTCGACGCGCGGCAAAAGATCATCGACGGTCCCAAGAGCAAGCCAACAAAGGGCCGAAAAAAATAATGTGTTTAATGAATCATGTCATATTTTTTCTAACAACGAATTAATGGTTTGTATTCTTTAGATATTTGTTATGTACATTGGTATTTTGACTATCACCAATGTAACAAAGCTGCTAAACTCTGTTTAGAGTGACTGACTGTACCTGTTACTCTAAGTAACGACTGGTGTTACTATGGCAATGAATGAAGTTTACCAAAGATACATATGTGGTTTCATAATCAGTGTGTTACATTGACGCATTATAACTGTTACTTTAATGAACAAATGATGTTACTCTAAGTAATTAATGGTTACTTTAACATATTTACTTAAGTAAGTCATTGAACAAATTACAGTAACATTGGACTTTAAATTACTGAAGTTAACCCAATTTTATTTGGTCTCATAATAGGTGTGTTACACCGAAGCACTGTAAATGTTACTTTATTGAACAAATAATGTTATTCTAAGTGATTAATGGTGTTATTACAATGATATTACAATCAATTCCTCTGACGCATTATATTACAATCTAAGTGCCGCCTTTTTTTAACAGCCTAATCATTGCCTTGCACCCGCAACGACGGACATTCATCTTCTTTTTAAGCGCGTCCACAACAACTCCTTCCCCAATTGCATCGTTAGCAACTTTCACAGCCGCAGGTGTATCGTTAACAACTTTAACATATTTCAATGTTGTCCTGTGCGTTCGCATCTTTGCCAATACCACCTGCACAAAATTAAACAGCGTTACACCCATGCAAATAATGTGTTACTACAATTCCTAAGTTTTGTTACTCTAACGAGTACAATACGCTACTCTAACATCATCATCAAAAACCTTTTCTCGGCGTTCATTTGTGTTACTGTAATTGCAATTAAGTGTTACTTTAACGCAGAAGGCATGTTACTTCAACGACGTTTCTGCGTTAATAGAAATCAAAACAACAGTATCAGTGGATATCATGGAAAATCTAAATAAAAAGCATAAAACCCTGGAATCTATAAAGATTGAGAGAATAATTAACCATTGATACAATATTGTGATGAATGAAATGACAATGAAAGCTATATAAACATGAAAATCGACGTAAAAAACGCAAATTGACGCGATAAACCATTGATATCAAAACATAAATTGAAAGCAATATAACGATTGATATCCATGAATAAAAATTGAATCAAAACGTGAAAGAAATATTGAAACTCACCATTGTTATACTCGATCAATTGCTTATCAACAGTTGAAGAAGATGACGCGGTCATTGAATCCATTGTAACAGGATTTCGAGAACAAAATTGATGAATGAACGTGAATGAAGAAAGGTTTTTTTTTAGGTTTAAATGAACGTGAATGATGAATAATGACCGTGATCAAGGGAGTTATTGTTTCCTAAATTCATGGGAGCTATTTTAGGAACGTAAATCTTTTTTTTTTTGTTTTTTTTAATGCAATTGCTAGGATGCATCTTGTCCATCCATCTTCATCACATCCAATGGATGGGATGAGGACTTAGGGACTCATCTAGAGTAAAGGACTCATAAGAGCCTTACTCTATATATACATATATATATATATATATATATATATATATATATATAGGCGGGTTTCGGTGAGACAAGGTAACTCATTGAGACCGCTAAGACACAATCTGAACCATTAGATTATAATCTGATCAAACGGTCCAGATTAAAAGACTCTCCACCTTTTAAAACACGTGCTACTCCTCTGCACCTTCTAAAACCATGTCATTGGAACTCTACTACTTTCTCTCTCTAGTCTGAAAACCTCTGAAATTCATCTGAAACTGCAATGGCGAGTAATTCTACACCTTCAATGGCGAGTAATTCTGCATCTTCAATGACGACTAATTCTTCATCAAAGCGTCGAAAATTAGATACGAATGAATTGTCTCCAATTTCATCTTCAACAACTTCAGATTTAGGTCAGAAAAAATCAATTAAAATTCAATTTCAGATTTAGGTCTGATTAATAATTGATTACGTCGTGATTCATTTTTTAATTGTTCTAAAACACAGTTAATAGTCAAAAATCAACTAGAACATGATCGATGATGCGCAGTTCTAATATTTTAGGTAAAATATTTCATCAATTCATCTATTTTCCTATTTTAGTTTATATTACTTCATCAATTCAATTTCTTCAGGTTTTCATGAAAATGTATATTATATTGTTTAGTTAAAGCACTGTTGATACGCGATGTCGCTGACACGCATGCAAACAATATTTTTAGTCCTAACTAACTACTGTGCAGTAGTGGTAAGTCGGGGTCGAACCACAGGGAGGCGGATAAGCATTATTGGTCAAGTCCAGTAGTAATTGCGATTGGGGTCGAGAAGGGGGTTTGGAACGAGATGAGTTAAACTAATTAAACGAAATAAACAACTAAAACGAGAAACAATAATGATAAAGGTGTTAAGGAGAGTCGGGGAGTCGGAATTTAAGATAAGGGTGCAAACATCGCAAGAACTATCACAAGATGAATAAGGGAGGTGCCACCTTTTGGTTTTCCTACCAACCTAGCCTAAACTGGCTTTTGCGACAAATAAACTAAAGTCTCAAGCCGAGATTACCCGAACCCCGAGTTTCCTCATATTGGTTCAAGTGAATCAAGCTAACCTAGGTGATCAAGCTAAGTCGACTGAGACTAGGTCGAGGTGGGCCATAGCTAGGTCGAGGTGGTCCTTGAGAATAAGAATAACTTTGATTGAAATGATTTGCATGAGGAGGTATTTGTTGATGGTTGAACCCATAGGAATTAGAATAAACCCTTTGATTGGGGGCTCTTGGGATTGCATGATCTTGGCAAGGATATGATTCTTGGGTTGGCATGGAACATGATCCGGCTCCCCAATTAGGATTGTTCGTGTAAGATTTTTCATAGGTTCCTTGGGTATCGGCTTGATAAACATTCTCCTCCTTCGTACAAAGATCGGAATCATGATCATATTTTCCACAATGATCACATGGAATTTCAACTCGATATAGCTTTGGAGGTGAGATAGATGTTCGCCTTGGTTGGGGTAATTCTCTTTGACTGGGGCTTCATCTTGAGTAGAGAAGCATCTCCAGCAACCATTGCTTCAAATCTCTCAACTAATTGGGCGATCCTCGCCTCAAGAGTGGCCTTCATAACACTTGATGATTTTGACTTTTCAATTGACTCATCACCTTGTATTTCTTTAGAATGCTCGCCACTTTTGGCCATCTTCTCGAGAATATTATGGGATTCAACCTCGTTGAGTAAGAAAAAGTTGCCTCTTGCGGCCGTGTTGAGATTCTCCTTTTCATCGGCCAATAGAGAATTAAAAAATGTATGGAGCAAAAGCCAATGAGGAATACCATGGTGTGGGCACTTTCTTTGTAATGTTTGAAATCGATCCCAAGCTTCACTTATGTTCTCATCTTCTTGTTGTTGAAATGTTTGAATTTCCCTTCTAAATTTGTTGGTCTTGGATGGTGGGAATTTTTTTCGAGGAAAGTGTTGCACAATTGCTTCCAAGTGTGAAAAGTATTGCTAGGGAAACTTTGTAACCACCTCCTTGCTCCATCACGCAAGGTTCGGGGAAAAAGAATTCGGTGTAGTTGACATTTGGTAAGGCCTTTGAGCTTGATACCAATAAGACTTTCCTTGAAAAGACAAACATGTTCTATCACATCTTCATCCGGCAATCCTCGAAAAGTATGTTGTTGGATTAGATTGATGATGGAAGGTTTGAGCTCAAAACTCTCCGGGATGGCTCTAATGAAGACGGGAGAAGAAATCTCTTCACTGGATGGTTGAGAATGGGACCCAAGTGTAGCCATACTTGAACCCTTGGATGTTGGTTGAACAAACATGGGGTGTTGGGGAATGAAGAAATTGGTGGAAGATCACAACACTACTAGAAAAGATGGCAAAGAAATCATCTTAAAATGCCCTAAGACACCATTTTGGAGATGATCTCCAGGTCAAAGGTGTCTTAGGGTAAGAAACCATATGAGAAAAATGGTTTCTTTGCTTATGCTTTAGAAACCAATTTTAAAAGATAAATGGTTTCTTTGGTCCATGAGAAAGACACCTTTTGGGAGAGATAAATGGTTTCTTTTCTAAACTTAATAAACCATGTACTTCACTTAAATGATTTCTTTGCTACCAACTTAATAAACCATATAACACACTTAAATGATTTCTTTGCCTATCAACTTAATAAACCATGTAACACTTAAATGATTTCTTTGCAACCTTGATATTTAAAAAAAATTAATAAAAAAATAGTAATATTTAAGGTACCCCAAATATTAAAATACAATGTACTCATTTTCATATATCAACCAAAAATAGACAAGAATTTCCATACAATATCTCATATGTATAAAATGATTCAAAGATATATCAAAATTACATTATAAGCACTCAATAATTTATGCACTATGACAAAATACCCAAAAAATGAGTATGTTTTCCCCAACCTCTTCGTTCCGGCTTCTTCATCACTCTAACTAAAATGTCATCACGATCCTTGGATGCTATCCCTCCATCTTTACATTGTGCAAGATAGACGGGTGCTACCCTAAAATACAGCTGCAAATACAACCAGCTCGTTGATAAATTGTCGCAACCCCATTAAAATATAACGATAGGAAGCTTCATATCATTAAGAACACATGCATAAGGTTGAGACCAAATCACTTACTTATTATATGAGTGGTTTTTATTAAGAGCATAAGGCTGGGCTAAGATCACCTCTGGATCCACATTTCACCTATAGATGAACGAAACAAAACGACGTTTATTGGTATGTTGTCCTATCATCAGTTGCCCCAAGACTTGGACTCACATACCTCTAGCAACACGGTGCTATTTGAGGCGGAAAATGGTGAACTTTGTTTCGATATATGCCAATCGGAAACAAAGAGGCCGTATATGAGTCCAGTGTATGTGGTACAGAGGATCCCAACAACACACCTACACGTACAAGTGAGCATGAAACCAATCAAAACCAAAATCAACACACCTACAACTATAGACACCATTGTGGATACCATTTTGGAGATGATCTCCAGGCCCAAAAATCACTTATCGATATAGTGAAAAATATGTACCTGTAATGTGAAGGCAGTGAGAATGATCGAAAGTGCGAGACAACCAGTCTCGATCGTATTGAAATCAAGATCCATTTTTATGCCCATTATCCAAGCTACTACGACACACAAAGGGACCTGTTCAAAATGGAACTTTGCTTAGAACTCAACGGCCATACATAGACAAGCCTAGCTAAGTAAAGGTTAGTTGGATGAATTGAAGAGTTCGAATTTTAGTTTAGGTTTAGCTGATTAGCTCAATACTACTTAGTACTTACCACAAACATTGATATTTGAGTAGCAGATCCGAGAGCGACACCCAAAGAAATGTCCTGTTAAAAGTGACAGTGTTCAGTACAAAATTTATATGGAGAGCAGGATTTAAGTGACGTGGCCACAAAAGATGAGATGAGATACCAATTTGTTTTTGAAAGCTCCAATTACATACATCAGCACAACTACTGTGACACTTCTTCTTCGTAGCTCCAATTACATGCGTACATATTTCCATACACTTATCCTGGCATGATGAATCTGTCGTCAGTGCTTCTGCCGGACTTGGACCCAAACCCAAACCCGTTTTAAGCAAATTCTTCTATAAGTTCACTGAATAAAAATTGAAGTCAACGTTTTTCATATCCACATCAGCAGACTTAAAATTAAGTATGGTGTACAGGAATTTCAACTTACAAAATAGGTCAACTAGATATCCTTTAAACTGCAATGCGGCTAAAAATTGATTTAAATTAGTCTGAAACAATATAGATTAACTCGATATCAATTGACGAGAGGAGACACAAATCAAAATGAACAATAAGATTGGCAGATTATTAATTTTGAAATCCTCCTCAACCAAGACACATGCGGAAACTTCAGCTCTTTAATCAAGTCAAATTCAGCAAACACGAAGCATATCATCACAGAACCTATAATTCAACCAAAGCGCGAGAGATATAGCTTATATTGCATGCTTCAGCTCCTGAACTTGAATGAAGGTGTAGTTACAATCGAGAACGACAGCAGAACCACTTTAATCGACATTGATATACTAAACATACGCAGCTAGGACATATCATATATTTAACAAGTCTATAAAATGAAACAACACAAAGACAAACCCTAAAATTAACCAGTTATACCACCGATAATCAAACACCAACAAAATTGAAGTTTAACAGTCACAATTCTTCTCACAATTCATGAATACACCTCCAGAACATGAAAATTTCCGCTACTAACAGCAGAATTGACTGGAAAATCGCCATAATCAATATCGCTACTACGACGAATTACATAAGAGTAATTTTAACAACAGCAACAGCAACAAAAACCTAAAATTTAAATTCAACCGATAATACTAGCGAACAATCAAACGCTACCAAAATAACCATAAGCATCTCAATTTTTCGAACAATTCATAAAAATGTACCTTCTTAACATGAGCGAGTCCGCAATTAACACCGAAATTGACCAGTAAACAAGCAAAATCAAAGTCAATACTATGAGGAAGAACATAGAGTAAAAATTCTAGAACGCATCATCATCAACCGGAAGGTTTTCGAGTTGAATATCGACAACTGAGGAAACCGAATCGACGACGGAGTGAAGAACCTCGCCGTAGAAATCAACGGGGCATGGTAATGCGGAGACAGAGGATGAGGCCAGAGGATTGAGAGGAAACCGGAGGAATTGTAGCGTTTGTTCGCTGGTGGCGGCTGAAGTGGAGGTGGAGGTGGCGGTGACAAAGGGGGTTCGGTGTTAGGAATTGGCAGTGAAATAGAGAATTGGAGTTTATTCCCTGCTTTTTTATGCTTTATATATTATACCGTATTAGGCAGTGAAATAAAGATCCAAGGTAAGAAATCATTTGTTATTAAACGATTTCTTTGTTATATAGTACTCCCACGTAAGAGACCATTTGTTTATTAAATGGTTTCTTTGTTATTTATAAGAGACCATTTGATAATTAAATGATTTCTTTGTTATTCATAAGAGATCATTCACTCTTTATTAATGGTTTCTTTAACTTAAGAAATCATTTTTATGTTTTCATGGTCTCTTTTCCATGGTTTCTTTTCTCATTATTGTAGTAGTGCAATGTCAAGTCGTTGCTTCGGCACACAAGATTTTCAAGAGACTCGTCCTTCGAACGAGGATCAAGCAACCTAAATCACAAGTATTCCTAGCAAAATCTTTAACAAACAAAGAGGCTCCTAGCACCTAATGGCACTAGGGTAGGAGGAAGCAAAAATGAAGCTAAAACAATTAACCAAACACAATTAAAACAGAGAATTAATCAATTAACTAATCGCCGCCTCCCTGGCAATGGCGCCATTTTGATGCGCGCTGTCGTTGACACGCATGCAAACAATATTTTTAGTCCCAACTAACTACTGTGCGGTAGCGGTAAGTCGGGGTCGAACCACAGGGAGGCGGATAAGCGTTATCGGTCAAGTCCAGTAGTAATTGCGATTGGGGTCGAGAAGGGGGTTTGGGACGAGATGAATTAAACTAATTAAACGAAATAAACAACTAAAACGAGAAACAATAATGATAAATGCGTTAGGGAGAGTCGGGGAGTCGGAATTTAAGATAAGGGTGCAAACATCGCAAGAACTATCACAAGATGAATAAGAGAGGTGCCACCTTTCGGTTTTCCTACCAACCTAGCCTAAACTTGCTTTCGCGACGAATAAAATAAAGTCTCAAGCCGAGATTACCCGAACCCCGAGTTTCCCCATATTGGTTCAAGTGAGTCAAGCTAACCTAGGTGATCAAGCTAAGTCGACCGGACACAACAATCCCAAGAAAGACAGATCTGAACCTCATAGCTTGACGCGTCTCTATTAATGTTGTACAGACATACTTTAAGCAGAATATTAGGTAAGGTATACCACGAGATCCGACTAATATTTGTATTATCACATTAAAACTGATTTGCTAATACGTATAATAACTAGTACTCTCTACTCTCCTACGTGCACCTTAACATGGCTTGCCTGTCACGTGAAATCACATGCAAAGTATGTAAAAACACTTACTTCGACAACACACTTGCTCCTAAACCAACCGACATTGCAAAGGCATAGGGTTAAAATAATTGGTTGTTACAGTTTCACGCCACATTAGAACGAGATACATCCGACATCGATTGACTAGTAGAGGCCGCTACATGCGGGTGAGGTTGGGTGTTGATAGTCAAACGATATTGACTTCACGTACGCTTACCGTTTACTCAGAATATAAGTTTTTCCGGATGTCCGAAACCATTGGTCACGATAGTCATTCCGGACATGGAGTGCTTAAGGGTCTTTAGGTCCCCATGTCAATCAACTTTGAGCCGGCTAAGTATTAAAGTTGACTTGAACGGTGTCCGAACCCCCATAATTGTTCGGTGGCGACTCCAAAATCACATCGCGTATTCGGGTGAACTAAACGGTCGCCAGACAAAACGATATGGCCTTTAAACATTTACAACCACATCTCGATCGATTTCAACGACAACATTGATGCGCTCATACATCTATCTAGTACACCCCACAAATCGTCAACCAAATCGAGGTCCGACACTTCGCCCCGAACGCAGGATCAGACTGGCCCCTCCCGGGGGGTGGGGCGTGTGGGTGGCTGTAATCCCCTAGAAATTCTAACGCAATACAGTGGCGGAAACACTGTAGAAGTGGGATAATAACACATTGTAACTATGTCTTGATAAAATTTAAATGGTAAAGTCAAACAAATGCCATAAATAAAAATGGCTAAATTTAAAACAATTCACAAAACGGGTTAAACAATCCTTAAGACATAATTATTAAAATGATCAAGCAGGATCCAAGACTGCTCGTTAGCCCACACCCACCGGAAAAACAAGTACACCTGCCATGTTAAAACATAACAGCCACAATCAGTGGGGAGCAACGCCAACGTTCTCCCAGCCGTATAACAGGATTTTAAAACTGTAATTACTACTATAGAAAAATAGTAAAAAAGAAAAACAGTAAAACATTATAATGAAAATAAGTTTTCAGTGAAAAACTTTACATATCAAAACAATATAATAAAAACGATTTTTCCGAAGAAAGCATAAAACATTTGCCAACCTGCAACCAAATTATATCGATAATAATAAAAATATTCAAAATGGCGTTATGGATAGGATTAATGTAGAATCTAGATTTTTACTAGGATAATACTAGAAACTAGCTTCGAGAACTGTAGACTTAACCCATAACAGAATCCAATCTCTAACTAAGCAACTCAACTATAACAGGATTACGTGCAGCGAGGTCCTGGTTTAAGTAGTGCATACCCCTCCTAGACAACAAATATGTCTAGTTCAGCTGACGGCGACTAACACGATGCGATATCTAGCTTAAGGTCAAAACATACACTCTTCTGGGCGAAACTACGCCCAGTTCAACGACCAAATGTGCCCCAATTAGGCACACCGGCTTTATAGCTGATGGCAAAAACGTACATCCCAGACTATATTACTCTAAACCCACACTTGTCCTTATTCCATAACTCCAAAACAATCCATTATCGATATTCAAAAGATATAATCATTATAAACAATAAAAGAACAAAAAGAAAATGATCACTTTCCAAAAGAGGAAACTTCTATTTTATGAAAATTCTATTTTTAGAAACCTTACTAAAAATAGCATTATATCAAAATAGCAAAAATATTAGTTTATACTAATTCGACATTTTAGTAAACGATATAGATTTATAAAAACTAGTACTTTCGGCCTTAACGATATTACTTATCAAAGTGAGAGTATTTAGATTTACGAAATTATTGAAAAAACATACAAGTGTTTACAAAATAATTAAAAATATCTTAAACATTTTAGTACTACTAATTAGGGTGTTTCCAAAATTTATAAAACTAAAATTCCCTAATTATTATTAGTTACGACAATACGATTATAAATAGGATTTTACGGCAAACGTCCAATTAAATCTTTTAACGTCTTTTATTTAATTAAACTATTGAATATATTTAGAATATGTTAAGGGATGATTTAACTCTTAAAGTTTCAGATTTAAATACTTTCAAAATTGCTGGAAAAATAATTCTTTTAGGTAAGACGAAGCATTTTAACGATAAATCACAATTTGTCCGAAAATCAATACTTATTAATTAAAGACCTTAATAAATAGTACAAAAATTACGTAAAATAGTTAAAATATATTTATGGACATTCTGTCCAGAAAATAAAATTTTCAAGAATCCTAAAACTCAGTTTTTAAAGCGTTTTCTCGTTAATCGTCTAATCTCGGCAATAACGATTAATAAAAATAGTAATTACAAAACGATTAAATTATTAATATCAGAAAATTATTATTAAACATAAAAATCATGATTTTCCAGAATCTACCATTTTTCCAGATTTCCAAAAATTCCAGATTTAATAAATCCCGTCAAAAGCGTCTTTATAACCCGTTTTCACAATTAACGGTTCCATTAATAAAACTTATCATTCCTAACATTTTATTAAAACACTAAAAATCATAAAATTAAATTTTATCATGAAATCATCAGAATCATAATTTTTTCCAGATTTAAACCAAAGACCAGAAATCAAGAATTTAAACGACAAACACGTTTTAACGATAAACGATGATTTAAAGTGATTAATTAATTAATCCACTTAACAATTCCGAAAACTTACGAAAAAATTCAGAAAATTCTATTTCATCAGAAAGTTTCACCACGTCAAAAATTAGATTAAAATAAAATGCTTAGGTACTAGAACCAAAAATCGGCTTTTAATCGTTTTTGTCCGTAAACGGTAATAATTTAATAATCGATAACTAAAATATTAGAAGAATACTAAATTATTAAAAATCATCAAAATATCATTTTTACATAATATAAACATATATTATATGTTTAGGCCGAATATTATGATTTTACAAATTAATATGACGATTTAATCGTTAATCTCGTAAAAGCGATAAAAATATCGAAACATGCAAATTTTCAACTTTTCAAAACTTTCCAGATTATATGACATATGTATATTGTCAAAAATGAAATATAAAAAATATACATGCAATTACACAATTAAAATCATGAAATACCGAGTAACATCGATGTTACCTTTAATCTAAGTCCGAGTCGACGATGTATTCGTCCGCTTCCGGATCCTCCAAAAATACTACAAAAACATGACATCCATGGTATGAAAACACCATAAGATCGTTGGAAAAACAAGGTGAAAATGATTGGAAAAGAAATCGATTAATACCTTAACGAAGGAGACGAAAAGAGGATCGAAATAAGAGAAAAATAGGAGACGGAAGGCGATGCTTGAAGATGGTTTTCTGGCCAGGAATGGCTGCTGAAAAATTCAGATTTCATGAACCAAAAGAGAGAAAAAGATGAGGTATTCACCTTGATTAAAATTGATGTAAATTGAATGAGAAAAAAAAGTGAAAGGATTAAGCATAAATGAAGCTTTTAAAATTGATGAAAATAAGGTAGATGCATACTACACAACTTGGCCAAAATGATGTATGTGGAGGTTGAAAAGTTTTTGCATGAATCATCACATTAAAACATGGTGAAAATATCTTGTGAAATAATTGTTCTCTTAAAAACATAAAAATAATAAGTTGTAAAAATATGTAGTAGTAGTGTGACATGGGGGTCACGGTCCAAAATGGTGGGAAGGGGTCCAAAAATAATTGTAGGTTGATTAAAAAGATGATCGTAAAATTATTAAAGGTATTTCAAAGCAATTCGAGTAAACCTCACGTTGGAATTTAATTATTTACGAAATTTCATAATAAAATCATTAATGGCTAAATTTTCATAAATAAAAATATTTCTTAGTTGAAAATATTATATAAATATAATTAGACATGTGTAGTAAAAGAAATAACTTAAATTCGAGCTTAAAAACGTCAATTCAAAGAAAAATAGAATTCCTCGCGGAAAATTAGTTAGTTTACGAAGAAAACCAAATAAATGGATTTAAAAAGAATTAAAATCTTTTAAAATTAAAAATAAAAATTATTAGACTCAAAAATAAAAATGGAGTTTAGTAAAATGATGAAATACGAGGCCGAAAAGTGACAGAGTTAAGACGGAGTCCTAACGGAAAGAATAAATATGTTAGGAAAAATAGCGTGTGTTACAGTGGCTGCCGCGAAGAGGTTTCCCTCTCTCGAGACACATGGGTGCGCGCGCGGGGGTAGCAGCATCCACAGTTTGGCGACTTTGTTGGGGAGATGGAAAGCTCGACCCCGTCGGGTTTCCAAATTTCCACCGGTGGTGAAACTTGAACATGGTTGACTGTCGCACTGTTTTGAGTTCTTTTGTGGCCACTACAAGTTTTTCGGACCACAAAAGACCCACCCGAACCAATTTTAGGACCAATCGACCTTCTATAGCGGCAAGATTAAACCCGAACCGTTGGGAGGGCCCCCGATTGACATTCCGTCCGTCTTAGGTAGTCATGTAGTCCGTGATATGCCAAGTGGTAGGCACCCTGTGGAATGAGGACGACATTCATCCTCACTCAGGGTGACTCGTCTCCGCAGAAACAAGAACTTTTCATGGAATGGTAACCTACCCTAGCCTACCCGCGTCTGCTTCCTGCATGTGTGTATGTTTGTTAGCTATGTGTAGCGTGTTTTACAACCTGACTAAAACATTAAACTCCGGATTTAAACCACGACATAATATTCAACTACACCAAACTTCATTTTTTTCAAAACTTTTTCAAAATCCATTTTAGCGTCGTTACTCTGGCCTAATCTACACTCACCACTTTTTCAAAATCCATTTTAGCGCCGTTACTCTGGCCAAGTCTACACTAACCACTTTTTCAAAATCCATTTTAACGTCATTACTCTGGCCAAATCTACACTCACCATTTTTCTAAATCTATTATAGCGTTGTTACTCTTGCCAAATTAACATTCACGATTTTCAAAACAAATTTTCAAAATCCATTTTTAGCGTCATTATGTTGGCCGATTCAGAACACATTTTCCTCAACATCGTCACAAGCGCCGAATTTTCAATCAATGAGATTTCGGTACATCCCACGGTTACATTTTCTTTCAAATGCGATTTCCCACCCTTTTCTAAAAACAACACCGTTACAATCACCGTTCTCTCAATCAAGGAGATTTCGGTATATCACACGATTACATTCTCTTTCAAATCGGATTTCCCACTTCTTACAAAAGCACTGTTACTATCGCCCAAAATTCCAATTTATGGAACCTAGGTACCAACACGGCCACATTACATTTCATTGTTCAAAACAAAGCATTTAAAACACCATCATAGCCACCGATTTTCCAATAAAATCTCAGAAAAACACGAAAAGAAAACAAGATACATTCGTTTTCAAAATCACTTTACTAAAACCTGAAGTACACACATTTTCGCCTCCACCATTTCGTAAAACCCAAGAAGGTAATCTCGCCTTTTTTGGAGTTCCCGTTTAAAAAAAATAACGATTTTACGCCGTCACTATCGCCAATTTTTCAACTCATTAACTATTGAAACCAACATGGCAACACTCTCAGACATTTCCAAACTACATTTTCAAAGCATCTTCGATTACAAACATCTATTTTCAAACATCTATTTCAAAATCCAAAAACTTCCAGATTCCAACCCGGGATCGGGATCAACTCGTCCGAGGTTTTCCATTTTGGGTCATCTCATTTCGAGAATCTACTCTAAATCTCACCTCGAGATTTGCATCGTCAAATCGTCTCGCTTTAGAGACACGTGTCCACCAGGTGTCTCGCCAAATACACTAGGTGTCTAAAGGATCAAACACGGGAGTCCCAAACCCGAGAATCGTCAACATGCGTGAAACGTGGGACTCCCGTCCGTCTCACTCGCCCAAGCGCGCTTCTCGAGTCATCTTTTTACAAAGGCATCCCTCTTGAGTCTCTATAAGTGTCGTCTGCTTGGTCCTTTTCTCACTTTCGGTTATGTCCTGCAGAGGTACCGTCCAACATGTCTTCAAGCAGCAATGATTGCACCAACGATCAACTGAACGCCCTAATTAACATAGTTCACGAAATCCTTGGCCTGATTACCCCAATTTCGTCGTCCATCAACGAAATTAGACGCCCTTTGGAGACTATGGAAGGAACAGCAAATAGCAGCAACACGATCGAAAAGCGTGATGGAAAAGAGCTCATTCTTAATAAGACGTCCCAGCACCACACCATCGAATATAGAATGGCACCCCCCTACGTCGTGATCATTCTTATTCAAAAACCTTTCAGATGCTTCACTGACATCAGAATGTCTTACGCCAAAGCCCTCGAGAAATTACAAGACGAATGGCAACTATGGCCCCTAGGGCCGACCCTCGATCTACCAATAGACAAGAGGGTTGCGTCGTGGAACCCAATTGCATATTGTTTAACCATCAGGGCCGAGGTCATGAAACGCAAACATGCATCAAGCTCAAGCACGTCATCCAAGACATGATTAAGGAAGGCACATATTTTCCAGTAGGGTACCCCCAGAGGCGCACCAGTTTCACTATCTAGCTTATAGTCAAAATTGGCCCCAACAGGCCCAGTACCGAAGATTCATTTGAAAGACACGTGGACCTGGTTCTGAGTTAGAGTATGAGTCGTCATAAGGTTAAGACTCAATATTACTATACTATGTTTATACATCGAGTCGGAGGTCTGGGGGTATGTTCCGACCTCCCAAGTCCTATATAACATTACTCCCTTTGGAGTCTACCAATAAAAGCAGTTCATTCTTTTCTATTATGGGCCTTGATAAATGCTGGTTTGAACAATAATACAAATACTTTCGCTTATGACTATCATGAAACAAATGCGATTATCGATAACGATCAAAACATAAACCATCATGAAAACACTTCCCTCTCGCCAGGAACCTTGAGAGAGTTAGAAAAACAAGATCTAGGGGCACTGGTAATCAAGGACACCGAATCCATCAACGTATGAACCCCTATAGAGATACAAAACCTTAAAATAGGGATCACCTTAGATCCCATTGAGAGAACAATTCATCGACCTTCTTACGCAATACAAGGACGTATGCGCATGGTCCTACAAAGACATGGCAGGCGACTGAGATATAGCCGAATATCGAATCTCGATTAAATCGGGATTTAAACCGGTAAAACAATAACTACGCGGTATGCGACCTAAGTGGGCTCTCAAGGTTATAGAGAAGGTAGACAAACAATTCAAAGCCGGGTTCATTCAAGTTTCCGAGTATTGTGACTGGGTGGCTAACATAGTCCCCGTTCCCAAATAGAATGGGAGAATTCGGGTTGACTTCCGAGACCTCAATAAGGCGAGTATAAGGACGAATTCCCTTTACCACATATCGACATCCTAGTAGACAATACCGCAGACCACACGCTACTCTCCTTCATGGATGGGTATGCCGGACACAACCAGGTAAAAATGGCCGAAGAGGATATGACCAAAATACCCTTCAAAAACCATTAGGTAAATATTGCTATTCCGTCATGCCCTTTGGACTCAAAAACACAGGGGCAACCTACCAACGAACCGCAACCACACTTCTACATGACATGATGCGCAAATAAGTCGAAGTCTATGTAAGCGACAAGATAGTTAAATTAAAAAGACAAGAGGGATACATTAACGCCCTCGAGAAATTATTCAAACGCTTACGCAAATACAACATGAGACTAAATCCTCAAAGATGCACCTTTAAAGTTATATCTGGAAAGCTTTTAGGTCTTGTAGTGAGCCAAAGAGGAATAGAAATTGACCCATCAAAAATCAAGGCCATACTCGACATGCCCACACCAAAAAGCGAGAAGGAAATCTGAGGATTACTAGGCACAATACAATACATCAGTCTATTCATCGCCAAATTAACCATGATCTGCGAACCCATCTTCAAGAAGCTCAAAATTATCGAACCACCAATTTGGGACGACAAATGCCAGAAAGTCTTCGACAAGGTAACAGAGATGCTAGCCAAACCACCAGTGTTGATGCCTCCTAAGAAAGGGATACCCCTATCTCTCTACTTCACTATGACCGAGACTGCAAGCCATGCTAGCAGAAACCATCAAGCAACAAGAGAGATCAATTTACAACATTAGTATAAAGTTCCTCGAATACGAGACAAAATACACACCCCTAGAGAAAACATGTCTCACTTTAGTATAGTTCACCAAGAAGCTACGACACTACATACTTAGCCATACCATACTCGTACGCTCCAAAACGGACCCCGTCAAGTATATCTTTGAGAAACCTGTTCTCAATGGACGACTGTCAAGGTGGACCCTAATGCTCGCAGAATTGGACCTGACCTACATACCCCTCAAGGTCATCAAAGAAAATACCGTCTCTGACTTCCTAGCAGAAAACCTAATAGAGGAAACCGAATCGGCCGATACATGGTTATTCCCCGATGAGGACATACTATTCGCAGATGAGGAATCATGGGACCTATACTTCGATGGCGCCTCAAACATGAGAGGTTGTGGTGTAGGAATCCTCCTAATTTCCCTGCAAGGAGACCATACACCCATATCCGTAAAACTAGACTTCAGGGTAACCAACTATGGAGCCGAATACAAAGCCTTTCTAATAGGATTACATGTCATAGTAATACTAGGATTCAAAATCCTTAGGATCCACGGAGACTCATCCTTAGTAGTAAACCAAGCAATTGGAATTTGGAAGGTTTACAGGGAAAGCCTCTCTCCATACCAAGCAAAAATCGAAGAAATATCCCAGCATTTCAAAGAAATTGACTTCGTGCACATCCCACGAGAAGAAAACCAACTTGCAGACATGCTATCCAAACTAGCCTCACTAATCAACATGCCCGATAACCTATCAACCATGCCAATCTGTGTGGAAAGGAGGGAACAACCTTCCTACATCATGGACATCGAAACCGATAGCAACGACACCAGCAAAGAACCATGGTACAAATCAATCCTAGACTTCAAGACGGATGGATCGTATCCTTCCAATTCAAACACTAAAAGCAAACGCGCTCTTAGAGTGCTTGCCGCTCATTACGTATTAATCCAAGGACTTCTATACGGACGTACCCTACAAGTAGTATTGCTCAGGTGCGTCGATGAAATTGAAGCTATGAAAGTCATGGAAGAAGTTCATGACGGGGAATGCGGACCCCACATGAGCGCTCACACACTAGCCCACAAAATAATGAGGCTAGGATATTACTGGAAAACTTTAGAAGCAGATTGTAGACACCATGTCCGCCACTGCCATAATTGTCAAATATTCTTTAGTATCCAGCCTGTGCCGCCATACCCATTGCACACTATAACAACACCGTGGCCCTTCTCAACCTGGGGAATCGACATCATAGGCAAAGTACACCCCGCCGGGACAGGAGGACTCTGTTTTATACTAGTAGCCATATACTACTTCACAAAGTGGGTCGAAATGAAGCAGCATCTTACGCAATGTTAACTCGAAACAAGTGGTAAAATTCCTACAAAAGAACATCATCTGTCGCTACGGGATACCACATGAGATCGTTATTGATCGGGGGCTCATTTCAGGACAGATACCCAGACACTCCTAGGCAAATAAAAAATCAAACGACACAGGTCGTCACCTTACAGGCCACAAACCAACGGGGCCGTAGAAGCAACAAACAAAACCATCATCCCCATTCTTAAGAAGATGATAGACAACTACCAGTACTGGCCCAGCAAAATACCATTTGCCTTGTGGGGATACAGAAAATCCTATCGAACGCCCACAAGGGCTATTCCAGACTATCTAACCTACAGTTCGGAAGGGGTGCAGCCAGTAGAACTAGAGGTCCCGTCCTTAAGGATACTAACCGAAAGTGGCATTCTGGAAGAGGAATGAAACCAAAAGCGCTACGACGAGTTAGTCCTCCTAGACGAATGCAGTATACACGCTTTATCAAATGTGCAAGCATACCAACAACGATTACAACGTGCATTTAACAAGCGAGTCAAATCTCGAAACATACATGAAGGGGATTTGGTGGTTAAATCCGTTAGAGCTCCGCTTCCTGTAGACCTTAGAGGAAAATTTAAACCGAACTGGGCAGGACCAGAGATCGTCAAGAAAGTTCTCACCGGAGGTGCCGTCATAATCACCGATTTGGATGGGCAATAGTTCTCAACACCTACTAACATAGATCAACTTAAGCTGTACTACCCTTAGATCACTGCCCTAGCAAATACACCCTAAAATCCTAAATCGATAATTGGCATGATGAGTCTAAAGCACCAAAATCACTTGCACTATCCGAACTACGATCATGGTTTGATTCCGTTTCACGGTAGATACGTAGAGAACCCCTTTTAGGGTGCAACCAAAACAACAAAATCAATTACGGTTGAATCGTGCAAAACCGGGATCCCTCACGCATCCCGACAAGCAAAGTGATAAAAATGACGAAGCTCACTAAAAAAACAAAATGAAAACAAAAATGGCGAGCCGAAGACGGAGTGAAAACCCAAAAGGGCACCCCGGGAAAAATGAAGTATCGAGTTGCGAGCAGCCGGGAAAAAAGAAGAGCAATGCAAAAAAACACAACAAAACAAAAAAGTGAGCCGAGGACGCAGTGAAAACCCAAAAGGGTGCTCCGGGCAAAATGAAGAATCGAGTTGCGAGACACCAAAAAAATAAAAAGTGTGCTTCTCATTATAATCAAGTCAAGCAAAATCGACCCTTTGTCGAGGCCTTACATCTATGTCCCTCGTCAGGATACATCGAAAGAAAAGCAATGTCAAAAAACAAGCACCACAAAAAAGCTAGTACTAATGCGCCACATAATATCGCACAATAGCACATAATACTAAACAGCAGGGCCCTACCCGTCCATCTTTTCTTTTCCTTTGCCCTCCGGGTGAGCCTTCTTTGGCTCATCTCGAGGCTCTTGAATGCAAACGGACACCTGCTTAGCCAGTCATGGGCCAAGATGATCCAACACGTATTCCATGTCTGTGTCTTTAATATGGGTCTCGTTTGTTTTGACCCATTTTGACAAATTGACGGTACTCAAACCGGTGCCAATATCTTCGACCAGACGCCTGACTATGTTGGCCTGGAAGATGACCTTATTCTCAAGCTCCAACAGCTCCACACTCCTTAGCATTTCCCGTTCCCCCGGATCCTTGCAAAGTCACCACTGGCTATAAGAGGGGGACACCCATCGAGTGCGCGTGCCTCGAATGGTAAAAACTTTCCATTGTCTCTAATTTAGCACAAATTCCTTTGCACGTCCCCAACCCAGGGACAAGAGTCAATAACAACAGTATCTGCTTTGGGGATAGTCTGCACCATGCCCATCTGACGCATCAACTAGTCCGGATGAATATAAACGCACGAGTTCAAAGATAAAATTTGCATGGCACGGGATGATGATGACATCGGAAGACCCGTGTATCTCTTGATTTGCCACCATGGAACGGTCCATATGATATTAATCCCATTATCAGCTCGCATACGAGCGTCCCATTCCTCCACAGTGACCTTAAATTCTGGCACACGAACCAAGGAGCGCGCATAGTAAACCTTGGACAGGTGTAACCTTTAATAGCTGGAGGAGACTCAACAAGCCGAAGTCTCTCTTGCAACCACACCCACAACAAATCAAGAAAAACAAAACAACAAAGTCAAACGCCGAAAGGCCCGCACCTGAAATCCTCAGGCCCAAACGATTTCAAAACTCGGGTAATCCCTCGACGAGCTAAAATACACCAAACAATGCAAAGGCACACCTGTAAAAATCTACTAGAGCCGCGGAACGGTGAGAGACGAACCCGTGCGCGCATGTCTATCCCCATGATAATCTCGAAGGATCAAGAAAGGATACCCTCTCGCATGGGCCTATGGCCCATCAAAGGGCTGATGATTACTCTAGAAGCAACGTCAAGATGACGACAATGTCATCTCCAGACATGGACTGCTTAAGGGTATCCATCTCGCAAGCTCTCCTCTTGGCTTGGTGCCACCCATCATCGTCCGTTTCATCTCCCACGTTATCTCTAGCTGAAAACAAGGCTAAACATATATTTCAGGTCAAGTCAGACAACATGAAACAGGTCAAATCGTGTCCAAAATTTGCAAGCAAGCTATCATAGTTTTGAAAAGCACCGTAGCACACATTTTTGATCACGATCACAATAAAAGCATTTTCGTGAAAATCAGGCATCGTTACGGCCTCATTTGGTCCATCTTAAGCCTCATGGCCTCACACAAAATGACCTAGCGTGCGTTCCGGGGTCACGAGAATCAACACACAAGCTACCCATAACACCCTAAGCGAGGAATCAACAAGTTTACGAGAATCAAACATGGGGACGATTGGGAAATCGACCCTAAACCCTAAAAAAATTAGATTTTGGCCATGGGAAGCTATTATAGGACCTTCAAGCTCATAACTCAAGATAATAATCACTTCTACAAGTCCTATATACCCTAATTCATGAATGAGAGCAAAAACAGACACCAAAATCAAGCCAAAAATGAAACCCCTAAATCGATTTCTAGGATTATGTAATTTTGACTAAATCAAGCACAAGTCAAGCATGAAATCGACATATGTGGGTAAAAAACACTTACCTGGGGTCGACATTGTCGAGATCGGTGAAGAATCTAGCTTGAGAGCAACAAAAAATGGCGAAAATAGTGATGAGGAGCGAAAGGTATGTCCCATTTGAGTTTCGAAACAAATGGACCAAACGCCCCTAATTTCGCGTTCTTATTTCAAATTTGGACAACGAGAGCTAAGCCGCAAGAGGTCTTATGCCTCAATACTGAGCCGCGTGAACCCCCGCGCTTGAAAATCAAGGCGCAAGAGGGCTCGTGCTTATTCCACTAGCCTAAAGCAAATCCTAACGCGTTCATCAATCCCCCGGAGTCTTGAGTATGCATATTTCAAATCTCACAAGCAAAGGCGACGTAGGTACAACCATCTTTCAAATCCCCAGCGGACCCCCATGTAGAGCAGGACTCCGCACAACGTAACCCATTAAGCAGAAGAAAAAATCCCCAGTGGTACCTATCGACAAAAAAAACCACCCCTAACCGAAGCACGAAATACAAACCCATTTCCCCAGCAAATACATGTCCGTGCAACCAAGCTATATCCCCAGCAAAAAACCATTAACCTAAACTCCAAACCCGTCATCAACACAAAAAACGAGCAAAGGCAAAACACGAAGCAAAAGTACCACATATACAATTACGCACTCGTCAAGAGTAAGCGCTCGTCAAGAGTTTTTGTGATGATTTAAGGAAGGATTGAGACGCAAACACAGTTCAATATAGCTACCCGAAAGAGATTAGTACAATTCAATGCAGCCACCCGAAAGAGATTAATATAATTCAATGCAGTCACCCGAAAGGGATTCACACAATTCAACGCAGTCACTCGCAAGGGATTAAATTAGAACCAAGTTATCCGAGAAGGACTTATTACAAGGGGTTCATCTCACCAAATTTCAGTTACTCAGAAGTAGACTCAAGCAAGGAGTTCACTACTTCATACAATATGCAAAGTCCAGGAGTAGACATGATCTATTCCAAAGAATACAATATACAAAGTCCAGGAGTAGACATGATCTATTCCAAAGAATACACTAAGCAAAGACTAGAGATAGATGAGATCAATTTCAAAGTGTACAACTAAGAAAAGACCAGGGATAGACAAGATCTGTTCCAAAGAGTACAATTATGTCAAGTCCAGAGACAGACTTAAGCATAGAGTATATCTTGAATATTCAACATATTATGCACAGGCCAGGGGCAGACCCAAACACGGGGTCTATTCCGAAGATCAAGATACAAAGCAACCACTGCAGCAACTCCTCAAATCAAACCAAAAGTAAGCACATCCAGATCAAAATTATAATAGCAATCGCAAGCTAAGAGGTGAGGTATGATTTCTAGCCTTGGCTGACGAGCCCCAACACGTAGTCTAATAGACTTAAAACGACCCGAGCGGATAGCCACCAGGTTGTAATCCTTGATTGAGTTAGGCGGCTATACTTTGACTTTCTCCTTCTCCAAGCCTTAGTCAAAGTAGGAGCTTCTGTAGACACCCAAATTTGTACCTGGTGGCTACTGGAGCGTCCGACAAACACCCGATGATTATCGGACTGCAACGCGACACGATTTTACGAAGTTTCAGATGATTTTTCTATAGAACGGATCAAATGATTACTCGAAAAATTAATTCAACATCTAGGTGGTCTTAGTCGAGTCCTTCCGATCGCGTCAACAATAATTAGAGTCAATTTCGACTCCAGGGCCTCAAATTGGTCCCGAAAAGCAAAGTCAAACCCGAGTCGAACCTCGAAAACCGAACTGGGCCCAAGGGCAAGCCCATGCGCGCTACTCTAGAAGCCTTACGAAGCAAGAAACCCGTGCAAAATATCCTAGGATCTCGTATCTCTCCGTTTTGGAAAGTTTTCCAACTCCCGACCTCGAAAATTCCACCGCAGCAGGTGTCATGCCTCATAATCCGGTCGCACAAACCCTTGTGTATCATAATCACAACGCACGAGCTGTCGCATCTATGAGCTCGAATCCAGCCTCGAGAAAAATATATATATACCCCCCTCCGCTCGACCATTCAACACACAATAACATTCAACGATCTCACGAGTTCATTAACTCCTTGGTCTGCAAATAAATAATTCCCTTCGATTTCTCCCGAGTTCATAATTCATACGAGATTGAAAATGGCTTCAAAAGACAAAGAATTCTTATTCTTTTTAGTCAAATCTTTCCCGAGCATACCAGTCAAAACTCCGTCGAATCAACCGTGTACCACGGTATTCAAGACACACAGTTCTAATTAATCTAGTTCCTATCAGAATTAATTCAAGCGTTCCTATGCTCGTCGAGATCGCCTACGCCGAAATGATCGTCACTAGGTTGTCTCTCTATCCACATTTTATCGCTTTCCTGTAAATAAGGGTCGAGCTAGGTAGGTGCACTTCAACCAATTAGCTCAAACATGCGTCGTATTGTAGCATGATGAAGATTCATAATCTGCCCAATCGACACGTACACCTGCAGTTCCCATTCTAGGCATGGTATACAAACCTTGCTCATGCTTGGTTCCCTCGCAGTGCATATCCGACCGACCCCCTAGACCAAACCATCGAAAGTACGTAATATCTACAACTTCTACCCGAAATTAATAAAGCGACTAAATCTGAGTAGTCGTAATGGATCCATTCTTTATCGTCCACACATCATATTTCGTTTAGTGTAAATTATGAGGGTGAAATCCTCCTAACATGATTTACTTATGTTCTCGCACATTTACCGCTTTCCTCACATGATTTAATGCTTTTATGACACTAATCGCACGCTAAATTACCTAACCAAAAGCTAAAATGTAAACAACCGACACTAACCAAACATACAAACAAACCCAGAAATCGCCTCTAAACCCGAACACTCATAATTAGGGCGCACAACCTCGTGCGCCTGAACACTGAGATGGAAGGGAGGTCGTGCCTCTCCTCGGTGTGCGTTTCTGTGTTTGATCATTTTAATCAAAACGAGCAGTGGTCTAGACCCATATGAGTCCATACGCTTATCTTGTTGCGCCTCATTATCATAACACAAAGTGGCGTGCTCTTGATTCCTAAACCGCATAGCTTGAAGCATCTCTATTAATGTTATACAGACGCACTTTAAGCAGAATACCAGGTAAGGTATACCACGAGATTCGACTAATATCTGTATTATCATGTTAAAACTAATTTGCTGATGCGTATAATAACTAATACTCTCTACTCTCCTACGTGCACCTTAATCGCATCCAAAGAATGTAGAAACACTTACTTCGACAAAACACTTGCTCCTAAACCAACCGACATAGCAAAGGCATAGGGTTAAAACAATTAGTTGTTAAAGTTTTACGCCACAATAGAACGAGATACATCCGTCATCGATTGACTAGTAGTGACCGCTACGTGCGGGTAAGATTGGGTGTTGATAGTCAAACGATGTTGATTTCCCAATACGTACGCTCACCTCTTACTCAGAATATAAGGTTTTCCGGATGTCCGAAACCATTGGTAATGAGAGTCATTCCAAACATGGAGTGCTTAAGGGTACAAGTCTTTATCTTTAGGTCACATATCACTTAACTTTGAGCCGACTAAGTATTAAAGTTGACTTGAACGGTGTCCGAACCCCCATAAATGTTCGGTGGAGACTCCAAAATCACATCGCGAATTCGGTTGCACTAAACGGTCGCCAGACAAAACGATCAGCCCTTTAAACATTTACAAACACATCTAGATCTTTCAACGGAAACATAGATGCACCCATACATCTATCTAGTACAACCCACAAATCGTCCTGATACTTTGCCCTGAACGGGGGATCGGACCAGCCCCTACCCCGTGGAGGGGGGGACGTGTGGGTGGCCGCCGTGCAGAGATTTCCCCCTCTCGAGACGCACCGGTGCAGCATTTAAAGAGATCGGTCATCCTATCGAAATGCATCGTCGGCATTTTAATCCTTGGGATTGTGTAATACCATACCTCCGTGTGGCTGGACCACATCATAGGCCGACCTCTCAGTTTCGGCCTCGCATTCTTAGTTTGATGTTGTTGAGTTTGGGTATTAGCCCACGTCGCTCTAGGCTCTCTATGGTTCTGCTCGCGATAGCTTTGCCCTCCTATCCTCGAGCTGATATGGTGATAAGCAAAATTTAGACCCTCTTTTTAGGCTCTTGGTACCAATTCGGGGTGGTTTCAATGTTACGTACTCATATTTAGAGTATTGTTATATTTGCCCCCATTTTGGCTATTTATGTGTATTTTGCAGCCAATATTACGCATTGCTTGGCTTGGACTCAATCACTCGAGATAACATCACATGCCGAAGAATGAGAGCCATGGAGAACTGGATTTTTGAAGCAGACACTTACGAACTGAGGGAGTCCAGAAGCGTCATATCCAGGTAGCATAACCTTAAAGTGACCATGGAAAATAAAGAAGTTAAAGCATGCAAGAAAACAAGAGGAAGAAGCAAGAATCAAGAAGAAGAAAGAAGATGAAGATTTGGAGCAAGGTCGCAAGCGAAGAATGCGGGTTCCAGCGTAGTTTGCGGGCGCAGCCTGCGCTGCCCCGAGCCAACCGCAAGATTCCACTTAAAATCGCAGATTTTTGTTTTCTCCTTCTCTTTTTTACGGGGTTGTTTGTGGGCTTGTAATTCAGCTTTCTTGTGTTACCCTACATATTTAAGGTTGCATTACACAATTTGTTGAAAGAGGAACTCACTTTTAGAGAGAGGTTAGGGTTTTAATCCATTCTAGATCTAGTTTGCAATTAGTGTAGCATTGGAAGAAATGACTCAATCTTTATGTTTATTTTGGCTTGCTATTGAAGTATAAGGGGCTAATCCTCTTATATCTTGGTGTGAATTTACCCAATGATATAACTATTCCTATGTTATAAGATTTTCATCTCTTGTTTTAATCTATCTTATGCTATTCCTATCCTTTATTATGTAAGTGTATTTTTCCATATATTAGGTCTTTGATTTTATTAAACTAGCTACTTCATCTAGCTGATCACGTAGACCTCCCTCTTCGGAGACCGGGCCAAATTATCGGCTCTTTACGGCGAGGTATCAGCTCTGGTTCTTCTTACAACTCTTCTAGTTCCTCTTCTTGGTCCCTTTCTCTGTCTTTTAAAGGAGGCTATCATCTTAGTGGACATGACGCAAACTACAAGAGACTTGAAATTACATCTCAGCATGGCGTAGACGTCTTTTACTTTCACTCCTAAGCTAGTAAGCGCTGCTTGGATGGCTCCCATGGACCAAGGCCGTCCTTCATGCCTTGGGATAGAGGCTGGGCTATCTTAGCTTATGCGACGGATTCCTCAATTTGGACTTCCACAATTTGCTTGTCGCGGTTCTGCTCCCGAGGTTCTCTGATTTGGACGACTGGGCTTCTATGTAACTTCTTCCTGACACTTCAGTATGATGCGGCGGAGTGCATTGCTTTCCTTTGGAATCTTCTGACGACAGTTTTCTTTGATCCTTCGTCGGGACCGGAGTTCGGGTAGATGAGTCTTCGAGGGGTTGACAGTTTTAGTTCCACCCAGATCTTTAAGCGACACTTGTTTCTTCAATTAATTTGTGAGGAAACTGGCGGTCTGGGCAAGTTGGCTCGGGGTTAGTACCAGTTCGGTTTCACGGGGCTGCTACTGTAGTGGGTTAACATTTAATGCGCTCACTATACTGTTGAGTGGGTTTTCTTTTCGTGGAGTACATTTTGCACCGACAAGCCCACTACCCCGGGGATTGACGGCTACGCCAGTCGGATTCTCCACGTAACCAATTTCTTCTATGTCTGGCATAATGTGACTTTGTTCTTTTTGAGGATTTTAGGATTGTGTTCCATATAGAGGGCACCAAATTGTTTGGGTACCAAACAATTGACCTAGTTCTTGTGCTAGATCGAATTTGATGATGTTTGTGGTTCTATCTTGAACCAGATTCTTCTCGTTCCCTTGTCTAGAATGTCTCAACTTCCTTGGTCGAGTGAGAACCTATGCCCCTACACAAGTAACACACAGGGTCTCGGAGGGTTTCCGAGGGGGCCCTCTTCGATGTCAAAGTAAGTCATTTTTATCATTATGAAACATTTCTCGTGAGAAGAAAGGTGGCGTTTTCTAGAGAGAGATGCAGCAGTGAAAGATTGACTACCATTTTATGAAGGTTTACACGAAGTATTTATACATATTGACATAGAGAGAGAAGGAAAAAACCTTACGTATTCTCTTCACGAACTTGTTGCGACGGCTCTCCTAGAGGGATGGTGCACTCAAGATCCCTCTGAGGGAAGCAAGACCTGGGTTGTGAGCGGCTCAGATCGTCCTCCCTTGTGGTCGAGCTATGCTCGGGGTCAGGTCTTCGTAGCCTCCCCCTGGATCGATGGTAGGTTGGCTCACGGTGGCCTGGACTGTAAGGGGTCGACGCGGATAAGGTGGAATAGTAGCCGACCCCATTAACACTTAATAAGAAAAGTTTTAAAAAAAAGAGAGAGAGAGAGAGAGAGAGAGAGAGAGAAGTTAATACGAGTGGGGCTTGGTGGAAAACATTTAAAAATGAAAATGAAAGAGACTAAAATAAGAAGAATATAAATGGTAGGATCAAATATGTTGTGAAAGAGAATTAAGAAGAGAGGAGAGAATTGAGAGAGGTGTTTATTCCTTAATGATGAGTATATATATATATATATATATATATATATATATATATATATATATATATATATATATATATATATATATATATATATATATATATATATATATATATATATATATATATATATATATATATATATAGAGAGAGAGAGAGAGAGAGAGAGAGAGAGAGAGAGAGAGAGAGAGGATACAAGGGGAATAGGGTTTAGGGTTAGTGATTAACATGGGTCTAAACACTATACATGGACATCCATATAATGATACATAACACTCCCCCATGGATGTCCAATACTGGAGAGATTGCCTCGTTAAAACCTTATTAGATAAAACCCAGTGGGACAAAAATCTAATGAGGAAAAAGAGTACAATAATCTTCATGATACGCAATAAATGTTACCTCGTTAAAAACCTTGCATGGAAAACCCAGTGGGACAAAACCATGGCGAGGGAAAAAGAGTGCAACGCGTATTTACTCCCCCTGATTACAACATTGCTTGATGTCCTTGAGACGACGCAAACCGAGTCTGGTGATTAACTTGTCAAAAATCTTGTTTGGTAGTGCCTTCGTAAAAACATCCGCAAGATTGTCATAAGAAGAGATTTGTTGAACAGTAATAAAGCCGTCTTTCTGAAGATCATGAGTGAAAAATAACTTTGGCAAGATGTGCTTCGTTCTATCTCCTTTGATGAATCCTACCTTGAGCTGGGCGATACAAGCTGTATTGTCTTCGTGTAGGATAGTGGAGGCCTTAGTTTCAAGACATATACCGCAAGATTCTACAATGTGATGAATCATGGATCTTAACCATACACACTCTCGGCTTGCTTCATGAATCGCCAACAATTCTGCGTGGTTGGAAGAGGTGGCAGCTATCGTTTGCTTTACAGAGCGCCATGAGATGGGATTGTCACCACACGTGAATACATAACCGGTTTGTGAACGGCCATTATGAGGATCAGATAAATAACCAGCATCTGCAAAACCAACCAAATTTGTTTTGGATTTGTTAGAATAATATAAACCCATATCTGACGTACCTCTGAGATATCGAAGTAAATGCTTTACTCCATTCTAGTGTCTTTGAGTAGGACATGAACTGTATCTCGCTAATAAGTTGACAGAAAAGGATATGTCCGGTCTTGTCTGACTGGCGAGGTACATCAAGGCTCCAATCGCACTTAAGTATGGTACTTCAGGGCCGAGAATCTTTTCGTTCTCTTCTCGGGGTCGAAATGGATCAATCTTCACATCAAGTGGTCTTACTACCATTGGAGTATTTAGAGGATGTGCCTTGTCCATATTGAACTGTTTTAGTACTTTATCAATGTACGTTCCCTGGTGTAAGAGAATACCATTGTCAAGATGCTCAATTTGTAGGCCAAGACAAAATTTCGTCTTTCCTAGATCTTTCATCTCAAATTCTTTCTTTAGATATTCAACAGCTTTGGTAATCTCTTCAGAAGTACCAATAATATTCAAATCATCAACATAAACAGCAATAATCACAAATCCAGATCCAGATTTCTTTATGAATAGACAAGGGCAAATCGGATAATTTTTGTATCCTTCTATCAATAAATTTTCACTAAGGCGATTATACCACATCCTCCCGGATTGCTTCAAGCCATATAGTGATCTGTTTAGTTTGATTGAATATCGCTCACGAGGACTTGATTTCATCTTTTCGGGTAGCTTAAGACCCCCGGGAAGTTTCATGTATATCTCATTATCAAGTGAGCCATATAAATAGGCTGTAACAACGTCCATGAGGCGTAAATCAAGTCCCTCCCTCATAGTGAGGCTTATTAGATAACGAAATGTAGTTGCATCCATTGCCGGAGAGTATGTCTCCTCATAGTCAATGCCAGGTCATTGTGAAAAGCCTTGTGCAACTAATCGAGCTTTATATCTGACTATTTCGCCCTTTTCGTTTCTTTTTCGCACAAACACCCATCTATAACCCACGGGTTTTACTTCGTCGGGTGTGCGAATTACGGGTCCAAACACATCACGTTTGGCCAATGATTTTAACTCTACCTCAATGGCATCTTTCCAATTTGGCAAATCAATTCTACGTCTGCACTGATCAACAGACTTTGGTTCATGATCCTCATTTTCATGCATGATATCTAGCGCTACATTAAATGCAAAAACACCATCATCGACGTCGACTGTATTTCGGTTCCATATTTGTCTAGACATGATATAATTTATCGAGATCTCTTCATCATTTTCAAGTACCTGAGTCTCTTCTGGAGACATATTCTCAGTCATGTCGTCAGACTTTTCCGGGGACTTTTCAAAACTCACTTCTTCCTCAGATTTTGCTCCTTTACGTTTTCGAGGATTTTTATCTTTGGAACCAATTGGTCTACCACGCTTCCGGGACTACAATTTTAGCTGGAGCATTTACAGCTGGTATATGAGATTTAATCACACCTTTCGGATCAGTGAAAGCATCGGGTAATTGATTTGCCAATCGTTGTAAATTAATTATCTTTTGAACTTCGAGTTCACATTGTTTGGTACGAGGATCTAAATGAGATAATGATAATTCATTCCAACTTATCTCTTTGTCCAGCTGTTTATTATCTTCCCCTAATGTCGGGAAAACTGATTCATCAAAATGATAATCAGCGAAGCGGGCTGTAAATAGATCACCTGTAGATGGTTCTAAATACTTGATAATCGATGAAGATTCATACCCGACATATATTCCCAACCTCCTTTGAGGTCCCATCTTTGTACGTTGTGGCGGGTTAATTGGAACAAACACCGCACAACCAAAAATTCTTAGATGAGAAACATTTGGTTCTTGACCAAAGACCAATTTTAGGGGGGATGATGTATGATAACTTGTTGGTCTAATGCGAATTAATGATGCTGCGAGCAAAACTGCATGTCCCCATGCGGAAGTAGGTAATTTAGACCTCATAAGCATTGGTCTCGCAATCAACTGAATGCGTTTAATTAATGATTCGGCAAGGCCATTTTGAGTATGAACATGTGCTACAGGGTGTTCAACACCTATCCCAATAGACATACAATAATCATCAAAAGTTTGTGAGCTGAATTCACCCGCATTGTCAAAACGAATAGCCTTAATGGGATAATCTGGAAAGTGAGCTCTTAATCTTATCAATTGGGCCAGTAACCGCACAAACGCAAGGTTGCGGGTTGATAACAAAGACACTGTGACCATCTTGTAGATGCGTCAATTGGAACCATAAAGTAACGAAATGGTCCACTTAGTGGATGTATAGGTCAACAAATATCACCTTGTATCCTTTCCAGAAATGCCAGGGATTCATTCCCAAATTTAGACGGCGATGGTCTAATTATTAATTTACCTTGTGCACAAGCAGCACATGAAAATTCTTTGGACTGAAAAACCTTATGGTCCTTTAATGAATGTCCACGTGAATTTTGGATTATTTTTCGCATCATCACTGATCCGGGATGACCAAATCGATCATGCCACATGATGAAATTTGTTTTATCAGTAACCTTTCGATTTACTACAACGTGTGATTCAATTGTACTAATTGTCGTATAGTACAAGCCGGAGGACAAAGTAGTAAATCTCTCCAATACACTTTTATTGTTCGAATGCGAACATGTAATATAGAGGTATTCAATGCCTCTTTCATTTGATGTCTCAACGTGATATCCGTTTCTACGAATATCATTAAAACTCAGCAAATTTGTTTTTGCCTGTGGAGAATACAAAGCCTCCTGAATTTCAATAATTGTCCCTTTTGGTAACAAAATCTTAGCTCTTCCGGAGCCTTCAATTAGTTTTGTACTACCGGCAATAGTATTAACATTTGCCTTTTTCTCTTTCAATAAAGCAAAATACTTTTTATCCGTAAGGATAGAATGTGTTGTCGCACTATCGATGAGACATATATCTGCTACCGTAGCGTCCAAAATCTTCATGGAAAAATAAAAATAAAATAAAATAACATAAGATGGATTGTAAATAAAATTGTTTAGTGGTGAATGTTTTATTCTAATGCAAAAATTTAATATTCATTCATGAAACAAACATAATAAAATGATAATTTAATGCGATTACAAAGTATTTAATAGATTCTCATTAATAATTAATGCAAATAATAAAACTTAATAATAATAATGTCCATTGACAAATAATTATTTAAACTAAAAAAAAAATATGATGACAAAATCCGATATAAAGTGCTTAATAATAATAATAGTATATTAATACTAATAATTAATCTTGTGGCTCGAAACTTCCGTCACCAATCAGGTGATCAATTCTTCCATCGGGGTCTGAAAAGAAATCTGAGACATCCAAATCACCAATATTATAATTATCTCCATCACCAAAATTTGTCTCAACATCTTTCTCAGCAACAAAATTTGCTTCAATTTTCTTCCCTTTATTTTTAAGGGACTGATGATAAAGATTCACAAGATGTCCGGGTGTACGACATGTACGGGCCCAATGACTATTATCACCACAACGGTGGCATGAACTACCGACCAGGATATTCTTTTCGCGTGGACCATCATTTTCTTCTCGTTTATGGCGAGAAAATGAGTTTTCAAATTTTCCACCTCTAGCACCTCGATAATTATTTCTCCCTCGTCCACGTCCACGTCCATGGCCTCTACCGTGACTTCTATTATTATAATTATTATCATATTTCGTCGCATTCACTTCTGGGAATGGATCAGATCCAGTTGGACGGGATTGGTGATTTTTCAACAGAATTTCATTATTCTGTTCAGCCACAAGCAAGCAAGAAATCAACTCAGAGTATTTTTTAAAGCCTCTCTGACGGTATTGCTGCGATAAAACCAATTGTGACCCATGAAAGGTCTGATATGTTTTTTCCAACATATCTGGATCAGATATTTTTTCGCCACACAAATTTAATTGTGAGGTAATTCTGAACATGGCTGAATTATAATCACTAACGGATTTAAAATCCTGTAATCTCAGATGGATCCACTGATGTCGAGTTCTAAATAAAATTACCAATTTCAAGTGGTCATATCTTTCTTTCAGATTTGCCCATAAGACCAAAGGGTCTTTCACAGTTAAGTATTCAATTTTCAGCCCTTCACATAGATGGTGACGAATAAAAATTACAGCTTTCGCCTTGTTCTGGGGAGATGAATTATTCCCCACTTTGATAGCGTCACCAAGACCATTAGCATTCAGGTGCATTTCCGCATCTAATGCCCATTCTATATAGTTCTTGCCAGAGATATCAAGGGCATTAAATTCAAGTTTCACCAAATTCGACATGATAACTATATAAAAAAAATAAAAAAAAATATTAGTTATATTAAACTGAGACCAATAAAGAATTGTGATAAAAAAAAAATAATGAATCATCGCACCAATAAGTCGGTTATCATAAAAAAATAGTGTAGATATAAAATCGGTGTGATGTTTAACCAATATTCAATTAAATTATGGATGAATTGCGATGTATACTTATGAAAGTATAATCACATAGAAAAATAATAATAATCCCTTGATTACGTACAAAAATTGGATCAAATAAATTGATCATGCATGTGGAACAATAAATTGAGAATTGATATTTACGTGTAATTTTTTTTTTCTTTTACCTGAAGAAGAAAAATAGTGTTAGAGTTCGTGCTGATAACGTGTTGTGAAAGAGAATTAAGAACAGAGGAGAGAATTGAGAGAGGTGTTTATTCCTTAATGATGAGTACTTTTATATATACATATATATATATATATATATATATATATATATATATATATATATATAGGATACAAGGGGAATAGGGTTTAGGGTTAGTGATTCACATGGGTCTAAACACTATACATGGATGTCCATATAATGATACATAACAAAATATAAATAATCCGATATAATGAGACTATACATGGATGTCCATATAATGAGACTAACAAAATAAAATGGAGGGGTGTATATGTAGAGCTGGCAAGCATGACCCAACCCGATTGACTCGACCCAAAATCCAAGTAAAATTTACCCAATCTAACCCGAAAATGTGATGACATACATGACCCAAGTTGACCGGACTCAATGATGATCCGTAACCCGATACGACCCACTTCCGGCTGACCCAAACCCGAACCCGACCCGATTCGTAACCCGAGACGACCTGATAAAGTATCTACCTGAAAATGACCAGACGTCAAAAGCTGACCCGACCTGATCTAATGAAGATTAGAAAAAAGATAACTCATAAATATTTTTTAAAAAATGTTAAATTAAAATATTTTTTAGTTTTTTTTCCATATGTTCTTGACCAAATATCATTAAGAAAAACAAAAAAAACTTGTAAATATTAAATAAAAATTGTTTTTAATATATTAAAATCCTTTATAAAAATCGCTATAATCTTACCTAAGTCGACTTGACTAATTATTGATCCAACAAGACTAGACCCGACCCAACCTGAACCCGATCCGTTCGATTTTCACCTCTAATATTGTCATATACTAAAAATTTCATCATTTGTAGTATTTGCGGTTTTAATGTTGTTGTTATATATGGTTTCATATAAAATTATCTTTAAAATCTATTAGAAAAAATGAACATTATAAATAATAAAGAACAAAATTCTTTTTATAAATGATTCTCTCTTCGTTCATTATTTTTTTCCTCATTTCATTAATATTTGAGAGGACTATTTTAATTAAACGGGGCAAAAGATAATGAAAGGAGGGGGTAAATAATAAAAAATAAAAATAAATTAAAAAAAAAACGGATAATGAATTGATGGTTTAAACCAGACCAGACCATGCAAAACCTAGTCCGACCCGATAATGACCCAAAAGCGATAATGACCCAACCCGAGAATGATCTGAACTCGACCCGAACCCGAACCAGACTTTGATGACTTAACAACTCAACCGAATGACTCGAACCTGATCCAACCTGAACCCGAGACAAAATTTGAACCAAGTAACCGGACCCAAAACCTACCTGAAGGTAGTGTAGACACCTAGATTTGGACATGGTGGCTGCAGGAGTGCCTGACAAACACCCGATGATGAACGGACTACAACACAACACGATTTTACGATATTTTAGACGGTTTTTCTACAGAAAGGATAAACTAAATACTCGGAAAAATTAATTCAACATCAAGACAGTCTTGGTCGTGTCATTACGATCGCATCAACACTAACTAAAGTCAATTCTGACTCCGGGGCTCCGAATCGGTCCCGAAACACGCAAATTCAAAATCAAGCCAACGCGTTAGACCAAGTCGAATCTCGGGATGTACGCCTGAGGCCCAACAGCGCACACTAGGGAAAAGGACGGGAGAGTTGGCGAATAAGCAATCACAAAGATCACGTATATCTCCGTTTTGGAAACTTTTCAAATCAGAACTTCAAAATCTCGGGCGCCCAGTGGGACACTCCTGAGAATCGCATCGCCTGGTGTCAGGCGCCTCACTATTGGGTGGCACGACGTGCTGCGCTTGAAATCTCGTATTGGATACAAGAAAAAATATAAATACACCCTCATTCGCTCATAATCGACACACCACAACCTTCTCCTCTCTTACGAGCCCCACACAATATGCAGCTCTTCTTTAGCGTTGCACTCCATGACATTAGGATCAACCCACTCGATCGTTATCTCCTCAATTCACATTCTACGAATCAACGCTACTCTTCGTAGTTCCTCGAGTTCCTGACTCGAAAGGACGAAACAGAGCACCTACGTTGATCCGTCGACTTGCCATCCACCGTAGCGAAGCTCTGCCAAAATCGTCGCAGGACTACTCTAGGAGGATCATTCACTAGTAGAATTAATACCATTGGAACCTATTGAAAGGAACCGGTTGTAAATATAAGGGGTGCCTTAGACTCGCAAAAAAAAATTATATACCAATGGAACCGGTTGTTCATTAATAAGAGGTGCCAAAGGCATTGGATAAAATATTTGGACCCAACTAATTTTTTTTTGCACCTGTTGTAAGTTAAACCGGTTCCAAAGATCCAATTAATGAAACCTGCCTATACAACAAGAGGTTCCAAAGAGTGCATTACTTAATCAATGAAACCTGTCTCTACAAAAAGAGGTTCCAAAGGGTATTAATTAAATTCAAATCCAGAAATTACAAACCTGTGAAACAACGAAATCAGAAATTGCAAACATCTCTCAAAACCCACAAAATGAAACCCTAATATTTTGAGTAACGAACCGAAGCGAAGCGAAGAAGACGAACAGAAGAACACCGAATCGAAGACGACGAACTAAAGAAGACGAATTGAAGAGAAGATGAAATCAAACCCAGCCACGAAAACGGAGAAAACCTTACCCCAATCCTAATTCGATTTAAGTTCTGCAGTTTGATTTAAGGTAAGGATTTAAGTTGTGCAATTACGTATATGAATTAAAGTTCTATAATTTGATGGTTCTGCAATTTTTAGACGAAGAGGTAGAACCAATGTAGGGTCGGTTCAGGGAGTGCGACGGCGACGAAGACACGATGTACAAAGAACTGACGAACAGTAACCTAAGGTAAGAATTCGTATTGAAATATGTTTAATCTATGGATTTCAGGGTCAAGGATTTAGATTCGATCTGGATTTGATCAAATTAAACTATATGTACAGTTGTCGCGTTTTGCATCCAATTTAAGCGAAATAAGAGTAAACAATTCCTCACAAAAGGGGACAACTAGAAAAAAGAGTAGATAATAGTGTTCCTACTAGTTATAATCTTGGTGTTGGCGGTTTGCAATTAGCACTTGTTTTTCTAAATTGCTAAATCTTGTTAACTATGAGTTTAAAGTTGACTAGCATTCTGAGGGTAGATTATCATACGACGCGACCTATGAGGAAGTGGCAGGTATCGAGACGGAGGCCTGGACTAATGCTACAAAGGAGTATCAAGAGATGGCGGCGGATATGTGTGGCCAAAAGCTTGCTCCTAACTTGCCTTACATTAAGTCTTTGTTTTTAGGTTGGTTTGAGCCGTTAAAAGATGTCATTAGTGCGCAACAAGGAATTGTTTAAAAGAGTGAAGAAAAACCCGGCGGCGTATGGAGCCTATTTTGTTGAGTTGCCTGCTGATATTATGGCGGTTATTACAATGCATAAGCTGATTAGTTTCTTGATGGGTGGTGATGGCCTTGAGGGTGTCACAGTTAAGTATGTGCCTACTCAAATTGGTGAAGCTATAGAGCATGAGGTACCGTAGTATTGTATTATATTCGTATCATATATCCTTTGACATTAATGAGTTTAGTTAATCGAACCAATGCATCTTTCCCAGGTTAACCTTAGGAGATTTCTGGCAAAATCGAAGAAGAAATTTACACCGAACAGTAATGGTGAGGAGGATGCTGCAGCAAAAGAGCAAGTGCGACTTCAGAAAAAAAAAAAAGTGATAAATTTGATGAAGAAGCGAAAGGTTCGTGAAATTAGGCACATTGTGAAGAGACGAGTACAAAACCTTGGGTTGTGGATATTCAAGTACAGGTGTGAACTTTGTTAACTTAACTGTAGTATTAGTTATGTGCATATTATAAATTGATAAATTGTTGCATGGTTTAGCATGTAGCAATGAATTAGTCTTAGTTTTTTAAATAATATTTGTACCATTTTCTTTGTTTGTTAAAATTGAATAGTTTTGGTTATCATATTGTAATCAATATATAATAGGTTTACCATTCCATTTTTTTCAAGTATATTCTTTTCAAACATATTAATTTTTCTTGATTCTGTTGTTTTTAGTTTTTGAGCCAAGTTAAATACTAAAAATTACATCTTGTCATTAGGAACTACTGTCATGATCCCTACATTACATCTTAATGGGTGGTATCCAAGTCAGTCCCTCCTCTTCGCTAATCTATTATTATCATTGCATTGCAAAATGTATGTATGTAAATATGTGATGGATGATCCTGTGTGCATGCAGGGTGACAAAGCAAGAGTAGTGCAAACCATGCTATTTGTGCAAGGCATTAATACTCTATTACAATCTCTGTTTGGTACCTGCTTACCAACTGTCATTATATTGGCGCCTCCTATGCTTATATGGTCTGTATTATATCCATCATCAACAACCCATCTTTCTCGAAGCTTGATGAGTACCAGGTACCAAGCTCTCTTACTTTATCGTATCTCTCTACTTCTTCCATTTCTTCTTCTGCAACTTCTTTCTTTTGTCCACCCTTTAATTACTACATCTATTTTCCAGTAACTCTTGCTCTTTGCTTTAACTTATGTAAAAGAAAAAAGGTTTTCTACCACCCACTTAACTTATCCTACGAGCTTACCGAGGTATGTGTCATGTTGACATTTGCTATGATTAAAAGATATGTCATGTTGTAAAAAGCTTCTAGAAATCATCTTCAATGTTTTTGAGAATTTTCAGATTATATCACAGTATATTTCTATATAGTAATATGTGATGGGCTAAATCAAGATTGTGTGTAAACCCTCTAGTCTTCTTTTTCATCGAGGAGCAGATGATCGTTCCATGTCTGATCAAGGAGAGTCTCAAAATGGTCTATTAAGTGAGTGAATGTGATGAAGGAGTTGACCAACACGACTACACATGATGACTGTAATTTCATTATTGTCATCTTTTTCCCTTTTTAGATAAATTTCAGGTGTTCAGTTTTTTATTTAGCTCTTCCTTGTCTTTCAATACTTAAACATGAGTTGTTTTTCTCTATCTATTTGCGCTTCTTCCATTGTAAATGTTCATGTTAAGTTTGCTTCAAATTGTAAATTATATTCCGTATGTACTAAATATATGCCCGTACTTCCGTAGTTAACTAGAGTCTACTACTGCTTCCCTCATAAGATTGTAGCTTTTGCCGTTTTTTTTTCTTTGCTCTCGTTGTGTCTTAATAACATGACGCGTACTTGGAAACATAGCTTAATGCCCCTGATTTTAGCGTGTTTCATATACTACCTAATAAGCTTTAATGTGTGTTACTCTTCTAATTGTTTCTAAATCAAAGTTACTTAATTTTTTATCCCTTTCAAAACTTGTTGCAGGAGTGGAGAGATCTAAAGTAGCCACTTTGGGTGTTACCAAAAGACAATAGATTGTAGTATGATCTTATCGGAGTAGAGGCATTAACTTAAACGAAAGTGAGTATTTGTCGCAATTCTCTTCCCTTAATTATTTTTCTACAAGCCGAAGAGAATACTAGGGTGTAGGAGAGGAGAGCTTCCTTATTTCAAGGAAGGAACCATGAATAAAAAGAAGATTGTAGCATGTATGGTGTGTGAATGACCGATTAATTGATGTGAAGAAGATTGCAGTATGTACGATGACAGATACAAATATTTTTTGTAATTTTTAGTTTAATATTAATTAAAATAATATTTTGCAATTTTGTGGCAATCTTTTATTTAATTAATTTATCATGTAAATATATTGTTGATGTGCGTTGATTATCTTTTATATACTATTTTCCTGTATTTGAATATGCAATATTTTAAAAAAAAAAACACCCTTTGGAACCGGTTGTTTATTACAACAGGTTCCAATGATACACCTTTCGAACCGGTTGTGAATTACAATAAGTTCCATTGACATACCCTTTGGAACCGGTTATAATCACAACAGGTTCCAATGGGACACCTTTGGAACCGGTTGTGAATTACAACAGGTTCCAATGCTTACCCTTTGGAACCGGTTCCACCAACAACCGGTCCAAAGGTGACCTTTGGAACCTTCCTACAACCGGTTCCAAAGCTCCAGACCAAAGGAATCTGCGGCAGTAGAACCTATGGAAATAGGTTCCAAAGGGTAGTTTACAACCGGTTCCAATGGGTAGTTTTCTACTAGTGATTCCGTCAAAGTCGATATTGTCAATAGGTTGTCGTCTTAACCAAACGTTACATATCGCATTTTAATTATGCATTTTGACGTCGTCAAGTCCGACCTATGTGGATACTAATTCTACGATGGATCCACCATTTGCACTCCAAATGGTGTAAATGTCTAACTCCTGTTTTGCCCAGTCAAGACCAACTCGTCTAAAATACATAACATCCACAACATCAACCTCAAATCTAAAACACCTAAATCAAATCCGAGTAGTCGTTATAAGATTCATTCTTGATCGTCTACACATCGTACTTCGTTTAGTGTACATTCTGAGGGTGTAACTCCTCATACAATGTGATTTACTTACATTACGCACTTTACCGCTCTCGTATGATTTATTGCTTTTAAGACCATAATCGCATGCTAAATCACCTAACACGAAATCGAAATGTAAACAAACTAACGTTAACCAAAACAAGCAGTGGTCTAGTCCCGTATTAATCTCGATGCTCACAAGTCACACCTCACATGTTGCTCGACGGATCCTTATTAATACGGAACCGACGCACTTTAAGCAAAATACAAGTTAAGGAATATCACGAGAATGACTAATATCCGTATTATCACGTTAAAACCAATTTGATAATACGAATACTATCTAGTACTCTCTACTCTCCTACGTGCATTTTTACATGACCTGCTTGTCAAATGAAATCACATGTAAAGAATGTAAAAACATTTACTTCGGCGACAAACTTACTTGTCCCTAAAACAACCAACGTAACAAAGGCATAGGGTTAAAACAACAGATGTTATCCCATTTACGCCACATTGGAACGAAGTTATCAGCCCACTAATTGATTAGTGGAGGCCGCTACGTGCGGGTGGTATTGGGTGTTAACGTCTATCGGATGTTGGCTTCCCAATACATACCCTCACCCCTTACTCAGATTCTACGGTTTCCGGATATCCGAAACCATTGGGAATGAGAGTCATTCTAGACATGGAATGCTTAAGGGTACAAGTCTTTATTTTTAGGTCCCCGTGTCACTCAGCTTTGAATCGACTAAGGATTAATGGTGACTTGAACGATTTCCGAGTATCCCAAAATTACTCGGTGGCGACTCCACAAATCGGCATCAAATTCGGTTCAAAAAAACGGTCGCCAGACCAAATGAATCGCCTTTAAACATTTACAACCACATCTCGATCGATTCAACGGAAACATAGATGCCCCCATACATCTATCTAGTACAATTCAAATAGTCGACCAAATCGAGGTTCGACACTTCACCCCGAACGAGGGATCAGACCAGCCCAGACCAGCGTGTGACGGGCCGTCTAAGTGGCGGCCGCGACGGTCCGCGCGAGTGCGCGCGGCGAGCGGGTGACCAAGTCCATAGTTTGGAGACTTCGTTGGGGAAATGGAAACAAATTTTAGCGGTGGTGTAATTCGAACGAGGTCGGTGAAGCCCATTTCCTATTTCCTTTGTGGTCACTACAAGTTTTCGGCCCTAAAAAGGTCACCTTAACTGATTTAGGACCAATCGACCTTCTTATGATAAGGTTCTCGAACTAGACCCGTGAAGAGGCCCCAGATTGACATTCTGGCCGTCCAAGGTAGTCACATATTCAGTGAATATGCCAAGCGAAATGCTCCGAGTGGAACAGGGAAACCGCACATCCTCACTGCGGGTGATACATCCCGGGCGAAGCGAGGACTTTTCATAGGCGATAGCCTACCCGCGTCTGCATCCTGCATGTGTGTATGCTTGTTTAGCTATGTGTAGCATGTTATGACAACCCGAATAAGACATTGAATTCCGGATTAAACCACGATAACATATTCAACTACACCAAACTCTGTTTTCAAAAGGTCATTTTTTAGCACCGTCATTCCGGCCGCGTCGTTTCCAAAGTCAAACTTTTCAAACCCGTTTTAGTGCCGTTGTACAGGCCAAATTCACACCCTTTAAAACCCATTTTTAGCGCCGTTATGCTAGCCAAATCAAAAACTCCCCATTTTCAAAACACCGTCATACTGTTAGTATCGCCAAAACTTCAACCAAAGGAATCAAGGCATCTAACACGGTTACATTTCCCCTTTCAAAAAAATTCCACACGTACTATTACTATCGCCAAAATTCCAATCAATAGATCTAAGGTATCTAACATGGTTACATTTTCCGTACACAAAGCATTTTTACATATACCATTACCATCACCAAAATTCCAATCAATTCAATCAAGGTATATTAACACGGTTGCACTCTCCCTTTCAAAACTTCGCTACCACCACTTAAATTCCCATAACGAGAATCTAGCTACAAAACGCGGTCGAACTTCCATTTTAAGCGCCACCATGGCCATCATGTTTTCTACAAAACACCTTCCGTCAAATCATCTCCCTCTAGTAGATCCGAGTCCGTTAGGCGTTTCGCCGAATACACCAAGTGTCTAAAAGCACATGAGTCCCAAAACTCAATGACCACAAACACGCGTGAATCAAGGGTCTCTATAATCCCCTAGAAATTCTAACGCGATACAGTGGCGGAAACACTGTATAGTTGGGATTAAAACACACTGACAAACTATATCTTATAAAAGAAACGGTAAGTCAATACAAAGGCTTTTTTTTATAAAAGAGCTAAAAAGGAAATTCTCCGAATAGGTTTATACAAATCTATAAATCGTGAATGAAGAAAGAGTAGGATCCACGCTAGTCGCTAGCTCACACCCAAAAACCCAGCAGCAAATACCTGTCATGTTATAAACATAACAGCCACGTCAGTGGAGAGTAACTTGGACGTTCTCCCAGCCGTACGTATTATATCATATGGAAAATAATAGTATCATTATATCAAAATATTTAAAAAGAGAAAACATTAAAATGATAAATAAAAATAAGTTTTCAGCGAAACTTAAAGCACTTGGCAACCAGCAAGTCAAAATCAACCGATAATAATAATATTCAAAAATGGCGTTATGTAAATTCGATCAGTGTGCACAAGGCTAGACTTTCACTAGGATAATAATGGAAACAAGCTTCGAGAACTGTAGACTTAACTCATAACAGAATCCAGACTCTAACTAGGCAAATCAACTATAACAGGTCTGCGTGCAGCGAGGTTTTGGTTTAAGTAGTATACACCCCTCCTAGATACCAAATGTATCCAGTTCAACTGACGGCGACTAAGCTAACACGATGCGATATCTAGCTTAAGGGCACAATGCACACTCTCCTAAACACAAACCATGCTCAGTTCAACAACCAATGTGCCCCATAAAGACACACTAGCCTTATAGTTGATGGTAAAAACGTACATCCCAGACTATATTACTCTAACCCAGTCTTTATTCCATAACTCCAAAACAAGACATTATCGATATAAACAAAAGATATAATCATTATAATAATATGGAGATAAAAGAAATAAACATTTTATATTAAAATGGAAACTTTCTATAAATAGCAACTTACTAATTTTAGAAATTAGTTAAAATAGAAATTCTGTTATAGAAAATACTTAAATTATTAAAATAAGTGAAATGTATTAAAACAGCATTTCTAACAAAATTAACATTTCATTATTATCGTCGTTATCGTAACTTTAATATATTTCTAAATTCGTTACACAAAATATAAATAAAATACAATAAGTCAATATATAGTATTTTATAAATAATTAAAAAAATTTAGTTAAAACTATAAATTTTAGAAAAGAAATGTTTTAAGAGAAACGATATCAAAATTAATTGAGTCAACGAGTTTCATAAATGAAATGAGATTTACAAAGATTTCAAATTATTTTTAACAAATAGCTTTTATTAATAAATAATACGGATTTTACTAAAAATAGTCAATTGGAAACAAATAAGAAATTATTAGTGAAAATAATCTTGACTAAAAACGTATTTAAAACAAAATCGACTACTTTCTCATTTATTAATATAAGTTGTAAAACGAAATTAATTTATTGAACAAGTATACAAATCTCGATTATAATATAAAAATATAATTTTGAGTTAAAATTATAAATTAATGAAATATGACGAAAATATGAAACCGACATTATTTAGTTACTAGTGTCACGATAACCAACAAAATATTATAACGATCATATATAATAAATTACTAACGATTTATAAAATGATATCGAAAGTTGTAAAATATTTATAAAGCACACGATTTTAAAGAATATTATTAGCAAATAATAAATAGCTAAAATAGATAACCGAAGTTAAAAATATTTATTACATACTACTACTCAAACATACGATATAAATTGAGTAACGTCCTAAAGTTACCTTAAGCTAAACGTCGAAGCAATCCCTTAAATCCGTTGTCCAAGCTCCCATCAATCTGATTGTTGTTCTACGAAACAATTTAGAGACTCTCACGGGGATCCAAAACACGAAGACACGGCACAAAAGAGTCGGAATTAGAGAAAGTTGGAAAAAGGCTAGAGTTGACACAGAAAACGCAACATAAATCACGAACAGGTCAACGGAATTGAGGACGATAATGAAAGAGAGCATCAAAAATGTACACTAGCATCACCAACAAAGGCAGAAAACGAAGTAGAGACGAACGAAATAGAGAGAAAACAACGAGCATCGCTCATACTACCATCAGATAATAAACAAGGCACGAGGTTAGGCGTAACAGATGCACAAACAGCAGGAAAAAGAACTAAGACAAACAAAGGGAAAAGAAAAGGGACAGCAACGTGACAACAACAGTAGTAGCGAGATCCAAACTAACAAGGATGAAGGCGGGAAAACCGATAGCAGCTACACGAGCAGGACACCAGCAACACATACAAAAAGAACATAAAAGAAACAAACGCAGAAGCAGATGACAAAAAGAGCAGCATCAACGAAAACGAGATGATCGAACATCAACGGCAACAGTACGACAGCAGCAACGCAGACGACTGTACCAGCGAAAGCACGCGGCAACAAAAATAGAAGGAAGAAGGAGGAGAAGCAGAACAGGGAGACGGAAATCAGCAAGTGAACAACATAAAACAACGGCAGACAAGACAACAGTAGCGCGGCAGCACGGCAACTAAACAGAAAAGAACAAAAAGAGAATTCGAGCAGAAAAGACAGTAGCAGCAGTAACAAAACACAGCAAACGATGACGATGATCACGAAGAAGAAGAAGAAGAAGAAGAAGAAGAAGAAGAAGAGAAGAAGAAGGAAAAGAAAAGAGAAGAGGATCTACCTCGACTTAGCATGCAACAACAACGACGCAGAGAGAACCGAGGAGGACTAGAGTTTAATCTTGCCACACCAAGATCACGCAGCAGCATCGAAGACAGAGGAAAACAGAGGGGTCGGTGGATGAAGATTGATGATAAAGAACGGATAAGGTGAAGGATGCAAAAAGGATGGTGATGGTGGCTGCCGAAAGAATCAATACGGAGGGTAAGTTAGCAGACAAAGCAAATAAGAAGGAAAGAGGAACGAAGAGGTTGTCAAGGGAAAAGAATAAGGGGAGTAGGGGAGTTGAACGTGAATGAGTGGGAAAACAAGAGGAAGGTGAAATGAATACGTGGAGCGGTGGAAACAGTAAAAGAGAGAGAGGGAATGAATCACTTTGGTGTGCAACAATTAAAAGATGTTAGGAAAACAACGAATAGGTGTCACTAGGACACGGGTTCGAGGAACGTAAGTTGACTGATCCAAGAAATCGAATTAAAATCGAGTCAATAAAATTAATAAATAATCGGGCCGTCAAATAAAATGAGTAAATAAAGTATTCGAGATGAAAACGAAGCTTATAGAAATAAATAATTAGACAATGAAATAGTATTTTTCGATAAATAATAAATCTTCGATAAAGTGAATTAAATTGATTTCTCGAGGAAAGGTAATAGATGTTTTGACGAAACTTAAAATAAACGAGCTTCGAGCCGAAAATAGAAATTCGAGCTTAAATATAAATAAATAAAAAAGAATTTAGAATTTAAATCGCCGAAATAGACTTTCGATAAGAATTAAATTAAATGTATAAAATAAATCGAAACAGAAATAAAATCATGTTTTAAATCTAAGAAGAGTTTTCGAGACAAATAGAATTTTAGGAGTTTGAAACGATTAAACGACAAATTCGTTTTATAATAATTTTAAGAATTACGAGTTAAATCGTAGATAAAATAAAAATATGAACATAACTTTAATTTAATTTAATTTATAATATCAAGGGTGTTACAGTCTCATTTATGTGTCCCTCACCAACGAGCATTCCTCGAGTCGTCATCGAGTCACTTTCACGTCGTCCGGTGGATCCGTTCTCATCTTTGGTCCTTTTCAGTAGTCATGTCAGGGGACTCCAGCGTAGACCCAAGCAACCATAGCGGAAATGACGCTGGACAATCCGGAGATAACGCCGTAGGCACCCTAGCCAACATGATCCGAGATCTACAAGCCTCTATCATTGCTATGAACTCGTCCGTAAATAACATCGACGCCCGTCTTGTTCATCTAGTAGATAGGGCCTTGGACAAAAACCATAACGGGATCCTTAATAAGGTTCTGCTAAGTTCCACACCGTTAAACGATATTCCCGCCGGGGTCACCCCTAATGACTCTGTTCCACCACCTCAAGATGACATGTTACAATCTGCCATGAGTCCTATCGACTTCCTCGAAAACCAAATGCGCCTGAACCAAGGCAACAACGTCCACCTCGAAAATCATCGAAAGTTTGAGATGGTGAACAATCAACTTCCTGAAAACTTCTCCCTAACGGATATACCTATGTTCAAGGGAACCGAAGACCCACTCAACCATATCTGAGCCTTTAAGGATTACATGACTATCAAGGGAGTAAAACCAAACCTTTTTGCTCGGATATTCCCGTCATCCTTAGGCGACACACCTCGATATAGGTTTTTCTCCCTCGATCCCAAAAAGATATCCACATGGGATGACATAGCTGTCGAATTTGCGAAGCAGTATGCGGATAACTCCGAAACCCAAATCACTATCCGAAGCTTAGAGATCCTTTCCCAAAACGATAAAGAGGACTTCTCCGAGTTCTTAACTAGGTGGAGAAAGGAGAGCACCCAACTGGTAAACCGTCCTGATGAGGCCACATTAGTGGAAAAGTTTGTCAACAATCTCATGCCCACCTATGCATCACACCTCCGGTATCAAAACATCCGCGCCTTCAAAGATCTCTCTTCCTTAGGGATACGTCTAGAAGACGATATGAAAATGGGGGTATTCTCAAAAATAATGGGTAAAGGCTACCAAGGCCTAACCTCCTCCACTGGAGCCCGCTCCTACGGGTCGTCCAGAAATAACAAAACCGAAGAAATCCACTTAGTTGAACCAGCCACCAAAGGAATAACTAACTTCACCCCTCGGACGTTCTCCAAACTAGGCACGACTTACGCCGAGGCTTTAAAAAGGTTCGTCGAGCAAGGAAAGCTCAAACCATTGGGACACACGGTGGATCTACCTACCGATTAGAGAAGTGGCATGTGGAATGCCTACAAGTACTGCCATATTCATTGTGGCAACGGGCATGACACTGAATCCTTTTTTCGACTCAAGCACACCATACAAAACATGATCGAAAATGGGACGATTCCACTCCCCTTGCCCGAAAAGCCGAATAACACCTCAAACCCCTTCAGTGTCCATGCCATCTTTATTTATGTCATCGATTGCTCACATCTCATCCTAGAGGGGACGATGTTCTAAACATCGATGAAGACTCAGACGACCACGCTGAGTACACACCCAGTACTCCCACAGTGCCCGAAACAACGAGAGATATGACCCACATAATACTACAGCTGCACCCTTAGCTATTAAAAATTGAGGGAAGAATAGCTCGTATCGAATAAAAGATCGGGGCATTCCCCGAACCACCTTCCTCGGATTGTAAGGGGTCTATTAGGGGAAGCAACGCAAGTTCCCCTAAAACTTTAGCGTCAAAAAAGAGATATACTCGAATCAGGTTAGTTATGCATCCGCACTACGGAGGTTAACATCCCTTGAATTCGCCTCCTACGACCCATAGACCCGATGGCGGACCCCCTGATAAACTATAGGTCCAGCTATTGGTCCAAAGACAAGTACTGTCATTATCATAGGGGCAATGGCCACGATATAGAATCTTGCAAGCTCCTGAAAGACAAAGTGCAAGGATTGCTAGACACAGAAGCAGTAAAACTAGTGCTACTAACCAAGAGGCCAACACACCTCCTCACAAACAATTCCGAAGGAGGATGCCTTTGACTCCTCGAACACTTCGAGCTATCCCATGATCAAACGCTAACCATGCTAACGGCCGATGGACTCTTGTACTCTATGGCCCCAACACCTGATTCGCCTGTGAACAAAAGACCCATACACTGGAATGGTAACAAATGGTGTCGGTATCATCGAGGCCGAGGGAATGACATTAGTGAATGCCACGAGTTCCGACAACGCGCAGAATACGACAATGCGCGAGAATTCACGGAAGCAAGTGAACTTGTGTCCGAGTCAGAGTCTAGCTCGTCTTAGGGTCAAGACTTAATAAAATAATAAGTATTCTCCTTCTTATGCTTTGAGTCGGAGGTCTAGGGGCATGACCCTACCTCCTAGACTCCTATCTAAACGTACTATTTTTTGATTCCATCAATAAAGAAATAATCTTTTCTTTTTATTACTATGCGCCTCGACAAATGTTTGATTTAAAATATATACTTCTAGGTTATGACTCGATACTATGTCATTTATCGATAGCAATCAAACAAACCTTAAGCATAAGAACATCGACCAATTCAATAGCCTACTTTACCTTACCATAACCAAAATGGAAGAAACAATTGACGACCATAACACTCACAGAGTTGGACCTAACCTATACACCCCTTAAGGTCCTCAAGGGGAAGGTGGTGACTGACTTTTTAGTAGAAAACCCAATAGAGGAAACACATTCAACTGACACATGGTCTTTCCTTGATGAGGACATCCTATTCGCCAACAACGAGTCGTGGGATCTATAATTCGATGGCCTCTCAAGCATGAGGGTCTACGGTGTAGGAATCCTCTTAATATCCCCACAAGGTGATCATACACCCATATCCATAAAACTAGACTTTTCGGTAACCAACAACGCGGCCGAATACGAGGCCTGTCTAATAGGACTACGAGCCGCATTAACACTAGGGATTAAGAGCCTTAGGGTCCACGGAAATTCATCTCTAGTAGTCAACCAAGCCACAGGCATTTGGAAGGATTACAGCGAAAGCCTAGCTCCATACCAAAGGGAAATCAAAACAATCTCCCGAGAGTTTACCGAAATCGACTTTGTACACATCCCGCGTGAGGAAAATAATTTGCAGATGCACTAACCAAACTAGCCTCACTAATAAACATACGCGATAACTTCTTCTCTATGCCCATCTGTGTGGAGAGGAGCGAACGGCCGGCTTACAACCACAACATCGAAACCAATGACACCTCCGAAGAGCCTTGGTACAAAACGATCCTAGATTTCAATACCGATGGGTCGTACCGTTTCAATACCAACACAAAAAGCAAACGAGCCTTGAGAATGCTCGCCACCCACTACGTCCTAAGCCAAGGGCTATCATACAAACAAACCCCGTAAGGGGTACACCTTAGATGCGTAGACAAAACCCAATCCAAAAGAGTCATGGAAGAAGTACATGACGGGGAATGCGGACCCCACATGAGTGCACACACACTAGCCCGTAAAATAATGAGGCTAGGGTTACTACTGGATAACCCTAGAAGCAGACTGCCGGCATCATCATGTCCGCCACTGTCAAAATTGCCAAATATTCGCCAACATCCAACATATACCACCATACCCACTCTACACTACAACAACACCCTCGCCCTTCTCCACGTGGGGAATCGACATCATAGGAAGAGTACATCCATCCGGAACCAGCAGGCACTGTTTCATACTAGTAGGCATCGATTACTTTACCAAATGGGTTGAAGCAACATCCTACACAACACTAACCTCTAAACAATTAGTCAAATTCCTACAAAATAACATCATATGCCACAACGGCATACCACACGAGATCATCAGTGATCAGGGGGCTCATTTTAGATCCGACACCCAAGTACTCCTAGTCAAGTACAAAATCCAACGACACAAGTCATCCCCCTATAGGTCTCAAACAAACAGAGCTGCTATAAAGGCAGCAAACAAAACCATCATCACCATCCTTAAGAAGATGATAGATAATTACCAAGATTGACCCAACAAAATACCATTCGCATTATGGGGATACCGAACTCCCACCGGAGCCACACCATACTACCTAACCCGAGGTTCAGAAGTAGTACAACCAATAGAGTTAGAAATTCCTTCTCTAAGGATACTAGCCGAAAACGACATTCCCGAAGAGGAATGGAACCAAAAACGTTACGACGAGCTAGTCCTTTTAGATGAGCGTAGAATACACACACTATCCAATGTGCAAGCCTACTAACAAAGAATACAACGAGCCTTTAACAAACAAGTCAAGTCTCGAAACATACACGAGGAACATTTAGTGGTTAAGTCCATTAGAGCCCCACTTCCCGTCGATCCTAGGGGAAAGTTCAAACCTAACTGGGCAGGCCCTTACCTTATCAAGAAATTACTCACGGGAGGCGCCATGATAATTACCGACCTAGACGGACAAGAATTCTCAACCCCTACCAACATGGACCAACTTAAGCGCTATTATCCTTAGCCTCCTGACATCTCATCCTGATCACCAAATCAGGGTGAAAACCCATGCAAAAACACCCTAAGCATCCCGCATCGATAATTGGCATAACGAGTCCAAACCACAAAATCACTCGCACTTGATGAACTACGAACACGGTTTGATTCTGTCTAACCACGGATACGTAGGCAGCCCTCTCGAGGGTAAAACAAAAATTTTAAAAATCCACTGCAATCGATTCATGCAAAAATCGAAACTCATCATACGCTCCGATTAACAAAGTGATTATAATGACAAAGCACACTAAAAAAGCGAAACAAAAAAAACGACGAGCCGAGGACGGAGTGAAAACCCGAAAAGGCGCTTTGGGCAAAAGAAAGAATCGAGTTGCGAGCCGTCGAAAAAAAATGACGAGTCGAGGACGGAGTGAAAGCCCGGAAGGGCACTTCGAGCAAAATGAAGAATCGAGTTGCGAGCCGTTAAAACAAAAAAAAGCTAAAAAAAATAAGCAAAAAAAAGGTGACCCGACGACGGAGTGAGAACCCAAAAGGACGCTTCGGGCAAAATGAAGAATCGAGTTGTGAGCCACCACAATAAACAAAAAAAGAACGTGTGCTTCTCATTAATAAATCAAGCAAAATCGAGCCTTTGTCGAGGCCTCTACATCAAACATCTATCATCCGGATAACCCGAAAGCAAAGACAATGTATTAGCAAACTCCACAACACAGAATAGTACTAATACGCTACATAATATTACATAATATGACATAATAGTAAAGGTTGGGCCCTACCGGTCCATCTTTTCATTTCCCTTGCCCTTCGGGTGCGCTTTCTTAGGCTTCTCGTCATGGGCCTCTCGAATACAAGCGTTCACCTTTTCAGCTAGTTGTGGGCCCAACCAATTCCACGCGTCTTCAACATTTGCGTCGTTAATATGGGTCGTCTTGACCCTCTTGGACGTATTAACGGTACGAGGATTGGTAACACTGTTTTCGGTCGGGTGCTTAGCGACATTAGCCCGCATAGCTTCCTTATTCTGTAGTTCCGCAATCTCCACGGTTCTTAACCTCTCCCACTCCGTTGGATCTTCACAAACCCTCCACCGAGCATAGGAGGGAGATGTCCACCGAGTGTTCCCCTCGGGAACGACATGTATAGTCCTCCGTCTCCAAGTCATTTCAAATTTCCTAAAGGCACCCTTTCCCCAAACGGATGGGAATCGATAACAGTACAATAGTGTCAACCTCGGGAATGGTTTGTGCCTCGCCCATTTGGTGTGTCAACCTGTCAGGATAAACATAGACATATGCATTCAAGGATAAAATTCGCATAGTATGGGCCTACGATTAGAGCGGAAGGCCAATATATCTCTTAACATGCCACCACGGGACAATCCATCTAATAACGATCCCTCCATTGGCATGCAGACAAGTAAACCATTCGTCTTCGGTGCCATTACAATCCCGAAGAGGTACTACGCTCTGCATGACAAGTCTCTTGCAGTTGTAACCTTCGATGAGCCGAGGTGGCTCGATTAGACATAGTCTCTCCTGTAGCCATACCTACACGAACACAATACAACACAGTGTCACAACTTTGAACTAGGACAACTTCGAATAAAGTCAAAATTTGCACCATAACGTACCTGCAACACGTGCGTGCATGTCGAGACCCATTATAATCTCACCCAAGATAAGGGTGATTACCCGTGTTCCATTTCCATTACAACGTCAATGACGTGAGGGTTACCCCAACCAGCTTGCACTGATGCATCCTCAAACAAATAGTAATACACTATCACAATACTAAGATCACGCTTGCGAGCTAGAGGTGAGACACCATGACCACCCTTCTGTGAGAATTCCATAATAAGGCGCTCCAAATTAATACCACCTTCACCAAAGAAAACCTCGACCTCTTCCTGAAAAGGAATACCCAAAAACCGACGAAACCGCTCCACGGGAACATCACCTTGAACCGGGATAGAAGAGTGAAACTAATGCCACCCGCCGTGTAACACCCCGGCCCAATCCTAGGACCGGAAATGCTAACCTCGGTAGCTTGCCAGGCTTTTTACTGGTCCCACAGACCAACACGAGTTCTTTCCAGGGCATTTTGCCCTCACTCATGCGCATCCCGGAAACCTTCCCAGGAGATCACCCATTCTTAGACTACTCCCAGCCAAGCACGCTTAATAACTGCGGAGTTCTTTTGCATGGATGACCAGAAAAGAAAGTGCACTTTGTTCATATGAGTAGTATTTCAAATCCCGTTAAGAAAAGCTCATAAATAGGACATCTTCAATCAATGTGGGGTGTTTCAATCACTCCCACTTGAAGAACGCAACGTCCTCGTTACGCCTGGCAGCATAACCGTTGACCCAGAATCCACCCCTGCTAGGTACCAAATACACGGTCGCAGGGTTGCTTTGATACCATTTGTAACATCCCGGCCTAATCATAGGACCGGAAATGTTAACCGCGGTAGCTAGCCAGGCTTTGTACTGGTCCCACAGACCAGCACGAGTCTTTTCCAGCGCATTTATTCCTCACTCATGTGCATCCTGAAAACTTCCCAGGAGGTCACCCATCCTTAGACTACTCCTAACCAAGCACGCTTAAGTGCGAAGTTCTTTTGCATGGATGACCAGAAAAGAACGTGCACTTTGTTCATATGAGTAGTACTTCAAATCCCTTTAAGCAAAGCTCATAAACAGGATATCTTCAATCAATGTGGGGTGTTTCACGCCGATCACGTCTATCTCCTTGGGCAAAGGACACTCCTCACCCCGCAGAAATGTAAATACATGATACTTAGCATTCCGAAAGCGCGAATACGTGCTTAGGAACTCATCTTGCATCTTAATTTGCTTCAATGAATTAACAACAAACAAACCGTCACTTAACAAATCTTCAACTTCACCTTTCCTGAAAGAAATCATCCACTCGGTCAAAAGATGGCCAAAACCCGACATGACTCGACAAATCAAGAAGAGCTATCAAGACACTTGGGTATCAATTATGTCTAAAAGAGAAAACCCATAACCCGTATATATAGCTACAATAGCGTCGTAATTAGGAAAATTACGAAAAGTTTCCATAATCGAGAACCTGGCCGCCCCAAGCGACTGAGAATTCGGCCGCCCGGGGCCAGGCATCTGAAAACCAGGACGTCGGGGGGCCAGAGCCTGAGTTCCAAGCTCCCCTTGTGACGCGCCTCATTCCGCTATTATTCGACAACTTCGAGAGATAAGGATGACTTCCTAAATCAGTCCAAAGCTAAAAAAGACGATACAAGCACAATGCAAAAACGAAAGTTCCTTTATCAGCAACGGACGGCTCATTTTCGTCACTCCAATCCACCGAACTTAGACATTTTTTAATTTCTTCTTTTGGGGATAGGCTACCCCACCTAGGCGTGTTGTAGCCCCCCTACACGGCATTGTCAATAAAGCATAAAAAGTGGCCCAACTTTTTTTATTTTACCCTGCTTTGTACACAAGCGTCATTATCCAAATATGATTTCACACGTCTTCAACATTACACACAAACTTGGTCAGAATGCCACTCATAAAACGCTTTGTACATGTTTTGCACAATCCGAATCATATGTTTTAATCGACGTTCTACTTGATCCAATTCCTGGCTCAAATTAGCAAATTTTAAGCATCCTAAAAGCATTTTCACACTCTCAATCAATCCTAATGCACTTAAAACATCCTAAATCATGGCTCAACCATAAGCAAATCAACCTTGGAGTGTTTACGTGATTACTTGTTATCTAAGCTAACATTTCAGGGTTTAAAGCAAGTCGGTCGAGCACAAGAAGTTTGATCAAATATACAAATATACAAATCCGATACAAATCCGAGTTTACAAACTAGGGAGGACCCTAAGAAGGCTACTGTTAATGCCAATACAAGATCACCGATGTGTAGACACCCGCATTTTGACCGCCAGGTGTCTATGGCAGTTTCCAAAAAACACCCGATGATGATCGGACGCTAACGTGTTTCTATGCGCTCGGATACGGGCTCAAATCCATTAATCGTTGGCTAACACACTTACGGAGTACAAATCTCACCAAACGGATCTCGAATCCAGGCCCAGTGGATCATTCCGAGTCAAACAAGACTAATTTGGGCCAAAACCGACACCGGAATTAAAACCGACTTTTCACGATTGGGTCAACCCCGGTCAAAGTCATTTCCGAGACACACAAAAACAGCCATACAACCATCAAAAGTCCAAGTCAAACATAAAACCCATCAAACACCCAGAGTCAAGGTCCAAAACAATGGACTCGTACAACCTGACTGGGCCACTCGATCGAGTGACCCACCCACTCGATCGAGTGGGCTTGTTTCAAGCCCGACGACAGGCTTCACGGGCCACTCGACCGAGTTAGCCCCATACTCGGTCGAGTAACCCTAAACCGGTGCCCTAGCCATGCCTATATAAGCAACCCCCATGCAACACAATTAGACATCTTTTTACAACCTCAAAACCCTAGAGCAATCATACACACATCCTTACAAACCCTAATCAAAAAACCTAGTAATCCTACACTATCAAAAAACCCTAAACCTAGTTTTAGGAAATCAATCCCGAGCCACCATAACTTAATCTACATAAAACCTCGAAGACTCTTGTGTTGAAGCCACGGTTACGAGTCTGCACCGAGACAAGAACATGTAGGTTGAGGGTGTCAAAACCCTCTTTTCTTCTCCCTCTCTTCTCGTCGTCCGTCCTCCTCTTCTCCATCTTCTTTCTTTCATCTTGTTCTTTCGTTTTATCTTATCGTTATTATCGCATCCTAATATCACTAATATCGATAGTATTAACATCGAAACACTAAAATACTTATCGATTTGTGTCGAATAAGAAGGATATCGGAATAAGAAAACACGAATATACAAGTGTACTGCACACAGCGTTGACGGTCGCTTATTCCGGTATCCCGATTATTTGATTATTGAGATAAGTTAACCTAAACAATAATTCGTCATTACTTTATCATCATCATCATCATCATCAATTTTGCATTCATCAATCTTCTAAACTCAATTTTAACAAGGGTCGAAACCCGTTGACACGGATCCGACATCACAATCCCTAGGGATTTCTTTCGATGTCGGAGAAGTCGAGGGAATCAAGTTCTTTTTTTTATTATTCAAGTAAAGCATCGTTTTTAGATTCGATACCAATTCCATAATTGGATATCGAATCTAACAATCAAGTCATATGAATTAATTAACGTGATTTATTCATATCACGATAATTAATTCAAAGCGACTAAAATTAATCCATCTTTTTATTTTTCACTCTAAATATCCCATATCGATTCAATAATCGAATATGGGATATGATGAGTATTCAACTTTAGAATCGGGTATAAATTCAACAATATTTATATTCGGTTTAACGAAGTCAATGATTTACAAAAAAACCCGAATCGAGCATAGGTCATGCAATACTTATGCCCAATTCGGTAAAACCGTCGATTCATCAAAAATCTAAAGCAATTTCGAAAATCAATATAAAATTGCAAACGAACCAAGTTCGTACAGATGCCACTCGACCGAGTGCCTTAGTCACTCGATCGAGTGACACCCGAAAATCGAGTCAGAATGCTAGTCATGACCACCACTCGATCGAGTCTCACAGTGACTTGGTCCAGTGGCCATGTACTCGACCGAGTTGGTCAATAACTCGGCCGAGTACGGTCATAAACGCAAAACAGAAGTCTTTTTTAAAGGTCTACTCGATCGAGTCTATTGACCACTCGATCGAGTGACCTCATAACGACTAAAACGCGAGTCGTACATTATTTTATTTTTCAAACTCGATAGTATTTTACGACTTAGGTCAACATGTGCATAATTAATCACGTGTATACTATCCTTTCAAATCATGCATCCTCATATTTGCATCTTTTCAATTCAATTCAATATTTGCAAACCGTTATTATTCGTTATATCGTTATATCGTTACTAACGCGTTTTCTGTTTCTTTTGTCAATTTAATTTTTATTCTTTTATTATACTAAATGAACCCGCATGCTAAAATACAACTTTGACGTTAATTTTAGTTGCATTAAATTGACTTAGAAACCCACTTTTCAATTTCATTAACATGTTTAGGGAAAATAATCTTTGCATAGCATTTTTTTTCCCGTTTTACTAACACGCGTATTGGAAAGTCATTCGAATTCTTAGTAGAGGCCGCTAATGTGCGGGCGGGGTTGGGTGTCCTTTGTGGGCTTCCCAACACGTACCCTCACCCCTTACTCAGAACCTCGGTTTCCGGATGCCCGAACCCGTTGGCGAACGAGAGTCATTCAATACACAATATCCGATAACGTCGGTATTGGTATCAAATGCAAAGGGACGAGCCCAATAAACTCTGACATCGGAAATGGGCCGTATTTTGTATACGGCCCACTACGACATAGAGTGGGCTCGAACGGTTCCGAATAACCATAAAATTCGGTGGCGACTCCACATAGACCTAAATTTCAATTCGATCCTTCTCATATGGAGATTCATTCGCCTACCCAAACCCGCGCGTGGCCGCGTCGGGGTGGACCTATGTCATGTCCACACGATGTTATCATTTAAGCCTAGATCCTCGAGATCGAAAGTGGGAGACCCTGTCCCATCGTCAGCCAAGCTGCCTTTACCAGCCAAAAGGTCCACGGTAGCCATCCCCGTATTGAGAACTCCTCCTGTAAGCTCGACCTCTTCAGTAACACCGGTAGCCTGATCCTCAGCCATAGCCTCTGCCTCAACCTCAGCCTCCGCCTCAGCCCTAACCTCGCCTTGTTCCGGGGTCTCACCCTGAAAACGTGCCAATTGAATTGCTCCATCAGCTTAGGATTCTCAATGTCCTGATCCCGTACGGAGTGGATCAGACTGAGCTCAACCGCCTCGAGCTCAGTTACCCCGTGGTCCCAAATCCGCTACCATGTCATGAACGTCCTGCAAAAGGCATACTATCCTTAGAGAAAAACAAAAAAGCAAAATAAACAGCTAGCCTAAAACCGTCTACAAAAAGCAACACATACCGATCGAGGCCCAGACGTGTATCGAGCCGAGGCAGGAACCCTGCTCGATGCGTAGGCCCGGAAGCGGTTTGCAGCCTGCCATAACCGATGGTGGGTACCTGACGAAACCTGAACAATAAAACCAAACAAGTTAGCCGACAAAACCTAACCCACAAAACCAATTTCAAAGCAAAATCACAAAAACTTACCCGGTACACCCAATCGCGTCACACCATCCCGACCTTCAACTCTTCCACGGAGCTGGGAGGAAGAGGCTCAGTGAAGGCCACCCCAGGCATGTCCACCCTAAGCAGCCTTAGAGGGAAGTCTGGGGGATGAATAGCGTCAGTCGGGTCAGCCAGCCGGAGCACAAAACAAAAACACACCATTTCAAAATACGACAAACCCGAACCATAAAACAGAAACAAACAAAGAACAACCAAATACTTACCACGATACGGTGGCAAGCTAACCACTGATAGACGTGAGACACGTACGAGGCATCGGGCACCAGTAAAGCCTCGCCTTCTTCAGCGTCCCTGTCCTCGCGGGCCTCAATCGTAGTAGGAGGCCTAAATATCGTCCGGGGAGGGTCAACCGGTACCCTAAACTTGTCGTAGAGGCACTGACGCACTAGCCTCTCCCCCAGATACCAAACTGAGCAAAATAGTGCGGGGAGGAGCATCCTCCGATAGCTCCTCGGCCTCAACTCTGCCCCCACATACCATGGCAAACCCTCGTAGCTGACCAAAAGGACGGGCCACGAACTGCAAAACCAAACATGCACTCCATTTCAAAACTCCTAACCTTGGGGGCTACTTAGAATAGCAAATGAAAGAAAACTTACATCCCCAAGACGTAGTTGGTTCACCAGCACGTTCTCAGTCGAGTAGTGGCTCGTAGTCCTCTTGGTCTGATCCAACCTCCACTCAATCCCAACCGGGAACATGGCTGGGCGAACCGGCACTGTCTTAGGTGCCAAACACTGAAAGTAAACATAGATCCAAGCCTGCAAAACCCGAGACACCGTCAACAAACAAAACAAAACCAACCAAAATCAAACCAAATACAATTTAAGTAACTTACCTCCAGCACGAGACCTGAACCCAAAATAGGTATGGCTGAGTCTGAGGCCACCCTCTACGACCTCACCATAGCCTGGAAACAACAGGTCATCTCCGAAAAACCCGCTGTCACCAAGTCGAAACGACCCAACTGACTCAAGTCAGCCAGGAAGGACAAAATCCTAGTACTAAATCTCTCACACTTATCCGAGAAGTGGGTCGAACCTAAGAAATACCACAACCACAAACGGGCGTCTTGCACCGCCGTGTTGGGCTCCCTACCCTCCAAGATCATCACTCTCTCAAAGTAGTCAGTGATATAAGAACTAGCCAAGGCATGGGGCGAGCCGTAAGCAGAAGGCTCGCTCTAGACAGTCCTCTATCCAACCCCTAACCTCGGCATTGTCCAACCTAGGGCCCTCCGACGCCTACATGATCAACTTTGGACCCCAAGGCAGTCCCGTGATCACTTTAAAATCTTCCAACGTCATGCCGACCTCTCTGAACGACATGTGAAATGTCGAGGTCGTGTCATGAAAGCGATCCACCATCGCTCTAATCACAATCAGGTTGCTCTTAGTTTGGCAACCGACTAATCGAGCCCAATGCCCGACTAAGGGACCCAAGGCCGTCCCCATAACCAACTCCTTAGCCTCAGGGCTATGCTTAGGAGAGTATACCTCTAAGCACGTTGTAAACCCCGAAAAGGTCCTCATCGGACCTGGGGGCTGCAAACCATGATGATACGAGCTAGAACATAATGATATCAAATGCAAATCAATATTGAAAATAATCAAAGGTACTCACATTGCCGTTAATGGTACGACTTTACATACACGTGCAAGTCCGGATGGAGTATTAATCGTCGTCCATCCCAATCCCTAGCCCAGACGGGGTCTACGCACCGACTATAAGGACCTCGTCAGAACGTCTCGTGCCATCTTCAGCCAAAAACAAAGCAAAACAGACATACCGCGCTTAATCAGGACAACCGAAATGGGTCAAAATAAACTCAAAATCAAGAAAGATATCAAACTTTCGAAAAGCCCACCAGCACCTATTTTCGACCCCGGTCACAATAAAAGTGGTTTCTAGAAAATACAGCATCGTTACGGTCTCCTTTGGTCCGTCGTAAGCCTCACAATCTCACACAAAATGACATAGAGTGCATTCCGGGTCACGAAAATCAATATACAAGCTACCCACAACATCACAAGCAAGAAACTAGAAAGTCACAAGAGTCAAGTACGGGAATAACCGGGAAATCGGTCCCTAAACCCTAATTTTCGAAACATGGCCATCGAAGGCCATTAAAAGACCTTCAAGCTATCTTTTCAAGCAAATAACTACACCTACAAGTTCTATACTACCCTAATTCAAAAAGGGAAAAAAATAACAAGCATCGAAACATAGCAAGAATGAAACACCCAAATTGATTTCTAGGGTTTAAGCAAAATCAATCAAAATCGTACTAATCAAGTTCAAATCAACAATAGTGAGTAAAGGACACTTACTAGGGGTCAATATTATCGAGATTGAGCAAAAATCAAGCTTTAAATCGATAACTATGGCAAAAGGACGAAAGCAAGGCGATGGGAGAGATGCGTCGATTTTTGATTAAAATAAACAACCGCCCTTCAATTTGCGTTTTATATATCCTGGGTCGATAAAACAAAAACCCAGCCGCCTCATTGCAGACGCCTCAATTTTGCAGCGCTGGGATCCGGGCGCCTTAACATTGGGTCGCCCGAAGGCTCGCGCCTAACCTTTCAGCTCAGAGCGAAGATCGGGTTAACCCAGAAACGGTTTTTAATATCCGAAGAACGTACACCCGTCCACTAGCAAAAAGAAACAATAGCAAACCACGTCAACTCCCTGGCAGAGTAACCAAACACATTATCATCCCCGGCAGAGCAACCTATTATACTACACCATCCCCCATCAGAGCGCCCTTTAAGGCAGGCACAACCCGTTATGCAAACCAACAAAAATCTCTAGCGGCACCCACTGATTCAAGCCATTCTCACAATACCAAGTTCAAATAGCAAACCTTCAGTAAAATTGCAAAAACAAATCAATTACCCTAGCAAAATTTCAATCCAAACCAACCGATCTATATCCCCAGCGTAAAATCACGAACCCCAGTCTAAAATACAAAAGAGCATGAAGCAAGAAGCAATACAAACACAAACTATGCACTCGCCAAGAGTTTATACAACGATCCCAAGAAAGATCAAAATACAAATATAACTACCAAAACCCTATGCAACCACTCACCAATATGCAAAGTCCCGGGACAGACAGGGATCTATTCCAAAGAATACAATATGCAAAGTCCAGGAACAGACATGGATCTTTTCCAAAGAATACAATATGCAAAGTCCAGGAACAGACAGAGATTTGCTCCAAAGAGTACAATATGCAAAGTCCAGGAACAGACAGTGATTTGTTTCAAAGAATACAATATGCAAAGGCCAGGAACAGACAAGATCTGTTCCAAAGAAAACGATTTGCAAAGTCCAGGAATAGGCAGTATCTATTCCAGAGAATACATTACATGAGGTCCAGGGATAGACGGGGTCTATTCCAAAGAATACAACTAAAAAGGCCAGGAATAGACTCAAACACGGGGTCTATTCCGAAGATCAAAACACTAATCAACTGCATTGAACTCTTCATACCCAAGTCAAAGTAAGCAAGTCTAAATCAAAACTTCAAACAAGCAACCGCAGGCAAGGAGGTCATGTATGATTTCTAAACCTTGGCTGGCGAGCCTTAGTGCGTTGTCCAATGGACTTAAAACGACCCGAGCGGACAGCCACCAGGTCGTAATCCTCGATTGACCTGGGCGGCTATACTTTGACTTTCGCCCTGTCCAAGCCTCATTCAAAGTGAGGGCTTCTGTAGACACCCAGTTGATTTGGACCTAGTGGCTGTAGGAGTGCCCGATAAACACCCGATGATGAACGAACTGCAACACGACACAATTTTATGATGTTTTAGACGGCTTTTCTATAAAACGGATCAAATAAATACTCGGAAAAATTAATTTAACATCAAGACGGTCTTAGTCGTGTTATTACGGCCGCGTTAACACTAACTAAAGGCAATTTTGACACTGGGGCTCCGAATCGATCCCGAAACTCGCAAAGTCAAACTCGAGCCAACGCGTCATACCGAGTAGAACCTCGGGATGCGCGCCCAAGGCCCAACAGCGCGCATGCTAGGGCAAAGGACGGAAGACATGGCGAATAACCAATCACAAAGATCACGTATATCTCCATTTTGGAAACATTTCAATTCGGATCTTCAAATTCTCGAGCGCCTGGTGGGACGCGCCTAAAAACCGTTTCGCCTGGTGTCAAGCACCTCACTATTGGGTCGCACGACGTGCTGCGCCTGAAATCTCGGATTGGACTACGAGAAAAATTATAAACACCCCCTTCCTCCGCTCATAATCGACACACCACAACCTTCTACTCTCTTACGATCTCCACACAACTTGCAGCTTTTCTTTAGCGTCGCACTCCACGACATTAAGAAAGATCAACTCGTTCGTTATCTACTCGATTCGCATTCTACGAATCAATGCTACTCTTCGTAGTTCCTCGAGTTTCTGACTCAAAAGGACGAAAAAGGACATTTGCCTTGATCCGTCGACCTACCTTCCACCGTAGCGAAGCTATGCCGAAATCATCGCAGGACTCTAGGAGGATCATCCTGTCAAAGTCGTTATTGTCACTAGGTTTTCATCTAAACCAAACTTTACACATCGCACTTTAATTATGGATTTTTATGTCGTCAAGTCTGACCTATGTGGATACTAATTCCACGATGCGTCCACTATTTGCACTCCAAATGGTGTACATGCCTTACACTTGTTTGGCCCAGTCAAGACCAACTCGTCTAAAATACGTAAAGTCCACAACTTCAGCCTCAAATACTAAATCGCCTAACTCAAATCCGAGTAGTCGTTATAAGATTCATTCTTGATCGTCTACACATCGTACTTCGTACAGTGTACATTCTGAGGGTGCAACTCCTCATACAATGTGATTTACTTATGTTACGCACTTTACCGCTTTCGTATGATTTACCGCTTTTATGACCATAATCGCATGCTAAATCACTTAACACGAAATTGAAATGTAAACAAACTAACGTTAACCAAAACAAGCAGTGGTCTAGTCCCGTATTAATCTCGATGCTCACACCTCACATGTTGCTCGACACATCCTTATTAATACGGAACTGACGCACTTTAAGCAGAATATCAGTTAAGATATATCACGAGAATGACTAATATTCGTATTATCACGTTAAAACTGATTTGATAATACGAATACTATCTAATACTCTCTACTCTCCTACGTGCATCTTTACATGGCCTGTTTGTCACGGGAAATCACATGCAAAGAATGTAAAAACATTTACTTCGACGACAAACTTACTTGTCCCTAAAACAACCGACGTAACAAAGGCATGGGGTTAAAACAACGGATGTTATCCCATTTACGCTACATTGGAACAAAGTTATCAGCCCACTGATTGATTAGTAGAGGATGCTACGTGCGGGCGGGATTGGGTGTTTACGTCTATCAGATGTTGGCTTCCCTATACGTACCCTTACCCCTTACTCAGAATCTACGGTTTTCGGATGTCTGAAACCATTGGCAATCAGAGTCATTCTAGACATGGAATGCTTAAGGTTGCAAGTCTTTATCTTTAGGTCTCCATGTTCAGTTTTGAGCCGACTAAGGATTAAAGTCGACTTGAATGGTTCCCGTGTATCCCAAAATTACTCGGTGACGACTCCACAAATTACCAAAGAATTCGGTTCACTAAAACGGTCGTCAGACCAAATGAATCAGCCTTTAAACATTTACAACCATATCTCGATCGATTCAACGGAAACATAGATGTGCCCATACATCTATCTAGTACAATTCAATACGTCAACCAAATCGAGGTCCGACACTTCACCCCGAACGCGTGATCGGACTGGCCCAGACCAGCATCTGACGGGCCGTGTGGGTGGCCGTCGCGACGGTCCACACGGGTGCGCGCGGCAAGCTGGTGACAACGTCCACATGTAGTCTTGACTAAAGGTGGCAAAATCAGACCTGACCCGTCAAACCGATCTGACCCACCCTACACCCAACCCGTTAAAACCCGAAAAGTTAACGATCAAAAACTGACCAAACCTGACCTGCTTGTGATCACCCGTTAACCGATAAAACCTGATGACGGCCGAATCGAACCCGAATTCAACCTGTCCCAATGAGATTGACGATCAATCAAGTTTTTGGCTTAAAGATTGATTTAAATGAAAATAATTTTGGGTATAACATGATACATTTGACATAATCACAAATTATTTAGACCAAATAATGATTAATAATCGAACTTATTTGACAAGTATTGAATTAATATGATGTACTCCCTCGATCTTATTGAATTATTATCTATTTTCCCTCTTTTAATTGGGTGTATTAATCTTTTGTTATCTATTTCCATTTTTGGTAAGTTTTTGTTATAATTGTGTAAGCTTAATGATTTTGTATACTCCAAATTCACTCATTATTCTTTCCTTAAACTTTGTTTCAAAAGCAACAAATAAAAAATGAATAAAACGGGGGAGTATTAACTAGACTCAATATATAATTATCTGACCTAAACCTGACGTGACCCGACATATTAGTTGACTCGAAAATGACCCGACCTGATAATGACAGGCCCGAACCAGACTCGACCCGGAGGAATTTGATGACCCGATATAACCCGAACCCGATATGATCCTACCCGTCTTGACTCGACCCGAACACAACCCGAGTGACCCGGTTGCCACCTCTAGTCATGACCCGATGATGACCCGACCCAAACCCGTCTCACCCGCCCACCCGATTGCGAGGCCACCTCTATGTATATGGGTGTACGAAACAATAAACTGAGTACATAAGGTAAGAGTTAGGAGAGTTAAGAGAGTGAGGAGCATGAGTGTTGGTAGTATAAAAGAATAACGCAAAGTTGAAAAGAAAGTGGACAAACTCATGCAAGTTAGAAATATGTAACGTCCTCGAAAGAAGCAGCAAATAAAGTGTATAAGTGAAACTTAAGACACATCTCTCTCCTCCCACCCATAAAGAAGCAAGCAAGAAATAAATGACACAAGTAAAGCGAATAAATAGAGATAGACAACCTATTTATTTTTGTTTCTCTTGTCTCATTACATACTTCACTTCCTCTTGTTCATTTCTTGAGCCATTCGCTACCTCCACCTCCCACTCCCAGCAAACACTACCTCCCCCCCTCCCCTCTCTCTCTCTCAAATAAATATGTCAAACGACGAGAATGGCGTAACGGAGAAGCGGCCCAAAATGAGGCGTAGTAGTAGTAGCAGCAGCAGTTTCAGCATAAACGAGAACAGGGACATACTGGTGGAGGTACTGAAGCGGTTAGACGGGCGGAGCCTGGGGGTGGCTGCGTGCGTGTGCAGGCTATGGTGCGACCTTGCGACGTCGGACGACTCCATATGGGAGCACGTGTGCTTCCGCCACGTGTCTCCCCCGGGAGTGCGGGCCCTGGTGCTGGCCCTCGGGGGGTACAGGCGCCTCTACACGCTCTGCGTTGGCCCCGTCCTCGGGGTGATGCGCCTGGACCCCCCTGCCCTCCGGGTCTGGACCAGGCAGGGGGCTCAGCTCTTGCTCTCCCTCTTCTGCGTCGACTATTACGAGAAGTTGGGTCCTGGTGGGCCCGCCAGTATCGATACCTCCTCCTCCTCCTCCTCCAATAACACGGCTAGCTCGCTTTTGTTCTTGTGTAAGCCCGTGAATGTTTGATTCATATTTGAGTTTACATTTTCATGATTATTATTATTATTATTATTATTATTATTATTATTATTGATTATTGATTTGATTGTTTACTTTTGGTGGGGTTGCTTAAAGGACTAAAGCATTCTTGCTCCAAATAATTATGGACGTGTAATACCCTTTTTTTCATTATTAATTAAGTTGATTTCTTACTTCTTACGGACTAATAAAATTCTCCCCCTATTTATTAAATAAATTGTTAATTTCACTATTTTCATTGTTTGCATAAAATTTTGTTTAAAAAGAGTTACGAGTATGTACGTTTTGAATTTAGAATAAGTTAAATATGATAGGAAATGTACAAAGTACATACCTTAAAGAGTTAAAGATTATCAAGAATTTAATTGTCTCATGACTCTACGTCATATCTATCTTAATTGGATGATATTTTACTCATCTTAATCTTACAAGTGCTTAAAGATTATCAATAATTGGATGATGGTACGGTACTAGCTACTACTAATATTGTTTATTTTGAAACAGTAATTCTCAAATGAGACGATCTTACAATATAATATAATAATAAATATACTATATGTAGGTATATTTGTGATTCTACCTTCAATTTTATTCATACTCCGTAGAAGAGAGGGACTGAACACCAAATTGAATTGATATACTCCGTATAATATACTAGTCTGTAAATTGGATTTCTATTTTTTCTATCGTGGATCATTTGGTCCTATTCACTGTAATTTCTGAGGAGTACAAGAGTTTACATTTGTGGGCCTTTATTATGATCATAATTTTCGAATTTGATGCACCTCGTGTATCATCATTCATCATCAATCAAATCAAACCATCATACTAATAATGTAAGGAAAACAAAAGAAGGCGATACAAACCCGAGTACCCCATACCATACCATGGCAGTGTGAAACTGAAAATCAACAATCATCACTTCATTGAAGGACGGAGCACGAGTGGCATAGCCAGCCAGCTGCATTAGATCAATTCTTTCTTAACTACTAGGCTTAAAATTTGTGTTAAGTTTTAGGCTATCAAAATGTATGACACCTTTACTCCTTCCTTCCATCTTAATGTTCTTGTCCTTACTTTAAAATAAGGAGGGCCGGAGGGTGTAAATCATCATAGTGGTATACTCGTACATGTAAATGTAAAAATTGTGTCGTCATTCCATTCAGCAATTCTCCCATACATACTCGTATTATTATTATTATTATATTAAACAGTTTAGGTTTGGTCAAACTCGTCATTACTTAATATAATACTGTAATAGTAAGGTGGCCTTGAAAGCAGTCCCTAAGCTAATTAAGAAGTTGTATTTTAAAAAAATAGTCCATCCGTCCCCGTAAACTGAATAAAGAAAAAGAGAAAGGAAATATAAGAGCGAGTGAAAACAAGAAGAGGGTAGAGAATCTCGCAGAGAGCCTATACAACGTCCAGATTTAGCCCAAAACTATATGACAAAACTATCCAAGACAAGTAGAAATTGCAGGTGCATATCATTTTACCAGCTCTATGTTGAACGAACAAACTCACTACATGCCAAATTGCTAAAAGCTCCTCCCTCTCCCTCTCCCTCAACCTCAACCTCAACCTCAACTAGAGATTAAACATACATCTTGCCTAAGCTTATTTTCAAATGCTACCACTAATATTTAAATTATTATTGTCATATTATATTTTCTCTATCTCTCCGTCATTTCTTTATGTTTGTTTTTGTATCACCATTGATGAGTGGAAAACATTTCTTATATACGGAGTAATATATTTCTAAATGTAAAATACAATAATAATGTGATTTGTTTTTAAATGGTCTTAAAGAATACATTAAAAAAATTGTCTACGATATTTAGTAATATGTATATAAAGATATAAGCGAAACAAAAACAAAATTCTATATATTTTGCGACGATCAACGTGTGTGTCATTGTGTATTAAGGCTCGCTGATAGAATTGCCACGATGTTTATTGAATAGCGATACTTGCTTGTAAGTATAGGACCAGAGTTCGCAGAGGATTTTTTCCAGTTGATAGGATTGTCGAACTGCTTTTGCTCAAGTAACGATCATTCCGTAATGATACTATACTACCGTATGTTGGTAAATGTTGATGATTGTCATTAGGGCTAACTGGTTAATCAACTTCACTACTTTATGCTCGGGCCGTAAAATGGACCGGACTGGATCATTTGATCTGGACCAAAATCGGACCGAATTCTTTTAGGTCTGGTCCTCAGTCCACATTTTTTCAGATTTTGGTCTTCGGTCCGGTACGATCCAAGATCGGTTAATTTAGGTCCGGACCGAATGGACCGAATTTTATGTTTTTAAAGACTAATCATTAAAATAAGATAAAGCAATCAACAACTCTTTAGACGGGCACGGTATTCGATAAATATAAAGGTACCATTACTAGTTAGGATAAGTCGGGACGAGACAATTAGAAGGTCCAGGTAGATCACTTTACCATCAAAAGATATTAGAAATTATTTTCATAATTAACATTAACAATTATTTTCATAAAAAAATTCTTATTTTTATTCAATGACGTTAATTTAGCAGAATGATATACGGAGTATCATATAACATGAAATAGTAAAAAAAATACAAAATTTAGGTCCATTTCTTTTGACTGGACCGGACCAAATATTTCAGGTTTAGTCCGGTCCAAGACCGAAAGTTTGTCCAATTTGGCCCGGTTTGATCCGGTTCACCACAATTTGTCATTATGTCATATGAGCTTCACCGTGGTTTCTTTGATAAGCTTGTAGGGTTACAACCCTTAAACCCAGGAACATGTTACGAGTATTAACCGAAAAGACAAAAGTAGAGGGATAACAATTATACCTTATTTGCAGCGAAACAACGTATTAATAAGAAGTGTAATAAACCCAGAAATATATATAATCTCCACGGACAGAATAAATAATAGAAATATATATAATCTCCACGGACAGAATAAATAATCTCCACGGAAAGAATAAATAATTCTCACAGACAGAATAATAAAGCACCCCAAACATGAGGCCTCCTTTGGTATCCACACGGGTACGGAACTGCGACGTATATGCCAGTATAAGGGTTTGTGAGACCGTCTCACAACTTCTCTCTAGATCTCTCTTATAACTCTTTATAAGAAGAATACTCTGTATGTATCTTATGAGTCACTACTCTTAATTCCATATATTGGTTCATCATACGAACCTCATGAGAAACTAGAATTAGGTTATTACTATAACTCTAATGACCATAATTAGATTATTACTATAACTCTAATAACTCTAATTACTATAACCCAACAACGTAGTTGAGTCCGTATTACTACTGACCCGATATATTTAATATATCAATATATATATATTAATATATCTCGTACACATTGTGTGTGTGACCCAATGGGCGGCCCACTTAAGACTACCAGACACGTAACCAATAAATCCATTAAGATGATTCGTATTAAGTATTCCTCAGAACAACGCGATCAATCTAACCTTTAATTGTACAATATTTTTTCTTCTTCAAGGTTAACAACAATCTGTCCAAGTTAGAACACTCAACTCCATAGTTCATAGGTTACAACCTTAAACAACGATCAACGATCAAATCCTTAAGAAACACGGGAGATCTATGTCTACCAAAATCTCTAACGACATTATTGAAAACCTTCGATGGCACCTCAACACTCAGGTTAACACCAAACAGTACTCTATGATCCCAAATATTCACGATGCATCCATCAAATAAGCATTAGGTTGGAATCCCAAAGTAATATTATCAGTTATACTTAGTTCGGATCTAGGTTAGGTACTAGGTATTCATTAAAATATGATATACGCTTACTAGTCTAAAAGATCATTCAACTTTAAGTCCTCCAAATAATCAAGTAACCTATAACCCAGGGTTCAAAATCTTAAGTACCAACCTAATTCCATCAATGGACAATTTATCATTCAAATCGATCCTCAAAAACTTACTAAGATAGATAACATGGTATAACTCACAATCCTCAAACCAGGTAACAAGGGTTTACTAAACCTCAAACATCTATAACTTAACTCTCCCGGGGTTTACTAAGACAGAATCAGCCACACCAAAGAATCTCAAGAGGGAAGACAGTAAAAAAAGAGAGTTAATCAAAGACTTATCACAAGAATGAAGACGAGAATATATAAGAGAAGAATTAGAAGAAGTAGAGGAAGAAAGAAAAGAATCGATGATCCTAGATAAATAAGACCTTAAACGAGAGAGGAATCTTCGGGCCTCTAAGGTTCCACAAACGAATTCGCAAGATATCTTCATCTTCTGGTAGAGGAACGAGCACCCTAGTATTGGGTCGCTTCATCTGGATCCAAAGTAATTTCACATCCGAGTCTGCACCGTTACGGAACTAGAATCTACTCTTGATCATCTGGCCTGTAGCTTAAGTAAAGTGAACCAGAGCTGAAAAGCCGCCATCGACATCTTTCCTGGAGCACCAAGTTGTCCACTCGAGTCAGCAGACGTTGAGAGTTCTAAGCAGGTCTTGTCCCGATTTAGAGCAGCATCCTATCAACATCTAGTTCTTTCATCTTTTTCTCGATAAATGAAACAAATATTCAATTCTAGTCATTGAGTTACAAGAACAAATAATCCTAACAGTTAAGTCCTTATTTTGTTTCTACCCATCTCTTACTAATATTTATTTAATGTTTAAATCATTTACTAGTATTTTTCCTAGAATCAGGTGTAAGCGTTGGGAGCAGTGATGCTCTGATACCAACTGTAATCCCCTAGAAAATTTAACGCAATACAGTGGCGGAAACACAGTAGAGTTGGGATTAAAACACACAGACAAACTATATCTTATTAAAAGAAATAGTAAGTCAATACAAATGCCTCTTTTTACAAAAGGGCTAAAAGTAAAATCTTCAAACGGATTTATACAAATCCATAGAATTACAAGAATGAAGAAAGAGTAGGATCCACGCTACTCGCTAGCTCACACCCAAAACCCAGCAGCAAATACCTGTCATGTTATAAACATTACAGCCACGTCAGTGGGGTAACTCGGACGTTCTCTCAGCCATATTATATCATATGGAAAAATAATAGTATTATTATATCAAAATATTTAAAAGCGAGAAAACATTAAAACGATATGACAAAAATAAGTTTTCAAGGAAACTTAAAGCAATTGTCAACCTGCAAGTCAAAAATCAATTGATAATAATAATATTCAAAAATGGCGTTATGAAAATTCGATCAGTGTGCACAAGGCTAGACTTTCACTAGGGATAATACTGGAAACTAGCTTCGAGAACTGTAGACTTAACTCATAACAGAATCCAGTCTCTAACTAGGCAACTCAACTATAACAGGACTGCGTGCAGCGAGGTCCTGGTTTAAGTAGTATACACCCCTCCTGGACACAAACCATATCCAGTTCAGCCCGGCGCGACTTAAACGATGCGATATCTAAGTTTAAGAGCACAATGCACACTCTCTTAAACACAAACTGTGCTCAGTTCAACAACCAATGTGCCCCATAAAGACACACCAGCCTTACAGTTGATGGCAAAAACTTACATCCCAGATTATATTACTCTAACCCCACACTTGACTTTATTCCATAACACCAAAACAACCATTATCGATATTGAGAATAAATAATCATTATAAGGATAAAAGGAATAAACATTTTATATTAAAAGAGAAACTTTCTATAAATAGAAACTTACTAATTTTAGAAACTTACTTAAAATAGAAATGATTATAAAAATACGTAAGTTATTAAAGTAAGTGAAATGTATAGAAATAGCATTTCTAACGAAAATAACATTTTATTATTATCGTCGTTATCGTAACTTTAATATAATTCTAAATTCGTTACTCAAAATATAAATAAAATATAATAAGTCATTATATAGTATTTTATAAATAATTAGGAAATTGAGTTAAAACTATAAATTTTAGAAAAGAGATTTTTTAAGAAAAACGATATCAAAATTAATTGAGTCGACGAATTTTATAAATTAAACGAGATTTTATAGAGCTTTCGAATTAATTTTAACAAATAGATTTTATCAATAAATAATACTGATTTTACTAAAAATAATCACGTATACAAATGAGATTTTAATTATTAGGGAAAATAGTCTTGACTAAAATGTATTTAAAACAAAATCGACTACTTTCGCATTTATTAATATAAGTCGTAAAACGAAATTAATTTATTAAACCAGTATACAAATCTCGATTATAATATAAAAATACGATTTTGAGTTAAAAATATAAATTAACAAAATATGATGAAAATATGAAATCGATATTATTTAGTTACTAGTGTCACGATAATCAACAAAATATTATAACGATAGTAAATAATTAAATTACAAACGATTTATAAAACAATATCGAAAGCTTGTAGAAAATTTATAAAACTCACAATTTAAAAATAATATTTAGCAAATAATAAATAGCTAAAATTAGAAAATCGAAGTTAAAATATTTACTACATACTACCACTCAAACATACGAAATAAAATCGAGTAACGTCCTAAAGTTACCTTAAGCTGATATCCGAAACGAACAAGCACTCGTCCTTCTTCATCAATCCAAGTTTCAAATTAGTAGCAATATCTTTAAGCTCCAAGTTGAAGAATAGTTGGTCTTCTAAGTTGGCTCTTCCCGGAAATCAATAAGACAAGAGTTGGATTCGGGTAATGTGTTAAATCCAAATAATAAGGAGGATAGCTAAGAACAAATGCAAATGGGTTGGAATAAAGCGATGTTCAGACTTGAGGCAAGGGTAAACGAAGAGACACGAGTATTTGACACAGGTCAGAAAGGGACTTAATATGTCAAACATAAACCAAAAGATTGAACTTAAACAAGTCGACCTGAGAACGTGACGATGTGAGTTTCCAAGAAACTATCACACAAAACGGGTACAACAAGGTTCACACAAGAACGGCAACAAAACAATATCCAACAGCAACAACAGTAGCAAACGTCAACACTAACAACTGCGGTAACAAATCAACAGCAGCAACACATAACGACATTAGGAAACAACAGCAGAGGACAAACGTGAGCAGCATAATGGATCGAAAAAAGTAGCAGTAAACGCATCGCCCAACAGCAGCATCCCAAACAGTGATAGAACGACAAGGAAAACAGAAAATCGACAAAACAAACCGATGAGAAAGAAGGACGGGGACCCATATCGACAACTAGTAGCAGCAGCGTACACAAAATGAACGAAAACAAATTAACGACAAGAACATAACGTAGCAGCGAGAAGGGCAACAAGTATGAAGAAGAAGAAGAAGAAGAAGCGACAAAGTTGGGTGACACTACGACAATTTATGATCTGAACTAAAACAAACAGCAGTAGGAAGATGACCGAACTAGACCGAAACAGGGCCAAATCGAGTTGAAAATGAAAAGACAAAGAGGCTACAGCAGTGAAAGTAATATTTTCTCCTTGCCATTTACAATAGAACAATGTACAATATATACTGTGAGGAGTTCCTGATTTGACTCCTCAATCCCATGATTAATGGGTAATCAAATAATTACAAGCTAAACTAGGGGAATAAATCCCACACAATCAGCTACTCTAAAGCTAACATAGGAAACAATATTATTGACATAATATACAAGAATAATTAATTGATATTAATATATTCTAATACACCCCCTCAGACGAAGCGGGAGGTGAACCGACGTTGAGACTGGATCGGAAATCATCGAACAGAATTTTAGGGAGGCCCTTTGTGAACACATCGGCAAATTGGTAGCGAGACGGAACATGGCGGACTTGAACTTCATTTATCGCAACTTTTTCCCGGACAAAGTGTATATCCAACTCAATATGTTTAGTCCATTGATGATTTACCGGGTTACCCGATAAGTATATGGCTGATACGTTATCACAGTATACAATGGTGGCTCTACGAATCGGACATTGTAGCTCGAGGAGTAAATTTCGGAGCCAACACGATTCTGCCACTACATTGGCAACGCCACGGTATTCGGCCTCCGCACTAGAACGGGAGACTGTGGCTTGTCGTTTTGACGACCAAGAGAGTAAATTCTGACCAAGATAAACGCAATAACCAGAGGTCGATCGACGAGAGTCGGGACAATCTCCCCAGTCGGCATCAGTGTAAGCCGTGAGAGTGTTAGAGGCAGACTTGGTGATGTGTAAACCATAATGAGACGTACCTTGAAGATAACGAATTATGCGTTTGAGAGCCTCAAAATGAGCTTCACATGGGTCATGCATAAAAAGACATATTTGTTGGACTGCGTACGATATGTCAGGACGAGTGAATGTCAAGTATTGTAATGCACCCGCAAGACTTCGATAGAGGGCCGGGTCTGACACTAGTTTACCGCCATTTTCACTTAGTTTAGATTTGGTGTCGGTTGGAGTAAGGGCGGGCTTACATGATGACATCTTTGCCCTAGCAATTATTTCTTGAGCATATTTATGCTGATGTAAAAATAATCCTTCGGAATGACGGATGGCAGCGATACCCAAGAAAAATTTCAGAGGACCCAAATCAGTCATGGCGAACTCAGAGCGGAGAAGAGACATGATGTGAACCCGGAGAGCATCTGTCGAAGTAGCAAGTATAATATCATCAACATATAGAAGGAGATAGGCAAGTTGATTACCGTCACTGTATATGAAGAGAGAATTATCGGACTTGCTATGGGTGAACCCAATGGTAGAGACATAATTCGCAAACCGTTGATACCAGGCCCGCGGTGCTTGCTTGAGAACGTAAAGAGATTTTTTTAATAAACATACATGGTCGGGGCGAGAACGGTCCCGAAAACCGGGAGGCTGATACATATATACCGTCTCGGCAAGATGACCATGTAAAAAAGCATTCTTTACATCGAGTTGGTGGAGAGACCAATTCTTTGAAATATCTTGACTGAGCACGGTGCGGATGGTAGCGGGCTTGACCACCGGACTAAAAGTTTCATCGCAATCAACTCCAACCTGTTGAGACCCGCCATTAACCACAAGTCGAGCTTTGTATCGCTCCAAATCACCATTAGCCTTAAACTTATGCTTAAATAACCAAATACAACGTGTTATATTGACATCCGAAGGACGAGGCACAAGAACCCATGTATTATTCTTAATGAGGGCATAGTATTCATCTTTCATGGCGCGATTCCAATTCGGGTCTTGGAGGGCGGTTATAGGGCTGTTTGGGATTGGCGAAAGAGTGGTGGCGCATAAGTCAATTATTGGCTTCGATTTTGATATCCCGTGTTTGGCACGAGTAGACATTTGGGGCGAGTGTATGGGAGGTGGTTGAGGGGAGGCCGCGGGAGAGGGTGTAGGGGTGGTCTCGAGAGTCGGGACAGGGGAGGCCACGGGTGTAGTGATAGGAGAGTTAATGGGTTTGTTGACCGGTGGGTTTGGCATAGGTTGAGAGGTATGAATGTGATGTTGTATATATGGAGATGGGTCACTGTAAAGAAGATCATATGAGGCAGAGGTCATGGGCTTATGACTGGTGAATGGGAAAACGATTTCGTCAAAGGTTACATGACGGGAAATAATGATTTTTTTTGTGACTAGGTGAAGACACTTGTATCCGCGATGAGAAGACGGGTAGCCTAAGAAGACGCACGGGGTTGCTCTTGGGGCAAGTTTGTGTGTGGTTGTAGGTGGAGTATGTGTGTAACATAGACAACCAAAAGTGCGGAGATGACTATAAGATGGGGCGCGGAGATAGAGGCTCGATGTGGGAGATTTGTTGTGGTTTTCCTTGCTTGGGAGAATGTTATGTAGGTATGTGGCCATAGCAAGGGCATGGTGCCATAGATTTGGTGGTAAATGAGCGCGGAGAAGAAGAGTACGAACAGTGTTGTTGAGTGTTCGAATTTTTCGCTCGGCCTTACCGTTTTGAGGTGAAGTGGAAGTGTGAGGGCATGAGAAACGGAAAAGCATCCCTTGAGCACCGAAAAACTTATGTAGTGGAGTGTTGTCAAACTCTTTTCCATTGTCACATTGTAATGTTTTTATTTGATAATTAAATTGGGTCTTTATCATGTTGTGGAATTTTGTAAAAACATCGTAAACTTGAGATTTTTGAGTAAGAGGAAATGTCCATAGAAAATTAGTGAAGTTATCGAGAAAGAGGACGTAATAGCGGTGACCATTGGTGCTTACGACGGGTGAAGACCACAAATCGGTATGTAAAATATCAAATGGACTCAAAGTTTGGGATAAAGACTCACTGAATGAAAGTTTGATATGTTTGCCCAATTGGCAGGAACTACATAATGGTAGAGTTTTACGAGCTCGACATGAAATGTCGGGATTATTACATAAGGAATTAAAAATGCTAAGACCCGGATGACCTAGACGTCCATGCCAAATGTCGGACGAGATGGTAGTGAGGGCTTGAGGTCGTGTAGTGTTAGGTGCGGTGTGGATAGTTGTTAGGAGTGGGTAGAGGTCCCCCGTGCTATTGCTTCTCATTAGCGGCATCCCCGTCTTGAGATCCTTCACGGAAAAACCAAACGGGTCAAATTCAACCGATACACAATTATGAACAGTAAATTTGCGCACCGAAACTAAGTTTTTGATTAGGCGAGGGACATGTAAAACATTTTTTAATTGTAGGTTTTTGTGAGGTGAAGGGAGTATAGTGTTACCAATACCACGAATAGGAATCATATCACCATTTCCGACTACAATTGCACGATTACCATTCAAAGAAGAATAAGAAACGAGATTACCGTTATTGGAGTTCATGTGCGACGACGCCCCGGTGTCCATATAGTAGTTGTCATCAGGTTGTTGAAGATGTAGAGATTGCATAACCGCTGCGAGATCAGTAGGGACGATAGCCCCTGACATGCCGAGATCATTTGATTGAGCAAGGAAAGCCTGCGGGGGACGAGGTCCGAGAATGCCAGGAGTATTATTAGCAGCCGAAGGGGCCCACCCGGATGTGGGATAAGGGCAAGGCGGGCCTGTCCACCATTGTTGTGGCCTCGAGGGCCACTGAGCAAGCGGAACCCACGCCCAATTGGTAGCAGAGGAGCCTTGTTGCGATTGTTGACGCCCAGACTGTCTGCTCGAGTCATTCGAACCATTACTTCCGTTTTGTTTGCCGCGATAATTTCCCTTGTTATGGCGGCCCCCTTTACCTTTGTAATTATTGTTATTATTATTGGAACCATTCGAGCCACCGTTGTTGGAGGGAAATTTGGACTTCGAATCAACAGAAGAGGCGACAAGAGCAGAATCAGGCGATGTGGCAACTTTGGCTTTGCGAGCTTCCTCCATTGTAAGCATGGAGCGAGCCTTATAAAAGGATGGAAGTGGGTCGCTTTGCTAAATAATAGTAGCAACGCTGTCATAACCCTCGGACAAATGGGTCACTAGTTGGAGGACCAAACGAGTTTCAGTCACCTTCGATCCGACATTCGCTAATTGATCGGCGATCATTTTAAGCGCTTGACAGTAAGCAGAGACATTCTGGTAATTATCCATGTGAATATTGCTGAACTGTTGCTCCAAAGTAACGGCACGAGAGTTTTAATTGTCGTTGAAAATATCCTTGAGACGGTCCCAAGCTTGTTGGGCCGTTGCACCGGGTTCAAGGATGGTGTGAAGGAGATCAATAGAGATGGTGCTATATATCCATTGTTTAACAATGGCATCAAGTCGGTCCCAATTTTCATCCTTTTTGAGAACGGCGCCCTTGGGAGGGTCAATATGATCAAGTACGTCAAAGGCACGAGCGGTGTTGAGGAAGAGTTCGGCCCATGAAGCTTAGTGAACATTTTCGATCTCAAGAGTGATTTGAACATAGTTTTTGATGTTGGAGACGGAATAAGCGGGATGGAAAGATGATTTGTGGGACGTGGAATTGTTACCAGTCATGGTGAGACTTGATTAAAAAAAAAACAGAGGAAGAAGAGGGAATTAGAGAAGGAAGGCAGAAGCAAGTGATCAATTTCTGGTCACTGATACCATGAAAGTAATATTTTCTCCTTGCCATTTACAATAGAACAATGTACAATATATACTCTGAGGAGTTCCTGATTTGACTCCTCAATCCCATGATTAATGGGTAATCAAATAATTACTAGCTAAACTAGGGGAATAAATCCCACACAATCAGCTACTCTAAAGCTAACATAGGAAACAATATTATTGACATAATATACAAGAATAATTAATTGATATTAATATATTCTAATAAGCAGAAACGATCAACAACAGAACAGTAGCAATAGAACAGATAGCAGTAGCATCAACAAATCAGGCGAAGAAAATTGTAGCATAAGAGGACAGAAAATAGAGAAGAAGAAAGGTGAAACGAAGGTAGCATCCGCAGCATAAAACAACCGTAACAAGACCGATTAGACACGAAAAAAGTGACGAAACAGGAGCAACAACTGTAGGACAGAAGAAAAGCTGACAACAACAGTATTGAATAGCATCGAGAAGGAAAGGGAAGAAGCAGCGCACAACAACAGTACTAACAGCAGCAAAAATGGATGAAAACCGAAGGAGAAGAAAGCAGAGGGAGCAAGCCAAAAGTTGTAGTGCGTGAGATGAGGACAGAAGTTGGAGGTGCGTTATTAATCGGCATGAAGCAAAGGAGTAAAGGAAGAAGAAGAAAACTGAAGGGGGGAATGAAGAGGTGAGATGGATGTGAAGCGGTGGAACCAGGTATGTTAATAGGGGAAATGTTGAAACATAGTAAAGGGTATTGAACGAGTGTGGGGTGTTGGAACTTCGGGACTTGGGAGGCACCTTCATGATTGAAATCTACAAGAAACACAAAACCGGAACACCCAAAAAGGAAAGGATAACTTGGATATCTATGTAGAATCGTGAATGGAATCACTTTTCTTCAAGAATAATCGACCCTATAGTGTCCCGGGTTACACGATTTCCTTGTGGGATAAGACTACAAGAATCACATTCTAATTCTGACACTTAGAATTTTGAGCAATAACTTATGGAGAATAATTGTTTTCTGTTTTCTTTACAAAGAAAAACAAGAGATACTAAGATGGAGTCTCTTGTATCTCTTTCCTGTAACTTTATTTGTTACATTAATAATCCAAATGATCAAGCCTCTCAAAACAATGCATGACCAACCGTAATGCATCCCACATGTGTCATCAAAGTAAAAACTATGACAAACTGAAGTGTATTAACGCGACACGTCAAAAATGAGAAGCCAACCGTTGAAGAGATAGGATCAACGGAAACTTGAATACCCGTATCTCCGTAAGTAACGTAACACGTATACACACCTCGGTTACACGGAGTTCCGAACCCCGAACGAGATTCCTACCCGGGTATAAACGGAAACGTACAAATACGTTCACTTGATCATTTATACACTCCGTAAACTCAATTTAGACTTAGACAAGCGTGCACTCCGCACTCCCGACTCGTCATATAGCTAAACCGAGTTTACCCTTCTTTATAACTAAACCCCGACTACACCAAATGAATTGGTTATTACCTCAAATCACCAACATTCCTCCCCCATTTGAGTGTAATCCTTGGTTTAGCAAAACCGAAACAACCAATTCATGCATCATGGCAATATCACGAAGATTGAATTACCACTTAGTATAATTACACATTCCAGATATTCGGTGTATCGGAGTGTGTCTAAGCATTGAACCCCTTTACCCATATTGAATACGTGAAGATAATCATACACATAAGCTGAAAAATCCATAAGTAAAACCGACACTAATTAACAGGCCTCGTGTCCATATCCTTTCATGAGCGCATATAGGGAGTCAACCCGAACTCCTTTGAAGCGGCCAAACTTCATGCCTCACATAGGTAAATCTTTTATCGTGCACCCACATTGGCACTTTATCAAAGATTCATTAAGAAGATATCACTTCACCCTGTGCATTATTAATCGGAGGTGCGTTATTAATCGGCATGAAGCAAAGGAGTAAAGGAAGAAGAAGAAAACTGAAGAGGGGGGAATGAAGAGGTGAGATGGATGTGAAGCGGTGGAACCAGGTATGTTAATAGGGGGAAATGTTGAAACATAGTAAAGGGGATTGAATGAGTGTGGGGAAAAACAAAGAAAAGGGAATAAAAACGTTAAATAGAAGGGGTTGGATTCGTCTCAAATTAAAGCGGGTTAGAAATACGGATTAAACAAATTCCGAATCGATAAGTTGACTGACCCACGAATCGGGTTGAAAAGAATTAATAAAATTAATAAATAATCGAACCGTCTAATAAAATGAGTGAATAAAGTACTCGAGACGAAAACGAAGTAATTAGACGATCAAATAGTATTTCCCGATAAATAATAAAATTTTCGATAAAGTGAATTAAATTGATTTTTTCGAGGAAAGGAAATAAGTATTTCTGACGAAAATTAAAATAAATGAGCTTCGAGCTTAAATATAAATAAATAAAAAGAATTTAGAATTTAAATCGTCGAAATAGACTTACGATAAGAATTAAATTAAATGTATAAAATAAATCGAAATAGAAATAAAAATATGTTTTAAATATAAGAAGAGTTTCCGAGACAAACAGAATTTTAGGAGTTTGAAACGATTAAACGATAAATTCGTTTTAAAATAATTTTAAGAATTATGAGTTAAATCGTAAGCAAAATAAAAATACGAACATAACTTTAAATTGATTTAAGTTTATAAAATTAGGGGTGTTACATTATCTCTTTTCGTAGGTAAATTTTCGTTCTCTAATTAGATTGTGTGTATTTTCTTCTTATATTATAATTTGGAGATTTGTTGTTTAATTGCACGAATTTGGATTATTTTTTTTGCGAAATTAGGGTTTTTTTACAAATTGGGGATTTTTGCGTTTAATCGTGATTTTCAGGTTTAATTTCGAGTTTTTTGTTAAATTGGGGTTTTTCTATTTGAAAATTTGGTGTCTAATCAATTTTTGGTGGTAATATTCTTGTTAATCAATTTCGTAGTATCGTGTTTACTGAGTTTTTGATGGGGTTTTTGTTCATTCTATCATTAAAAGTGGTGGTCATATTTTTCTTAATCAATTTCGTAGTATCGTGTTTACTGAAATTTTTTGGGGTTATTAGGTCTTTGTGTTTAGTGGTTGATTTCACCCAGAAATACGGCTAATTGTTGTCTCTTTTTTAATTCATACTACAGTATGCGTCACTAATCAGTTTATATATTTTTATAACTTCGGTTTATATATCACGTAACTTCAGTCCATATCTTTTGTAACTTCAGCTCATATCTTTTGTAACTTCAGATCATAAATTGTGTCTTTGTTGTGTTGTTTTTAATTGGATTGTGTTCTTTAATTTTAGGTTTTACCCAATTTGAATTTTGTCATCAGAATCTATGTGAATGGTTGAAGATTGAATTTCTATTGTTTTGGGATGAATTTGATTTCTGGGTTTTGTTTGTTTGTTTGAGTTAGGAATGAATTTAATGACGAATCACACGTATTTCAGGCATCTGAGTTGACGGAGTTCAGTGTTACTAAACATGACGTCCATGATCGCTTTCTATTACCTCGTGGTCCGAATGAGTGGGAGTTGATACCGATCGGGCGAGCTTTGTAAATGAGTTGATTTTTATATATAATTGTAACTTCAGTTCACATATTTTGTAACTTCAGTTCACATGTTTTATAACTTCAACTTCAGTTCACATATTTTGTAACGTTTGTTCACATATTTTGTAACTTCAGTTCACATGTAACTTAAGATCGTATATTGTAACTCTATTCCATATATTTATAACTTCAGTTCACATATTTTGTAACTTCAGTTCACATATTTTGTAACTTCAGATCGTATATTGTAACTTCAATTCTAACCAGTTCATATATTTTTGTAATTTCACTTCACATATTTTGTAACTTCAGTCCATATTTTTGTAATTTTACTTCACATATTTTGTAACTTCAGTTAATATGTTTTTTAACTTCAGATCATATATTGTAACCACAATCCATTTTCTGTAATTTCAATTCTAATCATTTCATATATTTTTGTAACTTCAGTTTGTATATATCACGTAATTTCGGTTCATATATTTTGTAACTTCAGATGATATATTGAAACTCCGGTCATGTTTTGTAATTTTATTTCGAATCAGTTTATATATTTTTGTAACTTTATTTCTTATATTTTGCAACTTTAATTTATCTCAATTAATATTTAACTCAAAACTGTCAAATATGGTGAATACAAATTCCGGTTGAAACTCCAAACATCAAAAACTAAAATTCAAATGAAAACATTCAAATATTCTGATTTATGTTAAATATTTATTGAGTTTGAGATAGTGTATTAAATTGGGTTGAAGAGAGAGTATATTAAATTTTGTTGGAGAGAGAGTGTATTAAATTTCCCTCCATCCTCACCTCATCTAAAGGCTCAAAAGAGGACTTATGCACTTATAGGGAGGGGTGTCCTTATGTGAACCTCTCTCTGATTCGAACCCGCGTCCTTTGAGGGCAATCCCTCCTTACCTAACCAGTGAGCCAACCCGCTGACTGTGAGAAAATTCTAGAAAAAACATATTTTACTAGTCAGAATTGTTGTTAATTGCTCTCCATAATTGCGTCACTTCATCTTCCCACTTCCTCATTAATTGATCAAATTCATTTCTATTCTCCTGGATTTGCCTCAACATTTCACGAGGCAGCTTTAGTTTTTTATTATTGTTCTCATCCTCCTCGAAAATGCATCACTAATTCATACTCCTCGAAAATCCGATTCTTCATCACTGATTCCCCTTTGAAAATTGTGATGCCAATTAATGCCGTCCCATCGTCTCCACAAGCCCCAAATTACTTCCGCCACAGGTACTATATATTGCTTTAACCATGTTGGTGCAGTTTCCGTATCAGCCATCAAATCGTTTGTGAACTCCTCTACTCTCTCACAATTATTTTTTCCCGTTTGATTTATCATGTCTGATGTACGTCGTGAGTCAATTTCCACATTATGTGAGGGTGTGCGAGTGAAGGATCTAAATGTTAGGGTAATCAATAGATGGAATAGATTAATTTTAATGACAAATCCCTCACCGACTCAGTTGAGTTGCTGCTTATTGACGAGAAGGTTGTTTTCTAAGTAGTATCGATGTATAGATGTAGGTAGTGATCATGTTTTAGTACATTTAGTTTACATTTTGTTCATCTTTTTGTTGTTTTTCTATATCAGGATGATTTGGTCCAGGCTACTATTAAGAAATCTTTGATTAGCAAGTTCAAGGACAAATTCTTATTGAAGGAGGCGTACAACATCCGTAGTGTCACCGTGGCATCTAACACCGGATCGGAGCGGGCTACTTCCCATGCCTGTAGGCTCCAAGTTGAATTCTCGACAAAGGTTACTCATTTCCCTAAAAATTCATCAATTCCTTTCAACATATACCGCTTCGTGAGGTTTCAAGACATCGTCAATGGCATAGTACCAATGAATCAGTACATAGGTCTCAATTATTTCTCCCTTTGCTTGCAGTTAATTACACAATGTCGCTTTTATATTTTTACTTATCTTTCTCAGGTTATGGAATGATTAACCGGTTTTGCAGATATCGTCGGCAAGGTGTACGAAATTGGTCCAATGCAGAAAACAAAGAAGGCCTCCAAGTGCAGGAAAATCAAGCTTGAAGATGTTGAGTATGTTCCCTTATCTGATTCGTAACTTAGTAACTCTGTTTTCAGGCTAACAGTTTTTGTGGACTTGAATTCTGTCATGCATTAACCAATTACTCTTTTCGCCTATTCCAGCGGTGTCGTTCTTCAGTGCACCCTTTGGGCTTCTCATGCTACCGATCTCCCGGATATTTTGCAAGTTCTTCCATGCCCGCAGCAATCTAAAGTTGTTGTTCTCAGAGCTGTTGAGACGAGGCCGTTTGACAGTAAGTTACTTCTGCAGAATTCAAGTCATTTCCTCCTTCTTAACATTAGTATTTAGTTAATCTAACAATTCACGGTCTTCATTTGATAGATACCTGGGTTGTGCAAACCACATACAACGCCACAACTTTCGAGTTTAATCCAGCAATACCCGAAGTCGAAGCTTTTCAGGAGAGGTTTAACATTGCATTCTCCTTTGTATTGTACACCTCTAAGTCTCTTTCAGTTGCTTCCACCTCTATTGTGTTAATATCTTTCATTCTTTTCAGTCTATCATCTCAAGCTCCTAGCAACTCACTCCAAATAATCGAGGATGGTACTGAGGAAAAAAGTTTCAACTTGCCCGTTGACGGTGTTCCATCAATTTCACAGATTGTTGAAAACGAGAAGGTAGGATCCCAATCACAATCGTTTCACTACCACTTACAGTTTTTCTATCTTTTCATTTTTTAACGGTGTTTAGTTCTTAACAAACAGGCTGGGTCGTTCAACACTGTTGCAACGATTGTCAACACAGACTCATCTGCGGGATGGTACTTTCGCAGTTGCAGGTCTTGCATGACAAAAATAGTGAAGAACGACAGGGGTAGGTGGGTTTGCAAGAACACCGGGTGTGACGGAAGCAAAAATGGGTACATGAGTTGCAATACGAAGTAATTCTAAGACTTCAACTGTGCATTTTTACTTCCTTGATTTGCCACCTAATCAAGGATTTCCTATATCTAATTATTTTTAAATCCGTCGCAGATTTTAGGTGAAGTTTGTCGTCCAAGATTTCTCCGGGATAGAGTGTAACTTCGTTGTCTTTGATAATCAAGTAGAGCAGTTCCTTGATACCACCGCTATTGAACTTATTGCTAAGATGGAGAAGGTACGTTTCTTCTCCTAAATTACACCCCTTCATTTGTTAGTCGTCTTGCTTAACATTTTCATTCTAACTTTCACATGAATGTTACTCTTTAGCTGGGAGAAGCTCATTCTATGCCCAACGATCTTTCCATTTTCCTTGATCAACGTTATCTATTCAAGATAAAAATAGATGACGACTTCAATGTCAAGCAATTTTCCAAGTCATACACTATATCATGGATGTCCGACAACGTTGACAAGATCCACAAGTGGCACATGACATAAGAGCAAGCCCTTAAGGTATGTACACACTGATCTACATTCATATTGCAATTAGTTGTTAACTTTCTGATGAAAATTATAATCTAGATTGAGGTGGACAACTATACTTTAATGACGAAGAATCTCCGGCGTAAGTCAACCCCTTCAGGCAGTCAAACCCCGGAAGATGCTATTCCAGAAATTTCGCTGAGTGGCTCTAAAGACATTGACGCAACACCTAATGAACCCCATAACCAGACGGTATTTGCTCATATATTTCTGCGTCTACCTCTAACTTCATTTCCACAACACAAATCTCTTACGTATCACACATTTTCTAATCTCCTTCGTACTTTGTTTGCAATCAGGTCATCGATTGTGAGACCGCATCAACATCATCTAGGGTTACGCCTTTGAAGAGGAATGGAGCCGCAGTCAAAGTGCAGTCCTGTGATCTAAATGCTCTTGCAGAAGACGCTGCATCTGCCACTAAGTAGATCCTGGCGATAAAGAAGGAAAAACTAGCTTGGCAGAATTTTTTTTTGAGTTTGTCTTTGGAAAACCATTTACCTCAGTCTCAGCTTTTACATTTTTCTGAGTTTCTCTTTTGACGTTTAAACGCTCCTCATCATTACAATGTGGTGATCTTATTTGCCAGTTGAGACATTATCGGCTGCCAATTTTATTATTGTTAAGGACAACATTTTCTCCATTTTGTTTTGGTGTTGCTATGAACCTTTATGTTCACCCCATTTTTGTTGCCTCCCTACCATGTATTGTCATTTGATTATTGTTGCAGGTTACAGCTCCGTAGAGTTGGGATTTATTCTTCTCCGGACTCACACATCTTCTATTCAGGATCTGCTAACAAACAACATTGTCACTGAATTGATACAGTTTTACTCGAGCATTGTAGTTTACACATTCCATTGATTTGTAAATGTAATTCACTTCAATTATGTAATGTATTTTTCTCAAGTATATACACCTTCCTATTACACTTCTGCTTACATCAGTTTGTGTCCACGTTTAAGCTTTTTCATTACATTATGCGTAAGAATAAGGACTAGAAATACGAATATGGTCATCATACGGAGTACTTACAAAAAAATGTAAGCAGAAGGAACTTAAGTTCATTGAAAGGAACACATGTACGATTAAGGAACTTAAGAAACTTAATTTGTCCCTACGAAACCCGAGGTAAGAAATAAAGTAAAAGGAACTTAATTTGTCGCTAGGAACGTAAGTAAGAAATAAAGAAAAAGGAACTTAAGAAACGCAACCTATGTAGGCATCTTACATAAGTTTCCTATTACGGTACAACGTTCAATTTTTATACTCCAACTTCTTATTCTCGATTTAGGTGATTAATCAGTTTTGAAAAAATTATGTGCATTAGAATTCTCCATTTTCAATTAATATAGTTTTACTCGAGCAATGTAGAGTACACATTCCATTGATCTTAAAATGTAGTTTACTATGATTATGTAGTGTCATTTTATCAAGTATAGACACCTTTCCTATTACACTTCTGTTTAAATCATTTTGTGTACACTTTAATGCGTTATCATTACATTACGCGTCAGAATAAGGTCAAGAAATACCAATTTGATCATCATACGGAATACTTGCCGAAATTGTAAGCAAAAGGAACTTAAGTTAATTGAAATGACCATATCTAAGATAAAGGAAGTTAAGGGACTTAATTTGTCGCTACGAAGTTAAGTAAGAAATAAAGTAAAAGGAACTTAAAGATCTTAATTTGTCGCTAGGAACTTAGGCAAGAAATATAGAATGAGGAACTTAAGGAACGCAGTTTTTGTAGGCTTTTATACTACACTGTGTATTACGGTTCAACGTTCAGTTTGTGTACTCCTAATTAATAATCCCGATTTTAAATTGTAAATAAGTGTCCAGAAATCATGCGCATTAGAATGCCCTATTTTCAATTATTTGTACATCCTTTTGACATTACATCGAAACTCCCCCCCCCCCCACATTTCTCCAAAATACAGTGTCACTTCGTTGTCTTTGAGACTAATCATCTTCATATTCACGATTATTTCAACAACTTACAAGTCTTCCTTCGTCTGATTATCCTCTCCAAACTGAGTGTGCACTTTCTTTACATCTGTGTGAAATTCTCCTCAAAATTCTTGCCGGAATAACTTTGTAGGATGAACGACACTGACTATGCAGGTCCCTATCGTGATCTTCATTCACATTTATTCCATTTCCATTAATTCACCCTGATTTCAATTGAAGTCATGGCCCCTCGACTTCAGGTTCTCATTGTCCCAGCCATTAAATTTCTTACACAACTTCCTATCATATGTAGTTGTATAAATTTGCTAGCTTTCAGTTTTCATAATGACTAACATCTTCTAAATCAAGAACAATGGAACGTCGTCGGAGTCTAAATTCAAATACTACTAAGTCGGGTAATTCGAAGAGAATTCTGCTAGCTTGTGCGAAAATGCAGGCAGTAAGGAGAACACACCACGGAGGAAAGCACTTAAGAATGGTAAGCACATTTAAGGGAAGATTTGAACTATCTTTACAATTTGTTTATTCTCTGTTTGCCACCCTTATTAATCATGTTAACGGCTATTGTTTCTTTCATTAATTATTATCAGGTCGGAGGTCTCCTTTCAAAGATGTTACGAACATAGAGAACAGTCATGCGACCGCTTCGGATTCAGGAACATCACGCTGCCTTCTTCAGTCTGATCGTTGTGGACCTTTGAATGGGAGTTGTACGTTTGTACATGATCATTGTAGACCTTCAACTTCTCTTTCAGGGAAGTGGCTGTTAGCAGAGTTTCCAGGCCCAACAACCGCACCCTGCGACGAAGTTTCAGGTAGAATTGTCCGACAGTAAGTTGTTTGTATACATTTGTTCAATGGTTGCGTATTCTAACCGTACTTACGAATTAAAGTTGATATTATTCTCCCAATTGAAATGTAGGTTCTTCAATTTCTACAGTCCCCCTAGATGAGCTTGAAACATTTGATCGAGATAAAGACCTCTATGAAGATGGTATTCCCTTTCATTAATCATCCGTACGTTCTTCAGTATATCCTTTCTTTCTATCTGCATTGTCGTTTCATGTAATGTTGAGGAATTCACTCAACAGGAATTGGTCTGGAGAAGTACCTCATTAAATATCTCACAGCACAGCAAGCACGGAGGGATATGAAACATATTTTGGCTGATAGGAGGCAGGGGCATAATTCGTATCAGGATGCCATGTACACTAATAATGATCCTTATCGAGAGTGGCATTCAAAACATGCGCGTCGTAAACATGTCCTCATGTTTAGGGAGCGGAGAGACCGTAGCTTACTTCAGATGTCGCCGGAGACAATGTACTCTTCTCCTATTTCTGAACTTACGGAGGGTAATCTTCCTAACTCAATTTTATACGACCTTCTTTGTACTTTGGTTGTCCGATTTAATTCACTGAGACTTTTAACCAATTCATTTATGCGATAAATTTTTCAGCTTCGATTGGTCGTGTCGTTGATGATATACGGGACTCCTGCATAACTGAGATTAGAACGCCACAGAATTTAGTGTCCAACGGCAGGTTTAACCAATCGAGTCATCATGATTTGATAATTAACAGCCTAGCACGCGACATCTTTGGTGGCCCATCCACTGAAGACAGCCAAGAAATCACAGGTTTGCCAAACACACAAACACTCATGACGCATTTTACAGATTTCGTTACTAATAATTTTGCAAGTTTCGCAATTATGTGCAGGTTTGGAAGGGTATGAGGACATTGTCGACCCTGTTCACAAATGTCAGAGGTGTTCTGCTCAAATGTGGTACGGGGAGCGTGACAGGATGGATCGAAGACCTTTAATTCCAACGTTTTCGATGTGCTGTAAAGACGGTGCGGTTGAATTACCATACCTTACGGAACCCCCTCCGCTAATAAAATGTCTACTCCACGGTGATCATCCCAAAAGTCGACATTTTAAGGATAATATTCGGATGTACAACTCCGCGAATTCATTCACATCAAGCGGAGGCAAGATAGACCATTCTGTTAACGAAGGAAGGGGCCCTTACACGTACAGGATTGGCGGCCAAAATGGCCATTTCATTGGGAGCCTACTGCCGGGGTCTGATGATACAACAAAATTCTGTCAGCTGTACATCTATGATACTGGTGGCAAACTGAACAAAAAAAAAGAGCTTTTAGGTAATGTACTACAACTTCACTGCTGCACAATTTCGTTGCAAAATTTATTCTTAAACTCATATCGACACGTTACTGTTGAATTCTACCACCTTTTAGGGGGCATTCTGGAAGAGCGGACAGGTTGGATGACGACCTTATGCTTGATTTGAGGTCCATGATTGATGAATACAACCCGCTAGCTAAGTCCTTTCGAATGGCGAGGGATACCATATTGAGCCGGCAGGATAGCGTTGAGGTTAGGCTACGACTTATCGATGGCCGTCATACAGATGGCCGCACATATAACCTTCCATCCGTGTCCGAAGTAGCTGCGCTTATTATCGGTGACATTGACGAGGCCATTGAGAGCAGAGACATTGTCGTTGTTGAAAGGAGTGGACATCTGCAACGAATATCTAAACTTCACCCATCTTACCTCGCACTTCAGTATCCACTTTTTTTCCCTCATGGCGAGGACGGATACCGACTAAGAATTAAACATTGCCAACTTTCTATTGAATCCAGTCGTAATCCAGCGACAGCCCATGACAAGCTTACTTTGAGAGAGTGGTTTGCATTACGTCTACAGGATCGTCCATATAATGTAGAACCTGACACTTTGTTGCGCGGAGGTAGGTTACTCCAGCAACTTATTGTTGATGGATACACAATGGTCGAAGCTCAACGAATAACTTACCTGAAATTCAATTAGCCTAAACTTAGATCCGAGAATTATAAGCAGCTTAGGAATGTGGTTGATAATGGGGAAACAGACACTTCATCTCAAGGTGTTAAGTACAATCTTCCCTCGAGTTTTGTCGGAGGTAAAGGTTACATGAGGGAGACGTATCAGGATACGATGACAATATGTCGGTGGTGTGGCTACCCCGATTTGTTTATTACAATCACGTGCAATCCCAAGTGGCCAGAAATTACACGGTTTGTACAGAGCAGAGGTCTGCAGCCCGTGGACGATATAGTTTCCCGTGTATTCAAGCAGAAGTTGGAACTTCTAATGAAAGACTTTAGGGAGAATCACGTATTCGGACGGACTAGGGCTAGTATATTCATCCTACATCCACTCTGCCTCCTTTAAATTGTATTTCTATGCACTTTACTATTTCGATGTTACTATTAATTACAAAATTTTCAGTTGTGTACACAATAGAGTTCCAGAAGTGAGGTTTGCCACATGCCCACATACTGCCGTTTCTCGAGCGGGGTGACAAGTTCCCTGAGGCGTCGGATGTCGACTCAGTCATTTCTGCAGAAATCCCTGATCCGTTCGAGAATCCATCCCTTTATGAGGCAGTTAAGGATTTAATGATTCATGGTCCCTGTGGCCTCGCAAATCCTAAGTCACCGTGTATGGTCGACGGTGTATGTACTAAAAGATTTCCAAAGGCGTTCTGTGAATGCACAACTGTTGATGATGATGGCTACCCAATGTACCAGAGAAGGGACAACGGTATTAGAATTGACAAGGGTGGTGTGAGCGTGCACAATGGATTCGTTGTCCCTTACAATGCCGATTTGCTTACAAGATACCATGCCCACATAAACGTGGAGTAGTGTAATCAGGCCAGATCTATTAAATATCTATTCAAGTATGTGAATAAGGGTTATGATAGGGTTACTGTTGGTGCATCGGTTAGGACAAACCCCGACGAAGTAGATCACATCCAGGAGTACTACGACTGTATATATGTATCACCGTGCGAGGCCGTATGGCGTATCTTCTCATTTGAAATTCACTATAGGACTCCTCCAGTCCTTCGTCTGGAGTACCATTTGCGGCATGAGCAGAATGTCGTATACAATGACGATGATCCGCTTGAAGAAATCGTTGCAAGGTCCAACGGTGCTAGGACGAATTTCACCGCTTGGTTGGAGTACAACGCAAACCATTTGGAGTCCAGAGGGTTGACATACACCGAGTTTCCAACCAAGTACGTTTGGCAGAAGGAGGGCAGGTGTTGGACCACACGTAAGAGGGGTTTTAGCCTTGGCAGAATGTATCATATGTCGCCAAACGGCGGAGAACGATACTACATGAGGTTGTTACTGAATTTGTAATCCCCTAGAAAATCTAACGCAATACAATGGCGGAAACACTGTAGAGTTGGGATTAAAACACACTGACAAACTATATCTTATTAAAAGAAATGGTAAGTCGATACAAAGGCCTCTTTTTACAAAAGGGCTAAAAAGAAAATTCTCCAAACGGGTTATACAAATCCATAAATTACATTAATAAAGAAAGAGTAGTGGCTCACACCCAAAACCCAACAGCAAATACCTGTCATGTTAAAAAACATAACAGCCACGTCAGTGGGGAGTAACTCGGACGTTCTCCCAGCCATATTATATCATATGGAAAAATAATGGTATTATTATATCAAAATACTTAAAATGAGAAAACATTAAAAACGATATAATAAAATAAGTTCTTGAAAGAAACATAAAACATTTGCCAACCTGCAAATCAAACCAATCAATAATAATAATCATATTGAAAAATGGCGTTATGGAAATTTGATCAGTGTGCACAAGGCTAGACTTTCACTATGATAATACTGGAAACTAGTTTCGAGAACTGTAGACTTAACTCATAACAGAATCCAGTCTCTAACTAGGAAACTCAACTATAACAGGACTGCGTGCAGCGAGGTCCTGGTTTAAGTAGTATACACCCCTCCTGGATACAAACCATATCCAGTTCAACCCGACGCGACTTACACGATGCGATATCTAAGTTTAAGGGCACAATGCACACTCTCCTGAACACAAACCATGCTCAGTTTAACAACCAATGTGCCCCATAAAGACACACCAGCCTTATAGTTGATGGCAAAAACGTACATCCCAGACTATATTACTATAACCTCACACTTGTCTTTATTCTATAACTCTAAAACAAGCCATTATCGATAAAAACAAAGAATATAATCATTATGAGGATAAAAGATATAAACATTTTATATTAAAAGGGAAACTTTCTATACATAGAAACTTACTAATTTTAGAAACTTGCTTAAAATAGAAAGTCTTATAGAAAATACGTAAGTTATTAAAACAAGTGAAATGTATAAAAATAGCATTTCTAACGAAATTAATATTTTATTATTATCGTCGTTATCGTAACCTTATTACATATCTAAATTCGTTACTCAAACATAAATAAAATATAATAAGTCAATACATAGTATTTTTATAAATAATTAAGAAATCGAGTTAAAACTATAGATTTTATAAAAAAGATGTTTTAAGAAAATGATATCAAAATTAATTGAGTCAACGAGTTTTATAAATGAAATGAATTTACAAAGATTTCAAATTATTTTTAACAAATAGCTTTTATTAATAAATAATACGGATTTTACTAAAAATAGTCAATTGTAAACAAATAAGAAATTATTAGTGAAAATAGTCTCGACTAAAAATATATTTAAAAGAAAATCAACTATTTTCTCATTTATTAGTATAAATCGTAAAACGAAAATTAATTTATTAAACAAGTATACAAATCTCGATTATTGTATTAAAATGCGATTTTGAGTTAAAATTAGAAATTAACGAAATATGACGAAAATATGAAATCGATATTATTTAGTTACTAGTGTCACGATAACCAACAAAATATTATAGCGATCGTAAATAATTAAAATACTAACGATTTATAAAATGATATAGAAAGTTATAAAAATATTGATAAGGCAAACGATTTAAAAATAATATTTAACAAATAATAAATAGCTAAAATTAGAAAACCAAAGTTAAAAATATTTACTACATACTACTACTCAAACATACGATATAAAATCGAGTAACGTCCTAAAGTTATCTTGAGTCGATATCCAAACGATCACGTACTTGATCAATCCAAGCTCCAACTTCGTAGAAATGTCGTCTTTAAGCTCCAAGTAGAAGAACCGCTTAACATCGCGACAATCGAGAAGACCAAATAAAAGAATGAGACAAAGGTAATCGACACAAGACGGAAAGTAGAAAGATCAGAAGATGGATATAAAATGAGTTGGAGGAAAGAATAGGGTCTAAAGTCGAGCAGAAAACGACAAGATTCCGACATAGTAACATCGACAACGAATAGAAGAAGGACAATGAGCAGAATACAAATCGACCCGAAGAGTAATAGCAGTAATCGAGTCCCAAACGAACGAACTGAACATAACACGCGTGACGCCAAGAGTAGTGTAATCAACGAAGCAGAAGCAGCAACATATACAACAATACTTTGACAAAGACAGTATCAACAACACACAAACAGCCTACACGAGCAAGAAGGGGAAGAAGAAGAAGAATGGGCATCGAACAGCAGCAGTAACACCACAGAAGCAGCCACAACGATAGTAACGGACTGACAACAGCACTCGACGGACAGAGACAAAGTAATAAACCACGGCCAACAGCCGCATCTCAAAACCGTGATCGATAATACGACAGGGAAACAAAAATAACAAGGTGAGACAGAGGAAGAACGAGGAGCAAAAGGACAGGACGAAGAAAAAGAAAAGAAAGGGAAGCGACAACAGATCAACTACAACACTACGGCAACAACAGTAACGCGACAAACATCAATAAGACAGAAGTAGCAGGTGCGATACTAAAAAGAGCAAAGCAGCATGAAGGATGCCAAACAACGAAGATCGGTATCAAAACCGAGCAATAGAAAAGTAGCCGCAGCAACGGCAACTAACGAATTGTGCAGCAGAACAAAACGAAGAGGGAAAGGACAAAAGCATCAAACGATGACGAATAAAACAGAATAACAAAGGGAGAATGGAATAAGGAAGAAGAAGGAGACAAAGAAACACACGCCGGAGAATCAACCAAACGCATCAGCAGAAAAAGAAAACGCAGCAGCACGAAATCAGGTGAACATGAAGAAGAAGAAAGGAGAAGAAAATAAGAAGACAGACAGAGCAGTACCGTAAGTCCGTAACAGCAGCAGAACAGAACGCAGCAGCCGCACACAGCAACGAACGAAAAAGGAGGGGAAGAAGAGGAACGAGAACGGAGAAGAATAAAACGCAGCAACAAGCAGCGTCGGAAACAGCAGCAGCAGCGGCAGGCAGCGCCCGAAACAACAGCAACAACGGTAGAAAAAGAACAGAGGAAAAACAGGGGGAAATGGTGCGATGAAGACGAAGAAAAAAGTCGGCAATTTGGCCAATAGGAAAGTCGACAATTTGGCCAATAGAGACACTACTTTTTTTAATAGCCTCTTGAGGCAACACGTGTAATTTACATGATGTAACCTTTTCTCATCTATATATACTTACCTTACCAAAAATAAAAAAGAAGACGAAGAAAAAAGATGAAAGGAAAAGAAGGGGAGAAGGCTGGTGAGCGGATGAAAAACACGAAGAGGTGGAATGTAAGGGGGAGTGAAACGGTGGAGGACCTGAATTGGATGAAATGATGAAGCAGTGGTATTAAAAAGGTGGAGGGAAAATGAACGTATGTGGGAATCAAAAGGAAAGGGAGTAAATGATATAATAAGTGGGTTGAATTCCACTCACCAAAAATTCCGAGACAACAAGTTGACTGACCTACGAGTCGAACTAAAATTGAATTAATAAAGTAATTGGGTCGGCTAAATAAAAATGAGTAAATAAACATTTCTCGAGATACAAATAATTATTCGAGACGAAAATAAAGTTTATAGAAATCAATAATTAGACGATGAAATAGTATTTCCAAATAAATAATAAATCTTCGATAAAGTGAATTAAATTGATTTTTCGAGGAAAGGAAATAAATGTTTTGACGAAACATAAAATCAATGAGCTTCGAGCCGAAAATAAAAATTCGAGCTTAAATATAAATAAATGAAAAGAATTTAGAATTTAAATCGTCGAAATAGACTTTCGATAAGAGTTAAATTAAATGTATGAAATAAATCGAAACAGAAATAAAAATGTTTAAACATAAGGGTTTCCGAGACAAATAGAATTTTAGGAGTTTGAAACGATTAAACGATAAATTCGTTTTATAATAATTTTATGAATTACGAGTTAAATCGTACAAATAAAAAATACGAACGAAATTTTAATTTAATTTAATTTATAAAAAAATCAGGGGTGTTACAGAATTTCGTTCGAGGTGCAACATCTTATGAGGACATTCGTACGGTCAAGGGTGTCTTATACGAAACATATAAGGATGCTTGCTACGCTTTAGGCTTATTGGGTGACGACAAGGAGTATGTTGACGCAATAGAGGAGGCCAGCTATTGGGGCACTGGCATGTACTTAAGGAATATGTTTGCAACCCTTCTCTATTCCGGAAGTTTGGTTAAACCGGAGGAAGTTTGGAAGAAGACTTGGCACCATCTATGCGATGACATCCTATCTTGGCGACGGAAGGAACTCCTCAATTTTGGTTAGTTCTTCACGCCTGTGAAAATCCTCCATCCTAGTGGTAGCTGTTATTTATTTTTTTAAATCTCAGAATCGAAATAATGACGTACAATTATTTTATCTGCTCTAATTTCTTGCGTTCTGAATACAGAGTTGCAAATGACGGATGACCAGCTGAAGAACTACGGGTTATCTGAAATTGAGGCCATACTGCTGGGTAACGGTAGTTCGCTGTCGAAATTTCCGAATATGCCACAACCTGACAACGATCTATTTCGTGTAGATTCAAATAGGTTAATTTCGGACAAACTATCATACGACCGTGCCACTCTGCAGTCTGAGCATGTAGCCTATATGTAAACTATTACCTCTGAACAGAGGTCAGTGTACGACTTAATTATTACTGCAGTTGAATCCGGACATGGTGGTCTTTTCTTCCTGTACGGTCACAGTGGTACGGGGAAGACTTTTATTTGGAAAACTCTTTGCGCTGCTTTGCGAAGCAAGGGCCAGATCGTCTGGCCTGTGGCATCAAGTGGTATTGCTGCCACCCTACTACCCAGAGGTCGCACTGCTCATTCCAGGTTCAGTATACCTATTAATGTAGATGAGAAGTCAATGTGTCCGGGAATTAAGCCGGGATCTGACCTAGCTGAACTCCTCACTAAAGCAAAGCTAATTATATGGCACGAAGCCCCAATGGTTAGTCGAGATTGTTTTGAAGCTCTGGATAGAAGTGTTAGGGATATCATGAGATTTGTGAACCCTTCGTTTGCGGACAGGCCATTTGGAGGCAAGGTCGTTGTACTAGGTGGAGATTTCAGGCAAATCCTACCAGTTGTTCCTAAGGGTAGTCGACAGGACATTGTATACGCTTCAATCTGTTCGTCTCCTATCTAGAGAGATGTGAAGGTCAGATCTTACGCTTCGTTTTCTTTTTGTCACTCATCTAAGCATCCTGTTTCTTATACCGACATGAAATTACATGATTTCGTACTTACTCGCTGTCATGTTCATTGACAGGTCCTTCGGTTGAATACAAATATGCGGCTTCAAACCGGACGCTCAACAGACGACGTTGATGAAATTCGTGAGTTCTCAGAATGGATATTGAATGTAGGCGACGGTCTAGAAGGGGGTCCTAATGAAGGAGTAGCAACCATAAAGATACCAGACGAGTTTCTCATTCATCCTGGTGCAGATGCCGTTGCAGCAATTGTTTGTAGCACATATCCAGATCTGTTAAAAAAAATTGACGACACTGATTACCTGCAGGAAAGAGCTGTACTTGCTCCAACTCACGATGTCGTTGAGAAGGTGAACGCTTATGTATTGTCCATATTACCCGGAGACGAAGTTGTTTACCTAAGCTCAGACGAAATTAGTAGTGCTGAAACAAGTCATGCCATTCTAGAGCTGTACTCTACTGAATACTTGAACACGATAAGATCGTCAGGGCTGCCAAACTACCGGTTATGTTTATAAGTTGGGGCAATAGTGATGCTATTGAGAAATCTAGACCAAGCAAACGGTCTATGTAACGGGACAAGATTAGTTATATCGAAACTCGGTGATCGTGTACTCGAAGCCAAGGTTATATCAGGGGTCAGAAAAGGAGAAATGGTATACATACCCAGAATTAAACTGTCACCTTCAGATGAGAGTAAGTTCCCCTTTCAATTCGAACGGAGGCAGTTTCCAATCGCCGTATGTTTCGCAATGACCATAAACAAAAGCCAGAGTCTGTCTTTGTCTAATGTCGGTCTTTTTTTACAGCAACCTGTTTTCACCCATGGGCAGCTTTATGTCGCGCTATCAAGGGTAACGACTAAGAGGGGGCTAAAAGTTCTTATCCTAGACGAGGGTGCTTTCGACACAGACTCTATAACAAATGTCGTGTATAAAGAGAATTTTTCACACTAGATGACAGCTATGTTGTAATCTATGCAAAGGATAGGAAAACCGGTGCGCTAATTGATAAGATGTAGAGCCGGTTTATGTATCGCTTATTCGGCCTACAATTACTACCCCAAGAATTCACTGTGTGTTGTACCCGCTTACAAATTCGTCTCCCAAACATTCACCGTTCACAACTACGATCAAGTGTAATGCATACCAATGGCAAGATTCAAACATAGTTGTAGCATGCCCATCAGATTGAAACATTTTCAGATATTAACATAATTGCAGGGAGTTCACGATTCAAGATAAAATATTCATGATTACAAACAGTTCAAACAAAATACGAACAAACCGGACCGAGGTCCAATAATCCATTACAGAGAGTTGAATATATAACAACAAAATAACAGACCATGAAGAGTTCAACAGTTAATTGGGTAAGATAGTTCAGTAGGTTATGCAGAAAAGGTCATTGCATTGAGTCAGGAGGAGTTACCTTTCAGACGTAGAATCCGGGGCAGTGTTGCTTCAGCTGATTAAACACGCACACGTACGTCGATAGGCTGTCCGTGTCTTCGTCTCCGTAACCCAGCCTCTTCCAATCCGCCGCTACTACAAAATAGGCCAAAGAAATCGGTTAAAAAAGGCCTAAGAAACCGGTTTATAACCGGTCTCCATCTCACAGGTGTCTTTGGTTTATGAGACCTGTTATTAAAACCAGTTTCTTTGGTTATATTAAAGAGACCAATTGTCACCAAAAATGGTCTCTTTGATCATTGCACAAGACAAAAGTAAAGAAGGCAAAGAGACCACTTAATTCCCAAAACCAGTTTCTTTGATATTCTAAGAGACCATTTATCGCTCAAAACCAGTTTCTTTTATATCAATCTTAAAGACCAGTTATAGAATAAACCCGGACTCTTAGAGTATATTTGAAAAAAAAAATAATACTTGAAAATAAGAAAAATACTACTACTCGAAAATAAAAAATCGACACCTACACAATATTAACAAAAATCATTATTACTTGAATATTAGTCGTACAACTCCCAAGTTACACTAGGTCAACTGATCTTAAAATTTATTTACATATTTACCTTCGTACAAACTAATCTAAAATTATAAAACGATAAAATCCAACGCACTCTCCAGGTTAAATTCGTTGTCAAAATCATCTAAACTGCACCCGAGCACGAATTCATCACATTCGCCTCCTGCATAAACTGTCAAAAAACAAGAAGCAAAAGCATCACTATGTATGCAGCTTGAAATTTCGTGAAAGCTATGAGCTGTAAGCGAAGTAAGATAAGAACAGAACAAACAAATTCAGTTCGCATATAGTAGTATCTTTTCGCTCTAATATTAACCGAATTTTGGTTGGAACTCCTAATAGCTATTAATTGTAAACATAACACACAATAAGAAGGGCAATAATACCATCAAAACATAATCACATTGCTCAGAGATTTCCAACTTGTATTAGCTCATTACTGAACAAATAATTAATCATATTCTGGTTGAACATCAGCACAAAAGGGGTCTCTAGAATGTATTAGCTCATTGCTGGGTTTATGCAAGGGATGAGAAGCCTGCACATACTCATATATAATTAATATTATGCACATAAGAAGCATCAAAGTAGATGAGCAAGAGGTTGCGACTTACTCTAGTGCAATGAATACAAGACGGATCACATTAGAGCCAAGAAAGATCACATACTGCCGGTATCAGGATCTAGAAAGTAAGGTTTTGGAGGATCAATATGCATCAGTACATAGTAGCATCTGCAATGCAAGTAGTCAATATCTCTTACAAACCACATTCTTCTTATCAAATTGGATTCTAGGAGACGGGAAACAAAATTAAGTGGAAGTAGATTAAATGCTAAATTCAGACATATAAAGAGAATTAGATTAAACATCAAATACAATCTGAACTAGTAAACGAAAATAGCTCGAGCGACAAAATACCCAAAATCGGACGACTCCTATAGTAGATAATAATGAGCAAAAGATCCTTGAAAGCATAGGACGACTCCTGCAGTAGAAATGAGGTCCTTTTCTTTAATCATCATAACCTTTGTAAAAACACTTGGAAACGGATGTAGTCCCATAAGAAATAATAGCAGCAATAAGAAATACGGAATAGACCAAGAAAAATATGAACAAGAGAGTAGAACAATCGAAAACTCTAGAAAGTGAAGAATCTCAAACTTACAGAAATTCACGAGTACAAACAAGCAGAAATCAAATCGCGTCGTTGAATCAAATCAAAGCAGTTAATAGGATCCTGAATTCAAAAATCACCTAGAAACTGAATAACAGTATAAAAAAGACAAGGAAACCCTAGCTAGAAAGTAAATAAATCCAATAAAAACGTGTAAAAATTCAAAAGAATTCAAAAATTCCAGTTTCTGTATTAAAAAACAAATCTCAAGCCACTTACGGGACATAATGGACATCCTTGCAACATCACCAAGGGGCAACCGTTCTACTATCCCGTGACCCTCAACAATTTTTTCCTCTCTTCAGTATACCTGATTGGTACGATATCCTACAAGCAATAACAACTTGAGATTATACCAAAAAACTTGTGAGAAATCGATGGCTATTACTACTATGGTGCTCGGACGAAAACTCGAAAAATAGATGATAGAACTGAGTTTTATATACGTAGAAAAATGTAACAAAAGGTAGTACCTTAAATCGAAGATAAGCAATTGAGTGATTGAAGGAATGAGAAAACAGGTATTGATCGATCTAATAGGGTGAATTTATTAGGGTTTGTGAAATTAGTGAAATTGGGGGAGTAATTAAAACGAATAGGGAGATTTTGTGCGCGCGCAAGTCTGAGATAGACGCACAAGTAGTGGCCTCGTTAGCGGTTTAATAAGACTTTGGGGTTAAATCAAAGAAACCGGTTCTGGTTTGGAATAGTTTCTTATATTGATCTAAATCGATTTTTTTTACCGGTTTCATATACTAATATAAGAAACCAGGTTTTTAATAACCAGTTTCATATACTAATATAAGAAATCAGTTTTATTTTATAACCGGTTTCTTAACTTAAAGAAACCAGTTAAGAAATTCAACTGGTCTCTTATGAGTGGTTTATTTTCCTCTTTTTATAGTAGTGCCGCTGAAACAGAAATGCAGTTCTTGCCCTCCTTCACCAGTCCTCTGTCTGCAGAAGTTGCAACCCACATGTGAGGATCGGACATTCCGTCTGAAGTGTTCTCGAAGTCCGATCTTTCCCTACCGACTCTCTCAAAGCACTTCTGCAGTCTGAAAGCACTCCTATACCTATGTTCGCCACTAAAAAACTCAATTGCAATAGCCCTCATGAAATTTCCAGGCTTCCCTTTCCACACATGGAAGACCTTCCTAACAGGATATCCCAATTTAATTAGTTCATCCCTCACAAAGCTGAAACTCTTGCCAATGACTACCCTCTCGCCCACAATTTCGTAGGGTAGGTTGTGCATGATGACGGTCAGTGGGTACACTAATTTCTCAGCCATTGTCGCCAGTTTTTCTTTCTCTTCTATTCTAATTTATTTTTCAGTTGAAGAGTGAATTCGATTTGGGAATGATCGAATATCTGAGCTTTGCATGTTAAAGATTGTGCCCCTACGGTTATTAAGTGGTGGAAGTTCAGTGTGATGTCATGATTACTGCAATAGGTTAATGCAGCAGCAGTAGTTGGGGAAGTTACCCTTGGAAAACTGAAAAAATAACCCTTTGCTTGCCAATTGAGTTAAGTTGTCATCATTACTCTTCGGTTCCATCAATTTTCTTACATATTACTGCATAATCTTTGTCCATCGCAATATCTTTCTATTCATCAGTGTAAACGTATACAGTCACGTTTTTTGGAGACCGTATTCCGTTGTATATTTGTTACGTTATGTCGTACGGTAACAAAAAATTAAGGTGCGTCTATATTATCTGTTATATTACACTTTCAGTGTTACTGAAAATTATTACGGTTCACCATTTAGTTGTATCCCAACTAATGAGAACTGTTACGTTGAAGCAAACCTTTCGAATTCTTTTGTGTTGAGCACTTACGAACTCATTATTTTCCTTGACTACTTAAACTATTTTGTGACAAACTCATATTTGCCATCAGTTTGTGACACGATGTGTTCCACTCATATGCTGTTCGTTAAATTAATTCATTAGACTATAATTTTATTCATATACATTCAAGTATATATCCACGGGTTGTAATTAGTTAATCGACTTACGGACGACCTCGAGATTCCGTTAGTATTACTTATTAAGTACAACTTCAAATTATTTATTACTACCCCCAAAACAGAATGTGTAAGTGCGCAATTACTAATTTAACCCGTAACGTTTGGTCGCATTCTATTCATACTATCGACACCATGACAAAGTTGCGATGACGCTTAATTGGAGATTTGTGATCGACCTGAAATACTGACCAACAAACGCACTACTTAGCATAACATTCACATCAGAATTTTACCAACACGGTAAACAAAATCGGAGATTACCGAGTACCAAATTCGTAACATGCAAGCCAATTACACTCCAAAACTATTTACCAACCAGCAATGTACATAGCAATTGAATCAAAAATAACTTGCAACCCGTCCCTATGCAGTTAATTGTCGTTGATATGCAGGTAGATTTCTTTCAAAGCGTTAATAACATGATCGTGGTGAGCATTTCCATAAATAATTACAAACAATCTATATACAGAGCAACTTAGTCAAGATTAACTTACGTCCGTTCCTATGCACTTAATCGTCGTAGAAGTCCGGGTAGATTTCGTTCAAAGCGTCGATAACATGTTCATAGTGAGCATAGTCCTTAGCCTCCCCCAAGTACGTTCCAACATAACGACACCAGATGGGCACCATACGGTAGTCCGTGTCCGTCGAGAGGTATTTCTCATCCTCCCACGACGCAACCCAGCAATGTGGGCAGGGGTAGATGATCCCACTAGTCGACCATTGCTTCCTTGGTCATCTTGAAATCTTCGAATGCTCTTTGAAGCTTGAACGCCTTGAAGTAGTTTGATAGTCTAGGACCGAACTCAACTACAACCGCCTTTTCGTAATCAAGGTTTGGCGATATACAAGGGTCTATTCTAACCACATCATACCCCAAGTATATTAGTCTCATCTTCAAAATGTGCATGTTTTGGCAGATATACCAACCGTCTTGCATGTCGTACAACATGTTCGCGAAGATGCACTTTGGCGGCCACATCAACTGTCTGTACATTTTTTATGATTAGCAACAACTCGATGCAGTGAGATTTTTTCTTTTTTATGGGTAAAATGTAAATGTTGAGTCAAGTTTAGTGGTTTACCCTTGGTAAATGAAAAGGTGGAGTGAAAATGTGGTTAGATGACAATAATTTTAAAGGTGTAGTTAAATGTGGGTAAATAATACGGAGGTATATGCAGTCCGAGTACCGTATTTTTTTTATTGTCGGCGTTTTCATGAGTATAATACGGAGGTATGTTCCATAATACTAACACCGCATTTTTAATTTTACTACCACATGTTTATACCGGTATAATTTTCGGTTACAATTTACAATTCCTTCAATTACATGTTACTCAGCGATACTCAATGTCGAAACATTCCTCTTACTGGATTCATGTCGCACATCGTAATCACCGGTTGTAATCACAAGTGCACTATTCGGCCAGCTTCTGCATGGGCCAAACGACCTTCCAAATGCGGTAGACAACCCAAGTTACAGTAGCAGTTGGTCCATCTCAAATTTGGATGACCCATCATTTTATGCAGTCCAAAATAGAAGAGAATAAACGAATCTGTACACCTTACTACCCAGCCCACCTAACTTAAACCCGTGAAAAATCCCATTCACGTCACGTAATCGTGCTAACCACCTCCAATTTTGTAATCGAGTTAACATCGTGATAGAGAAATAAAAACACTACAAAATGTAATGACTGTTAAAAGTCGTTCCATGTAATAATAAGTTACAATAACCAAAAACTCCAGATGAACTCGAAATTATAAGAACTTCAATCGTAGTCAATATTTACCGGTGGAATCGCGACTTGGTACATCTATCCACATGTCGTGTTCTCCGTTAACGCTTGGGATGATGTTTGATTCTCTAATCTTTGAAGTTACTATCATGTAGGACTTGGTGAGATATCCCATTGCGTTCATGTACTTACCTCTTATCTAACGACTCAGTTAAAATACTTACATCACGGAGTAGAAAGTGCAAGATCAGAGCATCACGAAGGGATTGCACGATACTTACTACATGTTGTTCGTACTTTCGCATACGTAATAAACCTTAAACTAACTTACAGTCTCTTAACGAATAATCTAATTTTAGTTGTTACTTCATTCCACTATCAATGAAAATACAAGCGAGCAACCCGTGAAATTTTTCACGGGTAACACACTAGTATAAATATATATATAGATCTTTACCGACTTAAGAACATAATAAGAAAGGTAGTATTACAAGTGATTGCGATTTCACCACAAAATATGTTAAGTTTGAACTGTGAACAGGCAAATTAAACCAACCGGGGACAGCAAAAGCCGGCGCCTACTAGGCATATGGCAACGGTGCTTCCCTCAAAGGTCCCTTACGCCAGTTTAAACTTAACACAATATGTACCCTCACTAAACCCTCTTCATTTATGTTGATAAGTAATAAAAATCAGTTAGTTGAAAACCTAACCATGGTCCAATAGTTAGTTTAATCAAGTCAAGACATAATTCAACAAAGGATTAGCCTATAAGGCTCATCCTAACAATAAATAAAATAAGAATAAAGTTAAAATAAAAATAAAAATAACTTACAAACTTAATTTGTAGTCAGAAGATGAAGAACGCTTAGTAAACTTTTATTGATAATAGGAGATTTTTTACAACTGAAAGAAAGACTAAGAAGGCTCGGAAAGAGTCTGCCTTCAAAATCATAAAAACGCATCCTTTTATAAGCAAGGAGCGGGGAAAAACAACAAAATAAAAACAGTACAACGAATATATAACAGTACAACTAAGAATATAGAACAGTGCATGTACTTATTAATACACTGAAAGCTTTTTGAAAGCCCATCCTTTAAAGGAAAGAACAAGTGTGCCATAGAATACACCAAAATTGGAAAAGCATCTTTACGTAACATCTTCACCAATGCTTCCAAATAATTGCCTCCTTTTTCAAAGTTCTTCATAATTGTGTTTTTGAAACACAAAATGCATGTCTTTACGTAACATCTTCACCAATGCTTCCAAATAATTGCCTCCTTTTTCAAAGTTCTTCATAATTGTGTTTTTGAAACACAAAATGCATGAATGTGCATTATCCCATAATAACTTTAATTAGATGAATTTAATGCACCTAATCATAATTTTAATAGCTCTTATTATCACTTCAAATTATTTGCCAAGTCTTGAATAATCTGAGTATCTTTCTCGATATTATCCTCTGGGTCTTGAGCGTCTTGCAAAATATTAAATTTATTTTTGCTATTTGATGTTATAGACATTGCCATAGAAGTATCACTCTTTTGTGATTTACCATCATTATTATCGGCTTTTTGGGCTATAGCTTTATGAGCTAAAGCTAAATAGTATTGGACAATGTCTTCATCAGTTTTGTCCTGGACATCCATGGACTCATAACGAGTACTATCTGAATGATTATCTTCATCATTGAGGTAGAGGATAGTATAACTATCAATTTTTTCTTGAATAAGGTCAAGGGTAGAGCTACAATTTAGTTTCTTGGTGTCTTTATTTTCTCTGAGCATAGTATCCCAGAAGCGAGAATATGATTCTCTTTTTAGACAGAATAAATTTTCCTGGGTATAACCCGTTTTTGGACTGAATTTCCATATCCAAGGAATAGAAAACTCAATAAAAAATTGCATTTGAATAAGTCCAGGAATATTATCCTCCGGAGCCTTTGGTATAATTTCTTTCCATTCATTATAAAGATCTCTAAATATTGGAGGTAATATTTCCTCTGAAGTTCCATAAAATTGCCACCATTTTATTAACCATGGCGGCATAACTTCGGTTATAACCTCTTGGCTAATTTTTATAAACCAAGTATGACTTCTTTTATCATTCTCGTAAAGAAAAGCCTTATCGAAAGCTTGGATATAATCCCAATAATTGTAGTCAATACGAGATCCTTTGCTAATTAAGGATTTCGTGGTAAAAGGGGTGATTCCCCAATCTCCAATGGTAATAACCTCTCTAATAATAATTTTTGAAAAGTTATAAGTTTCTGAGTCATTACCCGTAAAATGATTGATTTCACAACCATTCGATGAAAGTATATTTTCATAAAAAGTTCTATTTTTATATGATTCCATCATAAAATTATTTTTCATGAGATATTTCTCACATAAACTCCAGGGCTGATTTTCCCTTTTTTTATCAGACATGTTGAGAATGAGTATAATCCTTTCTTCTTGGTTTTTAACCATTTTTTCTTTTTCGTCCATTGATTCTTTAACTATCTTTCTACATGAAGGAGAGATTTTATCTTGTCCCTTTTGTTTCCAAAGTTGGAATTCTTCAAAATCTTCTTTCTTAATGATTTCATCATTAATATTTTTAGCTATAAGCTTTCTACTTCCATGCTGGACTAAGATATTACATGGCCCAGATTCTGAATTGCCTTCCTTTTTAGGAGAATATTTTCCTCTTCCTTTATTAGAGGAATAAGTGCCACGACCACTGCCACGATATATTCCTGAAAAAATTAACATTTAAACAGATAAATACTCCCTTGTTAAAAAATCTGGGAGATGATTTTCAGTACCTTTTTTATAAAAGATATCAAAATCAAAAGGGGCTAAATGTGCTTGCCATCTGGCAAACATTTGTTTCGAAACATCATGCTTAAAATCTTTTTGAAACATGAATTTTGCAGAGCTGCAATCAGTTCTGATTATAAATTTTTGATTATATAAATCATTTTGAAATTTTAACACGCATCTAACTATTGCAAGAACCTCCTTTGCAACAGTCGCATAATTAGATTGGGCAGAATTCCATTTTCCGGAATAGAATCTGACCAAATATTCTTTTTTATCCGTGGGATTAACTTGTTTAAGAATTCCTCCATAACCAATGTCTGAAGCATCAGTTTCAACAATTTTATCCCAAAAAGGATTTGCTAGCATAAGACATGGCAAAGATATTACTTTGTTTTTAATCTTTCTGACAGCAATAGTATGATCTTTAGACCATGCACCGGGATTCTTTTTTAATCTATCATAAAGAATGGCTGTATCTTTTGCTAGATCAGCATAATAGGGGGAAATATAGTTCAAGCTTCCTAAAAATCTTTGAAGCTGAGTTTTATCCGTAATCTCGTCTGGAAATTTTGACCCAAACTCAATACTCCTATTTATAGGAATGATCTTTCCTTTTTCAATATTATGACCCAGAAACCTAATTTTGGTTTGGAATAAATTCATTTTAGGCTTGGATATAACTAAACCGTTAGAAATCACAATTTTTTTAAAAATGTTAAGGTGTTTAAAATGTTCTTCTATGGTTTTAGAAAATACTAGGATATCATCAATATAGACAATAATAAAATTGCTATAGTCATTAAAAATATCGTTCATAATTTTTTGAAATTCTGAAGGGGCATTTTTTAATCCAAATGGCATAACATGCCATTCATATTGACCAAATGGAACATTAAAAGCAGTTTTATATCTATCTGCTGGGTTAATTTGAATCTGCCAATAACCAGATTTTAAATCAAACTTAGAAAATATGATTGCATCATATAAACGATCCAGTAAATCTTTTTTATTAGGTATAGGATACCTAATCCATTTTAAAACTTTATTTAGGGGTTTATAGTTAATGACTAACCTAGGAACCCCTCTTTCTTTCTCAGCATTTTTATTGACATAAAAAGCTGTACAGGACCATGGAGATTTAGATGGTCCTATAAGTTTTTTCTCTATAAGAGAATTTATTTCTTTTTTGCAAAGAGTCAAATATTCAGAATTCATTTGACAAGGTCTTGCTTTTGTAGGAATATTTTCATCCTTAAAGTCTTTTTCATAAAGAAGGTCAACAATATGTTTTTTTCTACTCCAAAAAGCATTTGGGTGGTCATTACAAATATCTAATGAAAATTGGTTTTCAATTTCTGAAATCTTTGTCTTAAGCTTAGGATTACTAAGTTTTTCATTCATCGTTAAAATATTAACTTCGTGCTTTAAAAACCCTAATTGATTTTCTTTTAAAGATATTTGGTTATACATTTCATGTATAGCTTTAACAAAATGTTTCATTATAAAATTGAAAATTATAGTTTTGTCTTTATAGGTTGCTATTAACCTATTCTTATCAACACTTTGAAAAGGATAAATTTTATTAATAAATGGTGTTCCAAGTATGATTGGAGTTGAAAGTTTATTTTTAACAAGTAAGAAACTCAAGGGGATACAAGTATCATTAACACAAATGTACGCTTTTGGAAGTTTAAACTGGATATCAAGTTTATCTCCACCTGCTTGAGATAAAGTGTGAGTAGTTTTTTCAAAATATCTGGTAGGAATTAATCCTTCCTGTATAACATTTAAATCAGCTCCAGTATCAATTAAAGCGGTAAATTCTTTAAAATATTGATCATCAATTCTAAGTAAGACTTTTACATACCATTTTTGGCCTGTAACAATTTCTAATGTTTGAAGAAATTTATTAGTCGTATTAGATTCATTAGGTAATTTATCCTCCCTTATATTAATGGGTTGATTATTATCCATGGTTTGACAATTTCTTAGAAAAGAAACGTCATCATTATTATTAATGATGTTATTATTTTTAGAAAGTTCTTCTTGGAAAACAACAAGAGTTTCTAAATTGGAAATTCTTGTGTCATTATGTTTATTTTGAAATTTTAGATCTTTTATCTCAGATTTTAAAATCTCCATTTCTTTTAAAATGTCTTGTAAAGAAATAGGAGTTGAGTGTTTCCTCTTATTTTGGAGAAGTTTATAAACTTCGGACATGGTATAAGGATTCTTATCAGTGACAATATCATCGTTTTTGTATTTATTCGTATTTTTGGAAGTACTGGGAATATTTTCAATAACTTTAGACCGTATTTCGGGGTCTTGGATTGTTTTTAACAAATCTATCCATTGATCATTATCAAGTACATTAATATGATTCTCTTGGAATTGAGATATTAAATTATAAAATTCATCCTTATTAGGATTCTTACAAGATTTTCCCATACCACACAGTGTGCATTCTGAACTGGAGGATTCGGGGTAGGTATCTAAATCATTATCAATGATTTTGATATTATCATTACTAGAATTACTTTGACTTCCTTCAGTTTCACTATTAGAATCAATATTGTCTAAAAATAATTTTGACAACTTATCTTTAAGATCGTCATCAATCTCCAAATTATTAATCTGTTTTTGAGTCCAGCAATTATTTGCCATGTGACCCTTTTTATTGCACTTAAAGCATCTTATTTGCTTAGAAGCGGTATAATCTTTTTTGTAATTCTTTTTATACTGTTGCCTTTGAAACTTTCTTTGGGATTTCCCCTCTAGATTTTTTTCTAGAATGCTTCCTTTTTTTTATATCTATGGTAATTTTCGTTTATGTTATTATTCCTCTTCTTTTTAGGAGAAGAAGTCATATCCATACCAAATTGTTCACAAAATTCACCTAGTTGATGTTTTTCAACTAAATTCTGATTTTTTAATTGTTGGTTCAATTTAATCTCATTACAAATGTTTAAACCTTCTTGGGTACAAACTTTTATTAGTTGACCATAATTGTAATCATCATAGTGAATAGAGGCTCCATCCTTTCTAAGAGTTTTTCTAACCCTTTCGGCAAATAAATGAGGTAAACTGTCAATAAATTTGGCTTTCCAATGAGGTCTATTAGTCTCTGGTAATAGCATAACTCTACTAAGAAATGTGTCTTTATACCACCTAAATTCAGTCAAAGTTTTACATCTTTGGTTTTGTAATAGAGTCCTAGTAGACTCTTGATTATTAGCATATTGACCTGTAAAATGATCAACAATATTTATAACTAATGTATAAACAGCTTGGTGGGAAGTAACACCATTCTCAATTTTAACAGTATTATATATACCAAGTTTCTCTTCTTCAGATAAGTAATTGTCCACCAACCTTTTAGTTGGCCAGTAAAACCTGCTACTATCATTTTAGCAACAGTGGTATCATCATTATTAGCATTTTTACAAATAGTAGAATACATAAGCATTCTATGTACATGATTATGAATTTGTTTTTCAAAATAACAATCTATATTCCATTCATAAATATGAGTTCCACTGTAACTGTTATTAATATGATATTCTTGTTCTTCATGAAGAAGATCCATTGGTGAAGGTCTAGTGTTATAATAAAGAGTATTGATTGGTTTATCAAACCATTTATTCTTTTTGATAACATTAATATTGTCACCATTTTCTGGATTTAACTCATCATCCAGTGTCTTAATACTGAGACTAGCAACTTTATCAGCCAAAGTACTGATTAATTTTTCAGTTAATTCTTTTTCTTGATCTGTTTTGAATTTAAAATTCTTAATTTCAGGTGGATCCTGAATATTAGTCTGAATATTCGGAATTCTAGAAAATGAAGGTTTAAATTTTTCTATTTTATCCGGAACAAGGCTATTAATTAGATTAATGACTTTGTCAGTTTTTTTGTGCAAATCCGCAATATGGTCCCCAAGAATTTTTAAGTAAAGATTGGCATAATTATTCTGTTGGATCAAACTATAAAGATGATTAGTAGTAATTGTAGCAACATCATTTTCAAATATTTTTGAAAGAGCTATATAGCCGCATCCATCAAGTTTAAAGGATTGTAAAGGGGGGTAAACTCCTTTAAGGTCTTCACCATTTAAAAGTTTGAAATTTCTTTCAAGAACTGATAAATAATTAGATAAATAAGTAGCACAATACCAAGGAACAAAATGTATGATCTCATTTTTTAAAATACAAAAATCATAAAATTCGTCTTGAAGAATTTCTTGTTGGCTACTATTAAAATTATCAAAAGACCAATCTCTAAATTTTTCCCATATAGGAGAATTGAATTCATTACTAATTTTTTTTCTGGTTTCTGAACCAGAAGTAAAGTCTAATAAAGGTGTATTAATCATTAAAATTAAAACTCATTTGAGACATAGTCTCTGACTCCCTTTTGGGTTGTCTTTTTAAAATTTTGTCTGGATGAAGTCGTAAAATGTCTTCATCAGTTTCTATTACTTCATCATCTTTTATTTGAGAAGTTGAGAATCTAGATGGAGTAGGAATATCTAGATCATGGTCTAGAGCCGAAATAAAAGTCCTATTAGACATAGATCTGGTCAGTCTGGAAGTACTACTTCTTGGTCTGAAATGGTTGTCACCAAAATTTAAAGTCACAACTCCTTCCGGAGTTTGTTTAACATCAAATAAGTTTGTTTGCATAATAGGTTGTGGGGGCATTGCCTTTGTAATCGTCCAATTTTCAGGAAAAGATATTTCTTCCCATTTAATAGATTGTCTAGTAGTAATATTAGATCTATTACAATTAGTTTCGATAACAATAGTTTCATTAATATCCTTATCCGTCAATCTGCAGTGAGGATTTAATGTGTATAACGGTTTAAAATAAATTCTATAGCAGATGCATATTAGCTCGGATCCTTTAGCATAATTATAACCATGAGTTTTAACATTTAATGTCAAAGCATCAAGGATATTAGTATCTGTTAAAGATAACTGTAAATTTGGGTAGACATCAAAATAAACTGGACCGTGGGCTAAGCTAGACTTAACTACTCCCATGATTGACTTCCCAAAATCTAAATTTCTACCGTCTCTTAGAGCTGCTATAAAGCTCTCTGGTAATCCTTCAAGAGTTAAAGGTTTGAAAGCCACTTGGACTAACCCTATGTGAATAAATTTATTATCAGATTTTCTATAAGGTTCTAAATCAAAATTATTTAATAATTGGATGTGCATTTCGTCATTATTTAAAGAAATAGATTCTTCAGTGGTTTTTACTACCTGTTTTAAACCTATCCTTTCAAACCATCCTAATTTATAAATGGTCCTAGTATTAACTTTAGGAATAGTCCATTTGTTTAATAGTTCCATATCTTGAGGTAATTCGGTCTCGTTAGTGGTACTGTTTTTAACATGTTTATTACTCGAACTGGCATGTTTAACGAACTTACTCATAATTGAGAAAATGTTGAATTATGACTTAACATATCTTAAACTCCCTATTCTCCATGGCTCTGATACCATCTATAGATCTTTACCGACTTAAGAACATAATAAGAAAGGTAGTATTACAAGTGATTGGGATTTCACCACAAAATATGTTAAGTTTGAACTGTGAACAGGCAAATTAAACCAACCGGGGACAGCAAAAGTCGGCGCCTACTAGGCATATGGCAACGGTGCTTCCCTCAAAGGTCCCTTACGCCAGTTTAAACTTAACACAATATGTACCCTCACTAAACCCTCTTCATTTATGTTGATAAGTAATAAAAACCAGTTAGTTGAAAACCTAACCATGGTCCAATAGTTAGTTTAATCAAGTCAAAACATAATTCAACAAAGGATTTAGCCTATAAGGCTCATCCTAACAATAAATAAAATAAGAATAAAGTTAAAATAAAAATAAAAATAACTTACAAACTTAATTTGTAGTCAACGAATATATAACAGTACAACTAAGAATATAGAACAGTGCATGTACTTATTAATACACTGAAAGCTTTTTGAAAGCCCATCCTTTAAAGGAAAGAACAAGTGTGCCATAGAATACACCAAAATTGGAAAAGCATCTTTACGTAACATCTTCACCAATGCTTCCAAATAATTGCCTCCTTTTTCAAAGTTCTTCATAATTGTGTTTTTGAAACACAAAATGCATGTCTTTACGTAACATCTTCACCAATGCTTCCAAATAATTGCCTCCTTTTTCAAAGTTCTTCATAATTGTGTTTTTGAAACACAAAATGCATGTCTTTACGTAACATCTTCACCAATGCTTCCAAATAATTGCCTCCTTTTTCAAAGTTCTTCATAATTGTGTTTTTGAAACACAAAATGCATGAATGTGCATTATCCCATAATAACTTTAATTAGATGAATTTAATGCACCTAATCATAATTTTAATAGCTCTTATTATCACTTCAAATTATTTGCCAAGTCTTGAATAATCTGAGTATCTTTCTCGATATTATCCTCTGGGTCTTGAGCGTCTTGCAAAATATTAAATTTATTTTTGCTATTTGATGTTATAGACATTGCCATAGAAGTATCACTCTTTTGTGATTTACCATCATTATTATCGGCTTTTTGGGCTATAGCTTTATGAGCTAAAGCTAAATAGTATTGGACAATGTCTTCATCAGTTTTGTCCTGGACATCCATGGACTCATAACGAGTACTATCTGAATGATTATCTTCATCATTGAGGTAGAGGATAGTATAACTATCAATTTTTTCTTGAATAAGGTCAAGGGTAGAGCTACAATTTAGTTTCTTGGTGTCTTTATTTTCTCTGAGCATAGTATCCCAGAAGCGAGAATATGATTCTCTTTTTAGACAGAATAAATTTTCCTGGGTATAACCCGTTTTTGGGACCTTTGAGGGAAGCACCGTTGCCATATGCCTAGTAGGCGCCGGCTTTTGCTGTCCCCGGTTGGTTTAATTTGCCTGTTCACAGTTCAAACTTAACATATTTTGTGGTGAAATCCCAATCACTTGTAATACTACCTTTCTTATTATGTTCTTAAGTCGGTAAAGATCTATAGATGGTATCAGAGCCATGGAGAATAGGGAGTTTAAGATATGTTAAGTCATAATTCAACATTTTCTCAATTATGAGTAAGTTCGTTAAACATGCCAGTTCGAGTAATAAACATGTTAAAAACAGTACCACTAACGAGACCGAATTACCTCAAGATATGGAACTATTAAACAAATGGACTATTCCTAAAGTTAATACTAGGACCATTTATAAATTAGGATGGTTTGAAAGGATAGGTTTAAAACAGGTAGTAAAAACCACTGAAGAATCTATTTCTTTAAATAATGACGAAATGCACATCCAATTATTAAATAATTTTGATTTAGAACCTTATAGAAAATCTGATAATAAATTTATTCACATAGGGTTAGTCCAAGTGGCTTTCAAACCTTTAACTCTTGAAGGATTACCAGAGAGCTTTATAGCAGCTCTAAGAGACGGTAGAAATTTAGATTTTGGGAAGTCAATCATGGGAGTAGTTAAGTCTAGCTTAGCCCACGGTCCAGTTTATTTTGATGTCTACCCAAATTTACAGTTATCTTTAACAGATACTAATATCCTTGATGCTTTGACATTAAATGTTAAAACTCATGGTTATAATTATGCTAAAGGATCCGAGCTAATATGCATCTGCTATAGAATTTATTTTAAACCGTTATACACATTAAATCCTCACTGCAGATTGACGGATAAGGATATTAATGAAACTATTGTTATCGAAACTAATTGTAATAGATCTAATATTACTACTAGACAATCTATTAAATGGGAAGAAATATCTTTTCCTGAAAATTGGACGATTACAAAGGCAATGCCCCCACAACCTATTATGCAAACAAACTTATTTGATGTTAAACAAACTCCGGAAGGAGTTGTGACTTTAAATTTTGGTGACAACCATTTCAGACCAAGAAGTAGTACTTCCAGACTGACCAGATCTATGTCTAATAGGACTTTTATTTCGGCTCTAGACCATGATCTAGATATTCCTACTCCATCTAGATTCTCAACTTCTCAAATAAAAGATGATGAAGTAATAGAAACTGATGAAGACATTTTACGACCCTAAAAAGACAACCCAAAAGGGAGTCAGAGACTATGTCTCAAATGAGTTTTAATTTTAATGATTAATACACCTTTATTAGACTTTACTTCTGGTTCAGAAACCAGAAAAAAAATTAGTAATGAATTCAATTCTCCTATATGGGAAAAATTTAGAGATTGGTCTTTTGATAATTTTAATAGTAGCCAACAAGAAATTCTTCAAGACGAATTTTATGATTTTTGTATTTTAAAAAATGAGATCATACATTTTGTTCCTTGGTATTGTGCTACTTATTTATCTAATTATTTATCAGTTCTTGAAAGAAATTTCAAACTTTTAAATGGTGAAGACCTTAAAGGAGTTTACCCCCCTTTACAATCCTTTAAACTTGATGGATGCGGCTATATAGCTCTTTCAAAAATATTTGAAAATGATGTTGCTACAATTACTACTAATCATCTTTATAGTTTGATCCAACAGAATAATTATGCCAATCTTTACTTAAAAATTCTTGGGGACCATATTGCGGATTTGCACAAAAAAACTGACAAAGTCATTAATCTAATTAATAGCCTTGTTCCGGATAAAATAGAAAAATTTAAACCTTCATTTTCTAGAATTCCGAATATTCAGACTAATATTCAGGATCCACCTGAAATTAAGAATTTTAAATTCAAAACAGATCAAGAAAAAGAATTAACTGAAAAATTAATCAGTACTTTGGCTGATAAAGTTGCTAGTCTCAGTATTAAGACACTGGATGATGAGTTAAATCCAGAAAATGGTGACAATATTAATGTTATCAAAAAGAATAAATGGTTTGATAAACCAATCAATACTCTTTATTATAACACTAGACCTTCACCAATGGATCTTCTTCATGAAGAACAAGAATATCATATTAATAACAGTTACAGTGGAACTCATATTTATGAATGGAATATAGATTGTTATTTTGAAAAACAAATTCATAATCATGTACATAGAATGCTTATGTATTCTACTATTTGTAAAAATGCTAATAATGATGATACCACTGTTGCTAAAATGATAGTAGCAGGTTTTACTGGCCAACTAAAAGGTTGGTGGGACAATTACTTATCTGAAGAAGAGAAACTTGGTATATATAATACTGTTAAAATTGAGAATGGTGTTACTTCCCACCAAGCTGTTTATACTTTAGTTATAAATATTGTTGATCATTTTACAGGTCAATATGCTAATAATCAAGAGTCTACTAGGACTCTATTACAAAACCAAAGATGTAAAACTTTGACTGAATTTAGGTGGTATAAAGACACATTTCTTAGTAGAGTTATGCTATTACCAGAGACTAATAGTCCTCATTGGAAAGCCAAAATTTATTGACGGTTTACCTCATTTATTTGCCGAAAGGGTTAGAAAAACTCTTAGAAAGGATGGAGCCTCTATTCACTATGATGATTACAATTATGGTCAACTAATAAAAGTTTGTACCCAAGAAGGTTTAAACATTTGTAATGAGATTAAACTGAACCAACAATTAAAAAATCAGAATTTAGTTGAAAAACATCAACTAGGTGAATTTTTTGAACAATTTGGTATGGATATGACTTCTTCTCCTAAAAAGAAGAGGAATAATAACATAAACGAAAATTACCATAGATATAAAAAAAAGGAAGCATTCTAGAAAAAATCTAGAGGGGAAATCCCAAAGAAAGTTTCAAAGGCAACAGTATAAAAAGAATTGCAAAAAAGATTATACCGCTTCTAAGCAAATAAGATGCTTTAAGTGCAATAAAAAGGGTCACATGGCAAATAATTGCTGGACTCAAAAACAGATTAATAATTTGGAGATTGATGACGATCTTAAAGATAAGTTGTCAAAATTATTTTTAGACAATATTGATTCTAATAGTGAAACTGAAGGAAGTCAAAGTAATTCTAGTAATGATAATATCAAAATCATTGATAATGATTTAGATACCTACCCCGAATCCTCCAGTTCAGAATGCACACCGTGTGGTATGGGAAAATCTTGTAAGAATCCTAATAAGGATGAATTTTATAATTTAATATCTCAATTCCAAGAGAATCATATTAATGTACTTGATAATGATCAATGGATAGATTTGTTAAAAACAATCCAAGACCCCGAAATACGGTCTAAAGTTATTGAAAATATTCCCAGTACTTCCAAAAATACGAATAAATACAAAAACGATGATATTGTCACTGATAAGAATCCTTATTGTAGACACCCAAAATTTGACCGCCAGGTGTCTATAGTAGTTTCCAAAAAACACCCGATGATGATCGGACGCGAACATGACTTAGTATACTCGGATTTGGGCTCGGAATCAATAATATCCGACATGGACTTTTAGTGGAGTAAAAATCTCACATAACAGACCTCAAATTCAGGCCCAGTGGGTCGTTCCGATTCAAACAAGACTAATTTGGGCCAAAACCGGCACCAAAAATAATTCCCGTCTTTTAGCGACCGGGTCAAAACCCGGTCAAGACAAACCCGACACACAAGACCGACCAGGTGCGTCCCCGAAGCATGCACCAGATTCGAAATCAGCCAAAAAATCAATCCAAACCTATCCAAATCAACCCACAATCAATCACAATCAAATTAAGGCCAATCAAGCCTTAAATTTTGCGGCTTGATTGATCCACTCGGTCGAGTGGATTGGCCACTCGATCGAGTGGAGCCTCTTTGAACCCGTCCAGGTTCATTCACGAGGGCACTTGACCGAGTGCACCCGCGCCACTCGGTCGAGTGACCCGGGGTCGGGGCTCCCTATAAATACCCCATGACCCCATGCACAACACATCGATAACAACTCTCTTCAAGCATAACTCGGGAACACCGATACTCCTTCAAACACACCTTTGCAATCACACTACACTTACGACCCTAGAAACCCTAGGCAAAAACACAAAACCCGAGCCCCTCGTCTCTCGGAGAACCGGCGAAGCATACACACACACATACACAGCATAACTCGCGTACATCCTCGATAATCCCGAGCCCGTGCCGCTATTACGAGTCCATTTCCGAGGTCCCTACTAAGCATGTATGTTGAGGGTGTCCTAAACCCCATCTCGATCTCTTTTTTCTAAGTCTCATTTTCATTTTATTTATCGTACTTTCGTATCATATTTATAATCGTAATCATAGTAGTGACACTAGCATTAATGTTGTCATACTTTCGCGTCTTCACTTTTGTATCATCTTTTCTTTATCATCATTATCGTCATAATGTCGCATCAATGCTTTTTAATACGCAAAATTCGATTTTGAATGTGTTGAACTATGATAACCAATCTAAAGTCATAGTTGAACGCATTTAATCTCATTTCCAATTAGTACGAAATCCGTTGATACGAAAACCGACATCACATAACTCGAAAGAGTTAGTTTCGATGTCGTGACGTAGAGGGACATCCTTCGTCACTAATTCAAAATTTCTAAACTAACAATAAATGTTTTCCTAAAACTCCGGTGACGGTGTTATAATCATTCATATATGATTATGACACCGGAAGCTAAATTAAATGCGAATCACGCAATATTCGTATTTAATTTAGCCGATCATCGATTTCGAATCATAAAACAAAACGAATTCTCATTCGTACAGGGGCTACTCGACCGAGTGCGTACGCTACTCGATCGAGTAGCACCCATAAAAACGGGCAGTAGCTACGTTTAAGGACACACTCGACCGAGTCAGGCCATGACTCGGCCGAGTGGGTCCTGTAGCCCAGAAATCCGAGAGCTTTATTGCAACATTCGAGCCTCGTCTTTTTTTACGACTTAGTCGACACGTGTAAAGTCAATCACGTGATCTCCTTTTCAAAATACATGCATATCATCACTTAAACGATTTTGATCGACGGTCTCACACTATTAATTTTATGTCGACGACTCTTTAGTCGTATCCGACATATAATTAATTTAGACTCCATTTCTCGAGGTGATAAATCGGGACAAGGCCTCGAGGTTCGAGATCGGGCTAGCACCACGTCTAGGTCTCGAACCTCCGTCCTTTGATTAATACGCAATATAATGTGTAGCTAATTAAAGTTCGTCCACCTAAACAAATTCACGGGCTAGTTTATACACGGGTCCGTTTACAATTATTGCTCGTCATTTCAATTGTATATTTCGATTATTCTATTTTATTGTACGCCGTATTGTGAATTTCGGGTTGTATTCCGCCCGTGTAACTTGTAATCGATTTATTTTTGCTTTGCTTTATTTATTTACGTTTTACCGTTTATAAATGAACCCTCGCATGCTAAATCACTTCGACAATAAATTCGATGCATTAAATGACGTAGCAACCCATTCAATTTCTATATCTTGCAAAACGCTGTTTGCATAACATTTCACCGAACTACTAACGCGCATATTCAAAAGTCAAACGATGTCCTAGTAGAGGCCGCTAAGTGCGGGCGGGGTTGGGTGTCCTTAGTGGGCTTCCCAACACGTACCCTCACCCCTTACTCAGAACCGTGGTTTCCGGATGTCCGAATCCATTGGCAACGAGAGTCATTCAATATACGATTAACCGCTCAAGTCGGCATCTATATCGATATGCAAAGGGACGAGCCCAATAAACTCTCAAACCGAAATGGGCCATACTTTGTGTATGGACCATGGCGATATAGAGTGGGCTCGAAAGGTTCCGAATAACCATAAAATTCGGTGGCGACTCCATTTCGACTTAAATTTCAATTCGATCCTTCTCATATGGAGGTTCATTCGCCTACCCAAAACCCGCGCGTGGCCGCGTCGGGGTGGACCTACGTCATGTCCACACTTATACCATGTCTGAAGTTTATAAACTTCTCCAAAATAAGAGGAAACACTCAAATCCTACTTCTTTACAAGACATTTTAAAAGAAATGGAGATTTTAAAATCTGAGATAAAAGATCTAAAATTTCAAAATAAACATAATGACACAAGAATTTCCAATTTAGAAACTCTTGTTGTTTTCCAAGAAGAACTTTCTAAAAATAATAACATCATTAATAATAATGATGACGTTTCTTTTCTAAGAAATTGTCAAACCATGGATAATAATCAACCCATTAATATAAGGGAGGATAAATTACCTAATGAATCTAATACGACTAATAAATTTCTTCAAACATTAGAAATTGTTACAGGCCAAAAATGGTATGTAAAAGTCTTACTTAGAATTGATGATCAATATTTTAAAGAATTTACCGCTTTAATTGATACTGGAGCTGATTTAAATGTTATACAGGAAGGATTAATTCCTACCAGATATTTTGAAAAAACTGCTCACACTTTATCTCAAGCAGGTGGAGATAAACTTGATATCCAGTTTAAACTTCCAAAAGCGTACATTTGTGTTAATGATACTTGTATCCCCTTGAGTTTCTTACTTGTTAAAAATAAACTTTCAACTCCAATCATACTTGGAACACCATTTATTAATAAAATTTATCCTTTTCAAAGTGTTGATAAGAATAGGTTAATAGCAACCTATAAAGACAAAACTATAATTTTCAATTTTATAATGAAACTTTTTGTTAAAGCTATACATGAAATGTATAACCAAATATCTTTAAAAGAAAATCAATTAGGGTTTTTAAAGCACGAAGTTAATATTTTAACGATGAATGAAAAACTTAGTAATCCTAAGCTTAAGACAAAGATTTCAGAAATTGAAAACCAATTTTCATTAGATATTTGTAATGACCACCCAAATGCTTTTTGGAGTAGAAAAAAACATATTGTTGACCTTCTTTATGAAGAAGACTTTACGGATGAAAATATTCCTACAAAAGCAAGACCTTGTCAAATGAATTCTGAATATTTGACTCTTTGCAAAAAAGAAATAAATTCTCTTATAGAGAAAAAACTTATAGGACCATCTAAATCTCCATGGTCCTGTACAGCTTTTTATGTCAATAAAAATGCTGAGAAAGAAAGAGGGGTTCCTAGGTTAGTCATTAACTATAAACCCCTAAATAAAGTTTTAAAATGGATTAGGTATCCTATACCTAATAAAAAAGATTTACTGGATCGTTTATATGTTGCAATCATATTTTCTAAGTTTGATTTAAAATCTGGTTATTGGCAGATTCAAATTAACCCAGCAGATAGATATAAAACTGCTCTTAATGTTCCATTTGGTCAATATGAATGGCATGTTATGCCATTTGGATTAAAAAATGCCCCTTCAGAATTTCAAAAAAATTATGAACGATATTTTTAATGACTATAGCAATTTTATTATTGTCTATATTGATGATATCCTAGTATTTTCTAAAACCATAGAAGAACATTTTAAACACCTTAACATTTTTAAAAAAATTGTGATTTCTAACGGTTTAGTTATATCCAAGCCTAAAATGAATTTATTCCAAACCAAAATTAGGTTTCTGGGTCATAATATTGAAAAAGGAAAGATCATTCCTATAAATAGGAGTATTGAGTTTGGGTCAAAATTTCAAGACGAGATTACGGATAAAACTCAGCTTCAAAGATTTTTAGGAAGCTTGAACTATATTTCCCCCTATTATGCTGATCTAGCAAAAGATACAGCCATTCTTTATGGTAGATTAAAAAAGAATCCCGGTGCATGGTCTAAAGATCATACTATTGCTGTCAGAAAGATTAAAAACAAAGTAATATCTTTGCCATGTCTTATGCTAGCAAATCCTTTTTGGGATAAAATTGTTGAAACTGATGCTTCAGACATTGGTTATGGAGGAATTCTTAAACAAGTTAATCCCACGGATAAAAAAGAATATTTGGTCAGATTCTATTCCGGAAAATGGAATTCTGCCCAATCTAATTATGCGACTGTTGCAAAGGAGGTTCTTGCAATAGTTAGATGCGTGTTAAAATTTCAAAATGATTTATATAATCAAAAATTTATAATCAGAACTGATTGCAGCTCTGCAAAATTCATGTTTCAAAAAGATTTTAAGCATGATGTTTCGAAACAAATGTTTGCCAGATGGCAAGCACATTTAGCCCCTTTTGATTTTGATATCTTTTATAAAAAAGGTACTGAAAATCATCTCCCAGATTTTTTAACAAGGGAGTATTTATCTGTTTAAATGTTAATTTTTTCAGGAATATATCGTGGCAGTGGTCGTGGCACTTATTCCTCTAATAAAGGAAGAGGAAAATATTCTCCTAAAAAGGAAGGCAATTCAGAATCTGGGCCATGTAATATCTTAGTCCAGCATGGAAGTAGAAAGCTTATAGCTAAAAATATTAATGATGAAATCATTAAGAAAGAAGATTTTGAAGAATTCCAACTTTGGAAACAAAAGGGACAAGATAAAATCTCTCCTTCATTTGGAAAGATACTTAAAGAATCAATGGACGAAAAAGAAAAAATGGTTAAAAACCAAGAAGAAAGGATTATACTCATTCTCAACATGTCTGATAAAAAAAGGGAAAATCAGCCCTGGAGTTTATGTGAGAAATATCTCATGAAAAATAATTTTATGATGGAATCATATAAAAATAGAACTTTTTATGAAAATATACTTTCATCGAATGGTTGTGAAATCAATCATTTTACGGGTAATGACTCAGAAACTTATAACTTTTCAAAAATTATTATTAGAGAGGTTATTACCATTGGAGATTGGGGAATCACCCCTTTTACCACGAAATCCTTAATTAGCAAAGGATCTCGTATTGACTACAATTATTGGGATTATATCCAAGCTTTCGATAAGGCTTTTCTTTACGAGAATGATAAAAGAAGTCATACTTGGTTTATAAAAATTAGCCAAGAGGTTATAACCGAAGTTATGCCGCCATGGTTAATAAAATGGTGGCAATTTTATGGAACTTCAGAGGAAATATTACCTCCAATATTTAGAGATCTTTATAATGAATGGAAAGAAATTATACCAAAGGCTCCGGAGGATAATATTCCTGGACTTATTCAAATGCAATTTTTTATTGAGTTTTCTATTCCTTGGATATGGAAATTCAGTCCAAAAACGGGTTATACCCAGGAAAATTTATTCTGTCTAAAAAGAGAATCATATTCTCGCTTCTGGGATACTATGCTCAGAGAAAATAAAGACACCAAGAAACTAAATTGTAGCTCTACCCTTGACCTTATTCAAGAAAAAATTGATAGTTATACTATCCTCTACCTCAATGATGAAGATAATCATTCAGATAGTACTCGTTATGAGTCCATGGATGTCCAGGACAAAACTGATGAAGACATTGTCCAATACTATTTAGCTTTAGCTCATAAAGCTATAGCCCAAAAAGCCGATAATAATGATGGTAAATCACAAAAGAGTGATACTTCTATGGCAATGTCTATAACATCAAATAGCAAAAATAAATTTAATATTTTGCAAGACGCTCAAGACCCAGAGGATAATATCGAGAAAGATACTCAGATTATTCAAGACTTGGCAAATAATTTGAAGTGATAATAAGAGCTATTAAAATTATGATTAGGTGCATTAAATTCATCTAATTAAAGTTATTATGGGATAATGCACATTCATGCATTTTGTGTTTCAAAAACACAATTATGAAGAACTTTGAAAAAGGAGGCAATTATTTGGAAGCATTGGTGAAGATGTTACGTAAAGACATGCATTTTGTGTTTCAAAACCACAATTATGAAGAACTTTGAAAAAGGAGGCAATTATTTGGAAGCATTGGTGAAGATGTTACGGAAAGATGCTTTTCCAATTTTGGTGTATTCTATGGCACACTTCTTTCCTTTAAAGGATGGGCTTTCAAAAAGCTTTCAGTGTATTAATAAGTACATGCACTGTTCTATATTCTTAGTTGTACTGTTATATATTCGTTGTACTGTGTTTATTTTGTTGTTTTTCCCCGCTCCTTGCTTATAAAAGGATGCGTTTTTATGATTTTGAAGGCAGACTCTTTCCGAGCCTTCTTAGTCTTTCTTTCAGTTGTAAAAAATCTCCTATTATCAATAAAAGTTTACTAAGCGTTCTTCATCTTCTGACTACAAATTAAGTTTGTAAGTTATTTTTATTTTTATTTTAAATTTATTCTTATTTTATTTATTGTTAGGATGAGCCTTATAGGCTAAATCCTTTGTTGAATTATGTCTTGACTTGATTAAACTAACTATTGGACCATGGTTAGGTTTTCAACTAACTGGTTTTTATTACTTATCAACATAAATGAAGAGGGTTTAGTGAGGGTACATATTGTGTTATGTTTAAACTGGCGTAAGGGACCTTTGAGGGAAGCACCGTTGCCATATGCCTAGTAGGCGCCGGCTTTTGCTGTCCCCGGTTGGTTTAATTTGCCTGTTCACAGTTCAAACTTAACATATTTTGTGGTGAAATCCCAATCACTTGTAATACTACCTTTCTTATTATGTTCTTAAGTCGGTAAAGATCTATATATATATATATATATATATATATATATATATATAGGTGGGTTCCGGTGAGGCAGAGTAACTCCTTACACCCATTGAGGCACAATCTAGACCATTAGATTAAGATGGGACATACATCCAAATAAGTGTTATATACACTAAAAAACTCATTATATACGTGTTATTAAACTCACTATATACACACACTTAAGAACTCAATATATACAGTCAAAAAAATTTTATGTACACTCAAATAAAAAAATGTTATATACACTCAAATAGTTATTATGTACACCAATTAATCAACAATGGAACATACATCAAAATAACGGTTATATACACAAAAAAAGCTCATTATATACGCTATTAAACTCACTGCATATATAAACTTAAGAACTCAATATATACAGTAAAATAATTGTTATATACACCCAAATAATTAATATGTACATCAGTTAATCAACAATGGAACATACATCAAAATAACTGTTATATACACTAAAAAACTCATTATATACGCTATTAAGCTCACTACATACATATATACACTTAAGAACTAAATATATATACAGTAAAATAGTTATTGTTATATACTCCCTCCCATCCATTCAATTCTTTACACTTACTATAAATGGACAATCCAATCAATTCTTTACATTCCTCTTTTGGCAAAAGACTTTACCATATAACCCTCTTATCTTTCTTCTATTTACACAAAATACCACTACTTTTTCTTTACTTTAAATTTGATGGACCCCATAAAACCATTTGATTTACCAATAATATCCTTACTTTTACCACTTTCCTTAAAATTTGTGAAACCCTGCATGTAAACCATTGAATGGATGGGAGGGAGTATACTCAAATGGTTACTATGTACGCCAATTAATCAACATATATATACACTTACCTTAAAACAGTTTTTATGTACATTGAAATTGTTTTTATATACACCAAATTTTATTTAAAATTATGATTTTTTTATTTTATTTTTTTTTTGGAAAAAAAAAAATTTGGAAAGAAATATTCCGAAATTTTTTTTTTTCCGGAAAAAAAAAAAATTTCCCGAAATATTCCGAGATTGTGCTTCAATGGGTGCGGCGAGTTGAGCTGCCTCAAAGGATCCTAGATCTATATATATATATATATATATATATATATATATATATATATATATATATATATATATATATATAGATCTAGGTTCAAATAAGGTCCACAATTTTTTTAAGTCTATATTGAAGTTACAGATGACATACGCTAAAGTTGCATTTGTATATATATCAATTTTGAACAAATGCAACTTTAGCGTATGTCATCTGTAACTTCAATATAGACTTAAAAAAATTGTGGACCTTATTTTAACCTCTCTCTCTCTCTCTCTCTATATATATATATATATATATATATATATATATATATATATATTGATTTTGACAAATATATGTATGTCACAAAAAGTTGTCAAGAATTTTAAAATCATAAAATTTACATGTTTCGGTAATTTTATCGTTTTTACGAGATTAACTATTAAATTGTTATATTATTTTGTCAAATCGTAATATTCGGCCTCAACACGTAAAATATACTTATATTCTGTAAAATTAATATTTTGGATAATTTTTGATGATTTTTTATTTTTCTGATATTTTAAGAATCGATTATCGAATTATTACCGATTTCGGATAAAAAACGATTAAAAGCCAGTTTTTAGTTCTTATACTTAGACAATTTATTTTAATATAAAATTTTGCGTGGATGACTAATATGATGAAAAATAATTTTCAAATTTTTTTCATAATTATTAGGAATTGATAAGTGGGTGCACTAATTAATCACTTTAAACCATCGATTATCGATAAATCCCGTGTTAGCTATTTCGATTTCTGATTTCTGAATTTTGTATTATTCTTAAAATAATGTTCCTAATGTTTTTTTATAAAATATTTATATTTATGCTTTTAATGTTTTAATAAAACGAAAAAAAATAGGAACGACAATTATATTAAAAGATCGTTAATTGTGAAAACGGACTTTAAAAGACAATTTTACCTAATTTTATGAATTCTGGAATTTTGAAATTTTTGGGAAAAAATAAATTTCTGGAAAATCTCAATTTTAGTTTTAATAATAAATTTTGGGTATTAATACTTAAATCGTTTTGTAGTTACTATTTTTATTAATCGTTATTGTCGAGATTATACGATAAATGTGAAAACTCTTTAAAAATTGAGTTTACAGATTCTGGAAACAATTTTTTTCTGGACAGAATGTTCAAATATATATTTTAACTATTTTACATAATTTTTATACTATTTATTAAAGCCTTTAAATGATAGTGTCAATTTTTGAGCAAAGTAGCGAATTACCGTTAAAATATTCCGTTTCAGCTAAATAAATTATTTTTCCAGCTATTTTGAGGATTCAGAAATATGAACTTTTATAACTTAAGTCACCCTTATGATGTCCTAAAGTTGTTTAATTGTTTAATTAATAAAAGACGTTAAATGATTTATTTTGATATTTGCCGTAAAATCCTATTTTTGCTTGTTTCGTCGAAATTATTAATAATTAGGATTTTAGTTTTATAAGTTGTAGAAACACCCTAATTAGTAGTAATAAAATATTTCAATGATTTAATAAAGTACTCATGTGATATTTCAGTGATTTAGTAAACTCAATTATTATCGATTTGGAAATTAATATCGTTAAGGCCGAAAATATTAGTTTTATAAATCTACAATGTTTATTGAAAATGTTGTATTAGTATGAACTAATATTTTCAATTTTTTGATATGATGTTATTTTTATTAAAGTTTCCTAAAATGACTTTGTTTTGGAGTTATGGAATAATGACAAGCATGGGGTTTAGAGTAATATATTCTAGGGTCTACATTTTTGCCATCAACTATAAGGCTGATCTATCAGGAATCGATACATTGGTTGTTGAGCCGGCTGACAGGTTATCCCGGGAGTTGTGTACATTTTGACCCTTAAGCTTAGGCCTCGTAGTAAGTTGTTGTCACAAGTTGAACTGGGTGACAAGTAATCCCAGGAGGGATGTGCATTGTCTTAAACTAGGGTCACGCATTTATAAGTCGTCGTCCTATTATGGTTGAGTTGCCTGGTTAGAGACCGAAGTTTAATTTGTTTGAACTAAGTTGTCAAAGCTAGTTTTTAGTATTCTCTGAGTGAAAGTCTAGCCTTCAACACTGATTCTATCCATAACGGCATTTTGAATATTTTTATTATTAGCGATATACTTTGATTCGCAGGTTGGCAAATATTCCTAAGTTTTCTTCCAAAACGTATTTTGATTGTATCGTTTTAATGTTTTTCGTTTTTACTATTTTCATATACTAGTAATTACAGTTTTAGAATCTTGTAATATGACTGGGAGAATGTCGTCGTTGCTCCTCACTGATTGTGGTTGTTATGTTTTTAACATGTCAGGTATATGTGTTTCCCTTCGGGTGGGCTAGCGAATAGTTACGGATCCTGCGTCGCTGATTAATAATTTGTACTATGGATTGTTAAACCTTATTATGATTTTTTCTTATTTTAGCCATTTTTATTTAATGACTTATGTATTGACTTACCGTTTTATTTAATCAAGCATTGTTACAGTGTGTTATAATCTCACATCTACAGTGTTTCCGCCACTGTATCGCGTTATAATTTATAGGGGATTACAAGTGGGGTGGTCAGGGTCAGACCGGGTAGTAGGGAAAGTGGGGGAAACCGCTGTAGTGGTGTCGGGACTAGGTTGTGAATGAGTCACAATCATGTGTCGAAGGACATAGAGGGAGACTCTGTCATCAAAAAAATCATAGGCATGTGTGTCGCGGCGATGTAACTTAGCAAATGGGAAAGTTTATTCATCAAAGATGACATGTCAACAAACAATAATTTTATGAGTAGACATATCGAGACACTTATACCCATAGTGATCTTTAGGGTAGCCAAGAAACACACATGGAGAGGAGCGGGGCTGCAATTTGTGTGTGGTGGTATACGATGTGTAGTGCGTGATTGCAAAGTTTTACTGGTATTGAAGCATGAAAAAGAACAGTACGTACAATATTATTAATGGAACGAATTTTGTGTTCAGCTTTCCCATTCTGAGACGAAGTGTGTGGACAAGAGAGTCGAAAAACAACCCTTGAGTTGCACAAAAGTCTCTAAATATATTATTAATAAATTCTGTTTCATTATCACATTGAATTGATTTATTTTTCGCTCAAAGCTTGTTTGGACAAAAGCATGAAATTTGATAAAATTGCACTTACGTGACTTTTTTAGCCTTAGGAAAAGTCCATAAGAAATTGCAATAATCATCCAAAATAACTAAATATACTTGTGACCTAGCGCACTTTAGATAGGAGAAGTCCATAGATCGGAATGAAGGATATCAAAGGGCATATAGGTACGTGAAATAGACTTAGGAAATGGTAATCGAACATGTTTTCCCAGAGAATAAGATTGACAAAATGAGTGAAGAGAATTTGAATAACAATCCAGTAACTTATTTTGCCTAAGAACAGGATAGACATGATCGCTTGGATGACCCAATCGATTGTGCCAAATAGATGGAGCTAAAGCTGCAAAAGAGGAGGGTACGGATGATGATAATGTAGTGTTGAAAATAGGATAAAGGTCACCACGACTATCACACCTCATTAGACGAGTCCCACTCCGCAAATCCTTCACACAAAAACCACAATGGTCAAATTCAATGATGACCACGTTATCAGTGGTGAATTTTCAAACAGAAATAAGATTTTTAACTAGTTTTAGTGCATACAAGACGTTTTTCAAAACTAGAGGTGGGTGTGGTTTAGGTAGGGTTGTGTGTCCGTAGCCACTTATTGGAATTGACTGACCATTTCCGACAACTATACCATTACGAAAGCTCGAATTAATAAAAGGTGAGAGGGTACCTAAATTCGCTGTCATATGAAACGTAGCACCCGTGTCCATGATGCATGGCTCAGGTGGGATGAGTCCAAGAGTGTACATTCCTACCTCAATATCGGTCTGAGACGGTGCTGACCCATGAGTCATGTATGCTTGTTGAGGTCGCGGACCCAAAATTCCCTATTGAGAACGGGATGAGAAACCAGGCCGCATCATCCACAAGCTCGAGGGATATGGGCACGGTGGGTAACCCCATGGTGACATGGGCCACTTCCAAGGCTCATAACTCCCTGGCCATTGCATAGGTGTAGATGATGGTAGAGGACTACTCGCAGTTGCTGCCGGAGAGGAAGATCCCTGCCCATTGTGCTGCCTTGGTGACGTTTCCACCTTTATCCCCTTTCTTCTTTCCACTAGTTCCCTGAGCACGACCCCTTTTCTCGTTATTGGAAGCCGCACCTTTAGAAGAATTTTCTCCATTCTCGATGTCGACACCACCCCGAGTGTACATAGCCTCAGACGAAACAAATCCAGTAGCGGCTTGCTTTGCAAAACTGGCTTCCTCGAGAGTTAATATAGAGCGTGCTTGATAGAAGGCAGGAAGAGGGTTCATTAGACGGATAATTGTCCCAACACCGTTATAATCCGGAATTAAACCTGAGACCGTTTGCAGAACGAGTCGGTTGTTTGAGACACGACAACCGACATTCTTTAGCTGGTCCGCCAAGAACTTAAGTCGTTACGGATAAGAAATCTACCATCTCGATATGAGAAAACTCATGTTCAAGCATCACAGCCCGAGAGTTTTGTTTGTTTTAAAAAAATATCCGCGAGATGAGTCCAAGCCTCCATAGCGATGGATTCGGCTTCAACGATAGTTTGCAAGAGTTCGGTTGTGACGGTGGAATAGATCCACTAGAGGAGCGTGGCATCAAGAGTGTCCCACATCTTCTCATCATCGGTGGAAGGTGGCTTTGGAGCAACCTTTGGTTTGATGATGTGATGGAGAACACGATTGGACTTAGCGTGATTGGTGATCAAGGCTACCCATAACGGATACTGATTATTATCCATGCCAAGTTTGACAGGGATATGATTCGTAATGTTTTTCACAACAAGAGCCAGGTGAAAAGATAATTTTGCCTCGGGAGACATTTGACGTGAGTTAGAGAAACAGAGAAAATGAAAATGTAGCGGAAGCTAGAGATATCGATCAAAAAATCTGATACCATAAAAAAGATTGACCGGTGATTTGTATTGATTATTTCACAAGTATAAATATAGAGGAGTGTGAACCGAAAGCTACAAATTAGGTAACAAATTATCCTACAAATATGTTAAACTAGACAAACAAATCACAATCAAATAAATACAATATTTATATACTAGCCTTTTTACCCTATTGATAAACTAGTCGTATACCTATCAAAGATAACCAACTTAGGTCTAGCTAAAAATATAGCTAGAGAAGTCAGGATCGTATCTACAAGGAGACAAATGAATTCTACTCGCAATTAAAGTCTATCTAAGTAACCAAATCGGGGGGTTTGTAATTGGGTTAACTAAACTAAAGTAGTGAAGGAAGAGAAGTAAAAAGAAGAATAACTAAAATAAACAAGATGAATAATAATGAATAAATATAGAGAGAAAACTAGGATCGTCGGTTCACCACGAATTTCCTACGGTCACGGTCTAAGTCACAGGTCTATCGCAGATATTGGTCTAAGGGGTAGTGAAAAGGTCCTTCCTGTCCGCTATTCACCCTAGCATGCGTCTAAACGCTTCCGATCTTATTAGGGCATACTAATGTGTTATAGCAGGTCTAACTTTTACCAGGCTTTCGATCTTAGGTTCAAGTTTACCAATTCAATTAATCAATAATTACGTCGACTTAATCAATTAATCTCAATTAAATGCTACAATTAACAACATAGACACAATATCATTGACAGATCTGTAAACTAATTAGTAATCGTATTCAATTCATGGATCCCCTAAATCCTAGCAAGGAAAATTAGCTAGTCATAGAAAAATTTACGACAACAATAATAAAGATGATAAATAAATTAAGCATTGCGAATAGATCTAAAGAGAAATTAAGCATTAACGAATTAATACGATTAAGAAAGAAAAAATTAAGTATAAAAGAATAAAGGAAGAACAAAGAAATAATTAGATTACCGAGTTTAAAGGAAGAGTAGAAAAAGAATTCATAAATCTAGATCTAAAAGTTCAGGGTAGAGAGAAATCTAAAAAGAGTAGTCTAAAGAGAATTCGAAGCATAAAAGAAGAGATTTTGGAATTCTAGTCTAATAGTTTCTTAAATACTAAGCTAAAACAAAAGCCCAAAAATCTTATTAACCCTAAACATCAAATTAGGAAAGTCTCGGTCTACGTCCAGTCTAGAGAATAGTCGGTCGACTGTTATGGATAGTCGTTCGACTATCTTGACCTGTTTCCGTTTTCAGCACTGCGCAGTCAACTTCAAATGCTTGCCATTTCTTCGTTACTTCTTCAAATCAGGCTTGTGATATACCGTTGGAAAGCTAAGAGAAAGTGCTTTCCAACACAACTAGAATCAGCTCCATTGAAGTTGTATAACTCAATATATTCAAGTTTTAAGTAGACCCATTTGGAAACGATCATTCTCTTTTCTTATTTCGTAAAAGATTTCATCTTTAAGCACGATTTTTGCCTTGTTTATGCGTCCACGGGTTCAAACCTGCATAAGATGCAACATGACCACAAAGTATCAAATTCGGGGGAAAATAGTAGATAATGCTACTCGATATGCATGGGAATGCGTGTATAAAAGGCATAAAAAGTGTATATAAAATACGCGCATCAAATCTCCCCAAATCAAACCCTTGCTTGTCCTCAAGCAAGCACAAAACTATGGACTCAAACCTAATGGAATGTATATAACTCATAGCGGAGTATGCTCCAAAGTTATCCAAACCAATGCGCAACGATTAAAGTTAATGTAAACGACCACATACAACAAGCTTGACCAATAGCAACAATACTGAACCTTCAACCTTGCAAGACTCGTTTATGTCGGACTCTCGCGGACCGCTCATCACACAAAAGGGGTGATATTGTGAGTTTATGTAAAAACGGAAAGACAAAACACTCACCTAAACTGCGACCTACAAGAGCATGCATGCAGTCTAACATGAAATTAATCTCTACTAATTAACCGTACATACGCATTCTATCGGGAAAAGACACGTGCCAAGGACTTACATATGGTATAAAGTGAGGTTAATTGGGTAAGAAGGGGCAAAACGATATGGATATGAGGAGGTAAAAGCCAAGCTAGTATTCCTTACACCCATCAATAGTAAACATTCCGTTCTCACCAAACTCCAGTCGAAGAAATTAGGCATAGCAACAATCGCCTTATCAAAATCGCTTTCCACTAATAACTATGAAATTAGAGAGATCAATTTTTTTTTCATAGCAAAAACACATTCTTCTTCTAGTTTCACTTCATTTTTTTTTTTTCATTTTTTTTCATCCCCTTCTAATTTTTTTTCCTTGTTATTTTCTTTCAAATAAATCTTTTTTTTTTTTTTCCATATTTTTTTCATTCCCTTCTCAATTGTCATGATACCAAAATCAACCTGAAAAAAAACAATTTCGTCCAACTAATCTACTAGCTTGACTAGGGTAGGCAAATTATAGCATGTAGTTGGTCAACGGGAACAGGTCAATTTGGCTATGTGAGGCTTATGGGAATCAGATAAAAGAAAGGATTTGCCTTTTCCGCACATGTCAAAACCACGAGTAAAAAACGTACATGTACCTAAGAGACGAATGTCATGCTTATGCAGTTTGATGTTACATGTCTTATAAGGAGTACTACTCTCAACCTAAATGAAACTGATCATGAATGTCATCAGTTTTAAGGCTCTAATTCCTTACAATTCTGAGTAGTTTGCCAACAATGAGTCAAGTTTATTCGTTCAGTAAAGTTCATCAATGACAAGAGAATGGTGCATGTAATTATATACAAAAATGATAACGATGCAAGGCATAAGCAAGCTAATGAAGACATAAAAGCAATATCATCATTGTTATATAACCATTCCGACTCGACTATATGCAAAAACGTATTTTTGTGATTTTTTTTTGCTAACGGAAATGCAAGAAATATGCAGATGGATGAAAATAACAGATGCATACTCTCCTCAAACCAAATCAAACAATGCCCTCATTGTGTACAGCAAATAATAAGAGGCATAAAAAAAATATGGGGAAAGATATGAAAGACGATGAAAGTGTGAAAGGAAAAAAAATGAGACTACTTACAAGATACATATAAAGGAGACATCCCCAAACCGCATCGAAGCATTCTCTTCATAATCGAAATTGACGATGTCTCCGTCGCAAAAACGGTACCTACACACAAAAAAAACAAAAAAAAAACACAAGAGAAGCAAAGAAAATATATAGAACACATCTTAGTAACCTATGTGAATCGCCTAAAAAATAGGTCAAGGATCGCATTAGCTTGTCAAACAAGCTAGACCAATCAGCAGCAAAGTGGTCATAAGAAATCAACATTAACAAGCATGACCAATAATAAGTATGATAAGTAAGAAGAGTAGCGAGTAGTTGTTTATGAGAAAAGACATACATACCAAATATCTAAAAATTATCCCACGTCTTATCATTTGACTCAAATTGCACAAAAAAAGAGTCAAATAATTCAAAACTACTCAAAGCATCAAACTTACATTCATCAACTCCCTTGAAAGAGTTATTATTATCACCATATCTTCAACGCTCTCAAGAATACGACGACCAAACGAGAAACCAAGAGCCAAAACAACCTCTTCTAAAAGAGTCTCACAATCCTCATCCATAATCATAGGCTCAAGCAAAGGTGTAAAGGAATCTAGATTAAAATAATCAATGGTTAAAGGAGATTCATCTTCAAAATAAGGGGAAAACTCAAATTTCTCTAAAATAGTTTTCTCAAAGAAATCAGATTCGCAATCCCAAGTATCCTCAATAATGAAACTCTCTTTGTAACACCCCTGATTTTATAAAATAAATTAAATTAAAATTTATGTTCGTATTATTATTTTTACGATTTAACTCGTAATTCTTAAAATTATTATAAAACAAATTTATCGTTTAATCGTTTCAAAGACCTAAAATTCTATTTGACTCGGAAACTATTCTTATACTTAAAACATATTTTTATTTCTATTTCGATTCATTTTATACATTTATATAATTCTTATCGAAAATCCATTTCGACGATTTAAATTCTAAATTTTCTAGTTATTTAATTATTTATATTTAAGTTCGAATTTCTATTTTCGACTCGAAGTTCATTATTTTAAAGTTTCGTCAAAATATTTATTTCTTTTCCTCGAGAAATCAATTTATTTCATTTTATCGAAAAGTTATTATTTATCGGGAATTACTATTTTTTCGTCTAATTATTTATGTAATACCCGTAATTTTATATAGAGGGTAAGAGGAGTAAAGTCAAGCTAGACTATAATACTCATGTTTTATGTTAATTCGGGTCTCTTTACTGAGTAGTGGTATAAGGTTATTATTATTAAACTCATTTCTTGTTACTCCTTACTAATACCTGTATAGCACCTAGTACAATATTATATCGTATCTTATTTATAATATTATTATCATACGCCTAACCGAATACTCATACTCCAATATATATATATATATATATATATATATATATATATAGGTGGGATCAGGTGAGTCCACTTATATATGTTGAGTCCGTGAGTCCCCATCTTAGCCCTTGATTCAAGATTAGATTAATGGACAAGATTTAATCTCATAATTAAGGAAATAACTAACAAATTTGGTAAATATATCATTTCTCTCTCTCCTCCTTAATTATCTCAATGCAAATCTTTTATCTCTCTTATCAATCTTTTTAAATGTTTTTTCTCTCACACAACAAGTTTTTTCAAAATTAAGTTTTTTTCATTTTCACCAAAAAATCATTATTTTCCTACTGCTATTGTACGTATGTTACTATGTTACTGCCATAATCCATAAACTATGTTACTTTAACTCATATATCGTGTTACTTTAATTCATGAACTGCGTTACTTTAACTCATAAAATATGTTACGTTGTTTAATATATTCTCCTGCAAAAACTATTACTCTAACTCATACAATGTGTTACTCTAATTCATGAACTGTGTTACTTTAACTCATAAAATCTGTTCGTTGCATAGTCTCTTGCAAAAACTGTTACTCTAACTCATACGATGTGTTACTTTAATTCATGAACTGTGTTACTTTAACTCATAAAATCAGTTACGTTGCATAGTAGTCTCTTGCAAAAACAGGAGTTCCAATTAACAAAAAGAACAATGTTTGTTTTTATTAAGATACTCCAAAACAAAAAGTGGTATAAGATTCCAACTAAATCAACTCCATTACAATTCCCAATATTTCACACTTGTTACTCATAATGTCCTACTTATAATTCTGCTTCTTCTTCATCCTTCTCGTTCTCTCCGTCTTCTTCTTTTTCATCTTTTTCATCATCATCTCAGAAGCTTTGATTTAATCTCATCACCGCACAATGGAGAAAACTCTCACCCACATCCCTACATCATTCATGTGGATTAAAGTAACAGATAACAAGAGTTAAAGTAACAGATGAAGTGCATTGAAGTAACATTAAATTAAATTAACAGAGTATGCTTATACCCCAGATATAAAGTAACAGAGGTCAGACATTAAAGTAACAGATAGTATGAATTAAAGTAACAGATAATGTTCATTAAAATAACACCAGATATAAGTTAGTGCAAAAAATTCATATAATGATAAAAATGAGAGTATGACGCAGTATCTTACTATTTGATATTGTTTCCTATTTTGAAGTCATCACGTCTCATAATTATAGGAAGTAGTATTTTTTTTTCTTTTTTTTTTATATGGCGTTACTCTTTGATATTGTTTCCTATTTTGGTGGCAATCACGTCCCATTATTATAGGAAACAATATCTTTTTTTTAATTTTTTTTTTAATATGGCAGTTTCCAAAATTCTTAGAACACTACAATGAACTACAATAACAGATGAAAAACACTAAAGTAACAACTGGAGTGTATTAAAGTAACACGACATATAAAGTAATAGATGGTAGACATTAAAGTAACAGATGCTCTACACTAAAGTAACGCAGTATATGAACTACAATAACTCAATATATTTTAAACGTAAAAACTAATAATTGAGTAGCATCTTAATGACTTTCATGGCGATTCCAGTATAAATTACAAAACATATATACTCACCGTTTCTGTGTTCTACGATTTGCATATGAATCTATGATGAATAACACGACCATGAAAACAATATAAACATGAAAATTGACGCAAACCATGAACACAAATTGACGTAAATTAATCAAGATAATGAATAAAAATTGACGCAAAACATGAAAGTAATATCGAAACTCACCATTGTTATACTCGATGAATTGTTTATCAACAGTTAATGAAGATGTCGCGATCAATGAATTCATAGTAACGGAATTTCGAGCACAGATTTGATTGAATGAATGAACGTCATGATCGATGGGAGCGTTTTTTTTTAAGGTTTTGATAATGAACCTGTAACGTGAATGAATGAATGAATGATGAATGATTGTGATTATGGGAGTTATTGTTTCCTAAAATCATGAGAGTTATTTTAGGAGATACTGTTTCCTATTTTGGTGGCAATCACGTCCCATTATTATAGGAAACAATATCTTTTTTTTTTATTCTTTTTTTTAATATGGCAGTTTCCAAAATTCTTAGGACACTACAATGCACTACAATAACAGATGAAAAACACTAAAGTAACAATTGGAGTGTATTAAAGTAACACGACATATAAAGTAACAGATGGTAGACATTAAAGTAACAGATGCTCTACACTAAAGTAACGCAGTATATGAACTACAATAACTCAATATATTGTAAGCGTAAAAACTAATAATTGAGTAGCATCTTAATGACTTTCATGGCGATTCCAGTATAAATTACAAAACATATATACTCACCGTTTCTGTGTTCTACGATTTGCATATGAATCTATGATGAATAACACGACCATGAAAACAATATCAACATGAAAATTGACGCAAACCATGAACACAAATTGACGCAAATTAATCAAGATAATGAATAAAAATTGACGCAAAACATGAAAGTAATATCGAAGCTCACCATTGTTATACTCGATGAATTGTTTATCAACAGTTAATGAAGATGTCGCGATCATTGAATTCATAGTAACGGAATTTCGAGCACAGATTTGATTGAATGAATGAACGTCATGATCGATGGGAGCGTTTTTTTTAAGGTTTTGATAATGAACCTGTAACGTGAATGAATGAATGAATGAAGAATGATTGTGATTATGGGAGTTATTGTTTCCTAAAATCATGGAAGTTATTTTAGGATACTAAATCTTCCTCTTTTTTTTATTTTATTTTTATTTTTTTTTATTTTTTTATTTTTTAATACAAAATATTAGGATGCATCTTGTCCATCCATCCTCATCCCATCCAACGGATGAGATGAGGACTTAGGGACTCAACACTTATATAGGGTCTCATTAGAACCTCTCTCTCTCTCTCTCTATACATATATATATATATATATATATATATATATATATATATATATATATATATATATATATATATATATATATATATGCCCGTGGACTCATAATACTAATAACTTAAGTGTGTGTATATATAATATATTATAATATTAGTTATACTATTGAGAATGTCTTTGACCTAATTTTCCCAACCTTATTCTCTATTTACATCTCAGCATTTTACGCCGCATCAAGCCATCAACACACCCCTTTTCCTCATTCGTGATTCATCTTTTACATATTTCTTATTATACTCATTACGTCGCACCACCTCCCTTCCTATTTGTTCAACTAAGCACCTCCCTGCCTTTGTCACCCTAAACCATCGTCGTCCCTTAGGGTGGTCCTAGATGAAGGTCCTGGTGTTTGTCGTTATCGTCCTAACCGTGGGCACAAACACATCGATGTAAGGATACTATTGTTGTTACTATTATTGTTGTTACCGTTGTCGTACTGTGTCGTACATCACTGTCGGGTGTTGTGACTGTCGTCAGGCGGTTGATGATGTCGGGTGGTGTGGTCATGAATGGTTGTAGCTAGTATGGCCGTGGGGGTTGTGTGGTAGTATGTCGGTCATGTAATAAAGTTGTTGTTGGTGCGTTGATGATATATCGGTGAGGTGTGGTCATTGTGAGAATTTCATAGTTGTTGTTTGTGTTGTTGAGAGGGTTGGGTTGGCGTGTTGTCATGTAGTGCGTCGGGTACAGATGGTATTGAGTGTTGTCGTATATTGATATTGTTGTTAGGGCAGTTGCTTACCGTCATATGGTATACATTGTTATCGCGTATTGTTTAGTTAGATGTATTATTGAGTAAGTGAGCCGTATACATTATAATTATATTCTCGTGTGTTGTTTGACTATATTCTAGTATTGTCGTGTACTATTACGGAGTAGTGGGTCGAGAGCGAGAAGTCGGGAAATGGAGCGTGTCACGATTAGATGTCGGTCTCATTCCATAAAATAGTCAAGTTGAGTCGGATTTCATTTTATTATTTACTTCCGTTAGAGTCGATATTAACTTAAATATATAATATTTTATTAGGATCGGATATCGTATAACTTCCCTGATGATTTGTGCTACCGACGTATTTGGTGACTTGCTAATTAGGTAAGGTTTTCCTTACTTAGAATATGTTGATATTATATTATGATGCATGTATGAGTTATGAGTAAGATGAGATATCGTGCTAATGAGAAGGATGTTGAATAATGATGGTGGAATGATTGATGAATATGATATATTGGAGTCGGTGAGGCTAGCTTTAGACCTAGCCGGGGCCTTTGATCACGGTCCCTTCCCTGATTTCTCCTCGCGGGTTGTTGAACCTGCGAGGGGTGTGCACACTCGGAATGAAAGGGCCTACCAGAAGAGTTGAGATGAGATTATTGATTGGTACCAAGATGGTACCGAGAATGTGGAGATGATATTATTTATTGGTATCAATGATGGTACTGAGACGGTTGAGACTGAATATTTTATATTACATACTTGTGTTATGATGTTAGCATGTTCTAACCGTATTCTCTGTCTAATTGTTACCCTATTTTATTGGGAACCCGCGACGATCCAATTGACATTTTTGGTCTTTTGGGAAGCAGTGCTACTGTACAGGTTGATGATGTGTGATGACTGTATTCTGGTTGACTGTACGGGATGGGTCTACGCTATCACTGACCACGTTTATAGGTTGTAGTCATATTTGTTGTGCTTCCGCTGCTGTAATTGTGTAACCATGTTATGTAGATACGAGATTGTAATAATTCATTACTTAGTTTCAAATGATTGGTTTCTGGATTGTATTGTAATGGACTACTACCTCGGGTTATACCGAGATGGTAACACCTTTAGTTACCTGGAAATGTCTTGATAAGGCTACTGGGTAAATGGGGTTGTTACAAAGTGGTATCAGAGCGAACGATCCTGGAGCCTAAAATAAATGAATGTAGGAAAATAAAATGAACCCCGGTGATGAACCATCAGGAGCCCCTCTAAAACTCGGTTGAGGAGACGTCCTTATACCACCTCTGGCCCTCCTGGTCTTGACCCGGTAACCACGTGTGAGAATGAGATGGGTTTATATTAGGAAGGGATACGTTGTGATGTAATGATTGTCCTGTGATGACTTGCCTGTGATAACTGGTTGCTTTGTTTGACGTATGTGACGTAGTGAACTATGTAAGTTGAGACGTGATTTGTACGTAGTTTAAGGTATTAGCAGGGTATAATAAATAGTACGAGACCATGTGCGCCATATGATACTACACGTAAGGTTAGGGTAGGTGTCCATCATTCTTGAGTAGGAGAACGGTCTTAGTTAGGGTTGATAGTAATGTTGGATACAAGGCGTAAGTGTTTTTACGCAGTAATGCCGTAAGCAATAAATGATTTTAATTAGTCGATTTGGTGGTAAATTGTGTCTATCTCGTAGAAGTAATATACTAGAGTCGCCCCGCATAACTTGGAGGAGGGATGTTATCTGGTAACGGTACGGGTATCGTGATATGTCAAAAGGGTCAGTAACTTACGTGGTTTAGGTGTCTCGCCGTAATGTGAATGTTATTCAACAGTTGTTGGATACTGCGCTCTATTTGGAATATTATGTACCTCCTTGTCGACATAATGTACTAACTGTCTTCGCGTTACTTAATGAGGACTGATGATTAGAAGTGTAATGGGTTATAATGTGTCCAAGAAGTTTTTCGTATGCGAATAAAGTTATGAGTAATGAATTGAAAATGATAGTCGGATACTATGAATATTTGAAATTCGCTTCGAATCAATGTGTTTTTCTTGTTTTGTGCACTTCATATTTGAGTTTCGTTTCGAGTTTATATATGTGCTCCCTAGTCAATATGGTATGTCTCGAGTCGTCACTATGTTTTGGAGTTCTGTTTTGATGACCTACACAAACATGCATGTCAACCGTGTCGAGATAAAGTCAAAACAACTTACAGCATCTTCGTTAATTTGAACAATATGTTAGCTGAATTGTTTCACCTGTTAAAAGTGCCTATTTCATAAGGGTTTGGAAAGAGTCTCACATTTATTTTAAGCGTAAATCTTTATTGTAGAATTTCGGGATCAAGTTCAACTACTGCAACCAGCTTTCCATCATAAACCTTACTTAGAGATCGAGTTATCATTGAGAACTTTTACCAAGGTCACTTTGAAGAGTCTGTATATTGGAACTTGGTTTCGCTCAAAAAGGGAATTTTGAAATTTGTTTTATCAACCAAAACTTTTTCAAGGTCAAAGTCTACCATTTCATGAAAATGCATTTAGAACTTACTGTTACGTTGGGAATTTGAAAAATGGTTCAATTGGAAAGTTGTAGAGGAATGTCTTGAGAATCAAACCCCACTAGTTTACATTGTTTTGAGTCACGATAATTTAACTATGATTTTTCTACCATGACGACAGTGTTATGAAAATGTGATTTATTCACTAAAGTGATTATTTTGTCTTGTTCTAGGAAAATTTCTAAACATGACGGTATCTACTTTATTATTGCATGTAATGAAGTCATACTTCTATGCTCATGATGAATTAGGTATAGATTCGGGTCACGAGATGTCGCGTTTGTTTATGTTGTATAATTGTCTTACCGTGGATCTTGGTGATTACACATGCTATTGGATTAATTGTCATGGTCATAAGTTACTTATGTGAAAAAGAACGTCGATACGCGTATCCGTTAGGTGGGTGTCGCTTCAATGATAAGTCAATGAAGGTCGTCGAGTTATTAAACTACAGACCGAGTACGCTATCTACATCTAAGTAATTATAAACAAAATGTCAGATTTCATATTTTGATCGTAATAGATGTAAAGAATTTTGACATGTTTGATAAACCAGTCAAATGTTGCTCTTTATTGTCCTCGTACATTCTTGATGAACTTGCGCCTTTAATTACTAGTTGATGAGTAACATACACTGTGAGTCTGTGAGGAATGAATGTTTCATGATGTCTACGGGATGAGTGTTGTTCTTAAGTCATATGCTATTGTCTAAATTTAAAACTTATGTGAACCTAAGACCCGATGAGCTACTTTATCGGTTGTTGGAGTACAGTCTTAGGGAATAAAACCTGAAGTTATTAACATGTAAAGTCATCTAAAAGTGTCCAGTTGTTACCATTTTGCAAGATAGTTATATTAATTGCCTAAATGTTTTTCCCTGCATGTATGTATATGTAAGTTTGAACCCATTATAGATACAATTTTGACAACGGGTTATCGTAATATAGATTGGGAGTGCGTGTCTTAATGGTAAAATCGAGTCATGAGATATACATTGAAGAGACCAGATGGTATGATAATGTGACATTGTTTAACTAACTTGTAAGAGTGTCGCAATAATGGTGGTTAACGAGTCTAACAGTATAAATAAGAGTAATAATACCATCAAGGTGGAAAGAGAGTCACGATATTGAGATCCAATAAAGAAGGATAATAGGTACACGGTGAGTCGAGGGTCCCAGTGGCACGAGCTACTAAAGTGGGTGTATAAGGGTCATGACGAATAATGAAATAAAGAGTCCAAGAGGAGTAGGATGAAGTAGTAACATAACTCGAGAGTAAACATACGTAACTACATGTTTGAAGGGACCAAACCATACAATTGAGTTAGCTGATTATAATATGTACTGTGAATCAAGCTTTATGTCCTTGAGTTTTAAAGTCGTGATGGTTTGAAATCGATCGTTTGGGATGTCATGAAATTGTGTATGAATTGTTTGTGTAATAATGTCCATTTCAATGATAATAAGTCTGGTCTTGTGTCGATTTTGTAAAATTTGACATATGCAGAGACGTGTTGGTGACAATTCCTATGTCTGGACTGGAGTCTAAAATGTTGATGTTCGAATGTTATACTGAAAACTTTGCCGTTAGTGAAGTGACTCTTATATGTATGAGTATTGAGAATGAATAGTGTAGACACCCGCATTTTGACTGCCACGTGTCTATGGTAGTCTCCGAAAAGCACCCGATGATGATCGGACGCAAACGTGACTTGGTATACTCGGATTTGGGCTCGGAAACAATAATATCCGACATGAACTTTTAGCGGAGTAAAAATCTCACAAAATAGACCTCAAATCCAGGCCCAGTGGGTTGTTCTGAGCAAAAAGAGACTAACTTGGGCCAAAACCGACACCAAAGATAAATCCCGTCTTTTGGCGACCGGGTCAAAACCCGGTCGAAGACGAAACCGTCTCATAAATCAGCCAAGTTCAATTGGCGCACAAAATAAATTCAAAAAATCAATCACAACAACAAGATCAATTCTTCCCTTATTTGTCTCACCCGTTTGACCCACTCGATCGAGTGGATTGACCCCACTCGGTCGAGTGGAGCCTTTTGAACCCGGGTTTGGCCCATTTGCGAAGGCACTCGATCGAGTGCACTAGGGCCACTCGATCGAGTGCCCCTATGTCGAGGGATGAAGCCTATAAATACCGCTTCACCCCCACATGCATTTCAGAACTTTTTTTGAAGAACTTCTACCCTACATTTTCACCTACATTTTCAGCCACAACTTACCTACACCAAGCCTTAGAAACCCTAAGCCAAACACACCAATTCCGAGTCCTTCGTCCCTCGAAAAACCGACGTAATACACACACACACACACCCATACACACCATAACTCGCGTACATCCTCGATACTCCGGCATCCCGTCGCTATTTACGAGTCCATTTCCGAGGCCTATACCTAGCATGTATGTTGAGGGTGTCCCAAACCCCATCTCGATCTCTTCTATCTAGCCTTATTTTCATTTTATTTATCGTATTTTTGCATCATCTTTGTAATCGTAGTAACACTAACACTAACCTTTTTTATACTTTTGCATCTTCATTTTTGCATCATCTTTTATTACTAATATCGCTATTATACCATGTATACGTAAACTAGTATCAAAATCCGGTTTTAAATCCGTTTGACTACGATGTTTGCCTAAAATCCGTCTAATCCCTTTACGAGCAACAATGGAGGTGGAGCCCTTTCGAGGAGCCCCGCCCCAACGTACTCAAGGGCGTGACGCGATTGCAAACGGTCGTAGTTGAACGTATTTAATCCCATTTCCATAATTAATGCGGAACCCATTGACACGAAAACCGACATCACATGACTCGAAAGAGTTAGTTCCGATGTCGTGACGTAGAGGGATGCATTTCGTCATTAATTCAAATTTTCTAATATAACGATAAGCATTTTTATAAAACTCCGATAACGGTATTATAATCGTTCGTACACGATTATAGTACCGGAGGTTGAGTTAAATACAAATCGTGCGATGTTTGTATTTGGTTCGACCGATCATCGATCTCAAATCATAAAACGAAACGAATTATCATTCGTACAGGGTTTACTCGACCGAGTACATATGCTACTCGATCGAGTAGCACCCATAAAAGTGGTCAGTAGCCACGTTAAAGGTGCACTCGACCGAGTCACACCACAACTCGGTCGAGTGGGTCTTGTAACCCAGAAAACCGAGGGCTTGGACACACATTCCAAGCCCCGACCTTTTATCGACTTTAGTCATCACGTGCAAAGACTATCACGTGACTATCCTATTTTCAAAACCATGCACATCACGACACGTAGAACGACTTTGACCACCTTTTGACGTGATAAGTCGGGACAAGACTACGGGATATGAGATCGGGCTAGCAATTTGCCACAGTCTCATATTTCCGTCCTTCGTTTAGTACACGACATAATGTGTATTTAATCGAGGCTAGTCCATCTACATATTTCGCGGTTTAGTTTACATACGGGTCCGTTTTTATCATTATTTTGCGTTGTTATTACTTCATTTATTTTTTGCGTAATGTTGTATTGTGAATTCCGGGTTGTATTTCCGCCCGTGTAATTTGTACGTTATTTTTATTTACTTTCGAGCTTTGTTTATTTACTTGCTTTTACGCTTTATAAACGAACCTCGCATGCTAAATCATTTCGACAAATAATAAGATGCATTAAATGACGTAGTTAACGCGAAATTCACATGCTTAGCTCGAAAACGCTGTTTGCATATCATTTAATTATTTTACTAGAGCGCGTACACGAACACGAACGGTGTCTTAGTAGAGGCCGCCATGTGCGGGCGGGGTTGGGTGTCCTTAGTGGGCTTCCCAACACGTACCCTCACCCCTTACTCAGAACCTTTGGTTTCCGGATGTCCGAAACCCTTGGCGCACGAGAGTCATTTTATTTACGAAAGCCGGTGTAAACGGTATCGGTATAACAATGCAAAGGGACGAGCCCCATGAACTCTAAAATCGAAGTGGGCTTACTTTGTGTATAGCCCATGACGACATAGAGTGGGCTCGTATGGTTCCGAATAACCACAAAATTCGGTGGCGACTCCATTTTGACTTAAATTTCGAACCCGAGAACAATCTTACCACGAGATTCATTCGCCTACCCAAACCAGCGCTTCGCCGCGTCGGGGTGGACCTACGTCATGTCCACAAATAGAAACTAGGTTGGAAATGGAATAAGTGGATTGATTGTGGGGTACCCCAGTTTAGCTACCCCTTACTTGTATAGGGCACGTAATCCCGTTTGGATGATCAATGGAAGAATGACATTAACAAAACGTTTGCTCGAGTATTAATATCACTTGTCGAAATGGGGATCATGTTTTGTGTATCATAAAAGGGTGGCAGGAACAACGGTGTAACTATTAGACGTTTGGAACCAAAATTTTTATTAATTACTTACTAGTAACCGAAAAAAAATGATCGATGATGTTCTTAATTGTAAGGGTCAACTTGAGTTGATCATTGGAACTCATTAGCCAATGTCTGGCGATCTTATTATGATAGAGAGACTTAAGGTAGATTGGTTATATGAACTATACTTGAGGTTACGGGGACGTAACCTCTGTTACAAGGAGGGTAGGAGGATATAACCTTACCCTTGAACAATTGTTATTATTATTGAGTACATGTCATTTCGTTGTTCTTATTGTTGTGATCTTGTAGTTTGTTATGGAATTAGGTTAACATTATTGTTGTCATTTTGATTGTTGTCGTTGTCGTTGTTGTATCGTGGCTGCGTGCCAGATGACAATTCCACAAACAAATATGACTTTTGTGTTAATTACCTGATGTCTTTATAAGTGTGTCAGTTGGAGCGAGTCTTGTACACTCGAGTTGAATTGTTGGTGGAGTAGGGTGAGTAGAGTGAACTTCGGGACGAAGTTCCTTATAAGGAGGGTAGGATGTCATACCCCGTGTTTTCCTATTGTATGTTGCTTAGTGACCGTGTAAGTCGCTGCGTAACAAGTTGGAATGGTTCGTCTTAATTGTGTATATCGTAAGTCAGAGTACGTAAGTCAGGTACACCGTTAGTCATGTGATGAGTCGGGTGATGTAGTAACAGTGCAGTCATACAATGTGTCGATTAATCTGGGGGGGATCGTTATTGGTTGGATCCTGAACTTCGGGACGAAGTTCTTATAAGGAGGGTAGATTGTAATACCCGTAATTTTATATAGAGGGTAAGAGGAGTAAAGTCAAGCTAGACTATAATACTCATGTTTTATGTTAATTCGGGTCTCTTTACTGAGTAGTGGTATAAGGTTATTATTATTAAACTCATTTCTTGTTACTCCTTACTAATACCTGTATAGCACCTAGTACAATATTATATCGTATCTTATTTATAATATTATTATCATACGCCTAACCTAATACTCATACTCGAATATATATATATATATATATATATATATATATATATATATATATATATATATATATATATATATATATATATATATATATATATATATATGCCCGTGGACTCATAGTACTAATAACTTAAGTGTGTGTGTGTATATATAATATATTATAATATTAGTTATACTATTGAGAATGTCTTTGACCTAATTTTCTCAACCTTATTCTCTATTTACATCTTAGCATTTTACGCCGCATCAAGCCATCAACACACCCCTTTTCCTCATTCGTGATTCATCTTTTACATATTTCTTATTATACTCATTACGTCGCACCACCTCCCTTCCTATTTGTTCAACTAAGCACCTCCCTGCCTTTATCACCCTAAACCATCGTCGTCCCTTAGGGTGTCCTGGATGAAGGTCCTGGTGTTTGTCGTTATCGTCCTAACCGTGGGCACGAACACATCGATGTAAGGATACTATTGTTGTTACTATTATTGTTGTTACCGTTGTCGTACTGTGTCGTACATCACTGTCGGGTGTTGTGACTGTCGTCGGGCGGTTGATGATGTCGGGTGGTGTGGTCATGAATTGTTGTAGCTAGTATGGCCGTGGGGGTTGTGTGGTAGTATGTCGGTCATGTAATAAAGTTGTTGTTGGTGCGTTGATGATATATCGGTGAGGTATGGTCATTGTGAGAATTTCATAGTTGTTGTTTGTGTTGTTGAGAGGGTTGGGTTGGCGTGTTGTCATGTAGTGCGTCGGGTACAGATGGTATTGAGTGTTGTCGTATATTGATATTGTTGTTAGGGCAGTTGCTTACCGTCATATGGTATACATTGTTATCGCGTATTGTTTAGTTAGATGTATTATTGAGTAAGTGAGCCGTATACATTATAATTATATTCTCGTGTGTTGTTTGACTATATTCTAGTATTGTCGTGTACTATTACGGAGTAGTGGGTCGAGAGCGAGAAGTCGGGAAATGGAGCGTGTCACGATTAGATGTCGATCTCATTCCATAAAATAGTCAAGTTGAGTCGGATTTCATTTTATTATTTACTTCCGTTAGAGTCGATATTAACTTAAATATATAATATTTTATTAGGATCGGATATCGTATAACTTCCCTGATGATTTGTGCTACCGACGTATTTGGTGACTTGCTAATTAGGTAAGGTTTTCCTTACTTAGAATATGTTGATATTATATTATGATGCATGTATGAGTTATGAGTAAGATGAGATATCGTGCTAATGAGAAGGATGTTGAATAATGATGGTGGAATGATTGATGAATATGATATATTGGAGTCGGTGAGGCTAGCTTTAGACCTAGCCGGGGCCTTTGATCACGGTCCCCTCCCTGATTTCTCCTCGCGGGTTGTTGAACCTGCTGGGGGTGTGCACACTCGGAATGAAAGGGCCTACCAGAAGAGTTGAGATGAGATTATTGATTGGTACCAAGATGGTACCGAGAATGTGGAGATGATATTATTTATTGGTATCAATGATGGTACTGAGACGGTTGAGACTGAATATTTTATATTACATACTTGTGTTATGATGATAGCATGTTCTAACCGTATTCTCTGTCTAATTGTTACCCTATTTTATTGGGGACCTGCGACGATCCAATTGACATTTTTGGTCTTTTGGGGAGCAGTGCTACTGTACAGGTTGATGATGTGTGATGACTGTATTCTGGTTGACTGTACGGGATGGGTCTGCGCTATCACTGACCACGTTTATAGGTTGTAGTCATATTTGTTGTGCTTCCGCTGCTGTAATTGTGTAACCATGTTATGTAGATACGAGATTGTAATAATTCATTACTTAGTTTTAAATGATTGGTTTCTGGATTGTATTGTAATGGACTACTACCTCGGGTTATACCGAGATGGTAACACCTTTAGTTACCTGGAAATGTCTTGATAAGGCTACTGGGTAAATGGGGGTGTTACAATTTATTTCTATAAACTTTGTTTTCGTCTCATTTATTTACTCATTTTATTAGACGGTCCAATTATCTATTACTTTTGTTAACTCGTTTTCACCCGATTCGTGGACAAGTAAACTTATCGTTACGCAACCCGATTCATTTATTTAGTCCGTTTTCTGCGTATACTTTTGGTCTCGTTATCCGTACACTTTCTTTTTTTTGGTGAGTGGAATTCAGTGTCATCTATTAATTCAGTTCACCATCTTGATTTTAACCCCTTGTATTTGCATTCTTTCCCCTTCTCACCTATTATAATAACGTACTCCACCGCTTCACCCATTTTTCTTGTTTTCATCCCCCACTTAATTCATTTCATTCTCCTTCTTCATCTGCTATTCACCTCCCATCACCTCTTCACTTTTCCACCGTTTCCTTCATCTCCTCCTCTCCGTTCATATTCATTTTCTTCTTCCTTGATACTATCGAACATCTTCCCTGTTTTCTCCTTTGTTTCGCTGCTGCAACTATGCTGATGCTGCTGCCATTGTCGTGTTGCTGCGTTCTTTCACTGCTGCTATTAGTCATCTACTCAGCTAGTTCAGATTTCATCCGATTTCTGTCCTGATTTTTTTTGTCTGCGTACTACTGCTTGATGTCGTATTCTCGTCCGCGGTTTTTCGAATCCTTTTGTGATGCTGACACCCTTTTCTTAACCAGCGCGCTTCCCTGTTCGACCCCTATGTTTTCCTGTACTGCTACTCGATCTGCTGCTGCTTGTTTTCGTGGGTTATTCTGTCGAGTGTTGCCTTTAATCCTTGAGGTATTCCCTCGTTCTTCTTCTTCCGTCTTCGCTGCTCTTGTTTTCTATTGATACTCTTCGTTCTTTTCCATTTTTTTTCTTCTTCCCTCTAGTTGTTGCATTTCATTGCTGCTGTACGTGAAGTCATTGCTGTGTAAACTTTGACCTTAAGCTTAGGCCTCGCAGTAAGTCGCCGTCATAAGTTGAACTGGGTGACAGGTAATCCCAGGAGGGGTGTGCATTGTCTTAAACTAGGGCCACGCATTTATAAGTCGCCGTCCTATTATGGTTGAGTAGCCTAGTTAGAGACCGAAGTTTGATTTGTTTGAACTAGGTTCTCGAAGCTAGTTTTTAGTATTCTCCTGGTGAAAGTCTGACCTTCTACACTGAATATTTCATAACGCCGTTTTGAATATTTTTATTATTATCGATACATTTCGATTTGCAGGTTGGCAAATGTTTTAAGTTTTCTTCTGAAAAATTGTTCTGATTGTTTTATTCCAATATTTTAAGTTTTCTCCGAAAGCTTATTTTCATTATATCATTTAATGTTTTCCATTTTAATTATTTTGATATAGTAATACTATTATTTTTTCATATGATATAATATGGCTGGGAGAACGTCCGAGTTACTCCCCACTGAAGTGGCTGTTATGTTTATAACATGATAGGTATTTGCTGCTGGGTTTTGGGTGTGAGCTAGCGAGTAGCGTGGATCCTACTATTTCTTCATTCATGTAATTTATGGATTCGTATAACACGTTTGGAGAATATTCTATTTAGCGCTTTTGTAAAAAGTTGCCTTTGTATCGACTTACCATTTCTTTTAATAAGATATAGCTTGTCAGTGTGTTTTATTTAATCCCCACTCTACAGTGTTTTCGCCACTGTATTGCGTTAGAATTTCTTGGGGATTATAGTTGGTATCAGAGCATTGTTGCTCCCGACGCTTACACCTGATTTTTGGGAAAATACTAGTAAATGATTTGAATATTGATAAAATATTAGTGAGAGATGAGTAGAAACAAAATAAGGACTTAACTGTTGGGTTTATATGTTCTTGTAACTCAATGATTATCATTGAATATTTGTTGGTTTAGTCTGGAAGAATATGAATGAACAAGATGCTGACGAGATGCTGCTCCAGATCGGGACAAGACCTGCTTAGAGCTCTCAATGCCTGTTGATTCGAGTGGACAACTTGGTGCTACACGGAAGATACCATGGTTGCCTTCCGGTCAAGATTCAGTTTGCTCAAGCTTCAGGTTAGATGATCAAGAGTGGATTCAAGTTCCATGATGTTGCAGTAGATCCAGATTGAGCGACCCAAGACTTATCTGCTCGTCTCTCTACAAGAAGATGGAGTAATCCATTTAGTTCCCTCGTGAACTCTGGAGGCCCGAAGATTCTTCTCTGGTTCAAGGGCTTAGTATTATAGGATCATCTATTCCTTCCTTCCTTCTTCTACTTCTTATAATTCTTCTCTTATATATTATCGTCTAAATTCTTGTGATAAATCTTTGATTAATTATCTTATTTTACCGTCTTCCTTCTTGAGATTCTTTGGTGTGACCAAATCTGTCTTAGTAAACCCCGTGAGAGTTAAGTTATATATATATTTGAGGTTTAGTAAACCCTTATTACTTGGCTTGAGGATTATGAGTCTACCCTACCTTCTAAGCAAGTAAGAAATTTTTGAGGATTGATTCGATTGGAAAATTGTTGCTTGATGGAATTAGGATGATACTTTAGACACTGAACCTTGGGTTATAGGTTACTTTGATTATTTTGGAGTACTTAGAGTTGAATATATTTTGGAGTAGTAAGAGTGTGTCATATTTGATGGATACCTAGTACCTAACCCAGAACCGAACTAAGTGTAACTGATAATATTAACTTGGGATTCCTACCTAATGCTTATTTGATGGATGCGTCGTGAATATTTGGGATCATAGAGTACTGTTTGGTGTTAACCTGAGTGTTGAGGTGCCATCGAAGGCTTTCAATAATGTCGTTAGAGATTTTGGTGGACATAGATTACCTGTGTTTCTTAAGGATTAGGTCGTTGATCGTTGTTTAAAGTTGTAACCTATGAACTTTGGAGTTGAGTGATCTAACTTGGATAAATTGTTGTTAACCTTGAAGAAGAGAAACATGTTGCACAATTAAAGGTTGGATTTATCATGTTGTTTTGAGGAATACTAAATGCGAATCATCTGGATGGATTTATAGTTCAGAACTCTTAGACCAACGAGATTGTGGCTTCATTGAGTTAATAAATATTTTGGTGGATTCGCTGTTACGATATGAAATTTGATGGACTTCTCAGAAACATTATTCGAATGACGTATTAGAAGATGTGAGTGTTTGCGCCATTACCTATAGGTTTGAGCGTGTTTGAGGATTATATTTACGGTACTTCCCAACTTCTGTACTTGTGGCATTAAATGTAGGTGATCATTTTAAGGATTTTGTGCCCGGACATTGTCATATTGGTGGATCTTGTTTACTGTTCCTTGCTCGAGAAATTTGGGGTGTACCTCGAGTTCAAACATTATAAGCTTTGGATTTAGGAACCTTATCGATTGCGAGTTTGGGAGTGTTGTGATGGCCGTTGGAATTTTAGTTGACGAGATTAGATCGTAAAGCATTTGTGGATTAGTATCGTGTTGCTTGAATGATAGGATAATCACTTAAGACATTTTTGGAGTGTGACTGAGTAGTACCACCTACAGCCTAATATTGGACTTAACGTTATTTGATGAAGATTAGAAACCCGTGTTGTGGGAGTTGTACCGGGAATCTCGAGATGGTTAACTTCTTCTGTAATTCCTCGAGAGCTATTTTGACTCTCAATTTTGTCCTCTCCTTAGCTTCTCTTATATTCTGTTACCTCTTTTCCTACCAATCCCTCTGACTTCTTTTTCGGGTTTGAAAACTGTTGTTTCGATTTGTCGTTGACTTTGACTCTATTTATCCGTTTATCATTTCCCCGAACTTATGTTATAAAAAGTTTGACTGATTTAAAAATCTTGATTCTCATGAAATTTTAACATTTTGAGTTATAAATTTCAAAACTTTGGATTTCGTTTTTGTTTTATTTTTGGTCCCGTTTCAAAAGGGTCTAAATAATTTATTTTAAAGTATTTCGAAATTGTTTAAAATTTTAATTTTGATTTTCAAGTGATCGAGATTTTATGAAAACTTTCTTAATTGCAAATACATTGATATCTATGAGATTATTATGTAAACAATTTAAAATTTTCGAAAGATTTCGTATGTCTAAATTTTTGTCTTATTGCCGGTAGACTTTAAATCTGTTTTTGAAAACGTTTGACAACTGGTTCGATTTTTATTTGCTGACTAAAAAATTTGATTTCTCAAATTTTTGCTTGGTCTTAAAACAAAATATTGTTGAATTTCTTAATCAAAACGTTTTACTGTCGCTTTGAAAATATTTGGTTACTCTCCCCCTCAAGTTTGATTACAAATATTATTTATCGTCATTATTTTATCGAATAATTTTAACTTACGATTTTATTAATTTAAATTAATTTAAACTTCGGGTAACTGAGCCCAATTTATCCTGAAATAAATCTTTGTCTTCGATTTGGATTTTGATTTCATATCTTGTTTGAAATTGATTTTTTTTAAACCTAGTTTGTGATGCGAGTTAAGCATTCTCCTTTTTGTTCAAATGATATAACCTTGTTTTCCATTCTATTATTATTTTTTATAGTTTCGAGGACGAAACTTCTTTTTAGTGGGGAAGATTGTAACACCCCTGATTTTATAAAATAAATTAAATTAAAATTTATGTTCGTATTATTATTTTTACGATTTAACTCGTAATTCTTAAAATTATTATAAAACGAATTTATCGTTTAATCTTTTCAAACACCTAAAATTCTATTTGAGTCGGAAACTATTCTTATACTTAAAACATATTTTTATTTCTATTTCGATTAATTTTTTACATTTATATAATTCTTATCGAAAATCCATTTCGACGATTTAAATTCTAAATTTTCTAGTTATTTATTTATTTATTTATATTTAAGTTCGAATTTCTATTTTCGACTCGAAGTTCATTATTTTAAAGTTTCGTCAAAATATTTATTTCTTTTCCTCGAGAAATCAATTTAATTCATTTTATCGAAAAGTTATTATTTATCGGGAATTACTATTTTTTCGTCTAATTATTTATTTCTATAAACTTTGTTTTCGTCTCATTTATTTACTCATTTTATTAGACGGTCCAATTATCTATTACTTTTGTTAACTCGTTTTAACCCGATTCGTGGACAAGTAAACTTATCGTTACGGAACCCGATTCATTTATTTAGTCCGTTTTCCGCGTATACTTTTGGTCTCGTTATCCGTACACTTTCTTTTTTTTGGTGAGTGGAATTCAATGTCATCTATTAATTCAGTTCACCATCTTGATTTTAACCCCTTGTATTTGCATTCTTTCCCCTTCTCACCTATTATAATAACGTACTCCACCGCTTCACCCATTTTTCTTGTTTTCATCCCCCACTTAATTCATTTCATTCTCCTTCTTCATCTGCTATTCACCTCCCATCACCCTTCACTTTTCCACCGTTTCCTTCATCTCCTCCTCTCCGTTCATATTCATTTTCTTCTTCCTTGATACTATCGAACATCTCCCCTATTTTCTCCTTTGTTTCGCTGCTGCAACTATGCTGATGCTGCTGCCATTGTCGTGTTGCTGCGTTCTTTCACTGCTGCTATTAGTCATCTACTCAGCTAGTTCAGATTTCATCCGAATTCTGTCCTGATTTTTTTTGTCTGCGTACTACTGCTTGATGTCACATTCTCGTCCGCAATTTTTCGAATCCTTTTGTGATGCTGACGCCCTTTTCTTAACCAGCGCGCTTCCCTGTTCGACCCCTATATTTTCTTGTACTGCTACTCGATCTGCTGCTGCTTGTTTTCGTCGGTTATTCTGTCGAGTGTTGCCTTTAATCCTTGAGGTATTCCCTCGTTCTTCTTCTTCCGTCTTCGCTGCTCTTGTTTTCTATTGATACTCTTCGTTCTTTTCCTTTTTTTTCTTCTTCCCTCTGGTTGTTGCATTTCATTGCTGCTGTACGTGAAGTCATTGCTGTGTACATTTTGACCTTAAGCTTAGGCCCCGCAGTAAGTCGCCGTCATAAGTTGAACTGGGTGACAGGTAATCCCAGGAGAGGTGTGCATTGTCTTAAACTTGGGCCACGCATTTATAAGTCGCCGTCCTATTATGGTTGAGTAGCTTAGTTAGAGACCGAAGTTTGATTTGTTTGAACTAGGTTCTCGAAGCTAGTTTTTAGTATTCTCCTGGTGAAAGTCTGACCTTCTACACTGAATATTTCCATAACGCCGTTTTGAATATTTTTATTATTATCGATACATTTCGATTTGCAGGTTGGCAAATATTTTAAGTTTTCTTCTGAAAACTTGTTCTGATTGTTTTATTCCAATATTTTAAGTTTTCTCCGAAAGCTTATTTTCATTATATCATTTAATGTTTTCCATTTTAATTATTTTGATATAGTAATACTATTATTTTTTCATATGATATAATATGGCTGGGAGAACGTCCGAGTTACTCCCCACTGACGTGGCTGTTATGTTTATAACATGATAGGTATTTGCTGCTGGGGTTTTGGGTGTGAGCTAGCGAGTAGCAAGGATCCTACTCTTTCTTCATTCATGTAATTTATGGATTATTTGTATAACCCGTTTGGAGAATATTCTATTTAGCGCTTTTGTAAAAAGTTGCATTTGTATCGACTTACCATTTCTTTTAATAAAATATAGTTTGTCAGTGTGTTTTAATCCCAGCTCTACAGTGTTTCCGCCACTGTATTGCGTTAGAATTTCTTTGGGATTACACTCTTCACTCAAAGTATCCTTCAAAATTGCACTCTCTTCCTGACTCTCATCCCTTTGATCTTTCCTCTCACGCTCACGGGCTTCTTCTTTGTTCAACTCTCTTTCCAAAACCTCAAAATTGACATCAAATAACGCACTGTCAAATTCACATGAACCAAAATCCTCAATGTTATCCTCAGAAAGAACACTAGTCAAAGCATCCAAACACGCGTTTTCCTCAAATATAACACTTTCCATCTCACAATCATTGTTTGCGACAATAACATTTACAAAATGAGAAGAATACTTGATTAAAGGGTGTGAAAGTTGCTCCGAAGAAGAATAAGATGGTTCACAAGTATCCAAGGAATGCAAGTCATCATCCTGCATCAAGTTAGAAATCATAGGGGTTTGGGGAACGATGTGAGATTGAACACTATACACATCATCATCATCATCATCATCATCATCATCTCCTCAAATGGGCATATGTCTTGTCTAATAGATGCAACAGATTCAGTCATAACATAATCAGTGGAATGTGAGAAATTAACTTTAGTATCTAACTCACATGGAGTATCATGCTCGTTTTTCTTGAAAGTTACCATATCTATAAGTTGTTGCATCATCGCCTGAAGCTCCGATATCTCAGCCTTCCTCTTTATCTCTGACTCCAAACTGTTTCGGATTAAATATTTGAGTAGCGCCCATCGTTTCACATAAGACATGTATTTAAACATTCCTTCACAGTTTCCCTCATTATAAGCCCATGTCGCGTCATCGACACCATCATAAATCATATGACTCACCTCCCACACACTCACATGATAACCATTTTGAGTAATAAAAGAGTCAAGTCTATCAAAATACATATGCAATGGTTCATGTTCTAACTGAGGGAAGTAGAAAATAGTCATAATGATGAAAAACAAATTAAAATAAATAAATAAATAAATAATATGTAAAAAAAAACTAAGAAAAATAAAACTAAGAGAAGAAAATAATAATAATAATGACAATAATAATGATAATAATAATAATTAAAAATAAAATTAATAATAATAATAATCCCAAGAAACCGGAAGTTCCCTGAGACAAAAGATAAACTAAAACGACAAGTAAAATTAACTGTCTCCCCGGCAAAGGCGCCAAAATTTGACAAGCTAGTCGTATACCTATCAAAGATAACCAACTTAGGTCTAACTAAAAATATAGCTAGGGAAGTCAAGATCGTATCCACAAGGAGACAAATAAATTCTGCTCGCAATTAAAGTCTATCTAAGTAACCAAATCGGGGGGTTTGTAATTGGGTTAACTAAACAAAAGTAGTGAAAGAGAAGTAAAAATAAGAATAACTAAAATAAACAAGATGAATAAGGATGAATAAATATAGAGAGAAAACTAGGATCGTCGGTTCACCACGAATTTCCTACGGTCACGGTCTAAGTAACAGGTCTGTCGCAGATATTGGTCTAAGGGGTAGTGAAAAGGTACTTCCGGTCCGCTATTCACCCTAGCATGCGTCTAAAGGCTTCCGATCTTATTAGGGCATACTAATGTGTTGTAGCAGGTCTAACTTTTACCATGCTTCCGATCTTAGGTTCATGTTTACCAATTCAATTAATCAATTACGTCGACTTAATCAATTAATCTCAATTAAATGCTACCATTGACAACATAGACACAATATCATTGACAAATCTGTAAACTAATTAGTAATCGTATTCAATTCATGGATCCCCTAAATCCTAGCAAGGGAAATTAGCTACTCATAAAAAATTTTACGACAACAATAATAAAGATGATAAATAAATTAAGCATAGCGAATAGATCTAAAGAGAAATTAAGTATTAACGAATTAATACGATTAAGAAAGAAAGAATTAAGTATAAAGGAATAAAGGAATAACAAAGAAATAATTAGATTACCAAGTTTAAAGGAAGAGTAGAAAAAGAATTCATAAATCTAGATCTAAAAGTTTAGGGTAGAGAGAAATCTAAAGAGAATTCTCTAAAGAGAATTCGAAGCATAAAAGAAGAGATTTTGGAATTCTAGTCTAACAGTTTCTTAAATACTAAGCTAAAACAAAAGCCCAAAAGTCTTATTAACCCTAAACATCAAATTAGAAAAGTCTCCGTCTTCGTCCAGTCTAGAGAATAGTCGGTCGACTATTATGGATAGTCGTTCGACTATCTTGACATGTTTCCATTTTCAGCACTGCGCAGTCAACTTCAAATGCTTGCCATTTCTTTGTTACTTGTTTAAATCAGGCTTGTGATACACCGTTGGAAACCTAAGAGAAAGTGCTTTCCAACGCAACTACAATCAGCTCAATCAGAGTTGTAGAACTCAATATATTCATGTTTTAAGAAGACCCGTTTGGAAACGATCATTCTCTTTTCTTATTTCGCAAAAGATTTCATCTTTATGCACGGTTTTTGCCTTGTTTATGCGTCCACGGGTTCAAACCTGCATAAGATGTAACATGACCACAAAGTATCAAATTCGGGGGGAAATAGTAGACAATGCTACTCGATATGCATGGGAATGCGCGTATAAAAGGCATAAAAAGTGTATATAAAATACGCACATCACCTGTGCTACACGGGTGGCGTAAAAATTATATTAAAAGTAATATATATATATATATATATATATATATATATATATATATATATATATATATATATATATATATATATATATATATATATATATACACGTGTGTGTGTGTGTGTGTGTGTATATATATATATATATATATATATATATATATATATATATATATATATATATATATATATATATATATATATATATAGAGGTTCACATAAGGCCAACAACTTTTATAAGTTCATAAGTTCCAGTGTTAAAGTTACACAAAAAGTATATAGGTTCACATAAGGCCAACAACTCTTATAAGTTCATAAGTTCCAGTGTTAAAGTTACACAAAAAGTGCTTAAAGTTACACGAGATGAATGTTAAAGTTGCACTTTATCACTTGAAGTGATAACAGTGCTGAATGTTATAGTTACATATCAATCTTGAACAAATGCAACTTCAACGTATGTCAACTGTAACTTTAATATAGACTTAATTGCATGTGGTGAACTTATTTGATCCCTTCTATATATATATATATATATATATAGAGAGAGAGGTAAGTTCAAATAAGGTCCACAATTTTTTAAGTCTATATTGAAGTTACAGATGTCATACGCTAAAGTTGCATTTGTTCAAATATATATACAAATGCAACATTAGCGTATGTCATCTGTAACTTTAATATAGACTTAAAAAAATTGTGGACCTTATTTGAACCTACCTCTATATATATATATATATATATATATATATATATATATATATATATATATATATATAGTCTCAATCGTTTGTTTATCTTTCATAATCTTTGTGATTAATGGATTAAGTAATGGTAAATATATGATTAAGATTGAAACTTATATGACAATTACATATTCCTTTTTGATTATATATGCACATACAACATACACTTTCACCATATTCGAATAATCGATAATAATTAAAAAGGTTGGGCACATTAAACACCATCATGAAATATATAAAGAAAATATTAAATATGTAATGTGTCTGCTTTAATAATGGACATGATGTACTCCTCAACATGTATTTGAAATAACACTGGTCTCAAACCACCTGATACATGTCTAGAAATGATCAATAAAAATGAAAGTGGGATAAAAACCCGATCCATAATAGATTGGTCCGTTTGATCAAGTTAAACTACTATATTTGAAACACATTGTAATTAATAAGCGTTAACTTAAAAATCTTAAGAATAAATACGTTTATTTGATATAATCTTAACAAAGGTTACTAAAACAATTATTTATATAGATTTAGGCGTTGTTAGCTTATGCGTTGTTCGACTTCTTTGCTTGCGTGAGAAGGCAGGCTTTCTGGATTCAACCATCTTTTCTGGGTCTTATGTAACAATTGAGGAATTAATTTAATACAGGCAAAATATTAAATAAAAATTGTTTTGTTTTGCCGATACTCCTACAAAAATAAGAATTTTAAAAAGTATTATATATTTATATTTTAAAAATAAAGATAATAAACGTAAGAAAAAGGCTTCATTTAACTCTGTCAATATTGTGACCTATCTAGACCTAAAACCCGTATAAAATTAAAGCGTACAAACTCTTATTTCACAACCCGTAATATACCTGACCAAAAGTTTATCCGACGTAAAATATCCAAACCGTGACCAGCTCTCCTAATCCTAACGTAATGTGTTTTCATATGCACCAGAATATATAAGATGTCGCCTATTTATTTTAGGATGTAAGAATGAAGCTGACACTTTATCACAGTGTCGTTCGAACAATCGTCTAGACTTGCAAGTAGCTAAAGCTAATTAATTAATTAAGGAACATCCATCATGCATATTCATCATAATCTACCATTCGTGATTCTATTGTTTTTACAGTATGAGGAACAGAATCACGAATCAACACAAACAACAGCGGCAAATTAGTAACAATATCGACAGCAGCAACAAGTGCAGAACGAAGAAGAAGAAGAAGAAGAAGAAGAAGAAGAAGAAGAGCGTTTATCACCTTTAAGCTAGGAACAATGGCGGAGCAGGGGTGTCGATCTAGGTTGTCAACGATAGGGAGAAGAGGAAGTGCAATCCAGATTGAGGATGATGGTTGATAAACGAAGGAGAAGCACGAAAATGGTGATTGCACTGAATGATTGATCGAGGGAGATGAATTACAAAGATGACAAAAATGACGGATGAGGCAGCTGACACAATAACAAGAACAAAAAGTTTTTTTTTTTATTATTAGGTGAAACAAATAGAAGTCGGGATGAATAAAATCACGAGTTTGATCGATTAATCACGGGTTTGATCAATCAAAGTGTTAGGAGCCGAGAATATAACGAGTCAAAAGTGGTTCACAAAATTAATAGGCTTAAACTTGAGTTAGAAAAAGTAGTAATTGGGCGAATACAATAATGTGTAAATAAAATGTTTATCAGGGTCAAAATAAATACTCTCTCTTATCCATTCAATTCTTTACGTGAGGACCGTTTTTGTGAGAAGAAATGGTGGGCCTATGTAAAGAATTGAATGAATGGAAGGGAGTACTACGTACTTGAGACAAAAATGAAGTCTATGAATATCATTGATTAATTAGTTCGAGAGGATATGTAAAATATATATCAAGTGTAAAAATAAACGTTTACGAGTAAAATAATGTTTCTTGAGAAAATTAACGAATGTACGACGAAAATGAAATAAATTGATTTCTCGAGGGAAGTAATAAATGTTTTGACAAAGCTTATTAAAACGAGTTGGAGTTGAAAAATAGATAACCGAGTTTAATTAAAAGAATTTAGAAGTCAAATCGTCGAAACAGAAGTTCGTTAAGACTAAAATGAGTAGATACATCAAAACAAAACTAAAAATTATATTTGAAATATATAAAAAGACTTTTCAAGATAATTAAAATTTTAGAAGTTTAAATCGATTGAAACATAAATTCGTTTTATAATAATTTTAAGAATTACGAGCTAAATCGTAAAAAGAATAAAATATGAATAAAATTTAATTTATAAAAATCATGGGTATTACACGACAGCAGGCGGAAGGTCGTGATAAGGGTTTGATAGGTTTTAATTTGCTAATTAAGAAGCGGGTAACTTGGTTGAATAGGACGGGTGATATAATTTTAATATCATGGGTTTAGTTATAACTGTGCTTTTGTATTAATGAAGACGGTTCCTTTGACAAACCATGCTAAGAGTAAATATAATAGGACGGTTCTTTTACTGAACGTGCTATTTAATCAAGCTCATCGGGCACCAAATTTTAACAACATATAGAAGACGATTCTGTGTATAAGTGTCTATTATAAGCATCCTGTAAACATAAGAAAAGGATATAACGGAAATGATGTAAGTACTTGGCCTCCAAGTATCTAAGTACCATACATCATCATTAGTCATGGTTCATGTCATCACCAATAAGATTCTTTTGAAGCATTTTTCCAACAACATGATCCAAACATGGTGGACACTTAATTAATTTAAAAAGGTGAAGCACCTTCTTATTCAGTTGGTTTTACTTGTGACTGACATATCCGTCATAATGTTAAAATGAATCAAATATACTATAGAGTCTAGCGATCCTATAAGTACTCTAGAGGGGGGTGAATAGAGTATGTCCTTCTGTGGACATCCGTCCGCACCGCCCGGTGCCCCGCGCGCGCCCGCGTGGGACCGACCCAATTTCATCGCGGCGGCCACCCACGCGGCCCCCTCCTGGTCGGGGGCCGGTCCGATCTCGCGTTCGGGGCGAAGGTCTCGGACCTTGATTCGGATGACGACCCAGACTTGTACTAGATGGGCGCATGCACCCGTGTTTCCGTTTGGGATCGATCGAGTCGTGGTTGTAAATGTTTAAAGGCCGATATGTTTGGTAAGGTGACCTTTTTAGTGAACCGAATTCGTTGCCGATTTGTGGAGTCGCCACCGAGTCAATTATGGGGACTCGGAAACCGTTTAAGTCAACTTTGATCCCTAACCGGCCCAAAGTTGAGTGGCACGAGTGTTGTGTGCCAAATTTGGACCGTTTTCCTCCCATTTAGACCCGTTTTTCCTCTGTTTTGTGAGACTTGACTGCGATTATCGCCATATTTTGCGTAATTCTCACATTAGTGTCTCTCTTTTGCATTTTACGTGTTTTTGGTAGTTTTCTGTCTATTTTGATAGGATTTTTGACCGAAAACGTGTTTGAGCTTCTACGAGCAAGAGAGAGATACGGTCCAAGAGCAAAGCACACAACTGAAAGTTCAAGTAATCCAACTGATCAACGAAGAAAAAGACCGGAACAGAGTCAATGGACCACCAGGTGAAGTTTCGCCCGACGACATTTTTTTCATCCGCGAAGATTTTCACGGCGACATGACCGGGCGAAATTTCGCCCACCGGGTGAAATTTCGCCCGATGGTGAAACCGGGCCGGAAACGTCAAAAATGAAGAAAATCTCACCGGGTGAAATTTCACCCGGTGGGATTATTATGTCAAGCCGCGGGGCGAAATTTCACCACATGAAGATGCAAAGGGTGATGGCCTAGCAAAATTAATTGAAATCGGATTTGGGCCTTGAAGTTTGTGCAACCCATTAAGCAACTCTATATATACCCCTTCTAGGGTTTTGTGCCTCCTAGAGCCTTAAGTGTGTCTCTTAGGAGTAGGGTAGAAAACTCTCTAGTAGTAGGTTGTAGTAAGCTCTCTTAGTAAAAATCTCTACAAACAATTAGTAGATCTACTAGTACTAGTATAATTACTCTATAATTAGTAGTAAAGCTTCCACCTTTATTGAAGATTGTGCTTTATTGTTGAAGATTCAAGGGTTTTTCAAGGGTTTATGTGACAAAACCCTTGTTTTATTTCTTGAAGATTCATATTTCTCTTATTGAAGATTGAAGATTTATTCATGGATTGGTGACAAATTTTTGTGTATTTCTCCAAGATTCAATCTTTTATATTAATCTTCATCTTCTTTCCTAGTTTCCTCCATTGTTGGTAAAATTCTTTCCTCTCCCTTTTCTCCATTAGTATAATTTATTAGTGTAGTTTTTATGCATGTTTTAGACAATTCATCAATTATTAGTGTTTTATTGTTATTCACCATGATTAGTGAGTAGATTTCTTTGTTGGGGAATTAGGGAGGAGGATTTGGATTATTTGATGTAAGGGATGTTGGTGGGTTGTTTACTTGTTAATTATCAATTTTAAGGTTTTTGTGTCTTTGTTGACTTAGAATCGCGACTAGGACGACCTTGACTCATTTCTACCAATATGGGGAAACTCGGGGTAGAAATTACCTTAATTTGAGACTTACCCTTTCGTCGCGAAAGCGGGTTTAGGTAGGTTGGGTGAAGAAACCGAAAGGTGGAAATTTCCGTTTTTATCGTTGTAACGAAAACTCGATCCCGAGACTCTAAGACCCCATTTCCGAATCCCGACTCTCCTCAACACTTTTCCTATTTATTGACCCTAGCCTACGATCTCTCGACCTCCCTCGACCTCCCTCGACCTCTCTCGACCTCTCTCGACCTCTCTCGACCCAAAACCCCCATCTCAATCCCAACCACGATTTGACTCTAGACTTGACCAATACGGCTTAACCCATCTCCCTGAGGATCGATCCCGACCTACCACTACTACATTAGTTAGGTTTGTCGGAGTTAAAAATATTGTTTGATCGTGCGGGTCGCGACGCCCGCGCATCAAAATGACGCCGTTGCCGGGGAGACGGTGATTAGTTAATTGATTAAGTCTTTGTTTCATTGTGCTTGGATAATTGTTTTCTCCTTTCCTCCTACCCTAGTACCATTAGGTGCTAGGAGGACTCATTGTTTGTTGAGTTTTTGCTAGGTTTACTTTTGATTTAGGTTGCTTGATCCCCATTCGGAGAGCAAGTCACTTGGAAATATTGTGACCAAAGCAACAACTCGATAGTGTATCCCTCCACCAATTTCTTCATTTCTCAACACTCCATCCTCAAACAACTTCCAAGGATTCAAGTATGGCTACACTTGGGTCCCATTCTCAACCATCTATTGAAGATATTTCTTCACCCGTCTTCATTGGAGCTATCCCGGAGAGTTTCGAGCTTAAACCTTCCATCATGCATATGATTCAACAACAAACTTTTCAAGAATTTCCGGATGAAGATGTGATAGAGCATGTTTGCCTCTTCAAGGAAAGTCTTATTGGTGTCAAGCTTGAAGGTGTCACCGAGTGCCAACTACGTCGGATTCTTTTTCCCCGCACCTTGCGTGATGGAGCAAGGAGGTGGCTTAAGAGTTTCCCCAATAATACCTTTCGCACTTGGGAGCAATTGAGCAACTCTTTCCTCGAGAAATATTTCCCACCATCTAAGACCAACAAATTCCGAAGAGAAATGCAAACATTTCAACAACAAGAAAAAGAAAGCATAAGTGAAGCTTGGGATCGATTCCAAACTCTACAAATGAAGTGCCCACATCATGGTATCCCTCATTGGCTTATGCTCCAAACATTTTTCTATTCCTTATCCGCCGATGCTAGAGACATTCTTAATGCAACTGCAAAGGGCGACTTTTTTCTACTCAACGAGAATGAATCCCATGAGCTTCTTGACAAGATAGCCAAAAGTGATATGTTTGCTAAAGAATAGCAAGAGGGTGAATCAAGTGGATACTCGGAATCGTCAAATGACATGGAGGCCACTCTTGAAATACAAATCGCTCAACTATTTGAGAGATTTGAGGCAATGGCTGCTAGGGACACCTTCCAACCCGAAATGAGGCCCCCGCCAAGAAGAGTTACTCCACCAAGTAGAGTCACTCCACCAAGAAGAGTCACCCCACCAAGAAGAATCACACCACCTAGGCGAACATCTATCTCGCCTCCAAAGCCATATAGAGTCAAAATTCCATGTGATCATTGTGAAAGATATGATCACGACTCCAATTTTTGTGCGAGGAAGGAGCATGTTTATCAAGCCAACACTCAAGGAACATATGAAAAGCCTCAAACGAACAATCCTAATTTGGGGACCGGATTTTACTCCACGCCGACTCAAGGATCATATCCTTTTCCAAGAGCCCCCTGTTGTGTGCCAAATTTGGACCGTTTTTCCTCCCATTTAGACCCGTTTTTCCTCCGTTTTGTGAGACTTGAGTGCGATTATCGCCATATTTTGCGTAATTCTCACATTAGTGTCCCACTTTTGCATTTTACGTGTTTTTGGTAGTTTTCTGTCTATTTTGATAGGATTTTCGACCAAAAACGTATTTGAGCTTCTACGAGCAAGAGAGAGATACGGTCCAAGAGCAAAGCACACAACTGAAAGTCCAAGCAATCCAATTGATCAACGAAGAAAAAGACCGGAAAAGAGTCAGTGGACCACCGGGTAAAGTTTCGCCCGGTGAGTCACCACCGAGCGAAGTTTCGCTCGACGAAATTTTTCATCCCCCGAAGATTTTCACGGCATGCACGACCGGGCAACTTGACCGGGCGAAATTTCGCCCACCAGGTGAAATTTCGCCCGGTGGTGAATTCGGGCCAAAAATGCAAAAAACGAAGAAAATCTCACCGGGTGAAATTTCACCCGGTGAGACTATTACGTCGAGCCGCGGGGCGAAATTTCACCCCATGAAGATGCAAAGGGTGATGGTCTTGCAAAATGAAGAGAAATCGGACTTGGGCCTTGAAATGTGTGCAACCCATTAAGAGCTCTATAAATACAAAACCTAGGGTTTTGAGCCAAGGTGTGCCTTGATTGTGCCTCTTAGGAGTAGGATAGAAACCCTCCATATTGTAGTAAGTTGTAGTAGAAAAACTCTCCTAGAAAATTCTCTAAATAATTAGTAGATCTATCAAACACTAACACAATTACTCCTTTATTAGTAGCAAAGTTTATATCTTTATTGAAGAATTTGTTTTATTATTGAAGATTTGGTATTGTTCTTGGATATTCAAGGGTTTAACAAGGGTTTATGTGACAAAAACCCTTGTATTATTTCTTGAAGACTCTTATTTATATTATTGAAGATTGAAGATTTATGCATGGATTGGTGACAAATTCTTGTATATTTCTCTCAAGATTCAATCTTTACTATTGTTAATCTTCTTCTTCCATTTTATATCTCCTCATTTGTGGGTAAAATTCTCTCCTCTCCATTTTCTCTATTTATACATTTGTTCATGCATGCTTTACAAATTTGCCTTTCAATGAATGTTATGTTTTTCACCATGATTAGTGAGTAGATCTTTTTGTTAGGGGGTTAGGGGAGGACGATGTATAGATAAAGATTTAACCTTTGTGAGATTATTGCATTTGAGGGTGATATTGTCTTTATGGGATTGTTGTGTTATGTTTGACTTAGCTTGATCACCTAGGTTGACTTGACTCACCCGGACCAATATGGGGAAACTCGGGGTTTTGTGTAATTCCATCTAGAGACCGTAGTCCATTTGTCGCGAAAGCGGGTTTAGACTTGGTTGGTAGGGAAACCGAAAGGTTGAACCTCCCTTATACACCTTGTGATGATTCTTGCATTATTAGATTCTTATCTTTATTTCCGATCCCCCGACTCTCCCTAACGCCTTTCCCATCAATAGTTTCCCATCTTAATCATATAAGCTCATTTAGCAAACTTAACCCGACTCGACCAAGAACCCCCCTTATCACCCAAACACTTATCGACTTAGACTTGACCAACTTTACGTAGACCGTCCCTGAGGATCGATCCCGACCTACCACTACTACATTAGTTAGGTTCGTCGGTGTTCATAAATATTGTTTGATTGTACGGGTCGCGACGCCCGCGCATCCAAATGGCGCCGTTGCCGGGGACGGCGATTAGTTGATTGAGTTTTTGTCTTTTTTGTGTTTGAGTAATTGCTTTCTTCCATTTTACCCTAGTACCGCTCGGTGCTAGGAGTCTCATCTTTGAATTGAGTTGTGTTCAGGAACAATCATATTTGGCATTGCTTATTCCATACCGGTGCAAGCAAGACGATATTATTATTTCGAACCACAAATAAACCAAAGTGAACCCTAATCCATATCTTACATCAACTTTTCACCCATCCACCATTCTCAAAACTTTCACAAAATTCCCTTCCTCTCTTCCTTCTTCAAAAATCATCTACAAACAACCATGCCGACTTTAAGATCTCACTCTCAACCCACTCATGAACAAACTTCTTCTCCCGTCGCATATGGAACCATACCCGATAACTTTGAGCTCAAGACTTCTTCAATTGCCATAGTCCAACAAGACACTTATCATGGACTTCCACAAGAAGATGCTCTAGAACACATAGCGACATTTAAAGAGAAGCTTATTGGAATGAAGCTAAATGGACTTACTTCATGCCAATTCCATAGACTCTTGTTTCCCAAAACTCTTCGTGATGATGCTAGGAGATGGCTACAAAGCCACAACGATGATACCTTCCAAAGTTGGAATCAATTGGCCAATGCATTTCTATAAAAATACTATCCTCCTTCCAAGACCAATCAATATCGAATGGAGATTCAAACCTTCCGACAAGGCGAAAATGAAAGTATAAGCGAGGCTTGGGATCGATTCCAAACTCTACAAATGAAGTGCCCTCATCACGGTATCCCTCATTGGCTCTTGCTCCATATATTTTTCTACTCTTTAACCGCCGATGCAAGAGACATCCTCAATGCTACCGCAAAGGGCGACTTCTTCCTACTCGACGAGAATCAATCCCATGAGCTCCTTGACAAGATAGCCAAAAGTGATGTGTATGCTAAGGAATTGCAAGCGGGTGAATCTAGTGGAAACTCGGAATCATCAAATTACATGGAGACCTCTCTTGAAGTACAACTTGCTCAACTTTATGAGAGATTTGAAGCTATGGTTGTTAGGGACGCCTTCCAACCCGAAACGGTCTCTCCTCCAAGAGAAGTCTCTCCTCCAAGAGAAATTTCTCCACCAAGAGAAATCTCTCCTCAAAGAAGAGTCTCTCCACCAAGAAGAATCACCCCACCAAGAAGAATTACACCACCTAGTTGAACATCCATCTCGCCTCCAAAGCCGTATAGGGTAGATATCCTTTGTGATAATTGTGGAGGATACAACCACGATTCCAACTTTTGTGTGAAAAAGGAGAGCGTTCATCAAGCCAACAATACTCATGAGACATATGAAAAGCCTCAAACGAGCAATCCTAATTCGGGGTTCGGAACTCATTCCATGCCACATCAAGGATCACATCCTTTTCCAAGAGCCCCCAATCAAAGGGTTTATTCTAATTCATATGAACCTCATTATCAACCGAGGCCTCCTCACACGAATCAAGGTTGTTTCCATCCTCAAGGACCACCGAGACCAAATCAAGGACCTCCCTTTGGAAATCATCCTCCATTCAATCAAGAACCTCCTTATGGAACTCATCTACCATTCAATCAAGGACCTCCTTTCGAAAATCATCCACCATTCAATCAAGGTCCTCCATTTGGAAATCATCAATCATTCAATCAAGGACCTCCCTTCGGAAATCATCCCTCATTTAATCAAGGTCCTCCTTTTGGAGCTTATCCACCGCCTAACCAAGGCCCTCCAAGGAACTTCCAAGGTAATTCTCAACCTTTTCATGACATTCAAGAGACTATCAAGTTCTTGTTGAGAGAGAATGCGTCAAATCGAGCTAGACTTGAAGCTTTAGAGGCACGAGCCATGTCGCGAGCTCGAGAACCTCAAGAGCCGACCGATTCTTTCAATCAAGCTTCCGTGAATGCCATTAAGGTAATGTGCAAAAAGGAACCGGTAAAATCTTTTGACTCACAAGCTTTTACATCTCATCCCTCAATCTATGAATTTGATGAGAATGTGGTCAAGGATGTCACCGAGAAACCGATAAGAGATCCCTCAGAATACCTTGTAGGAGACCTTTCATTTTTTATTGAACAAATTCCAATTGAGGAAACGAACTTACTATCTAGGATTGAGGTACCTCAGTTGAATGACAAGCCACCAAACCTATTTGATGACCAAGCTTTGGGTATGATAACCTTCACCGACCTTATCGAGAACATTGAGACAAGCCCCTCTATGCCTACTTCTTCCGATTATATTAGAGACATCATTTTGAAACCCACCGAGATAGAAAGAGCTCCCATTTCCCCAAGGATCAACCCTATACTCACAATTCCTATCAAATTAGGTGATCCGGGTAGTTTTGCCATTCCATGCTCAATTGACCATGTCTTGATAGATCGAGCCCTATGTGACCTTGGTGCCGACATTAGCTTAATGCCCTTGGCCATCGCTCGTACTATTTACATCAAAGATTTGGATCATTTCCCCGTGAATGTGCAAATGGCCGATGGAACCTCCACGGAGCCCTATGGATTAGCCCGGAACCTCTTGGTTAATGTGGGGAACTTGTATATCCCCACCGATTTCGTTATTTTGGATATGCCAATCAAGGAACGGAACCCTATCCTTTTGGGACGACCTTTCTTAGCCACCGGTGGAGTAATTATTGATGTAAAGCGAGGGCGTTTATCCTTCAATGTAGCCAATGAGACGGTCCAATTTGTGCTTCCCGCGTTCCTTCATGAAGATCCTCCTAACTTGGAGGTTTGGAACCAAATGGTGGAGTACCCATCAAATGAAGAGCCTTCTACCGAAGAGCTTGAGTATGACGATGAAGAAGATGACGGTGCCCTATTTATACTTGGTGCAACCTCCGATGAGGACATTCCCGACGAGTTCGCAATGCTTCCCGAGGTAGCACAACTTATGGGTATGCCGGAAGTCAAGGAAAAGCTCAAGATAGGTAGCATGGAATGTGGAACCAATGAACAAGACCCTTCGGGTTGCTTTTTAAGCAACCCCAAATAATCTCAAACATTCAATTCGGTTTGGTGGTATCTATAATAACCACCATTGTAAATATTTGTATATTCGGTTTTATCTTCCTCGAACAATAGATTTTAGATCTTTCTTTTGGGAGTTTGTTTTCTCTTTGGTACTTACAGGAATCATGAAGAATTCTCTCGAAATTTTTGGGATGCGTTATGCACGATTATAAACGATTTGGATTGAGAAGATAAGTTATTATTTTGAAGAAGCTAAGGATGTTTGGACCAAGTCATGGAAAAATTTTCGTAGCAAGAAGCTTATTCGGAGTGAAGGATCTCACCGAGCAACGTTTTGCCCGGTGGAATTGTGGCCCGAGGTCCGTCGGGTGAAACTTCACCCGATGGCGACTTGCTCGAACCATAGGAATTGATGGAAAATCCGTCGGGCAAAACTTCACCCGGTGGAATCTCACCGGGCGAAATTTCGCCCCGCGGTAAAAATTTATGCGACTTGGAATTTGACGGAAATCCGACCGGGCGAAATTTCGTCCGGTGGTGGAGTCTGACCGGGCGAAATTTCGCCCGGTGGTAAAGCTGCGCGGAAAAGATCGAAACCCGACCCGAAGACTGTCGGGCGAAATTTCGCCCGATGGTGACCCACCGGACGATATATCACCCCGCGGCACACCTAACCCACCTTACCCATCCAACCCACCTTACCCATCTTCATAATACACTTATCCTATCTATCTCCTCAATCAAAACCCCAAAAACCCAAACAAACCCCAAATCCTCCATCTTAAATCATCTCTAATCCCTCTAACCCTTCACCAAAATCAAATTAAATTATATATTCTTCATCCTCATCACATTCCTAACACATTCTTGGAGTTTGTTTTGAGAAATTATTCCGATTCCGACAAACCCCAAATCAAGACCGTCAACACACAAACACCAAATTTCAAGCATCAAGGATGAAGAGAGTGAAGCAAATGGCAAGAAAAAGGATTTCATCAATGCTAAATCGTAATTTGGGGTCAACATCATCCTCAAGATCGGAGGAGCAACCGGCCGAGGCTCGGGACGAATCTGTCCCGATGCCCGTTCAAAGACAAGGAGCCGTTCCGAGCGAACAACCTGTTCCGCTCGAGGTGAGTTACCCGAAAATTCGTCATAATTTCCGTGAACCTTTATCTGGTTTGTATTTCGCTAAAAAATCTCATGTGGATAAATGCAAAAAATTTTGGGTCTGTCGTCTCGAGCCAACTCGTTGGGCGGCTCGAGATGTGCTTGATCGTATGGGCATAGAACCGCAGGTACAGGTAATGTGCCGAAATATCGGTCTAATCAATTTTTATGCCTCCGAGGAGGAAACTTTTCGAAAGCTGACGTGCGAGTTTTTCGCAACTTTTGAGCTAAGTGGTGACGATAATGACATTGTCTCCTTTCAGTTGCGAGAAACTTCGTACGTCCTTAATTTGAGAGACTTCGGTGCATTGCTTGGTCTACCTTCTTCGGTCCTTGGAAAGCCTAGGGCGAGGCAGACTCGGGACGATAAATTCGCCCGAGATCAATTTTGGTTTAAAATAGCCCGCCAAAGGCCTTTCAAGGGAGGAAAGATGCGTTCTTTCTCGATCCGAAACCCCATCCTCCGGTATGTGGCGCGCATCATAGCTAACTCATTCTTGTCGAGCTATGATACACATCATAACTGCAGTGCTTTAGCTGTTCAGCTTCTAGAGGATGCAGTTTTGGAAAGAGGCCCATCTATCGATATGTCTGAGGCCCTAGCTACACATTTCGCCCAGATTGCGAAGGGCGGCCGCAAGAGAATCTCTTGTGGCGGGGTTGTAACGATGTTAGCTAGAGCCTTGAGAATCGATTTTAGCGATTTATCACCAGTTGATGGAGCGGGGATTTTTATACATGAAGTCTATTGTCCTTTTCTTGTGTGGCCCCAGAAAGGGGATTATGACAGTTTGTTTATGTATAAGATAACTGAGTTGCGTGCCATTGCTATGCCTAACCCCGATTGGGTGAGGCTAGATGTTGTAGAGAACTTCGGCATGCCGAAGAGGTCCAGGGAGTATGTTCGGGATGGCACCCGAGGTAAGTATCGTATAGTTCAATACTCCGAGGGACCTCTAGACTTTGGCGACGATGACATAGAGGTCGTAGATGTGTCGGAGGAGGAACCGGAGGTTGGAACCTCTCGGGACGAGGGTTATAGACTTTACCGTTATCATCACATGCACCCTCTTCCTCCCACCAACCCGAACCCCAGACCTCACAATTTTTCACCCCTGAATTTTCGGAATTCACACCACACCGACACTCCACTTTCACCCAGTCTACCCCTGGTTTTTAGGAGGACGTCAACATGAGTCCTCCCCGACACTCCTCGTTCTTCGGATCAGAGGACTTTTACAACCAATGGGGGGAAGTCTATAACCGAACACGTCAGACTTGGGAGAACTCGACTACATCACTTAACCTGGCCCAGGATGCCTACAATGTAGCCCAGGATGCGCGCGATACTACGCATCAATTATACACGTACTCTAGGGAAGGTTTTGAGTACGCCCGGACTAGTTTTGAGATGGCTAGGGAGGCTGCTAGGGATGCCCAAGCAGCGAGGTTGGCGGCAGAGGAGAACCAAAGGATGTTGCAACAGCAACAACACTATTTCGATAGATTTTTCGGTATGCCTCCGCCCGGGTCTTACTACCCACCACCACCTCGTCCCCCAGGTCCTATGTGAGTAGCCGAGTGTTGTTAGTGTTAGTGTGGGGGTGTTGGGTGTTAGTTGTCATTGTCAGTCGTCGGTCGTCTGTTCTCTTATCTCAGTTATCTCTGTCTTTGTCAGTCCTTGCAACGCCAAATTTTGGCAATTGAAATTATGTTGTTGATTGATTTTTAATGATTATTTTGTTGATTTGAGGAATTGTAAGCCTCTCCGTGATCCTACTTGGGTCGTTACATACGTGAGGTTTGTTGCAGGTGCCTTAGAGAAGAAGGATCTGATTATTGCTCCCGGTCTTCGGTGACTTGATCGCACCAAGACCATTTTGAAAAATCCAAAATCTTCTTTTTCATTTATTTTTCCCGATTTGTGTTGAATCCGGACGAGGTGATGTAATTACACCTACGTCCTCATTCTTCACTTATCGTTATCCTTTTCTTTTCATCTTCCTTTTATTTTCACTCTCTTATTTTTCATTTTCACTTCTTTTCCAAAAAAAAAATCCAAAAAGATTTTCCAATCTTTATTCTCATACTTTTGAAAAAATCCAAAAACATTTAAAAAATCAAAAACCCAAAAACATTTAAAAAATCTTCAAAAATCCAAAAACATTTAAGAAATCACGAAAATTCAAAAAGATTTTCCAATTTCTCTCTTTTTCTTCTTTTTCGATTCTTCCTCTACTTGTGCATTGGGGACAATGCACGGTTTTAGTGTGGGGGAGGGATCTACTATCCTTTTGCTTTTCAAAAATCTTTCAAAAATCCATAAAAATTTGAAAAATTCGAAAAATCAAAAATATTTTCTTTTTCTTTTTCCTTCTTGTTTCTCGTTATGTTTCGTGTCCCTTGTATAGTCCTGTTCTCCACTCTTACAGGTAACCACCACCTTCATAGCACGATTTGAAGAGATTATGAAAGCACCCCGCTAGGTAACTTCCTTCCTTTTCGCTTTCTTCTTTACTTTTGTAGAAGGGATAGGTTGTTGCTATTTGGAGGCTCTCGAAGTGAGCATTTTGGGTGTTGTGGTTGATTGTGCGCTTGTATGATGATGGAGCATGGAGTTCATGACCTTACTTGTGTTTTCTTTTATTTGCTTTTCCTTTTTTGTGTGTTCCTTTTGCTTTTGTATAGTGTGTCTAGGACTAAAGCTTTTCGAAAACCCGATTACAAACCTTTTACAAAAGTTTACATTCCATTATAAATAACCCATTGTAGATTTTGGACCTTAATCTAGTAGAATGACTCTTAGGCAATGAATTTGTTGATCCTTTAGCTTTGAGTCCACCTTTTCTACTAGAGGTTTACTTCGGGGTTTGCATTTGACCACCTTGACCACCCATGGAGGAGTTAGGCCTTGGTTCCCGCATCCCGTTTTCTAGGTGACCTTGCTCGAATGACCATTGCACCTTTAGTCCAAATTCTATTCGCCTTTTTGTGGTTTATTCAGGGATGGTGGCCGCATTTCCGGGTACCTATTTATTCTTTCACCCATACATCACCACAATAAGTTTACACAAAAATAACCTCAAAAACTTGGTTTCGAACCACATTAAAAAGCCAAAAAAGGAGGCAAACCAAAGTAAGAGAAAAAGGGCACAAAAACATGTCAAACATGAAAAAGAAAAACAAAGGAGAAACAAAAGGAGCTTCAAATGAAAAAAAAATCGTATCGTCAAAAATGTCTCCTTGAAAAAAAAAAAAAGCCCTTTGATCGATTCATCACCGTGAAGTGCCAACTAGAGGACCGAGTCCCGAGGTCGGAAGATAGCGGTGATGAGTTGATCCACCCCAATAATTGTAAACACTCCATTTTTTTATTCGGGCTAATTTAGGAAATTCGAGTTTTGGAACGACCCTCTTGGCTTAGCCGAAGAGAGCGGGACTGCACCTACCTACAGTGTCAAACGAATCCATGGTTCACTTTTTCCACTCCATGATACGCCCCGTAGTACCCCTTTAGAAGATTAGGAGGACCTAGCTAAGTCATCAACATCTATATTGCTTAATTGTCATAGTATTAGGCTTTGGTCCTTGTTTACGTGGGTAATTTATCTTGGGAATTTATTGTTGTTCTAGGTAAGTAATCGGTGTCTTTCCCCGCCGTCTCGATGAGGGATTCGGTGATTTTTTTTTCTCTTTGGTTGCGACTATCTTTTTATGTGTGTCTTCTTTGTTATGTGTTTGTGTGTGTGTTAGTCGCAACCCCAATTTTGAGAAAGCCCCAACTTGCCTTGCATGGTGGTACTCTACCTCATGAGTATCTCGATGTGAGTTGAAGGGACGGAGCGGGCCCGTTAATTGCCTCGTATCGGCTTAGCATAGTCTAGCTTAGTAGTAGTAGCTAGTTTCTTTTTGGGTCATTGCTCGAGGACGAGCAACGGTTTAGTGTGGGGGAATTGTTGTGTGCCAAATTTGGACAGTTTTTCCTCCCATTTAGACCCGTTTTTCCTCAGTTTTGTGAGACTTGAGTGCGATTATCGCCATAATTTGCGTAATTCTCACATTAGTGTCCCTCTTTTGCATTTTACGTGTTTTTGGTAGTTTTCTGTCTATTTTGATAGGATTTTCGACCAAAAACGTATTTGAGCTTCTACGAGCAAGAGAGAGATACGGTCCAAGAGCAAAGCACACAACTGAAAGTCCAAGTAATCCAATTGATCAACGAAGAAAAAGACCGGAAAAGAGTCAGTGGACCACCGGGTAAAGTTTCGCCCGGTGAGTCACCACCGGGCGAAGTTCCGCCCGAAGAAATTTTTCATCCCCCGAAGATTTTCACGGCATGCACGACCGGGCAACTTGACCGGGCGAAATTTCGCCCACCGGGTGAAATTTCGCCCGGTGGTGAAGTCGGGCCAAAAATGCAAAAAACGAAGAAAATCTCACCGGGTGAAATTTCACCCGGTGAGACTATTACGTCGAGCCGCGGGGCGAAATTTCACCCCATGAAGATGCAAAGGGTGATGGTCTTGCAAAATGAAGAGAAATCGGACTTGGGCCTTGAAATGTGTGCAACCCATTAAGAGCTCAATAAATACAAAACCTAGGGTTTTGAGCCAAGGTGTGCCTTGATTGTGCCTCTTAGGAGTAGGATAGAAACCCTCCATATTGTAGTAAGTTGTAGTAGAAAAACTCTCCTAGAAAATTCTCTAAATAATTAGTAGATCTATCAAACACTAACACAATTACTCCTTTATTAGTAGCAAAGTTTATATCTTTATTGAAGAATTTGTTTTATTATTGAAGATTTGGTATTGTTCTTGGATATTCAAGGGTTTAACAAGGGTTTATGTGACAAAAACCCTTGTATTATTTCTTGAAGACTCTTATTTATATTATTGAAGATTGAAGATTTATGCATGGATTGGTGACAAATTCTTGTATATTTCTCTCAAGATTCAATCTTTACTATTGTTAATCTTCTTCTTCCATTTTATATCTCCTCATTTATGGGTAAAATTCTCTCCTCTCCATTTTCTCTATTTATACATTTGTTCATGCATGCTTTACAAATTTGCCTTTCAATGAATGTTATGTTTTTCACCATGATTAGTGAGTAGATCTTTTTGTTAGGGGGTTAGGGGAGGACGATGTATAGATAAAGATTTAACCTTTGTGAGATTATTGCATTTGAGGGTGATATTGTCTTTATGGGATTGTTGTGTTATGTTTGACTTAGCTTGATCACCTAGGTTGACTTGACTCACCCGGACCAATATGGGGAAACTCGGGGTTTTGGGTAATTCCATCTAGAGACCGTAGTCCATTTGTCGCGAAAGCGGGTTTAGACTTGGTTGGTAGGGAAACCGAAAGGTTGAACCTCCCTTATAAACCTTGTGATGATTCTTGCATTATTAGATTCTTATCTTTATTTCCGATCCCCCGACTCTCCCTAACGCCTTTCCCATCAATAGTTTCCCATCTTAATCATATAAGCTCATTTAGCAAACTTAACCCGACTCGACCAAGAACCCCCCTTATCACCCAAACACTTATCGACTTAGACTTGACAACCTTTACGTAGACCGTCCCTGAGGATCGATCCCGACCTACCACTACTACATTAGTTAGGTTCGTCGGTGTTCATAAATATTGTTTGATTGTACGGGTCGCGACGCCCGCGCATCACCCCCAATCAAAGGGTTTATCCTAATTCATATGGACCTCATTATCAACCGAGACCTCCTCACACAAATCAATTCAATCAAGGCCATTTCCATCCTCAAGGACCGCCTAGACCGAACTATGGACCTCCTTTTGGAACTCAACCTCCATTTAATCAAGGTCCTCATTTTGGAGCTTATCCACCACCTAACCAAGGTCCTCCAAGGAACTTTCAAGGAAACTGTCAACCCTTTTATGACATTCAAGAAATGATCAAGTTCTTATTGAAAGAAAATGCGTCAAACCGAGCTAGACTTGAAGCTTTAGAGGCACGAGCCGCGTCGCAAGCTCGAACTCCTCAAGAGCCGACCGATTCTTTCAATCAAGCATCCGTGAATTCCGTTAAGGTGATTAACAAAAATAAACCGGTGAACCCCTTCGTTCCACAAACTTCATCTCATCCCTCAATCAATGAACCCGATGAGAAAGTGGTCAAGAGTGCAACCGACGAACCAAGGAGAGATCCGTCAAAGTATCTTGTGAAAGACCTTGCATTTGTTATTGAACAAATCCCAATAGAGGACACAAATCTAGTCTCGAGGATCGAAGTGCCCCCTTTGAATGACAAGCCACCAATCTCATTCTTTGGCCAAGCTATGGAGTATATAACCTTCACCGTTTTGATAGAGAATTTGGAAACTAGTCCCTCCATGCCAACTCCGAACGAGTATATAAGGGATATAATTTTGAATTCTACCATAAGGAAGGAAACTCCACTACCACCTAGGGTCACTCCAAAAGTTACCATACCTACTAAGCTTGGTGACCCCGGTAGTTTCTGCATACCTTGTTCGATCGACAATGTTGAGATACATCGAGCATTATGTGATCTCGGGGCGGATATTAGCCTTATGCCATTAATCATTGCTCAGACAATCAATATTCCAAGGTGACACACTTTCCGCTTATCGTTCAGATGGCCGACGGTACTAAGAAAGCGCCAATTGGGTTAGCACGAAATCTTATGGTTAAGGTAGGTCCCGTATACATACCTACCGATTTCGTGGTCCTTGACATGCCCATTGAAGAACGCAATCCTATCTTACTAGGGTGACCTTTCCTAGCAACCGGCGGGGTGATTATCGATGTGAAAGAGGGAAATTATCTTTTAATGTTGGTAATAGCACCGTTTAATTTGTATTACCCGATTTCTTGCTGAATATCCCTTTCGCAAAGGAATTATGGGACCATATGGTGGAAATACAAGCCGATGACGAATTTCTAGCCCAAGATAATTACCGAACTTCCGATACACCAACATTTGACTATGCCACCGAGGAACCATCCGAAGAAGATGTCCACTATAATGATAGTGATGATGATGGTGTTTTTCTTATACTTGGACAAGCCCCCGAAAAAGAAGTTTTAAATGAGTGGGGTATGCTACCGGAAGTAGCTCGCCTCATGGGTTTCCCAAGGCCAAGAAGAGAACATATGGTTGGTGGCGTTATTAACAAGAACAAGGAACGTGGTACTCCGAGTTGCTTTTCAAGCAACCCCGATTAAACTCAAAACACTTAATTCGGTTTGGTGGTGTCCATAATAACCACCCTTGTAAATATTTGTATATTCTTTTCCTTTTTCATTTCTTTCTCGACAATAGATTTTAGATTTTTCCCTTTGGGAGTTTGTTTTCTTTTTGGTATTTGCAGGAATCGTGAAGATTTCTCTCGGAATTTTTGGAGTTGCGCTTTAAATAATTATAAACAATTTGGATTGAGAAGATAAGTTATATTTTTGAAGAAGCTAAGGATGTTTGGACCAAGTCTTAGAAAAATTTTCGTAGCAAGAAGCTTATTCGGAGTGGAGGATCTCACCGGGCAACGTTTTGCCCGGTGGAATTGTGGCCCTAGGTCCGTCGGGTGAAACTTCACCCGATGGTGACTTGCTCGAACCTAAGGAATTGACGGAAAATCCGTCGGGCAAAACTTCACCCGGTGGAATCTCACTGGGCGAAATTTCGCCCTGCGGTGAAAATATTTTACGACTTGGAATTTGACGGAAATTCGACCGGGCGAAATTTCGCCCGGTGGAGTCTGACCGGGCGAAATTTCGCCCGGTGGTGAAGCAGCGCGGAAACGACGAAATTCGACCCGAATACCGTCGGGCGAAATTTCGCCCGATGGTGACCCACCGGGCGAAACCTTACCCCGCGGCAGCCTTACCCAACCAAACTCCCCTTCCCATCTTCATTATTCACTTTTCCTATCTCCCTCCTCAACCAAAACCCCAAAAAACCCAAACAAACCCCAAATTCTCCACCTTAAACCACCTCTAATCCCTTCATTCCTCCATTAAAATTCAATCAAATTATATATTCCTCATCCCTACCACATTCCTAACACTTCCTTGGAGTTTGTTTTGAGAAATCGTTCAAGTTCCGACAAACCCCAAATCGAGACCGTCAACACATAATCATCAAATTTCAAGCATCAAGGATGAGGAGGGTGGAACAAATGGCGAGGAAAAGGATTTCTTCAATGCTTAATCGAAGTTCGGGGTCAACATCATCCTCAAGGTCCGAGGAGCAACCGGCCGAGGCTCGGGACGAATCTGTCCCGATGCCTGTTCAAACGCAAGGATCCGTTCCGAGCGAACAACCTGTTCCGCTTGAGGTATGTTACCCGACAATCCGTCGTAATTTCCGTGAACCTTTATTTGGTCTCTATTTCGCTAAAAAAGCTCATGTTGATAAATGTAAAAAATTATGGGTCTGTCGTCTCGAGCCAACTCGTTGGGCGGCTCGAGATGTACTTGAGCGTATGGGCATAGAATCGCAGGTATGAGCAATGTGCCGAAGTCTTGGTCTTATCAATTTTTATGCCTCTAAGGAGGAAACTTTTTAGAAATTGACGTGCGAGTTTTTCGCAACCTTCGAGCTAAGTGGTGATGATAATGCCACGGTCTCTTTTCAGTTGCGAGAAACTTCGTACGTCCTCAACTTGAGAGACTTCGGTGCACTGCTTGGTTTACCTTCTTCAGTCCTTGGAAAGCATAGGGCGGGCCAGACTCGGGACGATAAATTCGGCCGAGATCGATTCTGGTTTAAAATAGCCCGCCAGAGGACTTTCAAGGGAAGAAAGATGCGTTCTTTCTCTATCCGAAACCTCATCCTCCGGTATGTGGCGCGTATTATAGCCAACTCGTTCTTGTCGAGGTATGATACGCATCACAACTGTAGTGCTTTAGCTGTTCAGCTTTTAAAGGATGCGGTTTTGGAAAGAGGCCCGTCGATCGATATGTCCGAGGCCTTAGCTAATCACTTCGCCCAGATTGCGAAGGGCGGCCGCAAGAGAATTTCTTGTGGCGGTGTTGTAAAGATGTTAGCTAAAACCTTAAAAGTCGATTTTAGCGATTTGGCACCAGTTGATGGAGCGGGAATTTTCATAGATGAAGTTTATTGTCCTTTTCTTGTGTGGCCCCAGAAAGGGGATTATAACAGTTTGTTTCTGTATAAGATTACTGAGCTGCGCGCTATTGTCATGCCTAGGCCCAATTGGGTTAGGCTATATATTGAAGAGAACTTCGGAATGCCGAAGAGGTCCGGGGAATACATTCGGGATAACACCCGAGATAAGTTTCGTATAGTTCAATACCCCGAGGGACTCTTAGACTTTGGCGTCGATGATATAGAGGTCGTAGATGTGTCGGAGGAGGAACCAGAGGTTGGAACCTCTCAGGATGAGGGTTATAGGACTTTACCGTCATCATCGCATGGACCCTCTTCCTCCCATCAACCCGAACCCCAGACCTCACAATTTTTCACACCCAATTTCTCAGACTTTGAACCACACCGACACTCCACATTCACCCAGTCTACCCCTGGTTTTCAGGAGGACGTCAACATGAGTCCTCCACGACACTCCTCGTTCTTCGGATCGGAGGACTTTTATAACCAATGGGGAGAAGTCTATGACCGAACACGTCAGACTTGGGAGAATTCGACAACCTCACTAAACCTGGCACAAGATGCCTACAATTTGGCCCGAGATGCGCGCGATACTGCGCATGGCTCGTATGCGTACTCTAGGGATGATTTTGAGTACGCCCGGACCAGTTTTGAGATGGCTAGGGACGCCGCTAGGGATGCCCAAGCGGCGAGGTTGGCGGCGGAGGAGAACCAAAGGATGTTGCAACAACAACAGCACTACTTTGATAGATTTTTCGGTATGCCTCCGCCCGAGTCTTACTACCCACCACCACCTCGTCCCCCAAGTCCTATGTGAGTGGTCGAGTGTCGTTAGTGTTAGTGTGGGGGTGTCAGTTGTCATTGTCAGTCGCCAGTAATCTGTTCTCTTGTCTCAGTAATCTTGATCACTGTCAGTCCTTGCAGCACCAATTTTTGGCATTTGATAAATTATGTTGTTGGTTGATTTGTAATTGAGTTATTTTGTTGATTTGAGGAATTGTATGCCCCTCCGTGACCCTACTTGGGTCGTTACACACGTGAGGTTTATTGGAGGTGTCTTAGAGAAGAAGAACCTAATTGTTGCTCCCGGTCTTCGGTGACTTGATCGCACCAAGACCATTTGAAAAATCCAAAATCTTATTTTTCTTTTAATTTTCCCGATTTGTGCAGAATCCGGGCGAGGTGACGTGATTACACCTATGTCCTTTTTCTTCCCTTATCAATTTTTCTTATTTTTCCTCTTTCTTTTTCATTTTTCATTTCTTTTCTTTTTATCCCCTTAATTTTTCAAAAATCCAAAAACATTTGAAAAATCATCAAAAATCCAAATACATTTGAAAAACCATAAAAATTCAAAAAGATTTTCCGTTCTTTTCTCTTTTTCTTTTTCGATTCTTCTCCTATTCGTGCATTGGGGACAATGCACAGTTTTAGTGTGGGGGAGGGATCTACTATCCTTTTATCCATTTTCTTTCTCATTTTCCTTTAAACACCAAAAATCCAAAATTTTTTCATTTTTTTTTTCATTTTTTTAGTTTTCTTTTACTTTATTTTCTTTTTCGTGTCACTTGTATTGTCTTGCATTCTCCTTCTTGTAGGTACACCGCCAACCATTTAGCATGGATACGAAAGGTAGCGGAAATGAAATGAAGACCGCGCGGTAATACTTTCTACCTTCGTTTTATCCCTTTCTCTTATGCGTGGAGTTTGGGCTTATATGCTATTTGGAGGTTCACTTGGTGAACATTTTGGAATTGATGGTTGTGGATTGTGTTGACTTAATGGAGTATGGAGTGCTTGGCTATACTTGTGCATTTTATTTTGTGTTGTTTCCTTGTGTTTTTGTCCTTTTTGTGTTCTTTTTATTTTGTGTATAGCTTGTCTAGGTAAAGTTTTCGAAAACCCGATTTTGAGATTAGGCCGAGTGTTTATTACTCACTTGTTAGTGACCCTTTTTGATTTTTGGACATAATTATAGTAGAATGACCTTGAACCAATTTTTGCATTGGATTTTTATCATGAGTCCATCTTTTCTACTAGGAGTCTACATCGGGATTTGCATTTGACCACCTTGACCACCCATGGAGTGATAAGGCCTTGGTTACCGTTCCCCGTTCTCTTAGGTGACCTTACTTGAGAAGCCACCTTTAGTCCAAAATTTTCATCCTTTTATGGGTTCGAAGGGGGTGCACACCCGACTAGCCTATTTCTCTACCATTCACCCATTTCTACAAATAAGTTTGCAAGAATATGCTTTACCTTGATCTCAAATGAATCATCTAGCCAAAAATGGGCTATTCAAAGAAAGAAAAAGGGAAAAATGAAGAAGAAGGGCAAATCAATATGTCCTAAAAAAAAAAAACAAAAAAAAAAACCCTCGATCGAAATAATGGGGTAAGAAAAGGAAAACCGAAAAGAAAATCAAAATCTCAAAAATCATTCCCAAACTCAAATAATCCCTTGGTTGTCTTATTACCGTGAAATGCCTACTAGAGGACCGAGTCCCGAGGAAGGAAAATAACAGTAATTTGGCAATCCTTACCATTTTGCAAACACTTATCCATCTTTTTGTTCTAATTGGCTTTCTCGAGTTTGGAATGACCCTCTAGGCTTAGCTTAGGAGACGGCATAACACTTACCTACAGTGCTTACTAACTCCATGGTTCTCACTTATCCACTCCATCTATCGTCCCGTTGTAGGCATCTTTAGTGGAATTAGAAGGACCTTGGTAAATTTTCAATGTTTTTATTGTTTGATTGTCATCCTATTAGGATCTTGTCCATGTCAATTTGTGTTACTAGCTTGGTAGTGTTCTCGCTTATCGTAAGCTCGAATCGGTGCTTTCTCCGCCGTTTCGATGAGGGATTCGGTGATTTATTTTCTCTTTGGTTGCGACTATCTCTTTGTGTGTGTCTTCTTTGTTTCGTGTTTGTGTGTGTTAGTCGCAACCCCAATTTTGAGCAAGACCCAACTTGCATTGCATGGAAGTACTCTACCTCATGGGTATCTCGATGTGAGTTGAAGGGACGGAGCGGGCCCGTTAATTGCCTCGTATCGGCTTAGCATAGTCTAGCTTAGTAGTAGTAGCTAGTTTCTTTTTGGGTCATTGCTCGAGGACGAGCAACGGTTTAGTGTGGGGGAATTGTTGTGTGCCAAATTTGGACCGTTTTTCCTCCCATTTAGACCCGTTTTTCCTCTGTTTTGTGAGACTTGAGTGCGATTATCGCCGTATTTTGCGTAATTCTCGCATTAGTGTCTCTCTTTTGCATTTTACGTGTTTTTGGTAGTTTGCTGTCTATTTTGATAGGATTTTCGACCGAAAACGTGTTTGAGCTTCTACGAACAAGAGAGAGATACGGTCCAAGAGCAAAGCAAACAACTGAAAGTTCAAGTAATCCAACTGATCAACGAAGAAAAAGACCGGAAAAGAGTCAATGGACCACCGGGTGAAGTTTCGCCCGGTGAGTCATCACCGGGCGAAGTTTCGCCCGACGACATTTTTTTCATCCCATAAGATTTTCACGGTGACATGACCAGGCAACTTGACCGGGCGAAATTTCGCCCACCGGGTGAAATTTCGCCCGATGGTGAAACCGGGCCGGAAACGTCAAAAATGAAGAAAATCTCACCGGGTGAAATTTCACCAGGTGGGATTATTATGTCAAGCCGCGGGGCAAAATTTCACCCCATGAAGATGCAAAGGGTGATGGTCTAGCAAAATTAAGAGAAATCGGATTTGGGCCTTGAAGTTTGTGCAACCCATTAAGCAACTCTATATATACCCCTTCTAGGGTTTTGTGCCTCCTAGAGCCTTAAGTGTGTCTCTTAGGAGTAGGGTAGAAAACTCTCTAGTAGTAGTTTGTAGTAAGCTCTCTTAGTAAAAATCTCTACAAACAATTAGTAGATCTACTAGTATTAGTATAATTACTCTATAATTAGTAGTAAAGCTTCCACCTTTATTGAAGATTGTGCTTTATTGTTGAAGATTCAAGGGTTTTTCAAGGGTTTATGTGACAAAACCCTTGTTTTATTTCTTGAAGATTCATATTTCTCTTATTCAAGATTAAAGATTTATGCATGGATTGGTGAAAAATTCTTGTGTATTTCTCCAAGATTCAATCTTTTATATTAATCTTCATCTTCTATCTTAGTTTCCTCCATTGTTGGTAAAATTCTTTCCTCTGCCTTTTCTCCATTAGTATAATTTATTAGTGTAGTTTTTATGCATGTTTTAGACAATTCATCAATTATTAGTGTTTTATTGTTATTCACCATGATTAGTGAGTAGATTTCTTTGTTGGGGAATTAGGGAGGAGGATTTGGATTATTTGATGTAAGGGATGTTGGTGGGTTGTTTACTTGTTCATTATCAATTTTAAGGTTTTTGTGTCTTTGTTGACTTAGAATCGCGACTAGGACGACCTTGACTCATTTCTATCAATATGGGGAAACTCGGGGTAGAAATTACCTTAATTGAGACTTACCCTTTCGTCGCGAAAGCGGATTTAGGTAGGTTGGGTGAAGAAACCGAAAGGTGGAAATTTCCCTTTTTATCGTTGTAACGAAAACTCGATCCCGAGACTCTAAGACCCCATTTCCGAATCCCGACTCTCCCCAACACTTTTCCTATTTATTGACCCTAGCCTACGATCTCTCGACCTCCCTTGACCTCTCTCGACCTCTCTCGACCTCTCTCGACCTCTCTCGACCCAAAACCCCAATCTCAATCCCAACCACGATTTGACTCTAGACTTGACCAATACGGCTTAACCCATCTCCCTGAGGATCGATCCCGACCTACCACTACTACATTAGTTAGGTTTGTCGGAGTTAAAAATATTGTTTGATCGTGTGGGTCGCGACGCCTGCGCATCAACGAGACCTAAAGATAAAGACTTGTGCCCTTAAGCACTCCATGCCTGAAATGACTCTCATTGCCAATGGTTTCGGACATCCGGAAACCATTGATTCTGTGTAAGGGGTGAGGGTACATATTGGGAAGCCAACATCCGCTAGACATCGACACCCAATCCCGCCCGCACAATAGCAGCCTCTACTAATCAATCGGTGGGCTGATAACTTTGTTCCTTTGTTGTGGCGGATGTACGGTAACATCCATTGTTTTAAACCCTATACCCTTGCTATATATGTCGGTTGTTTAAGGACAAGTAAGCTTTGTCGTCGAAGTGGTTGTGTTTACATTCTTTGCATGCGATTTCACGTGACAAGCATGCCATGAAAAGATGCACGTAGGAGAGTAGAGAGTATTAAATATTATACGTATTAGCAAATCAGTTTTAACGTGATAATACGGATATTAGTCATTCTCGTGATATACCTTACCTGGTATTCTGCTTAAGATGCGTCTGCTCGATATTAATAGGGATGCGTCGAACCGTGTAGGGCGAGCACCGGGACTAATACGGAACCCGACCATCGCTCTGTTCAGTTTTAGCTCACTTACGTTTTGATTTCCGTGTTAGGTGATTTAGCATGCGATTATAAGGTCATAAAAGCAATAAATCATACAAAGCTGTAAATGCGAATGTAAGTAAATCACATAGTGAGGTGTTGCACCCTTGGAGTATACGCTAAATGGGACACGATCCATAGATAGTTGAGAACGGATCTCGGAACTACTCGGGTCTATTTTGAGTGTTTTAGTGTTTATGGTTGAAGTTGGGATGTTACGTGCTTTAGTACGTGTTATGGACCTAGTGTCCGCGTTTGACATTATCGTAGTGCATGATAAAAGTACAGGAAAGTAAAGTTTTGTGTACATGACAACCTAGTGACGATTCGAATTCGAAAGGCGAATCCTCCTAGCTTGCCTGGTGATTCGGCAGAGTTCCGTTGCCGTTTGCTGATTATGCGGCTAATCCGGCAGAGTTCTGTTACTAGACTCGGAGTAGCTAGTCAAACGCAGGCACCTCGTGATTGTGTGGAGTGCTCGAAGCTAAGGAGTAACGTCGATTTTGCTTATCGAGACTACAATCGAGTGGATCGTTGGCTTTGGGTTTCGGAGTGCGAGCCCAAGCTAAGAGAAACTCGTAATGAGTAGAGGGAGAAGAGAGAATGAGAATTGTGTGTCGAATGAATGAGGCGAGAGGGGTATTTATAGGTGTTTTCGCTCCTCGTCGCCCATATGGACGCCTGAGTCCATGCGCACCAGAACTCAGGCGCATGGGTTTAGGCGTGTGAAAGTTGAGACGCCTAATGCGAGGCGTTCGGGATATTGAAGATATGATTTTGATACTTTCCAAAACTGAGAATGTGCGTATCATTTGTAAGATTGGGGGTTAAGTTTCCTCCTTGACCTAGCGCGCTTTTGCGCCGAGTAGGCCTCGGGTGTGAATCCCGAGGTTCGCTTGGCCCGATGCTGACTCGGTTGTGATTTTACGTGTTTTCGGAACCGATTCGGAGTCCCGGTGTCAGAATCGACTCTAATTCGTGTCTATGCGACCGTAATGACACGACTAAGGCTGCCTTGATGTTAATTTAATCTTTCCGAGTAATTATTTGATCCATGTTATAGAAAAACTATCTAAAGCATCGTATTCTCGCGTCGCGTTGCAGTCCGATCGTCATTGGGTGTTTGTCGGGCACTCCTGCAGCCACCAGGTCCAAATGTGGGTGTCTACAGAAGCCCCCACTTTGACTGAGGCTTGGACAAGGCGAAAGTGAAAGTATAGCCGCCCAGGTCAATCGAGGATTACGACCTGGTGGCTGTCCGGTCGGGTCGTTTTAAGTCCGTTAGACTACGTGTTGAGGCTCTCCAGCCAGGGCTTATAAATCATACTTGACGTCCTTGCCTGCGGTTGTTTATCAGGGCTTGAGCTCGTGCTTGCTACTTCGCCATGGGTTTGTTATGTTTATGTGTTTCGATTTCCGGATGTGTGAGAATCCGCTCAACTTTCGACTGCCCTTCGAGTTCTTATGACTTGTTGGGCGTGAAAATGTTTGCCTTGTCCTTCGAATGCTTTTGACTCGTTAGACTTAGATTAAAAGCTTGCCTTATAGATGCCTATGATCCGTCGGGCTCGAGAGATATGAAAAGAATTTGCCTTCAGGATGCCTATGACCCCTCGGGCTCAAGAATAAGACGCCTCTAGGATGCCTATGACCCCTCGAGCTCGATAATAAAATGCCTTCAGAATAACTAAGACCCGTTAGGCTGGAGAGGTTTTAAAATAGGTAAAATATTTTGCCTTTAGGATGCCTATGACCCATCATGCTCGAAAAAATGCTGGGGAGGTATAAGACTCCATTGCCTTCAGGATAACTAAGACCCATTAGGCTCAAAAAAAATGCTAGGGAGGTATAAGACTCTATGCCTTCAGGATAACTAAGACCCATTAGGCTCGAAAAAATCCTGGGGAGGTATAAGACTCCATGCCTTCAGGATAACTAAGACCCATTAGGATTGAAAAAATGCTGGGGAGGTATAAGACTCCATGCCTTTAGGATAACTAAGACTCATTAGGCTCGAAAAAATGTTGGGGAGGTATTAGACTCCATGCCTTCAGGATAACTAAGACCCATTAGGCTCGAAAAAAATATTGGGGAGGTATAAGACTTTTATGCCTTCAGGATAACTAAGACCCATTAGGCTCTAAAAAAATGCTGGGGGTATAAGACTCCATGCCTTCAGGATAACTAAGACCCATTACGCTCGAAAAAATATTGGGGAGGTATAAGACTCCATGCCTTTAGGATAACTAAGACCCATTATGCTCGAAAAAAAATGTTGGGGAGGTACAATACTCCATGCCTTCAGGATAACTAAGACCCATTAGGCTCGTAAAAATGCTGGGGAGGTATAAGACTCCAAAAATGCTGGAGCGTGTTAGTATCCGCTCGAACTTAAATTGCCCTCCGCATAACTAAGACCCGTTAGGCTCGAAAATGTTTGGTGAATATTAGTTTATTTGATTAGATTTTTTTGTTAAGGTTTATCTTGCTTTATCGCGTGCTTGTGTGCGAGCATTTTTTCGTTAGCCGTGGTTTTTCATGCTTGTTGTTGTTGTTGTTTGATTAGGCAGATTTCGGTTAGTGGGTGTTTATGAGCTTGTTTTGCCGGCATTGATTAGTAAATTATTTTGTCGTTGCTTATTTTACTCGATTTAGGGGTGCATGTTTTGCGGATATTGGATATCAGGCTTCGTTTGTTCTTGTTTTAGTCTTGTGTCGGGCTAGTTAAACGCGTAACCTTCTGCGCCCCAATTTTCAGGCGCCTAGCCCCCAGCAATCCGGTCTTCGGACGCCCGACCCGGGGCGCCTGGGGTTTCGTGGGTCAATGTAATACCCATATTTTATGACTATCGAAACTCGATGAATAAGTCGTAGTCTATGTAGCTGAGTGAGTCTAACCGGGTTTAGAATCAAGTTTGGGTAGGTAGTGATTTACGTATTTGGTTAGGTCAACCTGAGAAACTCGAGTCAACTATAAAGAAAGACCAAAATTAAAGCCCAATTGCCGATTGTCCGTACACCCATTTCTCCTTATTCTAACCTAGTCACACTCACAATCCTCATTTCCCACGTACTCTCCTTACCCTTTTTCATGGAGTCGAACCTCCATAAACCCTCACCCACGGCCCATCAAACTCCCGCCTATGCAGCCACCATAACAGATCCTCATCACCACTACCCATAACACTAGCCATGTTGCCGTAGTATGGAAGTTGGGCCGAGACACTTGGGTCTGGCCGTGATGGATAGTGAGGAGGCGTTTGTCAGATCTCGTGAAGTCGTACATTCGTAGTAGCCTGGCACGTACCCACGTTTGCACCAATCCGTCACAATGGCTCATCCTAGTCCTAGTTAGTGTATTATATTCTTGTATCACATCATATCAAAGGTGTCGGGATGGTATATTGTCATATAATCGTTTGAGTGCACGAGTCTTGTCTCGGCCATATTTTTTGGAGACGGGTTAGTTGTTGTCGTTGTCGTGTCGTTACTATCATCGTGTTGTGGCCATTGTTGTGAGGCTGCCTGTCAGAGTTATAGTGATGTTATTGTTGCGGGTTGCTTTACATGTTGGGTCCGTGGTGTATCGGTGTTGCTAGGGCCGTCATTGTTCGTTGGTAATAGGTTGCGGCTAGTATATAATATAATACTATAAGTTTTGAGTAGTAATACATAATAATAGAACAAGGTGTAAAGTCGTGGTAGGGTTAGTGTAGCCATAATAATAATTATAGTAGTAGTATTAAAGGTCTTGTAGTCTAATTTAATTAAAACGTATCAGTTTCATTTTATAATTTAGTAAGTCGGGTTGGTCCTATTTTATAACTGAGTTGAGTTGGGTTGGTCTCACTTTTATACTTTAGATGGGTTGGTGTCGGTTCCATTTTGTAAGGTGATTAGAATGCTATAGATGTTATTCTATAATTTAGTTACGTTGGGTTCGATATTAATTATAATATATAATATTTTATTAGGACCAGACTTCGTTGAATCTTCGTGGTGAATTATACTACCAACACGGTGGTGACCTGCTAACTAGATAAGGTTATCCTTACTCAGTTTACGTTGTATGTATGCATGTTGTATGATATGTAATGGTATAATGGTGATATTGAGATTGGCTGTGTGCCTATTAAAATTGCGGCTGTGTGCCTATTGATCATAGACTAACAACTTTCTCCTAACTCTTGAGCAGACTATCGTGGGGAGTAAATCCCGAATCTCACGTGAATATTATTTGACTCGAAACGTGATAATCAAATAACCTAATTATCGAACAACCTAATGCACGCGATTAAGTTTAATTCAATAATAGCATTAACGAATGGAGAACGATAGAAGTGACGACCAATAAAACACGCGATTATTAGTTTGAATCACAAGTTAAATCTCTTTCTAACCTAGATATGATGAAACGCATCCAATATTATGGTTAGCGGCCCTTTCGGAATTTTGATACCTCTATCCGAAATTTTGACCTTATTTTGACCTGTTTGGGCTGCTTTAGCCCGACCTGAGGTGGGTATTTTTTTTGTGTTTTTCTTGGTTTTGCAGCCAGAGATGATACTGAGCGTCCCGAGGGAGTTGCTTTGGTTGGCACTAGTGGTGATACCGCCGGGACGAGTTCACTGACTCCCCGCAGGATTCGCAGAAGACGCCGAAGCGCTTCATCGTAGCGTCGTGATCCAGAGGCCATAAATGAGGCTTATTTCGATAGGGTAAGGAAGCGTAGGCTACCGGAGACGATTGCTAGGAGGGCTCATGTCCCAGTTCCCGTGCAGGAGAATGAGGAGATTGGTTATGAGGATCCTTCGAGGGCTCGGGATTGGGACGCTCATCAGCTGGTATTCCGCTCCGACCTGCACGTTTCTAGCCATATTGTGAATGGCCTGGTGAGTAGCTTGACTCGTACTTATTGGCTTAGGTTTTGAATTTTGACTAAGTCGATTTGGTTTGATTTGTTTATGCTTGTATCACTTCGGTTTCCAGCCCCTAGGTCCGATGAGGACCTTCTCTGGTTTCACTACATGCCCATAGATCTATTCTCAGAAGCTTAGTCCCGAGGCAAAGAGGATTATCGCGGGGACGGCTCTGGGTCCGTGGTTGGGCACCGGGTTAGGTTGGTGGGTTGCAAGACCAAATGCAACCTTACGGTAATTAGGGTGATGATAGATCACTTTCACGACACTACCTCGACCTTTCACATGCCTTTTGGGGAGGTTATGACTTTGGAGGACATCAGGGTTATTACGGGTTTACCCTGGGGTCCGGAGATGATTAGATGGGTTGTCGAAGGCCCTAAGTTAGATAGCGATGAGGTTCGAGGTTGGATAGGGGATTGTTTGGAGCGTGAGGCTTACAGAACGCCTCATGCTTTGGTGAGTTCATACATCACCGACCACTTTGAGAGGGTGGCGGTTTTAGAGGGTCGAGTACCCAACACACCGGTGCAGGATGCCCGGTTGTGGTTGTGGTACTTCCTAGGATCGACCCACTTCTCGGATAAGGGCGAGAGGTTTAGCACTAGGATTTTGTCGTTCCTAGCTGACTTGGATCAGCTGGGACGTTTTTATTGAGTGACCGCGGCTTTCGCGGAGATGACTCGTTGTTTACAAGTCATGGTGAGGCCAATGCATGTGAAATTGACCTCGGCCCTGCCCATCGTCGGCCCAGGTCTCGTGCTAGAGGTTAGTTATTGCTTTCGTGTTTGTTTCTCGGGTTTTTCTTAGCCTGGTTTGGTTTTGCTAATGATGTTTTCTTCTGATTTTGGCAGGCTTGGATCTATTCATACTTCCTTCGATTGGCACCTAAGACGGTGTGTGCTCGTTTGATTAGGTTTCCAGCGGGGATTGATTGGAGGTTGGCTCAGGCCAAGAGCACGATGAGTCCCTACTCGTCGGAGAACGTGCTGGTGAACCAGCTGGTCCTCGAGGATGTAAGTCTCCTACTTATGGTTTGTGTTATCTTGTATTCCCTTCGGTTTAGGATTGTTGAGGTGTTGATTTTGGTTTGCGTAGTTTGCGGCCCGTCCTTGAGCTGATTATGAGGGTGTGCTTGCGTATGTGGCCGCTGAGGCCCCGGAGCTACAGGAGGATGTTCCTTCCTGCGCTGTTTCACCCGGTGTGGTATCTGGGCGAACGGTTGGTGCATCAGTGCCTGTTTGACGTTTTCAGGGTGCCGGTGGGTCCTCCCCGGACCATGTTTAGACCACCGACCGCCGCGGAGGTCCTCGAGGGTAGGGATGGAGAAGAAGGTGACGCGCTGCTCGTTCCTGGCGCCTCTTACCTATCTCACGTCAGCCAGCAGCTATCTTGCCACCGCCTCGTGGTGAGTACTCGACTTTGATTTTAAAGCTTGTTTCATTTTATGGCTTAGTATTTACGTGCTCTTTTATCGGTTCGGTTTTCCTTCAGTTGGCCGATCCGGCTGATGTTGTTCAGCCCCCAGACTTCCCTTTGACGTTGCTTAGGGTAGATGCAGCCGGGGTAGCTTTAACTGAGCCTCTCCCCCCGTGTTCGGCCATGGAGATGGATGATGGGATAAAGTGTCATGATCGGGTGTACCGGGTAAGTTTCGGTTTTTGCCTTAGATTTGGGTTCTAAGGATTAGGTTTTGTTTGGCTAACTCGCATGGTTCCTATCTCTTAGGTCTCGTCGGTTTGTCATCAGCGGTTGTGGCAGACTGCCAATTGCTTCCGGGCCTACGCGTCGAGGGTCTTCCGTGATACTTCGGGTTCTCGATCGGTGAGTCTGTGTGGTTAAGGTCGGCTTTTTAGGTTATTTGTATGTTTTCCTAAAGTGTGGGTGTATTTTCAGGACACTCCCGATATGGTATGGCAGTTGGAGACTCGGGTATCCGAGCTCGAAACGGAGAGGGCTAAGCTGTTGCAGCTCCTGCAATCTCAGGATGATGCGATTGCCCAACTTAAGAAGCGGTTAGCTCGGTCCCAGGGCGAGTCCTCATCACAGGGCGAGGCTAGGCTAGGGGTTAAGACGGAGAGGGATGTTGGGGCTGAGGCTGAAGGCCACGCTACGGGTACCACCGAGGAAGTTGGAGGGATTCCCGAGACAGTTACCCTAGATATGTTGTCGGGTATGGATGGTACTGAGTCTCTGGTGAGCGGAAGTCGTATGCTCCCAAAGATACTATTTATGCACTTATAACCACAAAACTAAAACAATAGTGTCGGGAAATAAGGGTCGGTCCACAGAGAGGGCGAAGTAATTTAAGTGAATTAAAAATAGAAATTAATAACTAAGAATGGGGGTGATTGGGTGATTGAAGTAACTAAAACTAACTGACAAGTAAACAACGAAATCAATGATAATAATGAGCGAATTCAGATGATTAAAAAGATCTCGGGTAAGAATTTCCAACACTAATTACCAAATTGATCATAGACTAACAACTTTCTTCTAACTCTTGAGAAAAATATAGTGGGGAGTAAATCCCGAATCTCACGTGATTATTATTTGACTCGAAACGCGATAATCAAATAACCTAATTATCGAAGAACCTAATACACGCGATTAAGTTTAATTCAATCATGGCTTTAACGAATGGAGAACGATAGAAGTGACGACCAATAAAACACGCGATTATTAGTTCGAATCACAAGTTAAATCTCTTTCTAACCTAGATATGATGAAACGCATCCAATATTAAGGTTAAAGATTGTTACTTTATCTAACGGTTTTGAACAACTACGGATTCAATCGCTAGAATAACAATAGACTGAAAATTGTAAAGATTAACTAGCTACTTTAATCTAAACATTCAACAATCATGCAAATATGAACGGAGAAATAACAATACTCAAGAGATAGAATAAAGAAGAATTAAAGTCTCACAATTGAATAATTAGAAACTTCAACTCTTAATCCGAGAATAAGGAATTAGTTGCACATGCTAGGGTTTTTCTTCTCCTTTGCTCTAGTTGAACGTGAATATTGATGATGAATTGTAAATAATCCCAAAACTTAACTTAACCTAATAATAATAATAATAATAATAATAATAATAATAATAATAATAATAACAATAATAATAATAATGATAATGATAATAATGATAATAATAATAATAATAATAATAATAATAATAATAATAATAATAATAATAATAATAACAATAATAATAACAATAACAATAATAATAACAACAACAACAACAACAACAATAATAATAATAATAATAATAATAATAATAATAATAAACCTTGGAGCTGCTAGAGAGGGAGTGCGATCTCAACTCCCTCCCCCGCCTCGATTTCCGGCCGCCAGCGGCCGCCGCCCGCCGTGGTCGTCTCCCTCCCCCCTCCCTTAGCTGCTGCCGCCCCGTCTTCCCTTTCCTTTCTGTCTCCCGTTGTGTCTCCTCTTCGCGTGCCTCCGGTGGGCCGCCGGTGGTCTGCTTCTCTCCGGCTCGCCACCTGCCGGCTTTTCTTCTCCTTCCGCCTCGCTTCTGTTGCTGTCCGTGTCGTTGGGTTTGTACCGGATCTGCTGCTGTTCGTGGTGGTTGCCGCTGCCCTGTTGTGCTCTGCTGCTCCTCTGTCTCTCTTCCTCTTCTGCCGCTCATCGTAGTCCTCTGCTCCGCTGTGCTCGTCGTCGCTGGCTGCCGGTTTGGTTTGCCGGATCTGCTGCTGGTCTGCTGCTCGCGCTGCTGCCGGATTTCGCTGCTGCTCCTCTGCCTCTCTTCCTCTTCTGCCGCTCATCGTCGTCCTCTGCTCCGTCGTGCTCGTCGTCGCTGGCTGCCGGTTTGGTTTGCCGGTTCTGTTGTTGGTCTGCTGCTCGCGCTGCTGCCGGTTTTCTGTTTCTGTCTGACTCCCGCTGCCGGTCTTCTGCGAGTCGCTTTCAGCTGCTGCGTTTCCTGCCGCGGTTGCTGGGTTGCCTCGCCGTGGTGGCTGCTGTCTCGGGGGTGCTGCTGCTAGCCTCGAGTATCGGTTCCGCTGCTCTTTTCGGTGGACGGTGAGGCTGTTTTTCATCGGGCTTTCTCCGTCATCTTCCCACCATTTTTTTATTTTATTTTATTGGGTTTTTCTCCGTCTTGCTTGTTGTGTTGCTTGTTCTGTTTCTCTTGGTCGTTGGGCTGAGTTGGTTGTGGATTGTCGTGCCGATTCTTCATGCCGGGACTCGCGCGTTTTCGTTGCCCCTTCGTCGGTCTTTCTGGGTGTTGTGATAATGGTGGGAACGGTCTGGTTAAAACCTCCCTCATCTTCCACCTCCGAAAACGACATGGCCTTGGAGAAGACCAGGTAATTACACGTCAAGCTCTTTCTTCTAGTTTATCTATTTTTTCGGAGGCAGAGGTTACCCTTAAGCGTATGAGTCTTTGGCTTTGTAGGGTTTGCTTTACCACGCATTCTCTTTCTGCCAAGTGTCGGCACGGGTCGGGGTCTGATTTTGTTGCACCCCCTGATTGTGGTGACGGAGTTGCTCGTTTCTTTGTTTATGGCATCCCTCGGCCGCTTGCTCCATCTTCGTCTCCAGGCGATGTTGTGGGCCCTGTTGGGTTGGGTTGCCTTGACGTGGCTTCTCTGGATCGCTTGCTGTCGGTAGGGGTGCGTACTGTGAAATCTGTCCCTCCCAAATGTCGCCTTGGGTTTTCTAGGATATTCAGGGGGGCCCTTGATGCGGTGGCTGACTCCCCTGATGATCTTTCTCGCTGGGTTAGCTTGCTTATTTTACTTCTCTGTGTACTTAAGTCTTTTTCCCCCAGGAGTAACCTTGAGTGTAGAGCTGTCGTGAAGCGCCAGCGTCAGGAGGAGTGTATTACCAGTGCCATTCGTACTTGGGGTGCCCCTGGTGGTATTGCTCTGCTTCTGCAGTAGACCTTAGCTGAGGAGGGGGCTTCTCTTCGTTTGGAGGAGGACCCTGACTCTAGTGAGGTTAACTTGCGGCAGTGTCGGCGGAAGATTTGTGATGGTCATTATGCTGCCGCTGTCCGGGTGCTTTCCTCGTCTGGCGTTGCCCCTTACACGGCTGATACTCTGCAGGCGTTAAAAGATAAGCACCCCTGTGTTCCGCCCCCTTCCTTGCCACCCTTGCCTGCTGCTCACCCTCAGCTCGTCGCGTCCTCGACCGTCGTGTTGGATATGATCAGGAGTTTCCCGCGGGGCACTTCTTGTGGACGGGACGGTTTCCGTGCCCAGCATCTTCTGGATTGTTTGAGTGGGGCCGCGGTTGCTATCTCGGATGATCTGATGACCTCTATCACTAGGGTGGTTAACCTGTTTCTCGAGGGCAGATGCCCGCAGGTTCTCAGTGAGTACATCGCTAGTGCTCCGCTCACCCCGCTTGTTAAACCAGGTGGTGGGGTCCGTCCTATTGCTGTGGGCACGGTTTGGAGACGCCTTGTCTCCAAGGTTGAGGCTGTTCTGATTGGTCCGTCGCTTTGCGGGTATTTTGAGGGCCTCCAGTTTGGGATCGGGGTTTCCGGTGGGGGAGAGGCCATTTTGCACGCCTTGAAACGGTTTGTTGAGGATCGGGGTGGGGACGTGGGCCCTTCCATGCTTTTGGTTGACTTCCAAAATGCTTTTAATTTGGTCGACCGGGAGGTCATGTTGCGCGAGGTTCGCCGTTGTTGCCCTGTTCTTTCCCGCTGGGTCGAGTTTTGTTACTCTCGGCCTGCCAGGCTTTTCTACGGGGAGCACAACCTTTGGTCTTGTCAGGGGGTCCAGCAGGGTGACCCTTTGGGCCCTCTTCTTTTCGCTTTGGTCTTGCATCCCTTGATTTGCAAGATCCGGGACTCTTTTCCCTTGAGCTTACAGGCTTGGTACTTGGACGATGGCACCATTGTTGGGGACACCTTGGTCGTGGGAAAGGTTTTGGAGCTGATTATGGAAGATGGTCCTCGCTTGGGCCTTCACCTTAATGTCGGAAAAACTGAGGTTTCTTGGTCTAAGGAAGACCCTAGGAGTCGACTACCGGGTGATTTCCCTCACGATATTTCTCGTCCGCTGCGTGGTGTCAAGGTTCTTGGTGGCCCTGTCAGTATCTGCCGTGCTTTCAGTAGTGAGCTTGTGGCGAAGAGAGTTTCGAGAGCCATTGAGCTTATGGATTCGGTTGCCAGGATTGAGGACCCTCAGTGCGAGCTGTTGTTACTTCGTGCTTGTGCCGGTATTTCTAAGCTTTCTTTCTCTCTGCGTACCTGTCCCCGTTCGGTCTTCGACTCGGCTAAGACCTTTGACGCGGCTTTGCGGCCCAGCCTGGAACGCATTGTCACCGCGTCCGGCCCCGGGTTCGGGGATTGGCAGTGGCGTCTTTCCACACTGCCCTTTAATTTGGGAGGGTTGGGTGTCTACTGCGCCGGGGATGTCCTACACTATGCCTTTTTGGCTTCTCGCCTTCAGTCCTCTGAGTTGCAGGCTTTGCTCCTTCGGCCTTCAGCCGTCTCTACTTCCGGGCCGACCTTCGATGCGGCCTTCGCTCTGTTTAGCGAGATCACCGGTTCCGACCTTTTCCGTAATCCTAGTGAGATCGCTGCCCCCAAACTCATGAAGAAATTGGCAGATATATATTTCACGAAGGTTGCTGCTTCGGTAGAATCTGTTTTCTCCTTGACTCGGCGACAGGTGGTATTGTGGATGTCTCTGCAGGGTGCCCACGCGTCTGACTGGTTGCGCGCTGTACCCATCTCTGGGCTGGGGCAGACCATGAATGGGAGGACCTACCGCTCTGTCCTTAGCTATCGGTTGGGTGTCCCTTTGTTCCCGGTACCTAAGCCTTGCTCTGCCTGCTCCCGGGTTTGTGTTGGGGACATTTTTGGGGACCATGATGTGTCGTGTGCTGGTACCGTTGGCATTAAGCATAGACATAACCTGGTTCGCGACACCCTTTTGGATATCTGCTTCCGATCTGGTATTTCGGCTGGTAAGGAGGTGGATATCGGTTTGATTGATGGGCACGACAAGCCCCTTCGCCCGACGGACTTACTGCTGTATTCTTGGGATAGGGGGCGCGATGTGTGTGTCGATCTGACAGGGTCGTCCCCTTTGACTCAGTCCGCGATGTCTGATTTTATGCCTGGCCGCGCGGTCGCTGATGCTGCTCAGCGCAAGTGCGCCAAGTATGGAGATTTGTGCACCAAGACTGGGTACGGGTTCCTACCTTTCTCTTTCTCTTCTCTAGGGGAGCTTGACGTGGAGGCAGCTGCTTTACTCAAGCGGATTCAGAAATTCTCTATCTCTCAGGACGCGAGCAGCTGCTTTTATTTTTACTCGTCTTAGTTTTTCTATCGCTAAGGGAGTGGGTGCCCAGATAGTATCTCGGCTACCCACCAACTTCTTGTAATTTGTTTCGGTATTAATGCAAGCTCCATTTTATAATTAAAATAATAATAATAATAATAATAATAATAATAATAATAAAGTTTCCTAATTAAAACAAAGTCTTCAAAACGTAATAAATTAAGGTGGAATAAGGCTGAGACGCGTCAAGGAAATAGGCATCCGCGCGCCTCGCCTGGAACTGGGGCGACTCTCATGGCTGTCTGCTGCTCTTCACGGCTTCCTTCGTTTTTTCCTCGCTCCGTGTCTTCTAATGGGCTTTTCAATTCTTCATGAGTCATCTATTCTTGGCCCACTAACGATTGAGATCAGAATCCTCAAAATAGCTTATATTACATTCGTACCAAAATGACATAAATGCACTACAAGACACCCGATTAAGCTCACAAAAATACACAGAAACCGTCGTAATAACTACGACTAAATCCGGCCTATCAGTCTACCTTTGTTTTGGAGGACTTAGGTTTGGATGACAACATACGAGAGTTTGTAATGGCTATAGGCACGACATCTAGGGGTCCTCCCTAGTTCATGAACTCGATTTGCGTATGAATTTGTATATTGGTATATTTCTTAACTTTTATTATTCGGATTGATTAGTTTAGTTTTATGTTTTTGTTTTTGTTTTTTTTTTGTGAAAGGTTGACCTAGATTGACAAGTAATCACTTCAGGTTTGATTTGTTTGCAATTTTGTTATAGTTCTAGCATGTTTTAAGATGCATTAGGGTTGCATGAGAGTACAAAAATGGTTTTTGTTCTTGTTTGAAGTGTGTTGGTTTGAGCCGGAATTTGTATCAAGTAGTACGTCGATTAAAATATTTGACTCGATACGCGTGAAATGTAAGAAATGAACATGTTTCGACTGAGCGTGTGTGAGAGACAGATGCAGTTGTCTCGACATTCATGTTTAGAGTCAGGCAACAAAAAAAAATTAGACCACTTTTTGTATATTCATATCGATGCCGTTAAAGGCTACAAACGCGAATTGACAATTCCGTTAAAGGCTACAACACGCCTAGGTGGGGTAGCTTATCCTTCTAAAAGAAAAAATGAAAAGACCCCTAAGTCTGGCGGATCCGGCGAGCGGAATTTGTCGTCCGTGCGACCTCGTTGTTCTTTTCGTGGGTGTTTTGGCTTTCGGAAAGGGTTTTTGTGACTTCGGGAGGTCGTTCCCGACGTACGAGGTTGCCAAGTGGTTACCGTTGGGAAGCAGGGCTAATGTCATGACTTTTGGGTGCTAGGGAGGCTGACGACTTAGTTTTCAGACGCTAGGTCTGGGGCGGTTCGGCTCCGTGTCGCCTGGGCTCGTGCGGTCTGATTTTCGAGCGCCTTGGTTTGGGCGGCTCGATCCTTGCTTATGGAAATTTTTGTAGTTTCCTATTTGTCGTGTGGTTAGGGCTATATATACGTGTTACAGGTGCTTGTTTTAGACACACTTAGAATACCCATAGTGTGTCTATAGCTTCCTTGTATTGTTTCGAGTCATGTCGGGTTTCGGGAATATCCTAATCGAGTGGGCGGGTCGTTTTAAGAAGTGTGACCTCGAGGTTTGTCCAAGTGACGGTTTGTCAATGGTTATCGCGTTGAGTCGAGTTAAGATCCAAGATGAACTCTTGCTAGCATGCTCTAAATTTTGGGACGTAAAAAGTCATGTTTTTGCTTTTTCCGGAGGTAAGGTTTGTCCTTTTCTCGAGGAGCTAGACATTATAGGTGGGTGGAGTTCGGTTTGGCCTTGTGTGCCTTTGGGAGATGATGCTTTTTTGGAACGGTTACGTCACTTTTTAGACCTTTCCTCGTTAGAAGAAGCCAACTTTTTCTTCGGGAGGGATGGTATCGATCTAGGGTTGCTATTTAGGATGTTCTCACAAATGAGTTCCCGTGATATTTCACCCCTAGCTTGTAAACGGGCTTTTAACACTGCAGTGGCCTGCTACTATCTTTTCGAGGATGCGTTAGTACATGATGGCTGGGGTAATCCTCGGGTTTTGGATGTCGTAATGGGGATGGAACATGGACAATCACCCTCTTTACTCATTTTGGGTGAGCTTATCCTAGGTCTCGATGCTCGTGCCAGGCTGCATCGGGCTCCCTTTCGTGGTTCTAGGGTTATTTTGCAGGTACTTAGGGTGTTAATATTTTTTTTTTGTTTTGTTGTTTTTTTTTTCTTTTTTTGAGGTTGCTTTAGTTCGAAAGCGTGATGTTTTGTTGTTGTTTGTGCAGGTTTGGCTACAAGAGAGGTTTGGTTTGGTCGATGCTCCCCAGGGCACCAAAGGATATAACTATAGGGGTTTTGCGGGTCGTAAGATGGTGCATGCATGGAGTGAAAGTCACGTCGAAGAGGGGTGGCTTTCCTACTTGGCTAAAGGGCGAGTTTTTATGAGGTGGACTGTCCTGTGGTGGAACATTAATGGGCATACCGGGTTTCCTTTCTCGTCTTCGACCCAGGCTATGCTGATACTATCCTTGAGGGATCCAGTTTATATTTACCCGAGCGACTTGTCAAATCAAATGGGGGTTAGACCGATCGCTTCGGAGACTGCTAAGGGTGTTCGTGAGTTTGACCCATGGACGGAAGGTCCTTTCTTGGAATTCAAGATATCTTGGGGACAAAAGTTTTCACGTCCCCTCGTCATAGAGAGTACTCGACCGAGCGACATTACTTCCATCCGGTGGGGGGTTTGTGAACACCCGTCAGGACAGAGCAACTCGAACGTTAGGAAGACGGCGCTGCTAGAGGATAAGGGAGTGACTCGAGGAAATGTCACTAAATGCCTGACCAAAGACACCATTACCGATCCTAAAACCATCAGTTCACCTATACGGGCCAAGACTGACGAGACTCATATTGAAGATGCTAGTGATGTGATGGTAAGGATTTGCCGTCAATCCCTACCGATCAAATAATAACCAACTAAACCTAACACGTAGCTAGGGTAAGTCGGGTCGAGTCCACGGGGACGGTAGAAGGTGTCTAGACTATGGTGTACTAAAAAACAAGGCTAAGTCACAAACAAACACAAAGAGGAACAAACTAACAAAGATTGACAAGAATTGATTAAATATGATAATGGGAAGGGTTGGAACTAGACTATGAATGAACTATGTAGAGCATGAACTAAATGAAACAATAAAGCTAAACAAATCAAGTAAACTAGAGAATTGATAGCTAACAAGGATGGAGAAATCAATAAGGGAAGGAGTAGGGCTAGTAGGATAGTTGGGAGATCAAGGGTGTAGGTTTCACCTAGTTACTAAGGTCGGTCCGCGCTCTCACGTCAAAGCCAAAGTCCGCACTCTCGTGTCAAAGACTAAACCCGAATACTCAAGCAAGGTATTACCCAATACACAAGAATTCAACCACAAATCAATCACACAATGAGAAGATGAAAACAAGTATGAGAAGCATGGCCACTACAACTCAAACAAGCAATTCAACAAACACATAGAGTGCTCAATATGTGACTAGCAACAAAGGATTCACCTTTACCCACAATCAAACCCTAATCATCCATAATCAACACTTAATCCCCCTACGAACCCCACAATAAGTCTACTCACACATAATCAAACTAATACTAACACTAACAAGAGAAATCAACATAATAACCCTAGCATTCGTAATGAAGAAGAAACTAGGAAGAACAATGAACAATGAATAAAGATTGAAACTTGAAAGATTAAACAAGGATTAAGAGTAAATAAAATAAGAATATTATACCTAATAACAAGAGGATGAAAAGATAAGAACTTGTATTAATAAGAAAAACCCAAATAAATCTCCCAAGGTTGTCAATCTTGGATGAATCATGAAGAATTCCCTTAATACAAGGATTACAACCTAGATTAAGCTAAGTTTAATTAAAGAGTAAGAAAAGATTAAGCTAATGAGAGGAGGAACTCTATCTAGGGTTTAGAATAATGTAGGATGTGCAAAAGTGCTTAAACAATACAAAGGGAGGGTATTTATAGGGTTGTAAGAATAAGGGGAATGAAGTGACAAAGTGCGAGGAGAAATAGGGGGCTCACGGCCATGATGAGGGGGCTCACGGCCACGAGGCACCCCTGTCATGGCCATGATGGTCATGGGTCACGGCCATGACGCCCTGCTGTAGCTTGCTTCCTCTCTTCTTTGCTTCCCAACTCACTACACGGCTATGTAGGCTTCTGACACGGCCATGTAGGCCCCTACTTGCTCCTCCTAGGCTTCTTATCGACTCTCAGTGCTCGGAAAAGAAGCGAGAGTCACCTTACCAAATGGTTAGTAACTCGTAAGTCTCCATCGTCTCAATGTTCAATATCGGCACTTTGCTTGTCTTCTTCATTGTCAATCCCCTTCTTACTTGATGAGGTCGCATGGTTGAAGCATTAAGCTTGGAATGGTGTAATGAGGGTGGGATTTGAGGGTATATTCGGTGTAAAGCGAAGATAAGATGAGGTGATGGTATGTAAATGAAGTGTAGGGGTCATATGATAGGTGGAAGGGTAGGTAGGGAGGTTGGGAGAGGGTATAAGGTGGTTGGGTAGGCAAATTTATGGGAGCTGGGCTAACAGAAATGGCGAAAAAGGATAGAAGACCCGTCCTGGCCGTGATGCCCATGGTCACGGCCATGACCCCTCCTGGCCGTGACTTGGCCCCTCATGGCCATGATCGAGAGCAGTAGGCTGTGATTTTTGGACTTCTAGCACACGGTCATGACGGCCTCCTCATGGCCATGTCTCCCTCGACATGGCCATGTTCCAACCCAAGTCTTCATTCACTATTAGCACACCGAGCCTTCCACCCAAATGCAAAATAATACCTCGGGATCCAAAGTACCGCCCCCTTAAGCTTACAAAAAGCTCAAAAACCGACTTCCTTGCCCAAGCTCCAAGCTTCTATCATCAACCACTCTTCTCGAAACTTCATCTCCACTATTAACCTAGCAAATAAACTCAATAAACACCATCAAAATCCCTCCCTCACATCACTCATCAAAATACCAAATTACAAGAATTCCACAAACACAAAAGAATAAGAAAGAGATATATACAAAAAGACGGTTCTTTTGGAACTCCGTCAAACCAAGGATGGTGGGCTCTTCATTCATTTTTCAACAACATCATAAATAACTCCATCGCCATCAAGGGCACGAAGTAACAAATCAAAGGCTCGGGAGAAGTCTTCAACCAAGCTTGTGGAATACCAATCCACACTCCAAGGTTCTTCACAACCTTGCCTAGAAGTTCCCGAAGCATCCCGATCTACTAAGTTCAATGGCTTGAACTTGTACTTGCGATCGTTCGGGGTATACCCAAACGGCCATTCATCTTCATGTGGCCCCAAGGGAGGCTCATCTTTCTTCTTGCCTTGCAACTTGTCTTCAATATCATGATACGGGCATTCATCCGCCCCAAGCTCGGAATCATCATCTTCAATTCCATAGAAGTTGTTCTTCAAGCATTCACCCAACTCATCCCCTAGATCGATGTCTTTCATGGCGTGGATCATATTACAAGACTCATCATTAGTAGGCGAGGTGTTGCCTTGGAGGTCAAACACGAGCTTCTCGTCGCCTAGCTCAAATGTGATCCTACCGTTCTTTACATCAATCATCGCACCGGCGGTATCACTACTAGAAAATATGTCAAAGAAATCATGTAAAAAGACCCTAAGACACCATTATGGAGATGATCTCCAAGTCAAAGGTGTCTTAGGGTAAGAAACCATGTGAGTAAAATGGTTTCTTTGCTTATGCTTTATAAACCAATTTTAAGGGATTAATGGTTTCTTTGGTTCATGAGAAAAACACCATTTGGGAGAGATAAATAATGTCTTATCTAAACTTAATACACCATGCACCACACTTAAATGATTTCTTTGATTTCCCTTAATAAACCATGTACCACACTTAAATGGTTTCTTTGTCTACTAACTTAATAAACCATTTAATACTCTTGAATGGTTTCTTAGCTGCAAACCAAAAAAAATTATAATTAATATTTGGAATTAGCCTCTTTGATTAATTTTTTTTAATTATTTTAATATTTAGACATATAATTCAACTATTACAATAAAATGTACTCCTTTTCAAGTACATCAAACAAAAAAGAGACGGATTTCCATAAAATATCCCATATATATAGATAAATATCCTGAAATAAGTCGCAATTACATTAGAAGCGCAAACTATCCCAAATAAATTAGTACGGAGTATTCACTTTGTAAACATAAAATAGGCACAAAAATATAAGGCAATTCATAATTCTACAGTCTCGTTGCAATTGCAACATTTCCGGACACAGCAGCAAAGCAAAAGGGTGTGCTGCCATCTTTATTGGTGTAGATGAGGGAAGTTGGATCAGATGTAATCACTGCTTCAGCAACTTGGAGATGCGTGGTGGCTGCTGCTATGTGAAGAACCATCTCTCCTCCCTCAGTTATACCTAAGCGAAGCAATGACGTAGCGCGTTCTGCAATCATCATTACTATTTCACGGTCGCCAGTCAGGTCAGCTCTGAACAGATCAGCACTGCATTTGGTCACATCAGTGTTTTCCATATCTGTATCAGATGCCAGAACATTTTAACCCTTTTATTTGTCATTGATGCCTACAAGCACTTTCGTAGCAGCAGAGTATAGTTTCTGACTGTAGATAAACGGTCAGATGCAGATCTTGTGGCTTTAGGTTTTTTTTACCAGATATCAACTAACATTAACGAATTGAACCCACTTTTCTATTTCAATAACTTTACTCCTGATTACTACAATCATAACTATTTCATCGACTAAACAAACTAATTAATTACTCGTAACAACTTATAAGAACTTTACCGTCTAAACTAACCAACTTACTTACCTATCAACTAAGAAAACTAATCGAACCCACTTTTCTATTCCAGTCTCATCGAGTATCACCTTCTATTAAGTTTACTGCCTAAATTACCGCAGTCATCCCAACTTTATCAACTAAACTAACTGACTCAACCCTCGTATGTATGTATCAAGAAAAGGTGTACCTGACATTAACACCATGAGAGGAGACAAAAGAAGAGAGATTCTTGGAAACCCAATTCTCAGCAACAGCGACATTAGTTGACAAAGGTGGCAACAAATCATTAGGAATTCCAATCATAACTTCAATCTCAGATTTGCCCAAAGCCTTCAAAGCATTAAAATCCGGTTCAAATAACTTGACCTTAGTGATTCCATTGTCCTTCAACGTTTGTACCACTGTATCTCCTGCTATTGGGTGTGTTGATTGTGTCCCCCAGTTTGCTCCTATACTATTCCCATCAACACCCATCATCAGCATCATCATAATTACCATCATTAACACTAACATCATTGTAAGCACCTTTACATCAATTAAGTTTAATGTTAAATCTTACACCAGCTTTAATCAATAAGACTCTTTGACTACATAGACAGGATTAGAACTAAGAAAGTCCTCTGTGATGGATATATATTGAAGACCTCAACACAATGACTAAAAAAATTAAGTTAACAAGTAATTGTCACCAAACATGGCCAGCTAACCGGAGGTTACAATCATCTTTTCCTATGTATGACAAAAATAAAACTGAAGAATACAATTAGACTTGATTCATAAACATTGTACCTAAGTAGATTTGAGGGAAAAATTAGTCCAGTAATTGACTTTCATCTGGCGGCAAATTTCATCTGTTCTTCAACTTTATTAGATTCACTGCTTTTATGCTGCACTGAAAAGATTGACATAAGCACATAAAGAAGTATAACTGTTAATATGGTCAAAAAAACACGTGAGATTTGATTGGACTGAGTGGTTCACCACATGAATGCAATTAAGAGGAAATAGAAAACAAGGTTGAATAACTGCCGCATATGTCGGATTTGTATAGCTCGGACCAAACAAGAACAGAAGTTGATTTCCGAATATTCTAGTCAAGTAAACAACATAAACATAAGTCGAAAACACACGAATATATAATGAATATATAAAAGAAGGTTCGACATTAGAAGAGCAGAAACATCCGACGGGTTAGCATACTCTATTAACCCGAGAAAGAAAAAAGCAACGGGAAGGCTTTTAGTAATTGGAGGTTGAACATGCCTGCAAAATTGACCTTCAAATTAAAAGAAGCGTATACAAGTATTTATTATATTCCCACATCACATCAACATCTCTTTCTTAGAATATTCATTCAAACACCTTTCTTTGAGGCATGTGTGGGAATAAACAGTTTATTGAGGAGAGAGTTCACGATTCTAATTATGAGCGCAATTGAATCAAAAGAGAAGAAAATGAATCAAACGAGAAGAAATCGAGAAGGAAGTAAGCAATCAAATATCGAAAAACACAGAATATAATATGATCAACACAGGGAGTATTGTACACAATTATCATTTCAGCTCAATCAAAACAAAATCAAAAAATAGAATCAAACGAAAAGAAATTGAAGAGCGCATTAAATCGATCGCCATAAAAGAAGAAAACAATATAATTAAAGCAGGGAATACGGATGTACAGTACACAATCATTTAAGCTCAATCAATACTAAATCGACAAAACTGAATCAAAAAAGAAGAAATTGCAGACCACAATCAAATCGAAAAAAGTGCAGAAAATAATCTGATTAACGCAGAGAGTACAGTACACAATTACCATTTCAGCTCAATTAATACTAAATCAACAATAGAGAATCAAAAGAGAGAAACATATATCGGAGCTGTAGCAGAGTAATCACTTCCTTCGCTGATAAGAAAACGGTAAAATTGCAAATACGAGAGAATGTGGATGGAATTCATTCATACCGAATCATAAGGCTGAAAGTATCGGCCACCACCTTCAATAGCAACGACCTCAGGCTGATTTGCTACAGCTGCAACGACTTCTCATCATATGTAGGGCCGACACCATTGTTTAAAAACTAGGCTTCGGGACTGATGATTGTCGAGGAAGAAAAAGTCGTTGTCGGCGAAGGAGGAGTGAGAATTGAGAGACGAATGTCGATGGCGGAAAGAGGGGGATTAGGGTTTGAGAGAAAGGGGAGATGCGGTGAGAAATGAGAAATTGCGAAGGAGGTTGTGCGTACTAAAAAATATTGTTTAGAAAACAGTGTCTTTACGTTACCTTTGAAACCATTTACTTGATAGATGATATTTTTGTGATTAAATTTTATGTAGTTGGAACTTGGAAACCATTTTCATGAAAAATGATGTCTTTGTATTAGATTGAATTTACTTAGAAATCATTTTTTTTGAAAAATGATGTCTTTGTATTAGATTAAGTTTGTTTAGAAATTATTTTTTTGAAAAATGGTGTCTTTGTTAGTAGATAAGAGACCACTTATTTAGGATAATTGATTTATTTAACCAAAGAGACCATTTAGTATACTTAAATGGTTACTTATTAATGATTTCTTTTAGGCTTATTCTAGTAGTGTATGTAGAAATGGGCGCCCAAGGATAGTGGGAGTGATAGCATCTTCCGGCATGTCAAGTACAAGGAAGTCGACCGGAATGAAGAACTTCCCGATTCTTAGTGGCACATCTTCTAGCATCCCCAATGGTCGGTTGAGTGAACGATCGGCCATTTGGAGTGTAATAGAAGTTCACTTGAACTCTTTCATCCCAAGGCGCTCACAAATGGAATAGGGAATAATGCTTACACTCGCACCCTAATCACATAATGCCCTTTCAATCTTCAAGTTGCCTATGGTGCACGGGATCGAGAAACTACCCGGATCCTTCAACTTGGGAAGTGTAGAACCTTGTATGAGCTCGCTCACCTCTCTTGTGAACGCTATGGTCTCTTCCTTGTCGACGGATCTCTTCCTAGCCAAGATTTCTTTCATGAATCTTCCATATGCCGGAACTTGGGTAAGTAGCTCAGTAAAAGGGACACTCACATCCAATTTCTTCACAATATCTAGGAACTTGTCATATTGAACATCCACCTTGGTCTTCATTTGCCTTGTTGGGAAAGGCAACTTGATATGTACCTTGTCTTGCTCATTAGGGTTGGACCTTTCAAATGATAATTTCCCTTTACCTTTGTCTTTTCCTTGAAGTGGGGGAAGCTTTTCTTCATGGGGTTTCTCAATCTCCCACAAGACTTGTTCCTCCATTGGATTTCCCAAGCTTGAATTTTCTTGAATCGGAGATACAACTTCTTTTATTGCTTGTTGCTCACTAGGAAACACGGGGGAGTCATAAGATGAACCACTTCTCAAGGTAATAGCATTCACATGTTCAAATTTCGCCGTTTCACCTTGAGGAGGTAGTTGCGCCTTTTGCCTTGAAGAGCTACCCGAAGCAACTTGAGCTATTTGGGTATCGAGCATCTTCATATGAGCATCTCTTGCTATGTTCTCCCTTTGAAGATGAGCAAAGAATTTTTGTTGGTTTCTTAGCATCTCCATTTGGCTTCTTTGCATTTCTTGATTACTCCTTTGCACATCCAAAATAGATTTTTGCATGTCAAAATCTCAAGGTGAAGATTGTGGATTGTGTGGAGTATCGGTGAGGGCTAAGGGAGAGCCATAATCATGAATTGGAGACCGGCTTCTTGGCTTGCTTTCTTGTCGAGTACCTTGAGACCCTTGTTGTTGTTGATGGTTCCCTTGGAAACCATGAGAGTTGCCTTGATTAAGGCCTTGAGTGTTACCATGGTTGTAGTTTTGATGTCCTTGGTTGTGTTGGTTTCCTTGGAAACCACCTTGATGATAGAAGTTCCCTTGTTGGAACCCTTGATTGTTGTTGAAGGTACCTTGGTTATGTTGTTTGAAGTTGTTGAATGGCCTTGGGTTGGCTACATAACCATGGTAGCCTTGATTGTTGCCCTTAAGGGAGGTGGAACATATGGACGGTGTTGTAGAGATTGTTGTTGGGAAGCTTGATTGGAAGCTTGGAACATGTGAGGATATGGGGCACCTTGCTTGAACGCTTGAAAGAAGTTCACTTGCTCAATAATAGCTCGACAATGTAGAGGCTCATGTCCAAATATCCCGCAAATATCGCATATCCCATAGTAAAATGTAGGAGATACAACTCCCAAAGCATTGACTTGTTGAGTTGAATGTTGGTGGGAGGCACTTGTGCTTTGACCTTGCTCAAAATGGCTTTGGAGCTTCTTGTCAATAGATTCCATGTGGGTTTTTAATTGAGCTCCAAGATCAATGCTTAATTGTGTAATGGCATCGATCTCGTGTCTTCCCCCTCGATTCGCCTTCCTAGGCCTTGAGTATTGGGAGTTGTGCACCGCCATCTCCTCGATTCTTGACCAAGTTTGGTCATCATCCACCTCGGTAAACCTTCCATTCGATCCCATGTTGAGTATGGCCCTTGAGTCTTCATATAACCCGTTCCAAAACTGTTGAATAAGGAACCATTGTGATAGACCATGGTGAGGACAAGAACAGATCAAGGCTTTGAATCATTCCCACGATTCATAGAGGCTTTCTTCATCACGTTGTTGGAATCCCGTGATAGAGGCTCTCAATAGATTGGTCTTCTCCGGGGGATAAAATTGTTGGTAGAAAGCTAAGGCTAGCTTCTTCCAAGTATCAATACCGAGAGTCGCCTTGTCTAACCCCTTGAACCATTGCTTAGCTTTACCGATCAAGGAGAATGGAAATAATACCCACCGGATTTGGTCTTGGGTTATTCCCAGTTGTGAGATAGCATCGCAATAATCCGAAAAGGTTTCCATGTGTTGATGAGGATCTTCGGTTGGTAACCCACTAAATTGACTTCTTTCGACCAATTGGATGAACAGTGTTTTTGCCACAAAATTGCCGGTATAAGCGGCCGGTAAAGTGGTGGGACCAGGCAAAACGTCTTTCGTAAAGGTTGAATGAAAAGAGAACTTAGGCATTGTTGGATATGCGGGAGATGATGGTGTAGACGGTGTTGAAGTAGTTGTAGAAGGAGAACTAGGTTGAAAGGAGTGACTAGAAGTACCAAAGGGATTAATGAAATTCCCTTCGGCCGTCTCTCGAGGTATCTCGTTCAAGTCGGATCCTTGAGCTTGTTCTTAAATGGTATTGCTAGTACTCGGTTGAGAGATTCTAACTGGATCAATCGTCCGTTGGCGAAGGGCTCTAAAGAGTCTTTCCGGCTCTGGATTGAAGAGAAAGAAGTCGCCTCTCCTCGTAGGCATGCACTACACACTTGAACAAACGTGAGAACACCTAGTGCTTTATGGGCACTAGGCAAAGACAATAAACGAACACAACGGGAGACAAAGAGAAAAGAAAGCTATGAAAACAAGAAAAACCTACAAAATATGCACAAGAGATAGAAGAAGAGCACAAGAAGGGTAACTAAGTCTAGCTAATAAGCAAACTAAGTCTAAACATACACCGTCCCCGGCAACGACGCCAAATTGATGGTAAGGATTTGCCGTCAATCCCTACCGATCAAATAATAACCAACTAAACCTAACACGTAGCTAGGGTAAGTCGGGTCGAGTCCACGGGGACGGTAGAAGGTGTCTAGATTATGGTCTACTCAAAAACAAGGCTAAGTCACAAACAAACACAAAGAGGAACAAACTAACAAAGATTGACAAGAATTGATTAAATATGATGATGGGAAGGGTTGGAACTAGACTATGAATGAACTATGTAGAGCATGAACTAAATGAAACAATAAAGCTAAACAAAACAAGTAAACTAGATAATTGATAGCTAACAAGGATGGAGAAATCAATAAGGGAAGGAGTAAGGCTAGTTTGGGTTCATAAGTGTAGTAGGATAGTTGGGAGATCAAGGGTATAGGTTTCACCTAGTTACTAAGGTCGGTCCGCGCTCTCGCATTAAAGCCAAAGTCCGCACTCTCGTGTCAAAGACTAAACCCGAATACTCATGCAAGGTATTACCCAATACACAAGAATTCAACCACAAATCAATCACACAATGAGAAGATGAAAACAAGTATGAGAAGCATGACCACTAAAACTCAAACAAGCAATTCAACAAACACATAGAGTGCTCAATATGTGACTAGCAACAAAGGATTCACCTTTACCCACAATCAAACCCTAATCATCCATAATCAACACTTCATCCCCCTACTAACCCCACAATAAGTCTACTCACACATAATCAAACTAATACTAACACTAACAAGAGAAATCAACATAATAACCCTAGCATTCGTAATGAAGAAGAAACTAGGAAGAACAATGAACAATGAATAAAGATTGAAACTTGAAAGATTAAACAAGGATTAAGAATAAAGAGAATAAGAAGATTATACTTACTAACAAGAGGATGAAAAGATAAGAACTTGTATTAATTAGAAAAACCCAAATAAATCTCCCAAGGTTGTAAATCTTGGATGAATCATGAAGAATTCCCTTAATACAAGGATTACAACCTAGATTAAGCTAAGTTTAAATAAAGATTAAGAAAAGATTAACCTAATGAGAGGACGAACTCTATCTAGGGTTTAGAATAATGTAGGATGTGCAAAAGTGCTTAAACAATACAAAGGGAGGGTATTTATAGGGTTGTAAGAATAAGGGGAATGAAGTGACAAAGTGCGAGGAGAAACAGGGGGCTCACGGCCATGATGAGAGGGCTCAGGGCCATGAGGAACCCCCTTCATGGTCATGATGGTCATGCACTACTACAATTCTAGCCTACCATGACGCTTATAAGATGATGGTCACACACGAAACTGTCCTCTAGGTACATTTGGTATTTGGCGGGAATTTTTTTATCAATTATGACGGTTTTGATGGAAAAGTGAGATCTTATGTACAATAAAGAGGACGGTTGGTCAAACAAAACGATCTCTATTACCTAAGAAACCGGTTTGGAAGGAGAAGTGACCTCTATGATAGACAAAGAAGTCGTTTGATTGTTTAAAGCCACATAAACGAAAATAATAATATTTTATTTCAAGGTACTCTGAACTTCCCCAATATACGTCTTATTATCATTCAGTCTTTTTATCAAAAATCTACGCTCCCTCATTTCACTTCACCTCCTCCATCATCTTCTACCTCCGTCCGCGCTTCCGGTTTCCAATACGCCGCACGCCTGTCGGCCTCCATTCGCCGTCTCTCAGCTTAAGTCTATTCGCGATGACATCATCTCCGGCAAATCTAACTTCTCCGATGTCGCATCTACTCTCTCCGATTGCAGCTCCGCCAAGAGCGGCGGCGATCTAGGTTTAGTTCCTATTCCTCTTTCTTTTTATCTACGTATATGCCTTAAATTGGATCGAATCTCTATTTCCGTATGAAACGGATCCGAATCATTTGAGCCGTAATTTGTTTGATTTTAGGTTTAGGTTTAGGTGCTTTGATTAGTGTTTTAGAAGAACTGATTTCTGGTACTTGTTTGTTTTACCTCGTTTGAGCCTGAAGAATCTTTGTAGGTTAGACTCGAGCTATTTGTGATTAGAGTTGATTTGTTTTTGAGGTTTGAACCAATTTAGGGTTCTCGTACGTATGATGTTGCATCAGTCGTATGATGCTATCTATGTGAAGAAGCGTTTTCTTGTACGTCCCATGTCCTATCCATTTGTTATGGTAATCTTAAAATCGAGATTCAAACGCTGTTAACTTGTGCTTATTCCGTATTTTCAGTTGGCTTTGACAGTTCTTTGAGCTGGTGCATTTTGATGTATCTGCATTTGCATTCCGTTTCTTGCGTTTCAAGTGTATGGATGCTACAACCTTTGTCATGGACGCACTCTTGATGAAATGAGGCCATGGTGCAGTTCGAAGGTTCCTTTGTTATACAGTTTTATCCAAAGTCGATACTGGTATGCCCGACCAACTCCTTTACCGATTCACCTACTATTTCTGTGCTTGATGGATTCTAATGCTGTCATTAAGGTCTGATTGGCCCTTATTTGAAAGGATTTTGTCATTTCATTTGTTTCCACTTTACTCACCGTTGGACTGAAACATGAGCTGAATGTCACCGGATAGTCTAAGAACTCATATCTTTGTTGGAATAATTAGACCTGGAAACGGGTCAACCCGGTTGGGTTCGGGTCGAACCATGTCATTTGCAGTTCGAGTATGTTATTAACAAACTTTTGTAGGGATATCGGATGAAATACTGTAATAAACATCCCTGCTACGGTCGAATTCTGGTTTTCAGTTCGTGTCGGTTTTGTGAGCCTGTGAGGTCTAATTATTATCCGAGCGCTACATAGGTTTCATTGATGCAATCTCTTTAATTTGTTATTGTTATGCATATATCATGATATGCTACTGGCTTTTGTTTCAAATTTTGATATTGTTTTCGATTAATTGGAATATTAGAATATAGTTCATGGGTATGTCCATAAGAACCATTTTACCTAAATCCTTTCAGTATGTTGCATTCTCATTTACGGTGATTGAGTTCTGGTTTAGGTCCATGGGTTACAGTATTCATGACTGCTATTTCCTATATTATCAATTATTTGCTGCTTTTGTTGTCTGGCTTAGCATGACGGTTGATAATTCTTGTGTGAGACCGTTGTAGGTGTAAATTGAGGTACATGAAATCGAATGAGTCTGTTAGAAACTCACAACAGAGACCATTTTGGATTAATTGAGATGAAAATTGACTTGATAACTGTTACGAGTATTCATGACTTCTATTTCCTATATCATTGTTAATTTGCTGCTTTTGTTTTCTGCGGCTTAGCATGGATTATGGTCATTATTTCTTCGTTGAAAAGCACCGATTTTTTAAGTTGTGTATCTCTGTACGACTCTAAATCCAGGAAAAACCGAGGAATCATTTGGACTTGAGAAATCGTTTGGATTCAAAAGAACAACGTAGAGGGAAAGTGATTGATTACCGGTATGATTGCATGCATCTTATCCTTCTCGTTTCAGATTTCTATCACTCATTCTTCTATTTAACATAGTTTGATCTCACCCTTGATTGAAAGTATGCTGGCGATTTCAGATACCGATTCATGTGAACCGACCTCAAATTGTTTTGGTACTAAGACTCCTAATGTTGTTGTTGTTGGATTCTTTGAAGAGTTAGCGAGCTGAGAGTGGTTGAGCTCCTCGACGACTTTTGTGATAAGATGCAAGATTACACCTTAGAGAAGGTAAAAACCCGTGTTTCCTATTGATCTTTCATTCGTTTTCAAATAAATTTGTCCCCAATAACTTTTAATATCAAACGTTTTAGCAAGTGTTAATCATGACCAAATGCATCTCAACCGAGTTATTAGGGATTTGGAGGTTTCCCCAACCGAGATCAAGCCATAACAATAACCAATTCCAAGCTTTAAGTCACAAACTATTAGACGAGATTTACTACCAGAATGAAAAATGATTTTTTTTCCCAAGAAGTGGTAATTGAACTTAACTGAATTGTACTGAATGAGGATGAACGGAACGAAACTAAGCTGGGAAAGAACATTGCCTTAACTGAATAAGGCTTATTCCACCGCTATTCTTTTGCAGATTGACTCCGCAAGAAAAGAATTGGTTAAAGTCTACAGCTGGGAGAACCTCTTGATCAGTACGTGTTATTTTACTTTTAAGCTTTGTAGAAAATCATAGAAAGTGTAGAAGATCCTTACTCGATTTCTCCTTTTTTCCCCTTCTAATCAAGTCAAACCAAGGATCTCAATCCGTAGAATTTTACGAAGATCATTGACCGATTGATTATATGTACTTATGTAGACAAACAAGAAGCCAAAGCTATATCAAAGCTATATGGCTACTTAATAAGTAACAAGCTTTCATTTATGGGTTTTTTTCGTTCTCTAGCGTATCCGCAATTTCTACATGAAGTTATCCGGCACTTGGAGTGGATTGACTTTGGTGGCATTCACTGATTTGCAAAGACCATGTACTTATAAGTTGCTATTTTAATGTATTTTGGCTTGTTTTTGAAAGAATATGTATTTTGCTTGTAGATATTGAAGTTCTTGCAGTCATCTTCATGTGTGTGAAGTTTTTTTAAAGGAATTCCAACTGTTTTTTACAAGTAATATATATTGTAGTTCATGGAATCGCCTTTTCTTTTGTAACTTTATTATTTGGAATGCGATGTTGGGCTCTATTGGATTGTAGGATGGATTATATGGTCAACATAATTGAAAACAAATTGTATAAACTAAAATATGTGACAGTATCGCGGTTGGTCTGTACGATAAAAACCAATCGTGATTTTATTATATATTATTGTTTACAACGATGACGGTTTTAACAACAAAGCATGTTCTTTTAGAAGGGCAACAAAGATCACGGTTTTGACAAGGCATTGTCCTCTTTCATAAGAATAACAAAGATGACGGTTTTAAAAAGAAAGCGTGCTCTGGAAGTATAACAACAATGACGGTTCTGTAGTTCAACCGTGATCTTTGATAACAACAAAGAGGACGTTTTGACTTGCTTTAAACCGTGATTGATTATCAACGATCACGGTGACCTATATGACGGTTATAATCTTATTCAAGGACGCTTTTGAACCGTGATCTTTTCTATGTTTTGTAGTAGTGATGGGTCACGGCCATGACGCCCTGCTGTAGCTTGCTTCCTCTCTTCTTTGCTTCCCAACTCACTACACGGCTATGTAGGCTTCTGACACGGCCATGAAGGCCCCTACTTGCTCCTCCTAGGCTTCTTATCGACTCTCGGTGCTCGGGAATGGGCTCCAAGGGACTCGGAACCGAGTCTAAGCCACCGAATCATCGTCGCTTCTCTTCATTGGCTCCATATGTATCGGAAACGAAACGGAATCGTTCCACTTCTCCAAGATTGGTCTTAGGAACCTAAAATGAACTAGAAGAAGTGTAAGTAGCCTAGAAACCGCTCCAAAGAGCGATTCCAACAAGAGAAACCGGGACCAAACACAACAAATAAGCACTACAAGACACACTTATCATGATGAGAGGAAACATGGTTGGCTGAGCTCGCCTTTTGCTAGGGCGGGGGAAGCTTGTATTATGAGGGGTCAATGGTGAAAGATCCGAACAATCTCGCCCAGATGTCGATGGGAGAAGGAAGTTGGACCGGTAGAGCCCAACAGTTTTGTATTATGTTCTATTAGTTGATATTATGTGGCGTATTAATACTAGTTTTTTTTTGTAGTGTTTTGACACGTTGTCATTTTCCGGGATAGCCGGATCTCTGATGCTCGATGTAAAGGGCCTCGACAAAGTCTCGATTTAACCAATTTCCATTTAATGAGAAGCACATTTTTTGTTATTATTAATTTTTTTTTGGTGGCTCGCAACTCGATTCTTCATTTTACCCGGAGCCCCCATTTGGGTTTTCACTCCGTCCTTGGCTCGTCATTTTTTTTTGTTCCATTTTTTTAACGATGTCTCGCAACTCGTTTCTTCATTTTTCCCGGAGCGCCCTTTCGGGTTTTCACTCCATTCTCGGCTCGTCATTTTTTTTATTCCTTTTTTTTAACGACGGCTCGCAACTCGTTTCTTTTTTTTACCCGGAGCGCCCTTTCGGGTTTTCACTCCGTCCTCAGCTCGTCGTTTGTGCTTCGTCATTGAAATCACTCGTTAACCGGAATGTGTGGAAAATGTTCCGATTTGCATGTGAATCGAGTAATCGATTTCGTCATTTTTATGGGTTGTACCCGGGGAAGGGTTGCCTACGTATTCGTGTTCATACGGAATCAAACCATGTTCGTAGTTCTTTTAGATGTGAGTGATTTTGCTTTAGACTCGTTATGCCAATTATCGATGCGAATTTTTTTTAAAACGTTTCTTGTGGATTTTCACCCTAAGTCGTAAATCAAGATAAGGTTGTTGGGATGTTTAGGGGTAGTACCGTTTGAGTTGGTCCATGTTGGTTGGTGTTGAAAACTCCTGACTGTTTAGGTCAATGAGGACCACGGCGCCCCCCGTGAGTATTCTCTTGACCAGATAGGGGCCTGCCCAGTTTGGTTTGAACTTCCCTCTAGGGTCGACGAGAAGGGGTGCTCTAATGGATTTGACTACTAGATCTCCCTCATGTATGTTTCAGGATTTGACTCGTTTGTTAAAGGTCCGTTGTATTCGTTGTTGGTAGGCTTGCACGTTGGACAGTGCATGTATTCTACGCTCGTCTAGGAGTACTAACTCATCGTATCGTTTTGGTTCCATTCTTCTTCGGGGATGCTGCTTTCGGCTAGTATCCTTAGTGAGAGTATTTCTAGCTCTATGGGTTGTACGGCTTCAGAGCCGTAGGTCAAGTAGTATGTTGTGGCTTGATGGTAGGGATTCGTCACGTCCCTAGCCGATCAATAAAACACCGACTAACCTAGTGGGTAGCTAGGGTAAGTCGGGATCAATTCCACGAGGACGGTATATCAAAGCTTAGACTATGTCGGCCTATAGACGAGATTATGTTACCAAAACGACAGAAAGAAAGCGATAAAAGGAAAACTAATGGTAGAGAAGAAGTATGACTAAGCTAATGATCGAACTAATGAATAAACTAAAAGAACGATGACTAACTAGAGGGATTAACACAAATATGTAAAGAAGTGGGGTAGGTCGGGTTCATAGGAGTAGAAGGGTAATTGGGGTGATCAAGGGTATAGGTGTCTCCTAGTTGTTAGGGTCGGTCCGGGCTCTCGCAACTTAAACCGATGCCAAGGTGGGTCCGGGCTCTCGCAACTTAGACCCTAGTCCGCGCTCTCGCGACTAAACTATTCTCGACATTTCCACAAAATAAACAATCAATGAGAAGATGAACACAAGTATGGGAAGCATGGCCACTACAACTCACACAAGCATATCAACAAACACATAGAGTGCCTACAATGTGACTAACAACAAAGATGAAACCTTTTCCCCTTAATCAACCCTAATCATCCATAATCTACTCCTAATCCCCCTACTAACCCCACAAGAAAACTACTCACTCATTATTAAGAGAAAACCAACAATCATAAAAGAAATCAATGTCACAAAACAAGCATCCATTATCATTAACAAGAACAATAGCAATAACAATAAGAAAGAACTTGAATAATTAACAAAGACTAAGGATGAAAGGATTATACCAACAATAGATGAAGAAAAGATGAAAACTTGTATTAATGAGAAACCCAAATACAATCCCAAGGTTGTCAATCTTGGAACAATCTTCAAGAATCCCTTAATCCAAGACTAATTACAATAATTAACTAAGGATTAAAGAAAGGATTAAACTAATGAGAGTAGCAATAATCTAGGTTTTTGAATGATAATGGAGGCTTAAACTAATCTAGGGTAAGATAAGATGTCTTAAAATTACCAGAAGGGAGTATATCTATGGGTACAAGAATGAAGGAGAAGAAAGAAAAAGAGTCGTGCAGCAGCATCACGGTCCCGACCGGGACGGATCATCCCGATCGGGACGGCCCTGTCATCCCGACCGGGACGGGCTCACAGCAGCCCTCTTAATGTAGCATCCCATCCCGAACGGGATGGGTCTTGTATGCCTTCCTTAAGCGCTATTTGGTCCTTCCTTGCCTCTCATGGGCTTCCCACCAATTCTCGGGACTCGGGATCGGGTCTCGGAGGCTCGGGATCGGGTCCCAAGGTCTCAGGGTCGATTCCAAGGCATCGAGTCATCGTTCCTTCACTCCGTTGGCTCCAAAATGTGTATGTATAGAGTCAGAATCGCTCCAACTCTTCCAAATTGGTCTCGGGAACCTGAAACGAACTAAAGGAAGCATAAGAAGCCCCTAAACCGCTCCCTAGGAGCGATTCTACAAGGAAAATGGGACCAAAACACTACAAAATAGACACTACAAACCACACTTATCAACTCCCCCACACTTAACCCTTACTCGCCCTCGAGTAAGCACATATTACTACTAAACTATCCGAGGTGGTATTAGCGCACCCTACGCCCCTTCAACTCACGCGAGTGCACTTACAGGACAAGTGCACTCCGCAAGGCAAGTTGGGTCTTGCGACAAAACTGTGGATGCAACCGGACACAAAACACACAAACAGACAAACATACAAACAAACATATAAGTGGTTGCACCCAAAACAAAAGAAATACCGCTTCCCTCAAAAAGCGGTGAATGAAACATCGGTTTAGGACTCGAGGTAAGTGACAACGTTCCCAAGCTAGCAATACAAACCGAGGTGGACTAAACCCTAATAGTATGACGATAAAGCAACAAAAACGTTGGTGACTTACCTAGGTCCTCCTAACTTTCTAAAAACGTACTACGGGACGATTGGTGGAGTGGAAAAGTGAGGAACCATGGTGTTAGTCGACACTGTAGGTAAGTGAGACCCCGCCCCCTTTAGCGTGAGCCAAGAGGGTCGTCCCGTGTCCAAGACCGCCTAACTAGTCCAAGTAAAAAGGTGGGAAACATTGCAAAATGAGGGAAGACCGACCATTACCGCTATCATCCTTCCTAGGGACTCGGTCCTTTGGTAGGCTCTTCACGGCAATAGTCGGTAAAAGGCTTATTTTGAGAGGTAGGAGTTATTTTTGTGAATCGGGTTTTCTTTTGGCATTTTCTCTTTTCTTTTGCATTTTTGCTTTGTTTTGCCATGCCATTCTTTTTCTTCTTTTCTATTTTCTTTTTGGCTTTTGTGCCTTTTCTTTTTCTTCATTTCTTTTCTTTCTTTCCTTTTCTTTCTTTTCTTTTCTTTCTTTTCTTTTCTTTTCCCTTTTTTGGCAAGATTTGACATTTTGGCATTTTGATTGTATAACAAGAAAGGTAGAAATCAACAATTTGCAATTTATTGTGTGGAGATGTGTATGAGGTAGGTGAATGGGTAAGTCGGGACGGGCCCTTCCCTTCAAACCCACAAAAAGTGGAGAACTTGGACTAATCAAAACAATCCTAAACACGGTCACCTAAGGGACGAGACTCGGTAACCAAGGCCTTTTCACACCGTGGGTGGTCATAGTGGTCAAAAGTGCAAACCCGCAGTAAATCCCTAGTAATAGGTGGACTCAAGGTAAAGGACCAATGAGATCATTGATTTAGGGTCATTCTACTAGATTAAAGTCCAATTCTCGATTTATACAACTAGGAAGGGAAAATAGACACTCACACACTAGCCTCTAAACCGGGTTTTCGAAAACCATTTACACACACAAGACACACAAACACACACAAACAAAGACTCAACGAGAATGAAAGAAAAAGAAGTAAAAGCAACAAAACACGAACAAAACAAAACGAACGCATACAAAACACAAACACACCCCGAATTTCCAAACAAGTCACCAAATAACCACAAGTATGTACAAGCTCCACCCGAGCACACCTCAACACAACCTTCTCCAAGCATCATAAGAGATAAAGAAGAAAAAGGGATAAGATGTTACCGGAAGTCTTTAGAGCTTTCCAAAGTCATTGGCGATTAAAGCAACCTATAAGGACAAAGGGAGGCAAAACACGCACACAAACAAATATACGACACAAAGACACAAAATGAAAACACAAAAGAGGAAATCTTTTTTGATTTTTTTTTGTGAAATTTTTTTCAAATTTTTAGGGATTTTAAGATTTTTTTCGAAAAAACTAAGAAAATAAAACTAACTGCGATAGAATATCGCTCCCCCACACTTAAACCGAGCAATATCCTCATATGCTCAATCGTAGTGTGCGGAGAGACAAAAGAAAAAGAAAAGAAACTAAGAAAATAAAACTAAAAATCAAAAATAAAGTGAAGAAAAGGGTCGAAGGTGTCCGGCCGGGGTGTAGTCAAGTCACCATGGGCCGAGACAAGAAAAATATATGGATGGGGGAAGAAAATAAAAAGAAGGAAGGAAATAAAAGGAAATGGGAGGGGAGGGCTAGGTGTAATCAAGTCACCTAGCCCGGATTCCGCCTAAATCCGACTAAATCCTCAAAATGAAAGTAAGTGAAAATCTTGTAAAATTTGGATTTTTCGATTGACTCTCGACGCAATCACATCGTCGGGAGTCGGGAGCAACCACTACCGAGGCCTCGAAGGCCACTATGACATCAAGACACATAAGTGTACAAGGGGAAGGGAATAAACAAAGGAAAACAAGCAACAACAAAAACGGAAAAGAAAGGATAGTTGCCGTACCATAGGTTAGCAACTCACTCTCTCCATCGTCTCATAGATCGATAAAGGCGCTTGCTTGTCTTCATCATTGCTTTTCTGCTTCATTCTCGATAACATCGCATGGTAAAGGTGGTAGAGGTGTGAGGGGGGTGGGATTTGATGTGGATCTCGGTGTAAAGTGAGGTGTATGGGTCATATGATAGGAACAAGGAGGAGTAGGGAGGTTGGGAGGGGGCATAAAACGGTTGGGTGGACTTGATTTGCGAAGAAGAATCACAAAGGGGAATCAGAGGACCATCCCGGTCGGGAAGACTGATCCCGATCGGGTTACCTCACTCGTCCCGGTCGGGACGCCTTCATCCCAGTCGGGACGGACTCACAGGATGCTCGAAAACAGGTGCACCCATCCCGATCGGCACGGCACTCTTCCCGATCGGGAAGCCTTACCCTTCCCGGTCGGGACGCCTCATCCCGGCCGGGATGGGCCTTCTTCAACGTCCACGATCCCAAAAGCTTGCTCAAAGCTTCAAAAACCCGATCCTTGTGCCTACAACCCAAGGTATATTATCGCCAATCCTCTCTAGGAGCGTTCTCACTTCACCTATCAATCAATACTCAAACACACATCAAACTCTCTCCCTCACAACGCTCATCAATCAACCCAAATAACAAGAATTCACAAAAATTCAACTAGCTACAAGAAAGAGATATATACAATGAGACGGTTCTTGTGGAACTCCGTCAAACCAAGGTGGTGCTTTCTTCAATCTTTTTCAACAACCAAAACTAGTTCCATCCTCATCAAGGGCACGTAAGAACAAGTCGAAGGCCCTAGAGAAGTCTTCAATCAAGCATGTCATATAACCGACCATATCCCAAGGCTCCTCATGGCCTTGCCTTGACGTTCCCGGGGCAACCCGCTCTTCCAAGTTCAAAGACTTGAACTTGTACTTTTGGTCCTTGGGGACATACCCAAACGTCCACCGGTCCTCATGCGGCCCCAAGGGAGGCTCATCTTCTTCCTTGTCATTGCACTTCAACTTGTCATCAAGCCCATGAATTGGGAACTCATCTTCCTCCATATCGGAGTCGTCATCCTCAAGTACATAAGAGTACTTCTTCAAGCTTTGTTCCGGTTCACCCCCTAGATCGATGTCTTTCTTGGCTTGGATCATATTGCATGTCTCATCGCTAGTAGGCGAAGTGTTGCCTTGGAGGTCAAACACTATCTTCTCCTCGCCTAACTCAAATGTGATTCTACCGTTCTTCACATCGATCATGGCACCCGCGGTGTGTAGAAATGGGCGCCCAAGAATAATGGGAGTGTTGGCATCCTCCGGCAAGTCAAGCACAATGAAGTCGACCGGAATGAAGTATTTCCCTACTCGTACCGGTACATCCTCTAACATTCCTAATGGTCGATTGAATGATTTATCGGCCATTTGGAGGGTGAGGGACGTACATTTCAACTCTTTCATTCCGAGTCGGCAACAAATAGAATACGGAATGATGCTCACACTCGCGCCTAAGTCACATAACGCATTCTTGATCAAGAAGTTGCCTATGGTGCAAGGGATCGAAAAACTACCCGGATCCTTCAACTTTGGAATCGTGGAACCTTGGATAAGCTCGCTCACTACCCTCGTGAACACTACGGTCTCTTCCTTGTCGACGGATCTCTTCCTAGCTAAAATTTCTCTCGTAAATCTTCCATATGCCGGGATTTGGGTAAGTAATTCGGTGAACGGGACACTAACATCCAATTTCTTCACAATACTAAGGAACTTGTCGTAATGAGTGTCCACCTTAGTCTTCATTTGCCTCGATGGGTAAGGCAACTTGATTTGGTACTTGTTTTGATCAATCGGGGTGGACTCTTCAAAGGACACTTTCTTTTTTCCCTTTTCTTTCTCTTGAAGAGGAGGAGGGTTGTCTTCTTGGGGTTTCTCCGCCTCCCATAAGACTTGCTCCTCAATTGGAATGTCAAAGCTTGCATTATATTGAGAGGGGGGTATGACTTCTTGTCTTGGTTCTTGCTCATTAGGTGAAAAAGGGGGTTCATAGGATGTACCACTCCTCGTAGTAATAGCATTTACATGCTCAAATTTTGGTGTTTCGCCTTGAGGAGGTAGTTGCCCCTTTTGTCTTGTAGAGATCTCCGAAGCAAGTTGAGATATTCGGGTTTCCATCGACTTCGCATGAGCATCTCTTGCTTGGTTGTCCTTTTGAACGTAAGCAAAGAACTCTTGTTTATTTCTTGCCATCTCTTGATTACTCCTTTGCATATCCATCATATACTTTTGTACGTCGAAATCCCGTGGTGGAGATGATGGATTATGTGGAGTATCGGTGAGGGCTAACGGAGTACCATAGTCATGGATAGGAGACCGACTCCTAGGCTTGCTTTGTTGTTGATGACTTTGATTTGCTTGTTGTTGATGGTTCCCTTGGAACCCATGAGAATTTCCTTGATTAAGGCCTTGATTTTGGTTTTGTTGTTGTTGAAAGTTCCGGTTTCCTTGGAAACCACCTTGATTGAAGTTCCCTTGTTGGAACCCTTGCTTGTTGTTAAAGTTACCTTGGTTATTTTGCTTGAAGTTGTTAAAGGGTCTTTGGTTACCCACATAACCTTGGTAACTTTCATTGTTGTCCCGTAAAGAAGGTGGAACATAGGGACGATGTTGTTGTTGATGTTGAAAGGCTTGTTGTTGAGGGACTTGATTGGAAGCTTGGTATTGATTAGAGTAGGAGGCACCTTGCTTGAACGCTTGAAAGGCGTTCACTTGCTCAATACTCCCTCTACAATGCATAGGATCATGACCAACGATTCCACAAGTATCACACATTCCAAAATAAGGCAAAGGAGGTGCAAACTCCAAAGAATTTACATCATGGATCGAGTGTTGGTTGGAGGAACTAGAGCTTTGAACTTGGTTGAGGTGGCTTTGGAGCTTTTTGTCAATGGTCTCCATGTGAGTTCTTAGTTGAGCCCCAAGATCAATGCTCAATTGTGTAATGGCATCAACCTCATGCCTACCTCCCCGATTTGCCTTCCTAGGCCTTGAGTATTATGAATTATGCACCGCCATCTCTTCAATCCTTGACCAAGTTTGGTCATCCTCCACTTCGGTAAACCTACCGTTAGATCCCATATTAAGTATGGCCCTCGAGTCTTCATATAGCCCATTCCAAAATTGTTGTACGAGGAACCATTGTGATAAGACATGGTGTGGACAAGAACGGATCAACGCTTTGAATCTTTCCCACGATTCGTAGAGGCTTTCATCATCGCGTTGTTGGAAACCCGTGATAGAGGCTCTCAATAGATTTGTCTTCTCCGGGGGATAGAATTGTTGGTAGAAGGGTAAGGCTAGCTTCTTCCAAGTGTCAATGCCAAGTCTTGCTTTGTCCAACCCCTTGAACCATAGCTTCGCCTTACCGATAAGAGAGAAAGGAAGTAATACCCACCGGATTTGGTCTTGAGTTATTCCCGTTTGTGAAATAGCGTCACAATAGTCCGAAAAGGTGTCCATGTGTTGATGAGGATCTTCGGTTGGTAACCCACTAAATTGACTTCTCTCGACCAATTGGATAAATTGCATTTTCGCCACAAAATTCCCAGTATATGCCTCCGGTAGAGTGGATGGACCCGGTAAAACGTCTTCCGTAAAGGTTGAGTGAGAAGAGAACTTAGGCATGATTGGATATAAGGGAGACGATGGTGGTGTAGACGGTGTTAATGTAGAAGAGAAGGGGGAACTAGGAGAAGAATCACCGAAGGGATTGATGAAGGTCCCTCCGGCCGTCTCTCGAGGTGAAATGCTCAAGTCGGCTCCTTGGACTTGCCCTTGATGAGTGGTGCTTGCACTTGGTTGAGAGATCCTAACCCGATTAATCGTCCGTTGGCGAAAGGCTCGAAAGAGTCTCTCTGGCTCTGGATTAAAGAGATAGAAGTCACCTCCCCTCCTAGGCATATACTACACACTAGAACAAACGTAAGAACACCTAGTGCTTTATGGGCACTAGGCAACGACAATAACAAACACAACTAGAGACAAAGAGAAAAGAAAGCTAAGGAAAGAAGAGAAACTAGAAAATATTCACAAGAGAAGATGGGAGAGCACAAAGAAGGGTAACTAAGTCTAGAAATAAGCAAACTAAGTCTAAACAATTCACCGTCCCCGGCAACGGCGCCAAATTGATGGTAGGGATTCGTCACGTCCCTAGCCGATCAATAAAACACCGACTAACCTAGTGGGTAGCTAGGGTAAGTCGGGATCGATTCCACGAGGACGGTATATCAAAGCTTAGACTATGTCGGCCTATAGACGAGATTATGTTACCAAAACGACAGAAAGAAAGCGATAAAAGGAAAACTAATGGTAGAGAAGAAGTATGACTAAGCTAATGATCGAACTAATGAATAAACTAAAAGAACGATGACTAACTAGAGGGATTAACACAAATATGTAAAGAAGTGGGGTAGGTCGGGTTCATAGGAGTAGAAGGGTAATTGAGGTGATCAAGGGTATAGGTGTCTCCTAGTTGTTAGGGTCGGTCCGGGCTCTCGCAACTTAAACCGATGCCAAGGTGGGTCCGGGCTCTCGCAACTTAGACCCTAGTCCGCGCTCTCGCGACTAAACTATTCTCGACATTTCCACAAAATAAACAATCAATGAGAAGATGAACACAAGTATGGGAAGCATGGCCACTACAACTCACACAAGCATATCAACAAACACATAGAGTGCCTACAATGTGACTAACAACAAAGATGAAACCTTTTCCCCTTAATCAACCCTAATCATCCATAATCTACTCCTAATCCCCCTACTAACCCCACAAGAAAACTACTCACTCATTATTAAGAGAAAACCAACAATCATAAAAGAAATCAATGTCACAAAACAAGCATCCATTATCATTAACAAGAACAATAGCAATAACAATAAGAAAGAACTTGAATAATTAACAAAGACTAAGGATGAAAGGATTATACCAACAATAGATGAAGAAAAGATGAAAACTTGTATTAATGAGAAACCCAAATACAATCCCAAGGTTGTCAATCTTGGAACAATCTTCAAGAATCCCTTAATCCAAGACTAATTACAATAATTAACTAAGGATTAAAGAAAGGATTAAACTAATGAGAGTAGCAATAATCTAGGGTTTTGAATGATAATGGAGGCTTAAACTAATCTAGGGTAAGATAAGATGTCTTAAAATTACCAGAAGGGAGTATATCTATGGGTACAAGAATGAAGGAGAAGAAAGAAAAAGAGTCGTGCAGCAGCATCACGGTCCCGACCGGGATGGATCATCCCGATCGGGACGGCCCTGTCATCCCGACCGGGACGGGATGGTCCCGACCGGGATGGGCTCACAACAGCCCTCTTAATGTAGCATCCCATCCCGAACGGGATGAGGCCATCCCGAACGGAATGGGTCTTGTATGCCTTCCTTAAGCGCTCTTTGGTCCTTCCTTGCCTATCATGGGCTTCCCACCGATTCTCGGGACTCAGGATCGGGTCTCGGAGGCTCGGGATTGGGTCCCAAGGTCTCGGGGTCGATTCCAAGGCATCGAGTCATCGTTCCTTCACTCCGTTGGCTCCAAAATGTGTATGTATAGAGTCAGAATCGCTCCAACTCTTCCAAATTGGTCTCGGGAACCTGAAACGAACTAAAGAAAGCATAAGAAGCCCCTAAACCGCTCCCTAGGAGCGATTCTATAAGGAAAATGGGACCAAAACACTACAAAATAGACACTACAAACCACACTTATGTTGTGGCTCCGGTGGGTGTTTGGTACGAGGTTCGCTATCCCAATAACGCGAAGGGTATTTTGCTTGGCCAATCCCGGTAGTTGTCTATCATTTTCCTAAGGATTGTGGTAATGGTTTTGTTTGCGACCTCCACAGCCCCGTTTGTCTGAGGTCTGTAGGGTGAGGATTTGTGTCTTTGGATTTTGTATTTGTCTAGGAGTTTTTGGGTGTCGGGCCTAAAATGAGCCCCCTAATCAGTGATAATTTCATGAGGTATGCCATAACGGCAGATGATGTTATTTTGTAGGAATTTGACTACTTGGTTGGAGATTAGTACGGTGTAAGATGCTGCTTCTACCCATTTGGTGAAGTAATCGACGGCCACCAGGATGAAATAGTGTCCGGTTCCGGATGGGTGTACCTTTCCTATGATGTCAATTCCCCAAGTAGAGAATGGCCAGGGTGTTGTCATGGTATGGAGTGGGTATGGTGGTAGGTGTTGGACGTTGGCGAATATTTGGCAGTTGTGGCAATGGCGAACGTGATGCCGACAGTCTGCCTCTAGGGTAATCCAGTAGTAGCTTAGTCTCATTATTTTTCGGGCTAATAGGTGTGCACTCATGTGGGGCGCGCATTCTCCATCATGTACTTCCTCCATGACTCTCTCGGATTGGGTTTTGTTTATGCATTTAAGGAGGATTTCTTGTGGGGTTCATTTGTATAGTAGTCCTTGGTTTAGGACGTAACGAGTGGTTTGTAGTCTTAAGGCTCTTTTGTTTTTGGTGTTTGTGTCGGGTGGGTATGATCTGTTGGTTTTAAAGTCTAGGATTGCTTGTACCATGGTCTTTCGGGGATATAGTCGGTTTCGAGGTTGTGGATGTAGGTTGGTTGTTCGCTTCTTTCTACGCAGATAGGCATAGAGAAGAGGTTGTCAGGCATGTTTATTAGTGAGGCTAGCTTGGATAGAGCGTTTGCGAATTGGTTTTCTTCGCGAGGTATGTGTATGAAGTCAATTTCAGTGAACCCCTGGGATATTGTTTCTATTTCGGTTTGGTATGGGGCCAGGCTTTCGTTATAAACCTTCCAGGTGCCCGTGGCTTGGTTGACTACTAAGGATGAATCTCCGTGTACTCTAAGGTTTTTAACTCCTAAAGATACGACGGCTTTTAGCCCTATTAGGCATGCTTCGTATTCGGTTGCGTTGTTGGTAACAGGGAAGTCTAAATTGACTGATATGGGTATGTGGTTACCTATCGGGGATATCAAAAGGATTCCTACGCCATAACCCCTCGCGCTTGAGGCGCCATCAAAGTATAGGTCCCACGACTCATTTTCGGCGAACAAAATGTCTTCCTCAGGGAAGGACCATTTGTCGGTTGTGGAAGTTTCCTCTATCGGGTTTTCGGCTAGGAAATCGGCTATGGCTTTCCCTTTAATGACCTTCAGGGGTGTGTAGGTTAGATCGAATTCTACCAACATGAGTGTCCACCGGGCTAGTCGTCCGTTGAGGACAGGTTTCTCAAAGATGTATTTGATGGGATCCATTTTTTAGTATACGTGTACGGTATGGCTAAGCATATAGTGCTGGAGTTTTTTGGTTGACCATACTAGGGCGAGGCAGGTCTTTTCTAGGGGTGTGTATTTTGTTTCGTACTCGAGGAATTTTTTGCTAAATAACTTTCTCCTCCTTGTCAATAGTTTGTGCTAGCATGGCTCCCATTGCGGTTTCGGTTACGGGAAAGTAGAGGGAAAGTGGTAGTCCCTTTTTGGGAGACATTAATACTGGAGGTTGTGCTAGTATCTCTTTTACCTTGTCAAAGGCTTTTTGGCATTTATTATCCTAGATGGTAGGTTCGGTTATTTTGAGCTTTTTGAAGATGGGTTCACAAACCATGGTTAGTTTAGCGATAAAGCGGCTGATGTATTGGACTTTACCCAGGAATCCTCTGATCTCCTTTTCGTTTGTGGGTGCGGGCATGTCTAACAAGGCTTTAATTTTGGATGAGTCTATTTCGATTCCTCGCTGGCTCACTACGTGACCTAAAAGTTTTCCGGATGTGACCCCAAAGGCGCATTTTTGCGGATTAAGCCTCATATTATATTGGCGTAGGCGTTTGAAGAAGTTTTCGAGAGGGGGGACATGCCCTTCCCGGTTTTGGGATTTGACTATCATGTCGTCTACATACACCTCGACTTCTCTATGCATCATGTCGTGTAAAAGTGTGGTAGAGGTTCTTTGGTAGGTTGCCCCGGCATTCTTTAGTCCGAATGGCATTACTGAGTAACAATAGGTTCCCCAAGGTGTGGTGAAGGTTGTTTTAGAGATGTCCTCTTTGGCCATTTTTATTTGGTTGTACCCAGCATACCCGTCCATGAAGGAGAGTAGGGCGTGGTCGGCGGTATTGTCTACCAGGATATCAATGTGAGGTAAGGGAAAGTCGTCTTTTGGGCTGGCTTTGTTAAGGTCTCGGAAATCAACACAGACCTGAATTCTCCCGTCCTTCTTGGGGACTGGAACTATGTTGGCTACCCAGTCGGAGTACTCGGAAACGTGTATGAATCCGGCTTTAAACTGTTTATCTACCTCTTCTTTGACCTTAAGGGCCCATTCTGGTCGCATGCGGCGTAGTTTTTGTTTTATTGGCTTAAATCCGGGTTTGATTGGGATTCGGTGTTCAACGATGTTCCGGTCTATGCCTGGCATGTCCTTGTAGGACCAAGCAAAGACGTCCTTGTATTGTGCGAGTAGGCTTATGAATTATTCTCTTTCGGTGGGGTTTAAGGAGGTTCCTATCTTGAGGATTTTGGCTTCTAGGGGTGCTCCAATGTTTACCGATTCGGTATCCTCGATTACTGGGGCTCTAATTCTTGCATGGCTAATCCTCTTAAGGTTTCGGGCGGGAGAGAAGGGTTGTAGGAATCATCTTGATCATTTACATTTTGTTCGCTATCGATAATGGCATTGCATGTTAAGTGCGACGAGTCATAAGCGAAAGTATTTTTATTATTAGTTAAATCGAGCATGTCGAGGACTTTTGACAAGTAAGCTCTCTGTTCGTTGGACAGAGATAACGTTATCGGGATTTCCGGGACAGACCCCGGTTCATCCTTAACGGACACGGAAGTGGACGGGAGACAGACAATACTAGACTCTTAGCCCGTTTCGGACTCAGACTCGAACTCAGATTCAGACACTGTTTCGGATTCGGACTCGGACTCCCCGAACATCCTCCCTTCTCCCGTAGTCAGCTTGAACCTCCTACCATTCTCGTTGACCCATGTGATGGATTTCCTCCACCCCCTGCCTTCTTAGTTCTTGTCGGTATTGACGATAAGGGAAATAGGGTCAAATTGTTTGTCGGTCACGACCATATTGACTATCTCATTGGGGTTCATGGGGATGAAGCGTTCTTCCCCAAATAAGAGATTGTTAGCTAGACCATCTACACAAGTTGTGGGTTTGAGCTTTGGTGAGTTTGGTGTGGTTTCCGGGATGGCGTATGCCTTGGATGTAAGTTGGTTCGGAAAATCCCATAAAGGGTTCGATGTCACCTTCCCTTATGAAGCCCATTTAGGGTTTGGTCATATGGCGGAATTTGGATGCCCTCCGTTTTACGTGTGCGCATGATAGCTATGTGCTCACGAATCTCGTTTTCAGTTGCGGGATATCCTAAACATATTGTGTGGGTTTGACCAATGGGATCTTGGAGCTTGTTTGCAGTGCCGGGGTTCTTTCCTAATGACAACCCCGAGAAATGCCCTTGTTGCTTCATTATGAAATTAATGGCCAGGTTTGAAAATTAGTCGAAGTCGAGGGGGGCTAGATCCTGTTCTAATAGGTTTACTACGCGGAATCCCCTCAATTCGGTATCAGCGTCTTCCGTGACTTGTGAGGTAGTGGCCCTTTCTACGAAGGCTCTCATGGGTGAGGCATGGAAGGTGATTACTGCGCCGTTGAGGGGAACTTTCACTTTTTGATGTAAGGTGGAGGGTACGGCTTTAAGGGCGTGAATCCATGGTCACCCTAGGATCATGTTATAGGACCCGGTTTTGACGTCTAAGACCTGAAAATCCATTTTCCTTTCTATGGGTCCTACGATGGTGTTGACGGTCACAACTCCTGCGACCGGGCGCCGTGTACCGTCATAAGCGCGTACTCCGGATTCCGTGGGTACAAAGTTGGTGTCGGACATTCCTAGGGCGCGGGCGGTTTTGAGAGGGATTACGTTTACTGCGGAACCGTCATCCACAAGGGTCATGGGCACCTTTTTGCCTAGACAGGTTACTGTGACGTAAAGGGCTAAGTTGTGTTTTGGTCCAAAGGGTGGGAGATCCTCATCGGAGAAGGTTATAGGGTCCTTTAGCTCTTTTGTTTCTTGAAAGACATGTCCTATCATGTCTTCGGGTGTGACATTTGGGGATGTGTTCATCCTTCCTAAGGCTTGGACCAGAGCCATACGGTGATTGTAGAAGCTAGCTATGAGTTGCCATATGGAGAGGTCGGTTTTGGCTTTTTGTAGTTGTTTGACTATCTGTACTTCGGGGGTGGTGATAGGGGTTTCGTCGGCAGTAGTGGTGTTTTCAGAGGTATGGTTGGTGATTGGTATGACGACAGTGACGATTTGGTAAGGTCGCCCAGATCTGGTAACGTGGCTTATGTCTTTGGTTTGGGAGGTAATTGGGGGGATCATGACTATTGGCCCGTGGATATAGACGCCGTCATCATCGTCTGCCCATATCCCATGGATGGCGTAATCACGTTGGTATTTTTCAGTGTTGATTGTACCGAATTGGATGTGTGGCGGATTTTTGAGAGGGGGGAAGATCCCGTCCTCGATCAGGTTTTGGATGACATGTTTTAGCTTGGTGCAGGATTGGGTTCTATGGCCAGGTCCTTGATGAAAGGAGCAGAAGGCTTTGGGATCCCACGATTTGTTTCTTTGTCCTAAGGGTGTTTCAGGTGTTGGCTCTAGAGGAGATAATAGACGGTGTCGGAGGACGAGGAATAGAGCTTCGTCATATGAGATGTCTAAGTCGGCGAACTCCCTAGGGGTTTTCTTCTTTTGAGCTACCCTATTCTTACTCATTTGGCCTGGTGGAGGGCTTCGAAGTTTGACTGTGAGGGAATCCATCCTCTCGTTAAGGTTACGAATGGAAGCTTCGATGGAGGTTATGGAGGCGGCCAGGTTGTAAACCATGTGAGTTAAATCTTTGACGCAAAAGTTCGGGACGGTGGTCATGGTGGAGGATGATCTCTACAAGATAACGTCAGAGGTCAGAACGGATTCGCTGGATGACTTAGAGGTTCGAGGAATGCTCTTGACCGAGCACCACGGAAATGAGACCCATGATTCGCGCGTGTTTGCGGTCCTCGGTTAGGGACTCGGGTGCTTTAGACTCTCGGTGTATTCGGCGAAACGCCTAACGAATTATGTCCTTAAAACGAGACGATTTGACGTAAACCTCAGGATTAAGGTTTAAAAGAAGAGGACTTTCTCGAGATGAGACGACCCAAAACATAAGACCTCGAGTAGAGGCGACCCTAGTAACTAACACAGACAGTTAATCACATGGTTGTACGACGTAAGGAATTGATCGCGATCGATCCCGGCTCGGAATCAAAGAGTTTTGACATTTTTTGAAAGCGATCGGGCCTTTGAAAAGAAAACCTTTTCTATCAAAAGGGAGGGTTTGTAAAATCAGTGTGACGATGGTGTAGCGTGACATAAAAAAGTATCGCTATGTGTGCGTTGAAAATTTGACGGTAGCGAAAGTGCAAAGGATGTTTTTTCAAAAGGAGCACGGTTCTCAAGGGAACTGGTTTTGAAAATGATGACATTGTGCTTTTATCGAAACTACTATTAATTAGTCAGTCCGATATTCGGGGTGTAGATGGTGTTCGTGACAGAACGTGACGTCCGTGACGGTGCTTTGGAAGGTGTGACTAAATCCTTATTAAGGAATTTAGGTAGTGAATAGTATTTTTAGGAAAGCTTTTAAAATGAGCAACCCATGCTCGTCAGTTGCATTAACTAGCATTTGATGGTGGGGGGTGATATATTGTGAAAAGTGTTTTGAGGGTATAACCGTTTCGGGTTCCTTGACTTCATTGATTAAAGTTTCGGTCGTGTTAACGGTATAAGCAAGAAAACATTTTTTTTTTTGAAAACAAGATGTAACTGTTTAAGGTACTTCGATCCCATTAATTGGGAGTTTTGGTGGTGTTAACGGTCCTCGTTGTTGGACAACTACGAATTTTACTTTGGCCGAGGTAATGGCGGTCAAAAAGTTTTTTTTTTAAAGTAGTGAGTGTAAAATTCGCCATGATAACAGCATTTAAAATGTATTTTTTTGAAAATTATTATAACTTGGCCGGAGTATCGGCGCTCAAAAGGTCGTTTCGAAAAGAAGAGGTTTTTTTTTCGAAAACGGAGTTGTGTGCAGTTAAATACGTTGTCGCGGTTGAATCCAGATTTTAGTGTTTTATTTGGGTTGTACAAACACGCTACACATAACTAGGAATGCGTACACTCATGCAGGATGCAAACACGGGTAGGTTAGGGTAGGCTACCGCCCACGAATAGCCTTTGCTTAGGCGTCGACAGGTCATCTGGGAAGATGAGTGTCGTGCCATCCGCTTAGAACCACTCGTTTAGTAAATCCGCGGGATACGCGTTAGGCGACCGGAGCGTCAACCGAGGATCTCTCCGCGTGTCCATAAGGATCTTACCGCGAAGAGGTCGATTGGTCCTGATATCGGTTAGGGTGGGCTTTTTAGGGCCAAAACCTGTAGTGACCACAACTAGAAACTAGGAAATGAGCATCACCGACCTCGTTCGAGTTACACCACCACTGGAAATTTGTTTCCAAATCCCCAGCGGAGTCGCCAAACTGTGGACGTCCGTCCGCACCGCCCAGCGCCCCGTGCGCGCTCGCGCGGGACTGACCTAGTTTCATCTCGGCCGCCACCCACGCGGCCCCATCCCGGTCGGGGGCCGCTCCGATCTCGCGTTCGGGGCGAAGGTCTCAGACCTCGATTCGAATGATGACCTGGACTTGTACTAGACGGGCGCATGCACCCGTGTTTCCGTTTGGGATCGATCGAGTCGTGGTTGTAAATGTTTAAAGGCCAATATGTTTGGTAAGGCAACCTTTTTAGTGAACCGAATTCGTTACCGATTTGTGGAGTCGCCACCGAGTCAATTATAGGGACTCGGAAACCGTTCAAGTCAACTTTGATCCCTAACCGGTCCAAAGTTGAGTGGTACGGGACCTAAAGATAAAGACTTGTACCCTTAAGCACTCCATGCCTGGAATGACTCTCATTACCAATGGTTTCGCACATCCGGAAACCGTCGATTCTGAGTAAGGGGTGAGGATACTTATTGGGAAGCCAACGTCCGCTAGACATCGACAACTAATCCCGCCAGCACAATAACGGCCTCTACTAATCAATCAGTGGGCTGATAACTTTGTTCCTTTGTTGTGGCGGAAGTACGGTAACATCCATTGTTTTAAACTCTATACCCTTGTTATGTTGGTTGTTTAAGGACAAGTAAGCTTTGTCGTCGAAGTAGTTGTGTTTACATTCTTTGCATGCGATTTCACGTGACAAGCAGGTCATGAAAAGATGCACGTAGGAGAGTAGAGATTACTAAATATTATACGTATTAACAAATCAGTTTTAACGTGATAATACGGATATTAGTCATTCTCGTGATATATCTTACCTGGTATTCTGCTTAAGATGCGTCTGCTCGGTATTAATAGGGATGCATCGAACCGTGTAGGGCGAGCACCGGGACTAATACAGAACCCGACCATCGCTTTGTTCAGTTTTAGCTTACTTACGTTTTGATTTCCGTGTTAAGTGATTTAGCATGCCATTATAAGGTCATAAAAGCAATAAATCATACGAAAGCTGTAAATGCGAATGTAAGTAAATCACATAGTGAGGAGTTGCACCCTCGGAGTATACGCTAAATGGGACACGATGCATAGATAGTTGAGAACGGATCTCGGAACTACTCGAGTCTATTTAAAGTGTTTTAGTATTTATGGTTGAAGTTGGGATGTTACGTGCTTTAGTACGTGTTACGGACCTAGTGTCCGCGTTTGACATTATCGTAGTGCATGATAAAAGTACAGAAAATTAAATTTTGTTTTAGATGACAACCTAGTGACGATTCGACTTCAAAAGGCGGATCCTCCTAGCTCGCCTGGTGATTTCGGCAGACTTCCATTACCGTTTGCTGATTCTGTGGCTAATCCAGCAGAGTTCCGTTACTAGACTCGGAGTAGCTAGTCGAACACAGGCACCTCGGGATCGAGTGGAGTGCTCGAAGGTGAGGAGTAGCATCGATTTCGCTTATCGGGACTACGATCGAGTGGATCGTTGGCTTTGGGTGTCGGAGTGCAAGCCCAAGCTAAGAGAAACTCGTAATGAGTAGAAGGAGAAGAGAGAATGAGAATTGTGTGTTAAATGAATGAGGCGAGGGGGGTATTTATAGGTGTTTTCGGCCCTCGTCGCCCATACGGACGCCTGAGTCTAGGCGCACCAGAACTCAGGCGCCTGGGTTTAGGCGTGTGAAGGTTGAGACGCCTGATGCGAGGCGTTTGGGATTTTGAAGATATGATTTTGATACTTTCCGAAAACGAGAATGTGCGTATCATTTGTAAGCTTGGGGTTTAAGTTCCCTCCTTCACCTAGCGTGCTGTTGCGCCGAGTGGTCTTCGGGTGTGCATCCCAAGGTTCGCTTGGCCCGGTGCTGACTCAGTTGTGATTTTACGTGTTTTCGAGACCGATTTGGAGTCCCGGTGTCGAAATCGACTCTAATTAGTGTCTATGTGACCGTGATGACACGACAAAGGCTGCCTTGATGTTAATTTAATCTTTCTGAGTAATTATTTGATCCGTTTTATAGAAAAACTATCTAAAGCATCGTATTCTCGCGTTGCGTTGCAGTCCGATCGTCATCCAGTGTTTGTTGGGCACTCCTGCAGCCACCAGGTCCAAATCTGGGTGTCTACACCTTCTTTTTCAATTTTAATGACGTATTATAATTAAGACTTATTTTGAAAGTTCTAATATAATGATACGTATGGAATATGACCAAGTAAATGAAGTAACAATTTATTTGCTATTATACTTACTACTAAAAAGTATAAGTATATTAAATAGCAAAAGCATTAAGAACGTATTAGTAAATAACACAAGCAATTTAACGTGGTTTGGCCCAATTGAAAAGCCTACGTCCACCGGTGTCTTTATATATATGTAACAGTACCTACTCCAGATTACCTTACAAATAAATACTTTCACAACTAACTCTAGTCGTCATTGTGTGAGTGATGTGAAACCCTCGGTTTAAGAGATGTTAAGCTCTCGGGGTGTGGGATGTTGAGCCCAGGATGGTGAAGGATGTTAAGCTTTCGGTGTGAGGGATGTGAAGCCCTCGGTGTTGGAATGATGTAAAGCGTTCGATGTGTGAACGAGATTAGTCATTCGATTGAGTATAACCACTACTCGACTCGTATACTTTCACTAGCAGACGCCTAGTTTACAATATTTCTTAAACAAGATTACAATTCAATTGTCTAGAGAAAATAATGAAACTATATGACTTCAAAGTATAAACAATAATAGAACACGATTTAATTAGGCAAGACTTAATCAAAACTTTTGCAAAATGTCTTTTACGTAGAAATTAATTTGCTTTGCAAAAATGAGAGAGATGTATGTGTAAGTCGTGATGATTTGTGAAGAGAATCACTATTATATACTCCGTATATGAAATGATTTGTATTAAAAAAAATGGAAAGAAATATTAAGGCCAGGTAGTCATTTCATATATCTTATATGTTGTACTCGTATATGGTAACAAGAATATTAATATAAGCAAGTAATCTCAAGTTTCCTTTCATTTAGTGATTTTCTTCTATCTTATGAAATAAGATATTTGGAGAACCATTTTCATGTGGATACTTAATATCTTTACTTGATAATAACTTGCAAGATATGTTGTACGTGATTTTATCACACCAACTGCATTATCTAAGTTTCCTTCTATAAATATTTTCTAATATCTTATAAGGATAAGATATTTATGAGAATCATTTATATATGGATAATTATATGCTTATCTTGATACTTTCTTTGTTACATGTCGTACTCCCACTTACATTTATTTTACAAAGTATTTTTGAATGTATCTTTTTGGTGTCAAAATAGATTTTTGTAAATAAATCTTGGCTTCGTGCATATTGTAAATATAGTAAGGTTAAGGTAACCTTAGCAAAGGTTACTTTAACTTTGTGTTCATATAGTTGTTAGCAATATAGTAGTATGAAGAAGGAACGAGCTTATCTGGTTGTGGCGTGACAAAGTTACTGTCCTAAAGTCGAATTTGTCTCGTACACTATACACGGCTTTTCACGACAATCGACCCCCCAGAGTACACAACCTTTGCAGTTTCGGTGTAGACGAAACTGCAAACTGAACACTACCAAGAACGTTGCCAAGTAACCCCGAAAATATTTGAGAGTAAAAATATTGAAGAGAGAAGAGAAGAGATGATGTTGTGCGTTGTGACTAAGTGTAGAGGGGGTTTATATAGCAAGATTGACGAAGAAACCAAAGCACGAACTAATGGGGTAGCAAAAAACGAGAAGGGTAAGTGCATGAACAAACCAGATGCATCTCCCACATTGACAGATTCAGAATAATCAGGAAGACTCTAGAATTTACTTGGGACTTCTGCCAAATTCCTGTAGCAAGCTACAAAAACGTGAAAAGTGGGCTGAAAAGCCCTAAGCCCGAGGCAAGCACGTGCGCGTGTCGTTCAAGGTCAAACCCACACATCTCCATAAAAAGCTCACTTTATTACAAGTGATACACTAGGAAGGAGGAAGCTTATAAACATTAAGTGTTCCTCCTATTTTTCCGATGTGGGATAACAGTATAACACTACAAAGGAAGCTAAAAAACAACCAAACTTTGTCAATGTGGGATAAGTCTCATTTTTCCTTATTTTCTCAATGTGGGACAACAAGTAAGGAAGCTTCTTTTGAAGAATATTACCGAGCCATTAAATGGTGATGTGGGATACTTATCCAATAATAGTTGCTTTAACCTCTTTACATTTAGGGTCCTATACTTCGTTCCTTCGTTTCTTCTTCTTAAGTCTTGTTTGAATCACATCCTTGGTTTTTGATTTCTTTTACAGCTGAAAACACATCACGCAAACTACCAAGTAATATTCTCGGTAGATATTGACATAATTAAAACAAGTAATAAATATGAAAATTGTAAGTTTAGCTTATACCAACTAGGAAGAAAATGGTGTTATCCTGGTAGTAGCAAGAGAACCAATAGTAAAAAGGGAAGATCTTATCTGGAACGAGATGGTTGTGGCATGACAAAACGTCATTGTCCTAAAGTTGATTTATGTCTCGTCTACTACATACGGCCACAATAACACTAAACCCCCAAGATTACACAATCGTTGTTACTCTAGTGTAGGTATAAACAAACAAGTACCGCCTAGAACGTTGCCCACAATTTTTCAGAGAAAGAAGAAGATATGAGATTGGTTTGATTGTGTGTTTTTGATTTCGGGGGGTGGAGTATATATATAGTGGTGTACCAACTGAGATTCATTGTATGGCATTTAAGAGATGGATGGAGACTTGCACAATCAGTCTAAAAATGAAAAGGGAAAACTGGCCAAATATAATGACGGAAGAAGCTTTTGGAAATGCAAATTTGACCACTAAAAAGTACAACTCATAAGGAAACTAAGGGGAGTACACTCCAAGCGGTAGAGTATTGGTGTGTACGTAGTCTCTACTAATATACATCTAGTAAGGCATATGAAGTGGCCATATATAAACAAGTCGAAGAAGTAATAAATGAGCAATGTGGGATCTATAAATGATTTTTTTGAAGCAATTATTCCATCAAAATGCCAAACGTCTTTTATTTCTTGCAACTTGGGTCTATGAGTTTTTCTTATCATAAATATTTGATCCGTCATAAGTTTAAGACAGATATTTCCATCACGGATATGAATTTTCTTGCCTTCTCGTTCGGCGGAAAAAGAGTGTTTTGTGAGCCCAATGCAAGCCAATGATGTGTCTAAACAAAGAAACAACACGACATGCTATTAATAGCTTAGGTCCATGATGCTGATAACATTTGGCAACCTCTCTGGCACTCTGATATGCATGCCTAGCTACTTAATTGGCTAGTGCTTCTGCGTGCGTGCTACCACAGACACTAGCTCACCAAGCAACCTACCTTCTATTCTCTTATTATTACTCGTACTTTCCTCACCTGGCCTGTGAGCAAAACGTCGGAAGAACACTATATATGCAAAAAGTGCAAACATATATAGCTGGTGAATTTTTTTAATACCAACCTTACTTTAATTTGCTATATATGGAGGTTCCTGTGGGGTTCTTTGCAAAATTATGGAGTTTCATCACATTTTTGCCCATCTTTTTCTTACTCTTGCTTTTGGGTAACCTCAAAGGTATCTACTGCTTTCTCTTCAACCTTTTTTCTTCTTAATTATGCAATTCATATTTGTTTTAGCTTAAGAATGTATTTTTTTTTTCAACCAATATTTTGTAGCAATCGTTGTACATTCAACCATTTATGAAATTTCTATTTCTCCTCAACGGTAAATGTTTCCTCTATTTTTTTCTCTCCTTTACGTGAAATCGGTTCCTTACTTTCATATAAGGACCTCCTTATTTTCTCCTTCAATGACTAAGGAACTCCTTATATACTACCTCCAAGTTCCTATTATTGTCCCATTTGTTCATTTGTTTTTGGGATGAAAATTAAGAAATGACAAATGAGTGGTTAAAAAAATAAGAAGAAAGAGAGAGAAATGAGAGAGTAATTTTGAACCACGCATTGATGACCTAAAAAAGAAAGTGAGACAAATATCAACTCAACTCAAAAAGAAAAGTGAGACAAAAATAGGAAATCGGAGGGAGTAGTATATAACTTCTTATGTCAACGTTGCTATTGCCCTAAGACCATCTACATTAGTACGGAGTAATAATTATCCAGTTCTCATGCTCCACTTTTGATGGGTGGGGATTTGTCGTGAATCCCAACCGTCAAATACTAACCGGCAAACATAGGGTAGCTAGGGTAAGTCGGGTCGAATCCACAGGGACGGGAGGTCGGACTAAGGTATGCTACGGTCAAGGACTATGTTCGAGACGAGCTATTCTAATGAGGGGAGACTAGAACTAGGCTAGGTCTAAGGCAAGGGAACTATCAAAGGAAACGGGCTAGGGTTAGGTCGGGGTCAAAGGGGTAACGGAATGGTCAAGGGAGAGCTAGAGGTGAAGGGGGTAGTAGGGTAATCTAGGTTAGCCCGGGCTCTCGCAACTTAGACTCACCTAGAGGTTCCACCTAAAACCCAACTCGGCGATACACAACACAAACGGGGTACTAGCGTGCTATAGGACTAGGTCGAATCCGGGCTTTCGCAACTTAGACCGACCTAGGGGTCGTCCTCACCGGGCTCTCGCAACTTAGTGAGGGGACCGAACCCACAAACAACTAACACCCACAAAGAAAGGCAAGAAAAACAAGCATTCTCAACTACTTAGTCTCTCAAGCAATTCAACAAACATGTGATGTGCATCAAACAAGAGGAAACCCAAATCTTCCACCAACATCTCCAACAATCCCTTAATCATCCAATTAACACCCTAATCACCTTACTAACCCTAGCAAGATACTACTCTAACATATCTAAACTAAAACTAACACTAACAAGAGAAATCAAACCAAACAACAAAACTAACATAATGAAACTATCAAGAATGAAGAACTAAACACTAACAAGAACTAAAGAATCAAACTTGAATGATAAAACAAAGATTAGGAGAAGAGAAAAGAAGATTATACCATACTAGAGAAGAAAGGAAGAAAGAAACTTACATAAATGGAAGAACCCAAAACAAACATCCAAGTTTGTCAAGCTTGAATGGAGATCTTGAAGAATTCCCAAATTACAAGCACTAATCTAAGATTAACGATAATCTAAGGACTAATCTACACTAATCTATGCTAATCTATGCTAAACTTATCTAGGGTTTTGTCTAATATGAAGTACATATCTCTTACATAACAAGGGAAAGGTATATATAGGGTTTAAGAATGAAAGGAATTGAAAGAAACAAAGCGGAGCTGTAACTGACCCTTCTCGGTCGGGAAGGCTTGGTCCCGATCGGGATGGGCCATCCTTCCCGGTCGGGAAGGTCCTTCCCGATCGGGATGGGCTCATAGTAGCCGTGCTTCAAGTTCCCTTCATCCCGAACGGGATGAGGCCATCCCGAACGGGATGGGTCTTTGTAGGCCTCCCTTAAGAGCTCTTTGGTCCCTCCTTGCCTCTCATGGGCTTCTCGTCGATTCTCGGGACTCGGGATCGGGTCTCGGAGGCTCGGGATTGGGTCCCGAGGTCTCGGGGTCGATTCCAAGGCATCGAGTCATCGTTCCTCTACTCCGTTGGCTCCATAATGTGTATGTATCGAGTCGGAATCGCTCCAACTGTTCTAAATCGGTCTCGGGAACCTGAAACGAACTAAAGGAAGCATAAGAAGCCCCTAAACCGATCCCAAGGATCGATTCTACAAGGAAAATGGGACCAAAACACTACGAAATAGGCACTACAAATGACACTTATCAACTCCCCCACACTTAACCCTTACTCGCCCTCGAGTAAGCACATACTACTACTAAACTATCCGAGTGGGTATTAGCGCACCCTACGCCCCTTCAACTCACGCGAGTGCACTTAGAGGACAAGTGCACTCCGCAAGGCAAGTTGGGTCTTGCGACAAAACTATGGATGCAACCGGACACAAAACACATGAACAAACAAACACACAAACAAACACATAATCGGTTGCACCCAAAAGAAAACAAATACCGTTTCCCTCAAACAAACGGTGAAAGAAGCACCGGTTTAGGACTCGAGGCAAGTGACAACGTTCCCAAGCTAGACGTACAATCCAAGGTGAACTAAACCCTAATAGTATGACGATAAAGCAACAAAAACGTTGGTAACTTACCTAGGTCCTCCTAACTTTCTAAAAACATACTACGGGACGATCGGCGGAGTGGAAAGGTGAAGAACCACGGTGTTAGTCGACACTGTAGGTAAGTGAGACCCCGCCCCCTTTAGCGTGAGCCAAGAGGGTCGTCCCATGTCTAAACCGCCTAACTAGTCCAAGTAAAAAGGTGGAAATATGCAAAATGAGGGAAGACCGACTAATGCCGCTATCATCCTTCCTCGGGACTCGGTCCTTTGGTAGGCTCTTCACGGCAAAAGTCGGAAAAAGGCTTATTTTGAGAGGTAGGGGTTATTTTTGTGAGTCGAGTTTTCTTTTGGCATTTTCTCTCTTCTTTTGCATTCTTGCTTTGTTTTGCCATGCCATTCTTTTTCTTCTTTTCTATTTTCTTTTTGGCTTTTGTGCCTTTTCTTTTTCTTCATTCTTTTCTTTCTTTCATTTTATTTTCTTAGCCCTTTTTTGGCTTGATTCGGCTTTTTGGCATTCCTTAGTAATAGGAAAGAGAGATCAACAAATTGCATTTTTATTGTGTGGATTTGTGTAGGAAGTAGGGAAATGGGTATGTCGGGACGACGTCTTCCCTTCATACTCACAAAAAGGGGAGAACTTGGACTAATCAAACAATCCCAAACACGGTCAGCTAAGGGACGAGACTCGGTAACCAAGGCCTTTTCACACCGTGGGTGGTCATAATGGTCAAAAGTGCAAATCCCGTAGTAAATCCCTAGTAAGCTAGGTGGACACAAGGTAAAAGACCAACGAACTCATTGATTTAGGGTCATTCTACTAGACTAAAGTCCAAGACTCGATTTATACAACTAGGAAGGGAAAGTAAACACTCGCACACTAGCCTCTAAACCGGGTTTTCGAAAACCTTTTTACATACAAGACTCAACCACACACAAAACAAAGACATGACGAAAACAATAAGAAAAAGAGACAAGAAACAACAAAACAAAACAAAATAAACACATGAACAAAACAAACACCACCCCGAACTTCCAATCAAGTCACCAAATCAACCACCAACTTTACAAAGCTCCACCCGAGCACACATCATCACAAATCTCCTCCAAACTCACAAGAAGCAAAGAGGGAAAAAGGGATAGAAGATGTTACCGAATGTCTTGAAAGCTCTCCAAAGCTATCGATGATTTAAGCAACCTAAAGGGAAAAGGGGAGGAAAACACACACAACAAGACAAATATACGACACAAGGACACAAAAGAAAAAGACACAAAAAAGAAAATATTTTTGATTTTTGTGAAATTTTTCAAATTTTTAGGGTTTTTGAAGATTTTTTCCGAAAAACTACTAAAATAAAACTAACTACGATAGAATATCGCTCCCCCACACTTAAACCGAGCAATGTCCTCATATGCTCAACCGTAGTGTGCGGAGAGACAAAAGAAAAAGAAAAGAAACTACGAAAATAAAGCTAAAAATCAAAAAGAAAAGATGGAGAAAAGGGTAGAAAGCGTCCGGCCGGGGTGTAATCAAATCACCATGGGCCGAGACAAGAAAAGATATGGATGGGGGAAGAAATAAAAAGAAGGAAATAAAAGGAAATGGGAGGGGAGGGCTAGGTGTAATCAAGTCACCTAGCCCGGATTCCGCCTAAATCCGACTAAATCCTCAAAAAAGAAAGTGAAAAACTTGTAAAATTTGGATTTTGAAAATGACTCTCGATGTAGTCACATCATCGAGAGTCGGGAGCAACATATACCAAGGCCTCGAGGGCCACCATGACACCATGACACAAATGTGTACAAGGGGAAGGGGAGTAAACAAAGGAAAACAAGCAATAAAAGACGGAAAAGAAAGGATAGTTACCGTACCATAGGTTAGCAACTCACTCTCACCATCGTCTCATAGATCAATATAGGTACTTGCTTGTCTTCATCATTGCTATTCCGCTTCAATCTCGATAAGCCCGCATGGTAGAGGTAGTAATGGTGAGAGGGGGGTAGGATTCGATGTGAAACTCGGTGTAAGGGGAAGAGAAACGAGGTGAGGGTATGTAAATGAAGTGTAAGGGTTATATGACATGAGCAAGGATGGGTAGGGAGGTTGGGTGGGGGTATACAATGGTTGGGTGGGCCCAAATGTCAAAGAAGAGGCCAAAAGAGGAGAAAAGAGACCATCCCGGTCGGGATGGATGGTCCCGATCGGGATGACACACTCGTCCCGGTCGGGAAGCCACCTTCCCGGTCGGGACGGCACTCCAATAAGCTCCAATTTTTGCACCTCCATCCCGATCGGGACGGCTCCTTTCCGGTCGGGATGGCATACCCTTCCCGGTCGGGAAGCTCCCTTCCCGCCCGGGATGGGTCTTCTTGACCTCCAAAACCCCAAATACTTCACCGAAGCTTCAAAAACCGACTTCTAAACTCACGATCCAAGCTCTATCATTATCTACTCTCCTCTATGAATCACCTTTCCTTCACACCTATCACAATGAACTCAAATACAACATCAAATTCCCTCCCTCGCATCGCTCATCAAAAATACCAAATTACAAGGATTCCAATAAAACTAACAAGTCTAAACCCAAACATAAACACAATTACAAGCACAAAAGAAAAGAAAAAGAGATATTTACAATAATGTACTCTCACCTACTACACCTCCATAGCCATCAAGAGCTCGGAGTAGTAAGTCAAATGCTCTAGCAACATCTTCATTGAAGCTCACATGGCCGAGCCTAGCCACTCCCAAAAGTTTCCAAGTCGGAGGGAAGAAGCGATCGTCTTCAATATGCTCGGGGTTCTCGTGATCTTCCGGGTCTTCGGAACCATGATAGCGACGACTCTTATGACCATCCGGTAGGTATAGTGGTTTAGAGTCGTGCTCGGCATTATGATGCGGGAGATCACACCCTAAGGGGGTCGCTTCTTCTACGGGGTCGAGAGTAGAACTCTTTTCCACCGCCCGACAAGGATCCTCTTCACCAACCGTCTCACAAGACAAAGGGCTAGACATCGAGTGCTTTAGGATCCTCCAATTCCCCATACAAGGCAAGTTCCAAGGCATCTACTTCTTTTTCCCAAGTATTGCGCTCCTTTTCACTCACCTTGTCTATATGGCCTAGAGGAGGTATGTCTTCACTTTGCTTAGGATTGTCTAGTGGTTCATCACGGAGAAAATCAAACAAATCCAATTTTATTGCCAATACATCGGCTCCCCAAGAGTTATCTCGAGAATCATGTTCACTCCCCTCCTCATTGTTGGCCCTTGAAGCCTCAACTTCCTCTATTCTTCCCTCATCTTCACCGCCTAAGCAACACTCAACAATGACCTCTTGATCGACCCTCTCTTCTTCATTTGTAGCTTCAAGATTGGGTTGAGACACCCGATCTTCATGCCCAAATGAACCTTCCTCAACATGTAGTGGAGCTCGAGTGGCCGACATCGTGATATGGGCCATGAATGCATTGATGCGAGCATCTTGCACCTCTATTTGGGCCTTGAGCTCCTTTTCAACCCCTTGCATGTGAGTCATCATCACTTGTTGAGTCTTTTGTAATAGAGCTATCGCCTCTTGTTGACTCTTAAGCAATTGAGACATCATTTGACAAGTCTCAAGGATATTTGGTTGTGGGTTATGTGAGGGTGTTTGATAGTTGTTAGGATGTTGGAATGATCCTTGACAACTTTCTTGGTAACCGTAAGAAGAGGGTTCATGAGATTGTTGATGAGGTTGATATGGTTGGTGAGATTTCGGGACTTGGCCATTTGCCCCATAGTTGTCCCGTGATGATTGATGGTAGCTTGGACGCGCCATGTCCATAACGTTGCTTTGGTACCTAGGATGAGCTAGAAGCACTTGAGCAAACGTTAGTATCCTTGTGCTTTTGAGGCACTAGGAAGGGAGCGAGAGTAACACACAAGAAGAAAAACGGAGATACACAAGGAGAAGAGAACACAAAAAATCGAGAACAAAGTCCAAAACTAGGCAAACGAAAGTCTAAACTACGCCGTCCCCGGAAACGGCGCCAATTTGATGGGTGGGGATTTGTCGTGAATCCCAACCGTCAAATACTAACCGGCAAACCTAGTGGGTAGCTAGGGTAAGTCGGGTCGAATCCACAGGGACGGGAGGTCGGACTAAGGTATGCTACGGTCAAGGACTATGTTCGAGACGAGCTATTCTAAGGAGGGGGAGACTAGAACTAGGCTAGGTCTAAGGCAAGGGAACTATCAAAGGAAACAGGCTAGGGTTAGGTCGGGGTCAAAGGGGTAACGGAATGGTCAAGGGAGAGCTAGAGGTGAAGGGGGTATTAGGGTAATCTAGGTTAGCCCGGGCTCTCGCAACTTAGACTCACCTAGAGGTTCCACCTAAAACCCAACTCGGCGATACACAACACAAACAGGGTACTAGCGTGCTATAGGCCTAGGTCGAATCCGGGCTCTCGCAACTTAGACCGACCTAGGGGTCGTCCTCACCGGGCTCTCGCAACTTAGTGAGGGGACCGAACCCACAAACAACTAACACCCACAAAGAAAGGCAAGAAAAAGAAGCATTCTCAACTACTTAGTCTCTCAAGCAATTCAACAAACATGTGATGTGCATCAAACAAGAGGAAACCCAAATCTTCCACCAACGTCTCCAACAATCCCTTAATCATCCAATTAACACCCTAATCACCTTACTAACCCTAGCAAGATACTACTCTAACATATCTAAACTAAAACTAACACTAACAAGAGAAATCAAACCAAACAACAAAACTAACATAATGAAACTATCAAGAATGAAGAACTAAACACTAACAAGAACTAAAGAATCAAACTTGAATGATAAAACAAAGATTAGGAGAAGAGAAAAGAAGATTATACCATACTAGCGAAGAAAGGAAGAAAGAAACTTGCATAAATGGAAGAACCCAAAACAAACATCCAAGTTTGTCAAGCTTGAATGGAGATCTTGAAGAATTCCCAAATTACAAGCACTAATCTAAGATTAACGATAATCTAAGGACTAATCTACACTAATCTATGCTAATCTATGCTAAACTTATCTAGGGTTTTGTCTAATATGAAGTACATATCTCTTACATACCAAGAGAAGGGTATATATAGGGTTTAAGAATGAAAGGAATTGAAAGAAACAAAGCGGAGCTGTAACTGACCCTTCCCAGTCGGGAAGGCTTGGTCCCGATCGGGATGGGCCATCCTTCCCGGTCGGGAAGGTCCTTCCCGATCGGGATGGGCTCACAGTAGCCGTGCTTCAAGTTCCCTTCATCCCGAACGGGATGGGTCTTTGTAGGCCTCCCTTAAGAGCTCTTTGGTCCCTTCTTGCCTCTCATGGGCTTCTCGTCGATTCTCGGGACTCGGGATCGAGTCTCGGATGCTCGGGATTGGGTCCCGAGGTCTCGGGGTCGATTCCAAGGCATCGAGTCATCGTTCCTCTACTCCGTTGGCTCCAAAATGTGTATGTATCGAGTCGGAATCGCTCCAACTCTTCCAAATCGGTCTCGGGAACCTGAAACGAACTAAAGGAAGCATAAGAAGCCCCTAAACCACTCCCAAGGATCGATTCTACAAGGAAAATGGGACCAAAACACTACGAAATAGGCACTACAAATGACACTTATCAACTCCCCCACACTTAACCCTTACTCGCCCTCGAGTAAGCACATACTACTACTAAACTATCTGAGTGGGTATTAGCGCACCCTACGCCCCTTCAACTCACGCGAGTGCACTTAGAGGACAAGTGCACTCCGCAAGGCAAGTTGGGTCTTGCGACAAAACTGTGGATGCAACCGGACACAAAACACATAAACAAACAAACACACAAACAAACACATAATCGGTTGCACCCAAAAGAAAACAAATACCGCTTCCCTCAAACAAGCGGTGAAAGAAGCACCGGTTTAGGACTCCAGGCAAGTGACAACGTTCCCAAGCTAGACGTACAATCCAAGGTGAACTAAACCCTAATAGTATGACGATAAAGCAACAAAAACGTTGGTAACTTACCTAGGTCCTCCTAACTTTCTAAAAACGTACTACGGGACGATCGGCGGAGTGGAAAGGTGAAGAACCACGGTGTTAGTCGACATTGTAGGTAAGTGAGACCCCGCCCCCTTTAGCGTGAGCCAAGAGGGTCGTCCCGTGTCTAAACCGCCTAACTAGTCCAAGTAAAAAGGTGGAAATATGCAAAATGAGGGAAGACCGACTAATGCCGCTATCATCCTTCCTCGGGACTCGGTCCTTTGGTAGGCTCTTCATGGCAAAAGTCGGAAAAAGGCTTATTTTGAGAGGTAGGGGTTATTTTTGTGAGTCGAGTTTTCTTTTGGCATTTTATCTCTTCTTTTGCATTCTTGCTTTGTTTTGCCATGCCATTCTTTTTCTTCTTTTCTATTTTCTTTTTGGCTTTTGTGCCTTTTCTTTTTCTTCATTCTTTTCTTTCTTTCATTTTCTTTCTTTTTCTTTTCTTAGCCCTTTTTTTGGCTTGATTCGGCTTTTTGGCATTCCTTAGTAATAGGAAAGAGAAATCAACAAATTGCATTTTTATTGTGTGGATTTGTGTAGGAAGTAGGGAAATGGGTATGTCGGGACGACGTCTTCCCTTCATACTCACAAAAAGGGGAGAACTTGGACTAATCAAACAATCCCAAACACGATCACCTAAGGGACGAGACTCGGTAACCAAGGCCTTTTCACACCGTGGGTGGTCATAATGGTCAAAAGTGCAAATCCCGTAGTAAATCCCTAGTAAGCTAGGTGGACACAAGGTAAAAGACCAACGAACTCATTGATTTAGGGTCATTCTACTAGACTAATGTCTAAGACTCGATTTATACAACTAGGAAGGAAAAGTAAACACTCGCACACTAGCCTCTAAACCGGGTTTTCGAAAACCTTTTTACATACAAGACTCAACCACACACAAAACAAAGACATGACGAAAACAATAAGAAAAAGAGACAAGAAACAACAAAACAAAACAAAATAAACACACGAACAAAACAAACACCACCCCGAACTTCCAATCAAGTCACCAAATCAACCACCAACTTTACAAAGCTCTACCCGAGCACACATCATCACAAATCTCCTCCAAACTCACAAGAAGCAAAGAGGGAAAAAGGGATAGAAGATGTTACCGAATGTCTTGAAAGCTCTCCAAAGCTATCGGTGATTTAAGCAACCTAAAGGGAAAAGGGGAGGCAAACACACACAACAAGACAAATATACGACACAAGGACACAAAAGAAAAAGACACAAAAAAGAAAATATTTTTGATTTTTGTGAAATTTTTCAAATTTTTAGGGTTTTTGAAGATTTTTTCCGAAAAACTACTAAAATAAAACTAACTACGATAGAATATCGCTCCCCCACACTTAAACCGAGCAATGTCCTCATATGCTCAACCGTAGTGTACGGAGAGACAAAAGAAAAAGAAAAGAAACTACGAAAATAAAGCTAAAAATCAAAAAGAAAAGATGGAGAAAAGGGTAGAAAGCATCCGGCCGGGGTGTAATCAAATCACCATGGGGCGAGACAAGAAAAGATATGGATGGGGGAAGAAATAAAAAGAAGGAAATAAAAGGAAATGGGAGGGGAGGGCTAGGTGTAATCAAGTCACCTAGCCCGGATTCCGCCTAAATCCGACTAAATCCTCAAAAAAGAAAGTGAAAAACTTGTAAAATTTGGATTTTGAAAAGGACTCTCGATGTAGTCACATCATCAAGAGTCGGGAGCAACATATACCAAGGCCCCGAGGGCCACCATGACACCATGACACAAAAGTGTACAAGGGGAAGGGGAGTAAACAAAGGAAAACAAGCAATAAAAGACGGAAAAGAAAGGATAGTTGCCGTACCATAGGTTAGCAACTCACTCTCACCATCGTCTCATAGATCAATATAGGTACTTGTTTGTCTTCATCATTGCTATTCCGCTTCAATCTCGATAAGCCCGCATGGTAGAGGTAGTAATGGTGCGAGGGGGGTAGGATTCGATGTGAAACTCGGTGTAAAGGAAAGAGAAACGAGGTGAGGGTATGTAAATGAAGTGTAAGGGTTATATGACATGAGCAAGGATGGGTAGGGAGGTTGGGCGGGGGTATACAATGGTTGGGTGGGCCCAAATGTCAAAGAAGAGGCCAAAAGAGGAGAAAAGAGACCATCCCGGTCGGGATGGATGGTCCCGATCGGGATGACACACTCGTCCCGGTCGGGAAGCCACCTTCCCGGTCCGGACGGCACTCCAATAAGCTCCAAGTTTTTCACCTCCATCCCGATCGGGACGGTTCCTTCCCGGTCGGGATGGCATACCCTTCCCGGTCGGGAAGCTCCCTTCCCGCCCGGGATGGGTCTTCTTGACCTCCAAAACCCTAAAAACTTCACCGAAGCTTCAAAAACCGACTTCCAAACTCACGATCCAAGCTCTATCATTATCTACTCTCCTCTAGGAATCACCTTTCCTTCACACCTATCACAATGAACTCAAATACAACATCAAATTCCCTCCCTCGCATCGCTCATCAAAAATACCAAATTACAAGGATTCCGCAAAAACTAACAAGTCCTAAACCCAAACATAAACACAATTACAAGCACAAAAGAAAAGAAAAAGAGATATTTACAATAATGTACTCTCACCTACTACACCTCCATAGCGATCAAGAGCTCGGAGTAGTAAGTCAAATGCTCTAGCAACATCTTCATTGAAGCTCACATGGCCGAGCCTAGCCACTCCCAAGAGTTTCCAAGTCGGAGGGAAGAAGCGATCGTCTTCAATATGCTCGGGGTTCTCGTGATCTTTCGGGTCTTCGGAACCATGATAGCGACGACTCTTATGACCATCCGGTAGGTATAGTGGTCTAGAGTCGTTCTCGGCATTATGATGCGAAAGATCACACCCTAAGGGGGTCGCTTCTTCTACGGGGTCGAGAGTGGAACTCTTTTCCACCGCCCGACAAGGATCCTCTTCACCAACCGTCTCACAAGACAAAGGGCTAGACATCGAGTGCGGTAGAGGAGGAGAAAGCATCAAGTTTTCTTCATTGGAGGATTTACGATCATCCAATTCCCCATACAAGGCAAGTTCCAAGGCATCTACTTCTTTTTCCTAAGTATTGCGCTCCTTTTCACTCACCTTGTCTATATGGCCTAGAGGAGGTATGTCTTCACTTGGCTTAGGATTGTCTAGTGGTTCATCACGGAGAAAATCAAACAAATCCAATTTTATTGCCAATACATCGGCTCCCCAAGAGTTATCTCGAGAATCATGTTCACTCCCCTCCTCATTGTTGGCCCTTGAAGCCTCAACTTCCTCTATTCTTCCCTCATCTTCACCGCCTAAGCAACACTCAACAATGACCTCTTGATCGACCCACTCTTCTTCATTTATAGCTTCAAGATTGGGTTGAGACACCCGATCTTCATGCCCAAATGAACCTTCCTCAACATGTAGTGGAGCTCGAGTGGCCGACATCGTGATATGGGCCATGAATGCATTGATGCGAGCATCTTGCACCTCTATTTGGGCCTTGAGCTCCTTTTCAACCCCTTGCATGTGAGTCATCATCACTTGTTGAGTCTTTTGTAATAGAGCTATCGCCTCTTGTTGACTCTTAAGCAATTGAGACATCATTTGACAAGTCTCAAGGATATTTGGTTGTGGGTTATGTGAGGGTGTTTGGTAGTTGTTAGGATGTTGAAATGATCCTTGACAACTTTCTTGGTAACCGTAAGAAGAGGGTTCATGAGATTGTTGATGAGGTTGATATGGTTGGTGAGATTTCGGGACTTGGCCATTTGCCCCATAGTTGTCCCGTGATGATTGATGGTAGCTTGGACGCGCCATGTCCATAACGTTGCTTTGGTACCTAGGATGAGCTAGAAGCACTTGAGCAAACGTTAGTATCCTAGTGCTTTTGAGGCACTAGGAAGGGAGAGTAACAGACAAGAAGAAAAACGGAGATACACAAGGAGAAGAGAACACAAAAAATCAAGAACAAAGTCCAAAACTAAGCAAACGAAAGTCTAAACTACGCCGTCCCCGGCAACGGCGCCAATTTGATGGGTGGGGATTTGTCGTGAATCCCAACCATCAAATACTAACCGGCAAACCTAGTGGGTAGCTAGGGTAAGTCGGGTCGAATCCACAGGGACGGGAGGTCGGACTAAGGTATGCTACGGTCAAGGACTATGTTCGAGACGAGCTATTCTAAGGAGGGGGAGACTAGAACTAGGCTAGGTCTAAGGCAAGGGAACTATCTAAGGAAACGGGCTAGGGTTAGGTCGGGGTCAAAGAGGTAACGGAATGGTCAAGGGAGAGCTAGAGGTGAAGGGGGTAGTAGGGTAATCTAGGTTAGCCCGGGCTCTCGCAACTTAGACTCACCTAGAGGTTCCACCTAAAACCCAACTCGGCGATACACAACACAAACGGGGTACTAGCGTGCTATAGGCCTAGGTCGAATCCGGGCTCTCGCAACTTAGACCGACCTAGGGGTCGTCCTCACCGGGCTCTCGCAACTTAGTGAGGGGACCGAACCCACAAACAACTAACACCCACAAAGAAAGGCAAGAAAAACAAGCATTCTCAACTACTTAGTCTCTCAAGCAATTCAACAAACATGTGATGTGCATCAAACAAGAGGAAACCCAAATCTTCCACCAACATCTCCAACAATCCCTTAATCATCCAATTAACACCCTAATCACCTTACTAACCCTAGCAAGATACTACTCTAACATTTCTAAACTAAAACTAACACTAACAAGAGAAATCAAACCAAACAACAAAACTAACATAATGAAACTATCAAGAATGAAGAACTAAACACTAACAAGAACTAAAGAATCAAACTTGAATGATAAAACAAAGATTAGGAGAAGAGAAAAGAAGATTATACCATACTAGAGAAGAAAGGAAGAAAGAAACTTGCATAAATGGAAGAACCCAAAACAAACATCCAAGTTTGTCAAGCTTGAATGGAGATCTTGAAGAATTCCCAAATTACAAGCACTAATCTAAGATTAACGATAATCTAAAGACTAATCTACACTAATCTATGCTAATCTATGCTAAACTTATCTAGGGTTTTGTCTAATATGAAGTACATATCTCTTACATAACAAGGGAAGGGTATATATAGGGTTTAAGAATGAAAGGAATTGAAAGAAACAAAGCGGAGTTATAACTGACCCTTCCCGGTCGGGAAGGCTTGGTCCCGATCGGGATGGGCCATCCTTCCCGGTCGGGAAGGTCCTTCCCGATCGGGATGGGCTCATAGTAGCCGTGCTTCAAGTTCCCTTCATCCCGAACGGGATGAGGCCATCCCGAACTGGATGGATCTTTGTAGGCCTCCCTTAAGAGCTCTTTGGTCCCTCCTTGCCTCTCATGGGCTTCTCGTCGATTCTCGGGACTCGGGATCGGGTCTCGGAGGCTCAGGATTGGGTCTTGAGGTCTCGGGGTCGATTCCAAGGCATCGAGTCATCGTTCCTCTACTCCGTTGGCTCCAAAATGTGTATGTATCGAGTCGGAATCGCTCCAACTCTTCCAAATCGGTCTCGGGAACCTGAAACGAACTAAAGGAAGCATAAGAAGCCCCTAAACCGCTCCCAAGGATCGATTCTACAAGGAAAATGGGACCAAAACAATACGAAATAGGCACTACAAATGACACTTATCAACTTTTCAACTTTTCTGTATCTTACATGGTCCATCCTTATAAGTTTTCACCCAAAACATCTCACGTAACAAGAATTCATTTCTCACCATCTTTCCTACTTTTTCTATATCTCACACTATCTACCTCCATATTTCACTCATTATCATTTAATTAAAGTACTGTATTATTATTAACTTCAAAATTTTATTTTAAGATTAAATTAAAACTAAGCATTATTAAATTAAATTTTTAATGTAATTATCAAGTCAGGTTTGAGTTTGGGTCGAGCGAAGGTAAGTTGGGTCATATCGACTATCGAGTGCTTCTAATGTCGGGTCAATATTTGAGTCGAATTAGGTTTGGGTCGGGTCATTATTGGGTCAATTGATATGTGGAGTCATTATCAAGTCTAGTTAATACGTAGTACTCCTTGCCAATATTTTCTCAATGTTATTGACCATTATTTGATTTAATTAATTTGTTATTGTGTCAAAGCTAATAAGCTATATATACATTTGAATCAATCTTTAAGATTAACGATTGTCCAATCGTTAATTTTATTGGATCCCATTCAAATCCGATCGGGTTAGGTTCGAATTTGGTTCGCCAATCATCGTATTTGTAACGACAAATTTTGTATCGCAGCTAACTGAAATACAAAACAAGGAAACAAATAAATTTAATTAATTATTTATCAAAAGTTCGTGTACAATCTCTAATGTATCCTCTGATTCTAACGTCATTTAGGGAACACGTGTACGCGGTACACGTGAGGGACGCGTGCGTAGCTGACTTGTACTGCTCCGCGCGCGGTGTAGCTTGATATTCTTGAGAGGGTCGCCTGGACTTGAATCTCTCTTGAATGTTTGAATTTGTCTTGGATCTTCTAAGCAGGCGGCACGATTTGTTGTGCTTGTTGACGGCTTGCGACGGATTTGATGGAGAGGCTTGTAGCGACTTGTGTCTTTTTCTCTCTGGATCCTTTGCTTCAGAATTTTTCAATTGCCTTCAAATGAATGAGAAGGGCTCTATTTATAGAGATTTGGTTCTCCTTGGTGGACTTTGTAGTCATAGGCCCATTTATGGGTTTATTAGTGACATTGGCCCAATTTGTCTTATTTTCAGGTTTAATGATCCAAATCAACAAATTTATAATCCGGATCGACCCATATTTCATTTACTCGAGGCAAAAAAATTAAATTGAGTTAAAATTCCGTATTAACTCAAAATAATTAATTAGTTTAATTTATTCGGCACTTTAATAAATTTTTAGTGCCTACAAATTGCCCCCTCGGGACCTTGTCACGTACACCGTTTGGGTGTTTTGGAGTGGCAGGGTCTCGAACATTTTTTGTTTAACTTTGACTTGGAAGTCGACGAGCACCAGACTTGTCGTACAGGTAGCCCCTTCATTTTTTTAACGTCACCTTGTCATTATCTGACTTGACGGATGACCTGGGTATCTCGTGAATTTATTTGACTTGGAAGTCTCTTGATATGTTAGAAAGACCACTTTTACACCTGCTAGATCCTCCGTTTTAAGGAAAGTATATGATTACCATACTTCTTTACCTTATTACGTTTTTAGCTTCCTTGTCGAATTAGGGTTAAAGTCCAACCCTACCTATATATACATAGGCATGTCTTCAATCCTTCCGTGAAACAACACAAAATTTCCCAATTCTTCGTCTCATGCACAATCACTGCAGAACAGAAGGTACATACACCTTCCTTCCCTCTATATTCTTCTTTCTTTTTTTCACTAGTGCTCATGTCCTTCGTCTTCTGTGTGCATAGTATTTTTTTTTTTTCAAAATCATTGAGCTTTGACGGCATAACATCTATAACCATGGAACTTTGTATTGGATTTCATGTGTTTGACTTTGTCCTCTATTGAACTTGTTGGTTTACACAATTCTTGTTAGACGTGATTCCATGCAATTATTAATTTTGTTGTTGATCTTCGCAGTTCTAAGTTATTTGACGGATTTGCTCAGTACGTCTCAGACCTGTGCGTTTGATTATCAAGGTAGTACTTCAAAATTTTACATTCTTCCCGTACCTCGAATTTTAAAATTACATGCGTATGCCCGTCCATAGATTATTGTGTAGGTAGCATGACATATTTGGGTCAAGCTTCTTTTATTTATTTCTCAAGTTGTTCGGGCGTTACTCGTCTTGAAGAATTTATTCGACACATATGGGGAAATTCAACCCGATGATCTTCCATCTTCAACTGAGTTGTCATGAGATGAACCCGTTTGGGTCATCGCGACTTCTAGGAGCCACGGAGGGAGCCCACGAAGTTGAGGAGCCACGGAGGGAGCACCCGGAGTTGTTATGAGGTGAACCTGTTTGGGTCATCACGACGCTCTTGTGAGGAGTCTTGGAGGGAGCACCCGGAGTTGAGGAGCCACGGAGGGAGCACACGGAGATGAGGAGCAGCCACGGAGATGAGGAGCCACAGAGGGAGCACCGGAGTTGTTATGAGGTGAACCCGTTTGGGTCATCACGACGCTCCGACGGAGAACGCCTCGTCTGAAGATCGCCCTCACCTAAGTGGACGTGAGGGGACCCGTTTGGGACATCACGACGCTCATGTGAGGAGTCATGGAGGGAGGCACCCGAGTTGTTACGAGGTGAACCCGTTCGGGTCATCACGACGCTCGCATGGAGGAGGCACCCGAGTTGTTACGAGGTGAACCCGTTCGGGTCATCACGATGCTCGCATGGAGGAGGCACCCGAGTTGGACCATCACGACGTTTCTACGGAGGAGGCCAATCCCAAAGTGGCGCGGACTGCTTTGAAGATACTCCGGGTTTGTTACGTTTTATTTTGTAGTACCGCAAGCGTACGAGTATTGTAGCATACGGGTCGATCTCAGGGAGGTGAATGATTAAGTACTTGCTAATTTTTGACTCAAGTTATCTACATCGAATAAATCAAAATGGTGATTATATAACTAATTTCTAACAAACTAGTACGGAAGGTAATAAATATAGATGAAATCAATAATAGAAAGACCTAGGGCAATGGATCACCAATAACATGGATTATCGATACAATCAAAATATGACACAGCTTTGTCAAATTACCGTCTTGGGTGAGACTAGTATTCCTATTTTAATCAGTACTTTAAATTCTCCGTCGAGACATAAAAAGCCTATCTAGCATGTTATAAATCCTATTCTCATGGCACGAATAACAAAACTAGATGCATTAAGAATCGATACTAACATGTCCCAATTATTCCAATTCACTATTCTCATGTGAAAGTTCAAATCTTGTTTCGGCTCTCTAAATTAAAACCCGACACTCGTCGTAATTCAAATTGAGTAGAAAATAATCGACAAAGATATAAACTTTTAGGCATGATTCATATGAAACATTCAACTCTCGTTGCAATGATAATCTAGACTCAAACCTAGCAATTCAAACTAATCAATCAATTGTTAAGCACAACCGAAACAAACCCAAGTCAATAATCCAACAAAGCGCGATTAAAATCAAAGCATCAATAACCCATATTATCGGCTCACCGAGCCCTAGATAAAAGAACTACTCACTACTAATAATCAAAATCCCAATCAACAAATAAAATAAATAGTATAGAATTAGGAAAACTTATTCTTGATTAATGAACAAAATGATGAACGAAAGTCTGCTTCAAAGTCTTCAACAATAAAACTCAAATTGCATAAATATAATAAAATTGCATAAATCTAGTAAAATTGCATAAGTTTGATGTATCTAGTCTAGGAAAATGATATGGGTCTAATAATAATAGTAATCTAATATAAGTAGGATAGAATAGAGGGGAGATCAAGAGTCATTGCACGGGTAGCTGTTCGCTAGTAGTGGCACATTTCGCTACTAGCGGCACTCTGGAAGCTTCACAATTTGCATGAATTCTGGTGAAGCCTCTACTAGCGGCAGTTTTGCTCTTCATCATCTGCTAGTAGCGGCACTTCAAAATTCTTTATTCTCTCTTCTTTGCTTTTCCTTTGATTTCTTCATTCAATCCTCGATATAACCCGGCATTTGACACATATACCACCACTATAATCCGATCATAATACATGAATTTCTCGTATCTTCAAAATAGCTAGAAGCGTCATCAAAAAACACATATATAATCAAACCATGTCAAATCATCGGAAATGCTTCAAATGTCACTATATCGCCCCAAAATTAACTCTCAACACCACAAATACGACGATATATACTCACAATTAGTGTTAAAAATAGCACTTTACAGGGTTGCTTCCATTCGTCTTACTTGAGTCGCCATGAGAGGACCCGTTTGAATTGGACCCTCATGACTTTCTAGTAGAGAAGCTCCGCTTGATGAAGAATTTTATGAAGCGTCGTTCGGTGATGATTTTTGTGAAGCTCCTTCAACGATGATTTTTTTGAAGCTTCATTTGATGATGATTTTTTTTAAGCTTCGTTTAATGATGATTTTTTTTTTCTTTAGCCGTTCACAGTTTACGCTCTTGCGGGCCATGAGCAATTATTTGTTATTTTGGAGGAAATGGCTGCGCTCAAGCTACTTGTTCACTCGAGCTGCCTACGTACTTGCAAAACATGAATAATGTCTTACATGATCAAGCCAACGTAGTTCGATGGAGGAATGGGTGGTATGTTTGGGGGTGTGGCTGCACTCAAGCTACATGTTCACTCGAGCTGCCTACGTACACGCAAAACACAGATGATGTTTTACAAGATCAAGCCGACGTAGTTCATGGGATAACTTTTTGTAGGTTTTGTTTTGTTTTTGTGGGTTTTGTTTTTGTGTTTTTTGTTTTGTTTTTTTGTGTGTTTTTTTGTTTGTTTTGTGTTTTTTTGTTTTTTTTTTTGTGTGCAGTTTATCCTCTTGCTTAGGAGCTTTCATTGCAGTTTAGCTTCTTGCTTAGGAGTCTTACTTTCAGTTTAACCTCTTGCTTAGGAGAGTTTGCAGTTTACCCTCTTGCTTAGGAGAGCTTGCAGTTTATCCTCTTGCTTAGGAGCATACTTGCAGTTTATCCTATTGCTTAGGAGGGCTTGCTTGTTTTTCAAAAGGTAGAAGATGTTTCACCATCGCCCACCCTCATATTGGCACTTGATGGAGATGAGATGTTTTCAACCACTTTACTTTCATGAGATTTTGAAGGCTTTTGTTGATTTGTGAAAATTACAACCCGTTTCTTTGATTAAGGGGTTGCACTTTGTGGACATGACATAGGTCCACCCCGACGCGGCCACGCGCCGGTTTGGGGAGGCGAATGAATCTCCATATGAGATGGTCAAATTGAAATTTAAATCGAAGTAGGAATCGCCACCGAACTTTGTGGGAGTTCGGGCCCGTTCGAACCCACTCTATGTCGTAGTGGGCCGTGTACAAAATACGGCCTATTTCCGATGTCAGAGCTTATTGGGTTCGTCCCTTTGCATTTGATACCGATACCGACATTATCGGATATCGTGTATTGAATGACTCTCGTTGCCAATGGATTCGGACGTCCGGAAACCATGGTTCTGAGTAAGGGGTGAGGGTATGTGTTGGGAAGTTCATTAAGAACACCCAACCCCGCCCTCACTTAGCGGCCTTTACTAAGATATCGTTCGTTTTTGGTGTACACGCGTTAGTTCGACGGTTAAATGATATGCAAAGATTATTTTCCCTAAACATGTGAGAGAAAAAAAAAAGGGTTGCTAAGTCGTTTAATGCATCTTAAACTAATAACGTCAAAGTTATTTTAGCATGTGAAGTTCGTTTTAGTCTAATAAAACAAAAGATGAAAATAAAACGCTACAAACACGAGCAAACGAGTTAGTAACGATTGAATAAATTGAATAAAGATGTAAATACGATAATATGTATGATTTGGAAAAGGTTTATGACACGCGAAAAATACTTGTCGAAATCTGAAAATATATCGAGAAAACCGCTGTTTTATGTGAGAAGACGATGCTGGAAAAATCGGGAAAAAACGAAAAAAAGGTCGCGGCTTACAGCAGCCCGCGCGACTCGCCAGGGAGGGGCGCGACTCGCGCGGGTGGCTATCTCAGATTCGCTTTTCGAAAATTGTTAATTTTGATAAATCGCGTACAAATATGGATTAATTTATACTCGACTTATATTTTCGATATTCGTCGTATTCGATATTCGATTATGAAATCGATATCAAATAGTTAGAATGCATTTAGAAAAGGTTTTGAAAAAAGTTCGTTTTGAACGAAAAAAGAAAAACAAGGATTTGAACGAAAAAAAAATGTTAATTCTCTCCGCGTAAAAATCGGCGAATTTGGTTTAAAAAGATGCAACGATTTTTTAGCATCAACGAGTTTTATTTAATTTAGTTCTTGTTAGATACGATATTCTATTAGAGAATCAATATCGTATTTTAAGAATGTTATAAAAAATAGTTTTTTGTAGTATCGATTATTAGAAATAATGAAAAATATGTGACGAACGACCCATATTAAAAAAAAGACCGACCGACGACACGACCCATAAAAAAACGTGAGAAAGGAAGAGAAGAAAGAGAAGAATCGGGTTTGATTTACACCCTCGGCCTACATGCTTTGTTTTCTCGGATAAGAGCTCGTCGGAAAGTGGTTTAAAATTGGGAGCGTCGAGATGATGTGGGATGAGTTTGGGTGTCGGTTTGGCCGTGTGATGTGGCGGGTTTTGGCCGGCGTGTGGGTCGGATTTGTTGGGTTGATTTTGACGGTATTTCGGTGCTTTTTGAATGTATGTCGGGGTTGATGAATAATTGTAGATGTTCCATGTGTCTTTTGTGTTGTGCAAGGGACTATTTATAGGAGTATTCCCGACCTTGGCTAGGAGAAGTAGTTGGATTGAAACTACCGTTTAGGATAGGAAATGTAGGAAGTCGAGAGGAACGTAAATTCCGTTGCTTGGCGAAGAAGCAATGAATCTCGGCTGGTTGGTGGAGTATTTCGGCCGAGCCAATGCTTGGTCGAGCATCTGATTCGGTTTTCGGATAGAATTCCTACTTGAGATCGAATTCTATCCTTAAACGGATTTGTTTAATATTTTTTGAAGGCTGATTTTTTGTGGTATTGGAGACCGAATCAGCCACGTGAGGTGTCACGGCTGACTCGTGTGTCTCGAGAATATTTTTGACCGGGTTTTGACTCGGTCGCTAAAAGACGGTTTTACCCCTGATGTCGGAATTGACCCAAATTAGTCTTATTTGACTCAAAACGACCCACTGGGCCTGGATTTGAGGTTGGTTTTGTAAGATTTGTACTCCGTAATAAGCCTAAACCAAATGTCCATGATTTCGAGCCCATATCCGAGTCCATTAAAGCATGTTTGCGTCCGATCATCATCGGGTGTTTGGCGGGAACTACTATAGACACCTGGCGGTCAAAATGTGGGTGTCTACAGAGCCCCCACTCTGACAGAGGCTTGGACAAGGCGAAAGTCAGAGTAGCTACCAGGCCAATCGAGAATTAAAACCTGGCAGACTTCCGATCAGGTCGTTTATAGTCCATTAGACTTGCGTGAAGGGCTCGCCGGTCATAAGATAGAAATCATACCTGGATAGATGTCAATAATGTCGCGGGGACTTTGCCTGAAAAGTCCTGGGTGTGTCTGTTTACAGACATATCTCGTCTTGAAGTTGTGTGGGAGCTTGCCTTGTAAGCTCTGGGTGTATCTGCTTGTAGATACATCCCGTCTTGGAATTGCGTGGGAGCTCGCCTTGTAAGCTCTGGGTGTATCTGCTTGTAGATACATCCCGTCTTGGGATCGCGTGGGAGCTTGCCTTGTAAGCTCTGGGTGTATCTTCTTATAGATACATCCCGATTCCTTAGTAGAAATGTTGCCTGATCCTTCCACTGGGGAGTTTTTGAGAATTCTTCGGGAGTCTTGGATGCACCTGTATGCTTATACATAACAATTTGCATGTAATATTTAGGCGAAACACCGACTCACGCTGGGGAAGAAATGATTTTTGATCGATTTTTGGAAAGAAAAATGCTGGAAAAAAAAAAATTGAAAATTTTTGGAAATAAGAATGCTTGGGATGACTTGATTCCTGATCAGATTCTGACACGGATTCCTAAAATCCTCTGGTTAGGCCTGTATGCCTAGATGAAGTACGATAAAAATTCCTATTCCTGTGGTGACTAGGAAAGGGATTTTCTCAAATGGCTAATGAGAATTTGGAGAGAGACATACCGACAGACTCGACTCTGGACACGACAAGATGAGTTGACAGACACGACTTTGACTCTCTAAGGGTTAGACCGTGACTCGGTAGGGAGTGGGCCACCTAAGATGACAAGACTCTTAAGTTGCGCTATTCCGTAGCCTAGGCGAGTGGCAACATGGTCGAATCCTCAGAATGAGACTGTTTCCGTACGACAGGGCTTTGTGGTATCAATGCCGTAGACTGGTGTTCTTTTGAATTTTTTAGTTTCGGGGTATGTTCCCGAAGTAGGTATTGCTTCGTGTCCCTGACAAATTCTCGTCTTCAACTGAGCTGAGTACTAGGACACTCTATAGAAATGAAGCTAGTGTTTGAAAAGTATTTGGATTTTTGTGAGTGGAAGGAAAACTTCTGCCTAAGAGACGCTGATGGGGAGGGATTTGTCGTGAATCCCAACCGTCAAATAAAACCAACTAACCTAACTAGGGTAGCTAGGGTAAGTCGGGTCGAATCCACAGGGACGGGAGGTCGGACTAAGGTACGCTCGGGTCTAGGACTATGTTCGAGACGAGCTATTCTAAGGAGGGGGAGACTAAGGCTTAGCTAGGTCTAAGGCAAGAGAACTATCAAAGGAAACGGGCTAGGATTAGGTCGGGGTCAAAGGGGTAACGGAATGGTCGAGGAAGAACTAGAGGTGAAGGAGGTAGTAGGGTAATCTAGGTAATGCCCGGGCTCTCGCAACTTAGACTCACCTAAAGGTTCCACCTAGAACCCAACTCGGCGATACACAACACAATCGGGGTTACTAGCACGCTATAGGCCTAGGTCGAATCCGGGCTCTCGCAACTTAGACCGACCTAGGGGTCATCCTCACCGGGCTCTCGCAACTTAATGAGGGGACCGAACCCACAAACAACTATCACCCACACAAGAAAAGCAAGAAAAACAAGCATTCGTACATACTTAGTCAATCAAGCATTTCGACAAACATGTGATGTGCATCATACAAGGGGAAACCCAAATCTTCCACCAACATCTCCAACAATCCCTTAATCATCCAATTAACACCCTAATCACCTTACTAACCCTAGAAAGATACTACTCTAACATATCTATACTAAAACTAACACTAAGAAGAGGAATCATCACAAACACCAAAACAAACAAAATGAAACTAACAAGAACTATGAACTACAATCAATAACATCAACAAAGATAAAAACTTTAATGATAGAATAAGAAACAAGAGAAGAGAAAAGAAGATTATACCAAACTAGAAGATGAAAGGAAGAAAGAAACTTGCATAAATGGAAGAACCCAAAACAAACATCCAAGGTTGTCAAGCTTGGTGAAGATCTTGAAGAATTCCCAAATTACAAGCATTAATCTAAGATTAACGATAATCTAAAGACTAATCTACACTAATCTATGCTAATCTATGCTAAAACTATCTAAGGTTTAGTCTAATATGAAGTGCCCCCCCTTTACATAACAAGGGAAGAGTATATATAGGGTTACAAATGGAAGGGACAAGAAAAGAAAGAAAGCGGAGCTGCAGCTGACCCTTCCCGGTCGGGAAGGCTTGGTCCCGATCGGAATGGGCCATCCTTCCCGGTCGGGAAGGTCCTTCCCGATCGGGATGGGCTCACAGTAGCCGTGCTTTATGCTCCCTTCATCCCGAACGAGATGAGGCCATCCCGAACGGGATGGGTCTTTGTAGGCCTCCCTTAAGAGCTCTTTGGTCCCTCCTTGCCTCTCATGGGCTTCTCGTCGATTCTCGGGACTCGGGATCGGGTCTCAGAGGCTCGGGATTGGATCCCGAGGTCTCGGGGTCGATTCCAAGGCATTGAGTCATCGTTCCTCTACTCCGTTGGCTCCAAAATGTGTATGTATCGAGTCGGAATCGCTCCAACTCTTCCAAATCGGTCTCGGGAACCTGAAACGAACTAAAGGAAGCATAAGAAGCCCCTAAACCGCTCTCAAGGAGCGATTCCACAAGGAAAAAGGGACCAAAACACAACAAATAGGCACTACAAACCACACTTATCAGAAGCCCCCAGAATGACAAAGCTAACTGTTGAGAATATGACAGTGTCGTGACCGGAATGATGGGGCTTTTTGAATGTGTGTCAATGTGGGTGGTTGTGCCTCTGTTGAAAGGCTGCCCACGTATTCACGTGTTAGTGAAATCAAACCAAGCCGTAGTTCAGTGTCGAAAGATATATTATGGTGCCTAGTTTATTAGGGCTTGGTGTGTAACTAGCCATAGCGATGGTTAGGCTAGGTGTGCTCCCAATGATGCCTTGATCAAAGGGCTAGAATATTTAGGATGTTGATCCTGTGACTGTGAGCATTCTCCGGGGTAGCCCCCAGAGGTGGTGTGAACTATTTGGGCATGTTCTATGCCGATCGCAAGTTGAATTCCCGTGTTTGGGGTTGGTAACTGGTTTAGATGTTTTTGGAAATGTGGTGCTAGGTCGTAAGTGGCTTTGATGATTCGAAATCTGGAGCTCGATTTTGTGGAGCTAAGGCTTCGAGGGTAAGGTATTGCGATGTGGTAGGAAAGGGGGAAGTCGAGTAAAAATGACTCGGACTTCGATTGGGCAGGTTGATAATGCGGGATCTGGTTTCCATGTCTGGCCCTAAAGGTTAGGGAGTATCCTATGGAGCTTGAATCCTCAAAATTCTGGGCTGTCTCTAGCCTAGGTCTTGAGAAGGTCTTGAGGGTTGTAATGAGGGAAGGCTAAGTGTGGTGCTAGCTGACCGACTTGATTGCTTCTCCCTTATTTGATGGTATGAGTATTGACAATTTTGAATTAACCGTTTTCACCACGGTCATGGGTTTTTGAATATTTTTTGGTTGACCTCTTAGCCCCGGTCATGGGATTCTTAATTTGAGTTGACCATGCCCCGGTCAAAAGGGTTGACCGTATCTGGTCGGGGAATGTTGACAATTCTTTTTGATCATGGCCAGCTCTTTTGTTTTGGCCTTTTGTTTTTCCTTGTACTTTTGATTTTTTTTTGTCCAACTTTTTTTTTGTCGATCAGACTAACACCTATGGTAGGGATTGGTTAGTCTTATTGTATGAGTGTTTATTGTGCGAAGTGGGCTTGCCTCCCGTCATGAACCCAAACTAGGAGACTACCTAGATTTGTCATAGGATTCGATACCGCTCCTACTAAAGGTAGTTATGTGGCTTTCTATGTCAGACATGGAACAGGTAAAGGAAAACACGGGTTCAGTTTCCTGCAGTCGTTATAGATGGGCCTATAATAGTCACGTGCATGTGCTCACAGTGTATGACGGTATTCATCATGTTCTCGGAAACACATAAGGAAAGTATATATGGGAAATAGAATATTGAAAGATGACAGAATGCAAATGACTCTGACTCTGATTTGGAAATGAGAATGTAGGGTATCCTAGACTCGAACTCAGACTTAGACTCGAATCAAATCCGGACGCTCGGTTGGTTTTTTTTTTTTTTGTAAGGTCTTCGACAGGTGCCACGACTCGCCTAAACTCGGTTTTGCGCAAATGAAAGAGAGGGAGTCAAACTAGACGCGACCCGGGGTGACAGAAATGACTAAAATCCTCGGATCGGGAAACCCGGACGTTGACCTAGACCAAGTCACGACCGCGAATTAGACTTAAGCTGCGGAAGAGTGAATCCGAAAATGGGGCGACCGTGTTTGACTGCTCGAGTGGAGGACAGTCCCCCGAGTGAGACTAAAGACTCTGGTAGGACTCAAATGGTGTGACACCTAAGTGGCTCAAAAGTGGGGTACGTGAGACACGTGTAAGACATGACCCTTAGAGCAACCGTGATTGATCGCTCTGCTGAGGGGTAGCCCCCCAATCGGGATCAAAGACTTTGTTAAGACTCGAGTGTGTAAACGGGCTTCCCTTTGTAGGGGTTCATCCTACGTAGGTGGGACGTGCCTTGACAAATAAGGCGGACTGGGATGGGGTAGAAACTCGTGATGTAAGATCGACGGAGCTTCGACGCTATAGACTCTAACAACTTATGACAAGACCCAACACTACTAAATACGGGAAGTCCTAAGAAGAGAAAGCTTTGAAAAGAGGATTTGGATTTGAAAACCGAGCAAAGTCGGATAGGATGGCCCGATTTTTTTAAAAATCGAAAAAAACGTTACCGGGCCGAGATTTTGGATTTTTGAAAAGGTTTGGACAGCATACCGGCTAAAAATAAGCTATTTTCAGTCAAAATCATAAGTCCTAAATTCAGTAGCTTTCCGGGTTTTGAAAAATGGATAATTTTCGAAAAAGATGCAAGTTTTTGAAAACGACAGTTTTTGAAAAGACGAGACATGGATCAAGTAGCACGTAGTCACGAAAACAGTATAATGACGTCATGTATGCTCTTATTCTAAGTCTCGGTCGGTCGAATAGGGTCTATACCAACGACGATAGCTTTCTCGCAAATCAGGACGGTCTTCCTAAGCCGAGTTGGTCTTAGAACCTGCCGTAAAACCCATGCGAGTTCCGCCATCGAAGTCTTTAGTGCGCCCATGTAGGAACGCACCGTGGTATAGTGGGACGTCGGTCACAAGTAACCGGCCCGGGAAAGATTGGGTTATGCATGAACCATTGAACTAAAACGTGTACATTACTATTCGAATGATTTCTTTTCGAGTCTCACCATGAGGATGCCGATGGTAAGTGACTCATCAGTTGATCCCCAGCGGAGTCGCCAAATTGTGGACATGACATAGTTCCACCCCGATGCGGCCACGCACGGGTTTGGGGAGGCGAATGAATCTCCATATGAGATGGTCAAATTGAAATTTAAATCGAAGTAGGAGTCACCACCGAACTTTGAGGGAGTACGGGCCCGTTCGAACCCACTCTATGTCGTAGTGGGCCGTGTACAAAATACGGCCCATTTCCGATGTCAGAGCTTATTGGGTTCGTCCCATTGCATTTGATACCGATATCGACATTATCGGATATCGTGTATTGAATGACTCTCGTTGCCAATCGATTCGGACATCCGAAAACCATGGTTCGGAGTAAGGGGTGAGGGTACGTGTTGGGAAGTTCACTAAGAACACCCAACCCCGCCCGCACTTAGCGGCCTTTACTAAGATATAGTTCGTTTTTGGTGTACACGCGTTAGTTCGACGGTTAAATGATATGCAAAGATTATTTTCCCTAAACATGTGAGAGAAAAAAATGGGTTGCTAAGTCGTTTAATGCATCTTAAACTAATAACGTCAAAGTTATTTTAGCATGTGAAGTTCGTTTTAGTCTAAGAAAACAAAAGATGAAAATAAAACGCTACAAACACGAGCAAACGAGTTAGTAACGATTGAATAAATTGAATAAAGATGTAAATACGATAATATGCATGATTTGGAAAAGGTTTATGACACGCGAAAAATACTTGTCGAAATCTGAAAATATATCGAGAAAACCGCTGTTTTATGTGAGAAGACGATGCTGGAAAAATCGGGAAAAACGAAAAAAAGGCCGCGGCTTACAGCAGCCCGCGCGACTCGCTCGGGAGGGGCGCGACTCGCGCGGGTGGCTATCTCGAATTCGCTTTTCGAAAATTGTTAATTTTGATAAATCGTGTACAAATATGGATTAATTTATACTCGACTTATATTTTCGATATTCGTCGTATTCGATATTCGATTATGAAATCGATATCGAATAGTTAGAATGCATTTAGAAAAGGTTTTGAAAAAAGTTCATTTTGAACGAAAAAAGAAAAAAAAGGATTTGAACGAAAAAAAAATGTTAATTCTCTCCGCGTAAAAATCGTCGAATTTGGTTTAAAAAGATACAACGATTTTTTAGCATCAACGAGTTTTAATTAATTTAGTTCTTGTTAGATACGATATTCGATTAGAGAATCAATATCGTATTTTAAGAACGTTATAAAAAATAGTTTTTTGTAGTATCGATTATTAGAAATAATGAAAAATATGTGACGAACAACCCATATTAAAAAAAAAGACCGACCGACGACACGACCCATAAAAAAACGTGAGAAAGGAAGAGAAGAAAGAGAAGAATCGGGTTTGATTTACACCCTCAGCCTACATGCTTTGTTTTCTCGGATAAGAGCTCGTCGGAAAGTGGTTTAAACTTGGGAGCGTCGAGATGATGTGGGATGAGTTTGGGTGTCGGTTTGGTCGTGTGATGTGGCGGGTTTCGGCCGGCGTGTGGGTCGGATTTGTCGGGTTGATTTTGACGGTATTTCGGTGCTTTTTGGATGTATGTCGGGGTTGATGAATAATTGTTGATGTTCCATGTGTCTTTTGTGTTGTGCAAGGGGCTATTTATAGGAGTATTCCCGACCTTGGCTAGGAGAAGTAGTTGGATTGAAACTACCGTTTAGGATAGGAAATGTAGGAAGTCGAGAGGAACATAATTTCTGTTGCTTGGCGAAGAAGCAATGAATCTCGGCTGGTTGGTGGAGTATTTCGGCCGAGCCAATGCTTGGTCGAGCATCTGATTCGGTTTTCGGATACAATTCCTACCTGAGATCGAATTCTATCCTTAAACGGATTTGTTTAATATTTTTTGAAGCTGATTTTTTGTGGTATTGGAGACCGAATCAGCCACGTGAGGTGTCACGGCTGACTCGCGTGTCTCGAGAATATTTTTGACCGGGTTTTGACTCGGTTGCTAAAAGATGGTTTTACCCCTGGTGTCGGAATCGACCCAAATTAGTCTTATTTGACTCGAAACGACTCACTGGGCCTGGATTTGAGGTTGGTTTAGTAAGATTTGTACTCCGTAATAAGCCTAAACCAAATGTCCATGATTTTGAGCCCATATTCGAGTCCATTAAAGCATGTTTGCGTCCGATCATCATCGGGTGTTTGGCGGGAACTACTATAGACACCCGGCGGTCAAAATGTGGGTGTCTACACACTTGAATGATGTCTACTACCTCCGTACGCTTCATGTTAGAATGGACGAGACTTTGTATATTATTTCTACCTTTCACTTGTTTGACATCTTCATCTGAGGGCGGCACATTACTTGTTCTTGTGGACACCCCTAGGCGACTAAAGACTCCACTTTTAGGCGGATCTAAGCGCTTGAGCATTGATGTTTCTCTACTTGAAGTTGATGGATTGACGAACTTATTATTGCCCCCTTCGCCTGTGCCCAGCTGATTGAAGACGGATAGACAATTCTTCAGAGCAAATTGATGTCTCTCTTTAGTCCCAGCTCTTCCCAACCGATGGAACACAGAAGAACGCGATCTCTTCATGGGTGGGTGTATCCTATGAAAGACTGAGAGTTTCGATGGACGTGCATTACTTTCATTTTCATTGTCTTTGCTTCCCAGGACGGAGATCGCGTTGACACTGACGTGGTTGACAGTCTTTACAGGGAAGAGATTTCTTTCTTTTGGAGGATACGTTCTGTTTCCCCTTCCTTGTTTTCATTAATGATGGACATGCTGTGATTTGAACTTCTTTTGCCCCCTTGATTTCTTGTGCATCGCTGTCTCCCATATCGCAGTTGTTTGATTGGTTGCTACTGCTTCTTCAAGATCCAAGACGATTTTTCCTTCTTTAACAAGCTGGATGATCTTTTCTTTAAGAGTTATGCATTTCTCAAGAGGATGACTGATCAACCTGTGATAGCGAAAGTAATTATGATTGTTCTCCATGTTAGCCTCTTCAAGTCGTTCTGAGTGCGGTAGCTTTATCACATCCTTTTGAGGAGGTCATCCAACATATTTGACACGTCAGAATCATCAAACGGATATTTTTTTCCTAGCAGCTCTTTTAAAGTAGATCTATTCTTGTTGTTGACTGATCTAGAATTTCTTGATGTCTTCGTAGGTATATTGCTGACGTTGACGACCATGGACTTCTTAGATGTCGTGTTGATGCCTTTACTAATCTTCTTACGTTCTTGTCTCTGGGAACGTGTTGCTTTATTTTGCTTGTGGCTGTTGATTGTGATTTCCATGTTATGAGCTCGCGTTGCTAACTCCTGGAAGCTTTTTGGTTTGATCTCATTCAAGATGTAGAGGAGATACCAGTTCATCACGTTGATACACATTTCGACCGCTGAAGTTTCATTCAAACGCTCATTGCATTCAAGACTGAGGGCACGCCAACGGTTGATGAAGTCAATCACGGGCTCATCATCCCACTGTGAAGTGTTTGTCAGCTCGCTCATGCTAACGATGCGCCTGGTGCTCTAAAATCTGTTCAGGAATTTGTCTTCCATACGGGCCCAGCTGTCGATTGATTCGGCTTCCAAATCTGTGTACCAGTCAAAAGCGGTTCCCTTGAGAGAGCGCACAAACTGTTTGACTAGGCGATCACCATCGGTTCCAGCGTTGTTGCATGTCTCCACAAAGTGCGCGATGTGCTGTTTCGGGTTCCCCTTCCCATCGAACTGTTGCAACTTGGGGGGTTGATATCCGGAAGGCATACGCAGGCCATTAATTCTTTTGCTGTAAGGCTTGATATATCTTCCAGTGGAGGGGCCTTCACCGAGTTGAACCTTGATTGCGTCAGCTCAGACTCTGCAACTGCTCCGAGGAGTAAGTACCGGTCTTGTTCTTTGAAGACTTCTCACCATCCTTTTTCTTGTTTGCAGGCTTATCACCATCCTTTTTCTCGTCATCTTCATCCTCCTTTTCGATGTCGCTTTCGTGAATGGTGTCCTTGTCGGTCTCACTGTGCTCATTGGATTTTTTCTTCTCGCGGAAATCGCTCACTTCTTTTAGAAGATCCTCGATCTTCTTGTTCTTCTCTTCATTCTCCTCTTGCATTTTTTCAACAAGCTTGGTCAGATTCAAGACTTGATCTTCAATGCTGGAACCACTAGCTATCATCACCGAAGCGCTGATAGGAGTAGCGGCTTCCTTCTTCTTTGGAGACACCTTGGGCTTGCGAGGGGAGGCGGTGTTGCTCTTTGAGATTTCATCCTTGCGTGAAGGGGAAGAGGCCGCAATTATGGCTTCGGCAGCGGCAGCAATTGGGGCAGCAAAGATCTTACGCGTCCTAGTAGGGACGTGGGCAGCGTGTAAGCTGGCTGCAGCGGCGTCAAGGGTAGTCTTCTTCGCCTTCGCCCTAGTGACCATGTCAGTGGATTGCGTGACAATGCCAGGGGACTGTTGGAGAATGTCAGCGTAGGCCTTTCTGGGGGCGTTGAAGGTGTTGCTTTGTTTGGTAGACATCTTCTTGAGAAGTAGTCTTGGTTGCTTTAGCAGTAGAGATGAGAGGTAGAAATTTTCACGTCGGGTTCACCAAAATTTGTAACGACAAATTTTGTATCGCAGCTAACTAAAATACAAAATAAGGAAACAAATAAATTTTATTAATTATTTATCAAAAGTTCGTGTAAAATCTCTATTGTATCCTCTGATTCTAACGCCGTTTAGGGAACACGTGTGGTTCTTTGCAAAGTTATGGTGTTTCATCACATTTTTGCCCATCTTTTTCTTACTTTTGCTTTTGGGTAACCTCAAAGGTATCTACTGCTTTCTCTTCAACCTTTTTTCTTCTTAATTATGCAATTCATATTTGTTTTAGCTTAAGAATGTGTTTTTTTTCCAACCAATATTTTGTAGCGATCGTTGTACATTCAACCATTTATGAAATTTCTATTTCTCCTCAACGGTAAATGTTTCCTCTATTTTTCTCTCCTTTACGTGAAATCGGTTCCTTACTTTCATATAAGGACCTACTTATTTTCTCCTTCAATGACTAAGGAACTCCTTATATACTACCTCCAAGTTCCTATTATTGTCTCATTCGTTCATTTGTTTTTGGGATGAAATTTAAGAAATGACAAATGAGTGGTTAAAAAAATAAGAAGAAATAAAGAGAGAGAAATGAGAGAGTAATTTTGAATCACGCATTGATGACCTAAAAAAGAAAGTGAGACAAATATCAACTCAACTCAAAAAGAAAAGTGAGACAAAAAAAGGAAATCGGAGGGAGTAGTATATAACTTCTTATGTCACCGTTGCTATTGCCCTAAGACCATCTACATTAGTACGGAGTAATAATTATCTAATTCTCATGCTCCACTTTTCAACTTTTCTGTATCTTACTTGGTCTATCCTTATAAGTTTTCACCCAAAACATCTCACATAACAAGAATTCATTTCTCACCATCTTTCCCACTTTTTCTATATCTAACACTATCTACCTCAATATTTCACTCATTATCATTTAATTAAAGTATTGTATTATTATTAACTTCGAAATTTTATTTTAAGATTAAATTAAAACTAAGCATTATTAAATTAAATTTTTAATGTAATTATCAAGTTAGGTTTGAGTTTGGGTCGAGCGAAGGTAAGTTGGGTCATATCGACTATCGAGTGCTTCTAATGTCGGGTCAATATTTGAGTCAAGTTAGGTTTGGGTCGGGTCATTATCGGGTCAATCGATATGTGGAGTCATTATCAAGTCTAGTTAATACGTAGTACTCCTTGCCAATATTTTCTCAATGTTATTGACCATTATTTGATTTAATTAATTTGTTATTGTGTCAAAGCTAATAAGCTATATATACATTTGAATCAATCTTTAAGATTAACGATTGTCCAATCGTTAATTTTATTGGGTCCCATTCAAATCCGATCGGGTTAGGTTCGAATTTGGTTTGCCAATCATCGGATTTGTAACGACAAATTTTGTATCGCAGCTAACTGAAATACAAAACAAGGAAACAAATAAATTTAATTAATTATTTACCAAAAGTTCGTGTACAATCTCTAATGTATCCTCTGATTCTAACGCCATTTAGGGAACACGTGTACGCGGTACACGTGAGGGACGCGTGCGTAGCTGACTTGTACTGCTCCGCGCGCGGTGTAGCTTGATATTCTTGAGAGGGTCGCCTGGACTTGAATCTCTCTTGAATGTTTTAATTTGTCTTGGATCTTCTGAGCAGGCGGCACGATTTGTTGGGCTTGTGGACGGCTTGCGACGGATTTGATGGAGAGTCTTGTAGCGACTTGTGTCTTTTTCTCTCTGGATCCTTTGCTTCAGAATTTTTCAATTGCCTTCAAATGAATGAGAAGGGCTCTATTTATAGAGTTTTGGTTCTCCTTGGTGGACTTTGTAGTCACAGGCCCATTTATGGGTTTATTAGTGACATTGGCCCAATTTGTCTTATTTTCGGGTTTAATGATCCAAATCAACAAATTTGTAATCCGGATCGACCCATATTTCATTTACTCGGGGCAAAATAATTAAATTGAGTAAAAATTTTGCATTAACTCAAAATAATTAATTAATTTAATTTATTCGGCACTTTAATAAATTTTTAGTGCCTACAGGATTATATTGACCAACGGGTCACAAACGACTCGAGTTGGGTTGGTTTGGGTCCCTACATTTTCGGGTAAGTCAAGAGCTGTTTGTCGGGTCAGCTTTTGTCAACTCTAGTGATAACCACTAAAACAGGTCTGATTATAACCTGTAAATAACTAAATAATACTCCCTCCTTTTCACTAAGTTCTTCTTCATTTCTTTTTTGGGTATATTCTCTAAGATCTTCCTCTTTCTTTTTTGATACAAAATACATGGTTAATATTAATCCAACTTTTATCACACTCAATCTAAACAACATATTCTCTCTTCCTAAAACTTTGAACACAAAAGTGTAGAAAGAGGATAGTGAAAAGGAGGGAGTAAATGCATTCATATTTGGGTTAATTAATTAACAACTGCATTTTATCTAATTATAAACTAACGATACTAATCACGTACAACTATAATAATAAACGACGTTTCGCAATTAAATACGTAAGCATTTTCAGTTTTATATAAAATAATATTTTAATAAAAAAATAACTAAACCACTGCAAAAGTTGGCTCGCCAATTCTCGCTCAACCGAGAATCTCGAGTCTTCTTTCCTATACATCAACTTTCAAATCATTTTTTAATATTAATTTACCTACTTTCTAATTCTCGGGCTCGGATGAAAGTGTATATATATAGGCAGGCAGACAGACAAACGAACCATGTGAGAACCATCAACTTGATGAGAACTCCATTAAATTATTATTTTTTTTCAAAATATAATGACGTATTTGAATTCGTCGTATAATTTAATGGTTGGGTAACATTTTTCGGTAAAAAAAAATCTTGTCTAGTGACGGAAACGGAAACATATAATTTTAGTGTACCTAATACTCGTTTCAGTGTATCTAATTTTTTTGAGGTATCTTATTGCACTTTCAGTGCACCTAAATTGCATTTCAGTGTCTCTTTTCAATTTTTCGTGAATAAATAATAATTTTTCATAATATTTTTAATACAATATGATTAGTTACGCCTAATAAAGTATTTGAATAAATGAAGTTAAGGGTAAATTAGTCATCTAAACTTTCAAAAAAAATTAATTGAGTTTTTATTGAGGTTCTCAACAAGTGGTGTGTTGGGGTTTTAATTACCTCGCAAGCGCACGATTATATCGTTCACTAAAAAGGGTCGGTCCACAAGGAGTGTAGTGATTCCTAATTGCTTCAATTATAAATGTTTATCTAAGTCGATAGAAATGATTGATGATAGACTAAAACTAGATGAATAAATGTTAACTAAGATAAGAAAAGACAAAAAGAAAAATAAAACTAAAATAAGATAAATTGATAACTAGAGGAATAACGATTTATCAAGAATAAAAAGGAGTAGGGAACGATGTCGCTTCAATCCACCTAAATCGCACCAAAGTATATCGAGTATCGAAAGAATCGGGACTAAGGGCGAAGTTGTATGCGTCTAGGTAGGCCACCTCCCTCCCGGGTTCGTGTCCGGCTTAATTTCCCGTTTACCTCCCTCCCGGGTTCGTAAGACGGAATCCTAAAGTCAAATCTGAGGGTCACTCCCGTGATAAACCCCAAACCGACTCAAGTTAAAAAGGTACGCATACTAGTGTGGAGGATACCATGCTAGACACCACTCCCGTGTTCGATCTAGTACGGTAAGGCAAGATAAAAGGGTCAAACCGGTTACCCATCCTAATCGACTCCCATCGATGACCAAGGGATTAGGACCGTCTCAAACCCCTAAACCAAGATAATCCAAAATCCTCAACACCACTTCACCCAATTCAATCAATACAAAACATACAAGAGGCACAATTTAGGTGAATTTAGGCTTCATCGACCCCTAGTGGGTGACTACTAACTAATCATGACTAAATTAGTAGAATTAAACATAAAGGTGGAATCTTTAACTATGGACATTGATATAAATTGAATTTTACTACTAATTGTGCAAAAGTGGCTAACTCGGGGAATTCTAATTGGGGATTTCTAAGGCTAACATGAAATTCATAAACATGAACAAAGTGAGAGAAAACTAGATTAATTGAAAACTAGAGTAACATACAAAGAAGAAGAAAGACTAAGATGAACTAACAAGAACTAACAAGTAAAGCTAAGAACTTGGAGAAACAATAAAGAAAAACAAAACTAGAGTAAAAATTAGAGATTACCAAAGATGAAGAGACAAGGAAGATAATAATAAAAGAAAATAATATATAAAGCTTGAATCTTGAATAAGGAAGATGAAGATCTTCAAAGGAAATTACAACTTCTCTCTAAAAACCCAAGGAATTCAAAATAGAATTAGAAATAATGAGTAAAGCTTAGAGGCAAAAATCAGAAATTAGGTATTTATATGTTGGAATTAGGTTACATAGAAAATCGGTCGAAAACGGAGAAATAACAAAATCGGAGCTGCGCACAAAACGTGCGTTACGCACGGTGAGAATCGCACGGTCATGTCGTGCCTGTAAGAGTTACGCACGGCTGACTGTGCTTAACTCTTCCTATGCCCATTTTCTCGTTTCTTGATCTTCTATACACTTGTTTAGGCTCGAACTCGGCCCACGTGCTTCCTTTTACTCCGGCATGCTCGGGTTTCATCGTTTTCGACATGGAAATGCCTAAAAACGAACAACAAACGCAAAAACCCGTGTAATACAAGATAGGCGAAATGAGTCAAAATGCCTAAGAAAATACGATTAATCGAGGCTAAATAAACGTCAAAAGGGTGTAGAAATACGGTCAATAACGGAGTTATCACGGTGGTTATCACCGGATCTTGACTCTCTCTTTACATATATAATTATATATTAAAGGAATAAGGGGACTTCAATTAAAGGAATAACGTCGGTGACGTGGTTGTCGCCGGTGACATTATGGTGGTCGTCGGTGACGTGGTGGCCGGCGCATGGATGGTGGTGGCAGCAGTAGTGTTGAGTGGGGGTGATGGATGGTGTTGGGGATAAGGTAAGAGAGAGAATTGAGTTTTTCTTTTTAAAAAAATAAATAAACATAGTAGCATCTCAACTATCCATCTCAAGTGGATCCAAGGGCTAACAACAATACTTAAAGACTTATAAATACCTTTTAAAAAGAGACAATCACATGGTACGGTAGCAAACAGTGCATCCACCGCTGACTTGGCAGCGTTTATGCACTCTTTTGATTACGTGGCAGACTAATATGTATGGAACCTGTCAAACGGGTCCAACGAGTTGAGTCACACGGCCCGGGTCAAAATATGGGTTAGATCAAATATGATTCGGGTTATACAGGTAAATTAAAGTGTCGGGTTAAGGTCAGAAGTTATTTCAAACGCCTATATTTTTGAGCAACTTTATAAGTACAAGAAAAATAATTTTAATATTAATTTTTACCACAGTTTTTAACATAAATTTATTACAATAACATATTTATAATAATGTTATATACGCTGATAATAGTGAATTATTCTCTCCCATCCATTCAATTCTTTATCTAGACCCACCAAAAGAATTGAATGGATGAGAGGGAGTATGTATTATTCATTATATTTTTTTATAAGAGATTCTTATGGATTTTTGAACATACACTACATTTCACCTATAAAAAAAAGTTTTTTTCCGGTCATTTTTTCATCTACGGACAGTATGACAGATGTGTGAATTTCACCGGTTTAATGTATTGAGATGGTTTTTTATGTAAAAATCTATCCTATTATTTTATTAATAAATGTATTATCAATCGTCTAAAAATGTGTGACTGATTATTATTTTACTGACTATAATTTCATATGATAGTATGACCACGTCCTTTCAGTTTTTTTAGTTAATCAGTATGATAATGAGCATACATAATTGATAGTACTACAAATATTTTATATATATATATATATAATACAACTATAAAACCAATCCGTGAATTTTGGTAAAACTAGTCTTCTAATTAAAGAGGCTGCACTTAGTAGTTAGTGTTAGTCGCGACAAAGATCGGGCAGGAAGCAGAACCGAGCAGCAGTGACAGCGACTGACCGAGAAGGTAACACCAAAAGGCACCAAACCGAGGAGTGATGGTAGGGAATTGTCGTCGCCTAACCAACAAATAGAGTCCAACTACTCCTAGTGGGTATCTAGAGTAAGTCGGGTCGTGTCCACGGAGACGGTATTGTAGAGTCTAGACTAGGTCTACCTAAAAACAAGACTAGGCTACCAAAACGACACAAAGAGAACGATAATTGGTAAACTATGATGGTTGAGGAGGATGAGAATGGACTAACAATGAACTAACTATGATATAAGCTAAATGAAGTAACTAGAGACAAACTAAACAGTTGATAAGTGTCATTTGTAGTGCCTAATTTGTAGTGTTTTGGTCCCGTTTTCCTTGTAAAATCGCTCCTTGGGAGCGGTTTAGGGGCTTCTTATGCTTCCTTTAGTTCGTTTCAGGTTCCCGAGACCGATTTGGAAGAGTTGGAGCGATTCCGACTCTATACATACACATTTTGGAGCCAACGAAGCTAAGGAACGATCACTCGATGCCTTGGAGTCGACCCCGAGACCTTGGGACCCAATCCCGAGCCTCCGAGACCCGATCCCGAGTCTCGAGAATCGATGGAAGCCCATGTGAATTAAGGAGGGACCAAAAAGTTCGTATTGGAGGCCTACAAGGCTCATCCCGGACGGGTGTGGACTCATCCCGTCCGGGATGAAGGAGCAATTGAAGGAGCTGCTGTATGTGGCTCGTCCCGATCGGGAAGGTGGCGTCCCGACCGGGACAGACCTCGTCCCGACCGGGACCACCCCGTCTCGGCTGGGACGGGCCACTGCTACTCCGCTTTGTTTCTTTTCTCCTCCCTTTCATTTGTAACCATATATATACTCTTCCCTTGTTATGTTAAGCGGAGGTCAGAGATTAGAGACAAAACCCTAGATTAGATTAGCTTAGATTAGTGTAGATTAGTCCTTAGATTATCGTTAATCCTAGATTAATACTTGTAATTTGGGAATTCTTCAAGATCTCCATTCAAGCTTGACAAACTTGGATGTTTGTTTTGGGTTCTTCCATTTATGCAAGTTTCTTTCTTCCTTTCTTCTCTAGTATGGTATAATCTTCTTTTCTCTTCTCCTAATCTTTGTTTTATCATTCAAGTTTGATTCTTTAGTTCTTGTTTAGTATTTTGTTCATTGTTAGATTAGTTTCTTCATGTTTGTTTTGATTGTTGTGTTGATCCATCTTGTTAGTGTTAGTTTTAGATTAGATATGTTAGAGTAGACTCTTGCTAGGGTTAGTAGGGTGATTAGGGTGTTAATTGGATGATTAAGGGATTGTTGGAGATGTTGGTGGAAGATTTGGGTTTCCTCTTGTATGATGCACATCACATGTTTGTCGAAATGCTCGATTGACTAAGTATGTACGAATGCTTATTTTTCTTGCTTTTCTTGTGTGGGTGATAGTTGTTTGTGGGTTCGGTCCCCACATTAAGTTGCGAGAGCCCGGTGAGGACGACCCCTAGGTCGGTCTAAGTTGCGAGAGCCCGATTCGACCTAGGCCTATAGCGTGCTAGCACCCCGTTTGTGTTGTGTATCGCCGAGTTGGGTTTTAGGTGGAACCTCTAGGTGAGTCTAAGTTGCGAGAGCCCGGGAATTACCTAGATTACCCTACTACCTCCTTCACCTCTAGTTCTTCCTCGACCATTCCGTTACCCCCTTTGACCCCGACCTAATCCTAGCCCCTTTTCCTTTGATAGTTCTCTTGCTTTAGACCTAGCTTAGCCTTAGTCTCCCCCTCCTTAGAATAGTTTGTCTCGAATTTAGTCCTTGACCGTAGCATACCCTAGTCCGACCTCCCGTCCCTGTGGATTCGACCCGACTTACCCTAGCTACCCACTAGGTTTGCCGGTTAGTATTTGACGGTTGGGATTCCACGACAAATCCCTCCCATCAAATTGGCGCCGTTGCCGGGGACGGTGTAGTTTAGACTTTTGTTTGCTTAGTTGTTGACTTTGTTCTTGATCTTTGTGTTTTCTTCTCCTTGTGTATCTCCGTTTTTTCTTCTTGTGTGCTATTCTCTCTTCCTAGTGCCTCAAAAGCACTAGGATATTAACGTTTGCTCAAGTGCTTCTAGCTCATCCTAGGTACCAAAGCAACGTTATGGACATGGCTCGTCCAAGCTACCATCAATCATCACGGGACAACTTTGGGGCAAATGGCCAAGTCCCGAGATTTCACCAACCATATCAACCTCATCAACAATCTTATGAACGCCCTCCTTATGGTTACCAAGAAAGTTGTCAAGGATCATTCCAACATCCTAACAACTACCAAACACCCTCACATAGCCAACAACCACAAGATCCCAACTTTGAGACTTGTCAAATTGTCTCAATTGCTTAAGAGTCAACATGAGGCGATAGCTCTATTGCAAAAGACTCAACAAGTGATGATGACTCACATGCAAGGGATTGAAAGGGAGCTCAAGGCCCAAATAGGGGTGCAAGATGCTCGCATCAATGCACTCATGGCTCATATCACGATGTTGGCCACTCGAGCTCCACAACATGTTGAGGAAGGTTCATTTGGGCATGAAGGTCGGGTGTCTCCACAAGAAAGTCAACCCAACCTTGAAGCTACAAATGAAGAAGAGAGGATCGATCAAGTGACCATTGTTGAGTGTTGCTTGGGTGGTGAAGATAGGGGAAGAATAGAGGGAGTTGAGGCTTCAAGGGCCGACAATGAGGAGGGGAGTGAACATGATTCTCAAGATAACTCTTGGGGAGCCGATGTATTGGCCATCAAATTGGATTTGTTCGATTTTCTTCGTGATGAACCGGATCTTGACAATCCAAGGCCAAGTGAAGACAATGCTCCTCTAGGCCAATTAGACAAGGTGAGTGAAAAGGAGCGCAATACTTGGGAAAAAGAAGTAGATGCCTTGGAACTTGCCTTGAATGGGAAATTGGAGGATCCTAAAGCCTCCAATGAAGAAAACATGATGCCTTCTCCTCCTCTACCGCAATCGATGTCTAGCCCTTTGTCTTGTGAGACGGTTGGTGAAGAGAATCCTTGTCGGGCGGTGGAAAAGAGTTCCACTCTCGACCCCGTAGAAGAAGCGACACCCCTTGGGTGTGATCTCCCGCATCATATTGCCGAGCTTGACTCTAGACCACTATACCTACCGGATGGTCATAAGAGTCGTAGCTATGTTGGTTTGGAAGACCCGGAAGATCACGAGAACCCCGAGCATGAAGATGATCGCTTCTCACCTCCGACTTGGAAACTTTTGAAAGTGGCTAGGCTTGGCCATGTGAGCTTCAATGAAGATGTTGCTAGGGCATTTGACTTGCTCCTTCGAGCTCTTGATGGCTATGGAGGTGTAGTTGGTGAGAGTACATTATTGTAAATATCTCTTTTTCTTTTCTTTTGTGCTTGTATTTGTATTTATGTTTGTTTGTATAGTTTGGTTTCTAGGATTTGTTAGCCTTTGTGGAACTCTTGTTCATTTGGATTGTTGATGAGCGATGTGAGGGAGGGGATTCTAATGATTATTGTGAAGTTGTGTAGGATGATTGATGTTTGAAGGTGATTATATGAGTTTTGGAGGTGAATGCTTGAAGCGGTCTTGGGAGCGGTTCTATTATTGATTTTTGGGAGCTTTGATGAAGCTATGAGCTTAGGTGAAAATTTGAAAATCAAGAGAAGCTCCATGTACGTCTCCTATGATTAGCATCAAGTATTTCGTGCTCGGTCTTCTATTTTTCCATCAAGTCTCGGCTCGGTGGGATTTTTATTGGATAACGGGAACTAGATGGTTTTTTTTTAGCTTGCAATAAGCTTTTGGGAACGGGATTCGGATCCCGAGTTATTATTTGTGGATTGGGAGGAAGGCTAGGTGAGTTCTTCTTGAAAGGAGGCTTCAAGGGGCATCCCGGGCGAGAACGGGTTTTATTTGGGCAAGAAGAGGTGCCATCTCGGGCGGAATGACAGCTCGTCCCGAGCGAGACGAGCCAATCCCGATCGGGTTGAAGCGGCACAAAACTGCTGCTACTGGAGTGCCGTCCCGGGCGAGACGAGCTCGTCCCGGGCGAGACGAGCTCGTCCCGGGCGAGACGAAGACCCGTCCCTGTCGGGACGAACCCTTCTCGGCCGAGGCGGGTTGTGAACAGCAGCATTCTTTTTTCCTTGCAGCCCGAACCCACCCAACATCATTAGCCCGCCCCGCCCCATGGTTCCCTCTCACATATCAACCCAACCCAACCCAACCCATTCTCATATCATACTAACTCATCTTCAACCTCCTTCATCTTCATAACACAAAATAAACCCCAATTCCAAAACCCCCAAAACACCATAAATATACAAATACTCCACCAAATCTCATCAAATCACTTCCAAAACCACCCAAAATCAGTTTCTATCATATTAATACCTATCCTAGACCAATTTTCTACCATTTAAATCACCAAAAACGGAAAAAAATCGAGTTTTTATCACCATTTTTTCCAAAATCCGAGTTTGGGGTTTTGGTTTCAAACTCGATTTAGCTTGTTGGAGTTGGTCTTGGAAGCTTATTAAACCATTATTAAGCTTCTATTGTGTGTTTTTGTGGGTTCTAGTTAGTATTTTTGGGTAAAATCCGAGTTTGGGTGTTCACCATTTTTGAAGCTTCTTCACCATTAATGGCTCCAAAGAAAAGAGGGAATGTGGTAGCTAGCAAGAAAAGGAAGAGTGCTTCCACTTCTAGAGCCGAAATCGAGCCCGAGGTCGAGATTGAAGAGCCGGAAATTCCTTGCCATCCGGATTTTCCTACTCTTATCTTTGGTTCGGAATGGCAAAAGGAGCAATTCTACAAGCTTCTTGGTAAGCCTCTTGAGCCAACTCGTTTTATTTGTAAAATCATACTTAGGAAGCTTGGCATCCTTGAGCAATGTAGACAATTGTTTGTGGGTATGGGGTTGGAAATGTTATTTAACATGCATGAGCGGACCTACAAGCAACTCACCCTTGAGTTCTTTAGTAGTTTTGTTCTAAATACTAGAGTTGATCCACCCCGGGTTGCTTTTCGGGTGAACAATGGTGACTACAATTATACCCTCCCCGAGTTTGGTGATATTTTTGGTCTTCCCCTAGCTTCTAATTGTGACCCACCCGCCGGTTTTAGTGAAATTGATGTTTGGAAGAGTATAACCGGTCTAAGCCTTGTCGACTATCGACGGTTGTCTAGCCGTCATGTCCACCACCCAGTTTTGCGTTTTTGGCATCGATTAATTGCGGGTACGATATTTGAGAGAACCGAAATGAGCTCTTTCACGCAACAAGAATTAAACATACTCGGGGCCTATTTAAATCTTAAGAGTCAACCTAGGTTCACCCCCGACCTTTCCCTTGCTTTGGCAAAACATTTCCATAAGATAAGTAAGGCGGGGAAGAATGTGAGTGAGATTGTTCTCGGGGGGCTTATAACACACATAGCTAAGGCGGTAGATGAGAATTTTAGCGAGGATGACTTGATCCCCGTACCGGGGGATACTACCATAGATGAGGACCGTTTGACTAGGTTCCATAAATGGATCGCCTATGAGAGGGAACACAAGAGGTATCAATGGTTTACCTCGGGTCGGCCACACTTCACTTTTCCATGCCCTACGCTTCCGACCCTTGTGCCTTTGCGACATTCCCTAGTCCCGATCCTAGTGCCTAATCTTCTAATGCCCGGTGCAGGAGGTGACCCCGGTGCCTCTGCCTCCCTTAGTCTGCATACACATGCTAGTGTGAGGCCTCGACAGCAACCAACCCAACAACAACGACAGAAAGCTACCCGACCACCCCCCTTTTACCCTACGCCCCCGGCGTATGTGTACGTTCCTCCGTACACCCCCTACACTCCATTTGCCTACCCTCAGCCCTCGGCCGATGCATCCATGGCCGCGATGCTTAGTGCTCTACATCTAGGGCAATATGAGCAGAGGAGGGATGATTATTATGCTCAATACCCCGGTTATCATCTTTTGGCTCAACAGGGGTATATTGATCCACGTGGCAACCTTCCGTCATGGTATAGACCCGAGTATTTCCCTAACCACGGTAATTCTAGTGGTAGTGGTGCCATGATGGATGATGAGGAGTACGAGGCCGAGGATGCCTTCGATATAAATACGGGGATGGGTAATCAGGAAGCCGGTGAAGAAGATGAAGATGGAAATGATGATGATGATGATGGCAACAATGTAAGTGAGCAAGGGGATGACGACGAGCATGGTGATGGCTTTGATTAGTGAAGCGATGGAGATGCGTTAGTTGCTAACCTCTGGTATGGCATCTTTCTATTCTTTTCCGCTTTTGATGCTCGTCTATTTTCTTTCCCCTTGTTATGAGTATTTTGTTGGCCCTCGGGGCCTTTGTGGTGATCGCTCCCGATTCTCGATGACGTGATTACATCGAGAATCATTTGAAAAATCCAAATTTACAAGTCTTTCTTTTTCTTCCTTTATTTTATTTCTCTTTTAGTTAGAATTAGTCGGATTTAGGCGGAATCCGGGCTAGGTGACTTGATTATACCTAGCCCTCCCCTCCCATTTCCTTTTATTTCTTTCTTATTATTTCTTCCCCCTTCCATATCTTTTCTCGTCTCGGCCCATGGTGACTTGACTACACCCCGGCCGGACACATTCTACCCCTTTTCTTCACTTTATTCTTTGTTATTTAGCTTTATTTTCGTAGTTTCTTTTCCTTTTCTTTTGTCTCTCCGCACACTACGATTGAGCATATGAGGACATTGCTCGATTTAAGTGTGGGGGAGCGATATTCTAGTATAGTTAGTTTTATTTTCTTAGTTTTTCGAAAAAATCTTGAAAAATCCCTAAAAATTTGAAAAATTTCACAAAAATCAAAAAGATTTTCCTTTTGTGTGTTTTTATTTGGTGTCGTTGTGTCGTATTTTTTTTTGTTATGCGTGTTTGCCCTCTTTTCCTTATAGGTTGCTTGAATCATCGCTAATTTTGGAGAGCTTTCATGATGTCCAGTAACATCTTCTATCCCTTTTCCTTCTTTGTCTCTTGCGGAGTTTGAAGGAGATTGTGATGTGGTGTGCTCGGGTGGAGCTTGTACATACTTGCGGTTGATTTGGTGATTTGTTTGGAAGCTAGGGGTGGTGTTTGTGTTATGTAAGTGTTCATTTTGTGTTGTTCTTGTTTTGTTGCTTTTGTTTCTTTTTCTTTCGTTTTCGTTGAGTCTTTGTTTTGTGTTTTGTTGTGTGTCTTGTGTGTAAATGGTTTTCGAAAACCCGGTTTAGAGGCTAGTGTGTGAGTGTGCACTTTCCCTTCCTAGTAGTGTAAATCGAGTCTTGGACTTTAATCTAGTAGAATGACCCTTAAATCAATGATTTCGTTGGTCCTTTACCTTGAGTCCACCTAGCTTACTAGGGATTTACTACGGGATTTGCATTTTGACCATTATGACCACCCACGGTGTGAAAAGGCCTTGGTTACCGAGTCTCGTCCCCTAGGTGACCGTGTTTAGGATTGTTTTGATTAGTCCAAGTTCTCCATTTTTTGTGGGTTTGAAGGGGAATCGCGACCCCCGACTCACCCATTACCCTACCTCCTACACATATCCACACAATAACTTGCAATTTGTTGATTCTCTCTTTCTTAATTGTCAAGAAATGCCAAAAAGCCAAATCTTGCCAAAAAAATGGGCTAAGAAAAGAAAAAGAAAAAAATGAAAGAAAGAAAAGAATGAAGAAAAAGAAAAGGTACAAAAGCCAAAAAGAAAATAGAAAAGAGGAAAAAGAATGGCATGGCAAAACAAAGAAAAAAAATGCAAAAGGAAAGGAGAAAATGCCAAAAGAAAACTCGACTCACAAAAATAACCCCTACCTCTCAAAATAAGCCTTTTTCCATCTTTTGCCGTGAAGAGCCTACCAAAGGACCGAGTCCCGAGGAAGGATGATAGCGGCATTAGTCGGTCTTCCCTCATTTTGCATATTTCCACCTTTTTACTTGGACTAGTTAGGCGGTTTTAGACACGGGACGACCCTCTTGGCTCACGCTAAAGGGGGCGAGGTCTCACTTACCTACAGTGTCGACTAACACCGTGGTTCTTCACCTTTCCACTCCGCCGATCGTCCCGTAGTACGTTTTTAGAAAGTTAGGAGGACCTAGGTAAGTTTCCAACGTTTTTATTGCTTTATCGTCATACTATTAGGGTTTAGTTCACCTTGGTTTGTATTGCTAGCTTGGGAACATTGTCACTTACCTCGAGTCCTAAACCGGTGTTTTATTCACCGCTTTTTGAGGGAAGCGGTATTTGTTTTTCTTTTGGGTGCAACCGATTATGTGTTTGTTTGTGTGTTTGTTTGTTTGTGCGTTTGGTGTCCGGTTCCATCCACGATTTTGTCGCAAGACCCAACTTGCCTTGCGGAGTACACTTGTCCTCTAAGTGTACTCGCGTGAGTTGAAGGGGCGTAGGGTGCGCTAATACCCACTCGGTTAGTTTAGTAGTAGTTTGTGCTTACTCGAGGGCGAGTAATGGTTAAGTGTGGGGGAGTTGATAAGTGTCATTTGTAGTGCCTAATTTGTAGTGTTTTGGTCCCGTTTTCCTTGTAGAATCGCTCTTTGGGAGCGGTTTAGGGGCTTCTTATGCTTCCTTTAGTTCGTTTCAGGTTCCCGAGACCGATTTGGAAGAGTTGGAGCGATTCCGACTCTATACATACACATTTTGGAGACAACGAAGCTAAGGAACGATCACTCGATGCCTTGGAGTCGACCCAGAGACCTTGGGACCCAATCCCGAGCCTGCGAGACCCGATCCCGAGTCCCGAGAATCGATGGGAAGCCCATGTGAAGCAAGGAGGGACCACAAAAGTTCGTATTGGAGGCCTACAAGGCTCATCCCGGACGGGTGTGGCCTCATCCCGTCTAGGATGAAGGAACAATTGAAGGAGCTGCTGTCTGTGGTTCGTCCTGATCGGGAAGGTGGCGTCCCGACCGGGACCAACCTCGTCCCGACCGGGACCACCCCGTCTCGGCCGGGACGGGCCACTGCTACTCCGCTTTGTTTCTTTTCTCCTCCATTTCATTTGTTACCATATATATACTCTTCCCTTGTTATGTTAAGCGAAGGTCAGAGATTAGAGACAAAACCCTAGATTAGATTAGCTTAGATTAGTGTAGATTAGTCCTTAGATTATCGTTAATCCTAGATTAATACTTGTAATTTGGGAATTCTTCAAGATCTCCATTCAAGCTTGACAAACTTGGATGTTTGTTTTGGGTTCTTCCATTTATGCAAGTTTCTTTCTTCCTTTCTTCTCTAGTATGGTATAATCTTCTTTTCTCTTCTCCTAATCTTTGTTTTATCATTCAAGTTTGATTCTTTAGTTCTTGTTTAGTGTTTTGTTCATTGTTAGATTAGTTTCTTCATGTTTGTTTTGATTGGTGTGTTGATCCATCTTGTTAGTGTTAGTTTTAGATTAGATATGTTAGAGTAGACTCTTGCTAGGGTTAGTAGGGTGATTAGGGTGTTAATTGGATGATTAAGGGATTGTTGAAGATGTTGGTGGAAGATTTGGGTTTCCTCTTGTATGATGCACATCACATGTTTGTCGAAATGCTCGATTGACTAAGTATGTACGAATGCTTGTTTTTCTTGCTTTTCTTGTGTGGGTGATAGTTGTTTGTGGGTTCGGTCCCCACATTAAGTTGCGAGAGCCCGGTGAGGACAACCCCTAGGTCGGTCTAAGTTGCGAGAGCCCGGATTCGACCTAGGCCTATAGCGTGCTAGCACCCTGTTTGTGTTGTGTATCGCCGAGTTGGGTTTTAGGTGGAACCTCTAGGTGAGTCTAAGTTGCGAGAGCCCGGGCATTACCTAGATTACCCTACTACCTCCTTCACCTCTAGTTCTTCCTCGACCATTCTGTTACCCCCTTTGACCCCGACCTAATCCTAGCCCCTTTTCCTTTGATAGTTCTCTTGCTTTAGACCTAGCTTAGCCTTAGTCTCCCCCTCCTTAGAATAGTTTGTCTCGAACTTAGTCCTTGACCGTAGCATACCCTAGTCCGACCTCCCGTCCCTGTGGATTCGACCCGACTTACCCTATCTACCCACTAGGTTTGCCGGTTAGTATTTGACGGTTGGGATTCCACGACAAATCCCTCCCATCAACAATGAAACTAGAGAAATGATAACTAACTAGAAGGATGAATCAATAAGAAAGAGAGTAGGGTTAGGTCGGGTTCTTAAGTGTAGTAGGGTAATTGGGTGATTGAGGGTGTAGGTGTCTCCAAATTGCTAGAGTCGGTTTGCGCTCTCGCGTCAAAACCTAGGTCAAGGTCGGTTCGCGCTCTCGCGTCAAAACCCAAGTCCGCACTCTCGTGTCTAAGACTATACCCGACACAATCACACATTAGTCAAACAATGAGAAGATGAGAACAAATATGGGAAGCATTGGCCACTACTACCCACACAAGCAATTCAACAAACACATAGAGTGCCCAATATGTGACTAGCAATAAAAGATTCACCTTTACCCCTAAACAAACCCTAATCACCCATAATCCACACCTAATCCCCCTACTAACCCCACAAGGGAACTACTCACACATTATGAAACTAACAATAACAATGATAGGAGAAACAGACATAAACATCCAAACATTCATAATGAACAAACAATAACAATCAACACTATGTAAAGATACAAACTTGAATAAATAAACAAAGTACAAGAGTAAAGAGATTATACCAACAACAAGATGATGAAAAAGATGTGAACTTGCATAAATAAGAAACCCAAACAATCTCCAAGGTTGTCAAGCTTGGAAGAGTCTTCAAGAATCTTCTTAATACAAGACTAATTAAACTAGATTAACAAAGATTAACTAAGGATTAAAGAAAGATTTAAACTAATGAGAGGAATACTAATCTAGGGTTTGAATGCTTAAGAGAGGCCTAAGAGAGTCTAGGGTAATGTAAGATAGTTAAACAATACAAGGGAGGAGTATTTATAAGGTTACAAGAATGAAGGAGGAGAAAAGAAGTCACGCGGGCTGTATCTGCTCCTTCCCGGTCGGGAAGGAATGGTTCCGGTCGGGAAGCCATCCTTCCCGGTCGGGAAGCCCCCTTCCCGGTCGGGAAGGGCTCAAGACAGCAGCAGTTCCATTTGCACACTCCTTCCCGGTCGGGAAGGCATTATCCCGCCCGGGAAGGACCTTGTAGGCCTCCATTATAATCTTTTTGGTCCCTCCTTGCTTCTCATGGGCTTCCTATCGATTCTCTGAAGGAATATGTCCTAAGACATTTCCAGCAATTAGTAAATATAATCTAGGATATTATTATGGAGATAATCGTTATGTATTATAGTAATTCATAATTGCTTGCTAGAGAATAATTATGATAATTAGTCCAATTCGATTGGGCTGATGACTATGGATATATAATCCTATAAGGTCACACAATCAGACTTAGTCAGGAAACTAAACAGGCCCAATGTGGACCTGTGAGGTATCAGACTGTGACTACTTATGAGGCCCGGTTAGTCTCTTGGTTTAACCTAAACTCTACTACTATATGAGGATATGGTAGATGAATTAGATTTATAATCAACCAAGGAGAAAACCTAATCTAAGTCAGTTCAGTTTACTGCCTCAAGTACCCTAAAAGTAAGAGAGAGAATTGTTCCATCTCTTCCGTCCTAGCAGACGTGGGATTCCGACTGGGTTGGTGGACCGAGTAGAGGAGCAAAACGTGGGGCTCTCTAGTATCTCTGTCTTGTATATCGAGGAATTTACGCTACGAGGGTATGTATTTCTCGATCTACTTTTATCCTGATTCATATCTATATTGTGCTTGTATTCTTTGATTGGTGTTAGGAAATTATTTCCTGAAATTCCGCTTTCGCACCGGTATAATCCTTCAGTGGTATCAGAGCCTCTAGCATGATATTTATATGATCAGATTCATATAGTTTGTACGTCTTTATTGTGATTCAATTATAATCTCGAGTTTATCATGGAAAATTGGCATAACTAATATGGAGATATTGGTTGATTGATTTTTAAAGAAGATCGATAAAATTAGATTTTTACGGTCAAAGGTTATTATTATTATTTTTTATTTCTAGGATTATATGATAATTTGTAGAGAATGTCGATTTAATCGCACAATATCATATTAGAAAGGAGTTTCTATATGAATTGAGTTATTTTGTGATAAAATAAAATAAACTGTTATTTGTTTTATGCAAATTGAATCTTATATTACCCAAATCAATTTATTTTGAGAAAATAAAAATAGAGGGGAAACGGGAACGAGGCTTTTGGCCGCCAATTGTTGGTGGGTCAAAATATTGCTCAGCCATGGTCGTATGCGTATGACGTGTGTGGGCCAAAGCTATGGTGGTTGACGACCGGAGCAAGGTGGCTGGCGAGTCTGGCCATATGGTGGTCGCATGCCAATTATTTGTTGGGTATGCGTCGGTCGGCCATGTACGAGCGCTCTTGTTAGCCGTCTTGTCCGACAAGGCGGCTCCCGGATCAGATCTGGGAAAGGGCGTTTATGTGGTGGTTGTTCGACAACCAAGAACGGATACACGGGCCGGTCTCATCAGGTGAGACTTGGCTGGCTCAGCTCGCGAGACTATTGGTTGAACGTCGTCTCGACCAACTGGCTCTCAGATGGCATTGTTCTGCGATAATCGACCTCAGCAAGTGTTGCTAATGGAGTTGCAGCCATTAAATCCTTAAGGAGTTAAGGATGATGGTTGGATGAATAATGACGATGATTCATCCTCCATCTAACATGTAATGTGTTGTGGGCCAAAGGCTTTAAAGATATTTGATGTTAGTCATTTTGTCTTGGCTCGTGTTGAAGGCAAATTGGATTTGCTCTTGTTGCTTGACCCGTTATGAGAAATTTAATTTCTTTTATCAATCAATAATGCAAAATTTACGTAATTTGATTACATCCATGATAAAATATTACAGATTGAGTCATAATAAATTCGTATTTTTAGTTTACGACTTAATCGTTAAGTCGTGTTACTAAAGTTGGTTCTGCGATTGGTTTACGACTTAAGAGTTAAGTCGTGTTGCTAATTTCAAGTTTTATTCTTATTAATCGTTAATTAGATTATGAATGAGATTCATAGTTTTTATGGTTTACGTATTGTGAATGCGGCGCCTGTATGCCATTATAATTGTTATGAGATTGGCTTGTGACTAGTATGGCCCAAACTAGGATGGTTTACGATTTGCGTATCGTTATTCGTTGTAATAATTTTTAATTATTTATTCGTCTTATTACGCGTGCAATGTATAATTATTTTAGTTCATACGATTGCGGGCGCATCGTATTGCAATGTAATAATGTATTGTTTTATTTTACTAGTTAAGTTGTAATTAGTGAAAATAAATGTAATTTGAAGACGAAGTCCCGAGAAGATGAAGGATGGAGATCCTAACGATTCGAGGGAGGTTTCATGAAGGATGGAGATCCGGATGGAGCTTTTGGACCTAGTTAGTTTAGGGGCCATACTAGATCACTTATTTTTATGCTTGCATTTAAATTCGTTTTATGCTTGCTTTATTTTGTGAATGTGGTTATTTTGTTATGAGTTCACCGTAAATAACTGACATTTGATCCCCATATAAGTAATATTGAGTCTTATGTTTTTCCAAACAACACCTATGAAGCCCTAGAACACGATTGATAGGTTCTGCCAAAGCAGGGTGTTGATCGTATTTCCGGGGATAATAGGGTGAATTTATGAAATTCACACGTTAATGTTTGGTTTGACTCAACGGAACTATCAAAAGATAAAGTTTTGGGTTTCGAAACAAAGAGATGTGCTTGACAAGGAGTTGTCAAACACGTCGACCAAGAATTATAAGGCAGTTATAATTAGTAAGGTTGTTACTTACCTTAAACATTATTTAATCAAAGGCAGGGCCAAAGTCCGTTTGATGGATAGTGGGAGAGGGGCTTGGTTGAATGCCTTTTAGGGGATAATTTTTTAAAGGGCATTTGGTAGTTTAAAAGAATGTTTTAAACTGCTTTGATGAACATTTTGCTTATTCTCGCTTGTATTTTTTGTTTATGTAGAAATTATGACTAGTAACAACAACAACAACTCTGCTTTTAATATGCGCTCTGTCCTTGAGAAGGACAAACTGAATGCTAACAACTTCCTTGATTGGGAAAGAAATCTGAGAATTGTTCCTAGATGTGAAGGAAAAGAGTCTGTTTTGGACACTGCTCTTCATGGTGCACTCTCTGCAACGGCATCAGATGTCCAAAAGAAAGCTAGAGAGAAAACCATTGCGACAAGCGTGCAAGTCACGTGTCTAATGCTTGCATGCATGGAACCAGACTTTCAAAAGCATTTTGATGGTATGGATGCATACAGCATTATGGCACAGCTGAAAACCATGTTTCAGAAACATGCTAGGCTAGAGAGATTTGAGGCTAATCGCAGGTTACTCGAATGCAAGTTGGCATATGGTGAGCCAGTTGGACCACATGTGTTCAATATGATTGGACACTTTCAGGTCATGGAAAAACTTGGTTTTGCTTATCCACCTGAGCTAGCTATTGATATTGTGATCAATTCATTACAGGAAGGTTTTCGAAACTTTCGTTTAAACTTTTGTATGCAAGGAGGGAAAACAACCTTGCAAGAGTTGCATGGCATGTTGATTCAGGCTGAGAGGAACATCCCGAATGAAACAGAAAAGGAACATAAAGATGTTCTTATGATTCGTAAAGGGAAAAAGTTCAAAAAGACTGGGACTGGGCCTAAAAAGGATAAAGGCAAGGAAGTTGACAAGTCCGATTCTTCTGGAAAGGGAAAGGCTAGTTCAAAAGCAAAGGTTGCGGCTGAACAAGAATGCTTCTATTGTGAAAAGGTTGGCCATTGGAAGAGAAACTATCCCAAATACCTGGAGGACAAGAAAAATGGTCTTTCTACCTCAGGTAAATTCTGTTATAGAAGTGAATTTAGCAATTTCTACTTCCACGGTATTCGATACCAAGTTATACTACTCACATTATATGTAATGTGCAGGGACTAGAAAGGAGGAGAATGCTGGAAAATGAGAAAAGTAGATCCACTGGTTGATAATGGAGCAAGAGTTGCTGCACTAGAAACCTATAGTCTAGCTTTGTCTCTATATTATGTTTTAGTTAAGAACTCAGTAATTGTTATTTTGTTCGAACTACTACTATGAACTATGTTTTGGTTTCTGGTTTTGATTCCAAAAGTTATTCATTTAATGTTAAGAATAATTGGTATTCTACATAATTGAATGAAATGTTTTATATTCCCGCTAAATTATCAAATAGTTTGTATGTTTTAGAAACACACATCTATAACATCAACAGTAAGAAATATAAGATAAGTCTTGCTGACCTTCGAATTTTCATATCCGGATTTGCATTTAGAATGCAGCATTCACGCTTAACATTATTCTGACCGAAGCAGTAAAAGAGACACCATATACGTGATATGGATTGGAAATGTTCTTAAGTCTTCTTTTATGGTCTATTCTGAATAGACTACCAGATATTACGTCTACACCTAAAGCATAAACAAAGTAGTTGTTGCTTGTGGTGGTGTCTTTTTGGAAAAAGGTGGTTGTTCCAAAAAGTCAAGTGGGAGTAGTATACATCTCGAAGGAGTTCGTGATGACGAGCAACAACTGAGTGAGATGGCACAACATAAGGATGTTGTAAAAGGTGGCGAGGTAGGTTCGACCCACAACCCATCCGCTAATTATCTAAAGGTTGTAGTTCCATATTGTAGAACTAGTAGATCTTATATTCCAACGAAAAGGTTTTCAAAAACTTATTTGACGGAATGTTCCAAAATAATGATTTTGGAAAATAAGAAACTTACTACCTACAAGGATGCTTTGGTAAGTCGGGACTCCATAAGGTGACTAAGAGTAGTCGTACCAAAATGGATGTCAAAACCACTTTCTTGAAAGAGTTCTTGAAAGAGGATGTGAAGTTAAGTGGGAGTATTATTACTTTCCTAACATTGTATGTGGATGACATACTAATCATAGGAAACGATGTATCCATACTTGAGGCAGTCAAGGAATGGTCATATTATTGTTTCGCTATGAAGGATCCAGGAGAGACATATTAAATATTGGACATCAAGATCTATGGAGATAGATCGAGGATGATGATTGGACTTAGTCAAGACACTTATGATGATAAGATCTTGTCATGTTCCAGATGACACAAATACCAGACAAAATCGAGTGTTTGACACTGAATTGTCGTAAAGAGCATCCTTAAGTACTTGAGAAGAATTAAGGATGATTTCTTGGTATGCGGTGGAGAATTTGAGTCGGTTGTTACGAGTTACGCTGTTGTGAGTTTCTGTAGTGACTAAAGATGACTTCCGCAGTAGTTTGGTTTCATTCTTTGTCTCAATGGATTCTCGTAGCTAGATTTTACATAAGAAACCAAGTACATAGCAACGACAAATGCGGCAAAGGTAGTTTGCAAGGTTCAGAACAATGCAAATGTCGAAAATCTATTTGACTAAACCGTTCCCACCACCTAGGTATGAGAGTCATACTAGGTCTATGGGATCTAAGCTAATCAAGATTAGCATTGAAATTGTATTTGGAGAAATACAGTTATTAAAACATGGTTGATGTTTGGAATGTTCATCTGAATCATTAATACTTATTTAATCGTTGGTTTAGTATTAAATAAAATGTCCAGAAAGCATGTGAGTTCTCTATAGGATTATCAAAAGTGTTTTGATAAGTGGAAAACTATCGGTGAGCAGAGATCACAGCTTATTTGTGTCCCTAGTCAATATCGCTAAAATTGGACATAAGTGATGCATTGAATGACTAGCACGAGATTGTTGGATAGTGCAATTCCATGGGCTATGGGAACATGGAGATGTTTGTTCAATCAAGTGGATATATTGGATATATTATGACTTGACCAAAGTAGATTCTAAAGTAGAGTCAAAATCTATGTTTAGTGGATTCCTTTGACATGAGTATATCATTGCAACCATGATACGATTAGTTGTGCATTGACACTGTCAAACGCCGCGCCGTAAAAGGAGGTTATAAAGACATTCGTCATGCATACTAAGAATTGAGTGGGAGTTTTGGATGATACAAGACTGGATAAGTCCTCCTATGTGATAGGATTGGTGTCTGGGCCCCTTGATGAGGGAGAACTGAAAAATGCATGGCCATGCGAGGAATGGATTAAGGAGTTAATCATTCAAGGACAGTTCGAACTCGGAGATCGAGGAAACGAATTTGATGAGTGACACATTAATCATGAGATGTTTAGATGTGATCGAATTCGACATTAAGCGACTTAAGGAATTTGGAGATTGCCTTATTGTCTTCGGACAAGTGGGAGATTGAAGGAATATGTCCTAAGACATTCCGGCAATTACTAAATATAATATAGGATATTATTATGGAGATAATCGTTATGTATTATAGTAATTCATAATTGCTTGCTAGAGAATAATTATGATAATTAGTCCAATTCGATTGGGCTGATGACTATGGATATATAATCCTATAAGGTCACACAATCAGACTTAGTCAGGAAACTAAACAGGCCCAATGTGGACCTGTGAGGTATCAGACTGTGACTACTTATGAGGCCCGGTTAGTCTCTTGGTTTAACCTAAACTCTACTACTATATGAGGATATGGTAGATGAATTAGATTTATAATCAACCAAGGAGAAAACCTAATCTAAGTCAGTTCAGTTTACTGCCTCAAGCACCCTAAAAGTAAGAGAGAGAATTGTTCCATCTCTTCCGTCCTAGCAGACGTGAGATTCCGACTGGGTTGGTGGATCGAGTAGAGGAGCAACACGTGGGGCTCTCTAGTATCTCTGTCTTGTATATCGAAGAATTTACGCTACGAGGGTATGTATTTCTCGATCTACTTTTGTCCTGATTCATATCTATATTGTGCTTGTATTCTTGGATTGGTGTTAGGAAATTGTTTCCTGAAATTCAGCTTTCGCACCGGTATAATCCTTCATTCTTGAGGCTCGGGATCGCGTCTAAGGGGCTCGGGAATTGGTCCCAAGGTCTCGGGATCGAATCCGAGGCATCGAGTGATCGTTCCTTCTCTTCGTTGGCTCCAAAAGTGTATGAAACGAGTCGGAATCGTTCCAATTCTTCATGAATGGTCTCGGGAACCTGAAACGAACTAGAGGAAGCATAAGTAGCCCATAAACCGCTCCCAAGGAGCGATTCCACAACGAAAACGGGACCAAAACACAACAAATTAGGCACTACAAACTACACTTATCAACTCCCCCACACTTAACCCTTACTCGCCCTCGAGTAAGCACAAACTAACTACTAAAATAGCCGAGCGGGTATTAGCGCACCTTACGCCCTTTCAACTCACGCGAGTACACTTTAGAGTAAAAGTGCACTCCGCAAGGCAAGTAAGGTCTTACGACAAAACTGTGGATGCAACCGGACACAAGACACATAAACAAACAAGCATACAAACAAACAAACACAAGGTTGCACCCAAAAAAGAAACAAATACCGCTTCCCTCTAAAAAGCGGTGAAAGAAGGACCGGTTTAGGACTCAAGGCAAGTGACAACGTTCCCAAGCTAATCATACAAATCAAGATGAACTAAACCCTAATAGTATGACAACAAAGCAATAAAAACGTTGGTTACTTACCTAGGTCCTCCTAACCTTCTAAGAACGTACCACGGGACGATCGGCGGGATGGAAAAAGGATGAACCACGGTGTTAGTCGACACTGTAGGTAAGTGAGACCCGGCCCCCTTTAGCGATGAGCCAAGAGGGTCATCCTATGTTCAAAACCGCTCAACTAATCCAAGTAAAAAGCTGAATGTGATTGCAAAATGAGGGAAGACCGACCATTACCGCTATCATCCTTCCTAGGGACTCGGTCCTTTGGTAGGCTCTTCACGGTAATAGTCGGTAAAAGGCTTTTTTTTTTTTTAAATGTGGGGACTCTTTTTGTGAGACGGGTTTTCTTTTGGCATTTTTTTTCTTTCTTTTGCATTTTCAATTTGTGTGTTGCTATGCCATTTCTTTTTCATCTTTTGTATTTTCTTTTTGGCTTTTTGTGCCTTTTCTTTTTCTCCAATCTTTTCTTTCTTTCATTTTCTTTCATTTTCTTTTCTTTGCACTCTTTGCTAGATTTGAGTTGTAGGCATTTCTTTGCAACTAAGAAAGAGATATCAACACTTTGCAACTTTATTTTGTGGAAATGTGTAGAAGGTTGGGAAATGGGTAAGTCGGGGGTCGCGATCCCTCTTCAAACCCACAAAAAGGTGGAAAACTTGGACTAATCAAACAATCCCAAACACGGTCACCTAAGGGACGGGACTCGGCAACCAAGGCCTTTTCACACCGTGGGTGGTCGTAATGGTCAAAATGCAAATCCCGTAGTAAATCCCTAGTAAGCTAGGTGGACTCAAGGTAAAAGACCAACGAAACTATTGATTTATGATCATTCTACTAGACTAAAGTCCAAGACTCGATTTACACTACCAGAAAGGGAAAGTAAACGCTTGCACACTAGCCTCTAAACCGGGTTTTCGAAAACCTTTTACACACATGACGTACTACACATACAAGACAAAGACGCGACAAGAACAAAAGAAAAAGAGACAAAGGCAACAAAACAAAACAAAATAAAACAAACACATAAACAAAACAAACATCACCCCGAACTTCCAAACAAGTCACCAAATCAACCACAAATATGCACAAAGCTCCACCCGAGCACACAACATCACAATCTCCTCCAAACTCCACAAGAGGCAAAGGGGAAAAAGGGATAAAAGATGATACCGGATGTCTTGAAAGCTCTCCAAAGCTATCGGTGATTTAAGCAACCTATAAGGAAAAAGGGAGGCAAAACACGCACAACACAACAAATATACGACATAGACACAAAAGGAAAACACACAAAAGAAAATCTTTTAGGTTTTTGTGAAGTTTTTTCAAATTTTTAGGGGTTTTTCAAGATTTTTCAAAAAACTACGAAAATAAAACTAACTACGATAGAATACCGCTCCCCCACACTAAAACCGAGCAATGTCCTCATGCTCGATCGTAGTGTATGGAGACACTAAAGAAAAGAAAAGAAACTACGAAAATAAAGCTAAAAATCAAAAAGAAAAATGAAGAAAGGGTAGAATGTGTCCGGGGTGTAGTCAAGTCACCATGGGCCGAGACGAGAAAAGATATGGATGGGGGAAGAAATAAAAAGAAGGAAATAAAAGGAAATGGTAGGGGAGGACTAGGTTGGCTTAGGTGGACTCAAGGTAAAGAAATGTCCCCGTGATTTAGGTAGACCTAGTCTAGACTCTACAAGCTACCATCTTTCATCGTTTGTAGTGGGGACTCTATTTGTTGGTTAGGGTCAATTTTTCATGTGATGGTAGGGAATTATCGTCGATCCTAACCAACAAATACAGTCCAACTACTCCTAGTGGGTAGCTAGGGTAAGTCGGGTCGTGTCCAAGGAGACGGTATTGTAGAGTCTAGACTAGGTCTACCTAAAAACAAGACTAGGCTACCAAAACGACACAAAGAGAACGATAATTGGTAAACTATGATGGTTGAGGAGGATGAGAATTGACTAACAATGAACTAACTATGATATAAGCTAAATGAAATAACTAGAGACAAACTAAACAATGAAACTAGAGAAATGATAACTAACTAGAAGGATGAATCAATAAGAAAGGGAGTAGGGTTAGGTCGGGTTCTTAAGTGTAGTAGGGTAATTGGGTGATCGAGGGTGTAGTGTCTCCTAATTGCTAGAGTCGGTTTGCGCTCTCGCGTCAAAACCAAGATCAAGGTCGGTTCGCGCTCTCGCGTCAAAACCCAAGTCCGCACTCTCGTGTCTAAGACTATACCCGACACAATCACACATTAGTCAAACAATGAGAAGATGAGAACAAATATGGGAAGCATTGGCCACTACTACCCACACAAGCAATTCAACAAACACATAGAGTGCCTAATATGTGACTAGCAATAAAAGATTCACCTTTACCCCTAAACAAACCCTAATCACCCATAATCCACACCTAATCCCCCTACTAACCCCACAAGGGAACTACTCACACATTATGAAACTAACAATAACAATGATAGGAGAAACAGACATAAACATCCAAACATTCATAATGAACAAACAATAACAATCAACACTATGTAAAGATACAAACTTGAATAAATAAACAAAGTACAAGAGTAAAGAGATTATACCAACAACAAGATGATGAAAAAGATGTGAACTTGCATAAATAAGAAACCCAAACAATCTCCAAGGTTGTCAAGCTTGGAAGAGTCTTCAAGAATCTTCTTAATACAAGACTAATTAAACTAGATTAACAAAGATTAACTAAGGATTAAAGAAAGATTTAAACTAATGAGAGGAATACTAATCTAGGGTTTGAATGCTTAAGAGAGGTCTAAGAGAGTCTAGGGTAATGTAAGATAGTTAAACAATACAAGGGAGGAGTATTTATAAGGTTACAAGAATGAAGGAGGAGAAAAGAAGTCACGCGGGCTGTATCTGCTCCTTCCCGGTCGAGAAGGAATGGTTCCGGTCGGGAAGCCATCCTTCCCGGTCGGGAAGGGCTCAAGACAGCAGCATTTCCATTTGCACACTCCTTCCCGGTCGGGAAGGCATTATCCCGCCCGGGAAGGACCTTGTAGGCTCCATTATGATCTTTTTGGTCCCTCCTTGCTTCTCATGGGCTTCCCATCGATTCTCGGGGCTCGGGATCTAGTCCAAGGGGCTTGGTATCGGGTCCCAAGGTCTCGGGATCGAATCCAAGGCATCGAGCGATCGTTCCTTCACTTCGTTGGCTCCAAAAGTGTATGAAACGAGTCGGAATCGTTCCAGTTCTTCATGAATGGTCTCGGGAACCTGAAACGAACTAGAGGAAGCATGAGTAGCCCAGAAACCGCTCCCAAGAGCGATTTCACAAGGAAAAAGGACAAAAACACAACAAATTAGGCACTACAAACTACACTTATCAACTCCCCCACACTTAACCCTTACTCGCCCTCGAGTAAGCACAAACTAACTACTATACTAGCCGAGTGGGTATTAGTGCACCCTACGCCCTTTCAACTCACGCAAGTACACTTTAGAGGAAAAGTGCACTCCGCAAGGCAAGTAAGGTCTTGCGACAAAACTGTGGATGCAACCGGACACAAGACACATAAACAAACAATCATACAAACAAACAAACACAAGGTTGCGCCCAAAAAAGAAATAAATACCGCTTCCCTCTAAAAAGCGGTGAAAGAAGCACCGGTTTAGGACTCAAGGCAAGTGACAACATTCCCAAGCTAATCATACAAATCGAGATGAACTAAACCCTAATAGTATGACAACAAAGCAATAAAAACGTTGGTAACTTACCTAGGTCCTCCTAACCTTCTAAGAACGTACCACGGGACGATCGGCGGGATGGAAAAAAGATGAACCACGGTGTTAGTCGACACTGTAGGTAAGTGAGACCCCGCCCTTTTTAGCGATGAGCCAAGAGGGTCATCCTATGTTCAAAACCGCTCAACTAATCCAAGTGAAAAGGTGAATGTGATTGCAAAATGAGGGAAGACCGACCATTACCGCTATCATCCTTCCTAGGGACTCGGTCCTTTGGTAGGCTCTTCATGGTAATAGTCGGTAAAAGGCTTATTTTGAGAGGTGAGGGTTCTTTTTTTTGTGGGACGGTTTTCTTTTGGCATTTTTCTTTCTTTTGCATTTTTGCTTTTTTTGTTGCTATGCCACTTCTTTTTTTTCTTCTTTTCTATTTTCTTTTTCTTGGCTTTTTGTGCCTTTTCTTTTTCTTCAATCTTTTCTTTCATTCTTTTTCTTTCTTTTTCTTTTCTTTGCCCTTTTGGCTTGATTTGAGTTGTAGGCATTTCTTTTTGCAACTAAGAAAGAGAGATTTCAACAAATTACAAATTTATTTTGTGGATATGTGTAGGAGGTAGGGGAATGGGTAAGTTGGGACGGCGCCTTCCCTTCAAACCCACAAAAAGGTAGAAAACTTGGACTAATCAAACAATCCCAAACACGGTCACCTAAGGGACGGGACTCGGCAACCAACGCCTTTTCACACCGTGGGTGATCATAATGGTCAAAATGCAAATCCCGTAGTAAATCTCTAGTAAGCTAGGTGGACTCAAGGTAAAGGACCAACGAAATCATTGATTTAGGGTCATTCTACTAGATTAAAGTCCAAGACTCGATTCATACTACTAGAAAGGGAAAGTAAACACTTGCACACTAGCCTCAAAACCGGGTTTTCGAAAACCTTTTACACACATGACACAGTACACATACAAGACAAAGACGCGACAAAAACGAAAGAAAAAGAGACATAGGCAACAAAAACAAAACATAACAAAACACAAACAAGAGAACAAACACCACCACGAAATTCCGAGTAAGCGACCAATCACCACAAATATGCACAAAGCTCCACCCGAGCACACATCATCACCAATCTTCTACAAACATCACAAGATATAAAGAGGGAGAAGGGATAAAAGGGTGTTACCAGATGTCTTGAAAGCCTTCCAAAGCTAACGGTGATTAAGCGACCTACAAGGAAAAAGGGAGGCAAACACACACAACACAACAAAAGCATGACACAACGACACAAAAAGGAAAAGACACAAAAGAAAATCTTTTTGATTTTTTGTGAAATTTTTCAAATTTTTAGGGTTTTTGAAGATTTTTCGAAAAACTACGAAAATAAAACTAACTACGCTAGGATATCGCTCCCCCACACTTAAAACGAGCAATGTCCTCATGCTCGATCGTAGTGTATAGAGACACTAAAAAGAAAAGAAGCTACGAAAATAAAGCTAAAAATCAAAAATGAAGATGAAGAAAAGTGAAAGTATCCAGCCGGGGTGTAGCCAAGTCACCATGGGCCGAGACGAGAAAAGATATGGATAGGGGAAAAAATAAAAAAAAAGGAAATAAAAGGAAATGGGAGGGGAGGACTAGGTGTAATCAAGTCACGTAGCCCGGATTCCGCCTAAATCCGACTAAATCCAACAAAAAGGGTGAAAAATCTTGTAAATTTGGATTTTTGAAATGACTCTCGATGTAGTCACGTCATCGAGAGTAGGGAGAAATAACTACCAAGGACTCGAAGGCCACCATGACACCATGACACAAAAGTGTACAAGGGGAAGGGGACAAACAAGGGAAAACAAGCAAGAAAAGACGGAAAAGAAAGGATAGTTGCCGTACCCATCGGTTAGCAACTCACTCGCTTCATCGTCTCAATGATCAATATAGGCACTTTGCTTGTCTTCTTCATTGTCATCCTGCTTCAAACTTGATAATAACGCATGGTTGAGGTAGTAATGGTATGAGGGGGTGGGATTTGATGTAAAATTTGGTTTAAAGTGAATAGAAAATGAGGTGAGGGTATGTAAATGAGGTTCATGGGTCATAGGATATGTGCAAGGATAGGTAGGGAGGTTGGGAGGGGGTATAAAGTGGTAGGGTGGGCTCACAAGACAAAGAAGAGGCAAAAAGGGAAACAGGGGACCATCCCGGTCGGGATGGATGGTCCCGGTCGGGATGGCATACCCGTCCCGGTCGGGAAGCCCTCATCCCGGTCGGGATGGCTCCACAGAAAGTTCCATTTCTTGCCCTCTCATCCCAATCGGGATGGCTCCTTCCCGGTCGGGATGACACATCCTTCCCGGTCGGGAAGCCTCCTTCTCGGCCGGGAAGAGTCTTCATGATCTCCATAACCCCAAAAGCTTATCCAAAGCTTCAAAAACCGACTCCCTACCTCACAATCCAAACTCTAACCACAACCATTCCCCTCTTTGGTTCATCTTCACTTGACACCTATCAAACAAGATCAAAACAATCATCAAAATCCCTCCCTCACATTGCTCATCAAAAATACCAAATTACAAGAATTCACAAAACACAAAGAAACTACAAGAAAGAGATATATATACAATGGGACGGTTCTTTTGGAACTCCGTCAAACCAAGGATGGTGCATTCTTCAATCTTTTTCTACAACCTTGTAACCACTTCCATCGCCATCAAGGGCACGAAGAAACAAATTGAAGGCTCTAGCAAAGTCTTCAATAAAGCTTGTGGTATAAGCATCCACACTCCAAGGTTCTTCACAACCTTGCCTCGACGTTCCCGGGGCATCCCGATCTACTAAGTTCAATGGCTTGAACTTGTACTTTCGATCCTTCGGTATATACCCAAACGTCCACCTATCCTCATGTGGCCCCAAGGGAGGCTCATCTTTCTTCTTGTCTTGGCACTTGTCTTCAAACTCATGATATGGTCATTCATCCGCCCCAAGCTCGGAGTCATCATCATCAATTCCATAGAAGTCTTTCTTCAAGCTTTGTCCCGATTCTTCCCCTAGATCGATGTCTTTCGTGGCGTGGATCATATTGCAAGACTCATCATTAGTAGGCGATGTGTTGCCTTGGAGGTCAAACACGAGCTTTTCTTCGCCTAACTCAAATGTGATCCTACCATTTTTCACATCGATCATGGCACCGGCGGTATGTAGAAATGGGCGCCCAAGGATAATGGAAGTGATAGCATCTTCCGGCATGTCGAGCACTAGGAAGTCTACCGGAACGAAGAACTTCCCGATTCTTATTGGCACATCTTCTAACATCCCCAATGGTCGGTTGAGTGAACTATCGGCCATTCGGAGTGTAACGGAAGTGCACTTGAGCTCCTTCATTCCAAGTCGCTCAAAAATAGAGTAGGGGATGATGCTTACACTCGCACCTAGATCACATAGCGCTCTCTCAATCTTGAAGTTGCCAATGGTGCATGGGATCGAGAAACTACCCGGATCCTTAACTTGGGAAGCGTAGAACCTTGAATAAGCTCGCTCACCACCCTTGTGAACGCTATGGTCTCTTCCTTGTCGATGGATCTCTTCCTAGCCAAGATTTCTTTCATAAATCTTCCATATGCCGGGATTTGGGTAAGTAGCTCAGTAAATGGGACACTCACATCCAATTTCTTCACAATATTAAGGAACTTGTCATATTGAGCATCCACCTTGGTCTTCATTTGCCTTGTTGGGAAAGGCAACTCGATGTGCACTTTGTTTTGCTCGATAGGGGTGGACTTTTCAAATGGCACTTTCCTTTTTCCCATGTCTTTTCCTTGAAGTGGGGGAAGCTTGTCTTCATGGGGTTTCTCAATTTCCCACAAAACTTGCTCCTCCATTGGATTTCCCATGGTTGCTTTATCTTGAGAGGAGGGTGTAACTTCTTGCATTGATTCTTGCTCACTATGGGATAAGGGGGAATCATAAGATGTACCACTCCTCGTGGTAATAGCATTTACATGCTCAAATTTCGGTGTTTCACCTTGAGGAGGTAGTTTCCCCTTTTCTCTTGAAGAGCTTCCCGAAGCAACTTGAGATATTTGAGTCTCAAGCATCTTCATATGAGCATCTCTTGCTATGTTATCTCTTTGAACATGAGCAAAGAACTCTTGTTGGTTTCTTGCCATCTCCATTTGGCTTCTTTGCAATTCTTGATTACTCCTTTGCATATCCATCATAGATTTTTGCATGTTGAAATCTCGAGGTGGAGATTGTGGATTGTGCGGAGTATCGGTGATGGCTAGAGGAATGCCATAGTCATAAGTAGGAGACCGGCTCCTTGGCTTGTTTTGTTGTTGGGTACCTTGAGTTGCTTGTTGTTGTTGACGGTTCCCTTGGAACACATGAGAGTTGCCTTGAATAAGGCCTTGATTGTTGCCTTGGTTGTTTTGATATCCTTGATTGCGTTGGTTTCCTTGAAAACCACCTTGATTGAAGTTCCCTTGTTGGAACCCTTGATTGTTGTTGAAGTTACCTTGGTTATGTTGCTTGAAATTGTTGAATGGTCTTGGATTACCCACATAACCTTGGTAACCTTGATTGTTGTCCCTTAAGGGAGGTGGAACATAGGGACGGTGTTGTAGAGATTGTTGATTGGGAACTTCATGGGAAGCTTGGAACATATTAGGATAGGAGGCACCTTGCTTGAACGCTTGAAAGGCGTTCACTTGCTCAATACTTCCTCGACAATGTATAGGCTCATGTCCAACTGTCCCGAAAGTATCGCACATCCCATAATAAGGTGTAGGAGACACAACTTCTAAAGCATTAACTTCATGAATCGAGTATTGGTTGGAGGAACTAGTGCTTTGAACTTGATTGAGGTGGCTTTGGAGCTTCTTGTCAATAGTCTCCATGTGAGTTTTTAATTGAGCCCCAAGGTCAATGCTTAGTTGTGTAATGGCATCGACCTCGTGCCTACCTCCTCGATTCGCCTTTCTAGGCCTTGAGTATTGGGAGTTGTGCACCGTCATCTCCTCGATTCTTGCACAAGTTTGATCGTCATCGACCTCGGTAAACCTACCAGTGGAGCCCATATTGAGTATAGCTCTTGAGTCCTCATATAAACCGTTCCAAAACTGTTGGACTAAGAACCATTGTGAAAGTCCATGGTGGGGCATGATCTAACCAAAGATTTAAACCGTTCCCAAGCTTCATAAAGGCTTTCCTCATCCCGTTGTTGGAAACCGGTGATGGAGGCTCTAAGCAAGTTTGTCTTCTTCGGAGGGTAAAACTTTCGTTAGAACGCCAATGCAAGTTTCTTCCAAGTATCGATACCCATGGTTGCCCTATCGAGACTCTTTATCCATTTCTTTGCTTTTCCAATGAGAGAGAACGGGAAAAGTACCCAACGGATTTGATCTTGAGTAACCCCGGTTTGGGAGATAGCATCGCAATAATCGGAGAAGGTCTCCATGTGTTGGTGCGGGTCTTCGGTGGGCAAACCACTAAATTGATTTCTCTTCACAAGTTAGATGAATTGTGTCTTTGCCACAAAATTCCCGGTATATGTATCCGGTAAATCACTCGGTCCCGGCAAGACATCCTCGGTAAAAGTGGAGTGAGATGAAAACTTCGGCATAATTGGATGTAAGGGAGATGATGGTGTAGACGGTGTTGAAGAAGATGTAGAAGGAGAACTAGGACTAGAAGTACCGAAGGGATTGATGAAGGTCCCTCCGGCGGTCTCTCGCGGTGACTCGTTCAAGTCGGATCCTTGAGCTTACTCTTCAATGGTATTGCTAGTACCCGGTTGAGAGTGTCTAACCCGATCAATCGTCCGTTGGCGAAAGGCTATAAAGAGTCTCTCCGGCTCTGGATTGAAGAGAAAGAAATCGCCTCTCCTCCTACGCATACACTACACACTTGAGCAAACGTAAGACCACCTAGTGCTTTTTGGGCACTAGGCAAAGACAATAAACGAACACAACGAAAAACAAAGAGAAAAGAAAGCTAAGAAAACAAGAGAGACCTACAAAATATGCACAAGAGATGATAAAGGAGCACAAAGAAGGGTAACTAGGTCAAGGTAGAAGTAAATTAAGTCTAAACAATGCACCGTCCCCGGCAACGACGCCAAATTGATGGTAGGGAATTCTCGTCGGTCCTAACCAACAAATAGAGTCCAACTACTCCTAGTGGGTAGCTAGGGTAAGTCGGGTCGTGTCCACGGAGACGGTATTGTAGAGTCTAGACTAGGTCTACCTAAAAACAAGACTAGGCTACCAAAACGACACAAAGAGAACGATAATTGGTAAACTATGATGGTTGAGGAGGATGAGAATGGACTAACAATGAACTAACTATGATATAAGCTAAATGAAATAACTAGAGACAAACTAAACAATGAAACTAGAGAAATGATAACTAACTAGAAGGATGAATCAATAAGAAAGGGAGTAGGGTTAGGTCGGGTTCTTAAGTGTAGCAGGGTAATTGGGTGATCGAGGGTGTAGGTGTCTCTTAATTGCTAGAGTCGGTTTGCGCTCTCGCGTCAAAACCTAGGTCAGGGTCGGTTCGCGCTCTCGCGTCAAAACCCAAGTCTGCACTCTCGTGTCTAAGACTATACCCGACACAATCACACATTAGTCAAACAATGAGAAGATGAGAACAAATATGGGAAGCATTGGCCACTACTACCCACACAAGCAATTCAACAAACACATAGAGTGCCCAATATGTGATTAGCAATAAAAGATTCACCTTTACCCCTAAACAAACCCTAATCACCCATAATCCACTCCTAATCTCCCTACTAACCCCACAAGGGAACTACTCACACATTATGAAACTAACAATAACAATGATAGGAGAAATAGACATAAACATCCAAACATTCATAATGAACAAACAATAACAATCAACACTATGTAAAGATACAAACTTGAATAAATAAACAAAGTACAAGAGTAAAGAGATTATACCAACAACAAGATGATGAACTTGCATAAATAAGAAACCCAAACAATCTCCAAGGTCGTCAAGCTTGGAAGAGTCTTCAAGAATCTTCTTAATACAAGACTAATTAAACTAGATTAACAAAGATTAACTAAGGATTAAAGGAAGATTTAAACTAATGAGAGGAAAACTAATCTAGGGTTTGAATGCTTAAGAGAGGCCTAATAGAGTCTAGGGTAATGTAAGATAGTTAAACAATACAGGGGAGGAGTATTTATAAGGTTACAAGAATGAAGGAGGAGAAAAGAAGTCACGCGGGCTGTATCTGCTCCTTCCCGGTCGGGAAGCCCAAATTGATGGTAGGGAATTGTCGTCGATCCTAACCAACAAATAGAGTCCAACTACTCCTAGTGGGTAGCTAGGCTAAGTCGGGTCGTGTCCACGGAGACGGTATTGTAGAGTCTAGACTAGGTCTACCTAAAAACAAGACTAGGCTGCCAAATCGACACAAAGAGAACGATAATTGGTAAACTATGATGGTTGAGGAGGATGAGAATGGACTAACAACGAACTAACTATGATATAAGCTAAATGAAATAACTAGAGACAAACTAAACAATGAAACTAGAGAAATGATAACTAACAAGAAGGATGAATCAATAAGAAAGGGAGAAGGGTTGGGTCGGGTTCTTAAGTGTTGTAGGGTAACTGGGTGATCGAGGGTGTAGGTGTCTCCTAATTGCTAGAGTCGGTTTGCGCTCTCGCGTCAAAACCTAGGTCAAGGTCGGTTCGCGCTCTCGCGTCAAAACCCAAGTCCGCACTCTCGTGTCTAAGACTATACCCGACAAAATCACACATTAGTCAAACAATGAGAAGATGAGAACAAATATGGGAAGCATTGGCCACTACTACCCACACAAGCAATTCAACAAACACATAGAGTGCCCAATATGTGACTAGCAATAAAAGATTCACCTTTACCCCTAAACAAACCCTAATCACCCATAATCCACACCTAATCCCCCTACTAACCCCACAAGGGAACTACTCACACATTATGAAACTAACAATAACAATGATAGGAGAAATAGACATAAACATCCAAACATTCATAATGAACAAACAATAACAATCAACACTATGTAAAGACACAAACTTGAATAAATAAACAAAGTACAAGAGTAAAGAGATTATACCAACAACAAGATGATGAAAAAGATGTGAACTTGCATAAATAAGAAACCCAAACAATATCCAAGGTTGTCAAGCTTGGAAGAGTCATCAAGAATCTTCTTAATACAAGACTAATTAAACTAGATTAACAAAGATTAACTCAGGATTAAAGGAAGATTTAAACTAATGAGAGGAACACTAATCTAGGGTTTGAATGCTTAAGAGAGGCCTAAGAAATTCTAGGGTAATGTAAGATAGTTAAACAATACAAGGGAGGAGTATTTATAAGGTTACAAGAATGAAGGAGGAGAAAAGAAGTCACGCGGGCTGTATCTGCTCCTTCCCGGTCGGGAAGGAATGGTCCCGGTCGGGAAGCCATCCTTCCCGGTCGGGAAGGGCTCAAAACAGCAGCAGTTCCATTTGCACACTCCTTCCCGATCGGGAAGGCATTATCCCGCCCGGGAAGGACCTTGTAGGCCTCCATTATGATCTTTTTGGTCCCTCCTTGCTTCTCATGGGCTTCCCATCGATTCTCGGGGCTCGGGATCGAGTCCAAGGGGCTCGGGATCGGGTCCCAAGGTCTCGGGATCGAATCCAAGGCATCGAGTGATCGTTCCTTCACTTCGTTGGCTCCAAAAGTGTATGAAACGAGTCGGAATCGTTTCAATTCTTCATGATTGGTCTCGGGAACCTGAAACGAACTAGAGGAAGCATGAGTAGCCCAGAAACCACTCCCTAGAGCGATTTCACAAGGAAAAAAGGACCAAAACACAATAAATTAGGCACTACAAACTACACTTATCAACTCCCCCACACTTAACCCTTACTCACCCTCGAGTAAGCACAAACTAACTACTAAACTAGCCGAGCGAGTATTAGCGCACCCTACGCCCTTTCAACTCACGCGAGTACACTTTAGAGGAAAAGTGCACTCCGCAAGGCAAGTAAGGTCTTGCGACAAAACTGTGGATGCAACCGGACACAAGACACATAAATAAACAATCATACAAACAAACAAACACAAGGTTGCACCCAAAAAATAAACAAATACCGCTTCCCTCTAAAAAGCGGTGAAAGAAGCACCGGTTTAGGACTCAAGGCAAGTGACAACATTCCCAAGCTAATCATACAAATCGAGATGAACTAAACCCTAATAGTATGACAACAAAGCAATAAAAACGTTGGTAACTTACCTAGGTCCTCCTAACCTTCTAAGAACGTACCACGGGACGATCGGCGGGATGGAAAAAGAATGAACCACGGTGTTAGTCGACACTGTAGGTAAGTGAGACCCCGCCCCCTTTAGCGATGAGCCAAGAGGGTCATCCTATGTTCAAAACCACTCAACTAATCCAAGTAAAAAGGTGAATGTGATTGCAAAATGAGGGAAGACTGACCATTACCGCTATCATCCTTCCTAGGGACTCGGTCCTTTGGTAGGCTCTTCACGGTAATAGTCGGTAAAAGGCTTATTTTGAGAGGTGAGGGTTCTTTTTTTTGTGGGACGGTTTTCTTTTGGCATTTTTCTTTCTTTTGCATTTTTGCTTTTTTTGTTGCTATGCCACTTCTTTTTTTTCTTCTTTTCTATTTTCTTTTTCTTGGCTTTTTGTGCCTTTTCTTTTTCTTCAATCTTTTCTTTCTTTCTTTTTCTTTCTTTTTCTTTTCTTTGCCCTTTTGGCTTGATTTGAGTTGTAGGCATTTCTTTTTGCAACTAAGAAAGAAAAATTTCAACAAATTGCAAATTTATTTTGTGGATATGTGTAGGAGGTAGGGGAATGGGTAAGTTGGGACGGCGCCTTCCCTTCAAACCCACAAAAAGGTGGAAAACTTGGACTAATCAAAAAATCCCAAACACGGTCACCTAAGGGACGGGACTCGGCAACCATGGCCTTTTCACACCGTGGGTGATCATAATGGTCAAAATGCAAATCCCGTAGTAAATCCCTAGTAAGCTAGGTGGACTCAAGGTAAAGGACCAACGAAATCATTGATTTAGGGTCATTCTACTAGATTAAAGTCCAAGACTCGATTCATACTACGAAAAAAGGAAAGTAAACACTTGCACACTAGCCTCAAAACCGGGTTTTTGAAAACCTTTTACACACATGACACACTACACATACAAGACAAAGACGCGACAAAAACGAAAGAAAAAGAGACATAGGCAACAAAAACAAAACATATATAACAAAACACACACAAGAGAACAAACACCACCCCGAAATTCCGAGTAAGCGACCAATCACCACAAATATGCACAAAGTTCCACCCGAGCACACATCATCACCAATCTTCTCCAAACATCACAAGAGATAAAGAGGGAGAAGGGATAAAAGAGTGTTACCGGATGTCTTGAAAGCCTTCCAAAGCTAACGGTGATTAAGCGACCTACAAAGAAAATGGGAGGCAAACACACACAACACAACAAAAGCATGACACAACGACACATGATGGTTGGCTTGTCGTGGGTCCTAACCGTCAATATTAAACCGACCATTCCTAGTGGGTAGCTAGGGCAAGTAGGGTCGATATCCACGGAGACGGTAGAGTAAGGTCTAGACTAGGTCCACTAAAAACTGGGCTAAGTCACACAAACGAACACAAAGAGAGCGATAAATGTTAAACTATGGTGGAGGAAGAGGTATGACTAAGCTAGTGATGAACTAGACTAATACGAAGCTAAACAATACTAAAAAGACGATGACTAACTAAGACGATGGATCAAATATGGAAAGGAAGTGGGGTAGGTCGGGTTCATAAGAGTAGAAGGGTGATTTGGGTGATCAAGGGTGATCAAGGGTGTACGTGCCTCCTAATTGCTAGAGTCGGTCCGGGCTCTCGCAACTTAGACCGATGTCAAGGTGGGTCCGGGCTCTCGCAACTTAGACCCTAGTCGGCACTCTCGTGACTATGACTATTCTCGACATGCTCACACAATAGACAAGCAATGGGAAGATGAACACAAGCATGGGAAGCATGGCCACTACAACTCACACAAGCATAACATCAAACACATAGAGTGCCTATAATGAGTCTAACAACAAAGATAAAACCTTTACCCCTAATCAACCCTAATCACCCATAATCTACCCTTAATCCCCCTACTAACCCCACAAGTAATCTACTCACTCATTATCAAAGAAAAACTAACAATAATAAGAGGAAACAACATGAACATCCAAACTTCCATAATGAACAATAACAATGACAATAAACAAATTATAAATATTCCAACTTGATTAACAACTAAGAACAAGATTAAACAAGAGAAGAAGATTATACCAACATACAATGGATGAAAAAGAAGAGAACTTGTATTAATGAGAAACCCAAATACAATCCCAAGGTTGTCAATCTTGGAACAATCTTCAAGAATCCCCTAATCCAAGACTAATTACTCTAGATCAACTAAGGATTAACTAAGATTAAAGAGAGATTAAGATTAATGTATGAGAGTAAATCTAGGGTTTTGGAGGCTTAAACTACTCTAGGTTAACATAAGATAACATAATATCTCCTCAAATTACAAGAGGGGAGTATATATATGGGTACAAGAATGAAGGAGAAGAAAAGAAGAAGCCCGTGCTGCCTCTGTAGCTTCCCGACCGGGACGGATCATCCCGATCGGGACGGCTCTGTCATCCCGATCGGGACGGGTTGGTCCCGACCGGGATGGGCTCACAGCAGCCATCCTAATGTAGCACCCCATCCCGAACGGGATGAGGCCATCCCGAACGGGATGGGTCTTGTATGCCTTCCTTAAAAGCTCTATGGTCCTTCCTTGCCTTTCATGGGCTTCCCACCGATTCTCGGGACTCGGGATCGGGTCTCGGAGGCTCGGGATTGGGTCCCAAGGTCTCGGCGTCGATTCCAAGGCCTCGAGTCATCGTTCCTTTATCTTGTTGGCTCCAAATTGTGTATGTAGTGAGTCGGAATCGCTCCAACTCTTCCAATTCGGCCTCGGGAACCTGAAACGGACTAAAGGAAACATAAGAAGCCCATGAATCGCTCCAAAGGAGTGATTCCACAAGGAAAATGGGACCAAAACACAACAAATAGGCACTACAAACTACACTTATCAACTCCCCTACACTTAACCCTTACTCGCCCTCGAGTAAGCACATCCTACTACTAAACTATCCGAGTGGGTATTAGCGCACCCTACGCCCCTTCAACTCACGCGAGTGCACTTAGAGGAGAAGCGCACTCCGCAAGGCAAGTTGGGTCTTGCGACAAAACCGTGGATGCAACCGGACACAAAACGAACAAACAAACACATAAATGGTTGCACCCAAAACAAAAGAAATACCGCTTCCCTCAAAAAGCGGTGAATGAAACACCGGTTTAGGACTCGAGGTAAGTGACAACGTTCCCAAGCTAGCAATACAAACCAAGGTGGACAAAACCCTAATAGTATGACGATAAAGCAATAAAAACGTTGGTAACTTACCTAGGTCCTCCTAACTTTCTAAAAACGTACTACAGGACGATCGGCGGAGTGGGAAGTGATGATCCACGGTATTAGTCGACACTGTAGGTAAGTGAGACCCCGCCCCCTTTAGCGTGAGCCAAGAGGGTCGTCCCGTGTCCAAAACCGCCTAACTAGTCCAAGTAAAAAGGTGGAAATATGCAAAATGAGGGAAGACCGACTAATGCCGCTATCATCCTTCCTCGGGACTCGGTCCTTTGGTAGGCTCTTCACGGCAAAAGTCGGAAAGAGGGTTATTTTTGTGGGGATTTCTTTTTATGAGACGGGTTTTCTTTTGGCATATTCTTTCTTTTCGACGTTTTGATTTGTTTTGCCATGCCATTCTTTTTCTTCTTTTCTATTTTCTTTTTGGCTTTTGTTCCTTTTCTTTTTCTTCATTTCTTTTCTTTCTTTCATTTTTTTTTTCTTTTTCTTTTCTTTGCCCTTTTTTGCAAGATTTGGCTTTGTTGGCATTTTCATTGTATAACAAGAAAGAGAGAATCAACATTTTGCATTTTATTTGTGTGGGTATGTGTGGGAGGTAGGGTAATGGGTGAGTCGGGATGGCGCCTTCCCTTCAAAACCCACAAAAAGCGGAGAACTTGGGCTAATCAAACAATCCTAAACACGGTCACCTAGGGGACGAGGCTCGGTAACCAAGGCCTTTTCACACCGTGGGTGGTCATAATGGTCAAAATGCAAATCCCGCAGTAAATCCCTAGTAAGCTAGGTGGACTCAAGGTAAAGGACCAACGAACTCATTGATTTAGGGTCATTCTACTAGATTAAAGTCCAAGACTCGATTTATACTACTAGGAAGGGAAAGTAGGCACTCACACACTAGCCTCTAAACCGGGTTTTCGAAAACGGTTTACACATATGACACACTTACACACAAAAAAACAAAGACACGACGAAACTGAAAGAAAGAAAGACAAAAGACAACAAAACGAAACAAAATGAAATAAACACATAAACAACATAAACACCACCCCGATATTCCATGCAAGTCACCAAATCACCACAACTATACACAAGCTCCACCCGAGCACACCTCAACACAACCTCCTCCAAACATCCCACGGAATAAAGAGAGAAAGAGAGTTAGAAGATGTTACCGGATGTCTTTAGAGCTTTCCAAAGTCATCGACGATTAAAGCGACCTATAAGGACAAAGGGAGGCAAACACACACAATACAAAACAAATGCATGATACGATGACACAAAAGAAAAAGACACAAAAAGAAAATCTTTTTGATTTTTGTGAAAAAAAAAATTCTCAAATTTTTAGGGTTTTTTAAAGGTTTTTTCCGAAAAAGGGGAAAATAAAACTAACTACGATAGAATATCGCTCCCCTACACTTAAATCGAGCAATGTCCTCATATGCTCAATCATAGTGTGCGGAGAGACAAAAGAAAAGAAAATAAACTACAAAAATAAAGCTAAAATTAAAAACAAAGTGGAGAAAAAGGTAGAAGGTGTCCGGCCGGGGTGTAGTCAAGTCACCATGGGCCGAGACGAGAAAAAGATATGGAAGGGGGAAGAAAAATAAAAAGAAAGAAGTGAAAGGAAATGGGAGGGGAGGGCTAGGTGTAATCAAGTCACCTAGCCCGGATTCCGTCCAAATCCGACTAACTCCTAACAAGGGGTGAAAATCTTGTAAATGGACTAATCGATTGACTCGCGACATAATCACGTCGTCGGGAGTCGGGAGCAACCAACTATGGCCTCGAAGGCCCCTAGATACCGAGACTCAAGGGAAGGGGGCAAACAATGAAAAAGAAGCAATAAAAAGACGGAAAAGTAAGGATAGTTACCCAAACCGAGCGGCTAGTAACTCACTTGCTCCATTGTCTCGTTGATCATTAGAGGCTCGTCGCTTGTTTTCTCGGTTGCCATCTCGCTTCACCCTTGAGGAGAACTCACGGTATAGGTAGGAATGGTAGGGGGTGGGATTTGATGTGAGAGTCGGTGTAAAGCGGATAGGAAATGGAGTGAGGGCATGACAATGAAGTACATGTGGCATATGATAAGGCTAGGGTGGTTAGGGAGGTTGGGAGGGGGCATAAAACGGTTGGGTGGACTCGATTTGCGAAGAAGAATCACACAAAGGGAGCAGAGGACCATCCCGGTCGGGAAGGTTGATCCCGATCAGGTTACCTCACCCGTCCCGGTCGGGACGTCTTCATCCCGGTCGGGACGAGCCCACAGTAAGCTTAAAATGAAGCACACCCATCCCGATCGGGATGGCACCCTTCCCGGTCGGGATTCCTTACCCTTCCCGGTCGGGACGCCTCATCCCGGTCGGGATGGGTCTTCTTCGACCTCCACGATCCCAAAAACTTGTTCCAAGCTTCAAAAATCCAATCCTCTAGCTCACAACCCAAGGTAAATCATAGCCAATTCTCTCTAGGAGCGTTCTCACTTCACCTATCAAACAATACTCAAACACACATCAAACTCTCTCCCTCACAACGCTCATCAATCAATCCAAATAACAAGAATTCACAAAAATCCAACAAATTACAAGAAAGAGGTATATACAATGAGACGGTTCTTGTGGAACTCCGTCAAACCAAGGTGGTGCTTTCTTCAATCTTTTTCAACAACCAAAACTAGTTCCATCTCCATCAAGAGCACGTAAGAACAAGTCGAAGGCCCTTGAGAAGTCTTCAATCAAGGTCGTAATGTAACCGACCACATCCCAAGGCTCTTCAAGGCCTTGCATCGACGTTCCCGGGGCATCCCGATCTACTAAGTTCAATGGCTTGAACTTGTACTTGCGATCCTTCGGGATATACCCAAACGTCCAACGATCTTCCCGTGGCCCCAAGGGAGGCTCATCTTCTTTCTTATCATTGCATTTCAACTTGTCATTAAGCCCATGATTTGGGCACTCATCTTCCTCCAAATCGGAGTCATCGTCATCAAGTACATAAGAGTACTTCTTCAAGCTTTGTTCCGGTTCACCCCCTAGATCGATGTCTTTCTTGGTTTGGATCATATTGCATGATTCATCCTTAGTAGGCGTAGTGTTGCCTTGGAGGTCAAACACTATCTTCTCCTTGCCTAACTCAAATGTGATCCTACCGTTCTTCACATCGATCATGGCACCCGCGGTGTGTAGAAATGGGCGCTCAAGAATAATGGGAGTGTTGGCATCCTCCGGCATGTCGAGCACAACGAAATCGACCGGAATGAAGTATTTCCCCACTCGTACCGATACGTCCTCTAACATTCCTAATGGTCGATTGAATGATTTATCGGCCATTTGGAGAGTGAGGGACGTACATTTCAACTCCTTCATTCCGAGTCGGCAACAAATAGAATAGGGGATAATGCTCACACTCGCGCCCAAGTCACATAACGCATTCTTGATCAAGAAGTTGCCTATGGTGCAAGGGATCGAAAAACTACCTGGATCCTTCAACTTCGGAAGCGTGGAACCTTGTATGAGCTCGCTCACCACCCTCGTGAACGCTACGGTCTCTTCCTTGTCGATGGATCTCTTCCTAGCTAGGATTTCTCTCATAAATTTTCCATATGCCGGGATTTGGGTAAGTAGTTCGGTGAACGGGACGCTAACATCCAATTTCTTCACAATACTAAGGAACTTGTCGTAATGAGTGTCCACCTTAGTCTTCATTTGCCTCGATGGGTAAGGCAACTTGACTTGGTACTCGTTTTGATCAATCGGGGTGGACTCTTCAAAGGAAACTTTCCTTTTTCCCTTGTCTTTCTCTTGAAGAGGGGGAGGGTTGTCTTCTTGGGGTTTCTCAACTTCCCATAAGACTTGCTCCTCAATTGGATTGTCCAAGCTTGATTTTTCTTGATTTGGAGATGCCATTTCCATTGTCGGTTCTTGTGTGGGCTCTTGCTCATTAGGTGAAAAAGGGGGTTCATAGGACGTACCACTCCTCGTAGTAATAGCATTTACATGCTCAAATTTTGGTGTTTCGCCTTGAGGAGGTAGTTGCCCCTTTTGTCTTGAGGAGCTCCCCGAAGCTAGTTGAGATATTTGATTCTCAAGTATCTTCATACGGGTTTCTCTCATTGCGTTTTCCCCTTGAATATAAGTGAAGAGCTCATGATGATGCCTTGACAAGTCCACTTGACCTTGTTGCAAATCTTGATTACTCCTTTGTATTTCCGTCATTGTCTTTTGAATGTAAAAATCCCGAGGTGGGGACGATGGATTATGCGGAGTATCGGTGAGGGCCAATGGAGTACCGTAGTCATGAATAGGAGACCGACTCCTAGGCTTGCTTTGTTGATTGCCTTGTGTTGCTTGTTGTTGTTGATGGTTCCCTTGGAACCCATGAGAATTGCCTTGATTAAGGCCTTGGTTGTGGTTTTGTTGACCTTGAAAGTTTCGGTTTCCTTGGAAATTTTGGTTTCCTTGGAAACCGCCATGATTGAAGTTCCCTTGTTGGAACCCTTGCTTGTTGTTGAAGTTACCTTGGTTGTTTTGTTTGAAATTGTTGAAGGGTCTTTGGTTACCCACATAACCTTGGTAACTTTCATTGTTGTCCCGTAAGGGAGGTGGAACATAAGGACGAGGTTGTTGTTGATGTTGAAGTGTTTGTTGTTGAGGGACTTGATTGGAAGCTTGGTATTGATTAGAGAAGGAAGCACCTTGCTTGAACGCTTGAAAGGCGTTCACTTGCTCAATACTCCCTCTACAACTCATAGGGTCATGACCAACGATTCCACAAGTGTCGCACATCCCAAAGTAAAGTGTAGGAGATGCGAACCCCAAAGCATTCACTTCATGAATCGGTTGATGGTGGGATGAGCTAGAGCCTTGGAGTTGGTTGAGGTGGCTTTGGAGCTTCTTGTCAATAGTCTCCATGTGTGTTTTCAATTGAGCTCCAAGGTCAATGCTTAGCTTAGTGATAGCATCGACCTCATGCATGCCTCCTCGGTGTGCTTTCCTAGGCCTAGAGTATTGCGAATTATGCACCGCCATCTCTTCGATTCTTGACCAAGTTTGGTCATCCTCCACTTCGGTAAACCTACCGTTAGATCCCATATTGAGTATGGCCCTCGAGTCTTCATATAGCCCATTCAAAAATTGTTGTACGAGGAACCATTGTGATAAGCCATGGTGTGGACAAGAACGGATCAAGGCTTTGAATCTTTCCCACGATTCGTAGAGGCTTTCATCATCGCGTTGTTGGAAACCCGTGATAGAGGCTCTCAATAGATTTGTCTTCTCCGGGGGATAGAATTGTTGGTAGAAGGCTAAGGCTAGCTTCTTCCAAGTATCAATGCCAAGTCTTGCTTTATCCAACCCCTTGAACCATTGCTTCGCCTTACCGATAAGAGAGAAAGGAAATAATACCCACCGGATTTGGTCTTGAGTTATTCCCGTTTGTGAAATAGCGTCACAATAGTCCGAAAAGGTTTCCATGTGTTGATGAGGATCTTCGGTTGGTAACCCGCTAAATTGACTTCTCTCGACCAATTGGATAAATTGCGTTTTCGCCACAAAATTCCCGGTATATGCCTCCGGTAAAGTGGATGGACCCGGCAAAACGTCTTCCGTAAAGGTTGAGTGAGAAGAGAACTTAGGCATGATTGGATGTAAGGGAGAGGATGGTGGTGTAGAGAGTGTTAATGTAGATGAAGAGGGGGAACTAGGAGAAGAATCACCGAAGGGATTGATGAAGGTCCCTCCGGCCGTCTCTCGAGGTGAAATGCTCAAATCGGCTCCTTGGGCTTGCCCTTGATGAGTGGTGCTTGCACTTGGTTGAGAGATCCTAACCCGATTAATCGTCCGTTGGCGAAAGGCTCGAAAGAGTCTCTCCGGCTCTGGATTAAAGAGATAGAAGTCGCCTCCCCTCCTAGGCATACACTACACACTAGAACAAACGTAAGAACACCTAGTGCTTTATGGGCACTAAGCAACGACAATAGCAAACACAACTAGAGACAAAGATAAAAGAAAGCTAAGAAAAGAAGAAAAACTAGAGAATATTCACAAGAGAAGATGGGAGAACACAAAGAAGGGTAACAAAGTCTAGAAATAAGAAAACTAAGTCTAAACAATGCACCGTCCCCGGCAACGGCGCCAAATTGATGGTTGGCTTGTCGTGGGTCCTAACCATCAATATTAAACCGACTATTCCTAGTGGGTAGCTAGGGCAAGTAGGGTCGATATCCACGGGGACGGTAGAGTAAGGTCTAGACTAGGTCCACTAAAAACTGGGCTAAGTCACACAAACGAACACAAAGAGAGCGATAAATGGTAAACTATGGTGGTGGAAGAGGTATGACTAAGCTAGTGATGAACTAGACTAAAATGAAGCTAAACAATACTGAAAAGACGATGACTAACTAAGACGATGGATCAAATATGGAAAGGAAGTGGGGTAGGTCGGGTTCATAAGAGTAGAAGGGTGATTTGGGTGATCAAGGGTGTAGGTGCCTCCTAATTGCTAGAGTCGGTCCGGGCTCTCGCAACTTAGACCGATGTCAAGGTGGGTCCGGGCACTCGCAACATAGACCCTAGTCGGCACTCTCGTGACTATGACTATTCTAGACATGCTCACACAATAGACAAGCAATGGGAAGATGAACACAAGCATGGGAAGCATGGCCACTACAACTCACACAAGCATAACATCAAACACATAGAGTGCCTATAATGAGTCTAACAACAAAGATAAAACCTTTACCCCTAATCAACCCTAATCACCCATAATCTACCCTTAATCCCCCTACTAACCCCACAAGTAATCTACTCACTCATTATCAAAGAAAAACTAACAATAATAAGAGGAAACAACATGAACATCCAAACTTCCATAATGAACAATAACAATGACAATAAACAAATTATAAATATTCCAACTTGATTAACAACTAAGAACAAGATTAAACAAGAGAAGAAGATTATACCAACAAACAATGGATGAAAAAGAAGAGAACTTGTATTAATGAGAAACCCAAATACAATCCCAAGGTTGTCAATCTTGGAACAATCTTCAAGAATCCCCTAATCCAAGACTAATTAATCTAGATCAACTAAGGATTAACTAAGATTAAATTGAGATTAAGATTAATGTATGAGAGTAAATCTAGGGTTTTGGAGGATTAAACTACTCTAGGTTAACATAAGATAACATAATATCTCCTCAAATTACAAGAGGGGAGTATATATATGGGTACAAGAATGAAGGAGAAGAAAAGAAGAAGCCCGTGCTGCCTCTGTAGCTTCCCGACCGGGACGGATCATCCCGATCGGGACGGCTCTGTCATCCCGATCGGGACGGGTTGGTCCCGACCGGGATGGGCTCACAGCAGCCATCCTAATGTAGCACCCCATCCCGAACGGGATGAGGCCATCCCGAACGGGATGGGTCTTGTATGCCTTTCTTAAAAGCTCTATGGTCCTTCCTTGCCTTTCATGGGCTTCCCACCGATTCTCGGGACTCGGGATCGGGTCTCGGAGGCTCGGGATTGGGTCCCAAGGTCTCGGGGTCGATTCCAAGGCCTCGAGTCATCGTTCCTTTATCTTGTTGGCTCCAAATTGTGTATGTATTGAGTCGGAATCGCTCCAACTCTTCCAATTCGGCCTCGGGAACCTGAAACGGACTAAAGGAAGCATAAGAAGCCCATGAATCGCTCCAAAGGAGCGATTCCACAAGGAAAATGGGACCAAAACACAACAAATAGGCACTACAAACTACACTTATCAACACAAAAAGGAAAAGACACAAAAGAAAATCTTTTTCCGTAGATGAACCAACAAATTTAGGGGAGGTTAGGATATGTCCACGGAGAGGGTATTGTAGAGTCTAGACTAGGTCTACCTAAAAACAAGACTTGGCTACCAAAACGACACAAAGAGAACGATAATTGGTAAACTATGATGGTTGAGGAGGATGAGAATGGACTAACAATGAACTAACTATGATATAAGCTAAATGAAATAACTAGAGACAAACTAAACAATGAAACTAGAGAAATGATAACTAACTAGAAGGATGAATCAATAAGAAAGGGAGTAGGGTTAGGTCGGGTTCTTAAGTGTAGTAGGGTAATTGGGTGATCGAGGGTGTAGGTGTCTCCTAATTGCTAGAGTCGGTTTGCGCTCTCGCGTCAAAACCTAGGTCAAGATCGGTTCGCGCTCTCGCGTCAAAACCCAAGTTCGCACTCTCGTGTCTAAGACTATACCCGACACAATCACACATTAGTCAAACAATGAGAAGATGAGAACAAATATGGGAAGCATTGGCCACTACTACCCACACAAGCAATTCAACAAACACATAGAGTGCCCAATATGTGACTAGCAATAAAAGATTCACCTTTACCCCTAAACAAACCCTAATCACCCATAATCCACACCTAATCCCCCTACTAACCCCACAAGGGAACTACTCACACATTATGAAACTAACAATAACAATGATAGGAGAAATAGACATAAACATCCAAACATTCATAATGAACAAACAATAACAATCAACACTATGTAAAGATACAAACTTGAATAAATAAACAAAGTACAAGAGTAAAGAGATTATACCAACAACAAGATGATGAAAAAGATGTGAACTTGCATAAATAAGAAACCCAAACAATCTGCAAGGTTGTCAAGCTTGGAAGAGTCTTCAAGAATCTTCTTAATACATGACTAATTAAACTAGATTCACAAAGATTAACTAAGGATTAAAGGAAGATTTAAACTAATGAGAGGAACACTAATCTAGGGTTTGAATGCTTAAGAGAGGCCTAAGAGAGTCTAGGGTAATGTAAGATAGTTAAACAATACAAGGGAGGAGTATTTATAAAGTTACAAGAATGAAGGAGGAGAAAAGAAGTCACGCGGGCTGTATCTGCTCCTTCCCGGTCGGGAAGGAATGGTCCCGGTCGGGAAGCCATCCTTCCCGGTCGAGAAGCCCCCTTCCCGGTCGGGAAGGGCTCAAGACAGCAGCAGTTCCATTTGCACACTCCTTCCCGGTCGGGAAGGCATTATCCCGCCCGGGAAGGACCTTTTAGGCCTCCATTATGATCTTTTTGGTCCCTCCTTGCTTCTCATGGGCTTCCCATCGATTCTCGGGGCTCGGGATCGAGTACAAAGGGCTCGGGATCGGGTCCTAAGGTCTCGGGATCGAATCCAAGGCATCGAGTGATCGTTCCTTCACTTCGTTGGCTCCAAAAGTGTATGAAACGAGTCAGAATCGTTCCAATTCTTCATGATTGGTCTCGGGAACCTGAAACGAACTAGAGGAAGCATGAGTAGCCCAGAAACCGCTCCCAAGAGCGATTTCACAAGGAAAAAAAGACCAAAACACAATAAATTAGGCACTACAAACTACACTTATCAACTGCCCCACACTTAACCCTTACTCGCCCTCGAGTAAGCACAAACTAACTACTAAACTAGCCGAGCGGGTATTAGCGCACCCTACGCCCTTTCAACTCACGCGAGTACACTTTAGAGGAAAAGTGCATTCCGCAAGGCAAGTAAGGTCTTGCGACAAAACTGTGGATGCAACCGGACACAAGACACATAAACAAACAAGCATACAAACAAACAAACACAAGGTTGCACCCAAAAAAGAAACAAATACCGCTTCCCTCTAAAAAGCGGTGAAAGAAGCACTGGTTTAGGACTCAAGGCAAGTGACAACGTTCCCAAGCTAATCATACAAATCGAGATCAACTAAACCCTAATAGTATGACAACAAAGCAATAAAAACGTTGGTAACTTACCTAGGTCCTTCTAACCTTCTAAGAACGTACCACGGGACGATCGGCGGGATGGAAAAAGGATGAACCACGGTATTAGTCGAGATTGTAGGTAAGTGAGACCCCGCCCCCTTTAGCGATGAGCCAAGAGGGTCATCCTATGTTCAAAACCGCTCAACTAATCCAAGTATAAAGGTGAATGTGATTGCAAAATGAGGGAAGACCGACCATTACCGCTATCATCCTTCCTAGGGACTCGATCCTTTGGTAGACTCTTCACAGTAATAGTCGGTAAAAGGCTTATTTTGAGAGGTGAGGGTTCTTTTTTTTTGTGGGACGGTTTTCTTTTGGCATTTTTCTTTCTTTTGCATTTTTGCTTTTTTTGTTGCTATGCCACTTCTTTTTTTTCTTCTTTTCTATTTTCTTTTTCTTGGCTTTTTGTGCCTTTTCTTTTTCTTCAATCTTTTCTTTCTTTCTTTTTCTTTCTTTTTCTTTTCTTTGCCCTTTTGGCTTGATTTGAGTTGTAGGCATTTATTTTTGCAACTAAGAATGAGAGATTTTAACAAATTGCAAATTTATTTTGTGGATATGTGAAGGAGGTAGGGGAATGGGTAAGTTGGGACGGCGCCTTCCCTTCAAACCCACAAAAAGGTGGAAAACTTGGACTAATTAAACAATCCCAAACACGGTCACCTAAGGTACGGGACTCGGCAACCAAGGCCTTTTCACACCGTGGGTGATCATAATGGTCAAAATGCAAATCCCGTAGTAAATCCCTAGTAAGCTAGGTGGACTCAAGGTAAAGGACCAACGAAATCATTGATTTAGGGTCATTCTACTAGATTAAAGTCCAAGACTCGATTAATACTACTAGAAAGGGAAAGTAAACACTTGCACACTAGCCTCAAAACCGGGTTTTCGAAAACCTTTTACACACATGACACACTACACATACAAGACAAAGACGCGACAAAAATGAAAGAAAAAGAGACATAGGAAACAAAAACAAAACATAACAAAACACAAACAAGAGAACAAACACCACCCCGAAATTCCGAGTAAGCGACCAATCACCACAAATATGCACAAAGCTCCACCCGAGCACACATCATCACCAATCTTCTCCAAACATCACAAGAGATAAAGAGGGAGAAGGGATAAAAGGGTGTTACCGGATGTCTTGAAAGCCTTCCAAAGCTAACGGTGATTAAACGACCTACAAGGAAAAAGGGAGGCAAACACACACAACACAACAAAAGCACGACACAACGACACAAAAAGGAAAAGACACAAAAGAAAATCTTTTTGATTTTTTGTGAAATTTTTCAAATTTTTAGGGTTTTTGAAGATTTTTCGAAAAACTACGAAAATAAAACTAACTACGCTAGGATATCGCTCCCCCACACTTAAAATGAGCAATGTCCTCATGCTCGATCGTAGTGTATGGAGACACTAAAAAGAAAAGAAACTACGAAAATAAAGCTAAAAATCAAAAATGAAGATGAAGAAAAGTGAAAGTGTCCGGCCGGGGTGTAGTCAAGTCACCATGGGCCGAGACGAGAAAAGATATGGATGGGGGAAGAAATAAAAAAAAGGAAATAAAAGGAAATGGGATGGGAGGACTAGGTGTAATCAAGTCACCTAGCCCGGATTCCGCCTAAATCCGACTAAATCCAACAAAAAGGGTGAAAAATCTTGTAAACTTGGATTTTTGATATGACTCTCGATGTAGTCACGTCATCGAGAGTCGGGAGCAATAACTACCAAGGCCTCGAAGGCCACCATGACACCATGACACAAAAGTGTACAAGGGGAAGGGGACAAACAATGGAAAACAAGCAACAAAAGACGGAAAAGAAAGGATAGTTGCCGTACCCATCGGTTAGCAACTCACTCGCTCCATCGTCTCAATGATCAATATAGGTACTTTGCTTGTCTTCTTCATTGTCATCCTGCTTCAAACTTGATAATAACGCATGGTTGAGGTACTAATGGTATGACGGGGTGGGATTTGATGTAAAATTTGGTGTAAAGTGAATAGAAAATGAGGTGAGGGTATGTAAATGAGGTTCATGGGTCATAGGATATGTGCAAGGATAGGTAGAGAGGTTGGGAGGGGGTATAAAGTGGTTGGGTGGGCTCTCATGACCAAGAAGAGGCAAAAGGGGTAGCATGGGACCATCCCGGACGGGATGGATGGTCCCGGTCGGGATGCCTCACCCGTCCCGGTCGGGATGCCTCACCCGTCCCGGTCGGGATGCCTCACCCGTCCTGCTCGGGACGCCCTCATCCCGGTCGGGAAGACACTCCAGGAAGCTCAATTCTTGGTACACTCATCCCGATCGGGATGGCTCCTTCTCGGTCGGGATGGCTCCTTCTTCCCGGTCGGGAAGCCTTCTTCTCGCCCGGGACGGATCCTCTAGCCTTCCACAACTACCCCAAAAGCTTATCCAAAGCTTCAAAAACCGATTCCCTTGCTCATAATCCAAGCTCTATCCACAACCATTCCTCTCTTTGGTTCATCTTCACTTCACACCTATCAAATAGGCTCAAAACATTCATCAAAATCGCTCCCTCACAACGCTCATTAAAAATACCAAGTTACAAGAATTCACAAAACTCAAAGAAACTACAAGAAAGAGATATATACAATGAGACGGTTCTTTTGGAACTCCATCAAACCAAGGATGGTGCATTCTTCAATTCTTTTTCAACAACCTTGTAACCACTTCTATCGCCATCAAGGGCACGAATAAACAAATCGAAGGCTCTCGAGAAATATGCGATCAAGCTTGTAATATAACCATCCACACTCCAAGGTTCTTCACAACCTTGCCTCGACGTTCCCGGGGCATCCCGATCTACTAAGTTCAATGGCTTGAACTTGTACTCGCGATCCTTCAGTATATACCTAAACGTCCATCTATCTTCATGTGGCCCCAAGGGAGGCTCATCTTTCTTCTTGTCATGGAACTTGTCTTCAAACTCATGAAATGGGCACTCATCCGCCCCAAGCTCGGAATCATCATCCACAAGCTCATAGAAGTTGTTCTTCAAGCTTTCTCTCGACCCATCCCCTAGATCGATGTCTTTCATGGCGTGGATCATTTTACAAGATTCATCATTAGTAGGCGAGGTGTTGCCTTGGAGGTCAAACACGAGCTTTTGTTCGCCTAACTCAAATGTGATCCTACCGTTCTTCACATCGATCATGGCACAGGCGGTATGTAGAAATGGGCGCCCAAGGATAATAGGAGTGATAGCATCTTCCGGCATGTCAAGTACAAGGAAATCGACCGGAACGAAGAACTTCCCGATTCTTATTGGCACATCTTCTAATATCCCGAATGGTCGGTTGAGTGAACTATCGGCCATTCGGAGTGTAACGGAAGTGCACTTGAGCTCCTTCATTCCAAGTCGCTCACAAATAGAGTACGGAATGATGCTTACACTCACGCCTAAATCACATAATGCTCTCTCAATCTTGAAGTTGCCTATGGTGCATGGGATCGAGAAACTACTCGGATCCTTCAACTTGGGAAGCGTAGAACCTTGAATAAGCTCGCTCACCACCCTTGTGAACGCTATGGTCTCTTCCTTGTCGATGGATCTCTTCCTAGCCAAGATTTCTTTCATAAATCTTCCATATGCCGGGATTTGGGTAAGTAGCTCGGTAAACGGGACACTCACATCCAATTTCTTCACAATGTCTAGGAACTTGTCAAATTGAACATCCACCTTAGTCTTCATTTGCCTTGTTGGGAAAGGCAACTTGATATGAACCTTGTTTTGCTCGATAGGGGTGGACTTCTCAAATGACACTTTCCCATTACCCTTGTCTTTTCCTTGAAGTGGAGGAAGCTCGTCTTCATGGGGTTTCTCAATCTCCCATAAGACTTGCTCCTCCATTGGATCTTCCATGCTTGAGTTTTCTTGAGTTGGAGATGCAACTTTCCTCATTGCTTCTTGCATTGGTACTTGCTCACTAGGGAATAAGGGGGAATCATAGGATGCACCACTCCTCGTGGTAATAGCATTTACATGCTCAAATTTCGGTGTTTCACCTTGAGGAGGTAGTTGCCCCTTTTGTCTTGAAGAGCTTCCCGAAGCAACTTGAGATATTTGAGTCTCAAGCATCTTCATATGAGCATCTCTTGCTATGTTATCCCTCTGAAGATTAGCAAAGAACTCTTGTTCGTTTCTTGCCATCTCCATTTGGCTTCTTTGCAATTCTTGATTACTCCTTTGCATATCCATCATAGATTTTTGCATGTTGAAATCTCGAGGTGGAGATTGTGGATTGTGCGGAGTATCGGTGATGGCTAGAGGAATACCATAGTCATAAGTGGGAGACCGGCTCCTTTGCTTGCTTTGTTGTTGTTGACCTTAAGTTGCTTGTTGTTGTTGACAATTCCCTTGGAACCCATGAGAGTTGCCTTGATTAAGGCCTTGAGTTTTACCTTGGTTGTTTTGATAACCTTGATTATGTTGGTTTCCTTGAAAACCACCTTGATTGAAGTTCCCTTGTTGGAACCCTTGATTGTTGTTGAAGTTACCTTGGTTATGTTGCTTGAAATTGTTGAATGGTCTTGGATTACCCACATAACCTTGGTAACCTTGATTGTTGTCCCTTAAGGGAGGTGGAACATAGGGACGGTGTTGTAGAGCTTGTTGTTAAGAGGCTTGATGGGAAGCTTGGAACATATTAGGATAGGAGGCACCTTGCTTGAACGCTTGAAAGGCGTTCACTTGCTCAATACTTCCTCGACAATGTATAGGCTCATGTCCAACTATCCCGCAAATATCGCACATCCCATAATAAGTTGTAGGAGACACAACTCCCAAAGCATTAACTTCATGAATCGAGTGTTGGTTGGAGGAACTAGTGCTTTGAACTTGATTGAGGTGGCTTTGGAGCTTCTTGTCAATAGTCTCCATGTGAGTTTTTAATTGAGCTCCAAGGTCAATGCTTAGTTGTGTAATGGCATCGACCTCGTGCCTACCTCCTCGATTCGCCTTTCTAGGCCTTGAGTATTGGGAGTTGTGCACCGCCATCTCCTCGATTCTTGACCAAATTTGGTCATCATCCACCTCGGTAAACCTCTCATTCGATCCCATGTTGAGAATGGCCCTTGAGTCTTCATATAACCCGTTCCAAAACTGTTGAACTAGGAACCATTGTGATAGACCATGGTGAGGACAAGAGCGGATCAAGGCTTTGAATCTTTCCCACGATTCATAGAGGCTTTCCTCATCCCGTTGTTGAAATCCGGTGATGGAAGCCCTCAATAGATTTGTCTTCTCCGGGGGATAGAATTGTTGATAGAAGGCTAAGGCTAGCTTCTTCCAAGTATCAATACCAAGAGTCGTCTTGTCTAACCCCTTGAACCATTGCTTAGCTTTACCGATTAAAGAGACAGGAAATAATACCCACTGATGGGAGGGATTTGTCGTGGAATCCCAACCGTCAATAATATAACCGGCTAAACCTACGGTAGATAGGGTAAGTCGGGTCGAATCCACGGGGACGGTAAGAGGCGTCTAGACTAGGTCGGCCCAAATACTAGACTAAGTCAACGAGCTAAACTTAGAATGGTAGAGAGGGAAGAAGACTAGACTAGGCTAAGGAGAAACAAACAAAGGAGAACAACTAGGGAAAACGGGCTAGGATTAGGTCGGGGTCAAAGGGGTAACGGAATGGTCAAGGGATAACTAGAGCGAAGGAGGTAGTAGGGTGATCTAGGTTGGTCCGGGCTCTCGCAACTTAGACCCGCCTAGAGGTTCCACCTAGAACCCATCTCGGCGACACACATGACAAACGGGGTTCTAGCGCGCTATGGTGGCCTAGGTCGCATCTGGGCTCTCGCTACTTAGACCGGCCTAGGGGTCATCTTCACCGGGCTCTCGCAACTTAGTGAGGGGACCGAACCCACAACAAACTAACACCCACAAAAGAAAGGCAAGAAAAACAAGCATTCGTACATACTTAGTCATTCAAGCAATTCCACAAACATGTGATGTGCATCAAACAAGAGGAAACCCAAATCTTCCACCAACATCTCTAACAAACCCTTAATCACCCAATTAACACCCTAATCACCTTACTAACCCTAGCAAGAACACTACCCTAACATATCGAATCTAGAACTAACAAGAACAAGAGGAACAATCATAAGAAACAAAACAAACATAAACAAACTCAACCAAACTAACAAGAACAAGAACAAACAATGATAAAGATTCAAACTTGAATGAATAAACAAGATTAAGAGTAGAAGAGAAGAGAATTATACCAAACTAGTGAAGGAGAAAGAACAAAACTTGCATTAATGAAGAAAACCCAAAACAAACATCCAAGGTTGTCAAGCTTGGAGAAGATCTTGAAGAATTCCCTTAATACAAGTACTAATCTAAGATTAACTACTAATTATCGACTAATCTACACTAATCTAATCTAATCTAACCTAAAGTAGTCTAGGGTTTAGGTTCTAAAAGAGTGCATATCCTTTACATAACAAGGGAAGGGTATATATAGGGTTTAAGAATGAAAGGAGAAGAAGAAAAGCAAAGCACGGCAGCAGCACGCCCGTCCCGGCTGAGACGGGGCGGTCCCGGTCGGGACGCCACCATCCCGATCGGGATGGGTCCTGGTCAGTGGCCTCCTTGTTTGTGCACCTCATCCCGAACGGGATGAGCTTATCCCGAACGGGATGAGCCTTGTAGGCCTCCATTATGATCTTTTTGGTCCCTCCTTGGTTCTCATGGACTTCTCACCGATTCTTGGGACTCGGGATCGGGTCTCGGAGGCTCGGGATTGGGTCTCAAGGTCTCGGGGTCGATTCCAAGGCATCGAGTCATCGTTCCTCTACTCCGTTGGCTCCAAAATGTGTATGTATCGAGTCGGAATCGCTCCAACTCTTCCAAATCGGTCTCGGGAACCTGAAACGAACTAAAGGAAGCATAAGAAGCCCCTAAACCGCTCCCAAGGAGCGATTCTACAAGGAAAATGGGACCAGTACACTACGAAATAGGCACTACAAATGACACTTATCACCCACCGGATTTGATCTTGAGTTATTCCCGTTTGTGAGATAGCATCGCAATAATCCGAAAAGGTTTCCAAGTGTTGATGAGGATCTTCGGTTGGTAACCCACTAAATTGACTTCTTTCCACCAATTGGATGAATTGTGTTTTTGCCACAAAGTTACCGATATATGCCTCCGGTAAAACGGTTGGACCGGGCAAAACGTCTTCCGTAAAGGTTGAATGAGAAGAGAACTTAGGCATTGTTGGATATGCGGGAGATGATGGTGTAGACGGTGTTGAAGTAGATGTAGAGGGTGAACTAGGACTAGAAGTACCGAAGGGATTGGTGAAGGTCCCTCCGGCGGTCTCTCGCGGTGACTCGTTCAAGTCGGATCCTTGAGCTTGCTCTTGAATGGTATTGCTAATACCCGGTTGAGAGTGTCTAACCCGATCAATCGTCCGTTGGCGAAAGGCTCTAAAGAGTCTCTCCGGCTCTGGATTGAAGAGAAAGAAATCGCCTCTCCTCCTAGGCATACACTACACACTTGAGCAAACGTAAGACCACCTAGTGCTTTTTTGGGCACTAGGCAAAGACAATAAACGAACACAACGAAAAACAAAGAGAAAAGAAAGCTAAGAAAACAAGAGAAACCTACAAAATAAGCACAAGAGATGATAGAAGAGCACAAAGAAGGGTAACTAAGTCAAGTTAGAAGTAAACTAAGTCTAAACAATGCACCGTCCCCGGCAACGGCGCCAAATTGATGGTAGGGAATTGTCGTCGATCCTAACCAACGAATAGAGTCCAACTACTCCTAGTGGGTAGCTAGGGTAAGTCGGGTCGTGTCCACGAAGACGGTATTGTAGAGTCTAGACTAGGTCTACCTAAAAACAAGACTAGGCTACCAAAACGACACAAAGAGAATGATAATTGGTAAACTATGATGGTTGAGGAGGATGAGAATGGACTAACAATGAACTAACTATGATATAAGCTAAATGAAGTAACTAGAGACAAACTAAACAATGAAAATAGAGAAATGATAACTAACTAGAAGGATGAATCAATAAGAAAGGGAGTAGGGTTAGGTCGGGTTCTTAAGTGTAGTAGGGTAATTGGGTGATCAAGGGTGTAGGTATCTCCTAATTGCTAGAGTCGGTTTGCGCTCTCGCGTCAAAACCTAGGTCAAGTTCGGTTCGCGCTCTCGCGTCAAAACCCAAGTCCACACTCTCGTGTCTAAGACTATACCCGACACAATCACACATTAGTCAAACAATGAGAAGATGAGAACAAATATGGGAAGCATTGGCCACTACTACCCACACAAGCAATTCAACAAACACATAGAGTGTCCAATATGTGACTAGCAATAAAAGATTCACCTTTACCCCTAAACAAACCCTAATCACCCATAATCCACACCTAATCCCCCTACTAACCCCACAAGGGAACTACTCACACATTATGAAACTAACAATAACAATGATAGGAGAAATAGACATAAACATCCAAACATCCCCCTTTCCACTAACCAAATAATAAAACTCATATATTTTCTCGCCTAAAGTTATCCACAACAAAAAAAAAAAAAAATAGACCAAATGAGCTAGATGCGAATCGAACCCTTAACCACATGTGGGCGACCCTTCTCCCTTCCAACTCTACTCTAACATTTTACTGATTTAAATATCACTACATCACACATAAAGCTATACACCACATAAAGTATGTAACTAAGGAAATCTGATTGATTACATTGATTACGAAAATCACATGTTTTAAATGGAATATATCACATACAATATTTAATATGGAATGTATGATCAATTTTTTTTTAAAAGTATAAACATATTGTATTCCGTTTTACATAGAATATTTTACAATACTATCCCGTACAATATTTTACATAGAATATAAAATAGTTATGGTTATTATTGTATATCTTTCTGATCATATTCGAGACGGAATATTTGTAGAAAATATAATTGATTGATTGATTAGATATAATTGATTGGTTGATTGATTAGAATATGCAAATTTTTATACAATTATACCGTTGATTAGTAGATCTCCAAATAGTTATGATTATTATTATATATCTTTCTGATCATATTCGAGACGGAATATTTGTAGAAAATATAATGTTGATTGATTAGAATATAATTGTATAAAAATTTGCATATTCGAATCAATCAACCAATCAATTATATTCTAATCAATCAACATTATATTTTCTACAAATATTCCATCTCGAATATGATAATAATAATAAGGAGGTTTGAAACGGCGAAACGGCGATCTAAATTCTCCAATATTTTCCAAATAACCAAACGACGATCTAAACGGCGAAACTAACCAAATAACAATTCTCCAATATTTTCCCGCCTAATGTCATACAGGTCTACCAAATGGGCCTACTTTTGGGTTATTTAATATACATTGGTTGGGCTTATATCTAAATTACTGTGCATATTAGTTGTGATCATATGCTATATGTTTAAAAGATGCTACCATAAAATAGTATAATTAACAGAGTAGAAACATTTTTGTTATTTGAGTCTATACTAGAAGATATTATTATAATTATTTCTATATATTGTTATGATATGTCTTCCTATTATGATATGCACAATCTTATTCCATATATCATATACAATTTTTTTTTATATATCACATTAATTAGTTGATTGATTAATTGATTGATTAATTGACAGTATAATCTTATTCTATATATAATATCATATACTTAACAGTATATATATGCTAAATATATCATATCATATATACCGTGCATCATTAAAAATATATGGTAATACTCAATTCGAAAAAAATACCGTGTTGTAGACACCCACATTTGACCGCTAGGTGTCTATAGCAGTTTCCGACAAACACCCGATGATGATCGGACGCAAACGTGCTTTAAATACTCAGAAACGGGCTCAAAATCATTGGCATTTGGCTTGGGCTCATTATAGAGTACATATCTCACAAAACTAACCTCAAAATCAGGCCCAGTGGGTCGTTTCGAGTCAAATAAGACTAATTTGGGTCGATTCCGACACCGGGGGTAAAACCATCTTTTTGCGACCGAGTCAAAACCCAGTCAAAGATTTTTCCGAGACACGTGAGTCAGCCGTGACACCTCACACGGCTGATTCCTACTTTAATCCTACAAAAAAATCAGCTTCTCAAAATATTAAACAAATCCGTTTGAGGATAGGATTCGATCTCAAGTAGGAATACTATCCGGAAACCGAATCGGATATCGACCGAGCACCAAATACTCGGCCAAGACACCCAAGGTAGCCGAAATACTCCTCCATTCAGCCGAGATTTTGACTTCTCCACCAAGAAACGGAATTTGCGTTCCTTTCGAACTCTTGCATTTCCTATCCAAAAACCGATTCAAACACCCGACCGAGTGAAAACACTCAGCCGAGTAGGCTCCCACCAGCCGTGTTCCCTTTCTTCTTGGACAAGAAAGCGGAATTCTCATGCCTTACAACTTCTACGTTTCCTATCCTAAGCGGTAGTTCAAACTCTCCTAGCCAAGGTCGGGAATTTCCTATAAATAGCTTCTTGCACACATCTACAATAGAGATACACATCGACACTCACAACATCGATAATCATCAGAAATCAGAAAAATATCATTCACATCGTCACACACACATACACATCGAGAAACCGATACTACAAACCCGAAGGAAACCGGTCCGAATCCTGACACCCTTCACGCACGTCACGCCCGAGCCGAACCACCATCAACTCACCGACATCCACTCGACGCTCTTGTGCCCAAGTCACGTCCCGACGAGCCCCGATCCGAGTAAACTAAAGCATGTAGGTTGAGGGTGTACAAAAACCCGACTTCTCCTTTTTCTTCTCTTCTCCTCCTTCGCGTCTGTCCTTTTTCATACGGGTCGTGTCGTTTTTTTTTTTTCATTCGTCGAGTCTTTTATTATTTCTAATATCGATAATATCAAAAACTATTTTCATATAACAACATTCTTAAAATATGATATCGATTTTCTATAATCGAATATTGTATTAAAAAGAATTATATTAAGATCTCGACGATATTAAAAATCGTTACATCTTTTTTTCATTCAAAACTTCTTTTAAAAAACATTTTTTTTTAGTTCGTTCCGAATATTCGATGTCGATTTCATAATCGAATATCGGGTACGACGAATATCGAAAACATAAATCGAATACAAATTAATTCATATTTTGTACGCGATTTATCAAAATGAGCAATTTCGAACAAAAAATAAAAACCGGACAGACCCGCACACAAGTCGCGCCATGCCCAGGCGACTCGCGCACGGGCCTGAAATCCGAGACGTTTTTTTAGCTTTTTCGTTCGTTTTATTTTATTCTTCTACGAAACGATTTTAAAACTTATACCTTTTCTAAAACTATTCGAAATATTTGATATTAATTTCGTAGTTAATTATCAAATATAACAAACATCGAAAATATTGAATCGAGTACGAATTATGCAATATTCATACGCGGTTTAATAAAAGTCGAGTCTTCGAAAACCGTCTCAAAAAATCAGACCGACACGCGACTCGCCGGCATCCCGGGCGAGCCGCGCGGCCGGCTGCCTCGACGCCCCTCTTTCTCGTTTTTTTTTTTTTTTCGAACTTCGTTTTTTTATACAAAACAGCGTCTTAACGATATTTTTCAGATTTCGATTAATATTTATTTTCTCGATCTCGTATATTTATTTTATTTGCTATATTATTTTCACAAATCGATACTAACTCGTTTGTTCATCTTTGTAGCAAATTCATTCTTATTTCATCTTTTGTTTTATTATACTAAAACGAATCTCACATGTTAAATTCAACTTTGACGTTAAATTTTTCATGCATTAAACCGATTTAGCAACCCATTCAATTCCTCGCATGCTTAGGAAAACAATTTTTGCATATCATTCATCGTATTACTAACGCGCGTATTTTAAAATCAAACGATATCCTAGTAGAGGCCGCTAATGTGCGGACGGGGTTGGGTGTTCTTAGTGAACTTCCCAACACGTACCCTCACCCCTTACTCAGAACCGTGGTTTCCGGATGTCCGAAACCATTGGCAACGAGAGTCATTCAATATACGATTAACCGCTCAAGTTGGCATCTATATCGATATGCAAAGGGACGAGCCCAATAAACTCTGACATCGGAACTGGGCCGTATTTTGTATACGGCCCACTACGACATAGAGTGGGCTCGAACGGTTCCGAATAACCACAAAATTCGGTGGCGACTCCGACTTCGATTTAAATTTCCATTTGACCATCTCATGGAGATTCATTCGCCTCCCCAAACCCGCGCGTGGCCGCGTCGGGGTGGACCTACGTCATGTCCACAATTTGGCGACTCCGCTGGGGATTAGCTGATACGTTACTGACCTTCAGCATCCTCAGGGTGAGACTCGAATAGAAATCGTTTAACTAGTACAATACGCGTTTTAGTTTTACGGTTCATGCATAACCCCATATTTTCCCGGGCCGGTACTGGTGACCGACGTCCCACTATACTATCGATGTAGTCCAAATTGGATATGTCGAAGGTGTCCATTAGCCGATTCGTATGGGTTTTACGGCATGTTCTAAGCTCAACTCGACTTAGGAAGTCCGCCCCGATTCTCGATAGGCTGTGTACACTGGTATAGACCCTTTCAGACTGACCGAGACTTAGAATTAGAGCATACATGGCGTCGTTATACCGTTTCCATGACTACGTGCTACCTGATTTTAACAAGTCTTTTCAAAAACCGTCTTTTTCAAAATTGCATCTTTTTCAAAATATCCAATTTTCAAAACCCGGGACATATACCGAATTTAGGATCCACGATTTTACTCAAAATAGCCTATTTTTAGCCGGTATTATACCCATTTCAAAACTCGAAAATATTTTCGAACTTTTTCAAACCCATCATCCGGCCCACCTTTTCCGTTTTTTTCGAAAAAGGCCGGACTCCTCTCCCGATTCTACTCGGGCCTTCAAAAATCAATTTCAAAACCTTCCTCTTTTTAGGACTTCCCATATTTAGCAGTGTCGGGTCGTGTCTTAAGTCGCCAAGGTCTTCTAGTGTCGAAACTCCGTCGATCTTACATCACGGGTTTCCTCCCTATCCCAGTCCGCCTTATTAGACTAAGGCAAGGCCCACCTACGTAGGACATACTCCTACAAGGGTCGGCCCGTCTACACAATCGAGTCTAGAAGTCTGGGGAATGGCTCACGTGAACCTCCTTTCGAACAAGGCCCAGCCCACACAGCTGGATCCTAAAGGAGGCCCACCTCTCACAAGTCATCCGTCTAGATGTCTTTTTCGAGTCTTTTCCTCTCTAGTTTCCCTTTTCCTTGCTCGGGATGTACTTTAGTTCTACGATTTGGGTTAGTCGCTGATTACGTGGTATTCTCACAGACAGGCCACCTCACACCCGAACCATGACTAAGGACGCTATCGATCAACTGAACACCTCATTGGCCAAGATCCAAGAACAGCTCGACCAAATCAGGGGCGACCAGATCGCCATTGTCACCCGGGTTAGTGCCATAGAACAGGACAAGCCAAAGGATGAAGATGAGGCTCATGGGCCTTTAGCCCAATTGACTAGCGCAGTCCTCAAACTACAAGAGCAGGTCCACTTGTCGACCCACAACTCGATCCAACGGAGAATGCCCGAACCTATTCTCCCCTGACCGATCAACTGCCTGCCAATCTCAACCTGACAGGCCTCCCGATGTTCGACGGAACCGAAGATCCGGTATTACATATCCGGGCCTTCAAGGAGTTTATGGCCCTAAAAGGAGTCAAGTCGGACATGTTCAAGCATCTGTTTGCCTCCTCGCTAGAGAAGCACCCGAAAGCTTGGTTCTATAAGCTCGACGCCAAGAAATACAAAACTTGGGACGATGTCGCGACGGAGTTCGCCCGAAACTATGCGGACAATGCAGAGATCCAGACAACCATGCATACTCTGGAGGTCATGGCCCAAGAGCCAAAGGAGGGTTTCACCAAATACCTCCAGAGATGGAGGGCCGAAAGTGTCAAGCTGGTCGACAAGCGCAGCGAAAAAGTATTAGTGGAGGCCTTTGTGAAAAATCTCCTCCCATCTTACCGGATCCATCTCCGGTACGCTATCATACCCAATTTCGCCACCTTAACCGAAATGGGTACGAGAATCGAAGACGACTTAAGGTTAGAGAGCCTTACTAAGGCCTCTACAAAGGGTTATCAAGGAGCCAGTTCATCTTCTGGTAAGCCCGCAACTACAAGTGCGGCCCGAAGCATCTTCGACGAGGTTAATTTGCTAGACACCTCGACCAAAAAGAACACTCCAGCCCGAGTATTCACGGACATAGGGACTACTTATGCCGACGCCTTACAAAGGCTATCTTCTAAAGGCCTAATTCAGCCCATAGGCCCAATGCCAGAGGTCCCTGTCGAAAAGCGGTCCAAAAGCTACAACGCTCAGGCCTATTGCCGTTATCACCAGGGCAACGGGCATGACACCGAAAAATGCTGGAAATTAAAGCATCTCATTCAAGATCTGATCGAGAGTGGGAAGATACCATTACCCAGCGATAAGCCCAGTAACAAAAACAACCCTCTTGCTACTCACGCCATTTCTACTGGAGAAATAATCGACTGCACTCATCTCATTTCCCCTTTCATTCCCCAAATTAACGGGATATGGAATGACGATGAAGACGATGTTTATCTGACTAAGGGGGAGACTGTCCCCATCACTGCCGAAGAGATCCGGAAGGCCAAAACCAAGGCCCTGGCCGGTACTCATGTCATCACCTGCCAAGACGGACTCTATACTTGAAGAACCAGACACTGACACGACTCTAGTCAAGCAACTGAAGAGGGTCCGAACTGATCTTACCATATGGCAGCTTCTGGTCAGTTCTCAAGAACATCGGGCAGCACTTACTAAGGCTCTCGATGAAATCAAGGTAGACTCGTCGGTTACCCCCACTGAAATGGTAGCCACCATCCTGCCTCACCTCAAAGGCAAGTCCTAAGGAGAAGGCCCGCTTATCACCTTCTCTGAGTCCGATCTACCACCATTTGGGGCTACCCACAACCTAGCCCTATATATTACGGTGATTTGCCGGGGCAATGCAGAGGTGAGGGTACCCACTCATAGATATGGCTGCATAACAGAAGAAAGAAACCAGGTTGAAATGGCAAACAGCTTGGACACCATAGACGAACTCAGAACTGATGCCCAGATCAGAATGGCCTCTTACAGGAGACAGTCGCCAGAAGCTACAACAAGAATGTCAAAGTCAGAATCCTGCAGGAAGGAGACCTGGTCCTCAGGAAAGTATTCCAGAACACCAGAAACCAACAAGCGGGGAAATTTGCTTACAATTGGGAGGGGCCCTACCAGGTGGAGAAAGTAGTTGGAAATGGAGCTTACCGACTTATGACCATGGAAGGAGAGATCATCCAAAAACCTTGGAACATAGTACACTTGAAAAAATACTTCTTCTAAGTAAAAATCACCAGAAGCATGGGTCATTGTCGCCAGAACTAAGGCATTCAATCTGCCAGATACGCCTCCACCAGAGCCCAGGTTCAATCTCATCTTTCGTCTTTTTAATCTACTCTATCTTTCAAAATATCTCCTGGTTGCAAAGTCTTTCAAGATTTTTCATCTTTTTAATTTCTCTCAAAACTTAGCTCATTTTTATATACCTCAAAATTTAATTCGATTTTCGTGTAACTCAAAAAGTTAATTCGGTTTTTTCCGTTTTCATATCTAAAAATTTGAAACCTTTTTCACATATTTTCAAGATTCAATTCTTTTTCTTCCACATCCTCAAATTTCGAGTTTCTTTTCACATGTTTTCATTTTATTCCTTTTTTCGTACCACTAAAATTGAATCTCCCCCCTTCACACTTTTTCTGAAATGTGATTTCCCCTCACACAACATTTTTTACAACATGACATTTTCTGCTAAAATTCTTTTCAACTAAAATTGACAACTGATCTGGTGGAGTGTATGACTTCCACAGAAGGCGTGCGTCTTGTGCTAAATGCTTACAACCAGGACATCACAGTCTCCTGCGCCACTTAGCACCCACGCAAAGCGTGGCACCTCCGACTGAGTGGGCAAACAAAACCCCAGGCCACCATTTATCAAAGGTCGACCACACAAAACAAAGGCATGCAACAACAGATGACAGCAACGACAGCAAATCAAACATGGAAACATAGCAAAGTAAGTAGATAAGCAATAAAAACGTTATATCCGAGCAAATTCAAAAACACTCTGCCCCCTTGAGCAGAGATAAAAATCCAGACATTCTGCTCCCCTGAGCAGAAAGAAATTCAGAACATATCAAATTCTTTAACAAAATTTTTTTTTGCCACGCAGGGCAAGAACAACAAGAGTAACAGGCTGAACAGCCTAGATATTTTTCCCCTCAGGAGGGAGAGAGGCGAGGGGCTCCACCACCACGGCATCAGCAATTGCGCCCACAGGTCCGGGTGCCTCCTGAGCTGCTAGAGGGGAAGAAAATGACTCCTCCACTACCTCCTCTTCCCCCTCAGCAAGCATCTCTAGATCAAAGCCGTTGGGGAATTCCACCTTCATCCTCTTCTCCAAGGCAGCCAGGTCCCAGTTCACATGCTCCCCCGCGGTATAGGCGTTGACCATCTGGATTTCGGTGCTCAGAGCAGACCAGCTAAGAGCCCCTACCATATTCTCCTGCAATGCCGTCGCCTTCTCCTGGAGATCGGAGTTGATATCCTGAACCCTAGTAAGCTCAGCCTTCATCTCCTCCATGGCCTCCTTCTGCTTCCCCCCCCCCCCCCCCCAGCAAGCTGTCTGTTGACCTGATCCAGCTCCCCCTTCAGTTTTGCGGCCTCCTCCCTCAACTTTGTGACCTCCTCCTTGGCCTGGTTAGCCCCTTCCTCCAGCTTCGTGGCCCTCTCCTTGGCCTGATTAGCCTCCTCCAGCAGACGAGCGTTGTCCGACTGAAGTCGGCTCCCCAAATCTCTGAGGTGGGATATGCCAGCTTTCAAGAAAATACCCATATGGAGAGTCTGATCAGCACCACAACAGTCAGTAATGCAATCTAAGTTGAAATTAACTCAAAGCCAGAAAGACAGAATCACCTCAAAACCATGGGCGGCGATATGGGCTGCCGTCTCAATCAGAGGCTCCCTAGCCATCACAGCCTCGGAGCCAGGGAAGAGAAACTGATCCAGAACGGACAGGTCCTCCAGATTCCTGATGGTCCCGAAATCCCTAGGAAAGGTCATCACGACATCATCAGAACCGCACCCGGCGGAATGTGGAGCGGAGGGCTGAGGGGAGTCAGGCACATGAATCACAGGCATCTCCTCTGGAGAATCAACCCATGCTGAGGGGGAGAGACTGCGCTTCCTTTTTGAGCTGGTAGAAGGAGCAGGGGAAGAAGCAGAGCCCCTCCTAGAAGAGGAGCGAGTGGCCATACTCTTCCTCCTGATCCGGTCCATGGTCATAGGAGCTTTTGCACTGCCAAATGGAGACAGAGAGACAGCATAAGACACAAACAAAAAGAAAAGGAAAGGCAAAGTATAAATCTACTCAGTGAAACGACCCTCACCAGAAGACATGGTATCAGCAAGAGGAGGACAGGTGCCGTTAACAGAGGGGACGAACAGGTTGTTAAAGGTAAGTTGTTCAGAACTTAGGCTGGAAAGCTTAGCAGCGAAATCAAGGATCGACGTCACCTCTTCCGGTTGCTGAAGACCTACAACATGATGCCAGTAAGAACCGTAAGTGTGCGAGAAAATTAAAGAGCTGAGAACACGATGAGTACCTGTGACGGATCCCCACTTGGAAAAGAGGTAATCACAGGGAAGGGGAGAAAGAGAATCGGCCTTCACGAAGATAAAGTCTCTAAACCATTCCGCGTCAGGAGGGTTGGAGGGGAAGATTATGCTGGGGAAATTCTTGTCCTTTACACGCATCGTCACCTGACCGCATCCCAGGGGTCTCACCTGGAACACAGCGCAGACATCGTGCAAGGAGAAATCCTTCTGATGGCGATGGTTCAGGACGCAGAAGGACAACAGCACCCTCCAGGTATGAGAAGCCAATTGACACGGGGCTAGTTTGTAATGGGTCAAAAGCTCTTGAACGAGTGGGGGAAAGGGAAAACGAAGACCTAAGAGAAACGGGTAGGCGTACATGCAAATCCATCCGGGTAGGATGAAGTCTGCCTGCTGTCCAGAGGAAGGAAGATAAACCTCAACCCCTTCATCAAAACCGAAAACCTCTCTGATGAAGGAGAGGTCCTCGCCGGCAAAACGGGAGTCGCAAGAGTGTTTTTTGCCCAGGATGTTGGAGGGGGAAAACGTCATCGGTGATGACGATGGAGAGGAAGCAGATGACTTGCCTCGATTCGACTTAGGAGCCATGGATAAGACGAAAAATAACGAATAAAGATAAGAAAGAGTCACCTGAGCAAGGGGGAGGCACGGCGCACGGCGACGATGGACGGCGGAGAATGGAGAAGTAAGAAGGGTTTGAATTTTGAAAGGAGGTTTGAGTTATGAGAGAGGAAGAGGGAGTAGGAGTAAGTAAAGGAGGAGTTAGAATGAATGAAGTAAAGAGGGGGAAGAAGTTTAGGGAAGCGCGATTAATTATTAGGAGGGAAGAATAAAGCCACCATAAGGGAGGGGAAGAGTCAGTTAGGGAAACGAGAAGAAACGAACTCAAAGACAAACTCTATGGAGGAAAACCTTCACCAGAACCATGAGCAACGGTCACAAATGAAAATTCCCGCCTAAGATGAACTTAGTCGGAAATTTAGGGGCATTTGTTTGGGATAAATTCCGAGCCCTCAAGAAATGACGTGGAATACTCGCGGTCAAAAAGTCAAAAAGATCATTTACGAAGAAACTACGGAATAACCTTCGAAAGTCAGAAGTCAAAGTCGTAAAAGTCGGGAATCCGATACGAGGAAAGTCAACAAAGTCACACAAGAGCAAAGCCCAACAACGAATATGGGCCAAGCTGCAGCAGAACCTAGAAGTGAGCCGAAATCAGCCCAACACTCAGAAGAACCCTACCCTAAGCCAAGGATTCAGTCAACCCAACAACCCCCTAAATTCTAGGGACAGTTCCACCAGAGGAGGAGAGAAATTAGGAGAGAAGGAAGGGGAACGTTGGAGATAACAGCTAAGGGGAAAGAGGGTAAATAAAAACGGAAGAACGACAACACACAGAGATCATTCAACTCGTCTTCCACACACTTCAACTCCAAAAGCACAAAAGCACATTAGCAGAATATAGCCTCCGATAACCGGAAACCATTACTTGTATTCTTTATTCATTTTCTTCATTCATAGTAGATATTTGGCGGGATTCCGACTCCCCCCGCGGTTTTTCCCACATTGAGTTTCCGCGTCACCAATTTTTGTGTCTCTTTGCTTTCTTTCGTCATTCGTTCATTCGTAGATTCGATTCATTCCATTGGTTCGTGAAAAGTTAGCCCGATCACTTTAATCCGCAACTTAAATCGTAACCCGGTAAATTTTTACCAAAACAATAACTTCAGCTGTGAAAATGGAAACGTTAATGCGAGATATAACATAGCTTTTGAAACTACATGATGTTATCTATATATGGAGATATATATAATGTTGCTTCCTTATATATACTCATTCAATATTTGTTAGGATGGTTGTTTGTCAACACTTCAAGAAGCATGCACAGCTGTGCGAGACTTTACAGATTTTTGCTTCCACTCTTACTTTTCTTACATGGATGAGTTCCGCCTGAAATTAGCTCTTGATGAAGAGCCTATGGATATAAAGTAATATCATGTTTCTAATGATTTCTTTGATTTGTGCTACTATATTTCATTTACATTATTTGATCCCACCTCGACGTTAGCGTTCTTGATTTGATAACGTATTATTTGCAAGTTACACAGAAAATAGAAAGAAAAAGTTACCTAGCTATATATCATTTTCTTGTACGAATGAATTTTGTTTAATTTTAATTGTCGCTTATATCTAATCTTGTGTTACTGTGTATGCTTGTAGGGTGTCAAGGCTCCCAGGTTGTTTGTTCGTCTCTCTGTTAGGCGTACTGATAGATGTGCCTTCGATAATGATCCTTGCCCTTTGGAAGAGCCCATACATGCTTTTCACCGGCTGTAAAAGGTTATTAGAAGATCTTGTTGGACGAGAAGGACCTTTTCTCGAGACTGTATGTGTCCCATTCGCCGGTCTTGCCACTATTCTTTGGCCGCTTGCTGTCATTGCTTCAGTTATTGCGTCATTCCTCTCCAGTTTTTTACTGGGACTTTATGCTGGAGTCATCGTTCATCAATCATCAGGTGTGTTTTATTTGGTTAGTGGATGGTTTATTTTATAAGGCGTAATAACTACCACTTTTTTCGGATGATTTTGATCTCTTTAAGTGGTTTTCAGGAAGATTCAATCAGAATAGGTCTTTCTTTTATTGTTGCTGTAGTATCTCTCTTTGATGAGTACGCCAATGACTTGCTTTATTTGGAGGAGGGATCACGCATTCCTAGGATTTGAGAGCAGAAGAAAATTATCGTATACAGAGTATTAAATAATAGTACTCCGTATCAGAAAAGTAATGCGGAGTAATTAGCTGGGAACAAGTTAGAGTTGGACAGTTCTGTGCCACCACAACACTTATTTCGGATTCATCTTAGAGTCAATGAGTAGATACCCAGGAATACGATATACATACATTCAATAGGCTAGGAATATGCCATTCCTTTGAGTATACTTGTTCTAACTGAGGTTCAATGGAGACATTACAATTCTAAAGTACAAATCTAATATTGTACAGTCTTTTTAGACTGAGGGAGTTATTGTTTCATTCCCTACTATACTACTGCAAATTAGATTCATTATATTGCTCTTCGGAACTCTTGGGACAACCAGACCAAGATATCGCAAGAAATGTCCTTCGTTCCTTGGAAGACATACAAAAGAGAGACTCATATGACAGTAGATATACGGTTATCAAAGACGGGAACCAACAGGCAAATACTGATTCAAAGTTAGTATCAGAGCGCTCCAGAACATTGAAGGGGACAATCCACCATTATAAGCCAATAAAAGTAAGCAAGGCACTAGTTTGTTATCAATTTTGACACTTGCGAGTGTGTACTCAACACTAGTATATACATATACATATAAATTAAATTGCAACTTTAGATACTAGATTGGCTGTTCAAGTCATGTGAGGTTAATGTGTAGGGTTAAACCCAAGGATCTGTTATGAGTATTAACCGAAAAGATAAACAATAGAGGGATAACGAATATACCTTATTGGCAACGGAAGAGCCTATTAATAAGAATAATAAGAAATATAATAACCCAGAATTATATATAATTCCCCACGGACAGAATAAAGCAACCCAGATGTGATGCCTCCGTTAGTATCCACACAGGTACGGAACTGCGGTGTATATGCTAGTATAAGGGTTTTGTGAGACGGTCTCACAAATTCTCTCTCTAATAATATATGGAATAATACTCTGAATTGTATATTTGGTTCATCATATGAACCTCCTTATATAGGAGAGCTAGAGAGCTAGGTTACTTAACCTAGAAGTTATTCCATAACTCAAATTGGTATAATTAGATTATCACAATAACTCTAGTTACCATAACTAGATTATTACTATAACTCTAATTACCATAACCCGACAACACAGCTGAGTCGTATTACTACTGACTCGATATATTAATATACCGATATATTAATAATATCCCGTACACATTGTGTGTGACCCAATGGGCCCACTTAAGACTACCAGACATATAACTCATTTATATGTCAACCCGACATCGACCTCTAGCAAGACATATCGGATACATAGACTTAAGCGGGTAAATCCGTAGGACAGTAGACATAACTCCTTCAGTCTCCCACTTGTACATGTCCTCTCAAGAACGGCGTTAAGTCTCTTTGCTACTATTGTCTCCAATTGAAAATGAGGTAAGAAAAAGTGTCATACTCGCATAACTCAATCTTTTACTCGAATCTCTGAGTTGACTTGTTAAAAGAGCAGATAGATGACAATCATCCTATCTGAGCGCGGCCACGCATTTGCACAAGTCACACTCTTCGAGTGGCCAAGAAACAATAAATTCCCTTCAATAAAGGAAGAGCAAATACCCTCTTGTCTAACCACATCCTATCACATGTTCCATGCATGCCCAATAACCATCCATAGCCCCCTTTCACAGCTGACGAGGAATAGTATCAAAGCATACACATCACATGTATAGAATAGTCAAAGACTCAGGTCTAAAGACCGTACAAGTTCATAACTTGCAAAAAATTTTGCTGACACTAAGCGAAATCTTAGTAAAATCCTTTTGGTGTGTATGTTCTTAACATACACTCGTGTGCCTGGTTTAGTATTTCGATACCTATGACTCAAGGAACTTAGTCATCAACCAACTCACACACTAGTCATTTAAGGTATTCAAATGTCCCAACACAATACCCTGACTAGAGACAAAATAATTACATCATCCAAATAGAGTTCCAAGACTAAGTCACGTACTTAGTGGTCTATTTCATCAATGTATATTATTTAGGGACAAACAATCCATACAAGAATTGAATAAAAATTGCACTTTATTAAATAAAAGCAATAGTAAAAATTACAAAGTTCAGCATAAAATTAATACTCCCACTAAAACAAGGATCTCCTAAATAGGACTCAAGACCATTCGCTCATGCGTCTAATGCCTATCGCAGCTCTATGACTCTCATGCTTAGACTGCGGGAGGGGCTTTGTCAAGGGATCAGCAACATTTGCTTCCGATGGTACTCTGCATATCTTGACATCACCTCTCTCAATGAACTCTCTGATTAGGTGAAATCTTCTAAGTATGTGTTTGGATTTCTGATGAGACCTAGGTTCCTTAGCTTGCGCTATGGCACCATTATTATCACAATAAAGGTCCACGGGGCTTGAAATGCTAGAGACGACTCCCAGCTCCTCGATGAACTGCCTAATCCAAACAGCTTCTTTTGATGCTTCCGAAGCAGCAATATACTCAGCTTCTGTTGCAGAATCTGCCACTGTGCTTTGCTTGGAACTTTTCCAACTTACAGCACCACCGTTCAAACAAAAGACAAAACCGGACTGTGATTTGGAATCATCCCTGTCTTTCTGGAAGCTAGCATCGGTGTAACCATTTACAACGAGCTGTTCTTCACCTCCATATACCAAGAATAAGTCTTTAGTCCTTCTTAAGTACTTCAGAATATTCTTGGCTGCTATCCAGTGACTTTCACCCGGATTCGACTGGTATCTACTCGTCATGCTTAGAGCACAAGCTACATCAGGACGAGTACACAACATGGCATACATGATGGATCCTATGGCCGAGGCATAGGGAACCTTACTCATGCGCTCTAGCTCATCAGGTGTCGAGGGACACTGACTCTTGCTTAGATTGACACCATGTGACATTGGTAAGAACCCTCTTTTGGAATCCGTCATATTGAACCGTTTAAGGATCTTATCAATATAAGTTCCTTGACTAAGTCCAATAAACCTCTTTGATCTATCTCTATAGATTCTTATTCCTAAGATGTAAGCTGCTTCACCCATGTCTTTCATGGAAAAACAACTTCCAAGCCAACCTTTTACGGATTGCAACAATGGAACGTTATTTCCAATTAGGAGTATGTCATCGACATATAGAACCAAAATTGCTATTGCACTCCCACTAATTTTCTTATACACACAAGGCTCAACTTCGTTTTTACAGAAGCCAAAGGCTTTAACTGCCTCATCAAAACAAAGATTCCAACTCCGAGATGCTTGCTTCAGTCCATAACTGGAACGCTGAAGTTTGCATATTTTCTTAGCATCCTTTGATATGAAACCCTCGGGTTGTGTCATGTACACATCCTCTTGCAGATTCCCGTTAAGGAAAGCTGTTTTCACATCCATTTGCCAAATTTCATAATCATGAAAAGCTGCAATTGCTAAGAGAATCCTAATGGATTTAAGCATCGCTACTGGTGAGTAAGTTTCATCATAGTCGATACCATGAGTTTGCTTAAACCTTTAGCCACCAAGCGAGCTTTATAGACATCTACATGTCCTTCCATGTCAATCTTCTTCTTAAAGACCCATTTGCACTCGATGGTTTTGACACCTTCGGGTGCGTATATCAAAGTCCATACTTTGTTATGGTACATGGAATCCATTTCGGACTTCATGGCCTCAAGCCATTTTTCGGAGTCTGGTCCCATCACTGCCTCTTTGTAGGTTTCAGGTTCATCATTTTCTATCAAGTATAAATCATGACGATACCTGGCCGGAGTTTGCCCAATGTTAGATCTTACAGATTTACGAGGGACAAAATCATTAGAAATAGGCGTAGGTTCTTCTTCAAGTGGTGGGATCGCAACATCTTGCACATTCCCCTCCTCATCCTCAGCTTCCTCATTAGGAATTGTGGATGCCTGAATATCCCGAATTTCTTCAAGATCAACCTTACTCCCACTACTCCTTTTGGAATGAACTCTTTTTCCAAGAAGACTCCATTCCGAGCAACAAACACTTTGTTCTCAGTAGGATTGTAGAAGTAATAGCCTCTAGTTTCCTTTGGATAACCAACAAAAATGCATTTGTCAGACTTAGGTCCTAACTTTTCAGGAATCAATTTCCTAACATAAGCTTCGCAACCCCAAATTTTCATGAAAGACAAACTAGGAACCTTTCCTGTCCACATCTCATGTGGTGTCTTTTCAACTGACTTAGATGGACATCTATTTAGTGTAAAAGCAGAAGTTTCGAGCGCATAACCCCAGAAGTAAATAGGAAGGTCTGCATGACTCATCATAGATCGAACCATATCTAGTAAGGTTCGATTTCTCCTCTCAGACACACCATTCCATTGTGGTGTTCCAGGTGGAGTGAGTTGTGAAACAATTCCACAGCTCCTAAGATGATCATTGAAATCTTGACTCAAATATTCACCACCTCGATCCGATCAAAGGGCTTTGATTGTCTTGCCTAGTTGATTCTGTACTTCATTTTGGAATTCTTTAAACTTTTCAAATGATTCCGATTTGTGTCTCATCAGGTACACATAACCCTATCTACTGAAATCATCAGTAAATGTAATGAAGTATGAAAATCCTCCCCTAGCTGTGGTACTCATTGGGCCACATACATCCGAATGTATTAGTCCCAATAAGTCAGACGCTCTTTTATTGTATCCAGTGAAAGGCGTCTTAGTCATCTTGCCAAGTAAACAAGATTCGCATATATCATATGATTCATAATCAAAATGATCTAAAAGTCCATCCTTATGGAGCTTTTGTATGCGTTTCTCGTTTATATGACCCAAACGACAATGCCACAAGTAAGTAGGATTAGAATCCTTAGATTTCAACCGCTTTGCATTATTAATATTATATAGCTGCTTAGGTGAATCAAGAACATATAAGCCATCAAAAATGAATGCTTGACAATACACAATACCATTACGCGAAATGGAACAACATTTGTTCTTTATTGAAATATCGAAACCTATCATGTCCAAACAAGAAACGGAAATAATATTCCTGCTAATGGCAGATACATGATAACAATTATCTAGTTCTAAAATTAAGCCACTTGGCAACTCTAAATGAAATATTCCTACAGCTAAAGCAGCAACTCTTGCTCCATTGCCTACGCGCAGGTCCACTTCACCTTTTGCCAGAGCCCTCACGTCTCTCAATCCCTTTACATTCCAGCAAATATGAGAACCACATCCAGTATCAAATACCCATGATGTAGAGCAGCTAGTAGTAACATTTACTAATATAACATTAATACCTGTAGAGGTAGAAGCAACATTCCCATTCTTCTTATCTTCTAGGTATTTTGGACAGTTCCTCTTCCAATGCCCCTTTTCACTACAGTAGTGACAAAGGTCCTCATCTGATTTCTTAGGCGAATTCTTAGACTTCGGTTTGGCTTTAGCAACATTTGCCTTAGCCGCCTTTCCTTTGTTTTTGCCTTTGAAACCCTTTCCCTTTTGTACCATGAGCACTTCAGGGGTTAGACCCTTCCTGACGTTTGGTTCAGCCGTCTTAAGCATTCCGTGCAACTCTTGCATCGATCTCTTTAGATCATGCATGTTAAAGTTCAGCACAAAATCTTTCCAGATGGATGATAAGGATTGAAGTAAAATATCTGTCTGCATCTGGTATGCAAACCCCGCACCAAGACGATCAAGGTTATCAAAATAACCCATCATTTTCATCACATGCGAGCTGACCGGGTCTTTGTCACCCATTTTGCAGTTAAATAGTGCAACTACAGTATTATACCTCTCGGTCCTAGCCTGCTCCTGAAACATTGATTTCAGGTTCTCTATAATCTCATATGCCGACTCAGTGTTTTCGTATTGCTTCTGAAGCTCATAATTCATAGTTGCAAGCATGAGACAGCAGACGTCAGTATTGTCTTTCTCATGAGTTAGGTATGATATCTTTATATCATCCGCAGCATCAGAATCTGGTTCTAAAGGAAGTTCCTTCTCAAGGACATATTCCTTTCTCTCCTGTTTGAGAACAATTCTCAAAGAGCGATACCATTCCAGAAAATTTGAACCTTTCAATTTTCTTTCTCAAGCATTGAACGGAGCGAAAAATTGTTTGACGACAACATATCTACAATAAATAAATAAATGCAGACTAATTAATATGCTGAAAAATGCAATAAAATCTTAAACAATTTTAAGACAGATTATGAAAACTACCCTCAAATTCACATAATATTCCAAGATCCTAAACCTTTTGTTGCTTAAGTGAACTTGGGCTCACTGCTCAAACTCCAAAAGTAAAGGTAGACAACAATTTGTCAATTACATACCATGTAATTCTTGGTTTGTCAGTATAACTCATCATATGAAACCAACTATTTGCCTCAAAGCCCAAGTCCGACTTGATAGCGATGTTTAAGAAAACCAAACTAAACCTGTGGGTAACCGTTACCCACCTACTCAGTCCACACACATCGACAAAGCACCGCTTAGGCAGTCACTTTAACCAATGATATGAAATTATTGTAGTGGTCAGTTCTGGAAAGGCAATACTTAAATATTTGTGAGGGAATAATTGCATTATGGGTCCTAACCATGTTTCTAGGTCATCTAACAAGGCGACTTATTAGTTCTAAACACACAAGTCTCATAAAATAAACATTCATGCATCATATGACATAATATTCAATTATTATCATGTATAGAACAAGGTTTTATAAGGAGCCCGAATGAAACTAATATACAACATGTAAAAGTGACTAAATTCCATTAATTGGTCCGTTTTACAAAAATCGAGTCTTGTCCTAATCATATTAGTACTCATCGTTGATAAAAAATTCTAGTAATTTTAATTTCTCAATTTCAATCGAATTTTGACCAATCTTATTGGCCTCATCGTCAACAAGGAAATCGAGGATCATGATGGGTCAATAAATTAAAACATAATCTATATTATATCTTAAAATTAAGGATTAATTTCATAATTTAACAATTTAAATTCACAAATTAAGATACCCTAAACATAATCGGTAATTACTAGACTAATCGTATTTGATGTGATACGTTTAACAAGTTATACTGTAAAGCAACTAATTGCAAAGAAAACGTACGCATGAAGTAGGATAAACAAGCCACAATGCATACGTAATACTTAGACATCAAATACCACTTGGACAAGACTTATTATTAGCAAATAATCAACATGTGTCAGCATACAAGGTGTATCAATATGAATCAACATGTGGCAGCATATAACGTGTATCAATTATGAATTAACAACTTAATTCAGACGAAGCATGTGAATCTACAATAGATCTCGTAAAACAAATTAACACGCGAAATTGAATCTCTCATAACCAATTATGAGACAAAGATTCAGGTCGATTTGATTAATACTATATAACAGAGGCTCTGATACCACTGTAGGGTTACAACCCTTAAACCCAAGGATCTGTTATAAGTATTAACCGAAAAGACAAACAATAGAGGGATAACGAATATACCTTATTGGCAGCGGAAGAGCGTATTAATAAGAATAATAAGAAATATAATAACCCAGAAGTATATATAATTCCCCACGGACAGAATAAAGCAACCCAGATGTGATGCCTCCGTTAGTATCCACACAGGTACGGAACTGCGGTGTATATGCTAGTATAAGGGTTTTGTGAGACGGTCTCACAAATTCTCTCTCTAATAATATATGGAATAATACTCTGAATTGTATATTTGGTTCATCATATGAACCTCCTTATATAGGAGAGCTAGAGAGCTAGGTTACTTAACCTAGAAGTTATTCCGTAACTCAAATTGGTATGATTAGATTATCACAATAACTCTAGTTACCATAACTAGATTATTACTATAACTCTAATTACCATAACCCGACAACACAGCTGAGTCGTATTACTACTGACTCGATATATTAATATACCGATATATTAATAATATCTCGTACACATTGTGTGTGACCCAATGGGCCCACTTAAGACTACCAGACATATAACTCATTTATATGTCAACCCGACATCGACCTCTAGCAAGGCATATCGGATACATAGACTTAAGACTTAAGCGGGTAAATCCGTAGGACAGTGGACATAACTCCTTCACAATGGAGTGAAGCTCCTTCAGGAGGGGCTTATTAATGCAAAGGACATTAAAGATTGTATCGTGAAAGGGGACCCCAAGAAGTTGGGCATCGCACTCCCGTCTTGGTGCATTATGAAATATTTGCTCGCCTCTGCCAAGTCAGACTCTCCTGGTTTAGCTGTCTGTATGTTTCTTTTCCAATGCATCTTATTTTTCAAGGTTATTGGGGGTTGTTAATTAGATCGTTTTTTTTGGTTAAACTCAGCGGATGAGGCTGAAATAATGGTTACGAATTGGCGGAGAGAAAAAATGTTCAATTGGTTTATTGGACCTTTATTGGTAATGAAAGAGCAAATAAAAAAGCTAGAGCTAGATGAGAATGAAGAAGCATGCTTGAGAGTGGCAATTATGGGTCCAAAATGAGAAGCCGGAAGATTGGGACGAGATTGGTTTTCCATCTAGTGATCATGTTAGAAGAGCACAGCTTCAATCTTTCATTCGAAGGTATGTCTGTATGAAACATGTATTGGTGATCTTGATGGACATACACTTTCTGTTAGTTCAATAAAAACTCGATTAAGATGGGTTGGCAACATGTTAAATTCTCGGGAGAAGAGTAGATTATTACTGTTAAAATGGGTTGGCAACAGGTTAAATTCTCTGGAGAATATTTTTACAACTTTATTATGCGTTAACTGACAACTCGTTACTTGTTTAACCTAAAATTGAGGGTGTCAGCAAGCTGTGTGCTGTCCGAAACGGAAGTAGTTGCAAGGGTTGTGGGAGTTGAAGGTCTTTGTCATGTGCTTGTTACTTAATTAGTGGTCTGCATCGGTTTGATGCTGGAGGTGTATATATTTTTGACCGAATTCGCTGAAAGAGATATTAGATATGATCCCAGTTTCTTCACCATCTATATTATGAGTTCTGAATTGCATTTTCATTCTGTTTAGGCTACGAGGTATAGTGAGTTCGTTGGCAAGAATGTCGTCCTTTCGACGTAGATTCCAGAATCTTGTCAAAGTTGTGTACATGGAGGCAGTGGAAACTGGGGATCTAGCTAATTATATGTCTTAAGGAGCTCCAGTGTTCAACATGGATCTCAAAGTGAAAACCCAAAAGGGCCTTGGAAGGAGAACGAGGCAGGGAAAGGTGGGCAGGACCCTGTAGCAAATATTGTCTAGGCATGGCACTGGACGACGTCGTTTAGCTTGGACACCAGGCCTTACAGAGTACTGTAGACACCCACATTTTGACCGCCAGGTGTCTATAGCAGTTTCCGACAAACACCCGATGATGATCGGACGCAAACGTGCTTTAAATACTCAGAAACGGGCTCAGAATCATTGGCATTTGGCTTGGGCTCATTATGGAGTACATATCTCACAAAACCAACCTCAAAATCAGGCCCAGTGGGTCGTTTCGAGTCAAATAAGACTAATTTGGGTCGATTCCGACACCAGGGGTAAAACCGTCTTTTAGCGACCGAGTCAAAACCCGGTCAAAGATTTTCCCGAGACACGTGAGTCAGCCGTGACACCTCACACGGCTGATTCCTCACTCTAATCCTACAAAAATCAATTTTTTAAAATATTAAACAAATCCGTTTAAGGATAGAATTCGATCTCAAGTAGGAATTCTATCCAGAAACCGAATCGGATATCGACCGAACACCAATTACTCGGCCAAAACACCCAAATCAGCCGAAATACATCCCCATTCAGCCGAGATTTTGGCTTCTCCACCAAGCAACGGAATTCGCATTCCTTTCGAACTCTCGCATTTCCTATCCAAAAACCGATTCAAACACCCGACCGAGTGCAAATACTCGGCCGAGTAGGCTCCCACCAGCCGTGTCCCCTTTCTTCTTGGACAAGAAAGCGGAATTCTCATGCCTTACAACTTCTTACGTTTCCTATCCAAAGCGGTAGTTCAAACTCTCCTAGCCAAGGTCGGAAATTTCCTATAAATAGCCCCTTGCACACACACTTTTGCACACACACAATTAACAACAATTAACAACAATTAACATTCATAAATATTCAGAAATTATCGTCATATATCATCAAAATTCAGAATTATTCACATCACACATAAGCACCAAACTTAATATCGAGAAATCGATAATATTCCCGAAGGAAAACCGGTCCATTTAAACCCGAAACCCTTCACCCGAAACTCGTCCAAACCGAGCCACCACCTCACCGACGCATACTCGACGCTCCAGTGCCCAAGCCACGTCCCGACGAGCCCCGATCCGAGTAGACTAAAGCATGTAGGTTGAGGGTGTACCAAAACCCGACTTCTCTCTTCCCTCCTCTTCCCCTCCTCGTCGTTTTTTTATACGGGTCGAGTCGTTTTTTTTTAGTCATTCGTCGAGTCTTTTATTATCTCTAATATCGATAATATCAAAAAAAAACTATTTTCATATTTCGAACGTTCTTAACAATACGATATCAACTCTATAGTTGAATATCGCATTAAAAAGAATTATATTAAAATTTCGACGATATTAAAAATCGTTACATCTTTTTTATTCAAACTTTTTTTACAAAACGATTTCAAAATTTATATCTTTTCTAAAACTATTCCAAATATTTGATATTGATTTCGTAGTCAATTATCGAATATAATGAATGTCGAAAATATTAAGTCGAGTACGAATTATGCAATATTCGTGCGCGGTTTAATAAAAACATCGAGTTTTCGAAAACCGATTTCAAAGCAGGCCACCACGCGACCCGCCGGTGACCCGGGCGAGCCGCGCGGCCGGCTGCCCCTTTTTCCGCTTTTTATAATTTTTCGAATTTCGTTTTTTATACAAAACAGCGTTTTAACGATATTTTTCAGATTTCGATTAATATTTATTTTCTCGATCTCGTATATTTATTTTATTTGCTATATTATTATTTACAAATCGATACTAACTCGTTTGTTCATCTTTTGTAGCAAATTCATCTTTATTTCATCTTTTGTTTTATTATACTAAAACGAATCTCACATGCTAAAACAACTTTGACGTTAATTTTAGTTGCATTAAACCGACTTAGCAACCCATTCAATTCCTCGCATGCTTAGGAAAACAATGTTTGCATATCATTCATCGTATTACTAACGCGCGTATTAAAAAATCATTCGATATCCTAGTAGAGGCCGCTAATGTGCGGGCGGGGTTGGGTGTTCTTAGTGAACTTCCCAACACGTACCCTCACCCCTTACTCAGAACCGTGGTTTCCGGATGTCCGAAACCATTGGCAACGAGAGTCATTCAATATACGATTAACCGCTCAAGTCGGCATCTATATCGATATGCAAAGGGACGAGCCCAATAAACTCTGACATCGGAAATGGGCCGTATTTTGTATACGGCCCACTACGACATAGAGTGGGCTCGAACGGTTCCGAATAACCATAAAATTCGGTGGCGACTCCAACTTCGATTTAAATTTCCATTTGACCATCTCATGGAGATTCATTCGCCTCCCCAAACCCGCGCGTGGCCGCGTCGGGGTGGACCTATGTCATGTCCACAAGTACTCATGAAGCAGGTCAGTTATGGGTGTCAGCGAATATACCCGACTCATAGAGGGCTCAGAAGCTTGTTCGGACTCGAAATTTTATAAGAATATAGTTACGCCTATTAAAAAAATTATTCTTACTTATATATATTTCTAAAGAGGCAAAACAATGTAACGGTAAACGATTTTTGTATGAGCTCGAGCCAAGCTGAAGTTCGAATTTACAAACAAAGAGGGTAATGTGAAGATTATGATTGGTACTAGTTAGAATTTAAAGTTGTATAAAGCTCAAAATTGGGCTCAAATCATCAGTTTAGTTCATATGATAAGTTCGAAATCGTAAATAAAATTTGAATACACACAGATTTCGAAAGTTTAATGGAAATACAAGTAATTAAACCTAATATAATAAACAAATTTACGAAGTAATTGACCCGTTATAAACTTATAACGATATGATAGATACTTTCTTAAAAAACATGACTACCTCGTTCCTATTTCAAATTGTATACGTGTAGCGTCTACTTCAATAATTCTATTCAATTTCTGCCTCTTCCCCATGAGCCCATCTTCTACTTCCTTTATCTTTCTCACTTCTACTTCCTTAGTTTTTCTCTAAGATAAGAAGTACTCGGTTTTCCTGCATCTTCATCTACAAACCTTCATCTTCATTTTTCTGCACCAAAGTAAAAGGTAAGCTTTATATTTCTCCATTTTTTTTTATAATAGAGAAAATTAAGTAGGATCAATTGATATTTACGAATAGGATATGCAGGTTATTTGATTTAAATACATCATCGAATTAACGTATTCAATTCGTTAAACCCAACAATGAATTCGCGTATTTTTTCGAATTAATTCGAAAACGAATTACGATTTCACCCAAACGAATTAATTCGCAATTCGTACCCCCACTGAGCGAATTAGGTAACCCTGACCGCGGCAATGACGATGCATTTCGACCAATACCCCCTCAAAATCAAACCAAGCACCCTCTTCTCTGATTCACATCTGTGTTTGGTTGGATAACGAAGGTTGGCATTAGGAGGCGCTAATTGTGTCACTGATGGTAGGTTTCTGCTGCTTTTGTAGTGTTTTTGGTTGGATTGGTGGTGGTTAGAGCTAGGTTTCATCAGCTACTTGGGATGGGTTGGGTTGTTGGGCATTGGGTGAAAGGGATGAGAGAGAAGACCATGATTATGTAAATAGAGAGTATGAAATTAGTGTCTCATAAAAGTGAGAACCCTTATAAGTTCTCACTTGTGTATCTAGGCCAATTGCCGAAAAGTTGACTTTTTACTGCCAGGGACCGCACCTACAAAAGATACTTTTGAAAGGGGTTGAGTTTGCAAGAAAAAAGAACAAGGAAGTAGTTCACAATTCGCCCCTTTTAGAAGATGTTGTCTTGTAATTAATCCTTTAAATTTCCCGTGGTTAGACATAACAAGGTTATGTTCTGTACTTTTGTCCATGTTTTGCAAGTTCCGTTATGTATTCTAAATTATTTTCACTTCAGGGGTATTCCGTTCGTGTTAATATCAGAATGGTGCGGGGAAAGCATAAGAAAAATGGTAAACCTCTTTCCAATTCCACACAATTGGTGCGTTCTCAAAATCAGGTCTCCGGGTCGTTAAGGCCAAAAGAAAAAAAGTTTAAAAACTCCATGCAGCGATTGAGATCCAAGGATGGAGAAGGTACATCACAGAATCAAGTAGCTGATGAGGGTACGAGCAAGAGTTCTGTTGCAATGGAAAAAGATGGCGATTTAAAGAAAGAGCTACGTTCTGTAAAGAGAAGCAACAAGCAGAATAATAAGAGTTCTACTGCAATGAGAAATGTCAGTGAGTTAATTCCAAGAGACAATGACAATGAGTTGCATTCTGTAAAGAGGAACAACAAGCAGAATAATAAGAGCAATAAACATCAAGAAATAAGGGCTGATCATTGTCCAAAACCTGAGAGAAAAGTTGCTGGACTGATTTTCATGTGCAACACTAAAACCAAACCTGATTGCTTCCGCTACAAAGTTATGGCGGTGTCATCAGGGAGGAAGGAGGTTGTGCTTGGCATAAAACCGGGTCTAAGGCTGTTCCTGTATGACTTTGATCTCAAGCAACTTTATGGAGTCTATGAAGCATCGTCTGCCGGGGGTATGAACCTTGAGCCGGCTGCATTTGGTGGAGGCTTCCCTGCTCAGGTGAATCTTTTCAAAGCATTGTTGTTTCGTTTTAATGAAATGTTTGGGAGTAGTATATTTTAATCAAATGTATTTTATATTTTAATCAAATGTATTCAGTTATTTTTTAATCAAATGTATGTGAATCTTTTCAAAGCACTCCTCCATTCCTGTCATTTCTATACATTTATCGAATATATGTAAGTACTCCCTCCATTTTCTTGAATTAATCCCATGGACCCACTTTTCCCCCCTCACAAAAAATGAGAAGTGAGGCTAATTCAAAAAGATGGAGGGAGTAATATTTTAATCAAATATGCAGTAGAGGGAGTATGAAATAACATTTCGCATCTGTCATTGCCTTTCTCATTTTTTTAAACCTCTTTCCATATTTGATGCTGCTTGATGACCATGGCGCATCTCAGGTGCGCTTCAGGATCATCGAAGACTGCTTGCCTCTTCCAGAAAGCATTTTCAAGAAAGCAATTAAGGAGAACTATGACGAGAGAACAAATAAATTCCTTACTGAGCTAACTTCCAAACAAGTATGTTCGTCTTCATCTACTTAATTATCATTTTTCTTTTTTATGCATAATAGTGGTCAACGGTCATTGAAACTGTTGGATGCATGTTGGTAAATCACATGACAGTATGGGACCACATAAGTCAACAATGTCCTTTTGTGGTTGGTCAAATTGGAAATTTGGAATATAGAAAATAGAATACACGAAGTGGCTTCGAAACGATATAGAGAAATCCTGGTTTTTTTTCACCTTGGCGTGTAGTCTCATCCTTGAGCCAATAATTTTCAAGCCTGAGGTACGTATGTAGTATGTTGGTGCGGATGATGGGAGCATGTTGATTCTGATGGGAGTATTTTATCCTATATGTGCCTCGCTAATGTGTCTACTTATGTTGCTTTTCCTTTCTTTTTGTCGTGACGACCTAATTGTTAGGCATATCTGAATACTTGTTAAACTTTGGGGAGTGCTTAATCACCTGTCTGATGATTTATACTTTTGAGTGTTTTTTGTTTTATGAGTATGAAACCAGAAGTCCACTCTTCTATTTGGTCATTGAGTCATTCCCTTATGAATGTGACAATTCTCGATAACTGTGATTAGCATTAATCATTATGTTCTGTGCTTAAGACCATTATCTTCATTCTTCAACTGAGAAAGTTTTTGAAGGTCTTGCCTTTACTCCTGGTGAAGGCCATCTCTTTACTCCTCTGTTAAACCAAATGAGTCTGGCTGTGGATAAAGTACGGACGTTTTCTGTTTTTGCAGGTCAAAAATCTAAAGTTACTATTCCGGCCTACACAGCAGTCTCACAAGGACCATCGAGTTGTTCAGCAACCCTCATCGTCTTTCGACCCACTCTGTGTGACAGAGGAGGAATATCGTAGGTTTGGTCTGCGACCTAATTTACATGGGCTGAGGCAGGATACAGTTCCTTATGCTGTTACCTCTCAATATTCCGGAGGTAACCAAGAAAGTAATCAACTTTTCAGGACCCCTGCTCCTGTTTACAGGGAGGCTTCCTCCACAAAAGAGCAAATTTTCAGGGCTCCTTCCCAAGCCCAAGCATACAGGGTAATATCTCAGGAGCATCACTGGTTCATGTTCAAGTGGGTTCTATGAATAGAATCCCACTTATAGTTAGTAGTCTTATTTTGAATTATTTGAAAGAAGAAGAGAACTATTGATTTATCATTGATCTACCAATTTATCCTATATGGAGTCCGTCTTCTCTATAAAAAAAGGAAAATAAATAAATTATTAGTTTGAATTTGTCACATTCGTACTTTGTTATGGTGAGTTGGTAGCTGTCTGCAACTCCATTGAATTAATAATTTGTTTCTGAAGAAATGACATTTTTCTTTTATAGTATATTTTTGCTTATTAGATTAATAAGTTTGGTTCTAATTAAAGAGCTCACCCTAGTATTTTGAGCAGGGTCTCTCAAATCCATTAGACAACCATGCTCAGAAGCAAATTATTGGACAACCAGAACTTGCACATGGGACTTCATCAGCATATCAGGAGCAAGTAGTTTGGTCTGCCCCCGTTTTTCTTAGTGAAGATGAGTATCGACGGTATGGTTTAAAGGGTCGAACTGAGCCATCTTCTATGAAACCAGTTGCCCAAGTCAAGGAAGTTAATCATTATCTAGAGGATAAATATCTTCCCAGTAATTATCGTGGAACCTCTACTGATCCTTATATACAGTCACCAAGAGTCGAGGAAGCTACTTATGAAGCTTGCAGCCAGACAAGAGTGACCACGTCACATCTGACGTATGTGAACCCTGTAGTTGACTCTATTGATTACCCATTGCAGAGAAGTGCCACTCATGAAGGAATATATACATCATATGTTTCTCATGAGTTACCAGACCACAGCCAGAGGTATCGCAACATTGGTGGTCCAGCTGACGTGGCATCAGCTCCAGTGTCATCTCGATACTCGTTTGTGGGTGCTTCATACTCTTATCGGTGAATAGATGTCCTTAAGAATGATATGGTATTCGGCATTTTGGTCTTGCTTATTATCTTGCACATGGAATGGAGGCTTGAAATTTCTCGAGCGGAGCAGTAAATGAGAATTCAAACTCAAGCTAATGCTTTGACGTCGAGAGTACAGTTCACAGTGGTTAGGGCGGCTAAAGATGTATGCCACCATGAGGCTGCCTTTCATAATCCAGATGCAACAGATGGTTTTTATAATGTTTCTAAGATAATTGTGTTTTATTTAGTTGGTTGAAGATACATAAGCCACTAATCCCAACTGTGTTATCGTTTATTCAGAGAATGCTCCCAATTACATACAGTACCAAGGCTATTGAGTTTCAAGCCCATGTGTTGCTTGTAATAAGTTTCACATTTTTCATGAGATTGATCTCTAAAGGCATGTTATATTGAATGTTTTTTTATCGACGTTGTCGTTTTGGACACAACTATTTTTCGGATGGTTTATGTAGACACATAATTTAAGAATAGAAACGAAACAATTGAATACCTATTTATTATTTTTGTTTGCCAACGGTACAAAAGCCCCTCTTTTACTCATTCCCTACCCTTTTTGCAAGGGTATGGGCCGGAGTATTCAGAGATCGCGGTACAAACCTAATAAATAAACAGTGAAAGTCCGCACATATACAGTAAAAATCAGAAAAGGTAGCTGCCAAACTGTGATGAAGAACCTCCACCTCAGCAATCTGCAAAACAATTTGGATACAATCAACAACGATTTGCACATTTGCACATGCAGAAAACCCATTCTTTTCGCCCATCTCAATGCTTTGACCACCCTGATGGCTTCAGCCTGCATAGCAGATTCTGCCATAAAACCGCATTACAGTCTCAATTCCATCGTCGTTTTCAGGAGAGCACGTCCATCCTGCTGCAGCATAACCACTAGGGAACCAACTAGCATCCACCCATAAAGTGATAATCTTGCAACCAAGACCGTTCCCACTCGAGGATATAATTGGGACTCCTTCTGACTTCTTGATTTTTTCACGTCAATCCTCTTCGAAAGACTCAAGATCACCTCCTTTCATACTGTTTTCATCTTTGGTATGTCGGGCATCCCATATATCTTTAACCCAATTAAGTGATTCTTCAAATCTAGCTTTCAGGCTACCCCAAGAATTATCTTCCTTGCTAAAATCACTCCAGCTCTAAATTTCCATAAGCATTGAAGAACATTAATAAAGTAAAAAAGTCCTAAGGAATCATCCTCAGTTCTAATCAAAAATTGAATTCACTTCATCAACTATGTATGAAATTCCAAATGACTTTCAGTATGTGTCCTAATACCTAATAAGCTACACGCCCACAGCCTGGAGCCGTAAGGACAATCCCTAAAGAGATGATAAAGAGTTTCCAGGACCGGAGTAGAATTAGCATCCTCCTGCTCAAAACAAAGCACGAAGTGATATGCGCCTTGCAACTTTCTTTTCTCTCTCTCTGCATGCCCCAATCGGAAGGGAGTTGGATACCATTTTACAAACGAAAATTTTCCACGATTGAGGTCCAGGGATACTCCATAGAACTTTCTTAAAGAATGACAGATCATGCTCCATCATCCTGTTGATTTTATATTTACCATTCTCCGGATCCACCAATGGATCAACAGATAATAATTCATAGTATCGACTCTTAACACTATAGACTCCAGATGGGGTTTTATTCCAAAACTTAAAGCTACTCATTCCGGAGATAGGGATAGGGATTAGGGATCGGGCACTTCCGTGGAGGATAAGGCAACAACTTGTTTTTTCCGAGATGTCCAAGAAATAGGATTGCGACCCAGATACACAATGAAGCCGGTGGTGGAAACATACATATTTTTGTCACTTACTCAATCTGTATCACAAAACGCATAAAGTGAAAGAGGAGATGAGTGAAATAAATTGATATCAACCCCAAGAGTGTCGTCATTTATAAAGAGTACTTCTCTCTCTAAAAAGCAGTGAGAGGAAGTGGGTTTTCTTTTCTTCCTTAATTGTGAAGAAAAGTCTTCACCTAATAAGTGTATTATCTCATCCTCCTTAACCACTTTTTGAGATCCGCTTCTTTTCGTTCCTTTTCATCTTTTTTTTCCTTGCATCGAGGTCTGTGAGAGGTAGAGTGTGGTTTTGTTTCTTTGAAAAAAGTAATAGTGATCGGTGATTGGTTTTTGGAGTTTACTGGATTAATCCAGTACTCAAGGATAAGTTAAGAGATAGCTATAATTTCTTTCTCATTGTCTGATTGGGGAAAGGAAGTTGTAAGGGAGATAAAAGTAATCTGGTTCTTCGAGGCTGTGCATGCATTGCCAAAGTCCTTTAGTTTTTCGAGGATCCATTGCATGTGGAGATAGGTACTATATAATGCTCGAGATGGACTGGAATCAAGCATCAAACAAGGCTAAGTTGGCAAAACAAAAGAGGGGTAGAGCTAATTACTGTCATCACAAGAAGAAACCTAAAATTAATAGATTAGAAGCCATGAATGGAGAGTTCTATAATCTAGTTAATGGAGATGTAGAAAGAGAGCATATTTATCAAAATGAAAGGGCTGAGAACGGACACAACCTTCAGAATGGAGACATTAATATAGTTGATATATCATCATCATCAGGTAGCAGCAGTCGATCAAGTGGTAGAAATCGAGGGTCGAGTTCAGGAGAAGAGTCTGATTTGAGAAGAAAACGTTTTCCTAATGGGATCTGTCCGAATGGGGCCAGAATCCGACAACACCGCATTAGGGAGGATAGAGATATCGGAGAGTCAGGAGAAGACAATGAACCAGGTAACTTCAATATTCCTGAGAGGCCTCCTCAACCTGGTCGTGATGATGAACTCGATCAGGAATGGAGATTGCCTAGAGCAGGGGCAATTCTCACGCTTAACCCGGAGGTGATACAAGAGAATGTTGAGTTATATAACAAGTGTGTGCTTGGTGTCATGGTCGATTACAGAAATTTTGATGAGCTTGCTATCAACGCAACTATTGATGAGAAGTGGAAAACTAGGGATAAAGTGACAGTGTTCAAGATGGATGATTTATTTATCTTCTACTGTGAAAATATTAGGGACAAACAAGATATGATTTACAGGAGTGTAGCCTCATTCTATGGGGGGCTTATGGTGTTTCGTGATTGGGAGCGACAAATGATTCCAAGAACAGTGAAATTCCCAATGGCCAATTTATGGGTAAGGGTGACAGGACTCCCTTTTGAATTTATCAATAATGATATGGGTAATGTTATCGGAAGAATCTTGGGTCAACATTATTGGGTAGAACCAATGTCGGGGGTTTTTCCTACTAATGACTTTATTCGTATTCGGGTAACGGTTTTTTTTTATGAACCCCTGATCCCGGGATTCTTTTTAGCATGTTGTAGACACCCACATTTTGACTACTAAGTGTCTATAGCAGTTTCCGACAAACACCCGATGATGATCGGACGCAAACGTGCTCTAATATATTCGGAAACGGGCTCAAAATAATTGGCATTTGACTTGGGCTCTTATGGAGTACAAATCTCACAAAACCAACCTCAAAATCAGGCCCAGTGGGTCGTTTCGAGTCAAATAAGACTAATTTGGGTCGATTCCGACACCAGGGGTAAAACCGTCTTTTAACGACCGAGTCGAAACCCGTTCAAAAATATTCCCGAGGCACGTGAGTCAGCCGTGACACCTCACACGGTTGATTCATACTCCAATCCAACGAAAAATCAGCTTCACAAAACATTAAACAAATCCGCTTAAGGATAGAATTCGATCTCAAGTAGGAATTCTATCCAAAAACCGAATCAAACACCCAACCGAGTGCAAATACTCGCCCGAGCTGCACATACCAGCCGGTTTTCCTTGCTTCCTCGACAAGCAAGTGGAATCCTTACGCCTTTCGACTTCCTGTATTTCCTATCCTAAGCGGTAGTTCAAACTCAAAGCGTTTCTCCTAGCCAAGGTCGGGAACTCCCTATAAATAGCCCCTTGCACACATAACTTTTACACATCGAGATACAATACGACATAACGCTTTTACACAACAATTATTCTCATACACTCATAAGCATAAAACTTAGCATCGAGAAACCGATATTACAAAACCCGAAGGAAACTGGCCCGACACCCGACACCCTTCACACGTCCCACCTAACCGAGCCACCACAACTCACCGACATTCACTCGACGCTCTTGTGCCCAAGCCACGTCCCGACGAGCTCCGATCCGAGTAAACAGAAGCATGTAGGTTGAGGGTGTACCAAACCCGATTTCTCCTTCTTCTCTTCTCCTTCTCGTCGTCCGTTTTTATTATGGGTCCTCGTCCGTATTTTCTTTTTGGGTCGTGTGTCGTCCTTTTTACAGGTCCGTCGTCGTTTTTTTTTTTATTATTTCTAATATCGATATTATTAAAAACAATTTTCATATATCGAACATTCTTAAAAATATGATATCAACTCTATAGTTGAATATTGTATCAAAAAGAATTATATTAAATCTCGTCGATGCTAAGAAAATCGTTACATCTTTTTTTACAAAATACAACGATTTCAAACGCGGAGAGAATTAACATCTTTTTCGTTCAAATTCCTTTTTTTTTACAAAACTTTTCTAAAAATCATTCCGAATATTCGATATCGATTTCATAATCGAATATCGGATACGACGAATATCGAAAACATAAATCGAGTATAAATTAATTCGTATTTGTACGCGATTTATCAAAACTAGCAATTTTCGAACAACAAACGGAACCGGGACAGACCCGCACGCGAGTCGCGCCTCTCCCAGGTGACTCGTGCACGGGCCCGAAACCCGAGTCCTTTTTTTTAGCTTTTCGTTCGTTTTTATTATTTATTCTACGAAACGATTTCTAAAATTTATATCTTTTCTAAAACTATTCCAAGTATTTGATATTGATTTCGTAGTCGACTATCAAATATAACGAACATCGAAAATATTAGATCGAGTGCAAATTATGCGATATTTGTACGCGATTTAATAAAAGCATCGAATTTTCAAAAAATCGATTTCAAAAACAGGCCGTCACGCGACCCGCCGGCATCCCAGGCGAGCCGCGCGGCCGGCTGTCACACGACACACCCTTTCTTTTTTTATTATTTTTCGAACTTCGTTTTTTATACAAAACCGCGTCTTTTTAGCAATATTTTTCAGATTTCGACTAATATTTTCTCGATCTCGCATATTCATCATATTTGCTATATTTTTATTCACAATTCGATACTAACTCGTTTGTTCATCTTTTGTAGCAAATTCTCTTTTTTTATCTTTTGTTTTATTATACTAAAACGAATCTCACATGCTAAAATACAACTTTGACGTTAATTTTTCATGCATTAAATCGACTTAGCAACCCATTCAATTCCTCGCATGTTTAGGAAAACAATGTTTGCATATCATTCATCTTATTACTAACGCGCGTATTAAAACATCATTCGATATCCTAGTAGAGGCCGCTAATGTGCGGGCGGGGTTGGGTGTTCTTAGTGAACTTCCCAACACGTACCCTCACCCCTTACTCAGAACCGTGGTTTCCGGATGTCCGAATCCATTGGCAACGAGAGTCATTCAATACACGATAAACCGATCAAGTCGGCATCGGTATCGAAATGCAAAGGGACGAGCCCAATAAACTCTCACATCGGAAATGGGCCGTATTTTGTACACGGCCCACTACGACATAGCGTGGGCTCGAACGGTTCCGAATAACCATAAAATTCGGTGGCGACTCCAACTTCGATTTAAATTTCAATTTGACCATCTCATATGGAGATTCATTCGCCTCCCCAAACCCGCGTGTGGCCGCGTCGGGGTGGACCTATGTCATGTCCACAATTTGGCGACTCCGCTGGGGATTAACTTATGTGTTACTGACCATCGACATCCTCAGGGTGAGACTCGAATAGAAATCGTTTGACTAGTACAATACGCGTTTTAGTTTTACGGTTCATGCATAACCCCATATTTTCCCGAGCCGGTACTGGTGACCGACGTCCCACTATACTATCGATGTAGTCCAAATTGGATATGTCGAAGGTGTCCATTAGCCGATTCGTATGGGTTTTACGGCATGTTCTAAGCTCAACTCGACTTAGGAAGTCCGCCCCGATTCTCGATAGGCTGTGTACACTGGTATAGACCCTTTCAGACTGACCGAGACTTAGAATTAGAGCATACATGGCGTCGTTATACTGTTTCCATGACTACAAGCTACCTGATTTTACAAGTTTTTTTCAAAAAGCGCCTTTTTTCAAAATAGCATCCTTTTCAAAATATCCAATTTTCAAAACCCGGGACATATACCGAATTTAGGATCCACGATTTTACTCAAAATAGCCTATTTTTAGCCGGTATCATGCCCATTTCAAAACTCGAAAATATTTTCGAACTTTCAAAACCCTCCCTGGTCCGCCTTTCCGTTTTCTTTTTCGAAAAAAGGGTCAAACTCCTCTCCCCGATTTTATTCGGGCTTTCAAAAATCAATTTCAAAACCTTTCTCTTCTTAGGACTTCCCGTATTTAGCAGTGTCGGGTCGTGTCGTAAGTCGTCAAGTCTTCTAGCGTCGAAACTCTGTCGATCTTATATCACGGATTTCCTCCCTTTCCCAGTCCGCCTTATTATACTAAGGCAAGGCCCACCTACGCAGGACATACTCCTACAAGGGTTGGCCCGTCTACACAATCGAGTCTAGAAGTCTGGGGAATGTCTCACGTGAACCTCCTTTCGAACAGGGCCCAGCCCAAACAGCTGGATGCTAAAGGGGGCCCACCTCTCACAAGTCATCCGTCTAGATGTCTTTTCCGAGTCATTTCCTCTCTAGTTTCCCTTTCCCTTGCTCGGGGTGTACTTTAGTTCTAGGATTTGGGCTAGTTGCTGATTACACGGTGTTCTTACAGACATGCCACCTTTCACCAGAAAAATGATGCAACAAGCCATTGACGATTTGACAACTTCGCTAGCCAAACTCCATGACCAACTGACGAAAATGAGGGAGGATCAGATCGCCATCCTCACCCGGGTAAGCGCAGTCGAACAAGGAACTCCTAGCGGTGGAGTTGAAGACGATGGGCCGTTAGCTGAACTGGCCAGCGCGGTCCATAAGCTCCAAGAGCAGGTCCACACGGCAACCAGCAACACCATCCACACCGAAAACGCCCGGGTTTATTCACCCCTGACCGATGAATTGCCCGCTAACCTCAACCTGACGGGCCTACCCATGTTCGATGGGACTGAAGATCCGGTACTCCACATCCGGGCTTTTAAGGAGTTCATGGCAGTTAAGGGGGTCAAATCGACCATGTTCAAGCATCTCTTTGCTTCATCCTTGGACAAGCACCCGAGAGCCTGGTACTACAGGCTTGATTCCAAGAAATACAAAACTTGGGACGATGTCGCAACGGAGTTCGCCCGAAACTATGCGGACAATACTGAGATCCAGACAACCATGCGTACTCTGGAAGTCATGGCCCAAGAGCCAAAAGAGGGTTTCACCAAGGACCTCCAAAGGTGGAGGGCCGAAAGTGTCAAGCTGGTCGACAAGCCCAGCGAAAAGGTACTAGTGGAGGCCTTTGTGAAAAACCTCCTCCCATCTTACCGGATCCATCTCCGGTACGCTATCATACCCAATTTCGCCACCTTAACCGAGATGGGTACAAGAATCAAAGACGATCTAAGGCTAGAGAGCCTTACTAAGGCCTCTACAAAGGGCTATCAAGGAGCCAGTTCGTCTTCTGGCAAGCCCGCAACCACAAATGCGGCCCGAAGCATCTTCGATGAGGTCAATCTGCTAGACACCTCGACCAAAAAGAATACTCCAGCCCGAGTATTCACGGACATAGGGACTACTTATGCCAACGCCTTACAAAGGCTATCCTCTAAGGGCCTGATCCAGCCAATAGGCCCAATGCCGGAGGTTCCTGTCAAGAAACGGTCCAAAAGCTACAACGCCCAGGCCTATTGCCACTATCACCGGGGCAACGGGCATGACACCGAAAAGTGCTGGAAGTTGAAGCATCTCATCCAGGACCTGATCGAGAGTGGGAAGATACCACTACCCAGTGACAAACCGAGTAACAAAAATAATCCTCTTGCTACTCACGCCATTTTCACTGGAGAAATAATCGATTGTACTCATCTCATTTCCCCTTTCATTCCCCAAATCAACGGCATATGGAATGACGATGAAGACGATGTTTATCTGGCTAAGGGGGAGACCGTCCCCATCACTCTCGAAGAGATCCGGAAGGCCAAAACCAAGGCCCTGGCTGGCACACATGTCATCACGGCCGGACCTTCGGCCCCGGGATCCGTCAACGAACCATCTAAGACGGAATCCGCACCGTACCTGAAGAATCAAATGCTGACACGGCCCTAGTCAAGCAACTAAAGAGGGTCCGAACTGATCTCACTGTATGGCAGTTTTTGGTCAGTTCTCAAGAGCATCGGGCAGCACTTACCAAGGCTCTCGATGAAATCAAGGTAGACTCGCTGGTTACTCCCACTGAAATGGTAGCCACAATTCTACCTCACCTCAAGGGCAAGTCCAAAGGAGAAGGCCCACTTATCACCTTCTCTGAATCCGATCTGCCACCATTTGCGACCACCCACAACCTGGCCCTATATATTACGGTGATTTGCCGGGGCAAGTATCTACCTATGACCCTAATTGATGACGGGTCGGCTGTGAATGTCCTTCCTTTAAGGACTGCAAAGGCTCTCGGCATTACCGAGGCCGACTACCTTCCTACTGCACAAACTATCCAGGCTTTCGATGGAAGCCCAAAATCTGTTGCTGGGGCCGTCAAACTAACCATCATAACAGGCCCAATTGAAAAAGAGCTCGAATTCCAAGTGATCGATGTCACCTCATCGTTCAATCTGCTACTTGGGAGACCCTGGATCCACGCGGTCAAGGCCGTATCCTCCACTTTCCACAGGAAGGTTAAGCTACCTTTGCAAGACAGGGTCATCACCCTCGAAGCTACTCCAATAGCCGTGTCAAGCTGCAACACGGCTGGTTCAATCGACCCGCGAGGATTCAATTTCGTGGGAATGATCGATGAAGAGCATCTCTTTAGGCCCTACTTCACAACCAACATCGACAAAATGCTGCAGAACTTGGGTTACCTACCGGGAGCTACTTCAAGGCCTGGTCTCCCGGCCGGCAAGATCATCGATGTTTTAAGCGATGAGGATTCGAAGTTCGGTTTAGGGTATGCCTTAACCCCAGAAAACGTGGTCCAGGCCGGCATCCAAAAGGCCTGTAATATTCTCAAGGGTACCTACTTGGACCCCTACAACCCAAAACGAACCGATTACTTCGTCACTCCAGTGTTCGTTGCTATCCAAACAGGCCTCTATCAGCCCATCATAACTTATCCTGAGGTCAATTTCATCCCAGATGATATCTTTGCCCTCATCCAGGCTGAATCGAAAGAGGATTCGAACCATGCCGAGCCCATGCTGGGACTCTTGTTCGGGGAAAGCAAGGTAATCCCGACTCCTAAGGAGGAATTAGTCAACTTGATCCTCCACAGCAGCAAGTTTGATCCGACCAAGCTGATCTCTGAAGTCGGCGCTGGCGCCGGAAAGAGGGCTTGGAGAAATACGATCAAGTGGACCGACAGCGAGGGTCGAGTCTACAAGCTCAGTACCGGCGAAGGAGACATACAAGGCGCCGAGTCCGAATCCGAGTCAGAGTCAGAGTCGGAGTCTGGGTCTGAGTCTAGAGGGTCCAGTACTAGGGTCGAGTCTGTAACCCCTTTTCCTTTCGTCACACCTGTGGGAGTCTCGGAGTCTGTCCCGAGAGCACTCCCCATACCGCCTCTGACCAGCGATCAGATGACTGCTCTCTTTGAGCTATTTTCGAAACTCTCTATCAATAATAACGATAACCGTTCTGCTTACGACTTGTCTTATTTTCAAAACGTTTTCAAAAATTTTATTTGCAATGACATTGAGAAACCCGATGAACAGGTGCCGCTGCCTCCGCATCTAGTCGAGAAACTCGAACAAAGGGAGTCCCGAAATCCGGTGATCGAAGAAACCGATTCCATCAATGTAGGAACCCCTTTAGAGCCTCAGATGCTTAGGTTAGGTTTATCCTTAGATCCTGAGGAGAAACAACAATTCACGGAGCTCCTCCACGAATTCAAAGACGTCTTCGCATGGTCCTACAAGGACATGCCGGGAATATACCTGGAGATAGCCGAACACCGTATACCCATTAAAGACGGGTGTAAGCCGGTAAAGCAAAAGCTCCGAAGAATGAGGCCCGAATGGTCTCTCAAAGTCAAAGAAGAAGTCGACAAGCAATTCAAAGCAGGCTTTATCCAAGTGTCTGAATATCCAGACTGGGTTGCAAATATCGTACCGGTACCCAAGAAAGACGGGAAGGTAGGAGTTTGTGTAGATTTTCGGGACCTTAATAAGGCCAGCCCGAAAGACGATTCCCGTTGCCGCACATCGATATACTGGTGGATAACACGGCCGATCATGCCCTACTATCCTTCATGGACGGGTATGCCGGATACAATCAAATCAAAATGGCGAAAGAAGACATGAGTAAGACCACCTTCACTACACCTTGTGGAACTTACTGTTACACGGTTATGCCATTTGGGCTTATCAATGCCGGCGCCACTTATCAACGGACCGCCAGGCCACTACCTTACTACATGACATGATGCATAAGGAAGTAGAGGTCTACGTGGACGACATGATCGTTAAGTCAAAAGAACGAAACGGGCATATTCCGGCCCTTAGAAAGTTCTTCATCCGACTACGCAAGTACAACATGAGACTAAATCCTCAAAAATGCAGCTTTGGGGTAACATCGGGCAAGTTACTGGGCCATATCGTCAGCCAGCGCGGCATCGAGGTTGACCCAGCCAAAATCAAGGCCATTACCGAGATGCGGCCGCCTAAAACCGAAAAGGAGATTAGGGGGTTTCTCGAGAAAGTCCAATATATCAGCAGGTTCATTTCAAAGCTAACCATGGTATGTGAGCCCATTTTCAAGAAACTGAAGATAGGGGAACGAGTACTGTGGGACGACAAGTGTCAAGCAGCTTTCGATAAAATCAAAGAGATTCTGTCATCTCCGCCGGTATTAATGCCACCTCAGCACGGTCTGCCTTTGTCGTTATACTTGACAACGACCGAGACAGCCATGGGGGCTATGCTAGCCCAGACAGTCGACTCAGAGGAACGAGCCATTTACTACATCAGTAAAAAGTTCCTAGAGTACGAATGCAATACACGATGCTCGAAAAGACGTGTCTAGCTCTAGTTTGGGCCACTAAAAAGCTCCGACATTATATGCTTAGCCACGAAATACACGTATTATCAAGAATGGATCCAATCAAGTATCTGTTCGAAAAGCCCATCCTCAATGGCAGGATATCTAGATGGACTTTAATGCTAGCTGAGTTCGACCTCAAGTTCGTACCATTAAAAGCCATCAAAGGTCGAGTAGTAGCCGAGTTCCTTGCCGATAGTTCGGTATCTGGGACATACCGATACTTGGGCCTTCCCAGATGAAGATATATTCCATACCGACACGGAGACATGAGATCTATATTTTGACGGAGCATCCAACTTTCGAGGATTTGGTGTCGGGATTTTTCTGATCTCACCACAAGGAGAGCACACCCCGTTATCCATTAAGCTAGATTTCGACGTGGCTAATAACGCAGCCGAATACGAAGCATGCATTCACGGGTTGCAAGCCGCCGCTGATTTAGGAGTAACGAACCTCCGTGTCCACGGTGATTCATCATTAGTCATCAATCAAGCACTCCAGAAATGGAAAACTCGGAACGCAAATCTCGTAGCTTACCAAGCGCGGGTAAGGGTTCTCGAGAAGCAGTTTCAAAAGGTGGAATACATCTACCTACCTCGGGAAGAAAACCAGTTTGCAGATGCGCTATCCAAATTAGCATCTTTACTGAATATCCCGGAACATCTGACCAGCATGCCGATTTGTGTCGAAAGACGGTCCGAGCCGGCATACGTCAATACTATTCAAGACATCGAAATAGCTGATCCAGAACCTTGGTACCAGGCTGTTCTAACCTACTAAACGCCGGGAGAATATCCTCCGGGATTTGAAAACCGGGCCAAGAAAGCCCTACGAAGATGGGCCACTCAGTTCATCCGCACGGACGATGGACAGTTGTACAAAAAGACGGCGCAGGGGGCTTTACTCCTATGTATCAACAAAACGCAGGCCGAAAAGGTCATGGCAGAGGTACACGATGGCATGACTCTGTTACTATTGGAACAGCATGGAAACCGACTGTCAGTTATATGTCAAGCACTGTCACAACTGTCAGATTTTCGGCAATGTCCAGCATATGCCGTCATTCCTGTTATATACTATGACTTCACCATGGCCATTTTCGACATGGGGAATTGATATAATCGGGAAGGTGAACCCTTCCGGGACGGGAGGTCACTGCTTCATTCTAGTGGCTATTGACTATTTTACTAAATGGGTCAAAGCCGAGTCATATCGTGTCTTGAACGCCAAGCACGTAGCAAAATTTATCCAAGATAAAATTATATGCCGATATGGGATCCCGCATGAATTCATTAGTGATCACGGGACCCATTTTCAAGCCGAAACCGCTACTTTGCTAGCAAAATATAAGATTCAAAGGCACACATCTTCGCCTTACCGTCCCCAAACAAATGGAGCGGTAGAGGCAGCTAACAAAATGATTGTCACCATACTTAAGAAGTTGGCTGATAATTACCGGGATTGGCCCGACAAAATTCCTTTCGCCTTATGGGGGTACCGGACGTCAATCCGAACCGCAACCGGAGCGACCCCGTATTATCTGACATATGGGATGGAGGCGGTCCAGCCGGTCGAGCTTGAGGTACCATCTCTAAGGATTCTACTCGAAAGCCAAGTACCTGAAGCGGATTGGGTCCAAGCCCGATACAATTCGTTGATTCTTCTGGACGAGCAACGATCTCGAGCCCTTAACAACATCCAGATATACCAAAAAAGGATGAAGCGGGCTTTCAACAAAAGGGTTAGGCCCAGAAATATCAAAGAGGGCGATCTAGTCCTAAAATCGATCTGTCAGGGCTTTGCTACCAGTCGACCCAAGGGGAAAATTCAAACCTAATTAGGCTGGACCGTATTTAGTGAAGAAGGTTTTATCAGGAGGAGCGGTAATGCTAACAGACTTGGACGGGAACGAATTCGTCAACCCAACCAACTTGGACCAGTTGAAGCGCTACTACCCCTAACCTTATCTCAATGTCATTTGCTAAAAGTTTATCTTTTTTACAAAATTTTCAAAAATTAACAAGTCAATGAGTTAGGATTACTGATCCTACTATCGCATATCTCGAACTAATAGTCTTGATGTATTTCGAAAAATTGCAATATATATGTCTGAACTACGGTTGGTTTGATTCCACTAATCGTGGATACGTAGGCAACCCCTCAAAAGGGTACAACCACTGCAATAGCGAAAAGACAAGAACGGTTTTCACTAATATGTCTTTTATTATTTCAAAAATGCCTCATGCAAAAATAAATCACACAAAAATAGTAGTAATACTTAAATAATAAAATTTAGGAGACTACTCGTACATCTTTCCCTTCCCCTTATCTTTCGGGTCATGCGGATCCCGAGGCCGACGAGGTAGGGGCGAACGTTCCCTAATCACAAGTGGAACTTCCTTTGCTCGAACCCGCTTCTTCGACTTTGGTTTCTCTGTCGCTTGCACCGGTCCGATCCGAGCACGTACGTGTTCGGGTAGTCTGTCGCGTGGACCAAGTCGGTCTTTAGCTGCCAATCTTGGACCAAGTCTCCTTTCTAAATCCGTCTGGGGGCCCACTTTCCCCCATGCACCTTTAGTACTGGACCCCTGAGTCTGAGTCCTAGTCTTCCCCTTTTGGCCTGACATCAGTCGGACCATGGTAGCCGGGGTATCCCCGTCATCAAAGAAGCCTCGATTATCCTTAGCCTGTTCTCGGCGCAGCAAGTCAAAGGCTTCATCAGTCTTTAAAGCAGCACGGGCTTTAGCAGAGTCCGCTTGGGTCCACTTCGTATAAGAATCTGATACCCAGATCGAGGGAGAAGCCTTGGAAACGGGCCAAGTGTGCCGGGTATACCATCTTTGCGCCCAAGTATCGCACATCACGTCCGTTAGCTGAGTAGATTCACTCACGACCACCTCAATCTCCGGGATTCTTTGGGCCCGACCATATTGCCTATGTATGCGATCGGGATAAAGATGAATCGTCTGCCTAAAAGATAAGATCACTTGATAACGGGCCCTATCTCGCAATTCTAACCCGGTCCAGACGTAAATGGGCCACCAAGGTACGGTCCAACGGATCAATGGGCCTCCATGGAAAGACAGCAGCTCGTCCCAGAATTTTTAGGTAGTAAGGCGAGAGAAGTCAACAGTCCGTCTTCTGGTCATCACTTGATTCGGGCGATATCGACTTACATCTAGAGGAGGATCCAAGATCGATAGCCTCTCAAATAGCCATAGCTGAAAAGTCAAAGTCACGAAAAGTCAAAAACGTGAAAAGTAAAAAAAAAAATCGCAAAATACGCGAAAACCGCAGGAAAATTGAGAAAACCGGAAAAATCAGAAATTTCGGAAAAATCGAAATTGCAAAAAAATCATAAATTGCGAAAATCGAAAAAAATCAGCCTACCTGTAGAAGACGGGTACTCCCAGTCAATCGGATTGACGGATCCCTTTTACGATTATCTAAGCCCTGGATAATCTCTCCTGTAATCAGCCAAGCTGGGCTGTGCTCGGTCTCCATCAGATCCGTTACAGCGAAAAGCCTGACATGGCCCATACAAGATAGCAAATCCATATGACCTTCAAAAGCATAGACATGGAGCATGCAAAAAGTAAAGGCCCTGCGGCTATATACCGGCCTGACCCGGACGTCATCTAAATTCATGAATTTCTCGTCCAGGTCGATCAAGGAAACTGTATCTCCTTCTGTCATACGAGATACCTCCATGTGAGAAATCCCTAAAAATTCTCGTAATTTTCTCCTTATGTCACGGACTGAAAACGAGACAGCAGGGCGAAGAATGGGATTCCACCCCCCTACAGCAGCTATTTCCTCAGGAATGAGACAGATTTCGCCTCGAGGAAACCTAAAAACATGATAAGTATCATCCCAGTAGGACAAGCAAGCATCCAAAAAGTGACGATTCACTTGCATCTGGCGGATTGTGGATAACTGGGTGACGCCATTCTGGTTCAAAATAACTTTATTTGCGTCCCTGAAAAGGCGGGACCAATCTTGCAACGTTCCAACTAATCTATCGATACCCATAATGAATTTCTAAAAGAGGACTAAGTTTTTCAGAGCTTGTTTTTCTTTGAAGGAAGAAAGGGAATTGTAAGAATTATGAATAAATTATGAGCAAGGAGAGGGTATTTATAGCATGAAATCGGATTCTCCTCCTCACCTTGGGATTCCTAATCCCAGGGGATTTAGCATACAGGCCCTTATCCTAGGATCTGGATAAGTCATCCCGAGCATTCCTATTCCTTTTCAGAGTCAAAATACTTTATTTTCAAAACTCTTCCAAAATTCAAAAAAAAATCTCCTTCAAATTTTATTCCCCAGCACGAGTCATTTCTCCTAAAAATATATTACATGCAAACTTTGCATAAATCATTATACAGGACGACTCAAGCAAAACCGTGCAATCAACTCCCCAGCAGCATTTGACGGGATGAGCCCACATATAGGCGCACCCAAGACTTACACAACAAGTCCAATTCCCCACGGAGTTACCATCGTTAACTCAAGTACATTTCTAGTCTCCGGCCGGCGGGCCCTCCACGCAGGTCTAGTGGACCTTAAACGACCCGACCGGAAGCTGCCAGGTTTTAATCTTTGATTGACCTGGTGGCTACTCTGAATTTCGCCCTGTCCAAGCCTCAGTCAGAGTGGGGGCTCTGTAGACACCCACATTTTGACTGCTAGGTGTCTATAGCAGTTTCCGACAAACACCCGATGATGATCGGACGCAAACGTGCTTTAATATTCGGAAACGGGCTCAAAATCATTGGCATTTGGCTTGGGCTCTTATGGAGTACAAATCTCACAAAACCAACCTCAAAATCAGGCCCAGTGGGTCGTTTCGAGTCAAATAAGACTAATTTGGGTCGATTCCGACACCAGGGGTAAAACCGTCTTTTAACGACCGAGTCGAAACCCGGTCAAAAATATTCCCGAGGCACGTGAGTCAGCCATGACACCTCACACGGTTGATTCATACTCCAATCCTACGAAAAATCAGCTTCACAAAACATTAAACAAATCCGCTTAAGGATAGAATTCGATCTCAAGTAGGAATTCTATCCAAAAACCGAATCAAACACCCAACCGAGTGCAAATACTCGGCCGAGCTGCACATACCAGCCGGTTTCCCTTGCTTCCTTGACAAGCAAGTGTAATCCTTACGCCTTTCGACTTCCTGTATTTCCTATCCTAAGCGGTAGTTCAAACTCAAAGCGTTTCTCCTAGCCAAGGTCGGGAACTCTCTATAAATAGCCCCTTGCACACATAACTTTTACACATCGAGATACAATACGACATAACGCTTTTACACAACAATTATTCCCCATACACTCATAAGCATAAAACTTAGCATCGAGAAACCGATATTACAAAACCCGAAGGAAACCGGCCCGACACCTGACACCCTTCACACGTCCCACCTAACCGAGCCACTACAACTCACCGACATCCACTCGACGCTCTTGTGCCCAAGCCACGTCCCGACGAGCTTCGATCCGAGTAAACAGAAGCATGTAGGTTGAGGGTGTACCAAACCCGATTTCTCCTTCTTCTTCTCTTCTCCTTCTCGTTGTCCGTTTTTATTATGGGTCCTCATCCGTCTTTTCTTTTTGGGTCGTGTGTCGTCCTTTCGACGGGTCCGTCGTCGTTTTTTTATTATTATTTCTAATATCGATATTATTAAAAACTATTTTCATATATCGAACATTCTTAAAAATATGATATCAACTCTATAGTTGAATATTGTATCAAAAAGAATTATATTAAATCTCGTCGATGCTAAGAAAATCGTTACATCTTTTTTTACAAAATACAACGATTTCAAACGCGGAGAGAATTAACATCTTTTTCGTTCAAATTCCTTTTTTTACAAAACTTTTCTAAAAATCATTCCGAATATTCGATATCGATTTCATAATCGAATATCGGATACGATGAATATCGAAAACATAAATCGAGTATAAATTAATTCGTATTTATACGCGATTTATCAAAATTAGCAATTTTCGAACAACAAACGGAACCGGGACAGACCCGCACGCGAGTCGCGCCTCTCCCAGGCGACTCGCGCACGGGCCCGAAATCCGAGTCCTTTTTTTTAGCTTTTCGTTCGTTTTTATTATTTATTCTACGAAACGATTTCTAAAATTTATATCTTTTCTAAAACTATTCCAAGTATTTGATATTGATTTCGTAGTCGACTATCAAATATAACGAACATCGAAAATATTAGATCGAGTGCAAATTATGCGATATTTGTACGCGATTTAATAAAAGCATCGAATTTTCAAAAAACCGATTTCAAAAACAGGCCGTCACGCGACCCGCCGGCATCCCAGGCGAGCCGCGCGGCCGGCTGTCACACGACACACCCTTTCTTTTTTTATTATTTTTCGAACTTCGTTTTTTATACAAAACCGCGTCTTTTTAGCAATATTTTCAGATTTCGACTAATATTTTCTCGATCTCGCATATTCATCATATTTGCTATATTTTTATTCACAATTCGATACTAACTCGTTTGTTCATCTTTTGTAGCAAATTCATCTTTTTTTATCTTTTGTTTTATTATACTAAAATGAATCTCACATGCTAAAATACAACTTTGACGTTAATTTTTCATGCATTAAATCGACTTAGCAACCCATTCAATTCCTCGCATGTTTAGGAAAACAATGTTTGCATATCATTCATCGTATTACTAACGCGCGTATTAAAACATCATTCGATATCCTAGTAGAGGCCGCTAATGTGCGGGCGGGGTTGGGTGTTCTTAGTGAACTTCCCAACACGTACCCTCACCCCTTACTCAGAACCGTGGTTTTCGGATGTCCGAATCCATTGGCAACGAGAGTCATATAATACACGATAAACCGATCAAGTCGGCATCGGTATCGAAATGCAAAGGGACGAGCCCAATAAACTCTCACATCGGAAATGGGCCGTATTTTGTACACGGCCCACTACGACATAGAGTGGGCTCGAATGGTTCCGAATAACCATAAAATTCGGTGGCGACTCCAACTTCGATTTAAATTTCAATTTGACCATCTCATATGGAGATTCATTCGCCTTCCCAAACCCGCGCGTGGCCGCGTCGGGGTGGACCTATGTCATGTCCACACATGTGATGACGGAAAGTTAATTTGGATACAATTTAAGTACGAGGAGGTACTCAAGTACTGTGTTAGGTGCGGAAAAATTGGTCATAAGGTAACAAGATGTGCAGCTACAACCAGGCAGGCTTCGACAAGGATTGACTCGGTTTTAAGAAGAGCAGTTCGACAAAGGTCTATCATCTTCCAAGCTGAGACGAATCAAGGCATTTTAAATTTGGATATGACGGCTACTCCAACACAACCTGAATATGCAACTTCTAGAGTACACTTTGTTCAAGGGAACTTGGGAGTCTTCCATGGGATATTGTTGGAGGATCGGTTGGTTAATTTTGACATCGACACTACGTCGGGAGGGCGTGTCATTGCAGGTATGAGATTTACTCCCAATAACTTACCATTTGCAGGTATTGTTCTTTACCCATAAAATGTAAGGAACGAGCAAGGGGGAGAAAGGGATGTTGATAGGAATGATGGTATGGAAGTTGATGAAGAGAACCAGGACGAGCCTGGACTCAACCATCCACCGATGGGGGATATAGGCAAACGTGTGACGGACGAAGGGCCACACGGAATGGGGGGTATTATGGGGGATCCAAACCTTTTACCTCATGGATTTCAGTATGAAGATCCTTTTTTGAGGGCAATGAATCACGAAGAAATTATCAACGAAAATTATCCTGACTGGATTAGACAAGAAGAAATAAGAAGAAGAGTGGAGGGTGATATTACTAGGGCATTGAACAGAGATGAAGAAGAAGGGTTAGCCCAAACTTTTTTCTCGCCTACTGGTTTTCCAATAATACCACAAGAACCTCATAGAGAGGATGGTGACAATCAGGACCACGTGGGGCATCAACAAAACCATCAAAACCCACAACAAAATCAGCAAGAACAAGGAGATCTGCAGGGAGAAGAACAACAGGCGGCACCAAATGATGATAGAGATGAAGGAATCAGAGAAGGAGAAGGCGGATATGGAGGGGATAACATTCTGGAGAAGAATGGGGAGGAAGGTGAGATGAATTTTGAGGATAATATAGAAGAAATTGTGCCGATCAGAGATATGGAGAAAGATCAGATGGGACAATAATAAGAGAAGTGGAGATGGAGGGCGAGGAAAATAATGCTGATACTGAAACTCGGGATGGTGAGATAGGAAGGACAGAAGAAGTAGGAAGTATGGAGGAAGTTAGGGAAGGATATGATAGAGATGCGATTCTTCTGGAGGAGGCTCTAGGAGGAGGTCAGTTTGTGACAGAGGAGTATATTGCCGAAGCTATTCAGGAAGAAGTTACCTAAGAATCTTCTCTCTTTGAGGAATCTTCACAACAAAGGAATATCAATGTATTAGAATTCACTGGTGAGGACCCTAATAGACTGGTTTTCTCAGAAAATGAGACTCATACACTTGGTATCGGAAAAAAGAGAAAAGCTTGTTTTGAACCAGGACTAGGGATGGGATTGGGGGAAAGAGTTGAGGAAGGTGAGCAATATATGTCCGATGGTAACAATGCTAGTGTGAAAAAGAGACGTAGGGTTGGGAACGAGGTTGGAAATTTAATTGGAAGAGTTGGGCCAGATTACTTAGTTATTCCTGCGGCGCAATTGGAAACTGATCATGGCTTTGCGGAGGTTGGGCCTGACCAACCTCCTCTTCCGGTATGATGGGTTTGTCCTGGAATTGTAGGGGTCTCTCAGATCCGCTCAACCCTACAATTCCAAAGATTAGAGCGATGCTATCTAGAAATAGTAATCTCGACTTTATTTTCTTTAGCGAAACCAAATGTACCGTCAGTATCGTAGCATCTATGTGTCGACCTTTTGGTTTTCTTCATTTTGAAGGGATGGATTCTCGTGGTCTTAGCGGAGGTCTGTATGTAGGGTGGAAGGCAGTATCGGCTTTCGTGTGTGTTTTCAAATGCCCCAACTACATTATTCTGTTATCTAATACCATTAGTGGCTTTCCTTGGTATTTGATCTTGGTGTATGGTGAGCCGGCTGTAGCAGGTAGAGAAGCTGTTTGGGAATCGCTAGGTGATTGGTTAGATTCTTTTGAGTACCCTTATTTACTAATAGGTGACTTCAACCAAGTGGACCGTATTGAGGATAAGATGAGCAAATCTAATAGGAATATTCCAGGGATGGAATATTTTAATTTCTGGAAATTGGACCACGAAATTACGGACATAACATTTAAGGGACCGAGGTTCACGTGGTGTAATAACAGAGATAGTGAAGACAGAGTTTATGAGAGAATTGATAAGGCTTATGCTTCAAAGGATTGGATGCAATTTTACCCTGACTTAGGAGTTATTCACCTTCCAATTCAGTTATCGGATCATGCGCCCATTATTATTAATACTCAGTTAGTTCACGATAAGAGAAGAAGGCCTTATAAGCTCAAAGCGTGGAGTTTAAGCATGGCAGAAGGACTCGAGATAATTAAAATTAAATGGAATAAGGAAGTGAAAGGGTCTAAGGAATACAAGGTTATGAGAAAATTGGATTATGTAAGACAACAACTTATGAGGTGGTCGCTGGATAAGAAAAAGGAGTGGGGAAAGAACTGGGACGATTTTGACTCAGGATTATCTGTCGAGTTGGATAACATTTTTGAAGGGGGAAGTGAAGATGGTTATGTCAAATTACATGATCGACTGAAGTAATTTTCAAAAGCTGTGGCTCTTTACTGGAAGCAAAGGGCAAAAATTAAATGGGCGGCTGAGGGGGATATTTGCACGAGCTATTTTTTTAACAGTGTTAAAGGAAGAAGGAGTCGTAACTTTATATTAAGCATAAAACGCCAAGATGAGTCTTGGACGCATGACTTCAACTCAATAGGTGAGGCTTTTCAGGAATATTTCCAATCCCTGTTCAAGGTGAATGAGTCTACGATGGATCATGATCAATATTATCAAAAACATCGTGAGTTCTTTAGTCCTTTAGAAGGATGTATTGAAGAGGAGGATAAAATTAAACTGGGAAGGAAATTCACTGCTAAAGAAGTCAGAACGGCTATCTTTCAACTCGGAGATCTCAAATCGCCAGGACCTGATGGTATACCGGCCGAATTTTTTAAGAAATGTTGGAAATTCATTAAGACTGATATTACAGAAGCAGTGTGCGCATGTCTTAACTCAGGCTTTGTTCTCAGAGAAATGAACCGTACATTCATTACCTTAATTCCGAAAGTGGACTGTCCTGAGAGGGTGGAGCATTATCGACCTATAAGTCTTTTCAATGTGATTATGAAAATCATTATGAAATGTGTGGCAAACCGTATGAAAAACCTTATGACAAGGTTAATAGGAGAATTTCAAAATGCCTTTGTGCCAAATAGATCAATCATAGATAATTTTCTTATAGCTGATGAGTGTATTCACAAGTTGAATAATCACAAGACTGGGTCCATTGGAGATATTGCTTTTAAAGCTGACATGAGTAAAGCGTATGATAGAGTGGACTGGAATTTTTTGCAGAGTGCTTTGACCAGCTTTGGATTCCCAGATCAATTCATAAAACTTATTATGAACTGTGTATCCACAATTTCATATGCAGTGTTGGTTAATGGTGTTCCTTTGCGATTTTTTAAGCCTACCTGCGGTTTAAGACAAGGCGATCCGCTATCGCCTTATCTGTTTGTCATTTGCACGGAAGTATTATCTAAAAATCTCGTCAAATGTAGAGAGAGGAAGCAAATCTTAGGATTGAAGGTAAAAAGCAGCCCCTGATATCTCGCATCTGTTCTTTGCGGATGATTCGCTCTTCTTCCTTAAAGGTACACATGCAAACATATTTAATTTCCATAAGTTGTTGGATAAATATTGTTTGTTGTCAAGCCAAAGAATTAATAAGGAGAAATCAGCTTTGGTTTTCAGTCCGAACTGCAATATCAGTATCATTAGAGAAAGCCTAAGGATGTTCCAGTTAAAACCTTGTGCTAAACTAGGTAAATATCTCGGTATCCCGGATATTAGCGATACAGGTACTGGGAGTATTGCTAATAAGATTTGTGGTCAAATTATCAAAAGAATTGGGTCGTGGAGTGGTACTTTTCTGTCTCCGGCTGGGCGTCTTACGCTTATTCATTCGGTTCTTGCTAACCTCTCAAGTTTCTTTCTATCGGCTTTTAAAGTTCCGATAAGTGTGGCTAATAAGGCTAATGCGTTATTGGCACATTTTTGGTGGGCTGGCAAGAAATCCGGGAGAACGCTTCATTGGAGATCTATTAAGTATCTCAGCTTGCCCAAGTATTTAGGTGGCCTCGGGATAAGAAACATTGCGATGATGAATAAGGCATTATTGGCTAAGAATGCGTGGAGGATAATTCAAAATAAAGAATCGCTTCTTAGCAAGGTGTTCACTAGCAAATATGGGCCTATGAAGAACTGTGATGAGTTCAAGTGCAGTCTGTTAAAAGGGCCTAAATTAAGAGGATGTGTCGGTATTGTTAAGGGAAGACAACTATTGACTAGGGGATTGGGTTGGAAGATTGGGGTTGGAGAGGAAAGAGGAGAAAACAATATTAATATTTTTCAAGATAATTGGGTTAATGGTTGTATTCCGGTTATTAAAACAGGGGTGAATTTGGATGATCCATCAGTTGGAGCTAGTAATTGGAAAATTGAGGATTTAATTACGAATGAACGGAAATGGGATAGGACTAAATTAGAGTTGATATTCGATCAAGATTGATGTAATAGGATTCAGGCGATTCCCTTACCTGCTTCTTCTAAGGGACATCGTTGTTATTGGACTAGATCGGGTACGGGAAACTATAATGTTAAAAGTGGATACTCTGAATTATTACAATTGGAACTTGAGAATGCTGAAGATAAATTTAGGGCTAGGGGCTGGGTTGATAAATTTCCTATGTTTTACAAGAAAATTCTATGGAAACTGCCTGGACCGTCGGTTTGGAAAGTTTTTGTTTGGAAAATTCTATCTGATGTGCTTCCAATAGGATATGAAAGAGAAAAAAGAAATCTGGCTGGGCCGCATCACTGTGTTCTTTGCTTCGACGATGGAACAGGCGATTCCACAGTAATTTCTCAGTCTGGGATGCAATCCCCAGTCTCGGAGACATTAGGCCATTTGTTTAAGGATTGTCCAATCAGTAGGCAGCTTTGGATGTCTACTTCGCTTGGTATTAATTTTCAAGAGGAGAGTAACATGGAGTTCAAAGAATGGCTAATTACACAGATAACATCATTTTTCGAATTGGATGATCTTTGGCTTCGTTTACTCCAATTTATAAATATCTTATATACTATCTGGCTCTTCAGAAATGGCATAATGTTTAAAGGAGAAGCAAAGCAAGTTTCAGGATTGATTGCGAGGTATCAAGGTTCGCTAAGCTACTTGAAGGATATTTGGGAAGATATGAACAAGAGAAGACAACAGGAGAAGATCATTTGGACAGAAGGATCGGAAAAGGAGGATCTTAGAAATAAATTAAGGAATTCGGAGGAATTTGGGTTGATCTCTTCGGCACACCCTGATTTGCATTGTTCTAGGATTGTTATTAATGTGGATGAAGGTTGGAAAGAGTCTGGACATGAATCAGCTGGTTGGGTTTGTAAGGATGGTAGGCATGGGCAAGTAAGGAATTGCAGTGCTACGTTCTGGGCGGAATCAGCCATACAAGCAGAATTGGTTGCAGCTATCAAGGCAATCTGATGGGCTAGACAGATCGGATATGTTCACGCTGTTCTTCAAATGGACTGCTTGCAGCTGGTCTGGCAGTTGGCTGATGTCGTTGATCATCATCACAGTGTTCGTGACCTTATTTTGGATTTCCACGAGGAATCAGCTTATTTTCATTGTCTCTCTGTAAAATTTGTTAATCGAAACCTTAATTCCGATGCGCATAATCTGGCAAACCAGGTTTTACGCAGTAAGGTGGGATGTTTCTAGTACGAAGGAAAAAAAAACCTGGAGAGTGCCCTTGAGATAACGCAGAAGTCGTTTCAAGGCCAACCAATGAGACTCTTGGGGATCCTGCATAAATTGTGCAAGTCTATTGACGTTGTAAGCAATATCGGGACGGGTAAGTGACAGATATTGGAGGCTTCCGATTAGAGTACGATAATCTGAAGGTTGAGATATGGGTGAGCTGGAGGATTGAATAAGAGGTGGGTAAGCGGTCATCGGAGTGGTAGTGGGTTTGCAGTCAAGCATGGAAGAGCGAGTGAAGATGTCATGAATGTATTTAGTTTGTGTGAGTTGAAGGCCAAAGGGTGAGGGAGTAGCTTCAATGCCTAAGAAATATGACAGGAAACCGAGATCTTTCAGTGAAAAGCCACGGGAGACGGCGGCTAAGAATGGCGTAAGGGGAGGACCTGTGACGATAATATCATCAACATAGACAAGCAGGTAAATGGGGTGTAATTTGTGTTGAAGAAGGAAAAGGGAGGGGTTAGATTGGGATTGAGAGAAGCCGTAAGAGATAAGATAAGTTTTGAGTTCGGTGTATCAGGGTCGTGGAACCTTTTTAAGACCATAGATAGATGGCTCGAGTGAGGCGACACACGTGATTAGGGGCGGTGGGGTCAATAAAACAAGGAGGTTGAGTCATAAACACGGTTCCAGCTAACGTACCTTGAAGGAAGGCATTGTTGATGTCAAGTTGCCTTAGAGACTAGCCATGAGCGAGAGCGGGAGCAAGAATCAGATGAATTTTGATGGGATTGAACACATGGCTGAACGTTTTCGAGTAATCCACTCTCGGTCGTTGGTGAAATCCTTTGGCAACAAGACGAGCCTTGTATTTATTAATCATATTATCGGGGTTATATTTAATGCAAAAAATCCAACGGTAACTGACAACATTATAAGATGGATTAGCTGGAACTAGGGTCCAGGTGTTATTAGCGAGGAGAGGGGAATAATCCACATCCACGGCGGAACGCCATTATGGATTAAAGAGGCAGCTTTAAGAGTGACATGGGCAAAAGTAACAGTGGGGACAAAGCTAAAGCAGCATACTTAGGGTTAGGAACACGAATTTTATTCATGAGACGAGTCGTGGGTCGGGTGGGTAGGGCTGAAGTAGATTCGACAGAGGCATTAGGGGGTCGGATCAGTGGCCGAGGGGGAGGGGTGGGAAGCAGCAAAATTAGACGGAGGGATAGGCACGGTGGGAAGAGCAGGTTCAGTGGGAGAGGGGCGAGGTCTACGAGTGTAAACGCGGAGAGGGGTACATCTCATCAAATACCTTAATGGATCGTATCCTTGCCCCTCCAAAACCATCATCTCTAACAATGATGACAAGGCTGTCACCAATGCTAATCCTGCGTATGAGACCTGGATGCGTTAGGACTCGTTGCTCAAAGCCGCACTTCGTGGGTCTGTTTGCCCTACCATTGCTCCATCCGCTACTCAACTCTTGGACCACCTCTGCTGCCATCTGGACTCACCTCCGTACTACCTATGACAATCCATCTCGCGGGCATATTACGCAAATCAAGGACCATCTCAACACCATTGTCAAAGATAATCTCACCGTCACCGAATATATGTAAGTTATTCGGTCTAGTGTCGATGAATTGACACAACTTGGAAAGGCCATGGATGATGAGGATGTCATTGCCAAGGTCCTCAATGGGCTCGAACTTGCTAAATACCGCTCGCTTGACGTTGTTAAGCATCATGACACCCCTATCTCTTTTGATGCTCTTCACGAGCGTCTAATCCAATTTGATCTATCCTTAAAACATACCACACCCGTCGTCTCTATCCATGAACCCGCCTCTGCCCATGCTGTGTATCACAAACAACCATGCAACCCCTCTCGACCCTTTAATGCACCTGGTCTCCTACCCGCTCCTGACCGAAAACTGCCCTAACTTCAACTCTAATGCCCCCCCCCCCCTCCTCAAAGGTCAGTGCCATTGGTGTCATGCCTCGGGTCATTACCTTCGAAACTAACCTAAGTTTCGGTCCCTTTATCCTAATATTATTGTCCCACCTCGCCCTTCCTCGACCTACTCCAACATCCGTGGCTCCCCCCCAAGCTCACCTCGTCACTGCCACTCCACCTGCACCCTCCGCCCCTTGAATAATCGACAACGGAGCCACACATCATATAACCCATGATCTTCATAACCTTGCTCTCCATGCCCGACCCCTTACGACGGGGCCGATGATCTTTTAGTCGGTGACGGGTTTCCCCTTCACATTGCTATTATTGGTTCTCCCCCCCCCCCCCCCCCCCCCACCCCTCTCATAGTCCTCTCAAATTTGAAAAAGTTCTTCATGCCCCATTTATCTCTAAAGATATTATTTCCATTTCTCAATTCTGTGTCGAATTGCTTATTTTTCTCGTGATTCTTGTGTCTTACAAGACCGGTTGACGGGACGAGAGCTTCTACGCGACAACTTAAATTGGGCTTGTATGAGTGGCTGAACCCAAGCTTTCCACCTACGACATATCTCGCCTCCGACTCCTCCTCCCATCTTTGGCATCACAAGCTCGGTCACTCCTCTTCTATTATTAGCACTATTTTTAAAATGGCTCGTCTGAATTTTTCAAATATTCGCATTGCAATGCTTGTTCGACTCATAAACTTTTGTTTGCTATTAACTCTTTACGTACTACTAAGCCGCCTGAATTACTTTATTCCGATATTTGGACCTCATCTCTTCACTCTATCGATGGCTTTAAATATTACATTGTTTTTGTTGATAATTATACTAGATATATATGGATGTATCCTTTGAAGCAAAAATCTGATACCTTTAACATTTTTGATCGCTTTCGTGCTCTCGTTGAATTTTTTTTAAGGGTTATTTAACAGGAATAATTTCAACTTTGGGTGGTATTCCATAAATAAAATCAACTATAATTAATCTGGGAATAAACTCATGTATGAGACGCATCAAACACAAATGAAATTGACTCATTAATACCGGATGCAGCAGGTTTTATGTGGGTCTCATAGTCATTAATTAACGCAACTATATCTTCTTCCTTTCCACATCAATGTTATTTTTCCCCTAAATCCAGATTCTCTCCCTAAACCCAAATTTTAAACTCTAATTTTGCGTAACATGTCTCGAAATTCATGGGTAATTCATCAAATTCATGTTCTTCGAATTCATGGAGATCTAAATCTCGAAAGATGTTTCTGCAACCACAAGTTACGGGCAGTGATTAAGACTATCAAGAAAGGAGTAAACACTGGGAAGAAGTTTTATAGACTTCTATTATGGCCGGTAAGCTCAATAATTACGATTATGGTTGTTATCAGTTAGTTTATTAATATCAATTTAAACATAATGAAATAGTGTAAAGGCATAGCAGACTAGCATGTAACCCGAATTCATTCGTGTTTGATGTGTCTCATACGTGAGTTTATTCCCAGATTAATTAAAGTTAGTTTTGTTTATGAAATAACACCCAAAGTTGAGATTATTCCTATAAAATAACCTTTTTTTAACGTAGTTGTTAAATCATACCTAGCTTTTACTACTTCATACCCAATTTTTCATTTTTTTTCCTTTCCCTACCCTTCCTCGTACAAAAAGCTCCCTTTTTCATCATCATTAAACCTAATCAATTATATCTTTTCTCAATCCTCAAGACCTTAGTAAAATGTTCAAGAATTTCACCGTCATGAATCACAATTCGAACATGGAACAAGTAATTTTGTTTTTATTATTAATTTCAATTTTTATGTAATTTCTAATTAAACTCTAATTATATTCATCTATAGCTTTTGAATTACGGACATAATTAGCATTTGAAACAATTAGGGTTGGAGATTTTATTAATAATTTACTTTTAGTATAATCATTCAATGTTATACTCTGTATTATTGATTAAATATTGTTCCTAAATAAACCATACTTCGACGTCGATAGCATCAAATCCGTCGGCCGTGTGACGGTGTATTGTAAGTTCCGCACATCACAGTTTTTTTTAAAAATAATTAATTAAATTTAAAGTAAATTTTGTTTAAGGTACTTAACTTCCAATTGGGGTGTGCATGGCTTGAGGAAAGATGGAGGTGATTGATGTTTAATAATTAGGGGAAAGATGGCTTGAGGAAGAGAAAAAAAGATTGTGATGAGAATTATGAGGAGGGTAATTTGGGGAAAGTGGGTATGATTTAGCATGTCTCTTTTTTAATTCACCTATCATTCAAATATTTTCGGATAATGGGGGAATAGCCCAAACTTACCCCAACTATCACCTCCGATGGTATCACTCACCTCACTTCACCTCCTCACACACCTGAACACAATAGTCTTGCTGAACGACGTCATCGTCACATCGTTAAGACCGGTCTCGCTCTTCTTACACATGCTCATACCTATTGGTCATATGCCTTCACCACCGCGGTTTACCTGATAAATCGCATGCCCACTCATGTTCTTAAACACGTCGCCCCCTTTATGAAGCTCTTTGGACATAGTCAAATTATACTAAGCTACGAAGCTTTGGGGGCCTATGTTACCCTTGGCTTCACCCCTACACCAAACACAAACGCAAACCAAAATCTAAACCTTGCATCTTTATTGGGTACTCTCCGACTCATAGTGTCTACCACTGTCTTGACCTATCTACCAAATGCATCTACACATCACGACACGTCTATTAAAGATTCCTTTCCGTTTGCCTCTTTTCCGTCTGCTGACCCGAGCCCCTCCCCTCACACACCAGATGAATGGATGGTGCTCTGATACCATATGGAAGATATATGCTTGTGAATGAGTAATTGTACTAATGACGAACAGAGTATAAATACAAAGTATAAACAGTTGGCTGAGACTAGGAGAGCCGTAACCTAGTATCTTGGATATCTAAACGTACTACCAATACAATAGATTATAGTATCTATATTCAAGGAAAGGATAACAGAATATTGTCCTGTATCTCTATCTTCAATAGTTGACACCCAAAATCACATCTGCATTTGAAACCACATTCTACTTCCCTTTCAATTCCTGTCCTGATTCTTGAACCTTAAAGAGTCTATGCCTACACAAGGTTGCGACAACAATTGATAAGATAAGTTTAGGTCTACTTTATTTAATCAAAGCAACAAAAGAACTTATTGATCTTATAATTTTCAGGTGAGTTTTGAGATTTTGAAACTATTATAACCAAAAACTTTACTCTTAATTAAAACTCAAACTCATGCAAATGACATGTCCAACACTATGAGGGTGTGTTCGGAAATAAGTTCCTCCCTCCTATTTACTAACCAAACAAGGACTTTGTACACCGCCTCCTTCCCTCCCCTCTCTTTACATCCAAATCCTTCTATCTAAATTCTAAACAAGTCGCGAGTGATGCCAATTACAGAATATTCGTGTGTTAATTCTGTCGTTCATGAATAAGCAAGGATGATTGTTTTGAACTTTGAATGTGAGCAGACTAAATAATGTTCTAAATTATACGGAGTAAAAATGAAATGATGCGTTTTTACTACTGCTTACCTTGCAAACTCAAGTTTCTGAATAATAATTCCATTCAGTAGAAGCTCAGGGCTATATGCTGATGTACCTGTCATCACTTATGTCAGAACTTACCATGGTAGTATTGTACATCAAGCATGACATAAAGAAGTACGGATTTTGTACGCTTTATGCAAATAGACTGGTATTAGGGAAATATATTCTAGCAAGTACTCCGTAATATGGAGTAATATTTATCGTTCAGTTAAACCTTTGCAATGACCAAGAAATAAGGTGTGCAGTTCATGGCCATTCTCCTCGTTTTCAGAATAATCAGACAATCCATTAGGAATTGATAATTAAACAGAAACGTTAAATTAGTTCCCCAATTTCTTCAGGTATTCAGAGGAAGAAAATTAAATGACGAACCTCTTTGGATGAGAGGGCTGCAACACACTTCATCTTCATCACAAGAGAGAATAAGCAAATTGTCCAATTTACTGTCTATGATCACATTCACGACCTGAAAATGGACAGGCCATTAAATGGATTTTAACACATCATGAAAGATGAAAATTAGTGAACATATAAGTGAATAATAATGAAAATTACTACAACTAGACTGCTAGACACAATAGAAAACTAAAATTCATTATTTTTCTAGCTTAAATAAATATAGAACTTTTCCAAAGGTATAAAATACTGTAGCAATTAGAAAGGCTTGGATAAAATGAACTAAATGAAAATGGTTCGCAAAAGAGGGTTACATACGTCAAACCGAAAGAGGGCAAAACTGACCAACCCCGAAAGATTTAAAAATAACACAACACAACATGAGCGTCACTCAAAACCCAAATTAACTCAACTTCCACCCTCTGAAGCAATTTTCGTTGGACCTATTGACCCGGATGACAATGACCTAACTCAAACCTTAGGATATGAATTAACAGGAAGCCTAATTTGAAGTCACAGATAAATCATAGCCATGAATTGCAATGACCACAATCAAAACTGGTTGACCAGACAAATCCACTGCCTCGAAAATCTCCTAAAATGAAGTATATCTCTTACTCAAAAAGACCCGGTCGAAAGTGATCATACTCAAAATGACCAAAAGAGAACTGAAACCTGTCTGCCTCAAGCCCTCAACCCACCACACATGAAATAACCCAACCCAAGCCAGATACACATTGACTTGGTCACCTTAGACCTCACCAGCCCTACGGCAGAATCAATAGGTTGCAAGGGGTAGCACCTGCTACCCCAAACATGAGAAAATCATTTAAGAAGATGGTTCTTTGCTGCCCGATATCTGAACAGTTAGGTAAGAATAAGTACAATTAAATGCATAAATACAGCAGCAAGAAGGATGTGTTTCAGAGGTAAGGAAAGAACATACAGTAATCAACAAATAAGGACCTAGTCCCGCTGTAGTCATGCGGCTGGGTTTCATTTTATCTTTCTTAACTGTGCTCACTTAATACTTCTTTAAATATGTGTTTCTACTTAACAAATTACAAATTGTTACTGTTTATTATCTGTGTTCTCAAGAAACCCTTTTACTAACAATGACAGCAACTACTATGTACATTTACACAGGTTAAAATTTATTACGAATTTTAAAGCAAAACTGAAAGTTTAAATTTTTGGTATGTTTTGTACTCTCTGCTTTGTCTATTAATAATCAATATATATATAAGGAAGCTTTTTTTTCAAGGGAATCCAACTTTTATGAAACACTAAGAATTTAAATATTATCCATATTAAAAGTGGATATGATAAATAATACTCCTATTTGTTTTATTATTAGATAATAAATAATACTCCTACAATCCTAACACCCCTAAGAGTCAAAGAATTACCGTTATATAAGCCGTCAATTACCACCTCAGAAAACAACAAAATTTGAATAGACACCGCGTGGAACGCGTAAAATGGTTACGATTATTTCAAATAATCGTCATTTTTGGAGAATTATTATTAAAATAAATTATTATCCTAATATAAGTAGATATATTTATTAAGACAAAATTATCCTAATACGGTGTGAGAAATTACAATTTTATGTAAAAACTATTACATTTTTTTTTAACTTTTTGTCTTTTATATAAATAAAAAAAGTTTAAGAGTTTTTTAATTTTATTTATATTCATTACTTGTCATATTTATATAGAAATAATTATAAATAATAAAGGTTTTAAAAGATATTGCACAATAAAATAAATAAATTATTACTTCATTTATAGGTGTCATCAAAATAAAACTAAACTGCATTTAATATTGCAATCATATAGAGTAAATACTTAGTCTCCTGATTTATAAGCAAACAATATATATACTAATAAGAGTGCTAGATAATTTAAGTTAAAATTAGAAACAAAATCATATTCAAATAAATTGATTAATATATAAAAAAATAATTATGTTCAATCAATCAATCCGTCAATTATTAACGATACGTTTTTCGAGCGACGTTGGTAATCTCCAATAGTTTTAGAATTCTTAAATACAAACTTAAATTATTTATCATATTTAAGTATTTAAAATTTTTGAACACTGCAAACTTGATTAAGCTATTTTAGCTAATTCAAAATTTAATGAAGTTAAAACACTTAAATAGAATAATTAAATAATTAAAAACATAAAATGAACACATGTCGGGTTAGACTACGGGTATTTCGAGTGATATGTAGTCTCAAACTTTTTTAAACTACATAATTTATTTAAATAACTTTATATATGTCGGGTTAGACTACAGGTCGGCTCAAATAGGGGTCGGGTTATACGGGTCACGAGACGGATTATGCTTAGAATACAACTGAAAAATAGTTTCGAACGTAGATTTTTTTTTTACCTTTAAGTAGAACGGAGTAATATTTTCGATATTACCTTTTTATTTATTTTAATACTCTATTATAATGTTTATATTACAATGAATTTTTAAAACTATTTTAAAAATTATTTACTATCAAAATATAAAAAATATTGTATTAAATTGAATATTACAAGTCACGGATCAAGATTTAGTTGTCTTGAATCTTAACCTATGAATAAACGGGTTGAGCAGATCGTGTTACAAGTCAGGTCAAGTAGTTTTGTTGAGTCTAATAGTGACGTTACTATTTAACACGATAACACAAATTTAATCTCCCAACAAGTGTTCCTTGTGACGACCATATATGTCACAGAATCGCAAGCTTGCGACGGGGAAAATACTACCCATTGGGTAGATAAGACAAAACAAAGTGTCATTTACCAAGTATTTTGCTTTAGTTTATCTACCCCACATAGGTAGTACTTCACCCGTCGCAAATTTGCGACAAATATATCCGTCACAAGTAGGAATTTCTGTTAGGCTCCCTATATACAACTTTACAAGAGAGTAACGTACTAAAATTGCTAGATAATTTATGTTAAGATTAGACATAAAGTTATATTCAAATAAAAGAATAATATATAAAATTAATTATATCGAATAACTAATAAATTAAATTTAGAGTTTTAACAAAATCTAAGCAGAGTAATAGATTGAGTCGAACTAGGCTTTTAGACTAAAACTTTTAGATTGGTTTAGGTCAAATGGGTCGGGCGGGTAGGGTCGAATATAATGCGAGATGATGACATACACACAAAATATTTGATGCAATAAGTCAAATGATTATAATCCTATAAAGTAAAAGACATAGATAAACTAAATGTTCACAGATGAGTTGTGACGTATTAATATTGCTCACAGATACATGACCTACTACTTTGATGAACGTCGTTTTTTATCCAAGTAATCAATATAGGCACTAGACCAGTCAAACAAGTCGAGCGGGTCGGCTCACGGGTCGAGTTATACGAGTTGAGTCAGGATACGGGTCAGGTTATACGAGTCACGGGTCGAATTATTATCAATAACTCAAAAATTACAATTATTTGAAATAATCATAAACACTTCGTCACAGTCAATATTATAAAATGAAATATTATCACTATTATGGATGATTTAGTAGCATTTTTGTTGCACCCGTGCATCGCACGGGCATTATAACTAGTATATATATTAAAAGCAATGTCTTCTATCTCAACCTTGTATTTCTGTATAAAGCATATGTAAACGTTTCATGGGGATGGGGGGAGTATGTAGTACAATTTGTATTACTTCTGATTCTTTGAATCATTTTGGGTTTTATATATTTTCTACCCCAAACATTAAATCCTGGATCCACTCCTACTCTTACATCTCATTGAGCAGGAGCGTCATTATTGGCAATTCCCTAACTTATATGCTCCTGACAGAGATGCAAACTTAAGTGCAACTGAATGAATTTATTATTACTAGTGCCATCATATAGTACCATTAGATCCCTTGTTAGATCATCTCTTTGAGCGAGTTATATACTCCAATCTACATCCCATAAACTGACAATGAATATGAAAATGATAAGCCTTCTTTAACTAATTGAAGTTTTTTGGGTGCATTTAACCATATGCAACGACAAACAAATACCAGAAACAAGAAACATAGCAACGGGGGTTTGTACCTCTCCATGTGCAGCCTTCACCAAATTAGCAAGTATGTCTTTTCCAGGTTTTGCATTGTCTGTGATGAAAACTCTATAGCCCTGATTAAGAAAAAACATCAGGAAGAGGAATGAGTGATGAGAAACGTCATCAACTTGGATATACTTCATGTGTACCAATCAATGGTTTACATTTGCCTTTGGATCATTTTTTTCGTATTTATGTAAGCACATGCATGTGTACTAAGCATTTACACGCCTGTTTTGCACAATAAAAACATCCCTAAAAAGGAAGCACGAGTTATTGCCCAAGACAGACCAAAATGAAATATGCAACTATTGGCTAGGACACACAGTAATAAGATACATTGTCTTGAGTTAAAAAGACGAATAAAAAAACTCACTTGTAAAAGAGGGTGATGCCTTGCCCGATCAAGTGAGGTAGGTAACCTAAAACCAAGTTCATGTTCTTTCTTAACATCCCTCACAATGTAGTCCTTATAGTCGATGCAGAAGCCCGCCTGGTCACAGCTTTCGAGCCACTGATGAGTCACCACGGGTTTACCTTCGGCAATAAATTCAAGCATATTTGTTGTTCGCGCAAATCTATCTGTCACAAAATGAGTAGCATTTGAAGGACAAGATGCTATAGGAACACCAAATCGCGACAAAATCTGTAAAACAAGATTGCAATCACATCATTAGCATTTGAATTGAACACACAAGAAACATATATTAAGAGAAAAGGAGAGAATATATACCTTTATTTGATGCTTTCGGGTACTCTCATTCAAACTTTTGCTCAGTAAGACTCGAATATTTGTCATTGTTTTTCGCCTCCGAGAAAATTTTGTAGTAAAATCTGGCATTGACTTTGTGAAACCCAATCTGAGTAGCTCCCTGGTAAGAGCGGTTGTTAATGGCTTTTTCTTGTCATTTTGTTGATGGTAAACATCAACTGAATGTGTCGAATTGATTTCACTTGGGGATGCCTGGCAACTGTAAGATACGGGATTATGTGAGCTCAGGTTATCATTAGCTTCACAACCGGTATCATACACAATAGAATCTAGACCCGTAATGGGACTCTCAGATTTCTTTGAAGAAAGCAAACGAGGACGGACATATATTGTTGACCTCTGTTTTCTCTTGATGCTAGAATTTGAGGCAGCTGAACCCGAGCAGCTTACTCCATTTGATTGGTCTTTCAAAGGATATTGATCATGCTTCTCTAGGGCAGATGAATTAACCAAGTTGGTATATCCCTCTAAATGTTTTACTGTGGACCTGCATGTTCTTTTCCCTCTAGGGAAGTCCCCCAAGCACCAGCTCATAGACCCGAAAAGTTTACAATCAGGATTAACTATTGTGCTTCCTTCTTTACCAATACTGTGGAGACAGATCTCCATTTGGTCACTTTTCTTTCCTACCAGCATAGCATCAGCAGAATCATCTACCACCAAACACATCTTATCTTCATCATTCAACTTCATATCCCTAGTATTCAAGGAAGTACCTCTGCAACCTTTGGAACGATCTGCTTTTTCAGCTGAGATATCTAACACGTCGTGCATTATGCTCCGACCTTTTCTTTTATTATGTGAATCGGACATCATATCAGCAACTCTGTTGCTCATAGGCTCACTCGCAAGACCTTCCTGCATATCAAACAAACTTGATGATTTTAAGTTCGCAGAGGCATGATGAATATTCTTAATTGTCCCTCTGTTCTTCAGTCTACAGAGAGAAACATCGCCCACAGATAATGACCCATTGAAATTTTCTTTGCAGCTATAGACACCTTCACCTCTGTATGCTTTTGCTTTCTTTGTCAAATTTACCTTCCCAGAGTCTGTAGAAGTTCTTCCAGCCACGCATTTTCCAGATGCTAACTTCCCACTATTTATTCTGTCCGCCTGTGTAGATGTTTGCATATCATCAAGAATGTCAGAGCAATAAATACTTTTTCTATTTCTAGGGCTCGAAATATCTCTATATGCTGACCGAAATTTCTTTGGGAAAGACCAAAACTCAGCACACAATTCCTTCTGAGTGTCGTCACCTGACTTCTTAGGCAACTTTCGAGGGCCCTGAGCAGGAAGCATATCACCGCAATCAGTACAAACAGCTGATGATAGAGCTTGCATAGCTTCTGCCGCAATCTGTGTGCCAACCCCAACATCAAAAAAATGTTCCAAATCTTCAGAAGTTGCATTAATGTCTGCCATTTTTAATGTAGATTCCTCTATCTCAGAATCTTCTCTGGCCCCTTCTTTATAAACATCTGCATTTAATACAGGTTTCTTCACACTTGGAGACCTTCTGACATATGTATGATTGTATTTCTTGCCCCTGAAGGCAAGCTTAGGCTGACCACTGTTATCTGAAGGCATACATCCCCCAACGCCATCTAGACTATCATTCCATTCAAAGATTTGAGCTCTATCAACAGTTCTACAAGCACCAGTCCACCTCAGTAAACTTTGAGTTCCTTTAGCACTTAATGAAGGCGGTGAATTCTGTCTTGTTTTGATTGGTAGCACTGTGGAGGATGACATTGGAATGCCGTTGACAGAAAGAAATTGGTCAACAAAGAAAAGTGCAGTAGATAAATCTTCAGGCTCTTGAGATTCAACATAACTTAACCCACCATTATCGTGACTATCATCAGACGATCTTTTCACATCATTCACTTCAGTGTCTTTGGCCTTAGAAATCATATTTTTCTTACGAGTGTAGAATACATGTACATCTTTTGCCTTTAATTGACTTAGCTTGTAATTTTTTTCAACTTTACGCTCCACGATCATTTGCTTACCATCTTCAACGAGATTTAAACCACGAAAAATGACATTAGTTGGGTGTGGATCCTCTTCAATGAAAATATTTGCATCTTCCAAACTTGGCTCCTTTTTTTGCATGTTGCTATGGACAACAATGGGACTGACATAATTTCCCTGGCAAGCAATCATCTCTGTTGCCAAGGCTGAATATTTAAGGAAAAATTGACAACAGGTTTTAATGATAACCAAGACCTATGCACACATTCTTCTTGTTCGAGGTTTTAAACACGGAATCATCAAAAATGCAACCTTTATCGTATAATATCTTATTAGCAGAAACTTCAGACACCGTACATCTATCGGATAATGATCCATTCATACACTATGATACAGAATTTAGTGATACTTTGCACTATAAAAACATCGAAATACACAAAAACGTGATCCAGGAAGCAGCAGAATCTTGGAAGTCACGTGCATATAGATCTTGAAAAGTATTTTTACACTTTATGCAAACTATGTCAGAATAGGAAGATAGAGTTGTAGTGAAATTTAGCACTCTAGCTAAGAAATAGTGGGGAATAAAATTGGAAAATTGATAATTATGAGCTTTGCTAAGTGCAACAGATTGATTTACACATGATTCCATGAACTAATGACCTTGTTAACATTGATAGCCGGGGAAAAAAGACAATAATAACACTACCTCACTATCCTAGTGACTAAAAATTCAAAACGAGGTGATAGAAGGGGTATTTGACACTGAAAAAAATGTTTCCAAATGACTGGTAGTACAAAGTACATGGAGAACTGCAGAGGTTGACAGCTACTTCACATAACCATGGAGCTACGAGTAGTTTAGTGAGCCATTTCACTTTTTTTCCGCGATGTTCAAAAGGCAAAGAATAGAGCGTGTTTAGCTCCAATGGTAGTGTCGATATAATAATGAAAAAATGTTTTCAAACCCGAAATTCGAAGTTGTTAAAGCATCAAATCAGAATAAGAGACAAAAAGGAATAGAAGGGCAGACTTACGAGAAGTATGTCCTTGATCACAACAATCATGAATGTCCATGTTGGGTTCATCCAGTCTGTTGCATATAGAGTGAGATTGAGAGTCCACTTTATACAAGTCTGCTGCCAACCTCTCGATAAAACTAATACTTTTACCCAGATTCCGTCTGTCATAATCAGTGTCTGTAATATTATCATCATCATCGCTGTCAGGGACAACTTGGGTCTCAGAAGAATTTTCGACAACTTCAGTGTCATCAAGTACAACATCTGCCACATCACTTGCAATATCAGCAGTGTTACCTGGTCGATGTCAAATCAACAAACATTATACCAAATTCAGTCACCACCACGGTATACAGTATAGTCACGAGTACTTGATATCCCACAATTCAGCGACCACGATATACTGTACAGTATACTCACGAGTACTTGATATTCCCCCATTCAGCCACCACGGTGTACTCGCAGAGATAAATTAGGATTGGAAGTGTGCTCCGAAAAAAGGGGTTAGGCCAAACAATAGCATAATACCAGATGTGTAGTTAAAAAACAATTTGTTATTTTGGGAAATCTAGGATGATAGAACAAGTAGTAATAATCAATCTAAACGCGATGAATAGACTGCAATGCAACACTAATTTTAAGGCAGTGACACCAAAATTAAACAACAATGGAAGGAATACGAAGTAGAATAGAATTATTTAGAGAAGTGAGTAGAAGATGAAGATGCATGAAAAGTGTGGAAAAGAAGGAAGAGAACCTAGAAGGTGAAGATGGGAAGGATGCGCCATTGATTGATGATCAGTTGCTCACTTATTCACTGTAGAAGGTAGGATTAAGAATTAAGATCATTTGGGGATGGAAGAAACATCGAAAATTCAGGAAAAAAGGAGTGGTGAATATAGAAATCAAGGGTTTCAAGTTTTTTGGAGGGAAATATCCCTCGCTTTTCCTTCATTTATTAATTCTTTTAAACTAAATCGGGCTTAAATCCTCTAGTTTGGACCACGTACGGTAGAGCATCCTCATCCATCCTCCATTTTCCATTCTTGGAGGAGAATTGAGAAAAATGGTTTCTTCATTTATGGAGAAACCATTCTTCATGGAGAATAGAAAATATTTATTCTTTCAAATGAATCGTGTGTCTGCATGATAAAAATATTAATATGAAAATAAATTAAAGGATGTGTAAATGAATGAATGGAGTAATGAAATGTGTTGGTACCCACGGGAGAATAAAGACTTCATTTTTGGATTGAGCAATTGTTTTATATTGGAAAAAGTAGGATAAAAGTAATGAAGTGGATGAGGTGGGTCCCATCAAAGAATAAAAAAATCATTCTTGGATGAGGATGCTCTTACCAGAATCATCTGATTCTCATCCTCAACTTTTTTACCTTTTTGACTGTCCTACTCAACATCCATCTCACATTTCCAGTCACCCCTAAATTTTTTCAAAAACATCTCATATCAACAAGAATTCATTTCTCTCTCTCTTACTTTTTTATACCCCACACTATTCATCTCAATAATTCATCCATTAACATTTAATTAAAAATTACTATTATTAACATTTAATTTTTGGGTCAGTATCAGGTTTACGAATGTATTGGACTTTTGAAATTATTTCCACTTTTAAAATTATTAAATGCTTTTCAGTTTTTATGTAGAAGTAAATAGATTTTTTTTTTTAAAAAAATCTTTGAATCACTTCATTTTTCGCCAATCATTGTTTATGAAATTGAATTAATTATTTTCAGATAACTTTGAAAGTAAAATATAAAAGCAAATTTTATTACTAATATAAAATAACATAATTAAGTGGTAATTATACAATTAGTTCTAACAATTTAACATAAACATAATCAAACTACTTAAGAAAAATTCATTTTTCAATGATCCAAGTTCCGGGGGCAGCTGTGATTGGTTTAGTAACTGACTAAGTATATTTCAATCAGTTTGCCTAATCTGTGAATCAGTATGCTTAATCTTCAAATCATTTTCTCTAGTCTTTTCTACTACTTTCTTTTTGTTGTGCTCGAGCTTCTCTCTTGATAGTTGAACCTCAACCTCAGATATTCGTGCACTCTCTGCTCGACTATTATAATCGTCATGTTTATCAACTGCTTTTTTCTTCCCTTTGTTTTTCTTTGCCGCTTTAATTCCCATTGGACGCTGGCCTGATAAAATATCATCGTCAACGGAAATAGGGGCTGAACAACCTCCTTCCTCATGTCGAACCTTTTTACCGCTACCACTACTTTCACTTTCCACATCACTTCGTGCAGACTTATAACAATAAGGCGTTACTGCAACTTTCCAATTTTGATAATGTTGCATCATAATCCAAGCATGCTCCAAGTTAAACACACCTGGTTTATATAACTCTCGAGCTTGCACCATAACATCATCTTCATTCATACCACTCGTCTTCCTAATTCTTACTTGTTCCATTCACCCACTCCATTTCATGACTTGGGTCGACACTCTTCTGAATCGCGAATATAACATCTTGGTATTTCGTTCTTTTAATGACCCTGGATTTGATTTTTGAGTTTGATCATATAAATCTTGAACCCTCTTACAAAAGTTTCCACGAGTTTGGTTTCTACCAACTATAATAAAGGCTATAATAAATACAGAAGTTGCAGTCAATAATGTAGGGATCATCAAAACACCAAACCATCTGATGTAAAGGCGGTTTTCAGTGCTGGTTATCCAGTTACAGAAGGGACCTCATAGGCTTTCGCTTTCGCGTCTCTCTAAAATTGCAGTCATGGTAAAATCTTGATTAAAGATCTTCAGAAACTCTCATAAACGATGAAATAAGAGCTTCACCTTCTTGAATTGTCCAATTCAAGGGAAGAACATACTGAGAAGTGGGTGTGTTATCGTTATTACTTTCATTTGAATCATCATCATCAATATTATTTGAATTATTATAACTAGGGGAAGTTTGTGAGCAGTACATTGTGGCATTGTCACTTGTCGGGTTTGGGTAATTAGAAATTTGAGAATAATGTGGATTTTGTGTGTAAGCCGAATTATATGGGTAAAATGGTGTTTGTGAATATGGAGGATATTGCATCATCGGAGTAATGGGTGGAGGGAGATTAGCATTGAATGACATCATATTATAGGGAAACTGGAAATATTCTGGAGGAATTTGAGATGGATCTTGTTGAGAAAATATAAGTAGGGTTTTTCTAACATGTGCCCATTGGGACATTGGGGACATGATAAGAAGCATATTATGGGAACATTTACAAGTATAATTTCCCAATTATGGTAATTTTGAGTTTAAATTTTAATTTCTCATGAGATTTGCTTGTGATTGTTACCCATAATATGCTTCTTATCATGTGCCCAATGGGCACATGTTAGAAAAACCCATATAAGTATTAGGACGATACATATTATTATTATTATAGTATTATTATTATTTTATCATTGTTCGGATTCATACTTAGATTTATAAAATTGTAAATATACTAATGAGAGAGATAACTATGCATAAATATGCAGTGAGGAATGCTTGGGAACTATAACTTTTGCATTCTATTTATATAGAATGAGTTACCATATGTGGGTAAAGTTTTTTTTGGATAAATTAACAGATAAGATAACATAATACTCCCTCCGATTCTTTAGATTCGCAACATATTCCATATTTGACAAATTCATTAGGTTTGCAACATTTCTATAATAGGTAGGTTTTTGTTTGTGTAAACTTTTTACTTTATTGGTGAGACCCACCATCTCCACTCACAACTTTATTATTTGTGCAAATAGTAAACGTTGCGAATCTAAAGAATCGGAGGGAGTAACAGATAAGATTGAAGTTTTGTATAAGATAACAGATAAGATTGACGATCTGGATAAGGTTACAAATTAAAAGACAGATAATGATTCAGATAAAATAACATATAAAATTGAAGATTTGGAGAAGATTACAGATTAAAAGACAAAAAAAAAAATATAAAGTAGAAGATAAATATCGAAGATATGGATAATGTTATAGATGAAAAGACAAATAAGAATCCGGATAAAATAACAAAGAAGTTTGAATATGAGATTATTGATGTTAAGAAAAGATAAGATTATTGATGTAAAGAAAAAAAACGAATTTCAAGAAAGAGAGAAGATGATACCGATTGAAGATAAAGATAACATGCGAGATTGGAAGAAAATGACAAATTAAGATTGAAATTTTCAGAGATAAGATTGACGAATTTGGATAAACTCACAGATAAGATTGAAGATTTCATTTGGATAAGTCAACAAATAAGTATTGTAGATTCCATTCGGATAAGATAAAAGATAAGATGAAAGACTTCATTGAAATAAAATATAGCAGATAAAACCACAAAATTAATTCGGATAAGATAGAGATAAGATTAAAAATTGCAGATATATTAAAATTTTTAAATAACAACGATGAAACAAAATTACAACATTAGATTCTAGTACATAATGAAATTACAATTACGAAGCAAATCTAAACTTAAGTAAGCAAACACGAACAAAACTAAAACGAACACCTAATTAACCATGATGTCCATATTGGTTCCATATACGTTCAATTACGTCCTTTTTTAGAGTCATATGCCGCACATGCATGATCTTGCATATTATTTCTGTTTTCCACATATTGATGTATATTGCAAACGTAACCTACATCGTACTCTGGACTTTCAACGGTAGTTGTAGGTTCGTCACTATGCTCTTCCATGTACTCTTTTGCATTATCATAACCGACGTAGGTATCTCTTTCATCTTCTACAATCATATTATGCAATATAATGCAAGTCGTCATAATTTTGTGGATAATTTCTTGATCCCATGACCGGTCTGGCTTTCGAATGATTGCAAATCTAGCTTGTAATACCCCAAAAGCACGCTCTACATCTTTCCGAACACTCTCTTGCTTAGTTGCAAACAACCTATCCTTAGGTGTTTGTGGATGTTTTACAGACTGGATAAAGGTACCCCATTTTGGATATATGCCATCTGTTAAATAATAACCAGTACTATAAAGATTATCATTTACCAAATAATTAACGGGTGCAGCAAATCCATTTAATAGTGCATTGAAGACCGGAGATCGATGTAAAACATTCAAATCATTACACAAACCCGACGTGCCAAAATATGAATGCCATATATATATCCACAAGTCTTGGGAGGCAATGACTTCAAGTATTATGGTTGGCTGCAGATTTCGTCCTTGAAACTGACCTCGCCAACCAACTGGACAGTTTTTCCACTTCCAGTGCATGCAATCTATGTTCCCCAACATTCCTAGAAAGCCTCTTGCAGCTCCAACTTGTAGTAGTCTTTGGGCATCCGCAACGGTCGGGCTTCTTAAATACCCCCCAAGTTGAGTGATGATAACATCAACAAATCGTTGAACGGTTTCAAGCGCTGTTATTGCTCCCATCCTCAAATATTCGTCGATAGAATCGGCCGACTCTCCATAAGCAAGGAGACGAATTGAAACGGTGCACTTTTGTAAAGGGGTGAACCCTTGCCTATCATGACCGTTTGGGGTTTGTTGAAAGTAATTATCAGTGTTCGCTGCAGTATTTACTAAACGCATAAATAAATGCTTACGCATTCAAAATCTGGGTCGGAATATCCTTTCATCGTACACGGGTTACTCAGCAAAGTAATCAGCATATAGTTGAGCTTGACCATCTTCCCGATTCCTTTCGATATATTTCCTTCTAGGTCTAATCCAACTTGGACCAGCTTCTGGCGACTTTAAAAGTTCTTCCCTCAACATATTTCTTAATCGTCTCCTTTCCTCTGCACGATTTTCCTCGCGCTCTTCAGAGGAATCGGTAGATGATGAAGAAGATGAGATTATGGAAGACCAAATGTTTATTGGAGCAAAAGAGTAACACGAAAATTGGATGAAGAATAATAAGTGTAGAGATAACACTTATTTATAGAAAAGAAAATTGATATATGAAAATTAATTTTAATAAAAAATAATACTTTAATAAAAAAAAGGAGAATTTATTTATATATATATATATATATATATATATATATATATATATATATAGAATTAGGATCTTTTACCCATGTCAATTTTGCTACAATTTACCCATGTATACTAGCCATTAGATCTTATTAAATCAATGGATGCTATTAAATGTTGACATGATGTAAAATCCTATTTTTTTTGCAACTTTCGCCTCTCCTTCTTTACGTTTATTTCTTCTTTTGATTCTAAAGCTTCAATTTTTCAAAACCTCTTAATTTTGTTCTTCAATTTTCCATCAAATCAGTTTGTACTCAAGATTAAACTTTTAGGTTAAGTTAATTTCAATCTTTAACTCTTTAATTTCTTCATTTTCATATTATGTTTGTTGATTTTGATTTTTAATTTTATCGATTTCAATATAGTAATTTGGTTCGATTTTCATATACATCTTACTAATTTTGGTATTGTTATTGTTAGTGATTTAGAAATCATTCGATTTTTTGATTAATTTTTAGGGCTGGTACGTTATTCTACGTGTTTTGATACATTTTTTGAGTAATTTTTATAATTTTTGTTACAAGATTGAAAATCGAAATTATGAATATTGCAATACTTGAATATGAATGGTTGATTATACGTTTAGAATTATCCAGAATTTTAGGGTTTCCGATTTCATTCGGTTATATCCGTAGAATTTCTAAATTCTAGGTTTCTGATGTATAGTAATTTTTTTCTTCGATTATTACGTATATCTTGCTAATTTTGATGTTTTTTTTTGGTAAAAGGTAAGTATGTATAAAAATGTGTGTGTGTGTCCAATATACAAAGAGGGACTACATCAAATTATGTAGCCATCGTTCATCTCGAGCACTAATTGGGTATTTGATCTTACACATAATTCTACTTCTAACATCCTTCTTAATCATATGGGCGGTACAATCAGGTTGCTGAACAGCTCCCTCAATTCTGCAAATATTCCGTTGCCTCCAAATGTGATAGATCGTCGCATTAATCGTAGCACTAAGTATGTTGCACTGAAGTTTAGTACCTCTATTCTTAGTAGCCCAATCCAAACCCCCATGACTAGGAATTCGTTTTTTCACCCACTTACTTAGGATGTCTATAACTCTTGAGCTCCAGCAACACCCAAAAAAGAGGTGTTCAAAGGTTTCGGCCTGTGAGTCACAAAAGAAACAAAGGTCTGAGTCAGAGACCCCAATCCTCAAAAGTTTCACTCTAGTACTTAAAGCCCCTTTGAACACTAGCCAAGAAATGAAGCCGTGTCTCGGGAAACTCCAAGTATTCCAGACGAGCCTCCCCCAAGCAACCTTCGGGTGATGAGCCCGTAAAGCCTCATAGGCAAGCGAAATAGAGTACTGCTCCGCGGACCCATGCCAACGCCCATCAACATATAAGTTCTTAATCTTTTCTTTTGCCTGACATATCTTCCTCCACGCCCACGTGACATCAGCAGGAGGCTGATAGTCTCGCCAAACAGAGCCCCTCAGATAAATGCTACTAATCCACCGAACCCAAAGACGATCCGGTTGGTCAAACATCCAAGAGGCCAATTTGGCAACAGCAGTCTCATTCCACAGGTAGAGGTCTCGCAACCCCAATCCCCCTTCCCCTTTAGGCCGACAGATGTTATCCCAACTCACTAAAGCTCTTTTCGTGCCCTCCACACCACCATCCCACAAAAAGTTGCGGCATAAGGAAACAATTCGAGCCATAACAAATTTCGGAATTATATAAACCATGGCCCAGTAATTGTGCAGCTGAGAAAGCACAGACTGAACCAAAGTCAACCTGCCTGCATATGATAATTTACGGGCTCCAATACTAGAGATCCTCGAAACAATCCGAGCTAACAGTATCTCACAGTCTGTCTTACCCAAATGAGTGCTCTGAATCGGCAGTCCTAGATATCTGAAAGGCAAAGAACCTTCCACACATCCTGAAAACTGCAAGATAGCCTCCTTTCTGTCCTCGTCAACTCCAGCAAAGTAAGCATGAGATTTACCCACACTGATACTCAACCCCGAGGCCCTGCTAAAAGTAGCAAAGGCCTTCCAAAACAGCTTCATAGACTCAGTCTCCCCCTTACAAAAAAGGAGTAAATCATCCGCAAACAGTAAGTGACTCAGCTTCAAATGCCCACATTTAGGATGATATTTAAAATTTCTCTCCATCATTCCAAAAGTCATAATACGAGAGAAATATTCCATGCAAATCGTGAAAAGTAGAGGAGACATCGGATCCCCTTGCCTCAAACCTCTCTTCCCACGAAAAAAACCAAGACTATCCCCATTAGCACAAATAGTGTAGGAGACCGACTGAACACACTCCATAATCAAGGCTCTGAAGTGATCAGGGAAATCTAGCGCATGCAACATCTGATCCACAAAATTCCATTCCACACTATCATAAGCTTTATGAATACCCACTTTAAACAAGCACCTGGGTGAAACACGACCCCTCCCATATAAACGGACCAAGTCCTGACAGATTAGAACATTTTCCACTATACTCCTCCCTTCGATAAATCCCCCTTGGACAGGAGAAATTATCTGAGACAATACCCGTGCTAATCTCGTGCAAATGATTTTGGCAATACATTTGTACAAGACATTGCAGCAAGCAATCGGCCTAAATTCTTTCACAGACTGGGGCCTATTCACCTTAGGAATAAGGACAATATTAGTACAGTTCAGCTGTTTAAGAAGCTTACCCGAAACAAAGAAGTCCTGAATGGCTCGAACTATATCATCTCCCACAATCTCCCACGAATCGATAAAGAACTGACTCGTGTAGCCATCCGGTCCAGGCGCCTTGTCTCGGGGGATAGAAAACAACGCACGCTTGACCTCATCCTCAGAAATACTAGCTGACAAGAAAGTTTTGTGCTCCTCCGTACAAATCTTGCCCCGCCTCACTAACCCAACATTGACCGGTTCCGTGTCTCGGGATTCACCCAGAAGCTTTGTGTAATACCTGAGAAACGCGTCTTCAACAGCCATTTTATTGTCACAGTAACAGCCCGCTTCATCCGTGATACCCACAACAACATTTCGAGCACGACGAGCTCTCAAAATACCATGGAAGTAGGCCGAATTCACGTCCCCGTCACGAACCCAGCGTTGTTTCGCTTTCTGGGACCAGAACTCTGCACGAGCAGCCTGAAGGCCGCGCACCTGCTCATTCAGCGAGGCTTCAGCCTAGAGGTGGCACTTCGGGACGGGCCGCCGACGCCGGCCCGATCCGGCACGAACCCAGGCACGACCGGCCCGGCACGAGGGCAAAATCGGGCCTGGCACGGGCACGGCCCGTCGGGCCTCGGGTCGGGCTGCGGCGAAGAGGTGACTGAAAAACCCGTGCCAGGCACGGGCACGATCGGGCCCGATCCGACACGGCCCGCTGACAGCCCGCTGACAGGCACGCGGGCTGGCCTGACCAGGCACGACCGACCCGGGCACGGCGGGCCCGAGGCACGGCACGGCCCGGCCAGGCACGCCTCAATGGTCCCCTGCTGCTGCCTTTGCTGAGTGTTGGCGTGCTGCTGGCTGCTGCAGTGCTGCTACTCTGCTGTCTTTACTGCTATTCGCCTATTCCCCTTCCCAAGTTCTCATTTCTCATTTTCCCAAGGATCCAACAGTCACCTGTCCAACCTCTATCCCCATTCCCCAAAACAACCCAACGTCTCTTTTACTTATTTGAGTTATTTCCTCTATTTTTTTTTTCATTTCTTTTCCTATAAAAATCCACTTTCATCCATCTTCATTTCACAAATCATTCTTATTAATCTTTTAAAATCTCAATACTTTATAAGCCTACATTTCTATATTCTAAAAAATATATATATAATATAATATAAGTTATTAAAAGTAGATTGAGGCACGACCCGAAAACCGGCACGAAAATCGAAGCACGGGCATGAGCACGAAAATAGCACGACGGGCCGGGCACGACCGGGCACGAGACCCGGCCCGAGCACGGCACGACTGGGCCCGTGCCTTGGGCCGTGCCTCGGCGGCAAGGTTGGCTGGAGCTCCGTGCCGGGCACGGCACGAGCCCGGGTCTAGGCACGACCGGGCCGGCCCACCTAGGCACGAAGCCCGTCGGGCACGACACGAAGCCCGGCCCGGCACGACTAAGTGCCACCTCTACTTCAGCCTGCAAAATCGAATCTGACCTGTCCGTTCTAATGGCAATTTGCAGTTGTTCCAATTTTAACTCCGCTTGCTCACACCGATTCTCAATGTCCGAGAAACACTCGGAGTTCAAAAATTTTAACGGCCTTTTCAATTCTCGGAGTTCGGTCACGACTTGGAACATCAATGTTCCCTTAATCAGGACATCCCAAGAATCTTTCACACACTTGCTAAAACCGGAAGCCCGACTCCACATGTTCATGTATTTGAAACTACGATTCTTTCTTACCAGTGGCAATTCAAGTTGAACTACACACGGGCAATGGTCGAAAGAACCTTCCGGCAAAAAATTTGCGAAACCATTAGGAAAAAGTGTCATCATGTCCTCATTCACCAAACAACGATCAATGCGACTAAATACTCTAGTCTCCGCCACCTTATGCTTGTTATTCCAAGTAAACCAAGACCCACTCGCTTTAAGGTCACACACATCACAGTTCGCTAGACAGTCCCGGAATTGGGCCATAGCCTCTTCCGTAGAAGGACCCCCGAGCCGTTCACTAGCATCAATCACACAGTTGAAATCCCCCAGGATCATCCACGGACCACCAAAGGCATAAGTCTCCAGTCTCCTCCAAAGATCCAGCCTGTCAACAGCTGAGTTAAAAGCATACACAAAGGTAAGCTGATATTCCTTCCCAGAGCTCAAAGAAACTTTGACATGAATACTCTGATTGCTATAGCCCAAAATCGTCAAGTTGAGCTTCTCATGTTTCCACAATAACCAAACTCGACCCCCATCATAACAATGATTATTCGTGGTTATGCTCCATTCATTGAAAACATTCCCATGAACTTTCGCATAAGCTTTATTCTTTATTTTAGTTTCTAGTAATCCAAAAACATCTACTTGTTGCTTCCTAATAAAGTCACAAATAGTGCGCTGCTTATTTATGTTACACATGCCGCGCACATTCCAAAACCCGATATTATGTGTCACCATGGACAACCAACTCTAGACCAACCCCTTCCTTTTCCTCACCCAATCCCTTGCTCGGCGAGCCTTTAACCATGTCTGCAAAAGAAATACCCGGGTTCACGATCGGATCCCTCCTCGACGAAATGCGGAGAAAATCAGCCTGAGTATGCTGCTTCGCAGTTATCAAAGATGGAGCAGCCTTCGAGACTGGAGCAGCAGACTTCACAGGCTGAATACGGGCAGCCTCATCAACCCTCTTCTTCTTGGCCTCCAATCTCTCCTTCCTCAATTCCTCCTTCCTACACTCATTCATTTCGTGGCCATAGCCTTTACATTTGGAACACCAAACAGGTTTCCATTCATATTTAACCAGGACGTCAACTACATAGCCATGTTCATCCAGGAAACGAACCGAATTCTTAAATTTTTGTCCTAATTTGACCAGGACCAACGTCCTCGCATACCCTAATCTAGTACGCTCCTCCGTAGCTAGGTCAGACTTAGCTAATTTTGATGTTGTTATTGTTAGAGATCTAGTTTAATTGCATTCGATTTTTAGAGTGATTTAGAGTTTGCGTGTTATTTTAGATGTTTTGATACATTATTTGAATAAAATCTATGTTTTTGCTTACAAGATTGAAAGTCAAAATTATGAATATTGCAATACTTGAATACGAGCATAAAATATTTGAATATGAACATTGAAATAATTACATATTATTTCAGAGTAGTACTACGTAACCTCAATGATATATTATTTCTAAATATATAAATCAATTCAATTTTTCTGATTTTATTCAATATTTCGTGTATTGGTATTCGTCTTAATCCAAATAAGATAAACCCTTTTGAGGTTTTTTGATTTTGTGACAGCAGTAAAGTCCATCAATTTCGTGACTGTTGTTTTAATGCGATCAATTTCTGAATTTTTGATTATAAAATTAAAAATTGAAATTATGAACATTGCAATATTTGAATATGAACAATGAAATACTTGAATATGCACATTGAAATAACTACATATTATTTCATAGCATAAATTTCTGGTTTTGGTATATTATTAATTATTACTATGAAATACTCAATTATTTTATTATGTAATTCCAGTTATTCTATAATATTGCTGCGGTTATTCTATATTATTCTTGAAGTTATTTCATTATATTAGTTACTATGTTTTATAACCAGTGTTGTTTTATGGTGTTTTTATAGTTATTCTATAGCGCATATGTGATTATTGTACTTTAATGTTTTTGGTACTGTAACTAATCCCCTCTTTGTTTTTGTCTTTCAGTGAAGTGTCTTTTTCTGGGTGCGCCCCCAATGATATACAAGATGTTTCATCCTAATACAATAACACGAGTTATTCATTATAATAATTGAGTTTCTACATTAGACCAATAACTATGTAAATCAGATAATATTATTTTAAAACTAATTATATTTGAGTGTCAGCCCAATATATAACATGAGTTATTCATTACAATAACTGAGTTTCTACATTAGAATAACTACGTAACATCAAATAACATTATTCTAAAATTTATTATATTTGAGTTTCATCTCAATACAATAACACAGGTTATTCAATACAATAACTGACTTTCTGCATTGAAATCATTACGTATCTACATTGAAATAACCTGATAACATTATTCTCAGTAAACAATTGAGTTAACTATAAAATAACTATGGTTCTTCATTAAAATAATCTTGTTTATACATCGAAATAATTATAAAATTCTGAGAAAAATATGCTTTGGGGATTTAGAGAAATCTCAGCTCTTGATCATGTCAGATCTAATGGCTACAATTAAAAGGTAAATTGTACAAAATATGACAAATGTACCAGATCCTGCCTCTATATATATATATATATATATATATATATATATATATATATATATATATATATATATATATATATATTAGAGGTGATCATGGGCTGGGCTGGGCCGAGCTTGGGCCGGGCTTGAAGTAAAAAAACAGCCCAAGCACATGGGTTGGGCTGGGCCGGCCCATTTGATTGGGCCTTCTTAAGGAGCCCATACCCAGCCCTAGAGGGCTTTTAATGGGTCTCTGGGCCAAATGGGCTTTTTGGGCCATGTTATTTGCGTACGCATATTGTTAGTTTTTTCACCAAACATACAAATTTATAATACAGTTTTTCTAACGTGTGTCAACTAGACACACATTAATAAGCTAATTAAAGCAACATTTACATGGATATTAACATGATAAATTGAATATTAACTTCTATTTACCATACTTGGATGATATCCATGTTAATGTTGCTTTAATTAGTTTATTAACGTGCGCTCACTGCTGACTTCTCGTCTATCACTCTCGGTACCATAAAAATTAATAGAGTAACAAGTATTAACAAGTTATTTTTGAAAAACTAACAAGTAAAGTAGCAATTTGACTTCTCCTTACCATATTTTAATACATTATAATAATATAATATGAATCTCGGATGGGCCTTAGGGTCGGGCCTTAGGGCCTTAAACACGGCCCATATCCAGCCCAATTTTTAGCATGGGCCTTTGGGGCCGGGCTTTGGGCTTTTATGGGCCTAAAATTATAGCCCAAGCCCTCTTAAATATAGGGTTGGGCCGGGTTGGGCTTATGGGCCTGGGCTGTTTGATCACCTCTAATATATATATATATATATATATATATATATATATATATATGATCCGATGAGTCCTCCTCCTTAGATGAGTCCGTCCCGTAATTATAAACCACATGATCTAATAGCATCGTGCGCGCCAAATTCATCCACGTCGCCCACTAATTCAAACATCCTCATCTTTTTTGTTTGTCACCTCCACAAAGCTTAGTAGCCTACCCACTTCATTCCAATCAAATCAATTTGTTCATATCTCTGTCTCTTTTTCTTTCATTCTCTAATTCTTTTAATAAGAATTGTATGGAAAATCATTACAATTATTAGGATTGAATCACTCATATTTAATCAAAGTTTTCAATTTAAATTTTTTCCCAAATTCAGACAAACCCTAGGAAATTCCCAATGAGTGGAAATAAAATCAAATAAGTTTGATGATAGATTGATGATATTGTACAAGAATTTGATGATAGATTGATGATCGATGTGGATTCAAATCCCACGTAGGCTATCTTACTTCATATTCCCTCCGTCTTGTTCATCTTTTGTACTTTGATTAATTTTTTTTTTCACAATGAAACTTGTACTACCATTTTCTATGAATATTCTCACCATTCTAAATTTTATAAACGTTGTAATCTTATACTTTTCTTAAAATTTTCACAATAAGTTGTTTTGGTAACTTTGTTAATTGTTATCATAAATACTGTCATTGTAAGATTTTTACTGTAATAGTGTCACAGTAAGATTGTTACTGTAACAGTAGTCCAACATTTAATATTACTGTGATAATGTTACGGTAATTGAATATTATTAATTATTAATTATAAAGAAAAAATCCTAAAATTTCACGGCAAATGTATTTTTAACCTTGTTAATCACAACAATTGTTAACAATATTACTCATATGTTTTTACAGTAACAGGGTCACTGTAATTGTTTTACGATAACCTTGTCACTGTAATATTGCTACTTTAACAATGTAACATGATGCAACAATATTATTGTAAAACATATTTACATGTGGGTTAACATATTAATTGTTTACGGACAAAAACATATATCGAAGTCAGAAAACATCAAACCTTAGATACAATGTAGAGTAATAGGGGAGTTTGGTTGATTAACAATAAAAATACAAAATTGGTTAAATTTCTAAAAAAAAATAGATAAATTACAATAAAAATGATAGAATAATCAATTACGATTGAAAATCAAAAATACGTATCACAGAGAATAAAGAAATTAATTGAAATTTGATTTAGAATGAACAATTCATTAAAATTAGACAACTTACTTCATGGAATTTATATTTTACTCTATTAGTTAAGAGCAAATCTTTAGCAGTGTCAAACAACAAACTCATCCAACAAATTATAATTTGATCGTACAATGAAAATGTTGATAATATGGAACGTGATATATACCTTAATAGTTAATTTAAAAAAAAATATTGGGTGAGAAGCTAGCAAATGGGTATGGAACGTGAATGAGTACAGTAAGTATAATTGATTTTAATTTGAAGAAAAAAGAGAGAAGTTTGAGAGCAAACTAAATAAATCTGTTGATAATGATTTAATCACAGTCGTTAATCTAATTTGATTGTATGGCTCTGATTTGCGGGACAAACTCATTTAAAGAAGACCGACTCAGCAGATGCAATTCCTATATATATATATATATATATATATATATATATATATATATATATATATATATATATATATATATATATATATATATATATATATATATAGAGTAAGACTCTTATGAGTCCTTCTCTATATATGAGTCCCTAAGTCCTCATCTCATCCATTGGATGGGATGAGGATGAATGGATGGATGAGATGCATCCTAATATTTGTAAAAAAAAAAAGGAGATTTAGTATCCTAAAATAACTCCCATGATTTTAGGAAACAATAACTCCCATAATTACGTTCATTTCTCATTCATTCATTCATTCACGTTCATCAAAACCTAAAAAAAAAACGCTCCCATCATCACGTTCATTCATTCATTCAATCAAAGCTGTGCTCGAAATCCCGTTACTATGAATTCAATGATCGCGACATCTTCATCAACTGTTGATAAGCAATTCATCGAGTATAACAATGGTGAGTTTCGATATTGCTTTAATGTTTTGCGTCAATTTTTATTCATAATCTTGATTAATTTGCGTCAATTTGCATTTTCATGTTGATATTGCTTTCATGATCGTTTCATTCATCATAGATTCATATCAATGGTTAATTGGTCTCTTGTTAGTATAGATTCTAGAGTTTTATGTTTGTTATTTAGGTTTTCCGTAATCTCCAATGATACTATTATTGTTTTGTTGTCTATTGAAGCAGACACGACGTTGAAGTAACATACGTTCTAAGTTATAGTAACACTTAATTTTAATTAGAGTAACACACACTGAACATTGAGAAAAAGTTTTTGGCGCTGATGTTGAAGTAACTTGCTTTACGAGTTAGAGTAACACAACATATGAGTTAAAGTAACACATATGTCCCATGGGCGTAACGTTGTTTATTTTTTTGCAGGTAGCATTGGCAAAGAAGCGAATGCACAAGAATGTTGCAGAGATGTGTGTGACGCATTCACTCCGTACATGGGGCAAGTATTCGGAACAATCGATGAGGCGGTGAAATTTTATAAAATCTACGCGTTGGCTTGCGGATTCGAAGTTGTTTTTTTTTGTGGGTTTACAAGAATAACTGATTTTTTACATATTTTTTTTTACACATAATGATGTGCAACGTTAGTTAACTCTATATTATTTTAATACATGTGTTGTTGGTTAGAGTAACATTTCAGATGTATTGGAGTAACACCATTCGTTCCTTAAAGTAACAGATATAATGCATAAAAGTAAATGAGGATATTAGCGTTATTTACCATTCATTCTTAGATTAACCACAACCATTCCTTATAGTAACATGATTTGTTCGTTAAAGTAACAGCTACACTGCGTTAGAGTAACACATATTTTTTTGCTAGGGTAAGAATCCCAATCCATGATGATGAAACCAACTTTGTAATGCGGGTTAACAACCTTCTTTCTTAATTAGGTTAGAACCATTCATTACCAAAGTAACAACATTCGTTCCTTGAAGTAACATATATAATGCGTCTGAGTAACTGATGAAAACAACGTTGTTTAACCACCATTCATCACTTAGAGTAACATTTTTTAATCGTTAAAGTAACAGCTACAATGTGTCGCTGTAACACACTGATTATGAGACTAGATTTGTATCGTAGGTTAACATCATTTACTCTCATAGTAACACCAGTTGTTCCTTAGAGTAACAGGAACACTTAGTCAGTGTAACATAGTTTAACAGCGTTATTCCATTAGTGATAATCAAAATACCAATGGATATAAAAAGTATCAAAAGGATACAAAGCAATATTCGTAATTAGAAAAAAGATAGACATAATTCATTAGAGACATTATTTTTTTCGACCCTTGGTTGGCTTGCTCTTGGGACCGTCGATGATTTTTTGCCTCGCTTCCACATACTTGTCTACGTTATCCATCAACCATCAAATCACGCAAAATCCATGTTACGCAAATTCTGAATTGCAGAATAACAGATGAATAATTAATTGAATCGAATTCAATGTAAGTCGAATACCCAGATGACAATATACAATCACTAATTAGCACACAAAAAGGTTAAAACTCTGAAAAATTTGTAAACCCTAATCATAGAAAGATGATCGAAGCGTACCTTGAGTATAGTTGAAGGGAATGAACTGAATATGACTGCAACAATTTTTGAATTTCGAAGCTTGTGAGAAAGAAATTTCGAAGCTTATGAAGATGACGATTGTTGAATATGATGATTGAAAATTACGAAGATGAAATACTTATGAAGATGAAGGGTGAAAGGTTGTACAGTAGTTTGAGAAGAGAGGGGAAGATTCAGTAGAGAGAATTAAGGGAAGAGAGAGAGATTTCATATATTTTTACCATATATGTCAATTACTTCTTTTATTACTCAAATCAATCACCACCATCCATCTCCCTCTAAATCAATGGTTGTAATAACGACTTACGGACTCAAAGATGAAAAGAGGACTCACTTGATCCTTACTAGAGTAAAGATCAAGTGAGTCCTTTTTTTTTTGAGTCCATGAGTCCTATTTGCAGCCATTGATCTAGAGTGGGATGGATGGTGGTGATTGATTCTAGTAATTAAGGCAATAACTAACATATTTTAGTAAAAATAAAATAAAATCCTCTCTCCTCCCTTAATTATCTCCAACCACTGAAACACGTTACATCCTCACATTCAATTTTTTCATTCAAACTCACCCGCCTAACTGAAACTCTTCACCTTCATCATCCCAAACACAGCTTTGTCGACTTTCGATTCTTTTCAAAACGCACCCGCGCATCCTCTCGTCTTCAACTCAAGCAAGGCTACATTGAAGCAGCTCTCTAACTTCAGCAAAGATAATCTTCGGGCGGCATAATACAAGGTAACTCACTAATACTCGATTGTTGTACTGAAGAACTAGGTTTATTTTATATTCGTATCTGATTTCATTAATTTTCTCGCTAATTATTGATTGATTTACTTTGCTGCGTTTGTGCCCTATAATTAATTGGTTTCACTAAGATTGTTGCGGTATTTGGGTTTTCATCTGTTTGTGCTTTAAACATCGTCTAATTGAATTCAACAGCATATTCAGACGAACATATTTCGAATGATATTTTAATGCCCATACGCTGTTACTGTAATAAACTTGATGTGTTACTGTAAGAGGTCGTTTAGTTATAGTTTTACATGTATGTTGCTATTTTAAAGACGACCATGTGTTACTGTAATGCAGAAGACATGCTACTCTAACTCTCATCTTCGTGCTACTTTGAATCCTTGTGGTACACTCAATTGTGTAGATTTGTTACTCTTATTCGCTTCTTATGTTACTCTAACACTTTCTTTATGTTACTTTAAAGCTTACCGGTTGTGCTTGTATTTTATGGTGTTTATGTAACACTTATGGTGTTACTTTAAAGAATTTATTGTGTTACTGTAATCCAGAAGACGTGTTACTTTAATTTACATCTTTGTTCTATATTTATGTTACTTTAACGCATATTAGCTATACGTTTATTTTACATACAAGGTTATTGTACATACCAGCTACTTGTTACAATAGTTGTACATAATTATTGTACTTTTTAGATGGCAAAAGGAGGAGACAAATCCAGAAACACTCGTGCCACAGATGGCAAAAGGAGGAGACAAAGCAAGGGGCAGGTCAGCTGCAGGCCTGTGAGCCTTAGCATTGTTCATGTTTATCTATTACCTGGTGCATACTTAGCTCTAATAATAGTTGAACATACTAATTATTCTCATACTTGTCCCTTTTCAGAAGGGAAAAGAAGGGGGGGAAGGAGCTGTTGATAAGAAGATTCAGTTTAGGTGTAGACCACAAAGCCTTGTATAATTAATGTCCAACTTTAATGATAGGCAGCGGGAGGTTGTCATCAGCATTGGTTTTGGCAGCCTACTACAAATGCGCCTCAAAATTTTCCCGAGAAGTTTGCACCCGACTTCATGAAGCTATTTGCCGATGACACTCTGGTTTTCAGACTACCAAGGAAAAGCGATCAATTCTTGGTAACGAAGCATGATGTTCACGACTGCTTCCTCCTACCCTACGGTCCGCACCCAGTTGACCTGATCCCTACGGGTCTGTTGAAGGAAGCACTGGCGGAGGATGTCGTCATTTTGAAAAAAGCATGGAGGGACCGGTTCCATATTTCTACTGGAAGCGACATGATCTCTCTCACACTGTTGCTGGAAGAACTGCAGAAGAACGTTGACGGTAGGGACGACTTTTGCAGGCTGTTCGTTCTATACAGCATGTCTATTTTTCTTAACCCAACGTCGAATTACGCTTTTGATCTGAGTTTGTTGAGGTACGTGGAGAATGTAGAGCATATCAGAAACTATGATTGGTGCACGTTTGTGTTGGATGGGCTTGCGGTAGCCTGTCAAGACTCCGTCCTTCGGAAACCGACATACCTGCTCGGTTGTCTGCTGTTCCTGATGATCACATACTTTCAGCATTTCCAATACCGTGATCGTCGTTGTCCGTACGATCTACCGCTGATCAAGCATTGGGATCACGAGCGGATGCTCGAAAGGTTATTGGGGGAATTTGTTGGGGGGTGGGCTTGGTCGTCTTACCAAGTCAAAGGTGAAATAACCCCGTTGTCTACTTGATGAGGTGGTCGATGAGGAGGTGGTGGATGACGTGGTGCCGCTGAGGATAACGAATTTCCGGCAGACCGATGCCCCAACATCATCCGCGCACAAAGCTGCGAAGTCCATAAACATTGAGCTAGCAGATGGCATCGAGGATGACACTGATCTAAAAGCTAAGTCAGTTGACGTAAGTAATAAAATTTTTCATCAATAAATTGCCTACTATATGTCTCTGTGTTCATTGAATACGCGTAGGTGTCAAGAATGGTGGTATGTGTCTCTGTGTTCCCCTGATCTAATGAAACTCAGAAAAAAAAATTGTTGTTACTATAGTTGCCTAATTATGTTGCTTTAACTTTCAACTCCTATTACTCTAATGCGCATCATGTGTTACTTTAAGGTATTAAGTGTTACTTTACAGAAAACAAATTTTTTGTTGCTGTAGTTGCCTAATTATGTTACTTTAACTTTCAGTTCCTATTACTCTAATGCGTATCATGTGTTACTTTAAGGTATTCAGTTACTTGGTAAGCGTGAAGATGTGTTAATCTGAGCGTGAATATGTGTTACTTTAATGCTGATCACATGTTACTCTAATGACACAGATGTGTTACTTTAATACGAATCATAAGTTACAGCCTCCAGGTTAACACTTTTTTTTACTCTTGATGCAGTAGGTACATGAGTTGTACCTCATGATGGCAGGAATGCAGTTGCATTCCATGATTGGTGGATCTCAGCCGCTTCCAAACTGAGAAGAATAACATCCGACAAACCACTATATGATGACCCCGTTCCGTCACAGGCCTCGCAAGACTTCTGGAGTGAAGAAGAGCTCCACCGGACGGTCAATGAAGTGTGCGAGGCGTACGCACGTGCGAAGAACGCAACGACCAAAGGCCCCGCATTCACAGGCCAGCCCACACAACCAGTAGGTGCGAGTATGCGTACAAATGTGACTGGGGATGAGAATCGAGGCGGTCCTGTCTTCGAACTATACACGACAACAGAGATGGTTGAGGCTGTTAATGGTGGTTTGAAGGACAGAGATCACCAATCTGATGAAGCGAATGTTATTGAGAATTTGTGGGTGGAACTTGATGGACGGAAGGTCTTCCATCCTTACTTTCTCCACTCTGAATTTTTTTGGAATGCATGCAAGTTGTCTACGAGAAGCTTGGATGCTCGTATGACTGTGGGACCCCTGAACCAGACCATCTAATCGTATCGGAATTTCTGGTCAGAAACAGTAGGTTGTTCATGTTCGTTTTGAGTGTTTGGAAAGACGTAATGGATTACGTCTTTTATAACAATGAAAAGTATAGTGCAGAGTAAGTTTTCTACAGTGATCAATGTCCTTTACCTGATTCTGTTTCTCTATGTTATTTTTTATCAATTGTCTCATAATTCATTCAAATTCTATCAGTGAGATGCTGGTAAGGGTTGACGACTTCTTCAATGTACCTCGTGACGAGCTGTCGACACTTCACCTGGGGCAGCAACTATCAAACGTTGTTATTGATAGCTGGTGCATACTTCTTAACAAATTGAACGCGAATCAGACTGCACCACGTCCTACATCACACTGCTTCTTTGGCGTTAGCCACAGCGTAAGCTTGTCTCTATTATTTTGATCATACTAGTACAATTAACAATTAGTGTTACTAACATATCTGGAATGAACATTCATAATAAATGTCCTCTTTTCATATTTGAAATGAACATTCATAATGAATTTCTTATTTTGTACCACTCTTTATGCCCTTCCACATGTTCATTACTGTCAATGTTATTTTAATACACCAACGAGTGTTATTGTAAGGGGTGTATACTGTTACTTTAATAAGTATGTCATTAATGATAATGTCCACAACTAGTGTTACTCTTAGATGTTAATACTGTTACTCTAACACAACAACAAGCGTTACTGTAAGGCTTTCATACTGTTAATTTAATTAAACAACGAGTGTTACTCTGTGTTATTGTCACGATCATGAATTGTTACTTCAACATATGTCATGCAGAAGACAGTAATGAAATTGTGGAAGGGCATAAAGAGTGGTGCAAAAGTCGACATTGGCGATGACTTGTTCAACTTCCGGGACATTTGGACCGAAGTAAATAAAGACATCATACAGCTAGACTCTGACTTGGTACGTCTATATGAAACACTCACACGGGTGACCCTTTACTACAGCTCTTTAACAATAATCGCCAACCACTTAATTACCAAATAACAGGTCTTCGTCCCGGTGCTTTTCGACGACAACGACCACTACAGCTGTGCATGTATCAACTTCCTGTCAAAGCAGATTGAGTACCTCGACAACAGGAGTTACGAAGAGCAGGATTTTGAAAGCCTACCATACGTTGGTATGGCAAAAATCGCAGTAAGTGTACTTATGTTATATATAATCGGACATCATTTTATACACCAGGACACGTATTGTCAACTGTCAGTCTTATATGTCTTTTTTGTATAATCAAGGTTGTGGAAATGGGAAAATATATGGTCAAAAAATGTATCGCAAAGGGTTCGACTATCGCGGAGTTCCCTGTTGTCAACGTCCCATTCGCATGGCAGGGTAGCGGTTTCTCGGCAAACGACTGCGGTGTCTACCTCATGATACACATGATGCTGTACGCGGGGGAAGTGTTCGACTGTTGCCTAGGCACAATGGAGGCGAACAACCTCTATAGAGCGGAGATTGCAGCGACTCTGGTCCTGTGCGACATCAATAAGGACAGAGATGAGGTTATAGCGAGGGTGAGAGAGTCCCTAAACGATAAAGCGAATATCGCCATCGAGAGAACAATATCCGGTGTTGCGGGGTCTACTGGGGAGACCGTCAAGAGAGCAGGCGAGGCAGAATACGAGGAACGTCCGTCGAAGAAGAGCCGACTGTCGACACCTGACCCTTCAATCCCAGTCACAGAAACGGTGCTTGACTCTGAGTTGTTAACACTGACAAGATATGTCCTGAGGAGCCGAAACCGTGGTGAGGGTGACGGACTAGGCTGCTCAATTGACTGCGGCGACGAAGATGCGAACTCTCTTATGTTGTCACCGTTTCTAGTGAACAACATGACGTTTTTAAGTAAGATCGCCATCCGTCGCAAAAACGTCGTGGACTACTGCCTTATGGAGCTTAAAACTATAGAAAATTGGCATGCATTTACTGTAACATTAATGAGTGAATATTAAAACAGATTTTTTGACGAGGTATTTTTTTTATCTTCAGCGAGGAGGTTGCGTTCTATTCAGTCATGGCTAGTATTGAGCGGAATGACATACGTTCAATGTTACCGGGTCAGAAAATGGCGTCGTGCATCATCGAATGCTGGTCGATGCTGTTGAACAGGCTTGCATCTCGCGTCACTGATTCGGACGAGACACCTACGACGGCTTTCTTTGGTCTCCGACAGACGGTACACATTATTGTTGCATTTGTGTACATATATATAATTATCACCATGGTTCCATGAGAATACATGTCCCTCATATAAATTGTTGTTTGAGAGCCAAGTTCATAATGCATCAACATATGTATGGTGTTATTTTAAAGATGACAGTGCGTTACTATAATGTAAAAGACGTGTTACTTTAATTCCCATCTTCGTCTTACTTTGAATCTCAGTAATCCGGTACATTCAATTGTTTATATGTGTTACTCTAATTCGCACCTTTTGTTACTCTAACACTTTCTTTGTTTTACATTAACCCTTATCAGCTATACTTTAACTTTATGGTGTTGATCTAACAAACTTGTGTTACATAAATATTGTGTTACTTTAAAGCATTTTTTTGTGTTACTGTAATCTAGAAGACGTGTTACTTTAATCTGCATCTTTGTTCTATATGAATGCTAGTAGTCTGGTACGTAGTGAATGTGTTACTTCAACATGCTCTGATCGGAAGACTTCTTTACAGTTGATCCCAATCTGAGACACATTGAATATGTTTGTAGGACTGCCTTTATGGGATGATTGACCAGTATGAAGACGGCCCATCCACGCAGGCAGTGGACATCTTGATGTCCCATCTCGATCTTTTTATAAGGAAGTGTGGTCGTTCTCTTAACTTGAAAGTTGATCTCATCTTTGTTCCGATCAACCTCGATGAGTACTACTCATGCATATGCATCAACCGTAAGGATAGGACAATAGATCTCCTTGACCACCAACGTTACACGAACGTGCAAGAAACAAAATTGTACAAGGCCGCAAAGATAATGGTTAGTGCTCTCCTTCCGATCAGTATATATATGCTAGTAGTTATTATTGCATACGGCTATCTGTTTCTCACCTAATAACATCGCTGTGATACACACAGGTGTCAACAATTAGCGATTACCTTGACAAGCTTAAAGTCCCTGGTGCAGCTGATGTCGTTACTTACGAGTTTAACGAGGTCAAGTTTAAGTGGCAGAAACCAGGAACGAGTCGGGAATTTTCCTTATGATGTACATGTTAATGTACAAGGGCCGTACATTCCACCACATAGACCTCGAGAGGAAGGTCAACAGACGATATCTGGTGGTCCAACTTGCAGCCACACTTCTATTGGCAGACAAGAACAAGATGCGGACGCGAGACAAAAGATCCTCGATGGTCCCAAGAGCAAGCCAACAAAGGGCCGAAAAATAATAATGTGTTTACTGAATCATGCCATCTCTTTTCCAACTACGAATTAATGGTTTGTATTCTTTAGATACTTGTCTAATTACATTGGTATTTTGACTATCACCAATGGAACGAAGCTGTTAAACTCTGTTACACTGACTAGCTGTACCTGTTACTCTAAGTCACTGCTGGTGTTACTATGGGGATTACTGAAGTTAACCCAATTTTCTTTGGTCTCATAATCGGTGTGTTACACCGAAGCACTGTAAATGTTACTTTAATGAACAAATAATGTTACTCTAAGTGATTAATGGTGTTATTACAATGATATTACAATTAATTCCTGATAAGTGTAGTTTGTAGTGCCTATTTGTTGTGTTTGGTCCCGGTTTCTCTTGTGAAATCGCTCTTTGGGAGCGGTTTCTGGGCTACTTATGCTTCTTCTAGTTCGTTTTAGGTTCCCAAGACCATTCATGGAGAATTGGAACGATTCCGACTCGTTTCCTACACTTTTGGAGCCAACGAAGAGAAGGAACGATCACTCGGTGCCTTAGATTCGATCCCGAGACTTTGGGACCCATTCTTGAGCCCCTTAGACTCGATCCCGAGTCCCGAGAATCGATGAGAAGCCCATGAGAAGCAAGGAGGGACCTTTATGATCATATTGGAGGCCTACAAGAGTCTTCCCGGCCGAGACCAAGTGCCTTCTTGGTCGGGAAGGAGTGCAAAAAAGGAATGGCTACTGATCCAGCCTTCCCGGCCGAGACCAAGGGCCGTCTCGGTCGAGACCAGCCTTCCCGGCCGAGACCAAGGGCCGTCTCGGTCGAGACCAGCCTTTCCGGCCGAGACCATGTGTCCTCTCGGTCGGGATGGGCGTGCTGCAGCCCGTGTTCCTTCTTATCTTCTCCCTTGTTCTTGTAACCCTATGTATATACCCCCTCTTGTAATCTTATGGGAGGGGAGACATTAGACACAAAACCCTAGACTACTTTAGCCTAGATTAGCTTAGATTAATATAGATTAGTCTTAATTACTCCTTAATCCTAGTTTAATCCTAGTTTCATCTTTGTAATATTGAAGACTTTTTGGGTTGATCTACTCTATTGACAACATTGGAGATCTTCCTTTGGGTTTATTTATGCAAAGATTCAATCTTTTTCCTTTCTTCTAGTGTTGGTATAATTCCTATTCTCCTTAATCTCTTCTATTTAGTTTTCATTTGTGTTTATGTTTAGTAATCTTCAATAATCCATTATGAATGTTCATGTTATTGTTTGTTTCATTATGGGTGTTGGGTTTACTATCTTGAACATGAGTGAGTAGTCTCTTGCTAGGATTAGTAGGGGAATTTGGTGTTTTAGTGGGTGATTAAGGGTTTGTTTAAGATCTTGGTGGAAGTTTTGGTTGCTTCTTGGTTATATACATAGAACATGTTTGATGAAATGCATGAATGACTTGTAGTTGCAAATGCTTGTTTTTCTTGCCTTCTTCTTGCGGTCTTGTGTGTCGCTAAGATGGGTTCTTGCGCGAGAGCGAGGAACCTCTAGGTCGGTTTAAGTAGCGAGAGCCCGGACTATACCTAGATAACCCGACTACCCCTTCACCTTTGCTCTTCCTTGATCATTCCATCACCCTTGAACCCGACCTAATCCTAGCCTTTTTCCTAGTTGTTTTCTTCTTCTTCTTCTTAGGCATCATTACTCTAGTTAGTTGGTTGAATTTAGCTATAGTAGTCACATTTAGCCTAGTTCTAGTCATAGTCTCCTCCCCTTTTAATTGTTTTAGTTAGTTTAGCCTTGTTGACTTAGTCTTGTTTTTGGGCAACCTTAGTCTAGACACCTCATAACCGTCCCCGTGGACTTGACCCGACTTACCCTATCTACGTGTTAGGTGTAGTTGGTTATTATTCGTTGGTAGGGATTGACAGCAAATCCCTCCCATCAATTTGGCGCCGTTGCCGGGGAGCGTCCTTCCCTTCAAACCCACAAAAAGGGGAAAACTTGGACTAATCAAACAATTCCGAACATGGTCACCTAAGAGACGGGACTCGGCAACCAAGGCCTTTTCACACCGTGGGTGGTCATAGTGGTCAAAATGCAAATCCCGTAGTAAATCCCTAGTAGACTAGGTGGACTCAAGGTAAAGAACCAATGAAACTATTGATTTAGGGTCATTCTACTAGACTAAAGTCCAAGACTCGATTCATACTACTAGAGAGGGAAAGTAAACACTTGCACACTAGCCTCAAAACCGGGTTTTCGAAAACACAATAGACAAACTAAACAAGACACAACAAGGACGAAAGAAAATGAGGCACACAAAACAAAACAAAACAAAGTAAGAGAAAAGAAAACAAAATATACAAACATAACAAACACCACCTCGAGACATCCTCATAAGCAACCAATCAACCACAAATTCTACAAGGCTCCACCCGAGCACACATCATCACAAATCTCTCCCAAACTCCACAAGAGACAAAGAGGAAAAAGGGATAAAAGATGTTACCGGATGTCTTGAAAGCCCTCCAAAGTTACCGGTGATTAAGCGACCTACAAGAAAAAAGGGAGGCAAAATACGCACAACACAATAAATATACGACACAACGACACAAAAAGAAAAGACACAAAAGAAAATCTTTTTGATTTTTGAGAATTTTTTTCAAATTTTTAGGGATTTTAAAGATTTTTTTCAAAAAAATGACGAAAATAAAACTAAAATAGACTACGATATCGCTCCCCCACACTTAAACCGAGCAATGTCCTCATGCTCGATCGGTAGTGTCTGGAGACACTAAAAAAGAAAAGAAACTACGAAAATAAAGCTAAAAATCAAAAGGAAAAGCGAAGAAAGGGTAGAATGTGTCAGGCCGGGGTGTAGTCAAGTCACCATGGGCCGAGACGAGAAAAGATATGGATTGGGGAAGAAATAAAAATAAGAAAATAAAAGGAAATGGGTGAGGAGGACTAGGTGTAATCAAGTCACCTAGCCCGGATTTCGCCTAAATCCGACTAATTCCTACTAAAAGAAAAATAAAATAAAGAAAGAAAAGAAAAGACTTGTAAATTTGGATTTTTCAAATGATTCTCGATGTAATCACGTCATTGAGAATCGGGAGCGATCACCACAAAGGCCCCGAGGGCCAACAAAATACTCATAACAAGGGGGAAATAAAATAGATGAGCATCAAAAACGGAAAATAAAAGAAAGTCGCCATACCAAAGGTTAGCAACTAACGCATCTCCATCGCTTCACTAATCAAAATTATAACCATGCTCGTCGTCAGCCCCCTCCTCGCTTTCATTGTTGTCATCATCATCATCATCACCATTTTCATCTTCTTCACCGGCTTCCTGATTACCCATCCCCGCATTTATATCGAAGGCATCCTCGGCCTCGTACTCCTCATCATCCATCATAGCACCACTACGACTAGGATTACCGTGGTTAGGGAAATACTCGGGTCTATACCATGATGGAAGGTTGCCACGCGGATCAATATACCCCTGTTGAGCGAAAAGATGATATCCGGGGTATTGAGCATAGTAATCGTCCCTCCTCAGCTCATATTGCCCAATGTGTAGAGCATTAAGCATAGCGGCCATGGATGCATCGGCCGAGGGCTGAGGGTAGGCAAATGGAGTGTAGGGGGTGTACGGAGGAACGTACACATATATGCAGGGGGTGTAGGATAAGAGAGGTGTGGTCGGGTAGCTTGTTGTTGTTGTTGCTGGGTTGGTTGCTGTCGAGGCCTCACACTAGCACGTGTATGCGGACTAAGGGAGGAAGAGGCACCGGGATCACCTCCCGCACCGGGCATTAAAAGGTTAGGCTCTTGGACCGGGATTAGAGATTGTCGCAAAGGCACAAGGGTCGGAAGCGTAGTGCATGGCAAAGTGAAGTGTGGCCGACCCGAGGTAAACCATTGATACCTCTTGTGCTCCCTATCATAGGCAATCCATTTATGGAACCTAGTCAAACGGTCCTCATCTATGGTCGTATCACCCGGTACGGGGATCAAGTCTTCCTTGCTAAAATTCTCATCAACCGCCTTAGCTATGTGTGTTATGAGCCCCCCGAGAACGATCTCACTCATATTTTTCCCCGCCTTACTTATCTTATGAAAATGCTTAGCCAAAGCAAGGGAAAGGTCGGGGGTGAACCTAGGTTGACTCTTCACATTTAAATACGCCCCAAGTATGGTTAAATCTTGTTGTGTGAAAGTGCTCATTTCGGGTCTCCCAAATATCGTACCCGCAATAAATCGATGCCAAACACGTAAAACCGGGTGGTGGACATGACGGCTAGAAAACCGTTGAAAGTCGACAAGGTTAAGACCAGTTATACTTTTCCAAACATCGATCTCACTAAAACCGGCGGGTGGGTTACAATTAGAAACGAGGGGAAGACCAAAAATAGCACCAAATTCGGGGAGGGTGTAGTTGTAGTCACCATTGTTCACTCGAAAAGCAACCCGGGGTGGATCGACTCTAGTATTTAGAGTAAAGCTACTAAAGAACTCTAAAGTGAGTTGCTTGTATGTAAGCTCATGCATATTAAATAACAATTCCAACCCCATGCCCACAAACAATTCTCTACATTTCTCAAGAATGCCAAGTTTCCTAAGTATAATCTTGCAAAGAAAACGAGTTGGCTCAAGAGGCTTACCAAGGAGCTTGTAGAATTGCTCCTTTTGCCACTCCGCACCAAAGGTAAGTGTAGGAAAATCCGGATGGCAAGGAATTTTCGGTTCTTCGACCTCGACCTCGGCTCTTGAAGTTGAAGCACTCTTTCTTTTCTTGTTTGCTACCACCATCCCTTTCTTCTTTGGAGCCATTGTTGAAGAAGCTTAAAAAATGCTAACCACCAAAATCGATTTTTACCCAAAAATATTATCTAGAACCCACAAAAATACCCAATAGAAGCTTAAGAATGATATAATAAGCCTCCAAAACACACCCTAAAAAGTTCAATCAAGTTTGGGAGAAAACCCCCAATTTTCGGATTTGGGAAAAAATAGGGATAAAAAACTTGATTTTTTTAGTTTTTGGGGGTTTTAATGGTAAAAAATGGGTCTAGGATAGTTATTAATATGATGGAAACTGATTTTGGGATGTTTAGGAAGTGATTTGATAAGATTTGATGGAGTATTTGAGGATTTATGGTGTTTTGAATGAAGTTGGGGTTTATTTGGTGTTATGGAAGATGAAGAAGGTTGAAGATGAGTTAGTATGAGATGGGAATGGGTTGGGTTGGGGTTGGGTATTTGTGTGAGAGGGAAGTGTGGGGCGGGGCGGGCTTAATAAGAAAGGGTGGGTCTCGGGCTGCAGGAAAAAAAAACAGACCTGCGCATGAATCAGACTCGTCTCGCCCGAGATGGGCTCGTCTTGCCCGAGATGAGCTCTCAGTAGCTGAGAATTGTTGTCATATCGTCCCGATCGAGACGGCTCGGTCCCGCCCGGAAAGAACTGTCATCCCGCCCGAGAAGGGCACGTCTCGCCCTAGAAGAGCTTACAGTAGCTGGGTTATTTTGCCCACTCGTCCCGACCGAGAAGGTCTCGTCTCGCCCGAGATGAGACGTCGTCTCGCCCGAGAAGAATCATTCTCGCCCGGGATGCCTTTGAAGCTTCCTTTCAATAAGAACACACCGAACCTTCCTCCCAATCGACAAATAACACCTCGGGATCCAAAATCCCGTCCCCAAAAGCTTATTCTAAGCTCAAAAACGACCATCTAGCTCCCGTCTTCCATTAAAAAATTCCACCGAGCCGACACTTGTAGGAAAAATAGAAGACCGAGCATGTAATACTTGATGCTAATCATGGGAGATAAAAGTGGAATTTCTCTTGATTTGGGAATATTCATCTAAGCACATAGCTTCATCAAAGCTCCAAAAATCAATAATAGAACCGCTCCCAAGACCGCTTCAAGCGTTCACCTCCAAAACTCACATAATCACCCTTCAAACTTCAATCATCCTACACAACTTCACAATAATCATTAGAATCCCCTCCCTCACATCACTCAACAAAATTCCAAATTACAAGAATTTCACAAAACAAAACAAATCCTAGAATTAAACAATCAAATCACACAAACACAATTACAAAAAACTCGGGAGAAGAGAAAAGAGGAATATACAACATGACGGTTCTTTAGGAACTCCGTCAAACCAAGGATGGCGGACTCTCATTCTTCAACCATAGCCTTCAAGGGCTCGGAGGAGCAAGTCAAACGCACGAGTCACATCACAATGAGGGCTCACACTACCGAGCCAAGCTATCCTCCAAAGCCTCCAAGTCGGAAGCAAGAAGTAGTCACCTAGAGACCCAACGTCATCTTTCATGTTGTCTCCGGGGTCTATCCATCCTACTAGGTTTACCGACCTCTTTCTCCCTAGGCACCGTCTCCAATCACAAGCAAACTTCAAGTCCTTGACACGAGGCACAAAAAGCGGTTTTGGCCTCATTTCCTTGTTGCACATCCTCATACCTTCCTCAAGTTGTGCTTCCCCATCTTCATCACTTGTTCCCACATCATCTTGGAGGAGAGAATTGAAACTTCTACCGGCGGTTTCAATTTCTTCCAAACCATTGCTTGATTTACTTACAAGGGGCTCTTGATGTGTTTCCATATTCTCGGACAAGGGCAACTTGGGCTTGTCATTTTCACCCAACAACTTCACAAATTCCACCAATTCATTCAACTCACTAACCTCCTCCAATTATTCACCAACAATGCCTTCATCAAGGGTTATCTCCTCATTCGTCTCTTCTTGGGTAGACGATTGAGGTTCTTAAAAGCAAGTTTCGCTTCCAAAAGGAACTACATCGGCGGCTTCGTGATTAGGTTGCTCCCCTTTCTCAAGTGAGCACCCTTCATCTAGTTGTGACGTTCGGGATAAAAACATTACGGTTTTAATCGCTAACACATTTAATCGAGCATCCATCGCCTCGTTTTCCCTTTGATATTGGGCCATGAATTCATCTTGGTTCTTTTGCATTTGGATGGCCATTTCTTGTTGGCTCTTTTGCATTTGAAGAATCGCTTGATATAACCCCAAGTTGTGCAATTGGTGGTCATTGGGGTCTTGTAATGCTCCTTAAAAATCTTGATGATGCCCAAGGGTTGAGGCATCATATTGTGGGTAGTGAGGTTGAGATGATTGGTAGTATTGTGGGTTTTGTGGCTCATATTGTGGTTGAGGTGAATGGTAATATGGTGGGTTTTGGGGATATTGGCTTCCATATGGTGAATCATGATGAAACATGGTGGGTTCACATTGATAGCTTGAGCAATAGCCACCATGATCATAGGGTTGATAAGCATTCACTTGTTGGTAACCGTTCCCACTTCCTTAAAGCTCATACCCACGAGTATCTTGATTACCCCTCGAAGCTTGATAGTAGTAGGGAGACGTCATGGCATACTCTTGATTCATAGAGGAAGAGGAGTAGATCATGTTGGCTTCTATGGGTGGGGAGTTTAGATCAAACCTCATGCTATGCTCGAAAATCATGGCTCGTATCCGGTTGAGTACCTCTCAATCTAGCAACCGTCCGTTAAAGCGGCTCTAAGTTGCAAAGAAGAAGATGGTCACCACCTCTAGGCACAAACTGTAGATTAGGAGCAAACGTGAGAAGTCTAGTGCTTTTTGGGCACTAGACAAGAGAGAAATAAACTTCACACACACAAGAAGCAAAGGAACAAAAAGAAAAACACAAAAACAAAGACAAAGTCAAGTAAATAGGCAAACTAGGTCTAAACTGGCACCGTCCCCGGCAACGGCGCCAAGAAGATTGTTTGTTTGTATGTTTGTTTGTTTATGTGTTTTTGTGTCCGGTTGCATCCAGAGTTTTGTCGCAAGACCTTACTTGCCTTGCGGAGTGCACTTTTCCTCTAACTGTACTCGCGTGAGTTGAAAGGGTGTAGGGTGCGCTAATACCCGCTCTGCTAGTATATTAGTTTTTATTAGTTCAGTAGTTAGTTTGTGCTTACTCGAGGGCGAGTAAGGGTTAAGTGTGGGGGAGTTGATAAGTGTAGTTTGTAGTGCCTATTTGTTGTGTTTGATCCCGGTTTCTCTTGTGAAATCGCTCTTTGGGAGCGGTTTCTGGGCTACTTATGCTTCTTCTAGTTCCTTTTAGGTTCCCAAGACCATTCATGGAGAATTGGAACGATTCCGACTCGTTTTCTACACTTTTGGAGCCAACGAAGAGAAGGAACGATCACTCGGTGCCTTAGATTCGATCCCGAGACTTTGGGACCCATTCCCGAGCCTCTTAGACTCGATCCCGAGCCCCAAGAATCGATGAGAAGCCCATGAGAAGCAAGGAGGGACCTTTATGATCATATTGGAGGCCTACAAGAGCCTTCCCGTCCGAGACCAAGTGCCTTCTCGGTCGGGAAGGAGTGCAAGAAAGGAATGGCTACTGATCCAGCCTTCCCGGCCGAGACCAAGGGCCGTCTCGGTCGAGACCAGCCTTCCCGGCCGAGACCATGTGTCCTCTCGGTCGGGATGGGCGTGCTGCAGCCCGTGTTCCTTCTTTTCTTCTCCCTTGTTCTTGTAACCCTATGTATATACCCCCTCTTGTAATCTTATGGGAGGGGAGACATTAGACACAAAACCCTAGACTACTTTAGCCTAGATTAGCTTAGATTAATATAGATTAGTCTTAATTACTCCTTAATCCTAGTTTAATCCTAGTTTCATCTTTGTAATATTGAAGACTTTTTGGGTTGATCTACTCTATTGACAACATTGGAGATCTTCCTTTGGGTTTATTTATGCAAAGATTCAATCTTTTTCCTTTCTTCTAGTGTTGGTATAATTCCTCTTCTCTTTAATCTCTTCTATTTAGTTTTCATTTGTGTTTATGTTTAGTAATCTTCAATAATCCATTATGAATGTTCATGTTATTGTTTGTTTCATTATGGGTGTTGGGTTTACTATCTTGAACATGAGTGAGTAGTCTCTTGCTAGGATTAGTAGGGGAATTTGGTGTCTTAGTGGGTGATTAAGGGTTTGTTTAAGATGTTGGTGGAAGTTTTGGTTGCTTCTTGGTTATATACATAGAACATGTTTGATGAAATGCATGAATGACTTGTAGTTGCAAATGCTTGTTTTTCTTGCCTTCTTCTCGCGGTCTTGTGTGTCGCTAAGATAGGTTCTTGCGCGAGAGCGAGGAACCTCTAGGTCGGTTTAAGTAGCGAGAGCCCAGACTATACCTAGATAACCCGACTACCCCTTCACCTTTGCTCTTCCTTGATCATTCCATCACCCTTGAACCCGACCTAATCCTAGCCCTTTTCCTAGTTGTTTTCTTCTTCTTCTTAGGCATCATTACTCTAGTTAGTTGGTTGAATTTAGCTCTAGTTGTCACATTTAGCCTAGTTCTAGTCATAGTCTCCTCCCCTTTTAATTGTTTTAGTTAGTTTAGCCTTGTTGACTTAGTCTTGTTTTTGGGCAACCTTAGTCTAGACACCTCATAACCGTCCCCGTGGACTCGACCCGACTTACCCTATCTACGTGTTAGGTGTAGTTGGTTATTATTTGTTGGTAGGGATTGACGAAAAATCCTTCCCATTAATTCCTCTGACGCATTATATATTGTTTTTTAAAGAACAAATGTTGGTACTTTGGTAATGAATATAACTAATCCAAGTTATCCTCAGTTTTTTTTGGTGGAAATGTGAGGTATATTATAAAACAAGATCAACAATTACAAGATCATTTACAAGCAAGAAGGACGGACATCCTGAAAAAGGATATTAGTCCAACGAAAGAAAGGACCTAATGCTCTTAGTATCAGCTATATTTGTGTGTGGATTAAGCATCACACCACACAACCTATCCTTGATCTCTTGCTTAATAGTACTGGTGACTTTCTCGGGACGAGTGATGTTACCCTCAATACGGGCTTTATTCCTCATCATCCAAATGCAATGGTGAAATGCATTTAGAGTCATAGCGATGATTCTTCCTTTAGGAAAAATACGGGCTTAATCCACACACAAATATTACTTTGGTAATGATTTGTTCTAAACAACGCTGTTGTCCTCAGTTACTTCCATGCATTGTTTCTATTACTGTAACAGAATAGTGTTACTCCGACACACATGAGATGTTACTCTAACCAAAAACACATGTATTAAATAAAATATAGAGTTAATTGCAACGTAGCACAACACTATGTGTAAAAAAATGTGTACAAAATTAGTTATTCGTGTAAACCAGGAAAAAAGAAAATATTCTTAGAATGACCAAAAACACAAGTATTCTCAAAACACTTGTTCCTCCTCCTCATCTTCCTCGGTGTCTTCTTCAGTTTCCTCTCCGTCGTCATCTTCATCTACTTCATCCTCCTCATCCTCATCATTGGGTGGTTTAGTAGGCTGTTTAGGGGGTCGTGCTGCGTACGGATTTGGACAGTTTCGTTTGTCATGGTGCGCCATGTGTTTGCAGTTATTGCACATGCCTTTCGGCTTTCTAGAAAGTGCGACCTTCTTTTCCTTGCTCGATAACATCCGCTTTCCGCTGCCCTTTGTCTTGGAAATCTTTGGAGGGAGTATCGTGATATTGTCAGAGGTCGTACGCCCAAGCATATTTTCCAGTTCCTGTGTTTTGCCAATATTCACCCCACCAGAAACTGGCTGCCTCTGCAACCTGAACTCCCGAATTAATCCGCACAAGATTTCCACATCTGCCTTGTCTCCTGCCCTTAGAAGTCCCATTGTCTCATGGATTTCCGACCACAATTTCGACATCTCTATCTGTTTTCCGCCGATGATGTCAATGTTTTCGCCGTCTAATCCTTCATCACTTATACGAGCAGTGCGAACAACCTCTTTTGTCCACCTTTTGGTTACCATGTTTTCGGGTATAGTGGTCAGCCCTTTTGATGAATATATCCAGATTACGTGTCTACACAGTATCCCTCGTAAATTAAACAACTGACATGTGCAACATGATTCAGACGTACCTGGACAGATGACGACATATTAATGTGACATTGCTACGGCAAAACAATGCGTAAAAAAATATATATTATCCATTTATTCAATCAGTAGAGACAACAATTATAATGGAGGTAATGGTGTGCAAAATGTAATGGAGTGCAGAATGAGTTACTTTTAAGAATAAGTGGTGTTACTTTAATGCATGATCGGTGTTACTTTTGATAATAAAGCATTCACAACGAAGATGTCCAAATGCTATCCTCAGTTACTCTAACGCATTATATATGTTACTGTAAGAAACGACTGATGTTACTTTATTAAATAACATGGCTAACATAAGAAAGGATGGTCTTGACCTAAGAATTAGTGGTAAACAACGCTGCTATCACATGAACAAATGTCAGTGCATGGGTGAGTTTAAGCAGTACCTGATATATACTGGACCGTAAACTCTTTATCTCGTGTAGAATCCCTCACCAATGTCTCCTCAATCCCGTCCTTCTCAAGGAAGCCCCTCACGCTGCAAGTACCCACAAAAAATTTCACCTCCTCCTGGAATTCTTTAAATGCGGCGTGGGTGTAAATTTTCGCAGCGTGATGTTCAATTAGCAGGTGGGTTGCTGTTTTTAGAGAAGCTTGTACATTGTCGTTGTCGAGTTTTTTTTGTGTATACCGTTGCTGGTCCATGGCGCTCTCGAATCGCATCAGAATTCGACCAACGTCCCCGATTTTTGTTCGAATCTTTTGAAGAAACTGTTCTTACTCTCCGACCTTTGCGTTGTTCGCATTAAGCTGCCCATCTTTAAATCCCTGCAATGCGCCATCACCCACTGCCTCCTAATGGAGAATGTAGATGAAAACCACTCGACATCACCCCCATGGTACTCCTCCATTATGTCACGCCATTCCGCGTCGAACTCATCTCCATCAATCTCCATATCCCATACTATAGCATTCAATCTCTTCAAAAAATCTTGGTAGTCACTCCGCGTTGCACCGTATTTTGTAGGAACCTTGTTCAATATATGCCACATACAGAAACGGTGTAGCACCATCTTAAACATTTTCCTCACGGCTGGTATAATACCCGGATCCTGGTCGGTAATAATATACCCCGGCTCTTTACCGCCCATTGCAGTCAGAAATCTCTCAAACACCCATACAAACGATTCATAATCCTCGTGCGCTATCAGAGCGCCAAAAAAGGTTACCGATCGTTTGTGATGATCAACGCCGGTGAACGGCGTAAATATCATCTTATATTTGTTCGTCCCGTACGTCGGGTCGAACGAAACTGCATCTCCAAATAATTGGTAATTTCGTCGCGCCTCACTGTCAGCCCAGAAAACCTTGCTCACACTCCCATCTTCATCTAGATCGTAGTCAAAATAGAAACCCTTCCTATTTTTAGCCATGTCTTTGAAACGATCGATGAATAGCTGACCGTCCCTCTCATGTAGGAAGCACTTTATATCTCTTCCCCAGTTTTTGAAGTCGACCAAGCTCGCACCCACGTTTGCGAATCCCTCTACCTGCTCCTTGCACATGTGTTGTATGTCCGCATTGCGCTAATCTTCAGTTGAAAACAAGAACAAAGAACTACTTAATTACATGCCCAACAAACTAAATTCATCACCCAGTGTTACCATCTGTAGAACATTTATATATTGTAGACTATTCGTGTTACACTTATGTTGTAATAGTGTTACTGTAAAGATATGAAGATGTTACAATAGTATTTTTATTGTAGGAATACACCCAGTTGTGTTACTCTTATCCTTAAGTAGTGTTACTCTAATGAATCACTGGTGTTACTCTAGCAAAAGTAATTAGATTATGCAGACATTGGTCTAGTCCAGCTGTACACCCACCTTACACACATGTTACTCTATTAAAAAAATTGTGTTACTTCATACCCGTGAATTATTCAAGATCATTTGCTTGTGGTACTTTGTCAGGTTTCTCGACAACTTTTGAAATTCTCTGTCTTTTGGTGAGATTAGTTCGTGGTTGTGGCTGATGTGGAACCTATCAATCCTGAGAGTGCCGCCTTTATTTAACAGCCTAATCCTTGCCTTGCACCCGCAACTACGAACTTTCTTCTTCTTTTTAAGCGCGTCAACAACAACTCCTTCCCCAGCTGTATCGTTAACAACTTTCACAGCCGCAGGTGTATCGTTAACAACTTTAACAGATTTCGTAAAACCCTGTCTGTTGCAGATTAGGAGCTTCGACTTTATCTCACCACCGTACCATCGCTTTGTGGTATACTTTCTCACATCAAATCCGCAAGCCAACGCGTAGATTTTGTAAAATTTCACTGCCTCATCAATTGTTCCGAATACTTGCATTGCTTCATGTACGGAGTGAAAGCCTCACCCACATCTCTGCACCATTCCTGTGCATTCGGTTCTTGACAAATGCTACCTGCAAAAAATTAAAACTCGTTACTCCCATGGGACATACGTGTTACTTCAACTCATAAGTTGAGTTACTTTAACTCTTAAAGCATGTTTTGTGTTACTCTAATTAAAATTAGGTATTACTGTAATTCGTAACGTATGTTGCTTCAACGCCGTGTCTGCTTCAACATAAAACAAAACAATAATATCAGTGAAGCATACGTTAAATCTGGAATCTATACTAACACGAGAGCAATGAACCATTGTTATTAATCCATGATTAATCAAATGAATAAAATTCCACCTTTTCCACTGTTGTCCTATGCGTTCGCTTCTTTGCCAATACCACCTGGACAAAATTAAACAACGTTACACCCATGCAACCAATCTTTTACTTCAATTCATAAGTTGTGTTACTCTAACTAGTACAATACATTACTTTAACATCATCATCAAAACCCTTTTCTAAACATTCAGTGTGTTACTGTAATTGCAATCAAGTGTTACTGTAACTCAGAAGGTATGCTACTTCAATGACGTTTCTGCGTTAAAATAAAACAAAACAATAGTATCAGTGGATATCATGGAAAACCTAAATAAGAAACATAAAACCCTGGAATCTATAAAGATCGAGAGAGCAACTAACCATTGATACAAAACTATGATGAATGAAATGACAATGAAAGCAATATTAACATGAAAATTGACGTTAAAAAATAACGCAAATTGACGCACGACGTATCATGTAAAACCTAAATAAGAAACATAAAACCCTGGAATCTATAAAGATCGAGAGAGCAACTAACCGTTGATACGAAACTATGATGAATGAAATAACAATGAAAGCAATAGCAACAATGAAAATTGACGTGAAAGAAATATTGAAACTCACCATTGTTATACTCGATCAATTGCTTATCAACAGTTGAAGAAAATGACGCGGTCATTGAATCCATTGTAACGGGATTTCGAGCACAAAATTGATTGAATGAATGAATGAACGTGATGAAGAAAGGGTTTTTATTTCACGTTTGAATGAATGTTGAAACGTGAATGACTGAATGATGAATGAACGTGATCAAGGGAGTTATTGTTTTCTAAATTCGTGGGAGCTATTTTAGGAATGTAAATCTCCTTTTTTTTAATGCAAAAACTAGGATGCATCTTGTCCATCCATCCTCATCCCATCCAATGGATGACATGATGACTTATGGACTCATATAGTGTAAAGGACTCATAAGAGCCTTACTATATATATATATATATAGAGAGAGAGAGAGAGAGAGAATATATATATATATATATATATATATATATATATAGAGAGAGAGAGAGAGAGAGAGGGGGGGGGGGGGGGGGATCAAGAGAGTTAGTAACTCTCTTAGAATCCCTTAGTGTTAATCCCCACCTTCCATTCATCCTAAGATGGATGGTGGATGGAAGGGGTTCAATTATAAAAAAAAAATAGAGGACTGATATGCTGTGGACTGAGCATGTCACTAATCAGCGCTATCATTAATTAGTCGTTTCCCTCCTCACCCTTCTCTAATCAGTCATTAATTCTCTCCCTTCTCTCTATACTCCCGCCCAACACCCATTGCACTTCCCCATCACCCCCTTTTGAATTCAATTCCCTAGCCACACAACCATTTCACCACCAACAAACTCCTCTTCTCTCTAAAAAAACCCAGCATTCTCCATCTCCATCTCCGCAGCGTTCTCCATCTCCGCAGCTTCGATCAGTCATTCAACATCTCCGATCATGCGTAAACTTCCGCTGATCATACGAAGGTATGTTGAAGGTTCCATTTTCGACCTACGATAACCCTTTTGTTCGATTTTCCACTTCCATTTTTGCTAACGTATACCTTTGTTGAACTCCAGTCATGCATAAACCCTAAAAAGTGATAGAAATGCATTTTTCCAACCCGATAACCCTAAATTTGAGTTGAAGTTGTTGTAGTTGTACAGTGGTTGTAATTATAGAGTCAAAGATTAAATTTTTATTTCTTTGTTGAAGTCCATTTTGAAGTTGTGAACAACCATCTTATTTTTTCATGTTGAAGTTCCCATAATCGTCTTTCTAATTATGCATGTGATATCGACTAGTCAGTTTTTCTTGTTGTTCTGTACATCTGCACAATTTTTTGCTGTAGTTGTATAGTCATAAATACTATGTTCTATAACCACACTGTTGTAGTTGTATAGTCAGTCATACAATTTATATACTTCCTTGTTGAAGTTTTTGTTAAGGTAATCTTATTTTCTCATGTTAAAGTCCCCATAATCATCTTTCTAATGCATGTGGCATAACTGATGCGGGTTTTGTTGTAAAGTCACACTGAAGACATTGTATAGTCACAGAATGTTGTATAGTCGCACTCGTTATGTTGCAGAGTCACACATTTGATGTTGTATAGTCATACAGAGTTGCCTAGGCTGTTTGGGAAGAAAAATGTTTGAAAGTTGAATAGTCATACGGAGTTGGTTATATAGTCACTCGTTTGAAGCTGTATAGTCACACTCGTCCCCATTCATCTTTCTAATGATGCATGTGACATAACTGATGCGGGTTTTGTTGTAAAGTCACACTGGTGACAGTGTATAGTCATAGGTATTTTGTTGTATAGTCAGACGTTTGAAGCTACATAGTCGCACTTGTTATGTTTCAGAGTCACACGTTTGAGGTTGTATAGTCATACAGAGTTGAAGCTGTATTGTAGAATAATAGACATTTTATTGTAGAATCACACAGTTGAAGCTGTATACTCAGATGTACAGTCACACTCATTACGCATGTTGATATTGCAGCAAAAAGGCTGCTTCGAAGAAAAAAGATCGAACAAAGGCCGTGGACAAAAAATTAGGTAATAAGAAGAAGATTGTGGAAGATACATCAGGGGACCAGATCGTTGTCGAGATGGATGTGGGGGGGGGGGGGACAGAAATTGTTGAGGAAAGCAGGCGAAAGAAAAAGAAGAGGGTCATATTTGATACACCGGCCGCCGAGTTGGGTGTGGGGGAGACAGAAAATGTTGAGGAAGGCAGGCCTAAGAAAAAGAAGAGGGTCACATTTGATACACCGGCGGACACCACTGTTGTGCGTGTGTCTCGGGGTAAGAGGAAAGGGGACCAACAACAGGGTCAGCTAGCAGTAAAATAAGAGCCTGGAGGTCAGCCAGATGTTTACTGTAGGCCCAGGCGGTTGCACCAGGTAATTGCGAAATTGTCGGATGATCAGATTGAGAGGATGCGTGGTGTTGGCTTCGGCGGGCTATTGGAGTTGAGGTTCGAATCGTTTCCCATTGACCACGTGCTTATGTTCCTCCGTGCGTTTTCTGACGGGTCCCATATATTCCGTGCCTCACGCCGGGAGGCATTCATGATGTCAAAGTACGACATCCACGATTGGCTCAAGCTACCTTTTGGACCTCATCCGGTGAAAGTAATCCTAACAAAAAACAAGAAAGGGGCAGACTCACCTGACGTGATCAGGTTAAAGAGTACTTGGAGGAAGGACTTCGATGTGGTGGACACCAGCGGGCCAATAAAATTAGGGAGGGTGCACGAAATGTTAATGAAAACCAATGCCGCTGACGACGACTTTGTCCGTAGGTTCGTGTTGTTCGCGTTGTCATCGTTCCTCGCGCCTACTACGAACAACTCACTCGACCTGAGCCTGATGGCCGCAGTGGATGACGTGGAATTGATGCAGGAACAGGACTGGTGTAGCTTTGTCCTGCAGGATCTGGTGCGGGCGGGTAAGGAGAAGCGTGACTCCAAAAAAGTCCTCAACTACTTCCGGGGGTGCATCCCCGTTCTGATGATTGCGTACTTACAGCGCTATGATTTCCGTAGCGAGTCTTGTAGATGCGACATACCATTTATCGGACATTGGGATGCACGGAGGATAGACGATCGTCTTGCTGGGGAACTAGATACAGGGTCACTGGGAAATCAGTTGCGTTCGAAGGTGTCGTACCCACGTACATGTGGGGTAACTGGCAGTGAGAGTACCCCCGCTATAAAGATGCCCTCTAACAACCAGCACTCTAGTCCCAAAAGAATAACGACAGGGATTGAGAGAGACGATCAACCGGAAGACAGCGTCGTTGACGTAAGTGATCTCGCAGCCTCTCTTTAAATCATCAATTAATTGTTCGTGAAACAATTTAATCTGACTGCCCTACCTGTGTTTATAAAAGCATATACGATTCATAAAACTGTGTTTATAATACAGTCGAAATTCAATAGTCATGGTGATTATGTTGTAAGATCACACACATTCTGATGTATAGTCACACACATTTGGCAGTTATTATTCCGTATAGTCACACACTTTGAGATGCTTAGTCATACTCAGTATGCTGCTTAGTCACACTCGGTATGCTGTGTAGTCACATTGCCAGCCTCAACACCACTGAGCTTTACACTAATGATTTGACTTCAACTGAATTATAGGCCGATCGAGTTTTTTTCATGAAGTTCCGAAGGTGTGCGCTAGTCTTTTGCAGTTTCTGTGAGAAGGCTGCCTCCAAGGTAAAAGAAATAGCGACGAGGAACTAGGCAGTTCCAAGTCAAGACCCGTTCTCTCAACACTTCTGGGAAGATCCAGCTGTCCTCCAGTATATCGATGAAGTCGTTTCGTTGGCCGACCAGTTGAAGCAGACTAACCAGCCCCCGTCGTTGAGGGCGAGGACCAACGCGATGCTGAAGCCTACAATCAGGTACGCAAAATTGTTCATGAATTGCATGTGCAAGACTTTCGTAAGGTTGGATACGTGGATGAAGATATTGAGAAAGCTTTTGGAAGTGGTGAGGGAACAGAATGTTATGATGATGAGGGCACTTTTGAAGGTGGCGTCGTGACACCAGGTTTCTGTGAGGGAGAAGATCCAGAGACTGATGACACTGAAGAACTCAACCGAGACTATGATGTGCAGGGTTCGGTTGGTATGAGTCCGACAGCAGTTGTGGCTCTACGGCGAGCAGGGTGGGAGACCACTGACGCATGATCGGCTGTGGCCGATATGACCACGGAATCTGTCTTCCCATCCACCGTCCACAACAGTGGGACGGTTACCGACCAGGGAATGCGTAATGTAATACCGGCTCCGCCCGATGCGACAGTCAGTTCTAGTCTTGAGAGGGAAGTACACAAAGCAAGCTGGGCTGTAGCGGACGCTGTTGTCACCACGCCTACTATAGGCATGATATAGGTCCACCCCGACGTGGCCACGCGCGGGTTTGGGGAGGCGAATGAATCTCCATATGAGATGGGTCGAATTGAAATTTAAATCGAAGTGGAGTCGCCAACGAACTTTGTGGGAGTTCGGGCCCAATTCGAACCCACTCTATATCTTAGTGGGCCATGAACAAAGTATGGCCCATTCGGATGTCAGAGTTTATTGGGCTCGTCCCTTTGCATTTGATACCGATACCGACATTATTGGATACCGTGTATTGAATGACTCTCGTGTGCCAATGGATTCGGATATCCGGAAACCATGGTTCTGAGTAAGGGGTGAGGGTACGTGTGGGGAAGTTCACAAAGAACACCCAACCCCGCTCGCACATTAGCGGCCTCTACTAAGATATCGTTTGATTTTGAAATACGCGCGTTAGTAATACGACGAGATGATATGCAAACAACGTTTTAACTAAGCATGCGATAATTAGAATAAGTTGCTATGTCGATCTAATGCATCAAAAACTAACGTCAAAGTTATATTTAGCATGCGAGGTTCATTTTAGTACAATAAAATAAACAATGCGAATAAATCGACAAAAATAGAAACAAATGTGTTAGTAACGGTAAAAAACGATAATAAAGGTTTGCAAGAAACATAGAATGCTTATAGAGTAATGTAACGTGATGCATGGTTTTGAAAAATAGCATGACACTTGATAGACTTAACACATGTTGACCGAAGTCATAAAAATATTTTACAAGGCTCGAAATACGTTTTGGGCCCACGTTTTGACGTGATGAAAGGACACTCGATCGAGTCATTGAAGGACTCGACCGAGTGTGCCTCGGTAAAAGCTTTCTGCCCGAAATTCGATGTACTACTCGACCGAGTAGGTCGCCACTCGATCGAGTCATGGCGGGACTTGACCGAGTGGTCCTCAAGAAGTTATTCTGCCTCGGTTTTGGGGTGCCACTCGATCGAGTGCCCCCTGTACGAACTATAGTTCGTTTTGCAATTCGTCATAGATTTCAAAATTGCTTTTCAATTTGGGAAACTCGATAATTTTATTGAGTACGGCAGAAATATTATAATATTTATGCTCGATTCGGACTTTGATACTCGTCATATCCGATATTCGATTATTGAATCGATATCGAATATTTAGAGAGAAATCTAGAAAAATATGTTTGTAAGTCATTTTAAATCAACTAACACGAAATAGATTATCTCCGCGCTTATAGTGTCATAATCAATTCTTTCGAATTATGTGACATCTATTTTGGCTTCAACGAATTCGTATTAGTTAGATTTATTGACTGAATCGTTTAGATACGACATCCAACTATTGAGTTGGTATCGAATCCAATAGATCGACGCTTAATATTTGCTTGAATTAAAAGGACTTGACTTGATTCCCTCGGCATCCCGACATCGTAATAAATCCTTGCGGATTGTGTGATGTCGGATCCGCGTCAACGGGTTTCGACTCAACTAAAAAAAATGCTTTATTTGAAAATAGTTTTAAAATTGATGAAGATGCGATGAATGACGACTATGACGATAATGACGCGATGAGAATAAAAAGAGACGATTTTGTTGCAATTGACTCGCTTCAACAATCAAGCGTTCGGGGTGTCGGGATAAGCGACCGGCAACGTCGGGTGAAACACTCTTGTATATTCGGATTTCCTTATCCCGTCATCCTTCGCCCTCGACACGAATTAGCAAGTATTTTAATGTCTTATACTAGTAATATTAACGATATTATAGACGCGACAAAAAAATATAAAAAAAACGGAAAAGACGACGACGACGAGATGGACGACGCGAGAAGAAGAGAGGAGGAGAAAGGAGAAATCGGGATTGTGCACCCTCAACCTACATGTTTCTTGTCTCGGATGTGACTCGCTTGATTGTGGCTTTGCACGGGAGTACGGAGGTTTACGTAGGTTAAGTTATGGTGGTTTAGGGTTTTTGGTTTCCTAGATGCTAGTGTTTAGATTGAGGATGAGTAGTAGTTAGGGTTGTAAAGGATGTATTGTGTGTGTCCCAGCGAGGTTTAATTGCATGCCAGAGGGTGTATATATAGGCAATGCCATGCACCCTCGTCTAGGGTTACTCGACCGAGTACCGTGCTGACTTGGTCGAGTAGCCCAAGCTGCCGCAGACGGGCCTGTTTGAGGGTCCACTCGATCGAGTGGGCTGACACTCGATCGAGTGGGTCAGCTGGAGCGAAAGGGTCCGGGTCTTTGGACCTTGAGTTGAGTATTTTTGTAGATCTTGTATTTGGGCTGGACTTTTGATGTTTGCATGGCTGTTTTTGTGTCTCGGAATCGGCTTTGACCGGGGTTTGACCCAATCGCTAAAAGTCGATTTTATTTTCGGTGTCGGTTTTGACCCAAATTAGTCTTATTTTATTTTAAACGACCCACTGGGTCTGGATTTGAGGTCAGTTTTGTGAGATTTTTACTCCGTAAAAAGCCCAAGCCAGCAACTAATGGTTTCGAGCCCATATCCGAGCGCGTAGAAACACGTTTGCGTCCGATCATCATCGGGTGATTTTTGGATACTGCTATAGACACCTAGCAGCCAAATGTGGGTGTCTACAGAGCCTCCACTCTGACTGAGGCTTGGAAAGGGCGAAAGTCAGAGTAGCTGCCAGGCCAACCGAAGATTAAGACCTGGCAGACTTCCGGTCGGGTCGTTTATAGTCCATTAGACTTGCGTAAAAGGGCTCGCCAGCCATAAGATAGAAATCATACCTGAGCTGATGATGATAACTCCGTGGGGAATTTGGACTTGTTGTGTAAGTCCCGGGTGCGCCTATATGTGGGCCCATCCCGTGAAAAGTGTCGCCTTGGGCTTTCTGCTGGGGAGATATGTGAGCTATGCGGGCTTGTTTTTGAAGCCTGGAGTCGTACCTGTATAAGTTACATAAAATTTGCATGCAACACGCAGGTAAAAAATATGATTCGTGCTGGGGAATGAAAATCGCATTTTTTGAATTTTGGATTTTTGAAAATTTTGAATTTTTTTTTTATGTTTTTTGACTCCATAAGAATTAGGAATGCTCGGGATGACTAATTTCCGTGCTAACACTGAGGAATCCGAGACTAGGCCTGTATGCTTAAGCCCGCTAGAATTAGGAAACTTTGTGTAAAGAAGATATGGAAAGTGGGTTGTAGGGCTTGATGCTATAAATAGCCCTCCCTTGTCTTAATTTTTCTTGACAACTTCCTCACAATTCCCTTCTCCTTAAAAACAAAACTTTCTATTCCCTTCAAGAATTTTAGTCATGGGAATCGAGCGATTGACCGCGATCCTGGAAGAATGGTCCCGACGCTTTAGGGACACGGATAGGGTGGCTCTGAACCAGACGGGTATTACTTAGCTATATACGTTCCGCCAGACGCAGGTTGACCATTATTTCCTTGATGCTTGTTTGTCTTATTGGGACGACACATATCATGTCTTTGCCTTTCCTTGGGGCGAGATCTGTCCTTTACCCGAGGAGATTGCTGCTGTTGAAGGATGTAGCCGATACTTCGTCCTGCTGTCCCATTTTCGGTCCACGATACAAGGAGGACGCTTCGTGAATTTTTGGGACTTTCTCACAATGAAGTATCCTGAATGGCGGAGGACAATACTATTTCCCTGATTGACCTGGCTGAGAAATTTATGAACCCGCATGATGTCCGGGTCAGACTGATTTACAGCCGTAGGGCTTTCTCCTTTTGTATGCTCCATGTTTATGCTTTTGAAGGTCACATGGATTTGTTGTCGTGCATGGGTGATGTCCGTCTTTTTACCGTGGTTGATCTGATGGAGACGGAGCACAGCCCGACTTGGCTGATTACGGGCGAAATTATCCAGGGTTTAGATAACCGTAAGAGGGATTCATCGATTCGAATGATCGGGAGTACCCGTTTGCTGCAGGTATATTGCTTCGGATTTTTCAGATTTTTCGATTTTTTCAATTTTTCCGATTTTTTATTTTTTTTTTTTCGCGATTTTTCTGCTGCAGTGGGCACTCGATCGAGTGCCTTCGTAAAAACCTTCTGTTTTGATTTCAGAGGTACCACTCGATCGAGTGACCCCTAGGCACTCGATCGAGTGCCCTTAGGCGGACGCCTATTTTGTCTCGGGAACTTATTTTTTTGTTTTTTTGTTTTTTTTTTCTTCAGAATTGGCTGTTTGAGAGGCTATCAGTCATAGATCCTCCCCTTGATTCGAGTAAATACCGTTCTAATAAGGTGATGACAAGGAGACGGGCTATTGATTTCTCTCGCCAGATTACTCAAAAATATTGGGACGAGGTGTTATCTTTCCATAGCGGTCCGTTGATTCGATGGGTAGTGCCATGGTGGCCCATTTATGTTTTGACGAGCTTGGCTCCGAGGGATAAGGCTCGTTACCAGGTGATCTTGTCTTTCAGGCAGACGATCCATCTTTACCCTGATCGCATACTAAGGCAGTATGGTTGGACCCAAAGTGTAACAACCCGGATTTTCCCGACTTTGTAAATAAGTCTATAATAGGAAACAGCGGAAGACATGATACATATCCGAGTCATTACTATTCTCAACTAATTCGATTACTTTACAATAATTATGAAAGTACTTAAATATTACATTTAATTGTAGCAATTTATGAAGAAATAGAAATACATTTGAGTCCCATCTTGAGCTATCTCCAACCTTGCCCGTCTGAGGAATGGTCAGTCTCCCTTAATCTGACGATTAAAATATTTTTAAAAGAATTTCATAGAAAAACAAATCGTCAAGTGGGTAAATTATCAAAATTTAATATAAATAAAATATTAAATCAAACATAGATCAAATAATAGTACATAAACGCACAACCGATAACACATAACTTTAGAAATCGTAAGAAATGTTTTAAGTGCCGTATTATTTTAGAAAAGTTTTATCACGATATACCGGCCAATTATTGTACAAGTTCCGAATAACTTTCATATTTGATACTTGTACAATAATAATATACCGCCAATCACACCGATACCAGGGGGCTTACATTATTACCCCTGTTTACCGTGGTGACATAAACACGTTTAAAACAAAATTCGTCCTCTCATCTCCAGGGTCGAATGCTGGTACGTGGGGTTCTTACCCGCACCATGGACTACTCACCACCCGGCCGGTTATCCCCGCAGCCACGCTCCTATCGCCGACTCACGGGAACCCGGGTGCGATCCACCTAACACATACGGGACTGATCAGGTCCCCACCTAAAGTATGGTCACACTCCCGCCTACTCTCGAGTCAATGACAAGGGCAGCCAAAGACCCTTCGTACGCTACGGACGGTTTTATACGGTTAAGCTAAGCGCTATTCTTCCAAGTTATCTCGTACACAATAGAGACAACCTGCTTTCCCGCTCAATGAGATTTCGAATAAAGTCCTAAAAATGCCCAATAAAATATACAATCTTTTGAAATATATTTTGAAAACATTATGTGTTATCCAACTCAAATTCAATAGAAATTTCCTTTATTAATTAGATACGAAGTAACAATAGCCAAATAGCACGTAGTCAAATAAAAGTCTCCTTACGGGTTGTCCCTATTTGTAGGCCGGGATTTGGCTCACGAACTTGGCTAATAAGTCAAATGATTAGTATGATCATTTAACATAGTCTAACTAAGTTTTAATCTATAAAAACTGAGGGATGATTTTCATTCCCCCGAGTAGCTAATTGAATAAAAATTACCTTTAGTTCTTTTAGTTAACTAACTTATAATCCCAAAACGTGAAACTAAAGTATAAGGAGCGATTTAAAAATAAATTTGTCTCGAAAGCCCATGTTTACAAAATAAGTGACATTTAAAGGACCATTTGAAATTTACCATTTAGTAACAACTGAAAAAAATGGGTAATCAAATTATTTACTGTTAAACGATTATCATCTAAAAAATGTGTCCCGACTTTTGAGAAGCGGGTAAAAAAAAAGTTAAACATAATTGACAGTTTTGATAAAGTCCTTAAAAAGTCGATATTTTATTTTAGACTCGTCAAAACTCAAATCATATCTCATAAATAAACTTTCTTTTCAAAATGTCCTAATATAATAAAACATTTATTTTAAGAAATTTGTAACACTCTTTAGATGAATCTAACGATATCGTGAGTCGGGCCTAAACGATTGCCAAGGTCCTAAAAGTCTAACCGACTTGCGAGAAAGTAAGCTAGGTCTTTTAATTTTAGATAGTTAACTATACATGTAACATAACACAGTATTATTAATAATTTTCTTTGTCACAGATATTACTAATATATATATATATATATATATATATATTTGTAAAAATTACTCACTTAAACACATGTTTCGACCCACCCACCTTTCATCAATACTTTGAATTTATACAAGAACCATTTATTAACCAAACCAAAACTGCTCAAATTCTTAACGGATGACCTTACTGCTTGTTGGGTCGATTTAGTGTTGATCTGGTTCGATACTAGAGGACTGACTCGGCACTACACTCTACTACTCAAATCAAATATTAGATAAAAAGCTTAAACCCTAACTGTTTAGCTAACTTTCAACCACAATATACAAATAAATAAATAAAATCATAAACATTCACATCATTACAAATGACATGCAATTAGATTATCATCCAGAAATCACACATGCAACACTTTATATAAGTTCATATTATCACAGTTAGCAAGTAGATGATTTTCAAAGATTTTCATGTTTTTGAAAATGATTTTGAAAAGGGTATGACGATTTACCCACCCTAAAAGAGATTCTGCCAATCTTGATCGCAATAGACGACTTTGTTCAGATGATCCTGCTAAAGTGATTCCATCCTCCGCTTCCCTCCTCGTCGGTAAAAATTTCGTAAATAAATTAAAATAAATATTTAGTTACACCAATAATAATATTATTCAAAATAGATTAGTTTTATTTATAAATTGATTTTAGAATAGATTTGTTCGAAATATTTGCTTGCATGATTCCTTTTTTGTACCTAGAGATGGAAAATAATAAATCTAAATTTATAAGAAGGAAGACTTTTTAATACCTTTTTGTTTAATAATAAGTTGAGTAAGCACTCTTCATAGAAATGGAGGAAAGGTGAGAATTTGGTGGTTGTCAATGGTTGTGTTTTGTTTCCCAGGTGAAGAAGATGAGAATGAGACATTTCCCCATTTATTATTACTATTATAATTTACAAGGTAATTAGGGAGAAAGTGAGATTATGAGGGAGTATAACATTAAATGAGGGAGTATAACATTATGAGGGAATTAGGTGAGCAGATTTTGGGGCGTGAAGGAGTATCGGGTAGGTCCAATTTTGGATCCAGTTCTATATACTGTCTCATAATTGACTCGGTTTTATGACGTGCAAAGTACAATATTCGATTTTCAATACAGTTGGGAAAATATGACTAATAATTTTGAAATCGTAAAACATTTAGGTTAAAATTTGGATGACGAACCCAAATAAATTATAATACGGGTGGTGTAATTGTATAGGTAAGTCTCAATTAATTCATTAACAAGTCGGTTCCCAAGTTAATATAAATTTTGTATTATCGTAATACTAACGCAAAGATGTATTACCTTAGCATGCGAAAGAAGGGATGTTGTCAAACGAGTTTGAGACATGGTGAATATTTAAATAGTTTGAGATGAAATTATTACGAGTAATATAAATACGGAATAAATAAGACATATTACACGGTCGTTTCTTTACGAACGTATTTTATAAGATATATATTAAATATAATATAACAACCTTTAGGTTGAAACTATACTTTTACTTATAATCTTTAATTTTACTCTGTGAATAATAGAAATATTTATTAAGGAAGAGTTTGATATAAATGTCAAGTAAAATATAGGGTTGGGATGGTAGAGTGTCAGGTCTGACCCCTGACTCTTTCGGCTCCATTTTTGTCTACTAGTTTTCGGAATTAGTCTCCGGCTTCTTCTGAAAATTGTAGTATCCACTCTCCCCCTCGAAACGAGTATTGGAGTGTGCAAGTGTGAGAATTAATGAAAGAATTATGATTGACTTAAGTTGTCTTTAAGCTGAGCTGGATTTTTTTTTATTATAAATAATAGTACGAAGTAAAATAATACAAATAAATAAATAAAATGACACGTTACTGATTTTGAAAGAAATGATAAAATGACAAAATTTGTAGAAACCAAATATGAAAATTTTACCCATCCCACGGAAGGGGGTCTGATAGTTTCTAAAATACGACAAAATATAACGTAAAGTAGAAAGTATTTCAAAAAGGATGTTAAAAATACGGGGTGTTACATTCTTACCCCCTAACAAAAAGTTTCGTCCTCGAAACTTGTAAAGTGCTAAAATATAAAGGACGATCTATGTTCCCTAATACAAGCCTTACTTCCACAAACTTATCTGGTAAACCACATGTGAGTCTAATCCATTATCAGACGGTCATATGCTTATTTCCTCAAATGTATTATAAATATCCTAACTAGATCATGACCCGCAAAATCCAAATAATAATTTAGCCTCAATATATCTCCATGTATAACATTTCCTCGAGTATAACATTTCAACTCCCTTGAGTATAACATTTCCTCGTTCTTTGACCTAGATTAAATCCAAAATTCTCAAAATTCATCTTCACTCCATGTACATCCCATAAATCATTGTCTATCTGACGGGCGGGGATTTGTCGCGGAATCCCCACCGATCAAATAAAGTAACCGGCTATTCCTACGGTAGATAGGGCAAGTCGGGTCGAATACACGGGGACGGTAATGTATAGCCTAGACTAAGGTCGCCTAAAAACTAGACTCGGTCAACGGACTAAACTATCCTAAAGAATGATAGAAGGGGAAGAGAGCTAGACTAAGGACTATGACTAAGGAAAGCAAACAAGGAAAAAGGGCTAGGATTAGGTCGGGGTCAAAGGGGTAACGGAGTGGTCGAGGGAGAACTAGAGAGGAGGAGGTAGTAGGGTGATCTAGGTCGGTCCGGGCTCTCGCAACTTAGACCAACCTAGAGGTTCCACCTAGAACCCATCGAGGCGACACACACGACAAACGGGGTTCTAGCGCGCTATGGTCCTAGGTCCAATCCGGGCTCTCGCAACTTAGACTTGACCTAGGGGTCGTCCTCACCGGGCTCTCGCAACTTAATGAGGGAACCGAACCCACAACAAACTAACACCCACAAAGAAAGGCAAGAAAAACAAGCATTCCAACCTACTTAGTCTTTCAAGCAATTCAACAAACATGTGATGTGCATAAACCAAGAAGAAACCCAAATCTTCCACCCATCATCTCTAACAAACCCTTAATCACCCAATTAACACCCTAATCGCCCTACTAACCCTAGCAAGAACACTACTCTATCATTATCAAACTATAACTAACAAAAACAAGATGAATCAAACTAAGAACCAAAACAAACATAAACAAACTAATGAAAACTATGAACTACAAACATTAAGATGAACAAAGATTGAAACTTGGAAGAACAAAACAAGAATAAGGGAAAGGAGGAAGGATTATACCATACTAGAGGAAGAAGAAAGGAAGAAACTTGCATTAATGAGAAGAATCCAATACAAACACCCTAGGTTGTCAATCTTGGGTGATTCTTGAAGAATCCCTTAATACAAGTACTAAACTATGATTAACTAACTAATTACCGACTAATCTACACTAATCTAATCTAATCTAACCTAAAACTATCTAGGGTTTAAGGAGAGGTGAAGAAAATAACATAAGATCCGGTCTTCATACAAGAGGGGGGTATATATAGGGTTTAAGAATGAAAGGAGAAGGAAGGAACAAAGCACGGGCTGAGCTGGGACTTTCCCGATCGGGAAAGTGGGAAATCCCGATCGGGAAAGTGTATCCCGATCGGGAAAGTGGGAATCCCGATCGGGAACACCCCACAGTGGCCGGTCTTTGCTTTCCTCTTTATTCCCGATCGGGATGAGGCCATACCCGATCGGGAATAGTCTTGTAGGCCTCCAATATGAACTTTTCGGTCCCTCCTTGGTTCTCATGGCCTTCTCATCGATTCTCGGGACTCGGGATCGGGTCTCGGAGGCTCGGGATTGGGTCCCAAGGTCTCGGGGTCGATTCCAAGGCATCGAGTCATCGTTCCTTAGCTTCGTTGGCTCCAAAATGTGTATGTATAGAGTCGGAATCACTCCAACTCTTCATGAATGGTCTTGGGAACCTGAAACGAGCTAAAGGAAACATAAGAAGCCCATAAACCGCTCCCAAGGAGCGATTATACAAGGAAAATGGGACCAAAACACTACAAATAAGCACTACAAATGACACTTATCAACTCCCCCACACTTAACCCTTACTCGCCCTCGAGTAAGCACAAACTAACTACCAAACTAACCGAGCGGGTATTAGCGCACCCTACGCCCCTTCAAATCACGCGAGTGCACTTAGAGGACAAGTGCACTCCGCAAGGCAAGTTGGGTCTTGCGACAAAACTGTGGATGCAACCAGACACAAAACACATAAACAAACAAACACACACAAACACATAATCGGTTGCACCCAAAACAAAAGAAATACCGCTTCCCTCTAAAAGCGGTGAATGAAACACCGGTTTAGGACTCGAGGTAAGCGACAACGTTCCCAAGCTAGCAATACAAACCAAGGTGGACTAAACCCTAATAGTATGACGATAAAGCAACAAAAACGTTGGTAACTTACCTAGGTCCTCCTAACTTTCTAAAAACGTACTACGGGACGATCGGCGGAGATGGAAAGTGAAGAACCACGGTGTTAGTCGACACTGTAGGTAAGTGAGACCCCGCCCCCTTTAGCGTGAGCCAAGAGGGTCGTCCCGTGTCCAAGACCGCCTAACTAGTCCAAGTAAAAAGGTGGAAATATGCAAAATGAGGGAAGACCGACTAATGCCGCTATCATCCTTCCTCTGGACTCGGTCCTTTGGTAGGCTCTTCACGGCAAAAGTCGGAAAAAGGCTTATTTTGAGATGTTGGGATTATTTTTGTGAGACGGGTTTTCTTTTGGCATTTTCTCTTTTCTTTTGCATTTTTGCTTTGTTTTGCCATGCCATTTTTTTTTCTTCTTTTCTATTTTCTTTTTGACTTTTGTGCCTTTTCTTTTTCTTCATTCTTTTCTTTCTTTCATTTTTTTTTTCTTTTCTTTGCCCTTTTTTGGCTTGATTTGGCTTTTTGGCATTTCAATGTGTAACGAGAAAGAGGGAAATCAACACCTTGCATGTTTATTGTGTGGATATGTGTAGGAGGTAGGGAAATGGGTGAGTCAGGGTTGCGCATTCCCCTTCAAACCCACAAAAAGTGGAGAACTTGGACTAATCAAACAATCCTAGACACGGTCACCTAGGGGACGAGACTCGGTAACCAAGGCCTATTCACACCGTGGGTGGTCATAATGGTCAAAAGTGCAAATCCCGTAGTAAATTCCTAGTAAGCTAGGTGGACTCGAGATAAAGGACCAACGAACTCATTGATTTAGGGTCATTCTACTAGATTAAAGCCCAAGACTCGATTTATACTACTAGGAAGGGAAAAATAGACACTCACACCCTAGCCTCTAAACCGGGTTTTCGAAAACATTTACACACAAGACACACAACACACACAAAAAAGGAAGACACGACGAAAACAAACGAAAGAAAAAGAAACAAAAGTAAGAAACAAACACAAAACAAAACAAACACATACACAACACAAACACCACCCCGATCATCTAAACAAGTCTCTAAATCCACCACGACTTTACAAAGCTCCGCCCGAGCACACAACATCACAACTTCTCCAAACTCCGCAAGAGGTAAAGAAGAGAAGGGATAAGATGTTACCGGGAGTCTTGAAAGCTCTCCAAAGCTAGCGGCGATTAAGCGACCTATAAGGAAAGGGAGAGGCAAAACACGCACACAACAAAACAAAAATACTACACAATGACACAAAAGGAAAATACACAAAGAAAAATCTTTTTGATTTTTGTGAAAATTTTTCAAATTTTTAGGGTTTTTGAAGATTTTTTTTCGGAAAACTAAGAAAATAAAACTAACTATACTAGAATATCGCTCCCCCACACTTAAATCGAGCCATGTCCTCATGCTCGATCGTAGGGTGTGGAGAGACAAAAGAAAAGAAAAGAAACTATGAAAATAAAGCTAAAAATAAAAAAAAAAAATAAGGTGAAGAAAAGGGTAGAAGGTGTCCGGCCGGGGTGTAGTCAAGTCACCATGGGCCGAGACAAGAAAAAGATATGGATGGGGGAAGAAATAAAAAGAAGGAAATAAAAGGAAATGGGAGGGGAGGGCTAGGTGTAATCAAGTCACCTAGCCCGGATTCCGCCTAAATCCGACTAAATCCTCAAAAAAGAGAAAGAGTGAAAAACTTATAAAATTTGGGTTTTGAAACGACTCTCGATGCTTGTGTGAGTAGTAGTGGCCATACTCCCCATACTTGCTCATCGAGAGTCAAGAGCAACCAATACCTAGGCCCCGAGGGCTACCATGACACAAATATAAGGGGAAGGGGGACATGCAAAGGGAGACAAGCTATAAGAGATGGAAAAGAAAGGATAGTTGCTATACCGATCGGTTAGCAACTCACTCGCTCCATCACCTCATGATTCAAAATTGGCACAAAGCTTGTCTTCTTCATTGCTATTCCTCTTCATTCTCGATAATACCGCATGGTAGAGGTGGTAAAGGTGTGAAGGGGGGTGGTATTTGATGTGAATATCGGTCTAAAGTAAGGAGGAATGAGATGAAGGTATGAAAATGAGGTACATGGGTGGCATGATATGAGAGCTATATCGATAACCAATCCTCTCAAGGAGTCATCTTCATTGCACCTATCACAATAAACTCAAAATACACATCAAATTCACTCCCTCACATCGCTCATCAAAATACCAAATCAATTACAAGAGCTTCACAAAAACAAACAAAAATCAAGAGAAGAAAACACACAAATACAAGGACAAGTATTCTAAAGAAGAAGAGGAGGGGAATATACAACATGACGGTTCTTTTAGGAACTCCGTCAAACCTAGGATGGTAGATTCTTCTTCAACCGTAGCCCTCAAGGGCATGGAGGAGCAAGTCGAACGCGCTACCGACATCGTAGTGAAGGCCCAAGAAGCGCTCGAGCTTTACCGACCTCCACGGCCTCCAAGGAGGAGGCAAGAAGTAGGAATCCCAAGACCCGACATCATCTTCCATGTCATATCCGAGGTCTATCCATCCTACGAGCTCAACCGATCTCTTCCTCCCTAGGCATCGCCTCCAATCATTAGAAAGCTTCATCTCCAAGAATCGAGGCACAAAAAGCGGTTTTGGCCTCACTTCCTCGATGCACACCCCCACACTTGCCTCAAGTTGTGGTTCCCCATCTTCATCACTCGGCCCCACATCATCATGGAGGAGAGGATCGAAACTTCTACCGACGGTTTCAATCCCTTCCAAACCATCACTCGGTGAACTAGCAAGGGGCTCATGATGCATATCTTCGTTCTCGGACAAGGGCAACTCAAGGATAACAATTTCGCCCAACATCCTCACAAACTCCACCAACCCATCCAACTCACTATCTTCCTCCAACTCCTCACCAATATAGCCTTCACTAAGGGTCATCTCCTCACTCGTCTCTTTTTGGGTAGACGATTGAGGTTCTTCAAAGCAAATCTCTCTCTCAAAGGGAACTACATCGGCGGCTTCGTAATTAGGTTGCTCCTCTCTCTCAAGTGGGCACCCTCCATCTAAATGCGATGCTTGGGATAGAAGCATTGCGGTTTTAGCCGCTAACGCGTCTAATTGAGCGTTCCTCGCCTCGTTTTCCCTTAGAAGTTGGGCCAAAAATTCATTTTGCTCTCTTTGCAATTGAACTTGATCCTTTTGAATTTGATTGGCCATTTCTTGGGTGCTCCTTTGCATTTGAAGAATGGATTGAAACACCTCCATGTCGGGCAATTGGTGATCATTGGGGTCATGTAAGGCTCCTTCATAATCTTGATGATGCCCATAGGGTGGGGCATCATAATTTTGGTAGCAAGGTTGGGGTGGTTGGTAGTATTGTGGGTCATAGGGTTCATATTGTGGTTGAGGTGGAGGGTAATATGGTGGGTTTCGGGGGTATTGGCTTCCATAAGGTGAATCTTGATTGTACATGGTGGGTTCACAATCATAGCTCGAGTAATAATCTCCATGCTCGTAGGATTGATAGTCATTCACTTGTTGGTAGCCATTTCCATAATCTTGAGGATCATATCCATCTTGATTACCCCAAGAAGCTTGATCATGGTAGGGGGACGTCATATCATAGCTTTGGTTCAAGGAAGAAGAGTGGTAGCTCATCTCGGCTCCCGAGTGTGTGTAGTCTAGATCAAACCCCATGCTCGCTCCATAATCGTAGTCCATACCCGGTTGGAAACCACTCATTCTAGCAACCGTCCGTTAAAGCGGCTCTAAGTTGCAAGAAGAAGATAATCACCACCTCTAAGCACAAACTGTAGACTAAGAACAAACGTGAGAAGTCTAGTGCTTTTTGGGCACTAGACGAGAGAGAAATAAACCGCTCACACTCAAGAAGCAAAGTAACCAAAAAGAAAAAGAAAACACAACACAAAGACAAAGCCAAGTAATTAGGAAAACAAAGTCTAAACAAGCACCGTCCCCGGCAACGGCGCCAATTTGACGGGCGAGGATTTGTCGCGGAATCCCCACCGATCAAATAAAGTAACCGGCTATTCCTACGGTAGATAGGGCAAGTCGGGTCGAATCCACGGGACGGTAATGTATAGCCTAGACTAAGGTCGCCTAAAAACTAGACTCGGTCAACGGACTAAACTATCCTAAAGAATGATAGAAGGGGAAGAGAGCTAGACTAAGGACTATGACTAAGGAAAGCAAACAAGGAAAAAGGGCTAGGATTAGGTTGGGGTCAAAGGGGTAACGGAGTGGTCGAGGGAGAACTAGAGAGGAGGAGGTAGTAGGGTGATCTAGGTCGGTCCGGGCTCTCGCAACTTAGACCAACCTAGAGGTTCCACCTAGAACCCATCGAGGCGACACACACGACAAACGGGGTTCTAGCGCGCTATGGTCCTAGGTCCAATCCGGGCTCTCGCAACTTAGACTTGACCTAGGGGTCGTCCTCACCGGGCTCTCGCAACTTAATGAGGGAACCGAACCCACAACAAACTAACACCCACAAAGAAAGGCAAGAAAAACAAGCATTCCAACCTACTTAGTCTTTCAAGCAATTCAACAAACATGTGATGTGCATAAACCAAGAAGAAACCCAAATCTTCCACCCATCATCTCTAACAAACCCTTAATCACCCAATTAACACCCTAATCGCCCTACTAACCCTAGCAAGAACACTACTCTATCATTATCAAACTATAACTAACAAAAACAAGATGAATCAAACTAAGAACCAAAACAAACATAAACAAACTAATGAAAACTATGAACTACAAACATTAAGATGAACAAAGATTGAAACTTGGAAGAACAAAACAAGAATAAGGGAAAGGAGGAAGGATTATACCATACTAGAGGAAGAAGAAAGGAAGAAACTTGCATTAATGAGAAGAATCCAATACAAACACCCTAGGTTGTCAATCTTGGGTGATTCTTGAAGAATCCCTTAATACAAGTACTAAACTATGATTAACTAACTAATTACCGACTAATCTACACTAATCTAATCTAATCTAACCTAAAACTATCTAGGGTTTAAGGAGAGGTGAAGAAAATAACATAAGATCCGGTCTTCATACAAGAGGGGGGTATATATAGGGTTTAAGAATGAAAGGAGAAGGAAGGAACAAAGCACGGGCTGAGCTGGGACTTTCCCGATCGGGAAAGTGGGAAATCCCGATCGGGAAAGTGTATCCCGATCGGGAAAGTGGGAATCCCGATCGGGAACACCCCACAGTGGCCGGTCTTTGCTTTCCTCTTTATTCCCGATCGGGATGAGGCCATACCCGATCGGGAATAGTCTTTTAGGCCTCCAATATGAACTTTTCGGTCCCTCCTTGGTTCTCATGGCCTTCTCATCGATTCTCGGGACTCGGGATCGGGTCTCGGAGGCTCGGGATTGGGTCCCAAGGTCTCGGGGTCGATTCCAAGGCATCGAGTCATCGTTCCTTAGCTTCGTTGGCTCCAAAATGTGTATGTATAGAGTCGGAATCACTCCAACTCTTCATGAATGGTCTTGGGAACCTGAAACGAGCTAAAGGAAACATAAGAAGCCCATAAACCGCTCCCAAGGAGCGATTATACAAGGAAAATGGGACCAAAACACTACAAATAAGCACTACAAATGACACTTATCACTATCTTATATAATATTTGAATCTTGTTCCTTATAAGATGATGTACTATATCCTCGATTTTATCAAGTCAATTCAAGTGCCCACTTAATCCATAAAATCCGTAGAATTATAAAACATATCTGCCTCGATACATTTTAAATAGCCATCTTAACCGTATAATCGCATGATCTCCTAGCAACCTTCTCATAGTTACATGTACAAGACCATCTCACTTCTAAAGTTCCTCAAAATTATGTTTCCAAGCTTCCATATACTATTCCATAATCTTAAAGAGAATGTTTAATCATCAAATTAAAATTATATCTAATAAGCCCAAAATCTCTCTTCTTATAATTTCATTAGTCCATAATGTAATTTGTCTCTAATCATTCTTACTAGTTTTCTCCCCTATATACCACGATCGTCTGACAAAAACACAAGTATCCTAACGACATCATTCCACATCTCAAGTTTCCTATTTTCTCCAAATTAATATAACTGTGAATTCCCTAATCATTCTAGAGACCATCATTTCTATTATTATCGACTTATCGTTCATCCAAGGTTAATATCAATCCATAATGAAGTTATTCTCAATACTTCAATATTTCCCTTTCAAATACAAAACTCACTCTTTTAACTTCATATTACTCAAATATGTTCTCGATTCATTCAAGAACCTATATTCAGAAAAATCCTAAAATATCCTTAAATAGTGGTTTTACAAATTAATATTCATAAAACAATACCACATCTTATTACCTATTCACCTTTTGACTATTGTTCAAGTACTCCTCAAAGAATATCATTTCTCTCCATTTGAAGTATGATTATGTCACCATCTATTATTCATCCACTAATCCCACATGTGCGACTATATCATGCTCTATCTCAAATAAGGTTCCATATGGCGTAGAAGCGTTAGAATTTTTTTTAAAATTTAGAGTTTGTAGGAGAATAAAATTTCAAAAAATTATATTTTAAAGGTCAAGATAGAATCGACTATTAAATAAAGAGTATAATTAAGATTAAAAAGAAAAACTAAAATGAATACATTTTAAATAAAATTTTCACTCAAAAACAAAATCCAAACTAAGTTAAGAGTGAATAAGACCTACTATTTAGATCAAAGGTGAGAATGATTTTAAAAACAAAATATTTAAGGAATATAAAAATCAAATACTGGTCTTACAATCAAAATAATATTATGCTCAAGAGACAACATAAGTTATATTGATTTTACTTTTGGAATGACATTACTGATAAGAGAAGCATGTCTTATAAATATTGTGAGGGAATAAGTGTTCATTAGGACGAAGAAGAGGGTTCAATTTAAGGATCTTACAACATGGAACAAAGAAGTGGTCAATAAATGATTTTAGAATTTTGTTAATGGTAAAAGAGACAATTCGAATAACTGGACTTAATATTACATCCTATATAGGAGCAAAGACAATTCGAGAGATAAAGAAAGAGAAACGATATACCCCAACCATGAAAAGCATCCTAAGCATTAGGAGTGAAATTTTTAAGATGGTGGAAAGTAAGGCAAAGGTTGTAAGGTTGGTGCAAAGCTTTTGGCATATGACTGGTTAATGAAAAAGCAATGTAATAAGTGTTGGCTCAGATGATCAAGGGGTAAAAGATTATTCCAAAACACGGATTCATAACATCAATGGCAAGACACGGGAAGTTTGCATTAGTGGACAATATGCATAGAAAATGTTTTTTTTTAATAACGAACACGTGTTGTATGTAGACAAGATGTGAAAGTCACTCACACTCATTTTTCAAAAGTCCTTAGGTAAAGAAATTGTGGCATGAGCTAAAATAATGGATGCGAGTTAAAGAAAGAACTAATGATCTCAAGGTTGATTTGAAATGAAGTGTAGGAAGGAAACCAATAACTTGAATAAAAGTTGAAGTGTTTGGTAGACTAAGAAAAAAAAAGGGGTAGATTTGAATATAAATATGATGCGATGAATATGTAGTCCAGTAAGATATATAGGTCTCTCGTATTCCCTAAACAGATAAATAAGATAGTCGATAAACTTTCTTGCAAAAATAATAGTATGGATTAGAAAGTTTTAATGAAATGAAAGCAAAGGTATCAAACTTAAGTGGATTTCGAAAGACGGAGAAAGGTTCAAGTATAAAGTAAGAATCCAAAAATACGATCGATAAGAAGATGGTGGTATAAAAATAATTATAGCGAATTAAAAGAAACGAAGAAAACATGCATTTTTCCAAGAATTTATTTAATACTATGACGAATTGTAGGTAGGATGAGAGAATTAATAACTTAACAAAATTTTGAAATGAAACACGGTATGTGAAGATTTTCAAATCTTGTTATTAAATAAAGGTGTCTTGAATACTATGTTAGCTATTTCTTATATTTAATTAATAATTTAGATATATTATTTTATACCCTGCAACCAAAGTAACCAAGTTAGTATGGCAGAGAGTTAAGCCACCAACACGGATCAAGACACATGTTATTATAACCTAAGTTAAGAAGATTCCATCTCAAAATTACTACGGTCTCTAAAACTACTTGATGACGCAATAGACTTTCCTTCATAATGACAACGTGATAATCTTCTCCTGATTCTGACGGGTCTTCATGAGATGAACTTAGTTATATATACATGTAAATAAAAATTACTATTAAGTAATATATAATTTCTTATAACTATATATTATATTAGACAAATATATATCATAATATGACACATATTGATAGTACAATTAAGGACTATTTAATACACATAGCTATTTAACACGCACATAACTACATACGTAAAAATTACAATGTACGTCACATAATTAGTCAAAAACAAGTACTATATAAAACAAAAGCTACGGGTTCCTAAAACTAGGTCGGTCCTTAGTTGTTTCTACCCTTTTAAATTTTTCATTCAAGTGATCTAGTTATTTTAACTTATTATTCTAAAACTAGATGACTCGATTCCGCTAGCCGAGTGAGTTGGGAGTATAAGACTCTATTACCAACTTAGTCGGGAGCTTTAAAGCTCTAGAGCAGATAAGTCATCAGACCATGCATGCTCTGATACCAACTGTAACAACCCGGATTTTCCCGACTTTGTAAATAAGTCTATAATAGGAAACAGCGGAAGACATGATACATATCCGAGTCATTACTATTCTCAACTAATTCGATTACTTTACAATAATTATGAAAGTACTTAAATATTACATTTAATTGTAGCAATTTATGAAGAAATAGAAATACATTTGAGTCCCATCTTGAGCTATCTCCAACCTTGCCCGTCTGAGGAATGGTCAGTCTCCCTTAATCTGACGATTAAAATATTTTTAAAAGAATTTCATAGAAAAACAAATCGTCAGGTGGGTAAATTATCAAAATTTAATATAAATAAAATATTAAATCAAACATAGATCAAATAATAGTACATAAACGCACAACCGATAACACATAACTTTAGAAATCGTAAGAAATGTTTTAAGTGCCGTATTATTTTAGAAAAGTTTTATCACGATATACCGGCCAATTATTGTACAAGTTCCGAATAACTTTCATATTTGATACTTGTACAATAATAATATACCGCCAATCACACCGATACCAGGGGGCTTACATTATTACCCCTGTTTACCGTGGTGACATAAACACGTTTAAAACAAAATTCGTCCTCTCATCTCCAGGGTCGAATGCCGGTACGTGGGTTTGTTACCCGCACCATGGACTACTCACCACCCGGCCGGTTATCCCCGCAGCCACGCTCCTATCGTCGACTCACGGGAACCCGGGTGCGATCCACCTAACACATACGGGACTGATCAGGTCCCCACCTAAAGTATGGCCACACTCCCGCCTACTCTCGAGTCAATGACAAGGGCAGCCAAAGACCCTTCGTACGCTACGGACGGTTTTATACGGTTAAGCTAAGCGCTATTCTTCCAAGTTATCTCGTACACAATAGAGACAACCTGCTTTCCCGCTCAATGAGATTTCGAATAAAGTCCTAAAAATGCCCAATAAAATATACAATCTTTTGAAATATATTTTGAAAACATTATGTGTTATCCAACTCGAATTCAATAGAAATTTCCTTTATTAATTAGATACGAAGTAACAATAGCCAAATAGCACGTAGTCAAATAAAAGTCTCCTTACGGGTTGTCCCTATTTGTAGGCCGGGATTTGGCTCACGAACTTGGCTAATAAGTCAAATGATTAGTATGATCATTTAACATAGTCTAACTAAGTTTTAATCTATAAAAACTGAGGGATGATTTTCATTCCCCCGAGTAGCTAATTGAATAAAAATTACCTTTAGTTCTTTTAGTTAACTAACTTATAATCCCAAAACGTGAAACTAAAGTATAAGGAGCGATTTAAAAATAAATTTGTCTCGAAAGCCCATGTTTACAAAATAAGTGACATTTAAAGGACCATTTGAAATTTACCATTTAGTAACAACTGAAAAAAAAATGGGTAATCAAATTATTTACTGTTAAACGATTATCATCTAAAAAATGTGTCCCGACTTTTGAGAAGCTGGTAAAAAAAAAAGTTAAACATAATTGACAGTTTTGATAAAGTCCTTAAAAAGTCGATATTTTATTTTAGACTCGTCAAAACTCAAATCATATCTCATAAATAAACTTTCTTTTCAACATGTCCTAATATAATAAAACATTTATTTTAAGAAATTTGTAACACTCTTTAGATGAATCTAACGATATCGTGAGTCGGGCCTAAACGATTGCCAAGGTCCTAAAAGTCTAACCGACTTGCGAGAAAGTAAGCTAGGTCTTTTAATTTTAGATAGTTATCTATACATGTAACATAACACAGTATTATTAATAATTTTCTTTGTCACAGATATTACTAATATATATATATATATATATATATATATATATATATATAGAGGTAGGTTCAAATAAGGTCCACAATTTTTTTAAGTCTATATTGAAGTTACAGATGACATACTTAAAGTTGCATTTGTTCAAAATTGATATATATACAAATGCAACTTTAGCGTATGTCATCTGTAACTTCAATATAGACTTAAAAAAATTGTGGACCTTATTTGAACCTACCTCTATATATATATATATATATATATATATATATATATATATATATATATTTTTGTAAAAATTACTCACTTAAACACATGTTTCGACCCACCCACCTTTCATCAATACTTTGAATTTATACAAGAACCATTTATTAACCAAACCAAAACTGCTCAAATTCTTAACGGATGACCTTACTGCTTGTTGGGTCGATTTAGTGTTGATCTGGTTCGATACTAGAGGACTGACTCGGCACTACACTCTACTACTCAAATCAAATATTAGATAAAAAGCTTAAACCCTAACTGTTTAGCTAACTTTCAACCACAATAAACAAATAAATAAATAAAATCATAAACATTCACATCATTACAAATGACATGCAATTAGATTATCATCCAGAAATCACACATGCAACACTTTATATAAGTTCATATTATCACAGTTAGCAAGTAGATGATTTTCAAAGATTTTCATGTTTTTGAAAACGACTTTGAAAAGGGTATGACGATTTACCCACCCTAAAAGAGATTCTGCCAATCTTGATCGGAATAGACGACTTTGTTCAGATGATCCTGCTAAAGTGATTCCGTCCACCGCTTCCCTCCTTGTCGGTAAAAATTTCGTAAATAAATTAAAATAAATATTTAGTTACACCAGTAATAATATTATTCAAAATAGATTAGTTTTATTTATAAATTGATTTTAGAATAGATTTGTTCGAAATATTTGCTTGCATGATTCCTTTTTTGTACCTAGAGATGGAAAATAATAAATCTAAATTTATAAGAAGGAAGACTTTTTAATACCTTTTTGTTTAATAATAAGTTGAGTAAGCACTCTTCATAGAAATGGAGGAAAGGTGAGAATTTGGTGGTTGTCAATGGTTGTGTTTTGTTTCCCAGGTGAAGAAGATGAGAATGAGACATTTCCCCATTTATTATTACTATTATAATTTACAAGGTAATTAGGGAGAAAGTGAGATTATGAGGGAGTATAACATTAAATGAGGGAATATAACATTATGAGGGAATTAGGTGAGCAGATTTTGGGGCGTGAAGGAGTATCGGGTAGGTCCAATTTTGGGTCCAGTTCTATATACTGTCTCATAATTGACTCGGTTTTATGACGTGCAAAGTACAATATTCGATTTTCAATACAGTTGGGAAAATATGACTAATAATTTTGAAATCGTAAAACATTTAGGTTAAAATTTGGATGACGAACCCAAATAAATTATAATACGGGTGGTGTAATTGTATAGGTAAGTCTCAATTAATTCATTAACAAGTCGGTTCCCAAGTTAATATAAATTTTGTATTATCGTAATACTAACGCAAAGATGTATTACCTTAGCATGCGAAAGAAGGGATGTTGTCAAACGAGTTTGAGACATGGTGAATATTTAAATAGTTTGAGATGAAATTATTACGAGTAATATAAATACGGAATAAATAAGACATATTACACGGTCGTTTCTTTACGAACGTATTTTATAAGATATATATTAAATATAATATAACAACCTTTAGGTTGAAACTATACTTTTACTTATAATCTTTAATTTTACTCTGTGAATAGTAGAAAATATTTATTAAGGAAGAGTTTGATATAAATGTCAAGTAAAATATAGGGTTGGGATGGTAGAGTGTCAGGTCTGACCCTGACTCTTTCGGCTCCATTTTTGTCTACTAGTTGTCGGAATTTGTCTCCGGCTTCTTCTGAAAATTGTAGTATCCACTCTCCCCCTCGAAAAGAGTATTGGAGTGTGCAAGTGTGAGAATTAATGAAAGAATTATGATTGACTTAAGTTGTCTTTAAGCTGAGCTGGATTTTTTTTTTTATTATTATAAATAATAGTACGAAGTAAAATAATACAAATAAATAAATAAAATGACACGTTACTGATTTTGAAAGAAATGATAAAATGACAAAATTTTTAGAAACCAAATATGAAAATTTTACCCATCCCACGGAAGGGGGTCTGATAGTTTCTAAAATACGACAAAATATAACGTAAAGTAGAAAGTATTTCTAAAAGGATGTTAAAAATACGGGGTGTTACACAAAGAATCCAGGAGGTTGAAGCAGTTGTGAGTGAATCTATCCAACTGACTGATGTGATGTGCGATACTCTGATGCAAAGATGGTACACCCGGCATACTTGGCCCATTCCCAAATCTCTTCATTCAATCTGGGTTTCAGGTGCTTATGTTAGGTGGACTAAAGCGGATAATGCCAAAGCCCGAGCTGCTCTAAAATTTGACGAAGCTTTCGACCTACTGCGAAGGGAGCAAGTCAAAGACAACAGGGGCTTCTTCGATGAAGGCGACACTCCAGCTACTTTGGTCTGTCTTATGTCAGGCCACAAAAAGAAGATTAGGACTCAAGCTGAAGGGTCTAGTGCTAGAGGTGTGCGGGGGAAAGTGAGCCCCCGGACTAACTTAGAAAGAAGACTTGGCCCAAGACTGGCAGTGCAGGACCGACTTGGTCCGTGAGACAGGCTACCTGAGCATGTACGGGCTCGACTTGGACCGGTGACAATGGCAGAAGACCCGTTGTCGAAGAAACGGGTTCGAGCTAAGGAGTTTCCTCTCGTGATTCGGGAACGCTCGCCCCCACCCGGGCGACCTCGGGCTCCACGCGACCCAAAGGACAAGGGAAAGGGCAAAATGCATGAACACTCGTCTCCTTAGTTTTATTATTTAAATATTATTATTGTTTTTTTGTGGTGTGATTTTTTCTGTTTTTTTTTGCCATTTTTTTTTTGTAATTTTTGATATTCCCGAGTTTATCAGGTTTTTAATAAAAGACATATTAGTGAATACCGTTCCCGTCTTTTTCGTTATTGCAGCGGTTGTACCCTTTTGAGGGGTTGCGTACGTATCCACAATTAGCGGAATCAAACCAAACGTAGTTCAAGCGTAGATTTTTGCAATTTTCGAAATACACCAAGACTATTAGTTCGAGATGTGCGACAGTAGGATAGGTAATCCTAACTTATTGACTTGCTTATAATTTTTTGAAAATTTATAAAACGACAAATTTTTATAAACTTTTGCAAATGACATTGAGATGAGGTTTTAGGGGTAGTAGCCCTTCAACTGGTCAAAGTTGGTTGGGTTGACGAATTCGTTCCCATCCAAGTCTGTCAGCATCACCGCTCCTCCTGATAGGACCTTCTTTACTAAATATGGCCCAACCCAATTGGGTTTGAATTCTCCTCTTGGGTCAACCGGTAGTAATGCACGATTCGATTTTAGGACCAAATCCCCTCCCATGATGTTTCTGGGCCTAACTCTTTTGTTGAAGGCCCGTTGTATCCTCTTCTGGTATATTTGGATATTGTTGAGGGCCCGTGACCGTCGCTCGTCCAAAAGAATTAGCAAATCGTATAGGGCTTGGACCCAATCTGCTTCCGGCACTTGGTTTTCAAGTAAAATCCGGAGGGATGGCACTTCCAGCTCGACCGGTTGGACCGCTTCCATTCCATATGTCAAATAATATGCTTGGCGTTCAAGATCCGATATGACTCGGGTTCAACCCATTTGGTGAAATAATCGATCGCTACCAAAATGAAGCAGTGGCCTCTCGTCCCGGAAAGGTGTACTTTGCCAATTATATCGATACACCACGTTGAAAACGGCCATGGTGACGTCATGGTGTATAGTAGAGATGACGGCATATGTTGCACATTGGCAAAGATCTGACAGTTATGGCAGTGTCTGACATATAACTGACAGTCAGTCTCCATGCTGTTCCAATAATATCCGAGCCTCATGATTTTTCGGGCCAGCATATGGGCGTTCTGATAAGTGTAGTTTGTAGTGCCTTTTTCACTATGTTTTGGTCCCATTTCCTTGTGGAATCGCTCCTTGGGAGCGATTTATGGGTTTCTTATGCTTCCTTTAGTTCGTTTCAGGTTCCCGAGACCGATTTGGAAGAGTTGGAGCGATTCCGACTCCATACATACACATTTTGGAGCCAACGGAGTAAGGGAACGATGACTCGATGCCTTGGAATCGACCCCGAGACCTTGGGACCCAATCCCGAGCCTCCGAGACCCGATCTCGAGTCCCGACAATCGGCGAGAAACCCATGAGAGGCAAGGAGGGACCAAAGAGCTCTTAAGGGAGGCCTACAAGACCCATCCCGTTCGGGATGGCCTCATCCCGTTCGGGATGGGGTGCGCTTTGAAGAAGCCCACTGTGAGCCCATCCCGATCATGACAGGACCGTCCCGATCGGGAAGCTACAGAGGCAGCACGGGTCCTTCTATTTCATGCTCCTTCATTCTTGTACCCATATATATACTCCCCTCTTGTATTAGTAACAGATGATATCATAGTTTAGCATTCCTTAAGCCTCCCAAAACCCTAAAACCCTAGATTTACTTTCACTCATTAGTTTTAATCTTCCTATAATCTTAGTTAATCCTTAGTTAATCATTGTAATTAGTTCTTGGATTAAGGGGATTCTTGAAGATTGTTCCAAGTTTGACAACCTTGGGATTGTATTTGGGTTTCTCATTAATACAAGATTGCATCTTTTCTTCATCTAGTATTGGTATAATCTTTCTTTACCCTTGTTCTTAGTTATTCAATCAAGTTTCATCCTTTACATATTGTTATTGTTATTGTTTGTTTATGATGAATGTTTGGATGCTTGTTCTAGTTTCTTTTGTGAATGTTAGTTTGTTCATGATAATGAGTGAGTAGTAATCTTGTGGGGTTAGTAGGGGGATTAGGGGTAGATTATGGATGATTAGGGTTGATTAAGGGAAAAGGGTGAATCTTTGTTGTTAGTCACATTGTGGGCACTCTATGTGTTTTTTGATATGCTTGTATGAGTTGTAGTGGCCATGCTTCCCATACTTGTGCTCATCTTCTCATTGATTGTCTATTATGTGGAAATGTTGAGAATAGTTTAGCCGCGAGAGCGCGGACTAGGGTCTAAGTCGCGAGAGCGCGGACCCACCTTGACATCGGTCTAAGTTGCGAGAGCCCGGACCGACCCTAGCAACTAGGAGACACCTATACCCTTGATCACCCCAATTACCCTTCTACTCCTATAAACCCGACCTACCCCACTTCCTTCCATATTTGAGTTCACCTCCTTAGTTAGCCGTAGTTTACTCTTGTTTACTTGTTAGTTCATCATTAGCTTAGTCATATTTCTCCTCCACCATAGTTTTTCCATTTATCGTTTCTTTGTGTTTGTTTGGTGACCTAGTCCTGTTTTAGGTAGACATAGTCTAAACTTCGCCTTACCGTCCTCGTGGATACGATCCCGACTTACCCTAGCTACCCACTAGGTTAGTTGGTAGTTTATTGTTGGTTAGGAACGTGACAAATCCCTACCATCAATTTGGCGCCGTTGCCGGGGACGGTGCATCGTTTAGACTTAGTTTGCTTATTTCTAGACTTAGTTACCCTTCTTTGTGTTCTCCCATCTTCTCTTGTGAATATTTTCTAGCTTTTCTTCTTTTCTTAGCTTTCTTTTCCCTTTGTCTCTAGTTGTGCTTGTTTATTGTCATTGCCTAGTGCCCATAAAGCACTAGGTGTTCTCACGTTTGTTCTAGTGTGTAGTGTATGCCTAGGAGGGGAGGCGACTTCTATCTCTTTAATCCAGAGCCGGAGAGACTCTTTCGAGCCTTTCGCCAAAGGACGATTAACCGGGTTAGGATATCTCAACCAAGTGCAAGCAATACTCATCAAGGGCAAGCCCAAGGAGCCGACTTTAGCGAGTCACCTCGAGAGACGGCCGGAGGGACCTTCATCAATCCCTTCGGTAATTCTTCTCCTAGTTCCCCCTCTTCATCTACATCAACACCGTCTACACCACCATCTTCTCCCTTATATCCAATCATGCCTAAGTTTTCTTCTCACTCAACCTTCACGGAAGACGTTTTGCCGGGTCCATCCACTTTACCGGAGGCATATACCGGAAATTTTGTGGCAAAAATGCAATTTATCCAATTGGTCGAGAGAAGTCAATTTAGTGGGTTACCAACCGAAGATCCTCATCAACACATGGAAACCTTTTCGGATTATTGTGACGCTATTTCGCAAACGGGAATAACTCAAGACCAAATCCGGTGGGTATTATTTCCTTTCTCTCTTATTGGTAAAGCGAAGCAACGGTTCAAGGGGTTGGACAAAGCAAGACTTGGCATTGACACTTGGAAGAAGCTAGCCTTAGCCTTCTATCAACAATTCTATCCCCCGGAGAAGACAAATCTATTGAGAGTTTCTATCACGGGTTTCCAACAACGTGATAATGAAAGCTTCTATGAATCGTGGGAAAGATTCAAAGCCTTGATCCGTTCTTGTCCACACCATGGTTTATCACAATGGTTCCTTGTGCAACAATTTTGGAACAGGTTATATGAAGACTCAAGGGCCATACTCAACATGGGATCTAACGGTAGGTTTACCGAAGTAGAGGATGACCAAACTTGGTCGAGGATTGAAGAGATGGCGGTGCATAATTCACAATACCCTAGGCCTAGGAAGGCACATCGAGGAGGCATGCATGAGGTTGATGCTATCACTAAGTTAAGCATTGACCTTGGAGCTCAATTGAAAACACACATGGAGACTATTGACAAGAAGCTCCAAAGCCACATCAACCAAGTCCAAGGCACTAGTTCCTCCCACCATCAACCGATTCAAGAAGTGAATGCTTTGGGGTTCGCACCTCCTACTCCTTATTTTGGGATATGTGATACTTGTGGAATCGTTGGTCATGATCCTATGAACTGTAGAGGAAGTATTGAGCAAGTGAACGTCTTTCAAGCGTTCAAGCAAGGTGCCTCATACTCTAATCAATACCAAGCTTCCAATCAAGTCCCTCAACAACAAGCACTTCAACATCAACAACATCGTCCCTATGTTCCACCTCCCTTACGGGACAACAATGAAGGTTACCAAGGTTATGTGGGTAACCAAAGACCCTTCGACAATTTCAAGCAAAATAACCAAGGCAACTTCAACAACAAGCAAGGGTTCCAACAAGGGAACTTCAATCAAGGTGGTTTCCAAGGAAACCAAAATTTTCAAGGGTATCAAAACCACAACCATGGCAACAATCAAGGCCATCATCAAGGAAACTTTCATGGGTTCCAAGGGAACCATCATCAACAAAAAGCTAATTCTCAAGGGTTCCAAGGGAACCGTCAACAAGCAACTCAAAATCAACAACAACAAAGCAAGCATAGGAGCCGGTCTCCTACTCATGATTATGGCATTCCTCTTGCCATCACCGACACTCCACATAATCCATCATCCCCACCTCGGGATTTTAACATTCAAAAGACTTTGATGGAAATACAAAGGAGCAATCAAGATATGCAACAGAGTCAAATGGACATGTCAAGAAACCATCATGAGCTCTTCACTTATATTCAAGGGGAAAACGCGACGAGAGATGCCCGTATGAAGATACTTGAGACTCAAGTATCTCAACTCGCTTCGGGGAGCTCCTCAAGGCAAAAGGGGCAACTACCTTCTCAAGGTGTAACTCCAAATCTTGAGCATGTCAATGCTATCACAACAAGGAGAGGTACATCCTATGACCCCCCTTCATTCCCTAGTGAACAAGAGCCAATGCAAGAACCGACAAAGGAAATGGCATCTCCAACTCGAGAAGAATCAAGCTTTGATAATCCAATAGAGGAACAAGTTTTATGGGAAGTTGAGAAACCCCAAGAAGACAACCCTCCCCCACTTCAAGAGAAAGACAAGGGAAAAAGGAAAGTGTCCTTTGAAGAATCCATCCCCATTGAGCAAAATAAGTACCAAATCAAGTTGCCTTTCCCATCAAGGCAAATGAAGACTAAGGTCGACACTCAATACGAAAAGTTCCTTAGTATTGTGAAGAAATTGGATGTTAGTGTCCCGTTTACCGAGTTACTTACCCAAATCCCGGCATATGGTAAATTCATGAAAGAAATCTTGGCTAGGAAGAGGTCCATCGACAAGGAAGAGACGGTAGCGTTCACTAGGGTGGTGAGCGAGCTTATTCAAGGTTCCACGCTTCCAAAGTTGAAGGATCCGGGTAGTTTCTCTATCCCATGCACCATAGGCAATTACAAGATCGAGAGAGCTATGTGTGATTTGGGCGCGAGTGTGAGCATTATTCCCTACACCATTTGTGAGCGACTAGGGATGACGGAATTGAAATGTACCTCCATTACACTCCAAATGGCCGATAAGTCTCTTAACCGACCATTGGGAATGTTGGAGGACGTGCCGGTGCAAATCGGGAGGTTTTTCATTCCGGTCGATTTCATTGTGGTCGACATGCCGGAGGATGCTAACACTCCCATTATCCTTGGGCGCCCATTTCTACACACCGCCGGTGCCGTGATCGATGTGAAGAAGGGTAGGATTACTTTTTAACTAGGCGACGAAGAGTTAGTGTTCGACCTCCAAGGCAACACTTCGCCTATGACCGAGACATGTAATATGATCCATGCCACGGAAGACATCGATCTAGGGGAAGGATCGGGACAAAGCTTGAAGAAGTACTCCTATGTACTTGAGGATGATGACTCCGATTTGGAGGAAGATGAGTGCCCATATCATGGGCTTGATGACAAGTTGCAAAGCAAGGAGAAGGATGAGCCTCCCTTGGAGCCACATGAAGACCGGTGGACGTTTGGGTATATCCCCAAGGACCAAAAGTACAAGTTCAAGCCGTTGAACTTGGAAGATCGGGATGCCCCGGGAACGTCTAGGCAAGGTCATGAAGAGCCTTGGGATGTGGTTGGTTATATAACATGCCTAATTGAAGACTTTGCTAGGGCCTTCGACTTGTTCTTACGTGCCCTTGATGGAGATGGAATTGATCATGGTTGTTGAAAAAGAATGAAGAGAGCACCATCCTTGGTTTGACGGAGTTCCACAAGAACCGTCTCATTGTATATATCTCTTTCTTGTAGTTAGTTGGATTTTTGTGAATTCTTGTTATTTGGATTGATTGATGAGCGTTGAAGGGAGAGAGTTTGATGTGTGTTTGAGTATTGTTTGATAGGTGAAGTGAGAATGCTTCCTAGAGAAGATTGGCTATGATATACCTTGGGTTGTAAGCACGAGGATCGGGTTTTTGAAGCTTGAAGCAAGCTTTTGGGATTGTGGAAGTTGAAGAAGGCCCATCCCGACCGGGAGGAGGCGTCCCGACCGGGAAGGGTGTGGCATCCCGACCGGGAAGAAGCCATCCCAATCGGGATGGGGATACCAAAGTTCGAGCCCACTGTGGGTGCGTCCCGACCGGGACAAGTGAGGCAACCCAACCGGGACCAACCATCCCGACCGGGATGGTCTTCTGCTCCCCCCTTGTGTTTCTTCTTCGACAATTGAGTCCACCCAACCATTCTATACCCCCTCCCAACCTCCCTAGCTATCCTAGCCTTATCATATGCCCCATATACTTCATCGTCATAACCTCACTCCATCTCCTATCCACTTTACATCGACTATCGCATCAAATCCCACCCCTTACCATTACCGTGAGTTCTTCTTGAGTGTGAAGCGAGATGGCAACCGAGAAGACAAGCGACGAGCTTCTAATGATCATCGAGACGATGGAGCAAGTGAGTTACTAACCGCTCGATTTGGGTAACTATCCTTACTTTTCCGTCTTTTTATCGCTTGTATTCTCTTATTCCCCCCCTTCCCCTTGAGTCACGGATCTTAGTGGCCTTCGAGGCCATAGTATGGTTGCTCCCGACTCCTGATGACGTGATTGCGTCGAGAGTCGATCACTAATCCAATTGTACAAGATTTCACCCTTTTTAGGAATTAGTCGGATTTGGACGGAATCCGGACTAGGTGACTTGATTACACCTAGCCCTCCCCTCCCATTTTCTTTTATTTCTTTCTTTTTATTTCTTCCCCCTTCCATATCTTTTCTTGTCTCGGCCCATGGTGACTTGACTACACCCCGGCCGGACACCTTCTACCGTTTTCTTCACCTTATTCTTTGATTTTTAGCCTTATTTTCGTAGTTTCTTTTCCTTTTTCTTTTGTCTCTCCGCACACTACGATTGAGCATATGAGGACATTGCTCAGTTTAAGTGTGGGGGAGCGATATTCTATCGTAGTTAGTTTTATTTTTCCCTTTAAAAATACCTAAAAAATTGAAAAAATTTCACAAAAATCAAAAAGATTTTCTTTTTGTGTCTTTTTCCTTTGTGTCTTTGTGTCGTATATATGTTTTGTGTGCGTGTTTTGCCTCCCTTTTTCCTTATAGGTTGCTTAAATCACCGAATGATTTGGAGAGCTTTCAAGACCTCCGGTAACACTTTCTATCCCTTTTTCCCCTTTGTCTCGTGTGGAGTTTGGAGGAAATTGTGATGTTGTGTGCTCGGGTGGAGCTTTGTGCATATTGGCGGATGATTTGGTGACTTGTATGGAATATCGGGGTGGTGTTTATGTTGTTTATGTGTTTATTTCATTTTGTTTCGTTTTGTTGTCTTTTGTTTCTTTCTTTCGCTTTCGTCATGTCTTTGTTTTGTGTGTAGTTGTGTCTTGTGCGTAAAAGGTTTTCGAAAACCCGGTTTAGAGGCTAGTGTGCGAGTGTCTACTTTCCCTTCCTAGTAGTGTAAATCGAGTCTTGGACTTTAGTCTAGTAGAATGACCCTAAATCATTGAATTCGTTGGTCCTTTACCTTGAGTCCACCTAGCTTACTAGAGATTTACTACGGGATTTGCATTTTGACCATTATGACCACCCACGGTGTGAAAAGGCCTTGGTTACCGAGTCTCGCCCCTTAGGTGACCGTGTTTAGGATTGTTTGATTAGTCCAAGTTCTCCCCTTTATGTGAGTATGAAGGGAAGACGTCGTCCCGACATACCCATTACCCTACTTCCTCCACATATCCACACAATAAAATGCAATTTGATGAATTCTCTCTTTCTTGTTACACAAGGAAATGCCATAAATGCCAAATCTTGCCAAAAGGGCAAAGAAAAGAAAAAGAAAGAAAAAAATGAAAGAAAGAAAAGAAATGAAGAAAAAGAAAAGGCACAAAAGCCAAAAAGAAAATAGAAAAGAAGAAAAAAAGAATGGCATTGCAAAACAAAGCAAAAACGTCGAAAAGAAAGAAAATGTCAAAAGAAAACCCGTCTCACAAAAAGAAATCCCCACAAAAATAAGCCTTTTTCCGACTTTTGCCGTGAAGAGCCTACCAAAGGACCGAGTCCCGAGGAAGGATGATAGCGGCATTAGTCGGTCATCACTCATTTTGCATGTTTTCCACCTTTTAACTTGGACTAGTTAGGCGGTTTTGTACACGGGATGACCCTCTTGGCTCATGATGGGTAGGATTTGTCGTGAATCCCAACCGTCAAATACTAACCGGCAAACCTAGTGGGTAGCTAGGGTAAGTCGGGTCGAATCCACAGGGACGGGAGGTCGGACTAAGGTATGCTATGGTCAAGGACTATGTTCGAGACGAGCTATTCTAAGGAGGGGGAGACTAGAACTAGGCTAGGTCTAAGGCAAGGGAACTATCAAAGGAAACGGGCTAGGGTTAGGTCGGGGTCAAAGGGGTAACGGAATGGTCGAGGAAGAGCTAGAGGTGAAGGGGGTAGTAGGGTAATCTAGGTTAGCCCGGGCTCTCGCAACTTAGACTCACCTAGAGGTTCCACCTAAAACCCAACTCGGCGATACACAACACAAACGGGGTACTAGCGTGCTATAGGCCTAGGTTGAATCCGGGCTCTCGCAACTTAGACCGACCTAGGGGTCGTCCTCACCGGGCTCTCGCAACTTAGTGAGGGGACCGAACCCACAAACAACTATCACCCACAAAGAAAGGCAAGAAAACAAGCATTCGTACATACTTAGTCATTCAAGCAATTCAACAAACATGTGATGTGCATCAAACAAGAGGAAACTCAAATCTTCCACCAACATCTCTAACAAACCCTTAATCACCCAATTAACACCCTAATCACCTTACTAACCCTAGCAAGGACACTACTCTAACATATCTAATCGATAACTAACACTAACAAGAGAAATCAAAGCAAACAACAAAACTAATATAATGAAACTAGTCTAACAATGAACTATGAACAATAACAAGAACTAAAGATTCAAACTTTAATGATAAAACAAAGATTAAAAGAAGAGAAAAGAAGATTATACCAAACTATAGATGAAAGGAAGAAAGAAACTTCCATAAATGGAAGAACCCAAATACCTCAACCAAGGTTGTCAAGCTTGGTTGGAATCTTCAAGAATTCCCAAATTACAAGTACTAATCTAAGATTAACGATAATCTAAGGACTAATCTACACTAATCTATGCTAATCTATCTAGGGTTTTGTCTCTAATGTCTAACCTAAGATAAGATGGTGTCTTAATACAAGAGGGGGGTATATATAGGGTTACAAGTGGAAAGGAGAAGAAAGGAAACAATGCGGGCTGTAACTGACCCTTCCCGGTCGGGAAGGCTTGGTCCCGATCGGGATGGGCCATCCTTCCCGGTCGGGAAGGACCTTCCCGATCGGGATGGGCTCACAGTAGCCGTGCTTCATGCTCCCTTCATCCCGAACGGGATGAGGCCATCCCGAACGGGATGGGTCTTTGTAGGCCTCCCTTAAGAGCTCTTTGGTCCCTCCTTGCCTCTCATGGGCTTCTCGTCGATTCTCGGGACTCGGGATCGGGTCTCGGAGGCTCGGGATTAGGTCCCAAGGTCTCGGGGTCGATTCCAAGGCATCAAGTCATCGTTCCTTAGTTTCGTTGGCTCCAAAATGTGTATGTATAGAGTCGGAATCGCTCCAACTCTTCCAAATTGGTCTCGAGAACCCGAAATGAACTAAAGGAAGCATAAAAAGCCCCTAAACCGCTCCCAAGGAGAGATTCTACAAGGAAAACGGGACCAAAACACTACAAATTAGGCACTACAAACTACACTTATCAACTCCCCCACACTTAACCCTTACTCGCCCTCGAGTAAGCACATACTACTACTACTAAACTATCCGAGTGGGTATTAGCGCACCCCACGCCCCTTCAACTCACGCGAGTGCACTTAGAGGACAAGTGCACTCCGCAAGGCAAGTTGGGTCTTGCGACAAAACTGTGGATGCAACCGGACACAAAACACACAAACAAACAAACAAACAAACACACAAACAAACACATAATCGGTTGCACCCAAAAGAAAAACAAATACCGCTTCCCTCAAAAAGCGGTGAATAAAACACCGGTTTAGGACTCGAGGTAAGCAACAACGTTCCCAAGCTAGCAATACAAACCAAGGTGAACTAAACCCTAATAGTATGACGATAAAGCAACAAAAACGTTGGAAACTTACCTAGGTCCTCCTAACTTTCTAAAAACGTACTACGGGACGATCGGCGGAGTGGAAAGGTGAAGAACCACGGTGTTAGTCGACACTGTAGGTAAGTGAGACCCCGCCCCCTTTAGCGTGAGCCAAGAGGGTCGTCCCGTGTCCAAGACCGCCTAACTAGTCCAAGTAAAAAGGTGGAAAATAATGCAAAATGAGGGAAGACCGACCTTTACCGCTATCATCCTTCCTTGGGACTCGGTCCTTTGGTAGGCTCTTCACGGCAAAAGTCGGGAAAAAGGCTTATTTTGAGAGGTAGGGGTTATTTTTGTGAGTCGGGTTTTCTTTTGGCATTTTCTCTTTTCTTTTGCATTTTTGCTTTGTTTTGCCATGCCATTCTTTTTCTTCTTTTCTATTTTCTTTTTGGCTTTTGTGCCTTTTCTTTTTCTTCATTTCTTTTCTTTCTTTCATTTTTTTTCTTTCTTTTCTTAGCCCTTTTTGGCTTGATTCAGCTTTTTGGCATTCCTTAGTAATATGAAAGAGAGATTTCAACAAATTGCATTTTTATTGTGTGGATTTTGTGTAGGAAGTAGGGAAATGGGTATGTCAGGACGACGTCTTCCCTTCATACTCACAAAAAGGGGAGAACTTGGACTAATCAAACAATCCTAAACACGGTCACCTAAGAGACGAGACTCGGTAACCAAGGCCTTTTCACACCGTGGGTGGTCATAATGGTCAAAATGCAAATCCCGTAGTAAATCCCTAGTAAGCTAGGTGGACTCAAGGTAAAGGACCAACGAAATCATTGATTTAGGGTCATTCTACTAGGCTAAAGTCCAAGACTCGATTTACACTACTAAAAAAAGAAAGTAAACACTCGCACACTAGCCTCTAAACCGGGTTTTCGAAAACGGTTTACGCACAAGACACACAACACAACACAAAACAAAGACACGACGAAAACGAACGAAAGAAAAAGAAGCAAAAGCAACAAAACAAGAAAAACACAAAACAAGCACATATATAACACAAACACCACCCCTAGCTTCCAAATGAGCAACCAACCAACATCAAACTTTACAAAGCTCTTCCCGAGCACACCTCAACACAACCTTCCCCAACTTCACAAGAAATAAAGAGGAAAAGAGGGATAGAAGATGTTACCGGATGTCTTCAAAACTTTCCAAAATTAACGGCGATTAAGCAACCTAAAAGGAAAAAGGGGGACAAAACACACACAACAAAACAAATGTACGAAACAATGACACACAAAAAGAAAAGACACAAAAAGAAAATCTTTTTGATTTTTGCGAAATTTTTTCAAATTTTTAGGGTTTTTTAAGATTTTTTTCGAAAAACTAAGAAAATAAAACTAACTATACTAGAATATCGCTCCCCCACACTTAAATCGAGCCATGTCTTCATGCTCGATCGTAGGGTGCGGAGAGACAAAAGAAAGAAAAAGAAACTACGAAAATAAAACTAAAAATCAAAAATAAAGTGAAGAAAAGGTAGAAGGTGTCCGGCCGGGGTGTAGTCAAGTCACCATGGGCTGAGACGAGAAAAAGATATGGATGGGGGAAGAAAATAAAAAGAAGGAAATAAAAGGAAATGGGAGGGGAGGGCTAGGTGTAATCAAGTCACCTAGCCCGTATTCTGCCTAAATCCGACTAAATCCAACAAAAAGGGGTGAAAAACTTGTAAATTTTGGATTTTGAAATGACTCTCGATGTAGTCACGTCATCGAGAGTCGGGAGCAACCATATACCAAGGCCTCGAAGGCCACCATGACACCATGACACAAAAGTGTACAAGGGGAAGGGGAGTAAACAAAGGAAAACAAGCAATAAAAGACGAAAAAGAAAGGATAGTTGCCGTACCATAGGTTAGCAACTCACTCTCACCATCGTCTCATAGATCAATATAGGCACTTGCTTGTCTTCATCATCGCTATTCCACTTCAAACGTGATAGAACCGCATGGTTGAGGTAGGAATAGTGCGAGGGGGTGGGATCTGATGTGAAACTCGGTGTAAAGGGAAGAGAAGGGAGGTGAGGGTATGTAAATGAAGTGTAAGGGTTGTATGACGTGAGCAAGGATGGGTGAGGGAGGTTGGGTGGGGGTATACAATGGTTGGGTGGGCTTAAATGTCGAAGAAGAGGCACCAAAAAGGAGTAGGAGACCATCCCGGTCGGGATAGATGATCCCGATCGGGATGATAAACCCTTCCCGATCGGGAAGCCTTCTTTCCCGGTCGGGAAGCCACTCCAAAAATCTCGAAATATGACACCATTATCCCGATCGGGACGGCTCCTTCCCGGTCGGGATGACATATCCTTCCCGGTCGGGAAGCTCCCTTCCCGCCCGGGATGGGTCTTCTTGACCTCCAAAACCCCCAAAGCTTCACCGAAGCTTCAAAAACCGACTTCCATACTCACGATCCAAGCTCTATCATTATCTACTCTCCTCTAGGAATCACCTTTCCTTCACACCTATCACAATGAACTCAAATACAACATCAAATTCCCTCCCTCACATCGCTCATAAACAATCCAAATAAACAAGAATTCCACAAAGGCTAACAAATCCTAGATACCAAACTATACAAACAAACATGAACACAAATACAAGCACAAAAGAAGGGAAAAGATATTTACACTAACTACTCTCACCAACAACGCCTCCATAGCCATCAAGAGCTCGGAGTAGTAAGTCAAATGCTCTAGCAACATCTTCCATTAAGCTCACATGGCCGAGCCTAGCCACATCCAAGAGCTTCCAAGTCGGAGGGAAGAAGCGATCATCTTCATTATGCTCGGGGTTCTCGTGATCTTCCGGGTCTTCGGAACCATGGTAGCGACGACTCTTATGACCATCCGGTAGGTATAGTGGTCTAGAGTCATGCTCGGCATTATGATGCGGGAGATCACACCCTAGGGGTGTCGTTTCTTCTACGGGGTCGAGAGTGGAACTCTTTTCCACCGCCCGACAAGGATCCTCTTCATCAACCGTCTCACAAGACAAAGGGCTAGACATCGAGTGCGGTAGAGGAGGAGAAGGCATCAAGTTTTCTTTATTGGAGGCTTTAGGACCTCCAATTCCCCATAAAAGGCAAGTTCCAAGGCATCTACTTCTTTTTCCCAAGTATTGCGCTCCCTTTCACTCACCTTGTCTATATGGCCTAGAGGAGGTATGTCTTCACTTGGCTTTGGATTGTCAAGTGGTTCATCACGAAGAAAATCGAACAAATCCAATTTTATTGCCAATACATCGGCTCCCCAAGAGTTATCTCGAGAATCATGTTCACTCCCCTCCTCATTGTTGGACCTTGAAGCCTCAACTTCCTCTATTCTTCCCTCATCTTCACCGCCTAAGCAACACTCAACAATGACCTCTTGATCGACCCTCTCTTCTTCATTTGTAGCTTCAAGATTGGGTTGAGACACCCGACCTTCATGCCCAAATGAACCTTCCTCAACATGTCGTGGAGCTCGAGTGGCCGACATCGTGATATGAGCCATGAGTGCATTGATGCGAGCATCTTGCACCTCTATTTGGGCCTTGAACTCCTCCCTAACCCCTTGTATTTGAGTCAACAACAATTGTTGACCCTTTTGCAATAACATCATCATCTCATGTTGGCTCCCTTGTGTTTGGGCCAACATTTGACAAGTCTCAAGGATATTTGGTTGTGGGTTATGTGAGGGTGTTTGGTAGTTGTTAGGATGTGGGAACGATCCTTGACAACTTTCTTGGTAACCATAAGAAGAGGGTTCATAAGATTGTTGATGAGGTTGATATGGTTGGTAAAGTTGTGGGTTTTGGTAATTCGCCCCATAGTTGTCTCGTGATGATTGATGGTAGCTTGGACGCGCCATGTCCATAACGTCGCTTAGGTACCTAGGATGAGCTAGAAGCACTTGAGCAAACGTTAGTATCCTAGTGCTTTTGAGGCACTAGGATGGGAGAGTAACACACAAGAAGAAAAACGGAGATACACAAGGAGAGGAGAACACGAAAATCAAGAACAAAGTCCAAAACTAAGCAAACAAAAGTCTAAACTACGCCGTCCCCGGCAGCGGCGCCAATTTGATGGATAGGATTTGTCGTGAATCCCAACCGTCAAATACTAACCGGCAAACCTAGTGGGTAGCTAGGGTAAGTCGGGTCGAATCCACAGGGACGGGAGGTCGGAGTAAGGTATGCTATGGTCAAGGACTATGTTCGAGACGAGATATTCTAAGGAGGGGGAGACTAGAACTAGGCTAGGTCTAAGGCAAGGGAACTATCAAAGGAAACGGGCTAGGGTTAGGTCGGGGTCAAAGGGGTAATGGAATGTTCGAGGAAGAGGTAGAGGTGAAGGGGGTAGTAGGGTAATCTAGGTTAGCCCGGGCTCTCGCAACTTAGACTCACCTAGAGGTTCCACCTAAAACCCAACTCGGCGATACACAACACAAACGGGGTACTAGCATGCTATAGGCCTAGGTCGAATCCGGGCTCTCGCAACTTAGACCGACCTAGGGGTCGTCCTCACCGGGCTCTCGCAACTTAGTGAGGGGACCGAACCCACAAACAACTATCACCCACAAAGAAAGGCAAGAAAACAAGCATTCGTAGATACTTAGTCATTCAAGCAATTCAACAAACATGTGATGTGCATCAAACAAGAGGAAACCCAAATCTTCCACCAACATCTCTAACAAACCCTTAATCACCCAATTAACACCCTAATCACCTTACTAACCCTAGCAAGGACACTACTCTAACATATCTAATCGATAACTAACACTAACAAGAGAAATCAAAGCAAACAACAAAACTAATATAATGAAACTAGTCTAACAATGAACTATGAACAATAACAAGAACTAAAGATTCAAACTTTAATGATAAAACAAAGATTAAAAGAAGAGAAAAGAAGATTATACCAAACTATAGATGAAAGGAAGAAAGAAACTTGCATAAATGGAAGAACCCAAATACCTCAACCAAGGTTGTCAAGCTTGGTTGGAATCTTCAAGAATTCCCAAATTACAAGTACTAATCTAAGATTAACGATAATCTAAGGACTAATCTACACTAATCTATGCTAATCTATCTAGGGTTTTGTCTCTAATGTCTAACCTAAGATAAGATGGTGTCTTAATACAAGAGGGGGGTATATATAGGGTTACAAGTGGAAAGGAGAAGAAAGGAAACAATGCGGGCTGTAACTGACCCTTCCCGGTCGGGAAGGCTTGGTCCCGATTGGGATGGGCCATCCTTCCCGGTCGGGAAGGACCTTCCCGATCGGGATGGGCTCACAGTAGCCGTGCTTCATGCTCCCTTCATCCCGAACGGGATGAGGCCATCCCGAACGGGATGGGTCTTTGTAGGCCTCCCTTAAGAGCTCTTTGGTCCCTCCTTGCCTCTCATGGGCTTCTCGTCGATTCTCGGGACTCGGGATCGGGTCTCGGAGGCTCGGGATTGGGTCCCAAGGTCTCGGGGTCGATTCCAAGGCATCAAGTCATCGTTCCTTAGTTTCGTTGGCTCCAAAATGTGTATGTATAGAGTCAGAATCGCTCCAACTCTTCCAAATCGGTCTCGGGAACCTGAAACGAACTAAAGAAAGCATAAGAAGCCCCTAAACCGCTCCCAAGGAGCGATTCTACAAGGAAAACGGGACCAAAACACTACAAATTAGGCACTACAAACTACACTTATCAGCTCACGCTAAAGGGGGCGGGGTCTCACTTACCTACAGTGTCGACTAACACCGTGGTTCTTCACTTTCCAGTCCGCCGATCATCCCGTAGTACGTTCTTAGAAAGTTAGGAGGACCTAGGTAAGTTACCAACGTTTTTATTGCTTTATCGTCATACTATTAGGGTTTAGTTCACCTCGGTTTGTATTGCTAGCTTGGGAACGTAGTCACTTACCTCGAGTCCTAAACCGGTATCTTTTCACCGCTTTTAGAGGGAAGCGGTATTTGTTTTCTTATGGGTGCAACCGATTAAGTGTTTGTTTGTGTGTTTGTTTATTTGTGTGTTTTGTGTCCGGTTGCATCCGCGGTTTTGTCGCAAGACCCGACTTGCCTTGCGGAGTGCACTTTTCCTCTAAGTGCACTCGTGTGAGTTGAAAGGGCGTAGGGTGCGCTAATACCCATTCGGCTAGTTTAGTACTTAGTGTGTGCTTACTCGAGGGCGAGTAAGGGTTAAGTGTGAGGGAGTTGATAAGTGTAGTTTGTAGTGCCTTTTTCACTATGTTTTGGTCCCATTTCCTTGTGGAATCGCTCCTTGGGAGCGATTTATGGGTTTCTTATGCTTTCTTTAGTTCGTTTCAGGTTCCCGAGACCGATTTGGAAGAGTTGGAGCGATTCCGACTCCATACATACACATTTTGGAGCCAATGGAGTAAGGGAACGATGACTCGATGCCTTGGAATCGACCCCGAGACCTTGGGACCCAATCCCGAGCCTCCGATACCTGATCCCGAGTCCCGAGAATCGGCGAGAAACCCATGAGAGCCAAGGAGGTACCAAAGAGCTCTTAAGGGAGGCCTACAAGACCCATCCCGTTCGGGATGGCCTCATCCCGTTCGGGATGGGGTGCGCTTTGAATAAGCCCACTGTGAGCCCATCCCGATCGGGACCAACCCGTCCTGGTCGGGATGACAGGGCCGTCCCGATCGGGATGATCCGTCCCGGATGGGAAGCTACAGAGGCAGCACGGGTCCTTCTATTTCATGCTCCTTCATTCTTGTACCCATATATATACTCCCCTCTTGTATTAGTAACAGATGATATCATAGTTTAGCATTCCTTAAGCCTCCCAAAAACCCTAAAACCCTAGATTTACTTTCACTCATTAGTTTTAATCTTCCTTTAATCTTAGTTAATCCTTAGTTAATCATTGTAATTAGTTCTTGGATTAAGGGGATTCTTGAAGATTATTCCAAGTTTGACAACCTTGGGATTGTATTTGGGTTTCTCATTAATACAAGATTGCATCTTTTCTTCATCTAGTATTGGTATAATCTTTCTTTACCCTTGTTCTTAGTTATTCAATCAAGTTTCATCCTTTACATATTGTTATTGTTATTGTTTGTTTATGATGAATGTTTGGATGCTTGTTCTAGTTTCTTTTGTGAATGTTAGTTTGTTCATGATAATGAGTGAGTAGTAATCTTGTGGGGTTAGTAGGGGGATTAGGGGTAGATTATGGATGATTAGGGTTGATTAAGGGAAAAGGGTGAATCTTTGTTGTTAGTCACATTGTGGGCACTCTATGTGTTTTTTGATATGCTTGTATGAGTTGTAGTGGCCATGCTTCCCATACTTGTGCTCATCTTCTCATTGATTGTCTATTATGTGGAAATGTTGAGAATAGTTTAGTCGCGAGAGCGCGGACTAGGGTCTAAGTCGCGAGAGCCCCGACCCACCTTGACATCGGTCTAAGTTGCGAGAGCCCGGACCGACTCTAGCAACTAGGAGACACCTATACCCTTGATCACCCCAATTACCCTTCTACTCCTATGAACCCGACCTACCCCACTTCCTTCCATATTTGAGTTCACCTCCTTAGTTAGCCGTAGTTTACTCTTGTTTACTTGTTAGTTCATCATTAGCTTAGTCATATTTCTCCTCGACCATAGTTTATCCATTTATCGTTTCTTTGTGTTTGTTTGGTGACCTAGTCCTGTTTTAGGTAGACATAGTCTATACTTCGCCTTACCGTCCTCGTGGATAGGATCCCGACTTACCCTAGCTACCCACTAGGTTAGTTGGTAGTTTATTGTTGGTTAGGGACGTGACAAATCCCTACCATCACGTTCATATGCGGGCCATTTTCGCCATCGTGTACCTCGGCCATAACCTTTTCGGCCTGCGCTTTGTCGCCACATAAGAGGAGAGCCTCCTGCGCCGTCTTTTTGTATAATTGACCGTCGTCCGTATGAACAAATTGGGTGGCCAACCTTCGTAGGGCTTTCTTGGCCCGGTTTTCAGTTCCAGGGGGGGTACTCTCCCATTGTTAAGTAGGTTAGAATAGCCTGATACCAAGGTTCCGGATCCGTTATTTCGATGTCTTGGATGGCGTGGATATAGGCCGGCTCTAACCGCCTTTCGACGCAAATCGGCATACTGGTCAGGTGCTTCGGGATATTCAATAGAGATGCTAATTTGGAAAGTGCATCTGCGAATTGATTTTCCTCCCGAGGTAGATAGATGTATTCTACCTTTTGGAATTGTTTCTCGAGAACCCTTACTCGTGCTTGGTATACAAATCCCATGTCTCGGTGTCGGTATGGAATATGTCTTCATCTGGGAAGGCCCAAGTATCGGTGTGTCCTTTTTCGGATACCGGACTATCGGCAAGGAATTCCGTTACTACCCGGCCTTTGAGGTACGAATTTGAGGTCGAACTCTGCTAGCATCAAAGTCCATCTGGACATCCTGCCGTTGAGGATGGGCTTTTCGAACAGGTACTTGATAGGATCCATTTTGGATAAAACATGTACCTCGTGGCTAAGCATATAGTGTCGGAGCTTTTTAGTGGCCCAAACTAAAGCTAGGCACGTCTTTTCGAGCATTGTGTACTTGCACTCGTATTCTAGGAACTTCTTACTGATGTAGTAAATAGCCCGTTCTTCTGAATCAACTGTCTGGGCCAGCATAGTCCCCATGGCTGTCTCGGTCGTTGTAAGGTATAATGACAGAGGCAAACCGGGTTGAGGTGGCATTAATACCGGCGGAGCAGACAGAATCTCCTTGATTTATCGAAAGCCGTTTGACATTTATCGTCCCAAAGTAGTCGTTCTTCTATCTTCAGTTTCTTGAAAAGGGGCTCGCATACCATGGTTAGCTTTAAAATGAATCGGCTGATGTATTGGACTTTCCCAAGAAACCCCCTTACTTCTTTTTCGGTTTTGGGTGGCTGCATCTCGGTAATGGCTTTGATTTTGGCTGGGTCGACCTCGATGCCGCATTGGCTAACGATATGGCCCGGCAATTTGCCCGATGTTACCCCAAAACTACATTTTTGAGGGGTTAGCCTCATTTTGTACTTACGCAGTCGGATGAAGAACTTCCTTAGGGCCGCAATGTGCCCGCTTCGATATTTGGACTTGACGATCATGTCGTCCACGTAAACCACCACTTCTTTATGCATCATATCGTGTAATAAAGACTATTCTGAATAGTCGTTCGACTATTATTGACCTGTTTCCGTGCTCAGCATTGCGCAGTCAACTTCAAACGCTTGCCATTTCTTCGTTACTTCTTCAAATCAAGCGTATAATATACCGTTGGAAATATAATAGAAAGCGCTTTCTAACACATCTGGAATAAACTCAATTGGAGTTGTAGAACTCAAGTTATTTACGTTTTAAATAAACTAGTTTGGAAACGATCAGGCGGTTCGTTGATAAGTGGCTCCGGCGTTGATGAGCCCAAACGGCATGACGGTGTAACAGTAAGTACCTCAAGGTGTTATAAAGGTGGTCTTACTTATGTCCTCTTCTGCCATCTTGATCTGATTGTATCTGGCATACCCGTCCATAAATGATAAGAGGGCATGATCGACCGTGTTATCCACCAGTATGTCGATGTGTGGCAAAGGAAAATCATCTTTTGGGCTGGCCTTATTAAGGTCCCGAAGGTATACACATACCCGCACCTTGCCGTCCTTCTTGGGTACCGGCACGATGTTTGCAACCTAGTTTGGATATTCAGACACTTGTATAAATCCCGCTTTGAATTGCTTGTCGACTTCTTCTTTGACTTTGAGAGACCATTCGGGCCTCATTCTTCGGAGTTTTTGTTTTACTGGTTTGCACCCATCTTTGATGGGTATACGGTGTTCATCTATTTCCCGATCTATCCCCGGCATGTCCTTGTAGGACCATGCGAAGACGTTCTTGAATTCTTGGAGGAGGTTTGTGAATTGTTCTCTCTCCTCGGGATCTAAGGATAGGCCCAACTTAAGCATCTGGGGCTCTAAAGGGGTTCCCACATTGATGGACTCGGTTTCTTCAATTACCGGATCTCGGGATTCCCTTTGTTCGAGTTGCTCGATCAGATGTGGCGGCAGAGGTACCTGTTCGTCGGGTTTCTCAATGTCATTGCTTATAAAATTTTTGAAATTGAAAGAATTTTGGAAATAAGACAAGTCGTAAGCGGAACGGTTTTCGTTATTATTATTAATAGTAAATTTGGAAAACAGCTCGAAGAGAACGGCCATTTGATCGTTGGTCAGAGGCGGGATAGAGAGTGCCCTCGGGACAGGCCTCGAGACTCCAGTGGAAGTGGCTAAAGGGATAGGGGTTACAGACCGGACTCTAGCACCAGACCCTCTAGACTCGGATTCTGACTCCGACTCTGACTCAGACTCGGACTCGGTATCCGGCATGTCTCCTTCGCCGGTGGTTAGCTTGTAGACTCGACCCTGGCCGTCGGTCCACTTGATGGTCTTCTTCCAGGCCCTTTTCCCGGTGTATGCACCAACTTCGGAAATCAGCTCCGTCGGGTCGAAACGGTTGCTGCGGAGGATCTAATTAACCAAATCATCTTTTGGAGCGGGGATGGCCTTGTCTTCCCCGAATAGAAGCCCCAGCACGGGCTCGGAATGGTCAGCGTCCTCTTTGGATTCGGTCTGGACGAGGGCAAATATGTCATCAGGGATGAAATTGCATTCCCCAGCCATTTTGGTCTCGGGATATGTGATAGTGGGTTGGTAAAGGCCCACTTGAATTGCCCCAAATACTGGAGTGACAAACTTGATTACATTTGCCCGGTCCACATTTCCCGGGGTCATAGTGTACCCCAAACCGAATCCAGACCCTCCGTCATTTAGGACCTCGATAACTTTCCCAGCCGGAAGATATGGCCTTGAAGTTTCCCCTGGTAAGTAGCCCAAGTTTTGTAGTATCGTATTGATGCTAGTAGTGATGTAGGGCTTGAAGAGATATTCCCCTTCAATCATTCCCACGAAGTCGAATCCCCGTGGTTCGGCCTGGCCCGTGGCGTTGCAACTAGCCACGGTTATGGGGGTTGTCTCCAGTGTGATGACACCGTCTTGAAGAGGCATTTTGACCTTTCTATGGAGGGTAGAGGACACGGCTTTGACCGCATGGATCCAAGGCCTTCCGAGCAGCAAGTTGAAGGATGAGGTGACGTCAATCACCTGGAACTCCAGTTCTTTCTCGATAGGGCCTATTATATTTGTTAGTTTAACGGCCCCGACAACCGGTTTTGGGCTTCCGTCAAAAGCCTGGATAAATTGCGCCGTCGCAAGGTAGTCGGCCTCGGTGATGCCGAGGGCTTTAGCGGTCCTTAAGGGAAGGACATTTACAGCGGATCCGTCATCGATCAGGGTCATTGGGAGGTACTTCCCTCAGCAAATGAACGTGATGTATAGGGCCAAGTTATGGGGGGCCCCGAACGGTGGAAGATCGGACTCAGAGAATGTGATGAGTGGGCCTTCTTCTTTGGATTTGCCCTTGAGATAGGGCATAATAGTGGCTACCATTTCAGCGGGGGTAACCTGTGAGTCGACCTTAATTTGATCGAGAGCCTTAGTCAGTGCTTCCCGATGTTCTTGTGAGCTAACCAAAAGTTGCCATATGGTTGGATCGGCTCGAATCCTCTTCAATTGCTGGACCAAGGCCGTGTCGTTGCTTGGTTCCTCAGGCGTAGATTCCGTCCTGGCAGGTTCAGTGACGGTTGTCGGGGTAGGATGCTAGGCGGTGGCGAGGTGGTTGGTGGCTAAGGCTTTAGACTTAGCTTTTTGAACCTCTTCACTGATGATGGGGACAGTTTCCCATTTAGCTAGGTAAGCATCGTCCTCGTCATCGAACCATATCCCGTTGATTTGTGGGATAAAGGGGGAGATGAGATGTGAACAATCGATTACCTCTCCCGTGAATATAGCATGAGCACTGAACGAGTTTTCTTTGTTGCTCGGCTTGTCTCCGGGCAATGGTATTTTCCCGCTTTCAATCAGATCCTGGATCAGGTGCTTCAATTTCCAGCATTTCTCAGTATCGTGCCCATTGCCTCGATGATATTGGCAATAGGCCTGGACATTGTAGCTCTTGGATCTTTTCTCCACTGGAACTTATGGAGTTGGGCCGATTAGTTGGATCAGGCCCTTTGAAGATAGCCTTTGTAAGGCGTAGGTATAGGTAGTCCCTATATCCGTGAATACCCGATTTGGAGCATTCTTTTTGGATGAGGTATCCAGCAGATTAACCTCATCGAAGATGCTGCGGGTTGCAGCTGCAGGTGTGGGCTTGCTCACAGATGAACTGGCCCTTGATATCCCTTGGTAGAGGCCTTAGTCAGGCTCTCTAACCTTAAGTCATCCTCGATCCTTGTGCCCATTTCAGTTAGGGTGGCAAAGTTGGGAATGACAGCATACCGAAGGTGGACCTGGTAGGAAGGGAGGAGGTTCTTGACAAAGGCCTCCACTAAGACCTTCTCGCTGGGCTTATCGACCAGCTTCACACTCTCGGCCCTCCACCTTTAAAGGTATTTGGTGAACCCTTATTTGGGCTCTTGGGCCATAGCTTCCAGAGTACGCCTCGTAGTCTGGATCTCGGTATTATCAGCGTAATTCCGAGAAAATTCAGTCGCCACATCGTCCCAAGTCTTATACTTCTTGGAATCGAGCCTGTAGTACCAGGCTTTGGGGTGCTTTTCGAGGGAAGAAGCGAACAAGTGTTTGAACATGGTGGACTTCACCCCCTTGACAGCCATAAATTCTTTGAAATCTCGGATGTGGTGGACCGGGTCTTCAGTACCCTCAAACATCGATATTCCCGTGAGGTTGAGGTTAGCAGGTAGCTCGTCATTCAGAGGCGAGTAGGAACGAGCATTCTCCGTAAGGATGGAGTTGCTTGTTGACAAGTGGACCTATTCTTCAAGCTTGCGAACAACGCTGATTAGTTCAGCTATGGGCTCGGTGGGCTCAGATCCAGCAACAGGAGTCCCTTGCTCCATGGCAGTCAAACGGGTGGCAAGAGTGGTTTGGTCGGTCCTGATGGCCGTCAGTTGGGTTTCCATCTTAACCAGTGCGACTTTCAGCTCGTCCAAGGTTTCTTGCATCTCGTGTTGGCTTCTGGTTATGGGTGGCCTGTCTGTAAGAACACCGCGTAATCAGGAACTAGCCCAAATAGAAGTACATCCCGAGCAAAAAGGAAAGACCGAAAAAGGAAATGACTTGGAAAAGACACCTAGACGGTTGACTTGTGAAAGGTTGGCCTCCCTTAGGATCCGGCATTGTGGGCCGGGTCCTGTTCGAAGGAAGGTCCACGTGAGACATCCCCAGACTTTGGACTCGAATGTGTAGACGTGCCCTCCTTTGTAGGAGTATGTCCTACGTTGGTGGGCCTTGCCTTAGTCAAATAAGGCGGACTGGGATTGAGCGGAAACTCGCGATGTAAGATCGACAGAGTTTCGACGCTAGAGACTTCGACGACTTATTACACGACCCGACACTGCTAAATACGGGAAGTCCTAAGAAGAGGAAGATCTTGAAAAGGATTTTTTTTTCGAGAAAACCCGAAAAATTTGGTGGAGGGCCCAAATTTTCGAAAAAACGGAAAAAGTGTATCGGACCACAGTTTTGAAAGTTCGAAAATATTTTTGAGTTTTGAAATGGACAGAATACCGGCTAGAAATAGGCTATTTTGAGTAAAATCATAAGTCCTAAATTCGGTATGCGTCCCGGGTTTTGAAATTGGATATTTTGAAAAAATGATGCAATTTTTTGAAAATGACGGTTTTTGAAAAATGACCTTAGAAACCAAGTAGCATATAGTCATGCAAGCATTATAACGACGCCATGTATGCTCTATACTAAGTCTCGGTCGGTCTATAAAGGGTCTATACCAGTGTACATAGCCTATCCGAGAATCGGGACGGACTTCCTAAGTCGAGTTGAGCTTAGAACATGCCGCGAAACCCATACGAATCGACTATGAACACCTTTGACATATCCATATTGGAGTACATCACGGTATAGTGGGACGTCGGTCACCAGTACCGGCCCGGGAAAAGATGGGGTTATGCATGAACCGTAAAACTAAAACGCGTATTGTACTAGTCAGACGATTTCTATTCAAGTCTCACCTTGAGGATGCCGATGGTAAGTCACGCATCAGTTAATCCCCAGCGGAGTCGCCAAATTGTGGACATGACATAGGTCCACCCCGACGCGGCCACGCGTGGGTTTGGGGAGGCGAATGAATCTTCATATGAGATGGGTCGAATTGAAATTTAAATCGAAGTGGAGTCGCCACCGAACTTTGTGGGAGTTCGGGCACGTTTGAACCCACTCTATATCTTAGTGGGCCATGCACAAATTATGGCCTATTCGGATGTAAGAGTTTATTGGGCTCGTCCCTTTGCATTTGATACCGATACCGACATTATCGGATACCGTGTATTGAATGACTCTCGTGTGCCAATGGATTCGGATATCCGGAAACCATGGTTCTGAGTAAGGGGTGAGGGTACGTGTTGGGAAGTTCACAAAGAACACCCAACCCCGCCCGCACATTAGCGGCCTCTACTAAGATATCGTTTGATTTTGAAATACGCGCGTTAGTAATACGATGAGATGATATGCAAACAACGTTTTAACTGAGCATGCGATAATTAGAATAAGTTGCTATGTCGATTTAATGCATCAAAAAATAACGTCAAAGTTGTACTCCCTCCATTCAACTCCAATTTACCTTTCTTTTTGCACATTTGCCGAGGTGCATTTTAAATCGTTAATATCTTTCACTACGTATTTGTAAAAATTATAATTTTTTATATTCTTGTTCTACTTGTTAAGACGAATAAAACAAGATCCCACATGATAATATTTATCTTATAAATCGTGTAGAATTTTGATGATTCTTTTGGTTTAGGAATAGTGTCCAAAACCCAAATGGGTAAATTGGAGTTGAATGGAGGGAGTATTTAGCATGCGAGGTTCATTTTAGTACAATTAAATAAACAACGCGAATAAATCGACAAAAATAGAAACAAATGTGTTAGTAACGGTAAAAAATGATAATAAAGGTTTGCAAGAAACATAGAATGCTTATAGAGTAATGTAACGTGATGCATGGTTTTGAAAAATAGCATGACACGTGATAGACTTAACACGTGTTGGCCGAAGTCATAAAAATATTTGACAAGGCTCGAAATACGTTTTGGGCCCACGTTTTGACGTGATGAAAGGACACTCGATCGAGTCATTGAAGGACTCGACCGAGTGTGCCTCGGTAAAAGCTTTATGCCCGAAATTCGAGGTACTATTCGACCGAGTCGTTAATAGACTCGACCGAGTAGGTCGCCACTCAATCGATTCATGGCGGACTCGACCGAGTGGTCCTCAAGAAGTCATTCTGCCTCGGTTTTGGGGTGCCACTCAATCGAGTGGGCTGGGTACTAGATCGAGTGCCCCCTGTACGAACTACATTTCGTTTCGCAATTCGTCATAGATTTCGAAATTGCTTTTCAATTTGGGAAACTCGATAATTTTATTGAGTCGTGCAGAAATATTATAATATTTATGCTCGATTCAGACTTTGATAATCGTCATATCCGATATTCGATTATTGAATCGATATCGAATATTTAGAGAGAAATCTAGAAAAATATGTTTGTAAGTCGTTTTAAATCAACTAATATGAAATAGATTATCTCCGCGCTTATAGTGTCGTAATCAATTCTTTCGAATTATGTGACATCTATTTTGGCTTCGACGAATTCGTATTAGTTAGATTTATTGACTGAATCGTTTAGATACGACATCCAACTATTGAGTTGGTATTGAATCCAATAGATCGACGCTTAATATTTGCTGGAATTAAAAGGACTTGACTTGATTCCTTCGGCATCCCGACATCGTAATAAATCCTTGCGGATTGTGTGATGTCGGATCCGCGTCAACGGGTTTCGACTCAACTAAAAAAAAAAGATGCTTTATTTGAAAATAGTTTTAAAATTGATGAAGATGCGATGAATGACGACTATGGCGATAATGACGCGATGAGAATAAAAAGAGACGATTTTGTTGCAATTGACTCGCTTCAACAATCAAGCGTTCGGGGTGTCGGGATAAGCGACCGGCAACGTCGGGTGAAACACCCTTGTATATTCGGATTTCCTTATCCCGTCATCCTTCGCGCTCGACACGAATTAGCGAGTATTTTAATGTCTTATACTAGTGATATTAACGATATTATAGACGCGACAACAAAAAATAAAAAAAACGGAAAAGACGACGACGACGACGAGACGGACAACGCGAGAAGAAGAGAGGAGGAGAAAGGAGAAATCGGGATTGTGCACCCTCAACCTACATGTTTCTTATCTCGGATGTGACTCGCTTGATTGTGGCTTTGCACGGGAGTATCAAGGTTTACGTAGGTTAAGTTATGGTGGTTTAGGATTTTTGGTTTCCTAGATGCTAGTGTTTAGTTTGAGGATGAGTAGTAGTTAGGGTTGTAAAGGATGTATTGTGTGTGTCCCAGCGAGGTTTAATTGCATGCCAGAGGGTGTATATATAGGCAATGCCATGCACCCTCGTCTAGGGTTACTCGACCGAGTACCCTGCTGACTCGGTCGAGTGGCCCAAGTTGCCGCAGACAGGCCTGTTTGAGGGTCCACTCGATCGAGTGGGCTGACACTCGATCGAGTGGGTCAGCTGGAGCGAAAGGGTCCGGGTCTTTGGACCTTGAGTTGGGTATTTTTGTAGATCTTGTATTTGGGCTGGACTTTTGATGTTTGCATGGCTGTTTTTGTGTCTCAGAATCGGCTTTGACCGGGGTTTGACCCAATCGCTAAAAGTCGGTTTTATTTCCGATGTCGGTTTTGACCCAAATTATTCTTATTTTATTGGAAACGACCCACAGGGCCTGGATTTGAGGTCGGTTTTGTGAGATTTAGACTCCGTAAAAAGCCCAAGCCAGCAACTAATGGTTTCGAGCCCATATCCGAGCGCGTAGAAACACGTTTGCGTCCGATCATCATCGGGTGATTTTTGGAAACTGCTATAGACACCTAGCAGCCAAATGTGGGTGTCTACATCTGCGACGGCAGAAATCATCACGAATGATAATCAGCAGACATGCGAGGCTTCAGGGACCAAGACGCACGTCGAGGCACTACATCATCGGTACATCTTCCACTCCGACGTAGCATTTGAGTGCATGGATACGTTTCCAGACAATTTAGGGTGCACGTTGGACTATGGGAGAATATTGAGGGGGCAACTTGTGATCTCTGGATTCATGTGCTCCAATATCGTCATCTTCTGGGATATCCTCAGTGTACGGAAAGATGTAATTTACCCATGAAAGTATACGTTAAATTAAATTGATTATGTTTGTATGCCTTGTTTTTTTATAATCTCGAGACTGATCATAAATTAGAAATGATTGTGGATAGTCACGTATGAATATGATGGCATATTTCCAAATTGCACTCATTGATTGATCATGATTTTGTCTCCCATGTGTACGTATGATAATTTCATTTTAATTTGTTAGAAAGCGTATTGATTATACGAATAACTCTTCCTCTGAATTTTTGATATGAACAATTTTGACCCAGTAATGATGAATCTATCATTAATATTCCTGATGGATGGAGTTATGTTAAAAAAAGAAATCTTTGCGTATTCCGCTGCAAATTAGTACTATATGACAATAAATAAATTATATGTTTTGATGGCTGTATAATTGTTTTCACTGAATGATTACTACGGAAGAGTATATATGATCCCACAACCGTTAGTGTTGAATTGATTTTTTTTATTGCCAGTATGTGTTATTACGAGCCAACGTTGTTTGTATTATTGCTTAATGTCGAATATGTGATTCAGTTGTTTTGGCAATTATAGTTGTTGGCAAAATTGCATGTTTTGTCACCATAAATAAAATGGATATTTAATTGCAAGTTGATTGGGTTAGTAATATGCACGTTATTTCTTACATATATTGCTAATATATGATGTTTCTTATGTTACTTAATCACTATAAAGTATATTAGCAAAATATTATGTGTTATAATGGGTAAATTCATTTTATAAATTATTAACATATTATGATTATAAATTTGCCATTATAGTTAAATTGTTTATATTGTATGTGACATGTTAGTCACCAAAGTGGCCTTGTTATATTAAATTTAGACATTTTAAAATAAAATTTATGTAATTGATCATGATTAAAGAGATGTCAAAATGACATTATAGTTCGATTGATCAATTGGTTTGTTATCTATATTTTAGGAGATCACCCAAAGGTGGGTCATTAAATATAGTTGATGACATAAAAGGATTAATTATTCATAATTGAGTCTGATCGTGTGTATATCCAAAGATAGCATTCTTATTTGACTTGTATATGTTATAGTTAATTGTTAAAGTATACTCCCTCCGAGTTCCTATTATTGTCTCACTTTTCTTTTTTTGGGCTGAGTTTGATTTTTGTCTAAAGTGATGGTAGGGATTTGTCGTGGATCCCAACCGTCAAATAAAACCAACTATACCTAGTGGGTAGCTAGGGTAAGTCGGGTCGAATCCACAGGGACGGGAGGTCGGACTAAGGTATGCTACGGTCTTGGACTAGGTTCGAGACGAGCTATTCTAAGGGGGAGGCTAAGGACTAAACTAGGTCTAAAAAGCGGGAAAGGAAGACAAAAAGATAACAAAAGAAGGAAGACTAGGGTTAGGTCGGGTTCATGGGGTGATGGAGTGGTCAAGGGAGAGCTAAGGTGAAGGGGTAGTCGGGAAATCTAGGTGTGGTCCGGGCTCTCGCTACGTAGACCGACCTAGAGGTTTCACCTAAAACCCACCTTAGCGACACATATGACAAACGGGGTTACTAGCGTGCTATCGAAGCCTAGGTCGCATCCGGGCTCTCGCTACGTAGACCGACCTAGGGGTCGTCCTCACCGGGCTCTCGCTACGTAGTGAGGGAACCAAACCCAAAAGCTAACTATCACCCAAAAGAGAAGAGGCAAGAAAAACACAAGGATTTACATCAACATGTCATTCAAGCATTTCAACAAACATGTACCATGCATCAAACCAAGAGGAAACCCAATACTTCCACCAACATCTCCAACAAACCCTTAATCACCCACAATCACATCCAATCACCCTAATAACCCTAGCAAAGATCTACTCTAACATATCTAACCTAAAAAAAACAAGAACAAGAGGAATCAACATAACAACCAAAACAAACATAGTGAAACTAGTGAAACAATGAACAATGAACAATAAAATCAACAAAGATTCAAACTTGAATGATAAAACAAAGATAAAGAGAAGAGAAAAGAAGATTATACCATACTAGAGAAGATGAAAAGAAGAGATCTTGCATAAATGGAAGAAAACCCAAATACATCAACCAAGGTTGTCAATCTTGGTTGGATTCTTCAAGAATTCCCAAATTACAAGAGTTAATCTAAGACTAACGATAATCTAAAGACTAATCTATCCTAATCTATGCTAAAATAATCTAGGGTTTAGTGTCTAATGTCTAACATAAGCTTAACAAAACAAGGGAAGAGTATATACAGGGTTACAATGAGTAAGGAGAAGAAAAGAATGAGTTGCGTGCTACAGGTCACTCATCCCGCCCGGGACGAGATGGTCTCGCCCGGGACGAGATGGTCCCTCCCGAGACGAGTCCTTCTCGGCCGGGACGGGCTCAAGACAGGAGCTGTTGGTTTTGTGCACTCCTTCCCGGTCGGGAAGGCCACTATCCCGCCCGGGAAGGACCTTGTAGGTCTCCATTATGATCTTTTTGGTCCCTCCTTGGTTCTCATGGGCTTCTCACCGACTCTCGGGTCTCGGGATCGAGTCTAAGAGGCTCGGGATTGGGTCCCAAGGTCTCGGGGTCGAATCCAAGGCATCGAGTGATCGTTCCTTCTCTTCGTTGGCTCCAAAAGTGTATGAAACGAGTCGGAATCGTTCCAATTCTTCATGAATGGTCTCGGGAACCTGAAACGAGCTAAAGGAAGCATAAGTAACCCATAAATCGCTCCCAAGGAGCGATTCCACAAGGAAAATAGGACCAAAACACTACGAAATAGGCACTACAAACTACACTTATCATAAAGCAAGCCTCACCAACTTCAATATATGAATATTCATCAATCACCATCATTGTTCAACATCATTCTCATTATCATATCACAATAACGTTGTATCTATCGTTACTACCAACTCTGACTATGAAATTACTCTCACCTAGGGTGATTGACTCTTACCTCAACCTTACATGCTATAACATATTCCTCATATAGCCTCGTACTAATTACTATAACATGCTAATATCGTAAGTACGTACTAGTCACATCTCAGCTTATACAGTTCGATCACTACATCTCATACGCATCCAGTTACCACATGCAGTCATCACATAACATTCATTGCATCACAACGTATCCCTTCCTAATATATACCCCATCTCATTTCTCACACGCGGTTACCGGGTCAAGACCAGGAGGGCCGGGGTTGGTATAAGGACGTCTCCTCAACCGAGTTTTAGAGGGGCTCCTGATGGTCCATCACCGGGGTTCATTTTATTTTCCTAGGTTCATTTATTCAGGCTCCAAGATCGATCGCTCTGATACAACTTTGTAACACCCCGATTTACCAAGAAGCCTTATCCAAACATTTCCAAGTAAATAGAGGTGTTACCATCTCGGTATTACCCGAGGTAGTAGTCCATTACAATACAATTCCGAAACCAACCATTTAAAACTAAACAATGAATTGTTACAATCTCGTATCTACAGAACACTGTTACACAATTACAGCAGCGGAAGCACAACTAATATGACTACAACCAATAAACGATGTCAGTGACAGCGCAGACCCATCCCGTACAGTCAACCAGAATACAATCATCACACATCATCAACCTGCACACTAGCACTGCTCCCCAAAAGACCGGAAACGTCAATTGGATCGTCGCAGGTCCTCAATAAAATAGGGTGACAATATAGACAAAGAAAACGGTTAGAACATGTTAACATTATATCATAGATACATTATACGGGTCTTTCGTCATTTTTTTCTATTTTCTAATATCGATACTATTAAAAACTATTTTCATACAACAACATTCTTAAAAATATGATATCGATTTTCTATAATCAAATATTGTATCGAAAAGAATTATATTAAAATCTCGACGATATTAAAAATCGTTACATCTTTTTTTCGTTCAAATTCATTTTTTACAAAACTCTTTTCTAAAAATCATTCTGAATACTCGATATCGATTTCATAATCGAATATCGGGTACGATGAATATCATAAAACATAAATCGAATACAAATTAATTCTTATTTTGTACGCGATTTATCAAAATTAGCAATTTCGAACAAAAAAATAAAAAACCGGACAGACCCGCACGCGAGTCGCGCCATGCCCAGGCGACTCGCACACGGGCCTGAAATCCGAGACATTTTTTTTAGCTTTTTCGTTCGTTTTATTTTCTACGAAATGATTTTAAAACTTATATCTTTTCTAAAACTATTCCGAATATTTGATATTGATTTCGTAGTCAACTATTAAATATAACGAATATCGAAAATATTAGATCGAGTGCGAATTATGCAATATTTGTACGCGGTTTAATAAAAACATCGAGTTTGCGAAAACCGTCTTCAAAAACAGACCGACACGCGACTCGCCGGCATCCCGGGCGAGCCGCGCGGCCGGCTGCCTCGACGCCCCTCTTTCTCGTTTTTTTTATTATTTTTCGAACTTCGTTTTTTATACAAAACATCGTTTTTAACAATATTTTCCAGATTTCGATTAATATTTATTTTTTTCGATCTCGTATATTTATTTGCTATATTATTTTCACAAATCGATACTAACTCGTTTGTTCATCTTTTGTAGCAAATTCATTATTTTCATCTTTGTTTTATTATACTAAAACGAACCTCACATGCTAAATTCAACTTTGACGTTAATTTTTCATGCATTAAACCGACTTAGCAAGCCATTCAATTCCTCGCATGCTTAGGAAAACAATGTTTGCATATCATTCATCGTATTACTAACACGCGTAATAAAAAATCATTCGATATCCTAGTAGAGGCCGCTAATGTGCGGGCGGGGTTGGGTGTTCTTAGTGAACTTCCCAACACGTACCCTCACCCCTTACTCAGAACCGTGGTTTCCGGACGTCCGAAACCATTGGCAACGAGAGTCATTCAATATACGATTAACCGCTCTAGTCGGCATCTGTATCGATATGCAAAGGGACGAGCCCAATAAACTCTGACATCGGAACTGGGCCGTATTTTGTATACGGCCCACTACGACATAGAGTGGGCTCGAACGGTTCCGAATAACCATAAAACTCGGTGGCGACTCCGACTTCGATTTAAATTTCCATTTGACCATCTCATGGAGATTCATTCGCCTCCCTAAACACGCGCGTGGCCGCGTCGGGGTGGACCTATGTCATGTCCACAATTTGGCGACTCCGCTGGGGATTAGCTGATACGTTACTGACCTTCAGCATCCTCAGGGTGAGACTCGAATAGAAATCGTTTGACTAGTACAATACTTGTTTTAGTTTTACGGTTCATTCATAACCCCATATTTTCCCGGGCCGGTACTGGTGACCGACGTCCCACTATACTATCGATGTAGTCCAAATTGGATATCTCGAAGGTGTCCATTAGCCGATTCGTATGGGTTTTACGGCATGTTCTAAGCTCAACTCGACTTAGGAAGTCCGCCCCTATTCTCGATAGGCTGTGTACACTGGTATAGACCCTTTCAGACTGACCGAGACTTAGAATTAGAGCATACATGGCGTCGTTATACTGTTTCCATGACTACGTGCTACCTGATTTACAAGTCTTTTTCAAAAACCGTCATTTTTTTTTTCAAAAATTGCATCCTTTTCAAAATATCCAATTTTCAAAACCCGGGACATATACCGAATTTAGGATCCACGATTTTACTCAAAATAGCCTATTTTTAGCCGGTATTATGCCCATTTCAAAACTCGAAAATATTTTCGAACTTTCAAACCCGTCATCCGGCCCACCTTTTCCGTTTTTTTTCGAAAAAGGCCGGACTCCTCTTTCCGATTTTACTCGGGCTTTCAAAAAATCAATTTCAAAACCTTCCTTTTTTAGGACTTCCCGTATTTAGCAGTGTCGGGTCATGTCTTAAGTCGTCAAGGTCTTCTAGCGTCGAAACTCCGTCGATCTTACATCACGGGTTTCCTCCCTATCCCAGTCCGCCTTATTAGACTAAGGCAAGGCCCACCTACGTAGGACATACTCCTACAAGGGTCGGCCCGTCTACACAATCGAGTCTAGAAGTCTGGGGAATGGCTCACGTGAACCTCCTTTCGAACAAGGCCCAGTCCACACAGCTGGATCCTAAAGGAGGCCCACCTCACACAAGTCATCCGTCTAGATGTCTTTTCCGAGTCGTTTTCTCTCTAGTTTCCCTTTTCCTTGCTCGGGATGTACTTTAGTTCTAAGATTTGGGTTGGTCGCTGATTACGTGGTATTCTCACAGACAGGCCACCTCACACTCGAACCATGACTAAGGACTCAATTGATCAACTGAACACCGCATTGGCCAAGATCCAAGAACAGCTCGACCAAATCAGGGGCGACCAGATCGCCATTGTCACTCGGGTTAGTGCCATAGAACAGGACAAGCCAAAGGGTGAAGATGAAGCTCATGGGCCTTTAGCCCAATTGACTAGCGCAGTCCTCAAACTACAAGAGCAGGTCCACTTATCGACCCACAACTCGATCCATACGGAGAATGCCCGAACCTATTCTCCCCTGACCGATTCAACTACCTGCCAATCTCAACCTGACAGGCCTCCCGATGTTCGACGGAACCGAAGACCCGGTATTACATATCCGGGCCTTCAAAGAGTTTATGGCCCTAAAAGGAGTCAAATCGGACATGTTCAAGCATCTGTTTGCCTCCTCGCTAGAGAAGCACCCAAAAGCTTGGTTTTATAAGCTCGACGCCAAGAAGTACAAAACTTGGGACGACGTCGCGACGGAGTTCGCCCGAAACTATGCGAACAATGCGGAAATCCAGACAACCATGCGTACTCTGGAGGTCATGGCCCAAGAGCCGAAGGAGGGTTTCACCAAATACCTCCAAAGGTGGAGGGCCGAAAGTGTCAAGCTGGTCGACAAGCCCAGCAAAAAGGTATTAGTGGAGGCCTTTGTGAAAAATCTCCTCCCATCTTACCGGATCCATCTCCGGTACGCTATCATACCCAATTTCGCCACCTTAACCGAAATGGGTACGAGAATCGAAGACGACTTAAGGTTAGAGAGCCTTACTAAGGCCTCTACAAAGGGTTATCAAGGAGCCAGTTCATCTTCTGGTAAGCCCGCAACTACAAGTGCGGCCCGAAGCATCTTCGACGAGGTTAATTTGCCAGACACCTCGACCAAAAAGAACACTCCAGCCCGAGTATTCACGGACATAGGGACTACTTATGCCGACGCCTTACAAAGGCTATCTTCTAAAGGCCTAATTCAGCCCATAGGCCCAATGCCAGAGGTCCCTGTCGAAAAGCAGTCCAAAAGCTACAACGCTCAGGCCTATTGCCGTTATCACCAGGGCAACGGGCATGACACCGAAAAATGCTGGAAATTAAAGCATCTCATTCAAGATCTGATCAAGAGTGGGAAGATACCATTACCCAGGAATAAGCCCAGTAACAAAAACAACCCTCTTGCTACTCACGCCATTTCTACTGGAGAAATAATCGACTGCACTCATCTCATTTCCCCTTTCATTCCCCAAATTAACGGGATATGGAATGACGATAAAGACGATGTTTATCTGACTAAGGGGGAGACTGTCCCCATCACGGCCGAAGAGATCCGGAAGGCCAAAACCAAGGCCCTGGCCGGTACTCATGTTATCACGGTCGGATCTTCGACCCCGGGATCCGTCACTAAACCTGCCAAGACGGACTCTATACTTGAAGACCAGACACTGACACGGCCCTAGTCAAGCAACTGAAGAGGGTCCGAACTGATCTTACCATATGGCAGCTTCTGGTCAGTTCTCAAGAACATCGGGCAGCACTTACTAAGGCCCTCGATGAAATCAAGGTAGACTCGTCGGTTACCCCCACTGAAATGGTAGCCACCATCCTGCCTCACCTCAAAGGCAAGTCCAAAGGAGAAGGCCCGCTTATCACCTTCTCTGAGTCCGATCTACCACCATTTAGGGCTACCCACAACCTAGCCCTATATATTACGGTGATTTGTCGGGGCAAATATCTACCCATGACCCTAATCGATGACGGGTCAGCTGTAAATGTCCTTCCTTTAAGGACTGCTAGGGCTCTCGGCATTACCGTGACCGACTATCTTCCTACTGCACAAACTATCCAGGCTTTTGATGGAAACCCGAAATCAGTTGCTGAGGCTGTCAGACTGACCATCATAACCGGCCCAATCGAAAAAGAACTAGAATTCCAAGTGATCGATGTCACCTCATCGTTCAATCTGCTACTTGGAAGGCCTTGGATCCACGCAGTCAAGGCCGTATCCTCCACTCTTCATAGAAAGGTCAAGTTACCTTTACAAGACGGGGTCATCACACTTGAAGCTACTCCAATAGCCGTGTCAAGCTGCAACACGGCCGGTTCAATCGACCCGCGAGGATTCAATTTCGTGGGAATGATCGATGAAGAATATCTTTTTAGGCCCTACTTCACAACCAGCATCGACACAATGTTGCAAAATTTGGGCTACTTACCGGGGGCTACTTCAAGGCCTGGTCTCCCGGCAGGCAAGATCATCAATGTCTTAAATAATGAAGAGCCGAAATTAGGTTTAGGGTATGCCTTAACCCCGGAAAACGTGGTCCGGGCCGGCATCCAAAAGGCCTGCAACATTTTCAAGGATACCTACTTGGGCCCCTGCAACCCGAAATTGAGTTTCGTCACTCCAGTATTCGAAGCTGTCTAGACGGGTCTTTACCAGCCCACTATAACTTATCCTGAGGTCAATTTCATCCCAGATGATATCTTCACTCTCATCCAGGCCGAATCAAAAGAAGATTCAAACCAAGCTAAGCCCATGCTGGGGCTCTTGTTCGGGGAAAACAAGATAATCCCTACCCCTAAGGAGGAATTAGTCAACCTGATCCTCCATAGCAACAAATTCGATCCAACCAAGCTGATCTCTGAAGTAGGTGCTGACACTGGAAAGCGAGATTGGAGGAAGACGATCAAATGGACCGACAGCGAGGGCCGAGTCTACAAGCTCAGTACCGGCGAAGGAGACATGCAAGGCGACGAGTCTGAATCCGAGTCCGAGTCAGAGTCAGAGTCGGAGTATGAGTCTAGGTCTAGAAGGTCCAGCACTAGGGTCGAGTCTGTAACCCCTTTTCCTTTAGCTATACCTCCGGGAGTCTCGGATTCTGTCCCGAGAGCACTCCCCATACCACCTCTGACCAGCGATCAGATGGCTGCTCTTTTTGAGCTATTTTCAAAACTTTCTATCAATAATAACGATAACCGTTCTGCTTACGACTTGTCTTATTTCCAAAACATTTTCAAAAACTTTACTTGCAATGACATTGAGAAACCCGACGAACAGGTACCACTACCTCAGCATCTAGTCGAGCAACTTGAACAAAGGGAGTCCCGAGATCCGGTGATCGAAGAAACCGATTCCATCAATGTAGGAACCCCTTTAGAGCCTCAGATGCTTAAGTTAGGTTTATCCCTAGACCCCGAGGAGAAACAACAATTTACGGAGCTCCTCCACGAATTCAAAGACGTCTTCGCATGGTCCTACAAGGACATGCCGGGAATAGACCGGGAGATAGCCGAACACCGTATACCCATCAAAGACGGGTGTAAGCCGGTAAAACAAAAACTCCGAAGAATGAGGCCCGAATGGTCTCTCAAAGTCAAAGAAGAAGTTGACAAGCAATTCAAAGTGGGCTTTATCCAAGTGTCTGAATATCCAGATTGGGTCGCAAATATCGTGCCAGTACCCAAGAAAGACGGAAAGGTACGAGTTTGTGTAGATTTCCGGGACCTTAATAAGGCCAGCCCGAAAGACGATTTCCCGTTGCCACACATCGACATACTGGTGGACAACACAGCCGACCATGCCCTTCTATCCTTTATGGACGGGTATGCCGGGTACAATCAGATCAAAATGGCAAAAGAAGACATGAGTAAGACCACCTTCACCACACCTTGGGGGACTTACTGTTACACCGTTATGCCATTTGGGCTTATCAACGCTGGTGCCACTTATCAACGGACCGCCACTACCTTATTACATGACATGATGCACAAGGAAGTGGAAGTCTACGTGGACGATATGATAGTCAAATCCAAAGAACGAAACGGGCATATTCCGGCCCTTAGGAAGTTCTTCACCCGACTACGCAAGTATAACATGAGACTAAATCCTCAAAAATGCAGTTTCGGGGTAACATCGGGCAAATTACTGGGCCATATCGTCAGCCAGCGCGGCATCGAGGTTGACCCAGCCAAAATCAAGGCCATTACCGAGATGCGGCCACCTAAAACCGAAAAGGAGATTAGGGGGTTTCTCGGGAAAGTCCAATATATCAGCAGGTTTATTTCGAAGCTAACCATGGTATGTGAACCCATTTTCAAAAAACTGAAGATAGGGGAACGGGTACTATGGGACGACAAATGTCAAACAGCTTTCGATAAAATCAAAGAGATTTTATCATCTCCGCCGGTATTAATGCCACCTCAGCACGATCTGCCTTTGTCGTTATACTTAACAACGACCGAAACAGCCATGGGGGCTATGCTAGCCCAGACAGTCGACTCGGAAGAACGAGCCATTTACTACATCAGTAAAAAGTTTTTGGGGTACGAATGCAAGTACACGATGCTCGAAAAGACGTGTCTAGCTTTAGTTTGGGCCACTAAAAAGCTCCGACATTACATGCTTAGCCACGAAGTGCACGTACTATCAAGAATGGATCCAATCAAGTATCTATTCGAAAAGCCTATCCTCAATGGTAGAATATCTAGATGGACTTTAATGCTAGCTGAGTTCGACCTCAAGTTCGTACCATTAAAAGCCATCAAGGGCCGGGTAGTAGCCGAATTCCTCGCCGATAGTCCGGTACCTGAAGAGGGACATACCGATACTTGGGCCTTCCCTGACGAAGATATATTCCATACCGACACAGAAACATGGGATCTATATTTTGATGGGGCATCCAACTTTCGAGGATTTGGTGTCGGGATTTTGCTGATCTCACCACAAGGAGAGCACACCCCGTTATCCATCAAGTTAGACTTCGACGTGACTAATAACGCAGCCGAATACGAAGCATGCATTCACGGGTTGCAAGCCGCCGCTGATCTAGGAGTAACAAACCTCCGGGTCCACGGTGACTCATCATTAGTCATTAATCAAGCACTCCAGAAATGGAAAACTCGGAACGCAAATCTTGTAGCTTACCAAGCGCGAGTAAGGGTTCTCGAAAAGCAATTTCAAAAGGTGGAATACATTTATCTGCCCCGGGAAGAAAACCAGTTTGCAGATGCACTATCCAAATTAGCATCTTTACTGAATATCCCGGAACAGCTGACCAGCATGCCAATTTGCGTCGAAAGACGGTCTGAGCCGGCATACGTCAGCACTATTCAAGACATCGAAATAACCAACCCAGAACCTTGGTACCAGGCTGTTCTTACCTACTTGACATCGGGAGAATATCCTCCGGGATCTGAAAACCGGGCCAAGAAAGCCCTACGAAGATGGGCCACTCAGTTCATCCGCACGGACGATGGACAGTTGTACAAAAAGACGGCACAGGGGGCCTTACTCCTATGCATCGACAAAACACAGGCCGAAAAGGTTATGGTCGAGGTACACGATGGCGAGAACGGCCCGCATATGAATGCCCATATGCTAGCTCGAAAAATCGCAAGACTCGGGTATTACTGGAATAGCATGGAGACCGACTGTCAGTTATACGTCAAGCATTGTCACAACTGTCAGATTTTCGGCAACGTCCAGCATATGCCGTCATCCCTACTATATACCATGACATCACCATGGCCATTTTCAACATGGGGAATCGATATAATCGGGAAGGTGAACCCTTCCGGGACGGGAGGTCACTGCTTCATTCTAGTGGCTATTGACTATTTTACCAAATGGGTCGAAGCCGAGTCATATCGTGTCTTGAACGCCAAGCACGTTGCAAAATTTATCCAAGATAAAATTATATGCCGATACGGGATCCCGCACGAATTCATAAGTGATCACGGGACCCATTTCCAAGCTGAAACCGCTACTTTGCTAGCAAAATATAAAATTCAAAGGCATACGTCATCACCTTACCGTCCCCAAACAAATGGAGCGGTAGAGGCGGCAAATAAAACCATTGTCACCATACTTAAAAAGATGGCAGATAATTACCGGGATTGGCCCGATAAAATTCCTTTCGCTTTATGGGGATACCGGACGTCAATCCGAACCGCAACCGGAGCAACTCCATACTATCTGACGTATGGGATGGAGGCGGTCCAGCCCGTCGAGCTTGAGGTACCATCTCTAAGGATTTTACTCGAAAGTCAAGTACCTGAAGCAGATTGGGTTCAAGCCCGGTACGACTCGTTGATTCTTTTAGACGAACGACGATCTCGAGCCCTTAACAACATCCAGATATATCAAAAAAGGATAAAACGGGCTTTCAATAAAAGGGTTAGACCCAGAAACATCAAAGAGGGCGATCTAGTCCTAAAATCTGTCCGGGCTTTGCTACCAGTCGACCCGAGAGGAAAATTCAAACCTAATTGGGCCGGACCGTATCTAGTAAAGAAGGTTTTATCAGGAGGAGCCGTAATGCTGACAGACTTGGATGGGAACGAATTTGTCAACCCAACCAACTTGGACCAGTTAAAGCGCTACTACCCCTAACCTTATCTCAATGTCATTTGCTAAAAAGTTTATCTTTTTATACAAAATTTTCAAAAATTAAGCAAGTCAATGAGTTAGGATTACTGATCCTACTGTCGCACATCTCGAACTAATAGTCTTGATTATTTCGAAAATTGCAAAATTACGTCTGAACTACGGTCGGTTTGATTCCACTAATCGTGGATACGTAGGCAACCCCTCAAAGGGTACAACCATTGCAATAACGAAAAAACAGGAACGGTTTTCACGAATATGTCTTTTATTATTTAAAAAAAAATGCCTCACGCAAAAATAAATCACAAAAATCACACAAAAAATAGTAGTAATACTTAAATAATAAAATTTAGGAGACTACTCGTGCATTTTTCCTTTCCCTTTATCTTTCGGGTCGCACGGGTCCCGAGGCCGGCGAGGCGGGGGCGAACGTTCCCTGATCACGAGTGGAACTTCCTTTGCTCGAACCCGCTTCTTCGACTTCGGCTTCTCCGTCCTCTGCACCGGTTCGATCCGAGCCCGGATGCGCTCGGGTAGTCTATCCCGAGGACCAAGTCGGTCCTTAGCTGCCAGTCTTGGACCAAGTCTCCTTTCTAAGTCCGTCTGGGGGCCCGTCTTCCCCCATGTACCTTTAGAGCTGGACCCTTTAGTCAAAGTCTTGGTCTTCCCTTTCTGGCCTGACATCAATCGGACCATCGTAGCCGGGGTATCACCATCGTCAAAAAAGCCTCGATTATCCTTAACCTGTTCTCGGCGCAGCAAGTCAAAGGCTTCATCGGTCTTTAAAGCAGCACGGGCTTTAGCAGAATCGGCCTGGGTCCACTTCGTGTAGGAATCCGATACCCAGATCGAGGGAGAAGCTTTAGAAACGGGCCAAGTGTGCCGGGTGTACCATCTTTGCGCCCAAATGTCACACATCACGTCCGTTAGCTGAGTAGATTCACTCACGACTGCTTCAATCTCCGGGATTCTCTGGGCCCGACCATATTGCCTAAGTATGCGATCGGGATAAAGGTGAATCGTCTGCCTAAAAGATAGGATTAGTTGATAACGGGCCATATCTCGCAACTCTAATCCGGTCCAGACATAAATAGGCCACCAAGGTACGGTCCAACGGATCAATGGACCTCCGTGGAAGGATAGCAGCTCGTCCCAGAATTTTTGGGTAGTAAGGCGAGAAAAGTCAACAGTCCCTCTCCTCGTCATCACTTGATTCGGGCGATATCGGCTTACATCTAGAGGAGGATCCAGAATCGATAACCTCTCAAAAAGCCATAGCTGAAAAGTCAAAATTGCAAAAAAAAAAGTCAATGTCGATTTTCAAAAAAAAATAAAAAATCGCAAAAATCGGAAAAAACCGAGAAAATCGAAAAGAGCCGCGAAAACCGCGCAAAAATCGAAGACCCGAAAAACTCGGAAATTGCAAAAATCAAAAATTGCGAAAATCAAGAAAAAATCAGCCTACCTGTAGAAGACGGGTGCTACCGGACAGCTTGATCGATGGATCCCTCTTACGATTATCTAAGCCTTGGATAATCTCCCCGGTAATCAGCCAGGCTGGGCTGTGTTCGGTCTCCATTTGATCCGCTACAGAAAAAAGTCTGACATGGCCCATACAAGATAGCCAATCCAAATGACCTTCAAAAGCATAGACATGGAGCATACAAAAAGTGAAGGCCCTACGGCTATATATCGGCCTGACCCGAACGTCATCTTGATTCATAAATTTTTCAGCCAGGTCGATCAAGGAGACTGTATGTCTTTCTAGCATACGGGATACCTCCATATGAGAAAGCCCTAAAAATTCTCTTAATTTCCTCCTTGGATCACGAACTGAAAAGGGGATAGCAGGACGAAGAATAGGATTCCACCCTCCTACAGCAGCTATTTCCTCAGGAATAGGACAGACTTCGCCTCGAGGAAAACTAAAAACATGATAGGTATCATCCCAATAAGATAGGCAAGCATCCAAAAAGTGACGATCCACTTGCATCTGACGGATTGTGGATAACTGGGTAACGCCGTTTTGGTTCAGAATAACCTTGTCAACATCTCTGAAAATTCGGGACCAATCTTGCAGCATCCCGACTAATCGATCAATACCCATAATGAATTCCTAAAAAGGAGACTAAGTTTTTCAGAGCTGGTTTTTCTTTAAAGGAAGAAAGGAGATTGTGAGAATTATGAATAGATTGTGAGCATGGGAAGAGTATTTATAGCATAAAATCGGATTCTCCTCCTCACTTTGGGATTCCTAATCCCAGGGGATTTAGCATACAGGCCTTTAATCCTAAAATCTAGCTAAGACATCCCTAGCATTCCTATCCCTTCTCAGAGTCAAAAAAAAAAATACCTTAATCCTTCAAAATTCTTCCATCCAAAAAATATTCAAAAAATATTCTTCAAATTTTTATTCCCCAGCACGAGTCATTTCTCCTAAAAATGTGTTACATGCAAACTTTGCATAAATCATTATACAGGACGACTCAAGCAAAACCGTGCCAACAACTCCCCAGCGGCATAGACTTATACGACAAGTCTGGTTCCCCACGGAGTATCATCATCAATTCAGGTACATTTCTAGTCTCCGGCCGGCAGGCCCTCCACGCAGGTCTAATGGACCCTAAACGACCCGACCGAAAGTCTGCCAGGTCTTAATCTTTGATTGGCCTGGTAGCTACTCTGACTTTCGCCTTGTCCAAGCTTCAGTCAGAGTGGGGGCTCTGTAGACACCCACATTTGACCGCTAGGTGTCTATAGCAGTTTTCGACAAACACCCGATGATGATCGGACGCAAACGTGCTTTAAATACTCATAAACGGGCTCAAAATCATTGGCATTTGACTTGGGCTCATTATAGAGTACGTATCTCACAAAACTAACCTCAAAATCAGGCCCAGTGGGTCGTTTCGAGTCAAATAAGACTAATTTGGGTCGATTCCGACACCGGGGGTTAAACCGTCTTTTTGCGACCGAGTCAAAACCCGGTCAAAGATTTTTCCGAGACACGTGAGTCAGCCGTGACACCTCACACGGCTGATTCCTACTTTAATCCTACAAAAAATCAGCTTCTCAAAATATTAAACAAATCCGTTTGAGGATAGGATTCGATCTCAAGTAGGAATTCTATCCGGAAACCGAATCGGATATCGACCGAGCACCAAATACTCGGCCAAGACACCCAAGGTAGCCGAAATACTCCTCCATTCAGCCGAGATTTTGACTTCTCCACCAAGAAACGGAATTTGCGTTCCTTTCGAACTCTTGCATTTCCTATCCAAAAATCGATTCAAACACCCGACCGAGTGAAAACACTCGGCCGAGCAGCACACAACCAGCCATGTTCCCTTTCTTCTTTGACAAGAAAGCGGAATTCTCATGCCTTACAACTTCTTACGTTTCCTATCCAAAGCGGTAGTTCAAACTCTCCTAGCCAAGGTCGAGAATTTCCTATAAATATTCAATTCATCATCAATTATTCTCATAACACACACAAGCATTCAGAAACAACATCAATACACATCTATTATTAGCATCATACATACACAAAAATTAACATCGAGAAACCAATAATATTCCCGAAGGAAAACCGGTCCTAATCCCGACACCCTTCACGCACCTCTCGCCCAAACCGAGCCACCACCTCACCGACGTACACTCGACGCTCTTGTGCCCAAGCCACGTCCCGACGAGCCCCGATCCGAGTAAACTAAAGCATGTAGGTTGAGGGTGTACCAAACCCGACTTCTCTCTCTTCCTTTATCTTCTCCTTCCCGTTTTTTAAGGGTCTTGCATCGGTCCTTTATTTACGGGTCTTTCGTCATTTTTTTTTTATTTTCTAATATCGATACTATTAAAAACTATTTTCATACAACAACATTCTTAAAAATATGATATCGATTTTCTATAATCGAATATTGTATCGAAAAGAATTATATTAAAATCTCGACGATATTAAAAATCGTTACATCTTTTTTTCATTCAAATTCTTTTTTTACAAAACTCTTTTCTAAAAATCATTCCGAATACTCGATATCGATTTCATAATCGAATATCGGGTACGACGAATATCATAAAACATAAATCGAATACAAATTAATTCATATTTTGTACGCGATTTATCAAAATTAGCAATTTCGAACAAAAAAATAAAAAACCGGACAGACCTGCACGCGAGTCGCGCCATGCCCAGGCGACTCGCGCACGGGCCTGAAATCCGAGACATTTTTTTTAGCTTTTTCGTTCGTTTTATTTTCTACGAAACGATTTTAAAACTTATATCTTTTCTAAAACTATTCCGAATATTTGATATTGATTTCGTAGTCAACTATTAAATATAACGAATATCGAAAATATTAGATCGAGTGCGAATTATGCAATATTTGTACGCGGTTTAATAAAAACATCGAGTTTGCGAAAACCGTCTTAAAAACAGACCGACACGCGACTCGCCGACATCCCGGGCGAGCCGCGCGGCCGGCTGCCTCGACGCCCCTCTTTCTCGTTTTTTTATTATTTTTCGAACTTCGTTTTTTATACAAAACATCGTTTTTAACAATATTTTCCAGATTTCGATTAATATTTTTTTTTTTTCGATCTCGTATATTTATTTGCTATATTATTCTCACAAATCGATACTAACTCGTTTGTTCATCTTTTGTAGCAAATTCATTATTTTCATCTTTGTTTTATTATACTAAAACGAACCTCACATGCTAAATTCAACTTTGACGTTAATTTTTCATGCATTAAACCGACTTAGCAACCCATTCAATTCCTCGCATGCTTAGGAAAACAATGTTTGCATATCATTCATCGTATTACTAACACGCGTATTAAAAACTCATTCGATATCCTAGTAGAGGCCGCTAATGTGCGGGCGGGGTTGGGTGTTCTTAGTGAACTTCCCAACACGTACCCTCACCCCTTACTCAGAACCGTGGTTTCCGGACGTCCGAAACCATTGGCAACGAGAGTCATTCAATATACGATTAACCGCTCAAGTCGACATCTGTATCGATATGTAAAGGGACGAGCCCAATAAACTCTGACATCGGAACTGGGCCGTATTTTGTATACGGCCCACTACGACATAGAGTGGGCTCGAACGGTTCCGAATAACCATAAAATTCGGTGGCGACTCCGACTTCAATTTAAATTTCCATTTGACCATCTCATGGAGATTCATTCGCCTCCCCAAACCCGCGCGTGGCCGCGTCGGGGTGGACCTATGTCATGTCCACAGATTCCACAAGGAAAATAGGACCAAAACACTACGAAATAGGCACTACAAACTACACTTATCAACTCCCCCACACTTAACCCTTACTCGCCCTCGAGTAAGCACATACTATCTACTAAACTAGCCGAGTGCGTATTAGCGCACCCTACGCTCTTTCAACTCACGTGAGTACACTTAGAGGAAAAGTGCACTCCGCAAGGCAAGTGGGGTCTTGCGACAAAACCGTGGATGCAACCGGACACAAAACACAAAGACAAACAAGCACACAAACAAACACATAATTGGTTGCACCTAAAAGAAAACAAATACCGCTTCCCTCAAACAAGCGGTGAAAGAAGCACCGGTTTTAGGACTCGAGGCAAGTGACAACGCTCCCAAGCTAGTAATACAAACCAAGGTGAACTAAACCCTAATAGTATGACGATAAAGCAAAAAAGCGTTGGTAACTTACCTAGGTCCTCCTAACTTTCTAAGAACGTACTACGGGACGATCGGCGGAGTGGAAAAAGGATGAACCACGGTGTTAGTCGACACTGTAGGTAAGTGAGACCCCGCCCCCTTTTTCCATGAGCCAAGAGGGTCGTCCCGTGCCCAAAACCGCCTAACTAGTCCAAATAAAAAGGTGGAAATGAATGCAAAATGAGGGAAGACCGACCATTACCGCTATCATCCTTCCTAGGGACTCGGTCCTTTGGTAGGCTTTTCACGGTAATAGTCGGTAAAAGGCTTATTTTTGTTGGGATTTCTTTTTGTGGGAAGGTTTTCATTTGGCATTTTCTCTTTTCTTTGCATTTTTGCTTTGTTTGTTGCCATGCCATTTCTTTTTCTTCTTTTCTATTTTCTTTTTGGCTTTTTGGCTTTTCTTTTTCTTCATTCTTTTCTTTCTTTCATTTTTCTTTCTTTTCTTTTCTTTGGCTTTTTGGCATTTCTTTGTGAGCGAGAAAGAGAGACTTCAACAAAATGCAATTTATTGTGTGGATGTGTGTAGGAGGTAGAGTAATGGGTGAGTCGGGACGGTGCCTTCCCTTCAAACCCACAAAAAGGGGAGAACTTGGACTAATCAAACGATCCTAAACACGGTCACCTAAGGGACGAGACTCGGTAACCAAGGCCTTTTCACACCGTGGCTGGTCATAATGGTCAAAATGCAAATCCCGTAGTAAATCCCTAGTAAGCTAGGTGGACTCAAGGTAAAGGACCAACGAAATCATTGATTTAGGGTCATTCTACTAGACTAAAGTCCAAGACTCGATTTATATTACTAGGAAGGGAAAGTAAGTACTCGCACACTAGCCTCTAAACCGGGTTTTCGAAAACCATTTACACACACGACACACTTACACACATAAAACAAAGACACGACGAAAATGAAAGAGAAAGAGACAAGAGACAACAAAACGAAACAAAATAAAATAAACTCATAAACAACCTAAACACCACCCCGATATTCCATACAAGTCACCAAATCATCCGCCAATATGCACAAAGCTCCACTCGAGCACACAACATCATAATTTCCTCCAAACTCCACAAGAAATAAAGAGGGAAAAGGGATAGAAGATGTTACCGGATGTCTTCAAAGCCTTCCAAAACTAATCGGCGATTAAAGCAACCTATAAGGACAAAGGGAGGCAAGCACACACAACAAAACAAACATACGACACAAAGACATGAAAGGAAAACACAAAAAAGGAAAATCTTTTTTGATTTTTTTTGAATTTTTTTTTTTCAAATTTTTAGGGATTTTTTTCAAGATTTTTTTCAAAAAACTATGAAAATAAAACTAACTACGATAGAATATCGCTCCCCCACACTTAAACCGAGCAATGTCCTCATGCTCGACCGTAGTGTGCGGAGAGACAAAAGAAAAAGAAAAGAAACTATGAAAACAAAGCTAAAAATCAAAAATGAAGAAAAGGGTAGAAGGCGTCCGACCGGGGTGTAGTCAAGTCACCATGGGCCGAGACAAGAAAAGATATGAATGGGGGAAGAAATAAAAAGAAGGAAATAAAAGGAAATGGGAGGGGAGGGCTAGGTGTAATCAAGTCACCTAGCCCGGATTCCGCCTAAATCCGACTAAATCCAACAAAAAAAGGGTGAAAAACTTGTAAAATTTGGATTTTTGAAATGACTCTCGATGTAATCACATCATCGAGAGTCGGGAGCAACATATACCAAGGCCCCGAGGGCCACCATGACATCAAGACACAACAGTGTACAAGGGGAAGGGAATAAACACGAAAGAAAACAAGCTATAAAAGACGGGAAAGAAAGGATAGTTGCCGTACCAATAGGTTAGCAACTCACTCGCTTCATCGTCTCATAGATCAATATAGGCACAAGGCTTGTCTTCGTCAATGCTATTCCTCTTCAAACTTGATAGAACCGCATGGTTGAGGTAGTAATGGTGTGAGGGGGTAGGATTCGGTGTGAAACTCGGTGTAAAGGGAAGAGAAATGAGGTGAGGGTATGTAAATGAAGTGTAAGGGTCATATGACATGAGCAAGGATGGGTAGGGAGGTTGGGTGGGGGTATACAATGGTTGGGTGGGCTCAAATGTCAAAGAAGAGGCCAAAAGAGGAGAAAGGGGACCATCCCGGTCGGGATGGATGGTCCCGGTCGGGATGGATGGTCCCGGTCGGGATGACACACCCGTCCCGGTCGGGAAGCCCTCTTCCCGGTCGGGATGACTCTCCAGAATGTCCAATTTTCAGCACACTCATCCCGATCGGGATGACATCCTTCCCGGTCGGGATGAGTCTTCTAGACCTTCATTTCCTTGCTAGCTTCACCCACATGTCCACCAATACATCGAGACATAGAATCTCGTCCCCAAAAGCTTGTCAAAAGCTTCAAAAACCGACTCCCATGCCCAAATCCAAGCTTCTATCATCAACTACTCTCTCAAGACTTCATCTTCACTTCATATCTAGCAAACAAGCTCAAATACAACATCAAATTTCCTTCCTCACATCGCTCATCAAAATACCAAATTACAAGAATTCCACCAAAGCTAACAATCCTAAAAACCAAAATATCCAAACAAACATAAACACAAATACAAGCACAAAAGAAAAGGGAAAAGATATTTACACTAGCTACTCTCACCAACTACGCCTCCATAGCCATCAAGAGCTCGAAGGAGTAAGTCAAATGCTCTAGCAACATCTTCAATTAAGCTCACATGGCCGAGCCTAGCCACTTCCAAGAGCTTCCAAGTCGGAGGGAAGAAGCGATCATCTTCATTATGCTCGGGGTTCTCGTGATCTTCCGGGTCTTCGGAACCATGATAGCAACGACTCTTATGACCATCCGGTAGGTATAGTGGTCTAGAGTCGTGCTTGGCAATATGATGCGGGAGATCACACCCTAGGGGTGTCGCTTCTTCTACGGGGTCGAGAGTGGAACTCTTTTACACCGCCCGACAATGGTCCTCTTCACCAACCGTCTCACAAGACAAGGGACTAGACATCGAGTGCGGTAGAGGAGGAGAAGGCATCAAGTTTTCTTCATTGGAGGCTTTAGGGTCCTCCAATTTCCCATACAAAGCAAGTTCCAAGGCATCTACTTCTTTCTCCCAAGTATTGCGCTCCTTTTCACTCACCTTGTCCATATGGCCTAGAGGAGGTATGTCTTCAATTGGCTTTGGATTGTCTAGTGGTTCATCACGAAGAAAATCGAACAAATCCAATTTTATCGCCAATACATCGGCTCCCCAAGAGTTATCTCGAGAATCATGTTCACTCCCCTCCTCATTGTCGGCCCTTGAAGCCTCATCTCCCTCTATTCTTCCCCTATCTTCACCACCCAAGAAACACTCAACAATGGTCTCTTGATCGACCCTCTCTTCTTCATTTGTAGCTTCAAGGTTGGGTTGACTTTCTTGTGGAGACACCCGACCTTCTTGCCCAAATGAACCTTCCTCAACATGTAGTGGAGCTCGAGTGGCCGACATCGTGATATGGGCCATGAATGCATTGATGCGAGCATCTTGCACCTCTATTTGGGCCTTGAGCTCCTCTCTAACCCCTATTATTTGAGCCACCATCGCTTGTTGAGTCTTTTGCAATAGAGCTATCGCATCATGTTGACTCTTAAGCAATTGAGACATCATTTGAAAAGTCTCAAAGTTGGGATCTTGTGGTTGTGGGTTATGTGAGGGTGTTTGGTAGTTGTTAGGATGTTGGAATGATCCTTGACAACTTTCTTGGTAACCGTAAGGAGGGCGTTCATAAGATTGTTGATGAGGTTGATATGGTTGGTGAAATCTCGGGACTTGGCCATTTGCCCCAAAGTTGTCCCGTGATGATTGATGGTAGCTTGGACAAGCCATGTCCATAACGTTGCTTTGGTACCTAGGATGAGCTAGAAGCACTTGAGCAAAAGTTAGTAGCCTAGTGCTTTTGAGGCACTAGGAGGGTGGAATAGCACACAAGAAGAAAAATGGAGGTACACAAGGAGAAGAGAACACAAAAGTCAAGAACAAAGTCCAAAACTAAGCAAACAAAAGTCTAAACTACGCCGTCCCCGGCAACGGCGCCAATTTGATGGTAGGGATTTGTCGTGGATCCCAACCGTCAAATAAAACCAACTATATCTAGTGGGTAGCTAGGGTAAGTCGGGTCGAATCCACAGGGACGGGAGGTCGGACTAGGGTATGCTACGGTCTTGGACTAGGTTCGAGACGAGCTATTCTAAGGGGGAGGCTAAGGACTAAACTAGGTCTAAAAAGCGGGAAAGGAAGACAAAAAGATAACAAAAGAAGGAAGACTAGGGTTAGGTCGGGTTCATGGGGTGATGGAGTGGTCAAGGGAGAGCTAAGGTGAAGGGGTAGTCGGGAAATCTAGGTGTGGTCCGGGCTCTCGCTACGTAGACTGACCTAGAGGTTTCACCTAAAACCCACCTTAGCGACACATATGACAAACGGGGTTACTAGCGTGCTATCGAAGCCTAGGTCGCATCCGGGCTCTCGCTACGTAGACCGACCTAGGGGTCGTCCTCACCGGGCTCTCGCTACGTAGTGAGGGAACCAAACCCAAAAGCTAACTATCACCCAAAAGAGAAGAGGCAAGAAAAACACAAGGATTTACATCAACATGTCATTCAAGCATTTCAACAAACATGTACCATGCATCAAACCAAGAGGAAACCCAATACTTCCACCAACATCTCCAACAAACCCTTAATCACCCACAATCACATCCAATCACCCTAATAACCCTAGCAAAGATCTACTCTAACATATCTAACCTAAAACTAACAAGAACAAGAGGAATCAACATAACAACCAAAACAAACATAGTGAAACTAGTGAAACAATGAACAATGAACAATAAAATCAACAAAGATTCAAACTTGAATGATAAAACAAAGATAAAGAGAAGAGAAAAGAAGATTATACCATACTAGAGAAGATGAAAAGAAGAGATCTTGCATAAATGGAAGAAAACCCAAATACATCAACCAAGGTTGTCAATCTTGGTTGGATTCTTCAAGAATTCCCAAATTACAAGAGTTAATCTAAGATTAACGATAATCTAAAGACTAATCTACACTAATCTATCCTAATCTATGCTAAAATAATCTAGGGTTTAGTGTCTAATGTCTAACATAAGCTTAACAAAACAAGGGAAGAGTATATATAGGGTTACAATGAGTAAGGAGAAGAAAAGAATGAGTTGCGTGCTACAGCTCACTCATCCCACCCGGGACGAGATGGTCTCGCCCGGGACAAGATGGTCCCTCCCGAGACGAGTCCTTCTCGGTCGGGACGGGCTCAAGACAGGAGCTGTTGGTTTTGTGCACTCCTTCCCGGTCGGGAAGGCCACTATCCCGCCCGGGAAGGACCTTGTAGGTCTCCATTATGATCTTTTTGGTCCCTCCTTGGTTCTCATGGGCTTCTCACCGACTCTCGGGTCTCGGGATCGAGTCTAAGAGGCTCGGGATTGGGTCCCAAGGTCTCGGGGTCGAATCCAAGGCATCGAGTGATCGTTCCTTCTCTTCGTTGGCTCCAAAAGTGTATGAAACGAGTCGGAATCGTTTCAATTCTTCATGAATGGTCTCGGGAACCTGAAACGAGCTAAAGGAAGCATAAGTAACCCATAAATCGCTCCCAAGGAGCGATTCCACAAGGAAAATAGGACCAAAACACTACGAAATAGGCACTACAAACTACACTTATCATAAAGCTAGCCTCACCAACTTCAATATATGAATATTCATCAATCACCATCATTGTTCAACATCATTCTCATTATCATATCACAATAACGTTGTATCTATCGTTACTACCAACTCTAACTATGAACTTACTCTCACCTAGGGTGATTGACTCTTACCTCAACCTTACATGCTATAACATATTCCTCATATGGCGTCGTACTAATTACTATAACATGCTAATACCGTAAGTACGTACTAGTCACATCTCAGCTTATACAGTTCGATCACTACATCTCATACGCATCCAGTTACCACATGCAGTCATCACATAACATTCATTGCATCACAACGTATCCCTTCCTAATATATACCCCATCTCATTTCTCACACGCGGTTACCGGGTCAAGACCAGGAGGGCCGGGGTTGGTATAAGGACGTCTCCTCAACCGAGTTTTAGAGGGGCTCCTGATGGTCCATCACCGGGGTTCATTTTATTTTCCTAGGTTCATTTATTCAGGCTCCAAGATCGATCGCTCTGATACAACTTTGTAACACCCCGATTTACCAAAAAGCCTTATCCAAACATTTCCAAGTAAATAGAGGTGTTACCATCTCGGTATTACCCGAGGTAGTAGTCCATTACAATACAATTCCGAAACCAACCATTTAAAACTAAACAATGAATTGTTACAATCTCGTATCTACAGAACACTGTTACACAATTACAGCAGCGGAAGCACAACTAATATGACTACAACCTATAAACGATGTCAGTGACAGCGTAGACCCATCCCGTACAGTCAACCAGAATACAATCATCACACATCATCAACCTGCACACTAGCACTACTCCCCAAAAGACCGGAAACGTCAATTGGATCGTCGCAGGTCCTCAATAAAATAGGGTGACAATATAGACAAAGAAAACGGTTAGAACATGTTAACATTATATCATAGATACATAACATAAAACATCCAGTCTCAACCGGCTCAGTATCATCATAGGTACCAATCAATAATATCATCTCCACATTCTCGGCACCATCACGGTACCAATCATTAATCTCATCCCAACATTCAGTACAATCCCGGTACTATATCATTAATCTCATCTCAACTCTTCTGGCAGGCCCTTTCATTCCGAGTGTGCACACCCCCCGCAGGTTCAACAACCCGCGAGGAGAAATCAGAGAGGGGACCGTGATCAGTGGCCCCGGCTAGGTCTAAAGCTAGTCTCACCAACTTCAATATATCAATATTCATCAATCATTACACCATCATTGTTCAACATCATTCTCATTATCATATCACAATAAAACATCGAGCTCATAGCTCATACATGCATTATAATATTGACATATTCTAAGTAAGGAAAACCTTACCTAGTCAGCAAGTCATCACCGCGTCGGCAGCACAAATCATCACGGAAATTCTACAAAGTCCGATCCTAATAAAATATTATACACTTAAATTAATATCGATATCATTCTAACTACATTATAAAATGGACCTGACACCGATCCATCTAAATTATAAAATGAGATCGACCCGACCTATTAGTCCTGATTTATTATTATATAATCGATACGGTTTAATGAAACTAGACCTTATTATAATTAAATTACAACAACTTATTCCATTGCACCATTACTATGCTACATCACCTTTTATTATTATTATTATTATCATTATTATTATTATTATACAATCAGCAACTAGTACAAGCAGTACAACTACATACTCCATATACCATCAGCAACGTACTATAAGGTTATAACTTCATAAACCATCAACAACTACAACGACACACACCGGACAATTACAACCATGTACCGATCGACAACGAAAACAATGCAACAAATCCGACCCCGTGGCCTCACGAGGATGGCCATAACAGGACGATACTAGCGACACTGCAACGATAACAATACGACACTAGCAATGACACACGACGATAACAACCAAAGGACCCGACACAACAACTATAACAATCCGACACAATAATAACAACCTGCAGGCGCATGACAATAATAACGAGCAAGACAGCCATACCTTGACATTAACGATGACTAGGACTCTACGCGCGGCCATAGACACGAAAACGAGGGCCTTAGATGTGGCAAGGAATAAAACAAGGGGTTTCACGTTGATCAATGGAGGATGAACTCGGCCGTGAGCGTGAAGGTAAAATGAAGGTAAATAGGAGAGGTGGTGTGCGTGAACTAGGAAGCATGGGTGAACGGTGGGTGTGTCAGTGTGTGCTTAGGGTTGAATAAAATAAGAAAAGAGGGGGTGTATGTACATAATATACGTAATACGTATATATTACTTGGGCTTTTCAATGACTTGGGTTCGGGAACAGATTTGGTTTTCTTTTCAACTCGGGCCCATAAAAAGGTTTAACAATATATAAGACAGGACTCAGTTTGACCCACTCAACTACATACACCATGGCTCATTCATCGAGACCCGATAGACATTAAGGACGAGTCTAAGAAAATGGGTTAAATTAAATGGCTACCCAATTATATGTACTACTATCTATTAAAGAGACTCCATTAAATAGAAAATACAAGTAATACTAGGTGGGTATTATAATCTACCCTCCTTATAAGGAACTTCGTCCTCGAAGTTCACCTCCCGCTACGGAACGACTAACTATAATAATAACCTGACCGACCAACTAATCACTAATTGATTGTCCAACGTAACCAATCACCAAACAAAGTAGGACGGGTATCACTGTCAACCACTCCCTACAATTACTCCTTCGCCTGACCCACTCGATCGAGTGGTATGACCTCACTCGATCGAGTGCAGCTAAAAAAACCAGATCAGACGCTTTCTTTGGGCCACTCGATCGAGTGCAGTAGGTCCACTCGATCTAGTGACCCTAGGTCGGGGGACATTTTCTATGAATACCCCCCATGCTCTTCACAAATCAGATTTTTCAACCCTAATAACTTTACACTTTGCAACCTAAGTAACCCTACACTACATACTACTCTTCATCCAAAACAACCCTAAGCAAAAGACCTAGCTTTAGTCTCTCGAAAAAAACCGATATAAACCATCTCTACACATACACACACCATAACTCCGCTTACATCATCGATACTCCCGCGCTCCCGCCGCTACTACGAGTCCGTTTCCGAGGCCAATTAAGCATGTAGGTTGAGGGTGTCATCAACCCATTTTCTCCCTTTTCTCCTCTCCTCCTTTTCGTCACACACACACACACATATACATACACATATATTATGTACTATATACTATTATTATTATTATTATTATTATTATTATTATTACTATACTAACTCTAACATTTTAATTTTATGTTCGCTAACATTTATTTCGTTGTTGCTAACTTTATTTACGTACGTTAACTCTAATATTTTATTTTTGTCACGTTTTAATTATTGTTCCTTTTTTTATCGTCATTAACGACTAATATCGTGTATATTTATAGCAACAAAAAAATTTCGGATCGAACTCGTTTAACTACGGTTTCCGTCTGAAGTCCGTTTAATCCCTTTACAAGTGGTTATAGAGGTGGCGCCTTTTCGAGGAGCGCCGCCCTAAACACTTGCCGTTTTGTTTGAGGTATTCAGGAAAGGGAAATGGAATCAAAGTTCATGATTCCCTTTGTTGGTGTTTGTTTAGCCAATTCAATCATTCCCTTTCCCCCTCCCTTTCCCACAAACTTCTCTTTCTTACCCCCACCCCCCAAGGTAATGAGATTCCTTTTCCCAATCACCAACCTAGTAATCACCATCACCATCACCAACAACCGCCACCATCACCACCACTACTACGACCACCACCACCAAGGCCCAAATACCACCATTACGAACACCGCTACACTTTCGGGTCAGGTCAAATATGAGTCGAAGTTGGGTCAAAATAATTTTTGATGCCTTAATTTATCAATTAAAAAGAAAACGTATTTTTAAAAATTTATCGTATTGTAGTAATTATTACTCCGTATATTTACCGTATTTACAATTAAAAAAGTGTAAAAATAATACTCCTTATATTATAGGTATTTTATTATTAAAAGATACTACAAAATTTATTTTTTATTATTTTTATAATTTAGATATTAATTTATTTATTTTATAATTTTTTATTTTAGATAAGTATAAATAATACGTTGGCACACCGCTTATGTTGAGGTTTGAGTGAAGGTTGGGTGAAATTCATTCTCTTTCATTGAAACCAAACAACAACCTAAATTCGGGGTAATCCCATTCCTTTCCCTCTATTTCTCTTTGTTGATTTCATTCCCTTTCCCTTTGATGAACCAAACGCCGGGTATAACGCGATCGCGGTAACACGTAGTTAGATGCGTCCGATACCATTTCCGAGATTAGTACGGAACCCGTTGACGCGAAAATCGAACATAACGTAATTCGTAAAGATTAGTAGCGATGTCGTGACGCGGAGGGAATCAATTTCGTCCTAATCCAATTTTAATCGACCTTATAACGCTTTTTTCCAAAAATTCCGATGTCGGTCTTATAGTTATATGACGCACGATTATTGGCACCGTAAACCGAGTTGAGTTAAAATTATGCAATGTTTTTACGTAACTCGGTTGACCATCGATTTCGAATTAATTAAATACAAAACTACCACCTTTTTCGAAGCGAGCTATAACTCGTACAGGGGGCACTCGATCGAGTGCCATGGTTCGCTCGATCGAGTAACACCCCAAAACATAGGCATCGAGCCTTTTAGAAGTTCACTCGGTCGAGTCTTTGTTATGAATCGATCGAGTGGACTCCTTTACCTTAAAACGAGAGTTTCCCATATCATCCGAGCCTCGTCGATTTTTTTTACGACTTTGGTCGTCACGTGTCATGACCATCATCTGCCTCTTATTTTAAAACCATGCATCATTCCATCGTCTTTAGTCATCTAATTAGTTGCGTTACCGTTATTATTGATTTTTATTATTTTTGCTCGTTATTTTGTTTTGTCCGGGTTGTATTTCCGCCCGTGTATATTGTATACATTTTCGAGTTTTATTTATTTTTGATGTTTATCGTTCCATAAATGAACCTCGCATGCTAAATAACTTTGACTTTAGTCTAGATGAATTAAACGACATAGTTTGAACGTAATTTGCATGTTTAGCCAAAAACGTTGTTTGCATAACATTTAATCATTTTACTAACGCGCGTACACGAACACGAACGGTATCTTAGTAAAGGCCGCTAGAGAGCGGGCGGGGTTGGGTGTCCTCCATGGGCTTCCCAACACGTACCCTCACCCCTTACTCAGAACCATGGTTTCCGGATGTCCGAAACCGTTGGCGTACGAGAGTCATTCGATGCACGATATCCGATAACTCGGCATCGGTATCGTAATGCAAAGGGACGAACTCATAAGCTCTAGCACTAAAAGCGGGCCGTGCTTTGTGCACGAAACGCCTGGGTGTAGAGTGGGTTCGAACGGGTCCGAATTCCCATAAAATTTGGTGGCGACTCCTATTTCGATTTAAATTTCGACCCGAGATTGATCTTACCACGAGATTCATTTGCCTACCTAAACCCGCGCGTGGCCGCGTCGGGGTGGACCTATGTCATGCCCACATTTTGGCGACTCCGCTGGGGATACCTGATGTATACCACTAGTCATCGGGGTTCCTAGGGTGAGACTCGAAAAGAAATCATTCGAATATTCATGTACGCGTTTTAGTTCAATGATTCATGCATAACCCATTTTTGCCCGGGCCGGTTACTTGTGACCGACGTCCAACTATACCGCGGTGCTTTCCTAAATAGGTGCGCTAAAGACATCTACGGCTGAACTCGTATGGGTTTCGCGGCATGTTCTAAGACCAATTCGGCTTAGGAAGTCCGTCCTGATTTACGAGAAAGACGTCATTGTTGGTATAGACCCGATTTCGACCGACCGAGATTTGGTGTAAAGCATACATAGCGTCGTTATAATGCTTGCGTGACTATGTGCTACTTGGTTTCCGTGCCATTTCTTTAAAAAAAAAACCATCATTTCAAAAATGCATTTTTTCAAAAATATCCAATTTTCGAAAATTCGGAATGCTGCCGAAATTTAGACTAACGATTTGCCTCAAAATAACCTATCTCTTAACCGGCATGCTACCCTTTTTTTCGACTTTCAAAATTCCGATCCTATTTTTTTTTATATTCGAACTTTTTTTTTTCTTTCAAATAAAAAATTCTTGTTTTCATTTCCAAGTCCTCGGGATGCCATATTGGATTTTTAAATTTTTCGGAAATTCATATTTTCGATATTCAAAATTCAAGTTTCCAAGTTTACGAAAACCTTCCTTATTATAGGGCCTACCGTTATCCGTGTGTCGGGTCTTTTCATAGTAAGTCAAAGGTTTATAGCGTCAGAACTTCGTCGATCCTACATCACGAGTTTCCTCCCTTTCCCGAGTCCGCCTTATTGGTCAAGGAATGACCAACCCGCGTAGGGCATACCCCTACAAAGGAAAGTCCGTATATACACTCAAGTCCAAAGTTTGGGGAAAATCTCACGTGGTCCTTCCTTTGAGCAGGATTCGGCCCACATGGTTGAATCCTAAGGAAAGTCATACACCCATGAGTCACCCGTCTAGGTGTCTTTCTCGATCTTTTTCTTGTTCGTTCTTTTTCTTCGCTCGGGATGTACTATTTTGATTCCAAGATCTGGGTTCGGTTTCTGATTACGCGGTATTCTTACAGACAGGTCACCGTCAACCAGACACAAAAACAGAATGGAGACAGCTAGCATCAATGAGACCCAAACAGACCGAAATTGAGACCCAAATAGCATCAATGAGGGCTGACCAAGCGGCTGTCGCTGCTCGTGTGACTATGGTGCAGCAAGGGACTCCTAATGCTGACGAACGGGGATTTGTCGTGAATCCCGATCGATCAAAGTAAAAACCAACTAATCCTAAACTTGGGTAGTCGAGGGTAAGTCGAGTCGAATCCACAGGGACGGTCTAGCTAAATAAGGGTCTCGGTGTAGGTAAGGTATTAGTCGAGAAAAGAAATGTTTTTGGTAGGAAGAAGGTCTAAAGTCAAACAAACAAACGAATAAATACGATAAAATGGACTAGGGTCAAGGTCGACGAGGTAGTCTCAAGGGAATTATCGAAGTTCACAAACGAGTCGATTACGGTCGGTAATTGGGGAGATAAAGGGTCTCTCTCGAGTCTCTATCTACCCGGGACGGTCCTAATAACGGGCTCTCGCACTTATTACTAGGTCGACCCACCCCAAAGAAAGCTCGACACAATACAATTCACCCATCACGGACAAGACAAGCAAATCATACAAAAAAACGCAATCAAAGGAGATCACCAACAATAATAGACAAGATAATGAACCCACAACAAAACCCACAATGGAGACAAACCGAGTCTTCCCCGACCCTAGAAATTAACTACTCGAACATGATTAAAAGTAAACTAATTAAGTTACCCACTACTCTAATTATAATAATAAACATGAATAAACAATAAAGATGGAAACTTTAATAAATCCTAACATAAACTATATATAAACAAACAACACAAAGATGAAATAACATTACGAAACACGATTAACAAAAAAAGATTATAACTTTAAACTAATTACTAACTAAATATAATCTAAACATAAAACTAAAGATAATACAATAAAGTAGAAGAGATAAAGAGAATTATACCAAAGATGATAGAATTATGACTTGAAAGTTGAAGAAGAAAAGATTTTACTAAAACTAATTAAAAGAACTTCCTTAAAATTAAGAAGAAGAAGATCAAGTTGGCTGCTGCTGCGTGACAAGCTCCTGTGGCCGGTGGTGCGACGCGGCGAGGGTGGTGGAGTAGGTGGAGCAATGGCTTTTGGTATGGAGGAAGGAGTATGGTGGTGTTGATGATGTATGGATGGTGATGGAAGTTGATTGATGATGGGTTAATGGAGAAGATGAATTAAGTTGGAGTATGAGACAATGGAATTGAATTGGCAGAGAATGTCGAGTAATAAAGATGGTGGAGGTGGTCAAGCTCTATTTGGCCTCGACTTGCCTATTCATTCCTCTTTATATTTGCCCTCTCGATTTCGATCCGTCTCAAACCCGTCTTGCTTCTTGGCTCGTTTCACTTGTTATCCCGTCTACGATCCACCTTAACCCGCTTCATTCACTTGACTCGGTACCTACAAAATACAATGATAGTAGCAGTACCAAATTCTCGGAAAACAACAATATTTACAAATAACTATAATAATTATACTAATTACTAATTAAGTACTAAAATGAGCTAAATTACGCTTAAGCACACAAAATCGACCCAATTAAGTAAATAAATGTGGGTAAAATAAGGATTAAAATGTCGTTTATCAAATGCCGAGGCCACTGGGCCTTTAGCTGAACTAGTTAGCGCGGTGCGACGACTAGGGGAACAAGTTCACTTAGCTGGGAGTAACAACATCAATCGGGAAAACAGCCGTGAGTACGCCCCGGTGAACGACAAGCTACCCAAGAACCTGAATCTCACAGGCTTACCAATGTTTGAGGGAACCGAAGACCCGTTACTACATGTACGGGAGTTCAAGGAATTCAGGGCTATCAAGGCGGTAGACTCTTCGATGTTCAAGAATCTCTTTGCTGCATCCCTTGAGAAGCACCCACGGGCCTGGTACTATAGGCTAGACCCGAAGAAATACCCTACTTGGGATGATGTGGCTACGTAATTTGCTCGGAACTATGCTGACAACACAGAGATCCAAACCACGATGCGCTCTTTGGAGGTTATGGCCCAAGAGCCCAAAGAAGGTTTTACCAAATACCTTCAACGCTGGAGGGCCGAAAGCGTGAAACTGGTCGACAAGCCCAATGAGAAAACTTTAGTGGGGCTTTTGTTAAGAATCTCCTCCCCTCCTATCGGGTTCACCTCCGGTACGCGGTCATACCCAATTTCACCACCCTTACTGAAATGGGTATGAGTATTGAAGACGATCTGACGCTAGAGGGCCTTACTAAGGCCTTTAGCAAAGGATACCAAGGGGCTTCCTCTTCCACTACCAAGCCCCAAGCTGCAACCCGCAGCATTTTCGACGCAGTCAATCTACTAGATGCCCCGTCCAAGAAGAACACCCCACCTTGGGTATTCACTGATATAGGTACCACCTATACTTATGCCTTACAAAGGCTATCCTCTAAGGGCCTAATCCAACCGATAGGCCCAACTCGCGATGTTCCGGTCGAGCGGCGCTCCAAGAACTACATTGCCCAAGCTAATTGCCAATACCACCGAGGCAATGGGCACGAAACCGAAAAATGTTGGAAGCTGAAGCATTTGATCCAGGACTTGATTGAGAGCGGTAAGATCTCGTTGCCTGGGGATAAACCAAGTAACAAGGAGAATCCTTTCAGCTCCCATGCCGTCTTTACCGGGGAGGTGATCGATTGCTCCCATCTTATCTCTCCATTTATCCCGCAAGTGAACGGGATCTAGTTCGATGACGAGGACGATGTCTACCTCGTTAAAGGGGAAGCTGTCCCCATTACCCTCGAGGAGATTCGAAAGACTAAGTCCCGAGTCTTAGCTAGTAACCACCTTGGTCATCCCTATCAAGACACTAGCTCTAGGGACACCCCTATGCCGACAACCGCCACTGAGCCACTCAGGACGGAAGTCGCCCCTGAAGAGTCGACCGCTGAAACGGCTCTCGTGACGCAACTAAAGAAGACCCGAGTTGACCTCATCATATGGCAGCTCCTAGTTAGCTCACAGGAACATCGAGAAGCACTCACTAAGGCTCTCAATCAAATTAAGATCGACTCTCTGGTTACCCCTGCTGAAATGGTAGCCACGGTCCTGCCCCACTTGAAGGGCAAAACTAAGGAAGGAGGTCCACTGATCACTTTCTCTGAAGCCGACCTGACGCCGTTCGGGGCCTCTCATAATCTGGCCCTATACATTACAGTGATCTATCGAGGGAAATATCTCTCGATGACCCTAATTGATGATGTATGGGTCTGCTGTGAATGTCCTTCCCTTGAGGATCGCCAAAGCCCTCGGCATTACCGAGGCCGATTATATTCCGACGGCTCAGACCATCCAAGCTTTTGATGGGAGCCCAACGTCGGTAGCTGGGGCCATAAAACTAACCGTTATAACGGACCCAATAGAAAAGGAGCTGGAATTCCAGGTGATTGATGTCACCTCTTCCTTCAACTTGCTCCTGGGGAGGCCATGGATCCACGCTGTCAAAGCGGTATCCTCTACCCTCCACCGAAAGATCAAGTTGCCTCTGCACGATAATGTTATTACCTTAGAGGCAACCCCAATGACTGTGGCTAGCTGTAACGCCACGGGCCGTACGGACCTTTGGGGGTTCGATTTCGTAGGGATGATCCAGGAGGAGTACCTTTTCAGGCCCTACTTTACCACAAGCATCATATCGACACGATGCTACAAAATCTAGGGTACTTTCCGGGGGCTACCTCCCGACCCAATCTTCCACCTGGGAAGATTATCGAGGTCCTTAAGGACGAAGACTCTCACTTCGGCCTTGGCTATGCCACTACTCTGGGCAATGTTGTCCGAGCAAGAATTGAAAAGACCTGCAACATCATTAAGAGTATCTACTTGAGCCCTTATAGACCATGACTGACTGATTACTTCGTCACGCCGGTATTCGGGGCTGTCCAGGTTGGTCTGTACCAACCCAATGCTGTGCACCTTGGGACCCAATTGACCCAGTACTACAACTACATCCCGGATGACGTGTTCGCCTTCATCCAGTCTGATGAAGCTAACAATGTTGAGCCTGCACTGGGGCTACTTTTCGGGGAAGACACCATAGCCCCGACTCCAAAGGAAGACCTGATCAACCTGATTCTTCGTAGCAACAGGTTTGACCCAACAAAGCTGATCTTGGATGTTGGCTCCGAGACGGGGAACAGGGCCTGAAGAAAGACTGTCAAGTGGACTGATAGTCAAGGGAGGATCTACAAGCTGACCACTAGAGAAGGAGACATGCCTAAGTCTGAGTCTGAGTCCGAGTCCGAGTCGGAGTTAGAGTCTGAGGTTGAACCTAGGGAATCCGGTGCTAGAGTCACTCCTGTAACTCCTCTCCCTTTAGTTACTCCTACTGCTGGTGCTTCGGGGTCTGTCCAGAGCGCCCTACCTATCCTGCCACTGACCAATGATCAGATGGTTGCTCTTTTTGAGTTGTTTTCCAAATTTTGAATCAATAATAACAACCAGTCTGCTTACGACTTGTCTCTTTTTAATTCTGATTTCAAAAATATTTTATGCAATGAGATTGAGAAACCCAACGAACAGGTACCCCTACCTCCACATCTGATCGAGCAGTTAGAGCAAAGAGAATCCCGGAACCCGGTAATTGAAGAAACCGAGTCCATTAATGTGGGAACGACCTTAGAGGCCCAGATACTTAAGATAGGGTTATCCTTAGATCCCGAGGAGAGACAACAATTCACGAACCTCCTCCAAGAATTCAAAGATGTCTTCGCATGGTCCTACAAGGACATGCCGGGGATAGACCGGGAAATAGCCGAGCACCGCATATCGATTAAAGACGGGTGCAAACCGGTTAAGCAAAAGCTCCGCCGTATGAGGCTTGACTAGTCTCTCAAGGTCAAAGAAGAAGTCGATAAACAGTTCAAAGCCGGCTTCATACAGGTGTCCGAATATCCGGACTTGGTTGCGAATATTGTACCGGTTCCTAAAAAGGACGGTAAGGTGCGGGTATGCGTGGATTTTCGGGATCTTAACGAGGCGAGCCCGAAAGACGATTTTCCATTACCATATTTTGACATATTAGTGGATAACACGGCCGATCATGTCCTTCTATCATTTATGGATGGGTATGCCGGGTATAATCAGATCAAGATGGCGGAAGAAGATATGAATAAGACCACCTTCACTACACCTTGGGGGACTTACTGCTACACCCTCATGCCGTTCGGTCTCATTAATGTCGGGGCCACGTACCAACGGACCGCTACAACTTTATTACATGACATGATGCATAAAGAAGTAGAAGTATACGTGGACGACATGATCGTCAAATCCAAAGACCGGGACGGTCACATCACCGCCCTAAGAAAATTCTTCACCCGATTGCGCAAGTACAACATGAGGCTAAATCCTCAAAAGTGCAATTTCGGGGTAACATCAGGCAAATTACTGGGTAATATCGTTAGCCAACGTGGTATCGAGGTCGACCTAGCTAAAATCAAAGCCATTACCGAGATGCAACCTCCCAAAACCGAAAAATAAATAAGGGGATTTCTCGGGAAAGTCCAATATATCAGCCGGTTCATTTCCAAACTGACCAGGGTGTGTGAACCAATTTTCAAAAAACTGAAAGTAGGAGAACGAATACTGTGGGATGATAAGTGTCAAGCTGCTTTCGACAAGATCAAGGAAATCTTGTATGCTTCGTTAGTTTTAATGCCACCTCAACCCGGTTTGCCTTTGTCGTTATACCTAACAACGACCGAGACGGCCATGGGGGCTATGCTGGCTCAGACAGTTGACTCCGAAGAACGAGCTATTTACTACATCAGCAAAAAGTTTTTAGAGTATGAGTGCAAGTATACCATGCTCGAAAAGATGTGTTTAGCACTAGTTTGGGCAACTAAGAAGCTCCGACATTATATGCTCAGCTACGAGGTTCAGGTATTATCCAAAATGGATACAATCAAATACCTCTTCGAAAAGTCCGTTCTCAATGGCGGAATTTCTAGATGGACTCTCATGCTGGCAGAGTTCGACTTAAAGTTTGTACCGTTAAAGGCTATTAAGGGCCGAGTAGTAGCTGAATTTCTCGCCGATAGTCCCATAACCGAAGAAGGACACACCGACACTTGGTCCTTCCCAGACGAAGATATTTTCCATACAGATACTGGAACATGGGATTTATATTTCGATGGGGCATCCAATTTCCGAGGGTTCAGAGTCAGGATTCTTTTAATCTCACCAAAAGGGGAACATACTCCCGTGTCCATCAAACTAGACTTCGATGTAACTAACAACACAGCCGAGTATGAAGCATGCATCCACGGGCTACAAGCCACCGCCGATTTGGGGGTCACAAACCTCCGGGTAGACGGCGATTCATCCTTAGTTATTAATCAAGCACTTCAAAAATGGAAAACCCGGAACGCCAATCTCGTGGCCTACCAGGCACGAGTAAGGGTTCTCGAGAAACAGTTCCAAAAGGTAGAGTATATATACCTGCCTCGGGAGGAAAACCAGTTCGCAGATGCACTCTCAAAATTGGCATCTTTGCTGAATATTCCCGATCACTTGACCAGTATGCAGATTTGCGTCGAAAGACGGTCCGAGCCGGCATATATCTACGCCATCGAAGACATCGAGATAACTGACCCCGAGCCATGATATCAAGTTGTGCTAACATACCTGACGACCGGGGAATATCCTCCCGGGACCGACAGTCGAGCCAAGAAAGCCTTACGAAGGCTGGCAATCCAGTTTGTCCGTACCGACGACGGGCAACTGTACAAGAAAATGACACAGGGGGTTCTTCTCCTATGTGTTGATAAATTTAAGGCTGAGAAGGTCATGGCCGAGGTGCATGATGGTGAAAACGGTCCGCATATGAATGCCTAGATGTTAGTCCGAAAAATCATGAGGCTCGGATACTACTGGAATAATATGGAAACCGACTGCCAATTATATGTTAAGCATTGCCATAACTGTCAAATCTTTGCCAATGTGCAACATATGCCGTCATCCATACTAAAAAAGATTGCTGATAATTACCGGGACTAGCCCGATAAAATACCCTTTGCACTGTGGGGATACCGGACGTCAATCCGCACCGCAACCGGTGCAACGCCGTATTACCTAACATACGGGATGGAAGCAGTCCAACCAGTCGAGTTGGAGGTGTCGTCTCTCCGGATCCTATTAGAAAGTCAAGTACCTGAAGCTGATTGGGTTCGAGCATGGTATGACTCGCTAGTTCTATTAGACGAACGACGGTCTCGTGCCCTCAATAATATTCAGATATATCAAAAGAGGATCCAACGGGCCCTTAATAAAAGGGTAAGGCCCAAAAACATTAAAGAAGGAGATTTGGTTCTCAAGTGCGTTTGAGCCTTGTAACCAGTAGACCCAAGGGGAAAATTCAAGCCCAATTGGGCCGGGCCATATCTGGTAAAAAATATTCTATCAGGCGGAGCGGTGATGCTAACAGACCTGGACGGGAATAAGTTCATCAACCCAACCAACCTGGACCAGCTGAAGCATTACTACCCCTAAGCTCTTTCTCAATGTCATTAGCAAAAGTTTATCAAAAATCGTTTTTTTTACATAAACTTTCAAAAGCAAGTCAAAAGCTAGAATTATTTATTCTACTATTGTAACCACCTTGAACTAATAGTCTGGGTGTATTTCGAGATTGCAAATTTTACAAAAGCCTGGACTACGTTTGGTTTGATTCCGCTAATTGTGGATACGTAGGCAGCCCCTCAAAAGGGCACAACCACCGCAATCGAGAAAAGACAGGAACGGTTTAAATAATAAGCTTCCTTTATTAATTACTAAAAACCCGATAAACTCGGGAGATTACAAATGCCAAAATTTTAAAAATTCAGAAAAATTAAAAAAAAAAAAACTCACGACACTATAAATAAATAACAGTAATACTTAAATAATAAAAACTAACGGCTCGATATTTAGGGCATCTTGCCCTTGCCCTTGTCCTTGGCCTCTTTGGCCGTCCACTAGCGACGACGCGGAGGCGAGCGTTCCTGAATCACCACGGGAACCTCCTTGGCCCAAACTCGTTTCTTCGAACTTGAGTCCTCAATCACTTCAATTGGCCCAAGTCGGGCTCTCACAGGTTCAGGCATCCGGTCACGTGGGCCTAGTCGGTATCTGGTCGTCAGTCTTGGCCCGAGCCGTCTCTCCAAGTCAGTCGGGGGGCTTAGCCGCCCCCGCACGCCACTAGCACCGACGTCCTTAGTTCGAGTCTTAGTTTGTGACTTAAGACCCGACTCCAATCGGACTAGAGTAGCAGGAGTCTCTTCTTCGTCAAAGAAACCCCTTTTGTCTTTCGCCGTCTCCCGACGAACCAATTCGAAGGCCTCGTCGACCTTCAAAGCTTTACGAGCCTCCTATGGCTCCTCGGAAGTCCACTTCCGATATGATTCCGAAACCCAAGCGGATTGGCAGGGGTTGGGTATGGCCACATGGGACGGGTGAACCACCGTTGCAACCATGTGTCACACATAGCGTCCGTCAATTGGAGTGAAACGCTAATGATTGCTTCCGTCTCAGGGATTCGTTGAGACGAACCGAACTGCCTCAAAATGCGGTCCGGATAAATATGGATAGTCCAGTCAAGTGACAAGACCACCAGGTAGCGAGCTTGATCCCTTTTGGCCAAACCCGTCAGTTTCGAGAGGAACCACCAAATGACGGTCCACCTGATCAAGGGAGCACCGTGAAACGTTAGCTCCTCGTCCCAATAAGCTTGGTTTATGTGATGACTTGAACTTATCCGCTGTCTCCTCGAGCTAATTTGGCTGCTACGATAATTGGATATGCTCACAGGGGGCTCTATGATCGATAAACGCTCGGACAGCCAAACCTGTCAAAACCAAAAATACAAATTTCCATAAGTAGATTTTAGGTTCGCTAGAGACCACTCGATCGAGTGTCATAGCTGACTCGATCTAGTGGCCCCTCTGAAAACGGGCAGACGCCTTTCCTTGAGGTCACTCGATCGAGTGACTCGCGTACATCAGGATTTTCGTGTAAAAAAAATGTGAGACGTATACCTGCAGAAGACAGATGCTCCCCGTCAGTTGGCGGTCCGGGTCGAGTCTCCTAGCATCGAGATCCATATTGATCTCCCCTGTCGCTAGCCAAGCTGGGCTGTGACCAGTCTCCATCTGGTCAACCACACCAATCAACCTAATTTGACCCAAGCACGAGTCAGCCTCCATCTTTCCTTCAAAGACGTATTGGTGCAGCATACAAAAGGCAAAAGCCCTACGCCTATGGGTGGCGGTAATCCTCACATCCCGAGCGTTCATAAATTTATCAGCCGGGTCAAAAAGGGAAACAAAATTTCCCCGCACTATTCGTTCTGTCTCAGCATGAGACAAACCTAAGAAATCCCTTAACCGCCTCCTTGGATCAGGTTAAAATGGAGGAATAGCAGGACGAGCATTAGGGCACCAACCGCCCACAACTGCAATCTCTTCAAGGAGAGGGCATACTTCTCCTCGGGGGAACGCAAAAACGTGATGGGTAGTATCCCAAAACGTTAGACGGGCATCCAGAAAGTGTGAGACGATCCTCAGACGTTGAAGTGGGAATAAAGCAGCAATTCCCATCTGGGTCAGTTGAACCTTTTCCTCGTCCCGAAAGTATTGGGACCAAGCCAGAAGCATCGTAGTCAAGTGCTCGATACCCATAGCAGATATTTGAGTCTTCTTAAAAGTGTAAAAGATTTTGAGAGGAGAAGAAAAGAATTTGATTTGGGATGCAGAAAGTTGAAGCAGGGAGTCCTGTACTTATAATAGGAAACCCTGACAGTATCATTGACTGTCATGCCTTCTCAGCACACATGGGCCCTGCGCGCGCAGGCCCGATCTCAGGCTTCAAGTTAGAACCCGATGTATTACGAATCAAGTCGTCCCGAGGATTCCTAGAAATTATTATTATTTTTTTTAAAAAATCCGAAATTTTTCAAATTTTCGAAAAATTTAAATTTTCTTTTCCCCAGCGTGAGTTGGTGTTTCACCTATGTGTTACATACAAGTTGTTATGTGTCAGCATACAGGTACACCCAAGACTTCAGAAGCAAGTCTCCACGCAACTCATCTACTCCACACGGATATCATCATCAGAACAGGTATGACCCTCTGCTCATGGTTGGCGAGCCTTTCACGTGAGTCCAATGGACTATATACGACCCGATCGGAAGGCTTCCAGGTCGTAATCCTCGATTGGCCTGGTAGCTACTCTGACTTTCGTCTTGTCCAAGCCTCAGTCAGAGTGGGGGCTCTGTAGACACCCGCATTTTGCCTGCTAGTGTCTATAGAAGTTCCCGACAAAACACCCGATGATGATCGGACATAAACGTGACTTAATACGCTCGAATACGGACTCAGAATCAATAGTATCCGACGTGGGCATTTAGCGGAGTACAAATATCTCAAAACCGACCTCAAATCCAGGCCCAATGGGTCATTTCCAACAAAATGAGACTAATTTGAGCCAAAACGGACACTGGAAACAACACCATCTTTTTACGACCCAAAAACCTGGTTCGATTCAGAAATCAACCTTTACAAACCTTCAAGAAACATGCTCCCATGAAACAAATTCAAAATTTAAAAGAGTCAACCACTCCGTACAATTACTCCTTCGCCTGACCCACTCGATCGAGTGGTTTGACCTCACTTGATCGAGTGCAGTAAAAAAACCAGATCAGACGCTTTCTTTGGGCCACTCGATCGAGTGCAGTAGGTCTACTCGATCGAGTGACCCTAGGTTGGGGGACATTTTCTATAAATACCCCACCCCCTCATGCTCTTCACAAATCAGATTTTTCAACCCTAATAACATTACACTTTACAACCTAAGCAACCCTACACTACATACTACATACTACTCTTCATTCAAAACAACCCTAAGCAAAAAACCGAGCTTTAGTCTCTCGAAAAAACTGATATAAACCATCTATACATATACACACACCATAACTCCGCTTACATCCTCGATACTCCCGCGCTCCCGCCGCTACTACGAGTCCGTTTCCGAGGCCAATTAAGCATGTAGGTTGAGGGTGTCATCAACCCATTTTCTCACTTTTCTCCTCTCCTCCTTTTCGTTACATATATATATATATATATATATATATATATTGTGGACATGACGTAGGTCCACCCCGACGCGGCCACGCGCGGGTTTGGGTAGGCGAATGCATCTCCATATGAGAAAGGATCGAATTGAAATTTAAGTCGAAATGGAGTGGCCACCGAACTTTGTGGGAGTTCGGACCCGTTCGAGCCCACTCTATGTCATGGGCCATACACAAAGTACGACCCACTTCGATTTCAGAGTTTATTGAGCTCGTCCCTTTCCATTATGATACCGATACCATCTACACCGGTAATCGTGTAAAGAATGACTCTCGTGCGCCAACGGTTTCGGGCATCCGGAAACCGAGGTTCTGAGTAAGGGGTGAGGGTACGTGTTGGGAAGCCCACTAAGGACACCCAACCCCGCCCGCACATAGCGGCCTCTACTAAGACATCGTTTGACTTTCTAATTGATGGGTAGGGATTTGTCGTGAATCCCAACCGTCAAACAAAACCAACTAACCTAACTAGGGTAGCTAGGGTAAGTCGGGTCGAATCCACAGGGACGGGAGGTCGGACTAAGGTATGCTACGGTCTAGGACTATGTTCGAGACGAGCTAATCTAAGGAGGGGGAGACTAAGGCTAAGCTAGGTTTAAAGCAAGAGAACTATCAAAGGAAAAGGGCTAGGATTAGGTCGGGGTCAAAGGGGTAACGGAATGGTCGAGGAAGAACTAGAGGTGAAGGAGGTAGTAGGGTAATCTAGGTAATGCCCGGGCTCTCGCAACTTAGACTCACCTAGAGGTTCCACCTAAAACCCATCTCGGCGATACACAACACAAACGGGGTGCTAGCGCGCTATAGGCCTAGGTCGAATCCGGGCTCTCGCAACTTAGACCGACCTAGGGGTCGTCCTCACCGGGCTCTCGCAACTTAATGAGGGGACCGAACCCACAAACAACTAATACCCACGAAAGAAAGGCAAGAAAACAAGCATTCGCACATACTTAGTCATTCAAGCAATTCAACAAACATGTGATGTGCACCATACAAGAGGAAACCCAAATCTTCCACCAAAATCTCCAACAATCCCTTAATCATCCAATTAACACCCCAATCGCCCTACTAACCCTAGCAAGAACACTACTCTAACATATCTATACTAAAACTAACACTACCAAGAGAGATCAAAGCAAGAATCAAAACTAACATAATGAAACTAGCAATACAATGAACAATGAACAAAACAAGAACTAAAGATTGAAACTTGATTACTAAAACAAAGATAAAGAGAAGGGAAAGGAGATTATACCATACAAGAGAAGATGAAAAGAAGAAATCTTGCATAAATGGAAGAAAACCCAAATACATCAACCAAGGTTGTCAATCTTGGTTGGATTCTTCAAGAATTCCCAAATTACAAGAGCTAATCTAAGATTAACGGTAATCTAAAGACTAATCTACACTAATCTATGCTAATCTATCTAGGGTTTAGTCTCTCATCTCTAACATAACATTAACATAACAAGGGAAGAGTATATATAGGGTTACAAATGAAAGGGAGAAGAAAAGAAAACAAAGCGGAGTAGCAGTGGCCCGTCCCGGCCGAGACGGGTTGGTCCCGGTCGGGACGATGTCGGTTCCGGTCGGCACGCCACCATCCCGATCGGGATGGGCCCAGGTCAGCAGCTTCTCTTTTTGCTCCTTCATCCCGAACGGGATGAGCTTATCCCGAACGGGATGAGCCTTGTAGGCCTCCATTATGATCTTTTTGGTCCCTCCTTGCTTCTCATGGGCTTCTCACCGATTCTCGGGACTCGGGATCGGGTCTCGGAGGCTCGGGATTGGGTCCCAAGGACTCGGGGTCGACTCCAAGGCATCGAATTATCGTTCCTTAGCTTCGTTGGCTCCAAAATGTGTATGTATAGAGTCGGAATCACTCCAACTCTTCCAATTCGGTCTCGGGAACCTGAAACGAACTAAAGGAAGCATAAGAAGCCCATAAACCGCTCCCAAGGAGCGATTCTACAAGGAAAATGGGACCAAAACACTAAGAAATAGGCACTACAAATGACACTTATCAACTCCCCCACACTTAACCCTTACTCGCCCTCGAGTAAGCACAAACTACTACTAAACTATCCGAGTGGGTATTAGCGCACCCTACGCCCCTTCAACTCACGCGAGTGCACTTAGAGGACAAGTGCACTCCGCAAGGCAAGTTGGGTCTTGTGACAAAACTGTGGATGCAACCGGACACAAAACACACAAACAAACAAACACACAAATAAACACATAAATGGTTGCACCCAAAACAAAAGAAATACCGCTTCCCTCAAAAAGCGGTGAATGAAACACCGGTTTAGGACTCGAGGTAAGTGACAACGTTCCCAAGCTAGCAATACAAACCAAGGTGGACTAAACCCTAATAGTATGACGATAAAGCAACAAAAACGTTGGTAACTTACCTAGGTCCTCCTAACTTTCTAAAAACGTACTACGGGACGATCGGCAGAGTGGAAAAATGAGGAACCACGGTGTTAGTCGACACTGTAGGTAAGTGAGACCCCGCCCCCTTTAGTGTGAGCCAAGAGGGTCGTCCCGTGTCTAAGACCGCCTAACTAATCCAAGTAAAAAGGTGGAAATAATGCAAAATGAGGGAAGACCGACTAATGCCTCTATCATCCTTCCTAGGGACTCGGTCCTTTGGTAGGCTCTTCACGGCAATAGTCGGAAAAAGGCTTATTTTGAGAGGATTTCTTTTTGTGAGACGGGTTTTCTTTTGGCATTTTCTTTCCTTTTGACGTTTTTGCTTTGTTTTGCCATGCCATTTCTTTTTCTTCTTTTCTATTTTCTTTTTTTTGGCTTTTGCCTTTTCTTTTTCTTCATTCTTTTCTTTCTTTCATTTTTCTTTTCTTTCTTTTCTTTGCCCCTTTTGGCATGATTTGGCATTTTTGGCATTCCTTTGATAGTTGAGAAAGAGAGAGATCGACAAATTACATTTTATTTGTGTGGGTATGTGTAGGAGGTAGGGTAATGGGTGAGTCGGGATGGGCCAAGACCCTTCAAACCCACAAAAAGTGGAGAACTTGGACTAATCAAACAATCCTAGACACGGTCACCTAAGGGACGAGACTCGGTAACCAAGGCCTTTTCACACCGTGGGTGGTCATAATGGTCAAAAGTGCAAATCCCGTAGTAAATTCCTAGTAAGCTAGGTGGACTCAAGGTAAAGGACCAACGAAATCATTGATTTAGGGTCATTCTACTAGATTAAAGTCCAAAACTCGATTTACACTACTAGGAAGGGAAAGATAGACACTCACACACTAGCCTCTAAACCGGGTTTTCGAAAACGGTTTACGCACAAGACACACAACACAACACAAAACAAAGACACGACGAAAACGAACGAAAGAAAAAGAAGCAAAAGCAACAAAACAAGAACAACACAAAACAAGCACATATATAACACAAACACCACCCCTAGCTTCCAAATGAGCAACCAACCAACATCAAACTTTAAAAAGCTCCTCCCGAGCACACCTCAACACAACCTTCTCCAACTTCACAAGAAATAAAGAGGAAAAGAGGGATAGAAGATGTTACCGGATGTCTTCAAAGCTTTCCAAAATTAACGGCGATTAAGCAACCTAAAAGGAAAAAGGGGGACAAAACACACACAACAAAACAAATGTACGAAACAATGACACACAAAAAGAAAAGACACAAAAAGAAAATCTTTTTGATTTTTGCGAATTTTTTTCAAATTTTTAGGGTTTTTAAAGATTTTTTTCGAAAAACTAAGAAAATAAAACTAACTATACTAGAATATCGCTCCCTCACACTTAAATCGAGCCATGTCCTCATGCTCGATCGTAGGGTGCAGAGAGACAAAAGAAAAAGAAAAGAAACTACGAAAATAAAGCTAAAAATGAAAAATAAGGTGAAGAAAAAGGTAGGTGTCCGGCCGGGGTGTAGTCAAGTCACCATGGGCCGAGACGAGAAAAAGATATGGATGGGGGAAGAAATAAAAAGAAGGAAATAAAAGGAAATGGGAGGAGAGGGCTAGGTGTAATCAAGTCACCTAGCCCGGATTCCGCCTAAATCCGAATAAATTCTCAAAAAAAAGAAAATGAAAAACTTGTAAAAGTTGGATTTTTGAAATGACTCTCGATGTAGTCACATCATCGAGAGTCGGGAGCAAAATATACCAAGGCCCCGAGGGCCACCATGACACCATGACACAAAAGTGTACAAGGGGAAGGGGAGTAAACAAAGGAAAACAAGAAATAAAAGACGGAAAAGAAAGGATAGTTGCCGTACCATAGGTTAGCAAATCACTCTCACCATCGTCTCATAGATCAATATAGGTACTTGCTTGTCTTCATCATTGCTATTCCGCTTCAATCTCGATAAGCCCGCATGGTAGAGGTAATAATGGTGCGAGGGGAGCGGGATTCGATGTGAAACTCGGTGTAATGGGAAGAGAAATGAGGTGAGGGTATGTAAATGAAGTGTAGCGGTCATATGACATGAGCAAGGATGGGTAGGGAGGTTGGGTGGGGGTATACAATGGTTGGGTGGGCTCAAATGTCAAAGAAGAGGCCAAAAGAGGAGAAAAGAGACCATCTCGGTCGGGATGGATGGTCCCGATCGGGAAGACACACTCGTCCCGGTCGGGAAGCCACCTTCCCGGTCGGGACGGCACTCCAGCAAGCTCCAATTTTCGTACCTCCATCCCGATCAGGATGGCTCCTTCCCGGTCGGGATGGCATACCCTTCCCGGTCGGGAAGCTCCCTTCCCGCCCGGGATGGGTCTTCTTGACCTCCAAAACCCCAAAAAAACTTCACCGAAGCTTCAAAAACTGACTTCCAAACTCACGATCCATGCTCTATCATTATCTACTCTCCTCTAGGAATCACCTTTCCTTCACACCTATCACAATGAACTCAAATACAACATCAAATTCCCTCCCTCGCATCGCTCATCAAAAATCCAAATGAACAAGAGTTCCACAAAGGCTAACAAATCCTAGAAACCAAACTATACAAACAACCATAAACACAAATACAAGCACAAAAGAAAGGGAAAAGATATTTACACTAATTACTCTCACCAACAACGCCTCCATAGCCATCAAGAGCTCGGAGTAGTAAGTCAAATGCCTTAGCAACATCTTCATTTAAGCTCACATGGCCGAGCCTAGCCACTCCCAAAAGTTTCCAAGTCGGAGGGAAGAAGCGATCATCTTCATTATGCTCGGGGTTCTCGTGATCTTCCGGGTCTTTGGAACCATGATAGCGACGACTCATATGACCATCCGGTAGGTATAGTGGTCTAGAGTCGTGCTCGGTGTCATGATGTGGGAGATCACACCCTAGGGGTGTCGCTTCTTCTACGGGGTCGAGAGTGGAACTCTTTTCCACCGCCCGACAAGGATCCTCTTCACCAACCGTCTCACAAGACAAAGGGCTAGACATCGAGTGTGGTAGAGGAGGAGAAGGCATCAAGTTTTCTTCATTGGAGGGTTTAGGATCCTCCAAATTCCCATACAAAGCAAGTTCCAAGGCATCTACTTCTTTTTCCCAAGTATTGCGCTCCTTTTCACTCACCTTGTCAAAATGGTCATGAGGGTCATCTCTTCACTTGGGTTTGGATTGTCAACACCCGGTTCATCACGAAGAAAATCAAACAAATCCAACTTTATAGCCAATACATTGGCTCCCCAAGAGCTATCTTGATAATCATGCTCAACTCCCTCCTCATTGTGGGCCCTTGAAACCTCAACTTCCTCTATTCTTCCCCTATCTTCACCGCCCAAGCAACACTCAACAATGGTCTCTTGATCGACCCCCTCTTCTTCATTCGTAGCTTCACAATCGGGTTGACTTTCTTGTGGAAGCGCCCGACCTTCTTGCCCAAATGAACCTTCCTCAACATGTTGTGGAGCTCGAGTGGCCAACATCGTGATATGAGCCATGAGTGCATTGATGCGAGCATCTTGCACCTCTATTTGGGCCTTGAGCTCCTTTTCAACCCCTTGCATGTGAGTCATCATCACTTGTTGAGTTTTTTGTAATAGAGCTATCGCCTCATGTTGACTCTTAAGCAATTGAGACATCATTTGACAAGTCTCATGGATATTTGGTTGTGGGTTATGTGGGGGTGTTTGGTAGTTGTTAGGATGTTGGAATGATCCTTGACAACTTTCTTGGTAACCGTAAGGAGGGCGTTCATAAGATTGTTGATGAGGTTGATATGGTTGGTGAAATCTCGGGACTTGGCCATTTGCCCCAAAGTTGTCCCGTGATGATTGATGGTAGCTTGGACGAGCCATGTCCATAACGTCGCTTTGGTACCTAGGATGAGCTAGAAGCAATTGAGCAAACGTTAGTATCCTAGTGCTTGTGAGGCACTAGGAAGGGAGAGTAGCACACAAGAAGAAAAACGGAGATACACAAGGAGAAGAGAACACAAAAGTCAAGAACAAAGTCCACAACTAAGCAAACAAAAGTCTAAACTACGCCGTCCCCGGCAACGGCGCCAATTTGATGGGTAGGGATTTGTCGTGAATCCCAACCGTCAAACAAAACCAACTAATCTAACTAGGGTAGCTAGGGTAAGTCGGGTCGAATCCACAGGGACGGGAGGTCGGACTAAGGTATGCTACGGTCTAGGACTATGTTCGAGACGAGCTAATCTAAGGAGGGGGAGACTAAGGCTAAGCTAGGTCTAAAGCAAGAGAACTATAAAAGGAAAAGAGCTAGGATTAGGTCGGGGTCAAAGGGGTAACGGAATGGTCGAGGAAGAACTAGAGGTGAAGGAGGTAGTAGGGTAATCTAGGTAATGCCCGGGCTCTCGTAACTTAGACTCACCTAGAGGTTCCACCTAAAACCCATCTCGGCGATACACAACACAAACGGGGTGCTAGCGCGCTATAGGCCTAGGTCGAATTCGGGCTCTCGCAACTTAGACTGACCTAGGGGTTGTCCTCACCGGGCTCTCGCAACTTAATGAGGGGACCGAACCCACAAACAACTAATACCCACGAAAGAAAGGCAAGAAAACAAGCAATCGCACATACTTAGTCATTCAAGCAATTCAACAAACATGTGATGTGCACCATACAAGAGGAAACCCAAATCTTCCACCAAAATCTCCAACAATCCCTTAATCATCCAATTAACACCCCAATCACCCTACTAACCCTAGCAAGAACACTACTCTAAAATATCTATACTAAAACTAACACTACCAAGAGAGATCAAAGCAAGAATCAAAACTAACATAATGAAACTAGCAATACAAAGAACAATGAACAAAACAAGAACTAAAGATTGAAACTTGATTACTAAAACAAAGATAAAGAGAAGGGAAAGGAGATTATACCATACAAGAGAAGATGAAAAGAAGAAATCTTGCATAAATGGAAGAAAACCCAAATACATCAACCAAGGTTGTCAATCTTGGTTGGATTCTTCAAGAATTCCCAAATTACAAGAGCTATTCTAAGATTAACGGTAATCTAAAGACTAATCTACACTAATCTATGCTAATCTATCTAGGGTTTAGTCTCTCATCTCTAACATAACATTAACATAACAAGGGAAGAGTATATATAGGGTTACAAATGAAAGGGAGAAGAAAAGAAAACAAAGCGGAGTAGCAGTGGCCCGTCCCGGCCGAGACGGGTTGGTCCCGGTCGGGACGAGGTCGGTCCCGGTCGGGACGCCACCATCCCGATCGGGATGGGCCCAGGTCAGCAGCTTCTCTTTTTGCTCCTTCATCCCGAACGGGATGAGCCTTGTAGGCCTCCATTATGATCTTTTTGGTCCCTCCTTGCTTCTCATAGGCTTCTCACCGATTCTCGGGACTCGGGATCGGTTCTCGGAGGCTCGGGATTGGGTCCCAAGGACTCGGGGTTGACTCCAAGGCATCGAATGATCGTTCCTTAGCTTCGTTGGCTCCAAAATGTGTATTTATAGAGTCGGAATCGCTCCAACTCTTCTAATTCGGTCTCGGGAACCTGAAACGAACTAAAGGAAGCATAAGAAGCCCCTAAACCGATCCCAAGGAGCGATTCTACAAGGTAAATAGGACCAAAACACTAAGAAATAGGCACTACAAATGACACTTATCACTAATATGCGCGTTAGTGATTCGGTGAAATGATATGCAAACAGCGTTTTTAGCTAAGCATGCGAATTAAATGTAAGCTACGCCATTTTAATGCATCTAATTTATTGTCGAAGTGATTTAGCATGCGAGGGTTCATTTATAAACGGTAAAACGCAAATAAATAAAGCGAAACAAAAATAAATCGATTACAAGTTACACGGGCGGAATAAAACCCGGAATTCACAATACAACGAGCAATAATATAGAATAATTGGATTTAAATAACTAGAATGATAACCAATAATTAGAAACGGACCCATATATAGTAAATATGAACTAGATCGTGAGTCGTGTAAATGGACGAACTTTGAGTGAATACGCATTATTTTGTGTTGTACTAACCAAAGGACGAAGATATGGGACCAAGGCGTGGTGCTAGCCCGATCCCAAATCCCGATGCCTTGTCCCAACTTATCATATCGAAAAATTGGAGCCTAAATTAATCGTGCGTCGGATACGACTAAGCAGTCGTCAACGCAAGATTAATAGTTAGACCGTCGATCAAAGTTGTTTATGTGCAATGATATGCATGTATTTTGAAAAGGAGATCACGTGATTGACTTTACACGTGACGACTAAGTCACTTTTTAAAAGACAAGGCTCGGATGATAAAAGGGTTCTCGATTTTCTTGGCTATAGGACCCACTCGATCGAGTCATGGTCTGACTCGGTCGAGTGTGTCCTCGAGGAGGCTACTGCCCAGGATTTGGGGTGCTACTCGATCGAGTAGCTTATGTACTCGCTCGAGTGGCACCTGTACGAGTTATGATTCATTTTGTTTTATTTGTTTTAAATCGATGGTTGGCCGAGTTAAATAAAAATATTGACGATTTAGATTTAACTCGGTTTTTCGGTACTATAATCATGTCTTATATGATTATAATACCGTTATCGGAATTTTATGAAAAGTGTTGTCGTTAAATCAAGAAATTTGGATTAGTGACGAAATTGTGTCCCTCTATATCACGACATCGATATTAATCCTTACAGATTATGTAATGTCGGTTTTCATGTCAACGGGTTTCGTACCAATCTAAGAAATGGATCCATACGCGTTCAACTACGAATGACCATGATCGCGTTACACCCTTTAGTACATTGGGGCGGCGCTCCTCGAGAGGGTGCCACCTCCGTCGTTGCTCTTAAAGTGATTAAACGGGCCTTAAAATGATTATCGAAGTTAAACGTGTTCGGATCCGAGTTTTAATATTTTTTTTTGGGAAAGGGTAAGTAGAATAAAAAGGGAAGAACTAAACAAAAAAACAGAGACTACATCAAGTTATGCAACCACCTAGCGTCCTTAGCAGTTACAGGGTATTTGATCTTACACAAAATCCTACTCTTTACATCCAACAAGATCAATTTAACTATCTCCTTTGGATGCCGCAGTACTTTCTCAAATCTGCAATTATTCCTCTGCCTCCAAATATGATAAATAGTCGCATTGATCAGAGCTCAAAGGACATTACACTGAAGCTTCGAGCCTCTCAATTTCGTAGCCCACTCCAATCCCGTGTTACTTGGGATTCGTTTCTTCGTCCACTTACTCAATAATCCGATTACCCGAGAACTCCAACTGCATCCGAAAAAAATATGTTCTAAGCTCTCAGCATCCAGCTCGCATAAACAGCACCGGTCTGAATCAGCGACACCGATCTTAAAAAGCTTCTCCCTCGTGTTAAGAGCCCCACGAAACACTAACCACGAAATGAAGCTATGCCTCGGGACACTCCACGCACTCCAAACCAGTCTCGCCCACGGGACCACGGGATAATGAGGTCTCAAATCATGGTAGGCGCTCGCAACCGAATAATTAGAATCCAGTCCAAACCACTTACCATCCACGAATTTGTTCTTTATTTTCTCCTTTACCTGACATATCTTCCTCCAAGCCCAAGTCACATCAGAATGCGGTAGATAATCATACCATCCCACACCCTTCAGATAAATGCTATTAACCCACCGGACCCACAATCGATCCGGCTGGTCAAAAATCCAAGATTCTAACTTGGCCACAGCAGCTTCATTCCAGATGTATAGATCCCTAATTCCCAAACCTCCTTCATCTTTAGGCCGACAAATTTTCTCCCAACTAACCAAAGCTCGATTATTTCCTTCTACGCCTCCTTCCCATAAGAAATTACGACATAGTGAAATAATTCGAGCCATGGCAAACTTAGGAATGATAAACACCATTGCCCAATAATTATGCAGTTAAGACAGAACAGATTGAACCAGAGTTAGTCTCCCAGCATAAGAGAGCTTACGGGCTCCAATACTAGAGATCCTCGAAATAATACGGGCTATCAAGTTTTCACAATCAAGCTTACCTAAACGAGTACTTTGGATAGGTAACCCAAGATACCGAAAAGGAAACGTACCTTCGACGCAACCCGAGAGCTGAAGAATCGCAGCCTTCCTGTCCTCATCCACCCCTATAAAATATGCATGAGACTTACCCACACTTAAGCTCAGACCCGAGGCCCTACTAAAGGTAGCAAAGGCACTCCACAAGAATTCCATCGATTCCCGATCCCCCTTACAGAAAAGGAGGAGATCATCCGCAAAGAGCAAGTGAGTCAGCTTCAAAGGACCACATTTCGGATGGAATTTAAAATTCCTATCCACTCTTCCAAAATTCATGATTCGAGAGAAATAATCCATGCAAATCGTGAATAACAAAGGCGACATGGGATCCCCTTGTCTCAAACCCCTTTTCCCTCGAAAAAACCCAAAATTGTCACCATTAGCACAAAGAGAGTAAGAGACGGTCTCAACACATTCCATAACCAATCTACGAAAGTGGTCAGGAAAGTCCAGAGCTCTCAACATCTGGTCAACAAATTTCCACTCAACACTGTCATATGCCTTATGAATATCAACTTTGAACAGGCATCTTGGCGAAATCCGCCTTCTCTTATACATACGCACCAAGTCCTGACAAATCAGCACATTCTCCACAATACTCCGGCATTCAATAAAACCTCCTTGAGTAGGAGATATTATCTGGCGCAAAATCTTAGCCATCCTCACACAAATAATTTTAGCAATACACTTGTACAGGACATTACAGCAAGCAATCGGCCTGAATTCTTTCACATTTTGAGGCCTATTCACCTTAGGAATCAGAACGATATTCGCACAATTCAGTTGTTTTAAAAGCTTACCTGAGATAAAAAAATCCTGGATAGCCATCACAACATCCTCACCAATAATGTCCCACGAATCAATAAAGAATTGACTCGAGAAACCATCCGGTCCCGGCGATTTATCCCGAGGAATACTAAATAAAGCCCTCTTGATCTCATCTGGTGTCACCGTTGCTTCCAGGATCATTTTACTCTCCTGTGAACAAATGGGACCCCGTCTTATCAAATCAAAGTCAATATCCTCAACAACCCGTGAGTCACCAAGCAGCTCGCGATAGTACCGCGTGAAGCATCCTCGATCGAGGCCTTATTGTCACATTCCAGGCCGGCCGCATCAGAAATCTTAGCTATTGCGTTGTGAGCTCGACGGCCTCGAAGGAGGCCGTGAAAGTACGCCGAATTGACATCCCCATCACGGACCCATTTAAGCTTAGCTTTTTGACTCCAAAATTCAGCCCTAGCAGCCTGTAAAACCCTAACCTGCTCATTCATCTCACTCTCCTCCTGCAATAGCTCCCCAGACAAGTCCGACCTGAGACGCAGCTGCAATTGATCGAGCCTGAGTTCAGCCTGAATACACCGATTTTCTATATCCGAGAAACATTCAGTATTCAACATCTTCAACGGTCTTTTGAGACTACCTAACTTCTTCACTATCCGAAACATAGGCATCCCTAAGACCGTCTCCATCCACGCGTCAGCAACGCAAGCACGAAAATTCGGTGCTTTACTCCACATATTCATGTACTTGAAGCTACGGTTCTTCCTTATCGGAGGGTGTTCAAGTTGCACAATACAAGGACAATGTTCAAAAGTTCCTTCAGGTAAGAAATTCGTGAACCCGATCGGAAACAAATCCATCATCTCATCATTAATCAAACACCTATCAATACGACTATAAAAACCCTTGTTTCAGCCATCCTATGTTTATTATTCCAAGTGAACCAAGACCCACTAGCCTTGCAATCACTTCACAGTTCGCCAAACAGTCTCGAAATTTGATTCATAGCTTCCTCCGAATTATTCCCCCCTAGACGTTCACGAGCTTCCACAACACAGTTGAAGTCCCCCATAATCATCCAAGGCCCTTTGTGTGCATAATCTTCAAGTCTTCTCCAAAGCTCCGTTCTCCTCGAAGTCGAATTAAAGGCATACACAAGCGTAAGCCAATAATCCTTCCCCGATAAAGTAGTAACTTTGATATGAATACTTTGATTACTATACTCCACAATCGTCAAATTAACCCTTTCATGTTTCCACAAAAGCCAAATTCGACCTCCTTCATGACAATGATTATTTGTCGTAATGCTCCATTCAGAGAAAATATTCTGCTGGACTTTAGCATACGACTTGTTCTTAATTTTTGTCTCAAGAAGACCAAAAATATCGACCTGTTGTTTTCTAACAAAATCACAAATTGCCCGCTGCTTACTTATATTACACATACCACGTACATTCCAGCATCCTATATTATGCACGTTCATGGACAACCAATTCCAAACCAACCCCTTCCTCTTCATCCAAAGTCGAATTTTTTGGGGAACCTCTTAATATCTCCACGAATGGTATGTCCGGGTTAACCAAAACATTCTTTATCGAAACAGAATGCAACCTGGCAGCAGTTTTTTTGGTAAACCTGGCAGGCTGCAAACCAGCGTGCTGAACAGGCTGTGAAACAACACTGCCAGCAGCCACAACAGCATCATTCGCTGCAGCCAGGAGGCGGACAAGCTGTGCACCAGCGCTGCCAGCAGCCACAACAGCATCCGCAGCTGAAAGCAGCCCAGCATTACCCGCACCAGCAGGCCCCGCACCCTTCTTTGTCCGAACAACAGCAGTCCGAACAGCAGCAGTCCGCTGCACAGTCTGCCCAACAGGCTGTTTGGTCACGACACCGTCCGTATTTGCCTTTTTCAGGGCATCCAATCTCGCCCTTTTCAATTCCTCCTTCTTACATTCACTAGCTTCATGACCATAACCTCTACATTTACTGCACAAAATAGGTTTCCACTCATATTTAATCATGACCTCAACAATATTCTCAAGTTCATCAATGAATTTGATTGAGCTCTTGAGCTTATGCCCGACTTTGACCAACACCATGACTCGAGCATAACCCAACCTAGATCGTTCTTCCGTAGCTAAATCGGATTTAACATACGGACCCACCAAGGAGGCTATACGGGGTAGGCATTGGCCCCAAAATTTTAAAGGTAAATCATGCAATTGTACCCAAATAGGAACTTCTTGCACATCTTCCTTGTCCAATTTAGCCACAGGCGTCCATTCTTTCACAATAAGAGGTTTGTTGTCAAACATAAACATACCATGATTAAGGACAGTTACCTTGGCATTCTTTTCCTTGAACCGAACTACAAAAATTCCATTTGGGAGAAATGAAATTTTATCAATACCATGCTCCTTCCAAATTCTCCTCACATACCCTTCAATCACTTCCCATGGAGGATTAGCTCCCATGATAAAGCAATAGACGGCATTACTCCAATAATCAATTTCATCTTCAACATCATCACTAGTGAACTTCATCATTTCTTCTTCCTCCTCAATGTCAATACTTTTTTTCCCATCCTTTTGTTTCCACCCAATACAATCAAAAGGGGATGGGTTAGTTTCCGGCACCACTTCATTATCAAGCTCAAAATCTTCATTCTCCTCACAATCAGATTCATAGTTCAATCCAGGAATCTCTCTGATTTTCTTATTGATGGTTTGTTCAACCTCTACTTCACTAGAATTAGGTTTGAATTGAGTTTTTCGATTCATTACCTCTTTTGCAATAGTACGGATCGAAGCCTTAGGGCCCTTCCCCGAAAGGCGGTTCTTCTTTCTCATGATAACACCGGAAAAGGACTGTCGGAGTCAGGCCAGCACCGGAGCAGGGAGGGGGACGAACAGCAGTTCAAAGCCCAAGATCGCCCTTCTCTCCTCTCTATATCTTTTTGATTTTGAAGGTAATAATCCACGTTTTTTCGACGAGTTTTAATATTATTATATATATATACACGGTATATAACGTTAATATGATGAAAAACGAAAAAAAGACGTTAGCGGTTAGATGCGATAAATGAAATGCGAAAAATAAAATGTTAGTGTTAATGATCATGTCGTTACTATCGACTAAATATAATACATAAACATAAACATAAATAATAATAAAAAACGAAAAAAAAACGAAAAAAAAACGAAGGAGAGAAAGGAGATGTCGATGTTGAATTGTCACACCCTCAACCTACATGCTCTTGCTTCTCGGGATATGGTTCGTCAAATGGCGGCAATGGCGCGGGAACTTCGAGATATGTAGGGAGAGTTGATGGTGTGTATGTGTGGAGGTTTTGTAGAGACGGATTTTAACGAGTTTTTGCTCTCAAAATGTGTGTAAGTGTGATGGTGCTTGAGTGTTGAATTATGGCTGAAAATGTAAGGCTTTTGGAGGTAGTGAATGCTTGGGAAAAGTTGTTAAGTGTTGAGGGTTGATGGGGTATTTATAGGAGAAACCTCACGACCTAGGGTCACTCGATCGAGTGGCCCTGATGCACTCGGTTGAGGGCCCTTGAAGACGAATCTGGTCCGTTTTTTGAGGCTCCACTCGACCGAGTGGGTCAATCCACTCGATCGAGTGGATAAGGCTGACGAGCCTAAATAGGGAAGGAGTTGACCTTTTTTGATTTTTTGAATTTGTTATTTGGCGCAAGTTTCTAGAAATGCACCAGGTTGTTTTTGTGTGTCGGATTCGTCTTTGACCGGGTTTTGACCCGGTCGCTAAAAGACGGATTTTATTTTTTGTGTCGGTTTTGGCCCAAATAAGTTCCATTTTACTCGGAACGACTCACTAGGTCTGGATTTGAGGTCACTTTCGTGAGATTTGTATCCTGTTAAAAGCCCATGCCTGACATTATTGATTTCGAGCCCGTATCCGAGCGCGTTAGAGCACGTTAGCGTCCGATCATCATCGGGTGTTTTTTTTGGAAACTACCATAGACACCTGGCAGTCAAAATGCGGGTGTCTACAGAGCCCCCACTCTGACTGAGGCTTGGACAAGGCGAGAGTGATGCGCGCGGATTGTCGCCTATCCAACGCGGTCAATTAATATTTATAACCCCGGAATACTACTACTACGTAGTAGCGGTAAGTCAGGGATCGATCCACAGGGTCGGTCGAGAGGGGTAGTCGATTAAGTCAGAGTCTATGAGTAATTGAGTCGAGAAGGGGGGTTTTTTGGTCGAGTCGGGTGAAGTTTGCTAAATGAGCTTATGTGATTAAGGTGGGAAACTATTGATGGGAAAGGCGTTAGGGAGAGTCGGGGGATCGGAAATAAAGACAAGAATCTAATAATGCAAGAATCATCACAAGGTGTATAAGGGAGGTTCAACCTTTCGGTTTCCCTACCAACCAAGTCTAAGCCCGCTTTCGCGACGAATGGACTACGGTCTCTAGATAGAATTACCCAAACCCCGAGTTTCCCCATATTGGTCCGGGTGAGTCAAGTCAACCTAGGTGATCAAGCAAAGTCAAACATAACACAACAATCTCATAAAGACAATATCACCCTCAAATGCAATAATCTCACAATGATTAAATCTTTACCTATAAATCGTCCTCCCCTAACCCCCTAACAAAAAGATCTACTCACTAATCATGGTGGTTAACAACAAAGCATTCATTAAGAAGAAAATAATTAAAGCATGCATAAAAACTACACTAACAAATATTAATGGAGAAAAGGGAGAGGAGAGAATTTTACCCACAATGGAGAAAATCAAAGAGGAAGAAGAAGATTAATAATAATAAAGATTGAATCTTGAGAGAAATACACAAAAATTTGTCACTAATCCATGCTTAAATCTTCAATCTTCAATAATATAAATAAGAATCTTCAAGAAATAAAGCAAGGGTTTAGTCACATAAACCCTTGTAAAACCCTTGAATCTTCAATAATAAACCCAATTCTTCAATAAAGATTGTAACTTTACTATTAATAATAGAGTAATTGTATTAATATTAAGTAGATCTATAATTGTTTGGAGAATTTTCTAAGAGAGTTTTACTACAATCTACTACTACTTACTACAATATGGAGGGTTTTCTATCCTACTCCTAAGAGGCACAATCAAGGCTCACTTAAGGCACACTTTGGCTCAAAACCCTAGGTTTTGTATTTACAGAGTTGCTTAATGGGTTGCATAAACTTCAAGGCCCAAATCCGAATTCTCTTCATTTTGCAAGACCATCACCCTTTGCATCTTCATGGGGTGAAATTTCGCCCCGCAGCTCGACGTAATAATCCCACCGGGTGAAATTTCACCCGGTGAGATTTTCTTCGTTTTTTCGCGCTTTCGACCCGTCTTCACCATCGGGTGAATTTTCGCCCGGTGGGCGAAATTTCGCCCGGTCAGGTTTCCCGGTCGTGCGTGCCGTGAAAATCTTCGGGGGATGAAAAAATGTCGTCGGGCGAAACTTCGCCCGGTGATGACTCACCGGGCGAAACTTCACCCGGTGGTCCATTGACTCTTTTCCGGTCTTTTTCTTCGTTGATCACTTGGATTACTCGGACTTTCGGTTGTGTGCTTTGCTCTTGGACCGTATCTCTCTCTTGCTCGTAGAAGCTCAAACACGTTTTCGGTCGAAAATCCTATCAAAATAGACAGAAAACTACCAAAAACACGTAAAATGCAAAAGAGAGACACTAATGTGAGAATTACGCAAAATATGGCGATAATCGCACTCAAGTCTCACAAAACAGAGGAAAAACGGGTCTAAATGGGAGGAAAAACGGTCCAAATTTGGTACACAACAGAGAGTCAGAGTAGCTACAAGGCCAATCGAGGATTGAAACCTGGCAGACTTTCGATCGGGTCGTTTATAGTCCTTTAGACTTGCGTAAAGGGCTCGCCAGCCATAAGACAGAAGTCATACCTGAGCTGCGGATAACACCTCTGTGGGGAATTGGACTTGTCGCGTAAGTCCCGGGTGTGCCTGCATGTGGGCCCATCCCGTGCTAAATTGACGGAATGTCGTCTTTAGACCTTCCGCTGGGGAGATATATAAACTGTGCGGGCTTGCTTCTGAAGCCTCGAGTTATACCTGTGTCAGTTACATTTAGGCAGAACATGACTCGCGCTGTGGAATAAAAATTTGGATGATTGAAAATTTTTAGAATATATATTTTTTGAATTTTTACAGACTGCTCGGGATGACTAAATTCCTGTGTCCGTGGGGAGGAGACAAGATTCGGGCCTGTATGCCTAGGCCCGCTTGGGCCAAGGAGGCACAGCTGCAGGGGAGCTACCAGGGTTTTGATGTTATAAATACGTCATCCTGGTTCCTTCATCTTCACAATTCTCAAAACTTCTTCTCCTCAAAAAAATTCATCTCTTTTAAGAAATTCAAATATGGGTATTGAGCGCCTGACTGACATGTTGCAAGATTGGTCCTACCACTTTGGGGACGCGAGTAAGGTAGCTTTAAAGCAGTCGGGTATATTTCAATTGTTCATGTTCCGCCAGATGCACGTGGACCGCCACTTTCTCGACGCGTGTCTGTCCTACTGGGACGACACTTACCACGTTTTTGCCTTTCCTCGGGGCGAAATTTGTCCCCTCCCTGAGGAGATTGCTGCCATAGGAGGGTGGAACCCACTGCTCCGTCCTGTTGTTCCTTTCTCGGTTCGAGACCCTAGGAGGAAACTATGGGAGTTTTTAGGGCTCTCTCATGCTGAAGTGTCCCGTATGATTGAAGGGGATACTATTTCTTTGCTAGCCCTGGCTGAGAAATTCATGAACCCGTATGATATCCGGGTTTCGCCTATTCATAGCCGCAGGGCGTTTGTTTTCTGTATGCTTCACGTGTATGCTTTCGAAGGTTATCTGGACCTGCTGTCTTGTATGGGCAGCGTTCGTCTTCTTGTCATTGCTGAGTTGATGGAGACGGAATACAGTCCCGCGTGGCTGATCACGGGGGAGATTATTCAGGGCCTGGACAACCGCAAGAGGGATGAGTCGGCCCGTTTGACTGGGAGCACCCGCCTGCTGCATGTATATCGCGCTTTTTTTTTTGCGATATTCTGCTACAGGGGGCACTCGATCGAGTCACCCTGGCACTCGATCGAGTGCCTTCGTAAAGAGGCTTTATGTTCTGTTTCATGGGTGTCACTCGATCGAGTGCCCTCAAGCGAATGTCCGAATCGATCTCATGAATGTTGTGTTCTTTTCCAGCTCTGGCTATTTGAGAGATTATCGATTATCGAGCCTCCTCCCAACCCATGTCAATATTGGTTCAACCAAGTGATGACAAGGAGACGTGCTGTCGATTCATCCTATCTCACTACCCAGAAGTATTGGGAGGAAGAACTATCATTCCATCGCGGTCGGCTGATTCGATGGGTGGTTCCATGGTGGCCAATTTATTCCTGGACCGGTTTGGCGCCTAGAGATAAGGCGCGCTATCAGGTGATTTTGTCCCTTAGCCAGACAGTTCACCTCTATCCCGACCGCATACTCAGGCAGTATGGGTGGACTCAGCGCATCCCGGAGAACGAGGTAGTTGTGAGTGAACCTATCCAGCTGACCAACGTTATGTGCGACACCTGGATACAGAGGTGGTATACTCGGGTTACTTGGCCTGTTCCCCAGTCGCTTCACTCAATCTGGGTGTCCTATTCCTATGAGAGGTGGACCAAAGCGGAGACTGCCGAAGCTCATGCTGCCCTAAAGGTCGATGAAGCCTTCGACCTGCTTCGGCGAGAGCAGGTCAAAGATAACAGGGACTTCTTTGCTGAAGGGGAGACTCCAGCCCCGATAATCCGTCTAATGCCGGGTCAGAGAGGAGGAGCCAGGACTCGAACTGGGGGGTCCAGTGCTAGAGGTGCTCGGGGGGAGGTGAGCCCCCAGACAGACTTGGAGAGAAGACTAAGGCCTAGACCATCAGTCCAGGACCGACTTGGTCCTAGGGATAGGCTGCCGGAGCACGTACGGGCTCGACTTGGGCCTGTGATCATAGCTGAAGATCCGTTATCGAAGAAGCGGACTCGAGCGAAGGAAGTTCCCCTTGTCATCCGGGAACGCCCGCCCCCGCCTCGACGTCCCCGGGCCCCTATTGACCCAAAAGACAAGGGCAAGGGCAAGATGCCCGGATACTAGTCTCTTTTTATTACTATTTGGATATTATTACTATTTTTTTGTGTGTGTTTTTTTAAGACTTTTCGTGGCTTTTTTGTAATTTTGAATTACCGAGTTTATCGGTTTTTTTTTTGGAATAATAAAAGTACTATATTAGTGAAGCCGTTCCTGTCTTTTTCGTTATTGCAGTGGTTGTGCCCTTTTGAGGGGCTGCCTACGTATCCACAGTTAGTGGAATCAAACCAAACGTAGTTCGGGCGTAGATGTTTTTTTTTGCAATTTTCGAAATACATCAAGACTATGAGTTCGAGATGTGCGACAGTAGGATAAATAATCCTAACTTATTGACTTGCTTATAAATTTTGAAAAAATGTTTTTAAATAATTTTTGCAAATGACATTTGAGATAGGGTTTAGGGGTAGTAGCGCTTCAGCTGGTTCAGGTTGCTCGGGTTGACGAATTCATTCCCGTCCAGGTCCGTTAGCATCACTGCTCCTCCTGATAGAACCTTCTTCACCAGATATGGCCCTGCCCAATTGGGTTTGAACTTTCCTCTTGGGTCAACCGGTAATAATGCACGGACAGATTTGAGAACTAGATCCCCTTCTTTGATATTCCTGGGCCTAACTCTTTTGTTAAAGGCCCGTTTGATTCTCTTTTGATATATTTGGATGTTATTGAGGGCCCGAGACCGCCGTCCGTCCAAGAGAACCAGCGAGTCATATCGAGCTTGAACCCAATCTGCTTCAGGCACTTGGCTTTCTAGTAGAATTCGGAGAGACGGTATTTCTAATTCGACTGGCTGGACTGCTTCCATTCCGTATGTCAAATAATACGGAGTTGCTCCTGTTGCAGTCCGGATCGACGTCCGGTACCCCCATAGGGCAAAGGGTATTTTGTCGTGCCAGTCCCGATAATTATCAGCCATCTTTTTAAGTATGGTGACAATTGTCTTATTAGCAGCCTCCACCGCTCCATTTGTTTGAGGACGGTAGGGCGAAGATGTATGCCTTTGGATTTTGTATTTTGCTAGCAAAGTAGCGGTCTCGGCTTGGAAGTGGGTCCCGTGATCACTGATAAATTCGTGTGGGATCCCGTATCGGCATATGATCTTATTCTGGATGAATTTGGCCACGTGCTTGGCGTTCAAGACACGATATGACTCGGCTTCGACCCATTTGGTGAAATAGTCGATAGCCACCAAAATGAAACAGTGACCTCCCGTCCCGGAAGGGTTCACTTTCCCAATTATGTCAATCCCCCATGTCGAAAATGGCCAAGGCGACGTCATGGTGTATAGTAGAGACGATGGCATGTGTTGAACGTTGCCGAAAATTTGACAATTATGGCAGTGTTTGACATATAATTGACAGTCGGTTTCCATACTGTTCCAGTAGTATCCGAGCCTCATGATTTTTCGGGCTAGCATATGGGCGTTCATATGCGGGCCGTTTTCACCGTCGTGTACCTCGGCCATCGCCTTTTCGGCTTGTGTTTTGTCGATACATAGGAGTAAAGCCCCCTGTGCCGTCTTTTTGTATAACTGACCGTCGTCCGTACGAATGAATTGGGTGGCCAGTCTTTGCAGGGCTTTCTTAGCCCGATTTTCAGTTCCTGGGGGATATTCTCCCGTATTCAAATAGGTTAGAACAGCCTGATACCAAGGTTCTGGATCGGTGATCTCGATATCTTGAATGGCGTTGACACATGCCGGCTCGGACCGTCTTTCGACGCAGATTGGCATACTGGCCATATGTTCCGGGATGTTTAGTAAGGATGCCAGTTTGGAGAGTGCATCCGCGAACTGATTTTCTTCACGTGGGAGGTAGATATATTCTACCTTCTGGAATTGCTTCTCTAGAACCCTTACTCGCGCTTGGTAAGCCACGAGATTGGCATTCCGAGTTTAACATTTTAGAAGGGCTTGATTGATGACTAGGGACGAGTCCCCGTGAACCCGGAGATTCGTAATTCCCAAATCAGCAGCTGCTTGTAACCCGTGGATGCATGCTTCATACTCGGCCGCGTTATTAGTCACATCAAAATCCAGTTTGATGGATAACGGCGTGTGCTCTCCTTTTGGCGATATTAGGAGAATACCGACCCCAAATCCTCAGAAGTTGGATGCTCCATCAAAATACAAATCCCATTTTTCGGTATCGGTATGGAATATGTCTTCATCTGGAAAAGCCCAAGTGTCGGTATGTCCCTCTTCAGATACCGGACTATCGGCGAGGAACTCGGCTACTACCCGGCCTTTGACGGCTTTTAATGGTACAAATTTGAGGTCGAACTCGGCTAACATTAAAGTCCATCACTACAAAAAACAAGTGTCATTCCTACGGACCCAATCCGTAGGAACTATGGTCATTTTCGTCGGAATAAACACTTTCCTACGGAAAATCCGTAGGAACCAATCGGTCGGTATATTTCGTTGGAAACAAATTGATTCCTACAGTATATTTTGTAGGAATTAAATTTCCAACGGAAAATACCATCGGAATGATTCGTCACACAAATCTGTTGACCAAAATAATGGTCCTACGGAATGTCGTTGGAAGAGTCTAAATTTCCTACGAAAATTTCGTTGGATACTTTGTCTGTCAGATATATAATTTTATTACAAATTTTTCCGAACTATAGATTCCATTAGGAAATTTTAAAATTTTCATAGGATAAATAACTTATTTTCACTAGTAGATAAATACTACAACATTGGTTTTACAAAGATGGATTATCAAAGTACTTCATTAAAATTATTAATATAAACATTAGTTACAAAATAAACCAAATTCAACGAATATTAAAAATGTTATTACAAACAAATATTTCTTCTGAGCTTGTCTCCTTTGTCGCCTGATGCTTGGAGGTTGCGGATGAAACAAAAGTTCGTCGAATAAATAAGCTTGCTCGTTGAATATAGGATAAGATACACAAAAAAACTTCGGCTTTCTGGTAATCCGGGACACTTGAAACTAATGCTACCGCAACTGATTAGCCACACTTTCATTGAATCTGGAACATGATAAAATACGAATTTATGACAAGTTAAGTTGATAGTGAGTTAATGCTGCTGTATGAGGAAAGAACTCTCATAAATATTAGGAATGATAGCAGTATACTTGATCTATACGCCCAATACACAAACAAAATCATAATTTTAATAATCTCAAACAGTCAAACTCAATAAAAATTCCATAAATAAAATGACTCAAGCACATAGATATACATAAAATCAGAATCGTGGTTCACGAATCTCAAATTCAGACAGAATCAACAATACAACCTGAAAATGATTAAAATTTTAAAAATGAAGAAATTTCACTTAAAAATGCAACAACCAGGTGAAACGATCACTCTAATTCTCTGAACAGTGAGTGAAGAACATCAACAAAATTAAATATTGACAGAATTGAAAGAAAGAGAATATTTAGAACACCGTGGGTGGTGTCTCTCTTGAGTGGTGTAGGCGTGGGAGTAACCATGGCATGGTGGCGGCTGGCGGTCAACGACATGCGTACCAGTGAGAAGGAACGACGGGCAGCGAAAGTGAGGACTGTAAGAAGCAAATAAGCGACGGAGGGGGCCTCCTGCTTTTATAGGAGGAAAGTACCTTAAATTTCTTAATTATTAAACAACCCTATAAAAAATTTAGGGATTCTAGATGGTAACGCGTTTTGAAGGGAGCAGATGGTAGAAACCTCCATATGAAACAGCTTGAAGCTGAAATTGAGTATCTAAACTGCTTGGTACTCCGTATAAGTTTTATGCCATAAGCCGCAAGCTTCAAAGTGCACAATTCATTGTAACCGCTTTCAAACTTAATGTTATATCAGGCGCGCATCGAAGACAAGAGGACACCAGATGTAAAACAAATGAAGATGAAGTTCATTGAAGACAAAATTCAAATAATGGTCTACTATAGCTCAGGTTTGTGTGCTTATTCTGTTTATTTCCGACTGTCTAAAGAGACTAAGATGTTGTGTCTCATGTTCTAATGCATTTCACGATAAAAATTCACTATCTGGTTATCTATTTTTTAATATTGACTGTAATTTTGGTTCCAGAAGAGAAGCAATAGTAGAGCTGCCAGTTACGTTTTTGATTAGGAAAATTGAGAACTGCATATTCCGCTCTTAACATGTCAGTTGTTGTATCATATGCAAACGCAGATACTTGTGTTGTATCAAATGGTTTGAGCTATACACGGGTTCTATTTGAAGGTAATCATATTTCTACCTCTCATTTTCCCCAATGCCTCTGTCTCACCCCTTATACAGCTTCCCCTCTTGACGAGGTCGGGTTTGAGAAGTTCAGTTTTCTATAACTGTACTTCATTGAATTTTTGTTTGTCAATAAGGGTTTTAAAGTCCAGGCTGATGTGTGTGTGTAACAAAGCCACAGGCCCAAAAACACATGGAAGATCAACAAACAATGCACATGATAAGTGTCATTTGTAGTGCCTATTTTGTAGTGTTTTGGTCCCATTTTCCTTGTAGAATCGCTCCTTGGGAGCGGTTTAGGAGCTTCTTATGCTTCCTTTAGTTCGTTTCAGGTTCCCGAGACCGATTTGGAAGAGTTGGAGCGATTCCGACTCAATACATACACATTTTGGAGCCAACGGAGTAGAGGAACGATGACTCGATGTCTTGGAATCGACCCTGAGACCTTGGGACCCAATCCCGAGCCTCCGAGACCCGATCCCGAGTCCCGAGAATCGGTGGGAAGCCCATGAGAGGCAAGGAAGGACCAAAGAGCTCTTAAGGGAGGCCTACAAAGACCCATCCCGTTCGGGATGGCCTCATCCCGTCCGGGATGAAGGAGGAACGAAGTGCAGCTACTGGGGGTTGTTCCGGATCGGGAACATAAAATCCCGATCGGGAATTCCCATAATCCCGAGCGGGAGTTTCTTTCCCGACCGGGAAAAGCTCCAGCTCGCCCGCCTTCAATTCTTTTCTTCTCCTTTTCATTTGTAACCCTATATATACTCTTCCCTTGTTATGTTAAGCATATACACTTCATTAGAGACTAAACCCTAGACTACTTTAGGTTAGATTAGATTAGATTAGTGTAGATTAGTCGGTAATTAGTAGTTAATCTTAGTTTAAGCTTGTAATATTGGATCTCTTGAAGAATCCATCCAAGATTGACAACCTTGGTGGAATTATTTGGGTTTTCTTATATACAAGTGTTCTCCTTTTCCATTTCCTTTGTAGTATGGTATAATCTTCTCATCTTTTTACTCTTAATCTTGTTTGTTCATTAAAGTTTGCATCTTTTGTTCTTAGTTCATCATTTTCACTAGTTTGTTCATGTTTTTGATTATTATGTTGTTTCATGTTGTTAGTGTTAGTTTTCCTTTAGATATGTTAGAGTAATGTCTTGCTAGGGTTAGTAAGGCGATTAGGGTGTTAATTGGGTGATTAAAGGTTTGGTTAGAGATGTTGGTGGAAGATTTGGGTTTCCAAGGGTCACATTCTCATTCGTCTCTTTTTGGGTAGACGATTGAAGTTCTTCAAATTCCCTTTGGAGCTTGGCCAAGAGTTCATAATTCTTTTTCGTTAGGATGGCCATTTCTTGTCGGTCTTTTTGCATTTGAAGAATCGATTGATGCAACTCCGAGTTTAGCGATTGGTGGTCATTGGAGTCTTGTAAAACTCCTTGAAAATCTTGATGATGCCCAAGGGGTGGGGCATCATATTGTTGGTAGCAAGGTTGGGATGATTGGTAGTATTGTGGGTCATAGGGTTCATATTGTGGTTGGGGTGGAGGGTAATATTGCGGGTCTTGGGGGTATTGGCTTCCATATGGTGAATCTTGATTGAACATGGTGGGTTCACAATCATAACTCGAGTAATAGCCACCATGATCGTAGGAGTGATAGTCATTCACTGGTTGGTAGCCATTTCCATAATCTTGAAGGTCATACCCGTCTTGATTACCCCAAGAAGCTTGATTATGGTAGGGGGACGTCATGTCATACCCTTGGTTCATGGAAGAAGAGGGGTAGCTCATATCGGCTTCCATGTGTGGGGAGTTTAGATCAAACCCCATGCTTGCTCGAAAATCGTAGCTCATACCCGGTTGGAAACCACTCATTCTAGCAACCATCCGTTAAAGCGGCTCTAAGTTGCAAGAAGAAGATAGTCACCACCTCTAAGCACAAACTGTAGACTAAGAACAAACGTGAGAAGTCTAGTGCTTTTTGGGCACTAGACAAGAGAGAAATAAACCACACACACACAAGAAGCAAAGTAACCAAAAAGAAAAAGAAAACACAAACACAAAGACAAAGTCAAGCAATTAGGAAAACAAAGTCTAAACTAGCACCGTCCCCGGCGACGGCGCCAAATTGCTGGGAAGGGATTCGTCACGTCCCTAGCCAACAATAATATAACCGGCTAACCTAACTAGGGTAGAAAGGGTAAGTCGGGTCGAATCCACGGGGACGGTAAGAGGCGTCAAGACTAGGTCGGCCCAAATACTAGACTAAGTCAACGAGCTACACTAAAGAATGATAGAGGGGGAGAAGACTAGACTACAACTAAGGCTAAGGAGAAAGAAAACAAAAGAAAACGGGCTAGGATTAGGTCGGGGTCAAAGGGGTAACGGAATGGTCAAGGGAGGATTAGAGTGAAGGAGGTAGTAGGGTAATCTAGGTTGGTCTGGGCTCTCGCATCTTAGACTCACCTAGAGGTTCCACCTAGAACCCATCTCGGCGGTACACAACACAAACGGGGTTCTAGCGCGCTATGGTCCTAGGTCGAATCCGGGCTCTCGCTACTTAGAAAGACCTAGGGGTCGTCCTCACCGGGCTCTCGCAACTTAATGAGGGGACCGAACCCACAACAAACTAACACCCACAAAAGAAAGGCAAGAAAACAAGCATTCGTACATACTTAGTCATTCAAGCAATTCCACAAACATGTGATGTGCATCAAACAAGAGGAAACCCAAATCTTCCATCAACATCTCTAACCAAACCCTTAATCACCCAATTAACACCCTAATCGCCTTACTAACCCTAGCAAGACATTACTCTAACATATCTAAAGGAAAACTAACACTAACAACATGAAACAACATAATAATCAAAACAAACATGAACAAACTAGTGAAAATGATGAACTAAGAACAAAAGATGCAAACTTTAATGAACAAACAAGATTAAGAGTAAAAAGATGAGAAGATTATACCATACTACAAAGGAAATGGAAAAGGAGAACACTTGTATATAAGAAAACCCAAATAATTCCACCAAGGTTGTCAATCTTGGATGGATTCTTCAAGAGATCCAATATTACAAGCTTAAACTAAGATTAACTACTAATTACCGACTAATCTACACTAATCTAATCTAATCTAACCTAAAGTAGTCTAGGGTTTAGTCTCTAATAAAGTGTATATGCTTAACATAACAAGGGAAGAGTATATATAGGGTTACAAATGAAAAGGAGAAGAAAAGAATTGAAGGCGGGCGAGCTGGAGCTTTTCCCGGTCGGGAAAGAAACTCCCGATCGGGATTATGGGAATTCCCGGTCGGGATTTTATGTTCCCGATCCGGAACAGCCCCCAGTAGCTGCACTTCGTTCCTCCTTCATCCCGGACGGGATGAGGCCATCGCGAACGGGATGGGTCTTTGTAGGCCTCTCTTAAGAGCTCTTTGGTCCTTCCTTGCCTCTCATGGGCTTCCCACCGATTCTCGGGACTCGGGATCGGGTCTCGGAGGCTCGGGATTGGGTCCCAAGGTCTCAGGGTCGATTCCAAGACATCGAGTCATCGTTCCTCTACTCCGTTGGCTCCAAAATGTGTATGTATTGAGTCGGAATCGCTCCAACTCTTCCAAATCGGTCTCGGGAACCTGAAACGAACTAAAGGAAGCATAAGAAGCCCCTAAACCGCTCCCAAGGAGCGATTCTACAAGGAAAATGGGACCAAAACACTACAAAATAGGCACTACAAATGACACTTATCAACTCCCCCACACTTAACACTTACTCGCCCTCGAGTAAGCACAAACTAACTACTAAACTATCCGAGTGGGTATTAGCGCACCCTACGCCCCTTCAACTCACGCGAGTGCACTTAGAGGACAAGTGCACTCCGCAAGGCAAGTTGGGTCTTGCGACAAAACTGTGGATGCAACCGGACACAAAACACACAAACAAACGAACACACAAACAAACACATAATCAGTTGCACCCAAAACAAAAGAAATACCGCTTCCCTCAAAAAGCGGTGAATGAAACACCGGTTTAGGACTCGAGGTAAGTGACAACGTTCCCAAGCTAGACATACAAACCAAGGTGAACTAAACCCTAATAGTATGACGATAAAGCAACCAAAGCGTTGGTAACTTACCTAGGTCCTCCTAACTTTCTAAAAACGTACTACGGGACGATCGGCGGAGTGGAAAAGTGAAGAACCACGGTGTTAGTCGACACTGTAGGTAAGTGAGACCCCGCCCCCTTTAGCGTAAGCCAAGAGGGTCGTCCCGTGTCCAAGACCGCCTAACTAGTCCAAGTAAAAAGGTGGAAAACATGCAAAATGAGGGAAGACCGACTAATGCCGCTATCATCCTTCCTCGGGACTCGGTCCTTTGGTAGGCTCTTCACGGCAAAGTTCGGAAAAAGGCTTATTTTGAGAGGGTATGTTTTTGTGAGACGGGTTTTCTTTTGGCATTTTCTTTCCTTTTGACGTTTTTGATTTGTTTTGCCATGTCATTCTTTTTCTTCTTTTCTATTTTCTTTTTGGCTTTTGTGCCTTTTCTTTTTCTTCATTTCTTTTCTTTCTTTCATTTTCTTTCTTTTCTTTTCTTTGCCCTTTTTGGCAAGATTTGGCATTTCTCGACACTCAAGAAAGAGAGAATCGACAAATTGCAAGTTATTGTGCGGATATGTGTGAGATGGTAGGGAAATGGGTAAGTCGGGGTTGCGCATTCCCTTTCAAACCCACAAAAAGTGGAGAAATCTTGGACTAACCAAACGATCCTAAACAAGGTCACCTATGGGACGAGACTCGGTAACCAAGGCCTTTTCACACCGTGGGTGGTCATAGTGGTCAAAAGTGCAAATCCCGTAGTAAATCCCTAGTAAGCTAGGTGGACACAAGGTAAAGGACCAACGAATTCATTGATTTGAGGTCATTCTACTAGACTAAAGCCCAAGACTCGATTTATACTACTAGGAAGGGAAAAATAGACACTCACACCCTAGCCTCTAAACCGGGTTTTCGAAAACCATTTACACGAGACACAACACAACACAAAATGAAGACATGACGAAAACAAAATGAAAAGAAACAAAGGCAAAAGCAACAAAAACAAGAACAAAACAAAACAAACACAAACACAACACAAACACCACCCCGATCATCCAAACAAGTCACCAAATCACCCACCAATATGCACAAAGCTCCACCCGAACACACAACATCACAATCTCCTCCAAACTCCATAAGAGATAAAGAAGAAAAAGGGATAAGATGTTACCGGAAGTCTTTAGAGCTTTCCCAAGTCATTGGCGATTAGAGTAACCTATAAGGACAAAGGGAGGCAAAACACGCACAAAAACAAATATACGACACAAAGACACAAAATGAAAACACACAAAAGAAAAATCTTTTTGATTTTTATGAAAAAATTTCAAATTTTTATGGTTTTTAAAGATTTTTTCGGAAAAACTACGAAAATAAAACTAACTATACTAGAATATCGCTTCCCCACACTTAAATCGAGCCATGTCGTCATGCTCGATCATAGGGTGCGGAGAGACAAAAGAAAAAGAAAAGAAACTACGAAGATAAAGCTAAAAATCAAAAATAAAGTGAAGAAATGGGTAGAAGGTGTCCGGCCGGGGTGTAGTCAAGTCACCATGGGCCGAGACAAGAAAAAGATATGGATGGGGGAAGAAAATAAAAAGAAGGAAATAAAAGGAAATGGGAGGGGAGGGCTAGGTGTAATCAAGTCACCTAGCCCGGATTCCGCCTAAATCCGACTAAATCCTCAAAAAAGAAAGTGAAAAACTTGTAAAATTTGGATTTTGAAATGACTCTCGATGTAGTCACATCATCGAGAGTCGAGAGCAACAACTACCGAGGCCTCGAAGGCCACCAAGGTACCATGACTCAAGGGGAAGAGGGCAAACAAGAGAAAAACAAGCAATAAAAGACGGAAAAGAAAGGATAGTTGCCGTACCGACCGGTTAGCAACTCACTTGCTCCATCGTCTCAATGATCAATATAGGTGCTTTGCTTGTTGTCTTCGTTGTCATCCTCCTTCAAGCTTGATAAAACCGCATGGTTGGGGTAGTAATGGTAGAGGGTGGGATTTGATGTGGATCTCGGTGTGTAAAGTGAGGTGTACGGGTCATATGATAGGAGTAAGGAGGAGTAGGGAGGTTAGGAGGGGGTATAATGGATGGGTGGAGTCAAGGGGACCATCCCGATCGGGATGGGTGGTCCCGATCGGGTTGAAAAACCCTTCCCGATCGGGAAGCTGTCGTCCCGGTCGGGACCGCACTCCAGTGAATCCGATTTCAGGCACCTTCATCCAGATCGGGATGGCTCCTTCCCGGTCGAGATTCCTCATCCTTCCCGGTCGGGAAGCCCTCTTCCCGGTCGGGATGAGTCTTCTTTGCTTCCCAAGCCCAAAAGCTTATCATAAGCTTCAAAAACCGACTTCCTCGCTCGCAAACCAAACTTCATCATCGACCACTCCTTTCTAGGAGTCACCTTCACTTCACCTATCACAATAAACTCAAACAAAACATCAAATTCACTCCCTCACATCGCTCATCAAAATACCAAATCAATTACAAGAATATCACAAAACTACCAAAATCAAGAGATAAAACACAATTACAAGCACAAGAATTCTAAAGAAGAGAGGAGGGGAATATACAACATGACGGTTCTTTTAGGAACTCCGTCAAACCTAGGATGGTGGACTCCATTCTTCAACCATAGCCCTCAAGGGCGTGGAGGAGCAAGTCGAACGCGCTACCGACATCGTAGTGAAGGCCCAAAAAGCACTCGAGCTTAACCGACCTCCACGGTCTCCAAGGAGGAGGCAAGAAGTAGGATTCCCAAGACCCGACATCATCTTCAAATTTGTCTCTGGGGTCTCTCCATCCTACGAGCTCAACCGATCTCTTCTTCCCTAAGCATTGCCTCCAATCACAAGCAAGCTTCATCTCCAAGAATAGAGGCACAAAAGGCGGTTTTGGCCTCATCTCTTCATTGCACACCCCCACACTTTCCTCAAGTTGTGGTTCCCCATCTTCATCACTCGGCCCCACATCATCTTGGATAGGAGAATCGAAACTTCTACCGGCGGTTTCAATCTCTTCCAAGTCATCTCTCGGTTCACTTGTTTGGGGCACTTGATGCATATCCGAATTAACGCACAAGGGCAACTCAAGGCTAACAATCTCACCCAACAACTCTACAAACTCCACCAAACCATCCCACTCACTATCCTCCTCCAATTCCTCACCAAGAATGCCTTCACCAAGGGTCACATTCTCATTCGTCTCTTTTTGGGTAGACGATTGAAGTTCTTCAAATTCCCTTTGGAGCTTGGCCAAGAGTTCATAATTCTTTTTCGTTAGGATGGCCATTTCTTGTCGGTCTTTTTGCATTTGAAGAATCGATTGATGCAACTCCGAGTTTAGCGATTGGTGGTCATTGGAGTCTTGTAAAACTCCTTGAAAATCTTGATGATGCCCAAGGGGTGGGGCATCATATTGTTGGTAGCAAGGTTGGGATGATTGGTAGTATTGTGGGTCATAGGGTTCATATTGTGGTTGGGGTGGAGGGTAATATTGCGGGTCTTGGGGGTATTGGCTTCCATATGGTGAATCTTGATTGAACATGGTGGGTTCACAATCATAACTCGAGTAATAGCCACCATGATCGTAGGAGTGATAGTCATTCACTGGTTGGTAGCCATTTCCATAATCTTGAAGGTCATACCCGTCTTGATTACCCCAAGAAGCTTGATTATGGTAGGGGGACGTCATGTCATACCCTTGGTTCATGGAAGAAGAGGGGTAGCTCATATCGGCTTCCATGTGTGGGGAGTTTAGATCAAACCCCATGCTTGCTCGAAAATCGTAGCTCATACCCGGTTGGAAACCACTCATTCTAGCAACCGTCCGTTAAAGCGGCTCTAAGTTGCAAGAAGAAGATAGTCACCACCTCTAAGCACAAACTGTAGACTAAGAACAAACGTGAGAAGTCTAGTGCTTTTTGGGCACTAGACAAGAGAGAAATAAACCACACACACACAAGAAGCAAAGTAACCAAAAAGAAAAAGAAAACACAAACACAAAGACAAAGTCAAGCAATTAGGAAAACAAAGTCTAAACTAGCACCGTCCCCGGCGACGGCGCCAAATTGCTGGGAAGGGATTCGTCACGTCCCTAGCCAACAATAATATAACCGGCTAACCTAACTAGGGTAGAAAGGGTAAGTCGGGTCGAATCCACGGGGACGGTAAGAGGCGTCTAGACTAGGTCTACCCAAATACTAGACTAAGTCAACGAGCTACACTAAAGAATGATAGAGGGGGAGAAGACTAGACTACAACTAAGGCTAAGGAGAAAGAAAACAAAAGAAAACGGGCTAGGATTAGGTCGGGGTCAAAGGGGTAACGGAATGGTCAAGGGAGGATTAGAGTGAAGGAGGTAGTAGGGTAATCTAGATTGGTCCGGGCTCTCGCATCTTAGACTCACCTAGAGGTTCCACCTAGAACCCATCTCGGCGGTACACAACACAAACGGGGTTCTAGCGCGCTATGGTCCTAGGTCGAATCCGGGCTCTCGCTACTTAGAAAGACCTAGGGGTCGTCCTCACCGGGCTCTCGCAACTTAATGAGGGGACCGAACCCACAACAAACTAACACCCACAAAAGAAAGGCAAGAAAACAAGCATTCGTACATACTTAGTCATTCAAGCAATTCCACAAACATGTGATGTGCATCAAACAAGAGGAAACCCAAATCTTCCATCAACATCTCTAACCAAACCCTTAATCACCCAATTAACACCCTAATCGCCTTACTAACCCTAGCAAGACATTACTCTAACATATCTAAAGGAAAACTAACACTAACAACATGAAACAACATAATAATCAAAACAAACTTGAACAAACTAGTGAAAATGATGAACTAAGAACAAAAGATGCAAACTTTAATGAACAAACAAGATTAAGAGTAAAAAGATGAGAAGATTATACCATACTACAAAGGAAATGGAAAAGGAGAACACTTGTATATAAGAAAACCCAAATAATTCCACCAAGGTTGTCAATCTTGGATGGATTCTTCAAGAGATCCAATATTACAAGCTTAAACTAAGATTAACTACTAATTACCGACTAATCTACACTAATCTAATCTAATCTAACCTAAAGTAGTCTAGGGTTTAGTCTCTAATGAAGTGTATATGCTTAACATAACAAGGGAAGAGTATATATAGGGTTACAAATGAAAAGAAGAAGAAAAGAATTGAAGGCGGGCGAGCTGGAGCTTTTCCCGGTCGGGAAAGAAACTCCCGATCGGGATTATGGGAATTCCCGATCGGGATTTTATGTTCCCGATCCGGAACAGCCCCCAGTAGCTGCACTTCGTTCCTCCTTCATCCCGGACGGGATGAGGCCATCCCGAACGGGATGGGTCTTTGTAGGCCTCCCTTAAGAGCTCTTTGGTCCTTCCTTGCCTCTCATGGGCTTCCCACCGATTCTCGGGACTCAGGATCGGGTCTCGGAGGCTCGGGATTGGGTCCCAAGGTCTCAGGGTCGATTCCAAGACATCGAGTCATCGTTCCTCTACTCCGTTGGCTCCAAAATGTGTATGTATTGAGTCGGAATCGCTCCAACTCTTCCAAATCGGTCTCGGGAACCTGAAACGAACTAAAGGAAGCATAAGAAGCTCCTAAACCGCTCCCAAGGAGCGATTCTAAAAGGAAAATGGGACCAAAACACTACAAAATAGGCACTACAAATGACACTTATCAGCACAACATTCAGATGGCACCAAAACCAGCACGCATCAGCTCGCCTAAGATTAGTGTCACTCACGACTCACGGATAAAAAGCTACGTTACAACTCGCTCTTGCATTGCATTGCATTCCTTACTCAGTAAGTGAGTAAAGAGACCATGATGCCAATGCCATTCAGTAAGTGAGTACAGAAAAGGGTGGTCATAAAATCTGCAACTCATCATTATCATCAACAAATTGCACAGAATTTCAGAATTGTACAAAGGAAAACAACCCAAATTACAGAATTTCACAAGTACATATTGCAGAAAACCCTAGATTTACGACTAAAAAGAATCACAGATACTTCAACTCTAAAACAGTAACTCGAAATTCAATACAGTAACTCGAAATGCAAAGAACAACAAACTATTAAACACAATTCAAAGAAATTTGAAATTCCAACACAAACCAACACAGAAAACCCAATTAGGGACTTATGATGTGATTTCAGAATTAAGTTAGCGCTTCTGAGATTTCGACAAGTTAAATTAGGTTTAACTGAAGTTAAATGAAGCACACATTAGGGAAGAGGGAGAAGGCGACATACAGAGAAGGCGACATAAAGAGATACTGCCGGAGGATGACTTGTTTAGCTTCTTCTTCGAGTTGGACACGTTCCTGGTTGATTGACGCCGATGACCCAAGGTTGACGCCGAGGGTGCCGCGGAGGACGACGATTGCGATGAATTCGCACAGGGTTGTTGAAGTTTTGGGAATTTGTTTTCCACGTAATTGAAGAAATTCATATCACCATTGTTGCACAAACATCAAAATAATTGAGAATGTAATTGATTTAGCGAACAAAAACTCATAAATTCACTCAAATTAAGAAAATAAACACGAAATCGGATGAGTTTCGATAGAATTATACCGTGCTCATTCAAATTAGGGCAAGCGAGTTCAGAGTGAATCGCCGACCATGGATTGAATTCAGGATGGTCTTCATCTCTGAATTCAAACTCATCTAAATCTTCTTCAGTACGCGTTGATTGCTTCATTTTCGATTGAATTTAATTGATTTTTGGATGAGAAGCCCTAATTTTCGATGTAATTTGGGGAGTTATGAATTATGAGGTGATTTGGTTGTAATTAAGTAGGGTGATGTGTAAAGACGGTTTCGGGTCCGGGTCACATATAAATGGGTCTCGAGTCAAGAGTCTTTTAAGTCAAATTCGACCCGATTAACTCTTGTTTTGAGATTGTATCGACTCACTTATATAACGGGTCATTGAGTACCAAACTCGATCGTTTCGTGTCGGATTTGTTGGGTAGATGAATAACGGGTCATTGAGTACCAAACTCGATCGTTTCGTGTCGGATTCGTTGGGCAGATGATTAAAATATTTTTATGTGGCAAGGGATTGAAATATTTTAGGGTTAATTTAACGACCAGTTATCGATTGAGACAATTTTACATTAATGTTCAGTGAGGTTCTGCGTGAAAAAAAGGAACACTACTTAAAAATAGCCTATAAAAAATAGATGTAGGTTTTCCTTTTAACATATGTCTATTATTATTATTATTTTTATTTTTATTTTTTTTTTATAAAACCGGAGCTTGCATTAAAAACGAAACAAATTACAAGAAGTTAGAGGGGAGCCTAGATACTATCTGGGCTCCCACTCCCCTAGCAATTGCAAAACTAATACTAGTAAAAATATGAACTGCGGCACGCGCTCCAGCATCCTGTGACATAGCAAATTTACGAATCCACTGGAGCAGAGAAATAGCCTCCGTGTCGAGCTCGCCGAGAGAGGAGAAGGAGAAAGGAAGGAAACCATACCCAATAACCGTGCAGCGTGCCTGATACTTGACACACTTACGGCGAGCAGCATCAGCAACGATCCGTCCGGGCTCAAAAGAGGTCAAGCCGGTCTGGGTCAAAGGAGAGGACCCAGTCAGATCAACACAAACATCCCGCCTCCTATCCCACGAGTAGAGCAGAAGGTCGGCAGGTCGCAAGGGCTTGCCGTTATCGTCGCAGAGGCCAATCTCCACCTCCTTGCCTGCAGAGATCCCCGTCCTGAAGCAAATATCCAACAGTGTGTCACGGACAAGGTTATGGCGATGTTTAATCCCCACAGTACCAGCACAGGAAACCGCGTGATCCCCAAAAATATCCTCTCTGAGGGCCCTGGAGCAGGAAGAGCAAGTCCCGGATAGAGGAAACAAAGGGACTCCCAAGCGATAACTAAGCACACTGCGATATGTCCGACCGTTCATGGTTTGCCCAAGCCCAGTAATAGGGACAGCCCTGAACCAGTCAGAAGAATGGTCCCCCTGCTGAGATCTCCACAGATTCTGCCGCTGAAGCAACCCTCGTGATATATATATCTGCCAATTTCTTCATAAGTTTTGGGGCAGCGATCTCAGAGGGGTTACCCAAGAAGTCAGAACCAGTAGCCTCAACAAACCCACTCAGGGCAGACTCAAAGGCAAGTCCAGAAGAGGCGATTATTATTATTATTATTATTATTATTATTATTATTATTATTATTATTATTATTTTGCAAGATTGTTATGACTCCTTTATTCTTCCAAAATGGGAAAATAAACAAGCCTAAAACTTACAAAAGGATAACCCCTAATATGTGTTAAACACATCTCGACAACAAAGTAACGTATACCCTTCTATATAATTATCTCATCTGTAATCAATTGTAACATTATAATTATGTAGACGAATGAAACATTCAAACTTAATGTGTTTTGCAAGGACTTCAACACCTCGATCTCGACCTGTGAAAATTCTCGCATTATTCCGTTCTTCCCATATGTGATAAGTGGTGGCAGCCAAGGTAGACAAAAACCAATTCCTCTTCCAATGTTTTTTCCTTCTGCCTGTTCTAATCCACGTAAGCTCCGCCTTCAATACGTTGCTTCGCCCCTTTGTGCCCATCCAGTCCATCATCATCTGCCATAACAGAGAAGAAAACTTGCTAGTAAAGAAGAGGTGAGAGTGACTTTCCGCCTCTTCTTTGCAAAGTCCGCATCGATTAGGAATTTACTGTCCCTTCCGTTGTAGAATATCAATGGTAGCTAGCTTTTCCTGACATGTCAAGGAGGTGATTACTCCATGTTTAGGAAGCATCACTCTCGCCTTCAGTCCCCTAAACCAAATCCTTCGATCATACTTATTTCTGAACCATTCGTAAGCTAAACTAGGAATCAAAACTCCCCCTTTAGTCCAGCTATGGATTAAGTTCTTAGCTTGATCAATGCCTCCCGTCTTTGTAATAATCTCATCTCGTAAGGACAGAATGCTGACAAGAGTACCAGTGAAGCTACCCTGCTTATGGATGTCCCATAAAGACCCTCGCCCTATTACATAAACTTGAACCCATCTGCCCCAAATTCCTCCTGTATCATTCATTAGACTCCAGACCCACTTCATCATCAAAGCTTTATTCTAGGCCTGCAATTGTTTGACTTGGAACCCACCTTCCTCCCAAGGCACACAAATGCTATCCCAACTTTTGAGAATTAATCTCCTATCACTCGTCCCATTCCAGAAAAAATTTCTGCATAGCTTCGTAATTTTTTCCATAACATTTGCTGGTAAAATGGTATTATTACACCAGTAATTCATAATCCCGAAAATATTTGAGTTTATGAGCTGTAACCTACCGGTATATGTCAAGCAGTTCGACGACCAGCTACGAATGATATCATGGATTTTCTGGATAAGCATTGAGTAATGCTCCATTCTATTAATTACATCATTCAATGGAAGCCCCAAGTAGCGACAAGGGAAAACTCCCTCCTTAAACCCTGTACTACTAAGAATTAAATCCTTTACCTCTTCCCGAATACCTCCAAAGAATATATCAGTTTTCTCCTTGTTAGCATAAAGGCCAGTAAGATCTGCAAAGTCATCCAAAGCACGATTTGCAGCCATGACGGAAGGGTGATCCCCCCTCATGAACACCATCAAGTCGTCCGCAAAAACTAAGCGATTAAGACCCAACTTTCTACATTTAGGATGGAACGATACCTGCGCTTCAGTTGCTATCACTCTAAGATGCCTTGACAGGATCTCCATGCTAAGAACAAAGAGGTACGGAAATAAGGGATCTCCTTGTCTCACCCCTCCCTTACCTTTAAAAAAACCATGACTAGCACCATTAATTTTCAGCGAAAACCAATATCCTGTGACACAGTTCATGATCCAATCTATGAATTGCTGTGGGAAGTTCAGACTTTGCAACATATCATCTAGGAATTTTTTTTTTTGGTAAAATGTAATTATATTGATATTCATGAAGTAATTTGCTTACACATCCATAACAATAAACCCCTTACTTAGTATCGCCTATGCAATGCCTATTTTACGCATCCATCTAGTATCTACGGTAGTATGCACTTTATGCATTCGAGCATTAACCCTATGAACTACTTCTCTTTTTACATCCATGATTATATTCTCAGGTTTCTTCAAACAGTACTCCAATCTACAATTGTTCCTCTCCCACCATAATCTATAAATCAACCCCAACATAGCTGCAATTACTATGTGTTTTTTAGCCAATGATTTAACTCGCCACTTAACAAGCCAGTCCACAATATTGTTCTCCGGCATCGTTGTTTCTAGCCATTGTTGCATCATCATCAAGCACATCTTGGAATACTGACACTTGAAGAATAAGTGATCAGTCGTTTCAGGCTCCTCCTGACACATCACACATACATCTTCCTGAAGGTAGTTGTATCTCCGCAGCCTCTCTTTGGTCATGAGCCTTCCATGTACATAAAGCCATCCAATAAATGCATGCCTCGGACTCACCATCCTGCACCAAATGATCGGTTGCTACAGAACACGGGAATTCAGCTGCTGAATCCAGGTGTACCCCATCTTAACTGTGTATTCCTTGTCCAACATACTGCCACCATTAAAGAAAGAAGCAAATTCCTCCTTAACAGCGCATATTTTCCGCCAACTCCAGCTAGACGCCTGTGGTGGTTTATATTCCAGCCAATTCCTCCCATTTAGATATACTGCATCCACCCATTTTATCCATAAATGGTCTTTCTTTTCCTGCAACCACCAACTGTATTTAGCTATGCTCGATTTGTTCCACTGCCTAGCGTTCATCTAGGAATTCCCATTGTAAAGAATCAAAAGCTTTATGGAGATCGATTTTCATTAAGCAACGTGGGGTTAAGTACTTCCGTCCATATCCCTTGATGAGGGATTGAGATAATGCAACATTTTCGTGAACATTCCGTCCTCTAATAAATGCCGCCTGCTCCTATCCAATAATCTCCCCCAAAATCGTGGTTAGTCTATTAACAAGCAATTTGCTAATGGTCTTGTAAAGAACGAAACAACATGAAATGGGCCTATAATCAAGCACAAATTGACACGTATACTTCTTTGGTATCAGTGTGATTAAAGTAGCATTCGCCTGCTTCAATAACTTTCCTTTCCTGAAAAATTCCAGGACCGCTTCACAGAAATCAGCCTTAATAAGTAACCAGGAACTCTTGAAAAAACCGGCAGAAAACCCATCCGGACCCGGGCTTTTGTCCGAACCAATAGAAAATAATGCTTTCCTAATTTCAGCCTCCTGTGGAATGCAAAGCAAGTTCACCCATTCATCCTCCTTAACTAATCTGCCCCTCATAACAATTTGTCTCTCCAATGGCTCAACAGGTACCCTTTTCCCAAGCAGATGTGTATAATAGTCCACAAACCCTTGTGCTACTTCCTTAGTCTCGATCCTATCATTACCCTCTTTATCCTTTATGGCCCCAATCATTTGTTGTTGACGTCTTTCTTTTAAGCGAGAATGAAAATAAGTTGTAGGAGCATCATCCATAACTATGGATTCCATCTTAGTCCTTTGGGAGAGAATAATGATCTCAGCATCCTTAATCACTCTCCATTCCCTTACCAAAATCCTTTCCTTCTGAATCAGAACTGTGTCCATAGGTGACACCTGCAGTAAGCTTTGGCAATCATTAATCTTCTTCTCAATTTCCTTGATTTTGCCACCAATACTAGTAAAGTGGTGTTTATGCAAATCTTTAAGAGCGAGCTTAACATTTTTCAATTTTGCGAATAACCTGAAACCTGCTGTTCCCCGAACAGTCTTGCTCCAGGCCTGGTTTACCATGGAATGATAATTAGGATGCTTAATCCAACAGTTAAGAAAACTAAATCGCCTTCTCATAATCTCCTTCTGAAACAAAGTTACAACAACTGGGGAATGATCAGACACTCCTGAGTTAAGAAAATGAGCATAGCAATTGGCAAATTCAGTAATCCTTTCCAAATTTACTAACGCTCTATCGATCTTGGTCCAAACCCTAGCATTAGGGTCTTGCTTGTTAGTCCAGGTGTAGTCACATCCCTGTCCAGCAAGATCATGCAGCCCACTATCCATAAGACAATCATTAAACTCATCCATCGCTACCTCATCAGGTTCATCTCCCCCAATTTTATCCTCCCTACATCGAATAACATTAAAATCACCAATAACTAGCCACTTATCAACTGTCTTACTGATAGTCACCAGTTGTTCCCATAAAATTTTTTGTTTCCTAGCATCATTGAAGCCATAAACGAAAGTAACACCAATATTCTGCCCAGTTGCATAATGATGAACTTGACACTGAATTAGTTGTTCCTCAATTTGAATAGCAGTAACCCTGACAGAGTTGGGATTCCAGAGGACCCAAATTCTACCATTATAGTGACATGTATAATTACATACGATTTGCCAATTCTTAAACTTCCTATATATTGATGATAACTCCTGCTTTCCTCTCTTTCACTCTAGTTTCCAGTATTCCCATTAGATCAATCCCCCTAACCCTAATAAGTTTAATAATTTCATCTTGCTTCACAGGATCATTGCAGCCTCTGATGTTCCAAGCTGTTATAATCATCTAGAAATATCAGGTGGAATGTTCTCCCCTACAGGAGTCAACACCTTCTCATTGCTGTCATTAGCATTACTCCTCAGAGCATCAAATATATTTCTAGATAGGATTGTCACTGGAGGAACCATCTTCTCCTGGTTTACCACACCACCATTAGAGCCAATCATCTTTAAGCCTATCCCACTGCATCCTTGACGCCTTACAACAGGAGAGAAGTCATCATCAGGTTCAGAAAGGGCAGCCCGACCTAGCTCTTCGCATCCTGAGTCGGATTGTGCACCAATCTGACCATCAGTCTGCTTCAAACCTGTTGAGGTACCGCCTAGCATCTGGGGTTCTGACCTAGTGATGAGGCCTCCAACAGGGTCTTTCTCATGGGGTCCTTGATGCATTACAGTTGGTTGATCAGGTTTAAACCCGTCACCAACTGAGGTACCACCAAACCCATGAGAGTTCGTCTTCACTGGTGTATAACGAGTACTACCAGCCTGCAATTTCTGCTTTTCCTTCTTACAGGTGGTCTTAACATGACCCAATTTCCCACAACTAGTACAGTAATGTGGAACCCATTCGTAATCAACACGCTGGATTGACTGACCCAAAATAGGTATGTTGATTGTAATCGTCTCAGGTAATTCCTGTGAAACATCAATTTCGACAAGAACTCTTGCAAACGACAATCGCTCCTTAAATGTTCAAAATAGGTATTATTATTAATATTATTATTATTATTATTATTATTATTATTATTATTATTATTATTATTATTATAACACCGAAGCTTGCATTAATAACGAAATAAATTACAAGAAGTTAGTGGGTAGCCGAGATACTATCTGGGCACTCACTCCCTTAGCAATAGCGAATCTAAGTCTAGTAAAAATAAAAGCAGCCACACGAGCCCCCGCATCCTGAGCGATAGAGAATTTTTGAATCCGCTTGAGCAACGCAACAGCCTCTGCATCAAGCTCCCCAAGTGAAGAGAAGGAGAAAGACAGGAACCCGTAACCAGTCTTTGTGGACAAATCTCCGTACTTGGCGCACTTACGCTGAGCAGCGTCAACGACCGCACGACCAGGCAGGAAATCCGCCATCGCAGACTGAGTTAATGGGGACGACCCTGTCAGATCGACACACACATCGCGCCCCCTATTATTATTATTATTATTATTATTATTATTATTATTATTATTATTATTATTATTATTATTATTATTATTATTATTATTACTACTACTACTACTACTACTACTACTAGATGTAGGTTTTCCTTTTAACCTACTACTACTACTACTACTACTACTACTACTATTATTTATTTTTTAGTTTAGTGAAGTTAAGTTAAGTTCTTGCACTTTCAATTAAAAGTTCAATTCATTCAGTTTTAGTTCAACAGAATAGGGCCCTACGAATTTTCCTACGAAACATGTTATAGCCCCAAAACTTTCCTACCATAAATCTGCAGGAATTCCGCAGTGGGGTTTTAAATAAAGGAGCAACGGATTGGGTTCCGTAGGAAATATCTGTAGGAACTATTATTTATCCGACAACTTTCAAGATCCGTAGGAATTTTTCCGTTGGAATTGATACTAATTCTAGTAGTGCATCTGGACATCCGACCGTTGAGGATGGGCTTTTCGAATAGGTACTTGATCGGATCCATTTTGGATAAAACATGTACCTCGTGGCTAAGCATATAGTGCTGGAGCTTTTTAGTGGCCCATACTAAAGCTAGGCACGTTTTCTCGAGCATTGTATATTTGCATTCATATTCTAGGAACTTTTTACTGATGTAGTAAATAGCCTGTTCTTCTGATTCAATTGTCTGGGCCAGCATAGCCCCCATGGCTGTCTCGGTCGTTGTTAGGAATAACGACAAAGGCAAACCGGGTTGAGGTGGCATTAATAACGGCGGGGCAGACAAAATCTCCTTGATTTTATCGAAAGCCGCTTGACATTTATCGTCCCATAGTACCCGTTCTCCTATCTTCAGTTTCTTGAAAATGGGTTCACATACCATGGTTAGCTTTGAGATAAACCGGCTGATGTATTGGACTTTTCCGAGAAATCCCCTTATTTCTTTTTCGGTCTTGAGAGGTTGCATCTCGGTGATGGCTTTGATTTTAGCTGGATCGACCTCGATGCCGCGTTGGCTAACGATATAGCCCATTAATTTGCCTGATGTTACCCCGAAACTACACTTTTGAGGATTTAGCCTCATGTTGTACTTGCGCAGTCGGGTGAAGAATTTTCTTAGGGCAGCAACATGCCCATCTCGACTTTTAGACTTAACAATCATGTCATCCACAGTTCCTTATGCATCATGTCATGTAGCAAGGTCGTGGTTGTTCGTTGATAAGTGGCCCCAGCGTTAATGAGACCAAATGGCATGACGGTATAACAGTAAGTTCCCCACGGTGTGGTGAAGGTGGTTTTACCCATGTCTTCTTCTGCCATCTTGATTTGATTGTACCCGGCATACCCGTCCATAAATGATAGAAGGCATGATCAGCCGTGTTGTCCACCAGTATGTCGATGTGTGGCAACGGAAAATCGTCTTTTGGGCTGGCCTTGTTAAGGTCCCGGAAATCTACACATACCCGCACCTTGCCGTCCTTCTTGGGTACTTGCACGATGTTTGCAACCCAGTCTGGATATTCAGACACTTGTATAAAGCCTGCTTTGAATTGCTTGTCTACCTCTTCTTTGACTTTGAGAGACCACTCGGGCTTCATTCTTCGAAGCTTCTGTTTTACCGGGTTACACCCATCTTTGATGGGTATGCGGTGTTCAGCTATTTCCCGATCTATACTCTGCATGTCCTTGTAGGACCGTGCGAAGACATCCTTGAATTCCTGGAGGAGGTTTGTGAATTGTTGTCTCTCCTCGGGATCTAAAAATAACCCTATCTTAAGCATCTGGGGCTCTAAGGTTGTTCCCACATTGATAGACTCGGTCTCCTCGATTACCGGGTCTCGGTATTCCCTCTGTTCTAGCTGCTCGGTCAGATGCGGAGGTAAGGATACCTGTTCGTCGGGTTTCTCAATGTCATTGCAAAAAATATTTTTGAAATTGAAAGTATTTTGAAAATAAGGCAAGTCATAAGCAGAACGATTTTCGTTATTATTGATGGTAAATTTGGAAAACAGCTCGAAGAGAGCGGCCATTTGATCATTGGTCAGAGGCGGAATTGGGAGCGCTTTCGGGACAGACCCGGAGGCTCCGGTGCTAGTGACTATAGAGAGGGGGGTTACAGTTTGGACTCTAGCACCAGACCCCTTAGACTCGAATACAGACTCAGACTCAGACTCAGACTCAGACGCAGACTCGGAATCGGTGTCCGGCATGTCTCCTTCACCGGTGGTCAGCTTGTAGACTTGGCCCTGGCCGTCGGTCCACTTGATGGTCTTCCTCCATGCTCTTTTCCCAGTATCAGCAACAACCTCTGAGATCAGCTTTGAAGGATCGAACCTGTTGCTTCGAAGGATCAAGTTCACCAGATCTTCTTTAGGGGTCGGGACAGCCTTGTCTTCCCCAAATAAAGGCCCCAGCACGGGCTCGGCATTGTCAGTTCCCTCCTTGGATTCAGATTGGATGAGGGCGAATATGTCATCCGGAATATAGTTGCATTCCCGAGCTAGTTTAGTCTCGGGATATGTGATAGTTGGTTGATACAGGCCAACTTGAATAGCCCCGAATACCGGTGTGACGAAATAGTCAGCCAACCTTGGGCTATAAAGGCCCAAGTAGGTACCCTTGATGATGTTGCAAGCTTTCTCAATGCCCGCTCGGAGCACATTTCCCGGGGTCACAGCGTACCCTAAGCCGAAGCGAGATTCCCCGTCATTCAGGACTTCAATAATCTTCCCAGCTGGAAGATATGGCCTCGAGGTAGCCCCCGGTAGATACCCCAAATTTTGTAGCATCGTGTCGATGCTCGTGGTGAAATAGGGCCTGAAAAGGTACTCCTCCTCAATCATCCCCACAAAATCGAACCCCCAAAGGTCAATGCGGTCCGTGGCGTTACAGCTAGCCACGGTCATAGGAGTTGCCTCTAGAGTAATAATACCGTCTTGCAGAGGCATTTTGATCTTTCGGTGAAGAGTAGAGGACACTGCCTTTACGGCGTGAATCCATGGCCTTCCTAGGAGCAAATTGAAAGAGGAGGTGACATCGATCACCTGGAACTCTAGCTCTTTTTCAATTGGACCCATCATAACTGTCAACTTAACGGCCCCAGAAACCGCCTTTGGGCTTCCATCGAAAGCCTGGATAGTGTGGGCAGTTGGTATGTAGTCGGCCTCGGTGATGCCGAGTGCTTTGGCAGTCCTTAGAGGGAGGACATTCACAGCAGACCCGTCGTCAACTAGGGTCATTGGGAGATACTTAAACCGGCAAATTACCGTGATGTATAGGGCCAGATTGTGAGAGGCCCCGAATGGCGGTAGGTCGGCATCCGATAAGGTGACTAATGGGCCTTCTTCTTTGGACTTGCCCTTGAGGTAGGGCAGGACGGTGGCTACCATTTCAGTAGGGGTAACCTGGGAGTCGACCTTGATTTGATCGAGAGCCTTAGTAAGTGCCTCTCGATGTTCTTGCGAGCTAACCAAGAGTTGCCATATAGTGAGGTCAACCCGAGCTCTTTTCAATTGTTTGACAAGAGCCGTATCGGTGCTTGGCTCTTCAATGGCCTCTTCCGTCCTGGCAGGTTCAGTGACGGTTGCCGGGACTGAGATGTCCTTGGAGCTAGTGGCTGAGTAAGGACGACCTGTGGCAGTGAGGTGGTTACTGGCTAAGGCCTTGGACTTAGCCTTCCGGATTTCTTCGGGTGTGATAGGGACAGTTTCCCCATTGGTGAGGTACACATCTTCCTCATCATCGAACCAGATTCCGATGATTTGTGGAATGAAAGGAGAGATAAGGTGAGAACAGTCAATCACTTCTCCGGTGAAGATAACATGAGAGCTAAAGGGGTTGTCCTTATTGTTGGGCTTGTCCCCGGGTAACGGTATTTTCTCACTCTCAATCAAATCCTGAATCAGATGTTTTAACTTCCAACATTTCTCGGTATCATGTCCATTGCCCCGATGATATTGGCAATAGGCTTGGGCATTGTAGCTTTTGGAGCGTTTTTCAACTGGGACTTCAGGAGTTGGGCCTATTGGTTGGACCAGGCCCTTGGAAGACAGCCTTTGTAAGGCATATGTATAGGTAGTCCCTATATCAGTGAATACCCTAGGAGGGGTATTTCTTTTGTATGATGCATCCAAGAGATTAACCGTATCAAAGATACTGCGGGTTGCAGCCGGGGGCTTGGCGGTGGATGAGGACGCCCCTTGGTATCCCTTGCTAGGGGCCTTAGTCAGGCTCTCTAGTCTTAGATCATCTTCAATTCTCATGCCCATTTCAGTAAGAGTGGTGAAATTGGGTATGACAGCATACCGGAGGTGGACCCGGTAGGAAGGGAGGAGGTTCTTGACAAAGGCCTCCACTAAAGTCATTTCACTGGGCTTATCGACCAGTTTCACACTCTCGACCCTCCAACGTTGGAGGTACTTGGTAAAGCCCTCCTTAGGTTCTTGGGCCATAACCTCTAGAGACCACATTGTGGTCTGGATCTCGGTGTTGTCAGCATAGTTTCGAGCGAATTCTGTAGCCACATCATCCCATGTCGAGAACTTCTTTGGGTCTAGCCTGTAGTACCAGGCCTTTGGGTGCTTCTCAAGGGATGCAGCAAAGAGGTTTTTGAACATCGAAGAATCCACTCCCTTGATAGCCATGAATTCCTTGAAGGCCCGCACATGTAGTAACGGGTCTTCAGTCCCTTCAAACATGGGTAAGCCCCGTGAGATTCAGGTTCGCGGGCAGCCTGTCACTCACCGGGGAGTAATCACGACTATTCTCCCGATGGATATTGTTACTCCCAGTCATGTGAACTTGTTCCTTTAGTCGGCGCAGCGCGCTAACTAGTTCAGCTAGAGGTTCCGTGACCTCGGTATTAGGAGATCTTTGCTCTACTGCAGCCATGCGAGCAACGATAGCCACTTGACCGGCCCTCATTTCTGACAGTTGGGCATCAATGTCGGTTTGTTTGGAGGCCATGACATCCACAGAGGCCTTCAGATTATTCAGAACTGCTTCCATTTTGCGGCTGTGTCTGGTGGACGGTGGCCTGTCTGTAAGAACACCGCGCAATAAGAAACTGAACCCGGACCTTGGAATCAAAACAGTACATCCCGAGAAGGGAAAAGACTAAAAAAAATGACTTGAAAAAGACTTCTAGACGGGTGACTCGTGGATAACGAGCCTTTCTTGGGATTCGACGGGTGGGTCGAATCCTGTTCGAAGGAAGGTCCACGTGAGACGTCCCCAGACTTTGGACTTGATTGTGTGAACGGGCCCTCCTTTGTAGGAGTATGTCCTACGTAGGTGGGCCTTGCCTTAGTCTAATAAGGCGGACTGGGCTAGGGAAGAAACTCGTGATGTAAGATCGACAGAGTTTCGACGCTAAAGACCTTGACGACTTACGACATTACCCGACACTGCTAAATACGGGAAAGTCCTAAGAGGGAGGAAAGTTTTGAAAAGGATTATTTTTGGAAAGTCCGAGAAAACTCGGGGAAAGGCCCGATTTTTTTCAAGAAAATCGGAAAGGGCATCGGGCCTTGGTTTTGAAAGTTCGAAAATATTTTCGAGTTTTGAATTGGGCAGCATACCGGCTAGAAAGTAGGCTATTTTGAGTAAAATCGTAAGTCCTAAATTCGGTAGCTTTCCGGGTTTTGAAATTTGAATATATTTTGAAAAGATGCATTTTTGAAATGACGATTTTTTGAAAACGGCACAGAAACCAAGCAGCACATAGTCACGCAAGCATTATAACGACGCCATGTATGCTTTACACTAAGTCTTGGTCGGTCTAAATGGGGTCTATACCAGTGCAGATAGCCTAGTTGAGCTTAGAACATGCCGCGAAACCCATACGAATCGACCATGAGCATCTTTAACGTATCCAAGTCGGAATACATCGTGGTATAGTGAGACGTCGGTCACCAGTACCGGCCCGGGAAAATATGGGTTATGCATGAACCGTAAAACTAAAACGCGTATTGTACTAGTCAAACGATTACTATTCGAGTCCCACCCTGAGGATGCCGATGGTTAGTCACGCATCAGTTAATCCCCAGCGGAGTCGCCAAATTGTGGACATGACGTAGGTCCACCCCGACGCGGCCACGCGCGGGTTTGGGTAGGCAAATGCATCTCCATATGAGAATGGATCGAATTAAAATTTAAGTCGAAATGAAGTCGCCACTGAACTTTGTGGGAGTTCGGACCCGTTCGAGCCCACTCTATGTCGTCATGGGCCATACACAAAGTACGGCCCACTTCGATTTCAGAGTTTATTGGGCTCGTCCCTTTGCATTACGATACCGATACCATCTACACCGGTAATCGTGTACAGAATGACTCTCGTGCGCCAACGGTTTCGGGCATCCGGAAACCGAGGTTCTGAGTAAGGGGTGAGGGTACGTGTTGGGAAGCCCACTAAGGACACCCAACCCTGCCCGCACTTAGCGGCCTCTACTAAGACATCGTTTGACTTTCTAATATGCGCGTTAGTGATTCGGTGAAATGATATGCAAACAACGTTTTGAGCTACGTCATTTTAATGCATCTAATTTATTGTCGAAGTGATTTAGCATGCGAGGGTTCATTTATAAACGGTAAAACACAAATAAATAAAGCGAAACAAAAATAAATCGGTTACAAGTTACACGGGCGGAATACAACCCGGAATTCACAATACAACGAGCAATAATATAGAATAATTGGATTTAAATAACTAGAATGATAACCAATAATTAGAAACGGACCCATATATAGTAAATATGAACTAGACCGTGAGTCGTGTAAATGGACGAACTTTGATTGAATACGCATTATTTTGTGTACTAACCAAAGGACGGAGATATGGGACCTAGGCGTGGTGCTAGCCCGATCCCAAATCCCGATGCCTTGTCCCAACTTATCATATCGAGAAATTGGAGCCTAAATTAATCGTGCGTCGGATACGACTAAGGAGTCGTCAACGCAAGATTAATCGTGAGACCGTCGATCAAAGTTGTTTATGTGCAATGATATGCATGTATTTTGAAAAGGAGATCACGTGATTGACTTTAAACGTGAAGACTAAGTCTCTTTTTAAAAGACGAGGCTCGGATGATAAAAGGGCTCTCGATTTTCTGGGCTATAGGACCCACTCGATCGAGTCATGGTCTGACTCGGTCGAGTGTGTCCTCGAGGAGGCTACTGCCCAGGATTTAGGGTGCTACTCGATCGAGTAGCTTATGTACTCGGTCGAGTGGCACCTGTACGAGTTATGACTCGTTTTGTTTTATTTGTTTTAAATCGATGGTTGGCCGAGTTAAATAAAAATATTGACGATTTAGATTTAACTCGGTTTTTCGATACTATAATCATGTCTTATATGATTATAATACCGTTATCGGAATTTTATGAAAAGTGTTGTCGTTAAATCAAGAAATTTGGATTAGTGACGATATTGTGTCCCTCTACGTCACGACATAGATATTAATCCTTACGGATTATGTAATGTCGGTTTTCGTGTCAACGGGTTTCGTACCAATCTAAGAAATGGATCCATACGCGTTCAACTACAAATGACCATGATCGCGTTACGCCCTTGAGTACATTGGGGCGGTGCTCTTCGAGAGGGTGCCACCTCCGTCGTTGCTCTTAAAGGGATTAAACAGACCTTAAAATGATTATCGTAGTTAAACGTGTTCGGATTCGAGTTTTAATATTATATATATATATATATATATATATATATATATATATATATATATATATATATATATATATATATATATATATATATATATATATATACACGGTATATAACGTTAATATGATGAAAAACGAAAAAAAGACGTTAGCGGTTAGATGCGATAAATGAAATGCGAAAAATAAAATGTTAGTGTTAATGATCATGTCATTACTATCGACTAAATATATTACATAAACATAAACATAAATAATAATAATAATAATAATAATAATAATAATAATAATAATAATAATAATAATAATAATAATAATAATAATAATAATAATAAACGAAAAAAACGAAGGAGAGAAAGGAGATGTCGGTGTTGAATTGTCACACCCTCAACCTACATGCTCTTGCTTCTCGGGATATGGTTCGTCAAATGGCGGCAATGGCGCGGGAACTTCTAGATACGTAGGGAGAGTTGATGGTGTGTATGTGTGGAGGTTTTGTAGAGACGGATTTTAACGAGTTTTCGCTCTCGAAATGTGTGCAAGTGTGATGGTTCTTGAGGGTTGAATATTGGCTGAAAATGTGAGGCTTTTGGAGGTAGTGAATGCTTGGGAAAAGTTGTTAACTGTTGAGGGTTCATGGGGTATTTATAGGAGAAACCCCACGACCTAGGGACACTCGATCGAGTGGCCCTAGTGCACTCGGTCGAGTGCTCTTGAAGACGAATCTGATCCGTTTTTTGAGGCTCCACTCGACCGAGTGGGTCAATCCACTCGATCGAGTGGATAAGGTTGACGAGCCTAAATAGGGAAGGAGTTGACCTTTTTTGATTTTTTGATTTTTTTATTTGGCGCAAGTTTCTAGAAATGCACCAGGTTGTTTTTGTGTGTCGGATTCGTCTTTGACCGGGTTTTGACCCGGTCGCTAAAAGATGGGTTTTATTTTTGGGGTCGGTTTTGGTCCAAATTAGTCCCATTTTACTCGGAACGACTCACTGGGTCTGGATTTGAGGTCAGTTTCGTGAGATTTGTGTCCTGTTAAAAGCCCATGCCTGACATTATTGATTTCGAGCCTGTATCCGAGCGCGTTAGAGCACGTTAGCGTCCGATCATCATCGGGTATTTTTTTTGGAAACTACCATAGACACCTGGCAGTCAAAATGCGGGTGTCTACATACATATATATAGACACACACACATATTTGTGGACATGACATAGGTCCACCCCGACGCGGCCACGCACGGGTTTGGGTAGGCGAATGAATCTCCATATGAGAATGGATCGAATTGAAATTTAGGTCGAAGTGGAGTCGCCACCGAATTTTGTGGTTATTCGGAACCATTCGAGCCCACTCTATGTCGTAGTGGGCCGTATATAAAATACGGCCCATTTCCGATGTCAGATTTTATGGGGCTCGTCCCTTTGCATTTGATACCGATGCCGACTTGAGCGGTTAATCGTATATTGAATGACTCTCGTTCGCCAACGGTTTCGGGCATCCGGAAACCGAGGTTCTGAGTAAGGGACACCCAACCCCACAAAGGACACCCAACCCCGCCCGCACTTTAGCGGCCTCTACTAAGAACTCGAATGACTTTCTAATACGCGTGCTAGTAAAACGGGAAAATGATATGCAAAGATTTATTTTCCCTAAACATGCGAATGGAATTGAAAGGGTTTCTAAGTCAATTTAATGCAACTAAAATTAACGTCAGAGTTGTATTTTAGCATGCGGGTTCATTTAGTATAATAAACGAATAATAATTAAATTGACAAAAGAAACAAAAAAAACGCGTTAGTAAACGATGTAAAGAAACGAATAATAACGGTTTGCAACTTATTGAGTTGAATTGAAAAGATGCAAATATGAGGATGCACGATTTGAAAAGATAGTATACATGTGATTAATTATACGCATGTTGACCTAAGTCGTAAAATACTATCGAGTTTGAAAAATAGAACAATGTACGACTCGCGTTTTGAGTCGTTGTAAGGCTACTCGATCGAGTGGTCGATGGACTCGATCGAGTAAGCATAAAAAAAGTTTCTATTTCGCGTTTAGGACCGTACTCGGCCGAGTTATTGGCCAACTCGGTCGAGTACATGGCCACTCGATCGAGTCACTGTGAGACTCGACCGAGTGGTGGTCGTGACATGCGTTCTGACTCGGTTTTGAGGTGCCACTCGACCGAGTGGATCAGGCACTCGGTCGAGTGCCCTCTATGCGATTAAGAAATCGTGTACAAAATCGTGTTGATTTTGAAATCGTTTGAAATTGCTTTGAATTGATTGTTGTGATATAATAAAATTTTCTCCGCGTTAATAATGTCATAATTCGAGAGAATTGTTTTGACAATTATTTAGCATCAACGAAAATAGTGTTTGTTTCAAAAGTCGTTTAAAACCGTTTTATGTCGATTATTGCAATAAAATTGAATTTCCTCCGCGTTCAATAATGTCATGATTCTAATGAATCGTTTTGACAATTATTTTAGCCTCAACGGAAATAGAGTTTTGAATTGATTTTAATTAATTTAGTAGATCGATGTACTAGAAACAAAAATAAAAAAAGAACGAATAAAAACTTGATTCCCTCGGCTTCTCCGACATCGAATAAATCCCTAGGGATTGTGATGTCGGATCCGCGTCAACGGGTTTCGACCCTTAAGAAATAATTACTTGAAAAAAAGATGAATGCGCGATAAAATAAATAATTAAAAAAACCGTAATATTAATAATAATAATACGTAATAATAATAATAATAATAATACGTAATAATAATAATAATAATAATAATAATAATAATAATATAATAATAATAATAATAATAATAATAATAATAATAATAATAATAATAATAATAATAATAATAATACATAATGATAATAATAATAATAATAATACGTAAAAAAACGAAAAAAAAAGGAGAAAGGAGAGAAGATGGAGGTTTGTCACCCTCAACCTACATGTTTCAGTCTCGGACTAAGGCTCGTTATCGTGGTTATGGCACGGGAGTCTTCGAGGTGTATGGAGGCTAAGTTATGGTGGCTCGGGTTGGATTCCTAAAGCTAGGTTTAGGGTTTTTTGATGTCGGTTTGCTAGGGTTTTGCCTAGGGTTTGTCCAGGGTTTTTGTAGATGTGTAAGATTAGGGTTGTAGATTGCTAAGGTTGTAAAGAGGTGTAAGAGATTAGGGTTTTTAGATGATGTGTAGATGTCTTGATGGTGTGCATGGGAGGGTGTTTATATAGAAAAGATTAGGGCACCCGGTTTAGGGCACTCGACCGAGTAAGAGGCCAACTCGGTCGAGTGGCCCGTTATGCCAGCCGCCGGGCTCAAAGCAGGCCCACTCGATCGAGTGGATAGGTCACTCGATCGAGTGGCTTAGATGGGTCGCGCGGGTCTTTATTGGACCTTGACTTTGATGGGTTTTGATGTTTGATTTGGACTTTTGATGATTGATGGGTTGTTTTGTGTGTCTCGGAAGTGACTTTGACCGGGGTTGACCCAATCGTGAAAAGTCGGTTTTAATTCCGGTGTCGGTTTTGGCCCAAATTAGTCTTGTTTGACTCGGAATGGTCCGCTGGGCCTGGATTCGAGGTTGATTTTGTGATTTTTGTACTCCGTAACTGTGTTAGCCAACGATTAATGAATTTGAGCCCGTATCCGAGCGCGTAGAAACACGTTAGCGTCCGATCATCATCGGGTGATTTTTGGAAACTGCCAAAGACACCTGGCGGTCAAAATGCGGGTGTCTACAGAGCCCCCACTCTGACTGAGGCTTGGACAAGGCGAAAGTCAGAGTAGCTACCAAGCCTGTTAAGACCTGGTAGACTTCCGGTCGGGTCGTTTATAGTCCGTTAGACTCGCGTGAAGGGCTCGCCAGCCATAAGACAGAGACCATACCTGCGCTGGATGATCGTACTCTGTGGGGAATTTGGGCTTGTCGCGTAAGTCCTGGGTGCGCCTGTGTGTTGGCCCATCCCGTGCCATCCCGGGAAAATGCTGCTGGGGAGATTCGATTGGCTTGCATGCCTTGCTTGAGTCGTACCTGTATAAGCTACCTAAAATGCATGCAACACGTAGGTAGTAAAATGACTCGTGCTGGGGAAAATGACTTTTTGAAGGCCTGAAAGTTTGAATTTTTGAAATCCTGAAAGCAATCACGAGCTAGGTTTTCAAAATGGAAAGGGATGTAAAGGAAATTCGCAGTTTAAATAGACTGAAATCTGACCTTGTCGAAAAAGATCTTTTTTTTTTCAAATGGCTAAATTTTGCAAATTTCAAAGTGGAATTTGAAGAGAGGGGCCTATCGATAGACTCGACTCTGGACACGATAGGACGAGTTGACTGACACGGACTTGACTCTCTAAGGGTTGGACCGTGACTCGATGGGGATGTGGGCCGCCTAACAAGACTCCTAACTTGCGCTATCCCGTAGTCTAGGCGAGTGGCAACACGCTCGTACATCGAAATGGGATAGATATGCTATGAGGGGATTGCAGTAGCCTGTAATGAGACTATTTTAGTCTGGTGCCCTTCTGGATTTCCTATTTTAGGATACATTTCCAAAGTGGGTATTGCCTCGAGTCCTGACAGATTTTTGTCTTCGGCTGAGCCGAGTACTAGGACACACTACAGAAAGGAGGCTAGATTTTTTGTTGGATTCATCTGGATTTTGTGAGTGGATGGAGGTCTTCTGTCTAAGAGAAGCCCCCGGGACAACAAAGCTAGCTATTGAGAACACGACGGTGTCGCGACCGGAATAATGACGCTTTTTGAATGTGTGTTAATGTGGGTGGTTGTGCCTCTGTTGAAAGGCTGCCTACGTATTCACGTGTGGTGAAATCAAACCAAGCCGTAGTTCAGTGGCGGAAGATGTATTATGGTGCCTATTCTAATAGGACCTTGTGTGTAACTAGCCATAATGACGGTGAAGACTAGGTGCATTCCCAGTGATGTCTTGATCAAAGGGCTTGAATGGTTAGGATATTAATCCTGTGACTGTGAGCGTTCTCCGAGGTAGCCCCCAGAGGTGGTGTGAACTATTTGGGCATGTTCTATGCCGACCGCAAATTGAGTTCCCGTGTTCGGGGTTGGTAACTGGTTTGGATGGGATTTTAACGAGTTTTGCTCTAGGGGAATTTTAACGACTTTTGTTCTCGGGATTTTAACGAGTTTTGTTCTCGGGATTTGATGTATTTGGGAATGTGGTGCTAGGAAGTAAATGGCCTTGATGACTCGAAATCTGGAGCTCGGTTCTGTGGAGCTAAGGCTTCGAGAGCCGGTTTGATAATGAAGTAAATGGCCTTGACAACTCGAAATATGGAGCTCGGTTCTGTGGAGCTAAAGCTTCGAGTGCCGGTTTGATAATACGGGATCTGGTTTCCATGTCTGGCCCTAGTGGTTAGGGGTATCCTATGGAGCTTGAATCCTCAAAATTCCGGGCTGTCTCTGACCTGGGTCTCGGGGAGGTCTTGAGGGTTGTAATGTGGGAAGGCTAGATGTGGTGTTAGCTGACCAGCTTGATTGTCACTCCCCTATTGGATGGTATTGATAATTTTGAATTTGACCGTACCACGGACAAAGGATTTTCACTTGAGTTGACTGTTGACCACGGTCATGGGTATTTGATTTTTGATTGACCTCGCAATCATGGGTTTTGATAATTTTGACCGTACCCTGGTCGTGGGGCTTTCACTTGAATTGACCGTTGACCACGGTCATGGGTATTCTGAATTTTTTGATGATGGCCTGCTTGTTTGTTTTGGCCTTTTGCTTTTTTTTTTCATGGACTTTCGATTTTTTTTTTTTTGTGTCCCGTTTTCTTTTTTTGATGGCCTTCTTTGTGCTTTGGCCCTTTCTTTTTTTTTTCTTTTTTTTTTGACTTTTGATTTTTTTTTTTTTTGCCGGTCATACTAACACATAAGTTAGGGATTGGTCAGTCTTATTGGATGGGTGTTTTATTGTGGGAAATGGGCTTGCCTCCCGTCTTGAACCCAAACTAGGAGACTACCTAGATTTGTCATAGGATTCGATACCGCTCCTGCTACGGGTAGTTATGTGGTTTTTCTATACCAGACACGGAGTAGGTAAGAAAGAAAACACGGGCTCGGTTTCCGGCAGTCATTATAGATGTGCCTATAATAGTCACGTGCGTGTGCTCACAGTGTATGATGGTGTTCATCATGTTCTCGGAAACACATAAGGAAAGTGTATATGAGAAAGAATATTGAAAGCTGATTTTATTGAAATTTGAAAAGGAGGACAGAATGCAAAATACTCTGACTCCGATTTGGAAATGAGGATGTAGGGTATCCTAGACTCGGACTCAGACTTAGACTCGAATCAAATCCGGACTCGGATGTTCGGTTGGTTGTTTTTTTGTTGGTAAAGTCTTCGATTGGAGAGAACGACGGGTGCCACGACTCGCCTAAACTCGGCTTTGCGCAAGTACAAGAGTCAAACTAGACATGGCCCGGGGTGACGAGTCGACAAAGACTCTCGGACCGGGATACTTGAATGTTGACCTAGACGAAGTAACGACTGTAAATTAGACTCGAACTGCAGAAGGGTGAGTTCGAAAATGGGGTGACCATGTTTGACTCGGGATAAACCCTCCTAAAACAAATGTGTAGGGTACGATTCTCGGAGTGACTGTGATTAGTCATTCCGTCGGATAATAGCCCCCAAGTGAGACTAAGGACTCAGATGGTGTGGCATCTAAGTGACTCGAAAGTGGAGTATGTGAGACACGTGTAAGACATGACCCTTAGAGCAACCGTGATTGATCGCTCTGCTAACGGGTAGCTCCCGAGTGGGATTGAAGATTTTGTTAAGACTCGAGTGTCGGACGAGTGACCCTTAGACGTAAGGACCGTGAACCTTTTGTTATTGGGCTATGCCTTGTAAAAGGTTGACTCGGAAAAGACACCTAGACGGGTGACTTGTGCAAGGTGGGCCTTCCTTAGGATTCGGCTATGTGGGCCGAGTCCTGCTCGAAGGAAGGTTCACGTGAGACATCCCAAGACTTTTAGACTCGATCGTGTTGACGGGCCCTCCTTTGTAGGGGTATGTCCTACGTAGGTGGGCCTTGCCTTAGTCTAATAAGGCGGAGTGGGATAGGGAAGAAACTCGTGATGTAGGATCGACAGAGTTTCGACGCTACGGACCTTGACAACTTAAGACGCGACCCGACACTGCTAAATACGGGAAGTCCTAGAAGTGGAAGGTTTTTGAAAATTGATGGTTTTTTGAAAAGGGACCGAGTGGACTCGGTGAATGGCCCAAATTTCCGAAAAAAGGACGAAAAGTCATTGGGCCACGGGTTTTGAAAGTTCGAGTTTTGATTTGGGCAGCATACCGGCTAGAAAATAGGCTATTTTGAGTAAAATCATAAGTCCTAAATTCGGTATGTGTCCCGGGTTTTGAAATTGAATAGTTTGAAAAGGATGCAATTTTGAAAAGTTGACGGTTTTTTGAAAATGACTCGGAAACCAAGTAGCACGTAGTCACACAAGCATTATAACGACGCCATGTATGCTCTACACTAAGTCTCGGTCGGTCTAAAGAGGGTCTATACCAGTGTACATAGTCTAGACGTTGATCGGGACGGACTTCCTAAGTCGAGTTGATCTTAGAACATGCCGCGAAACCCACTCGAATCGACTATGGACACCTTTCGACATATCCATATTGGAGTACATCGACGGTATAGTGGAACGTCGGTCGCGAGTACCGGCCCGGGAAAATATGGGTTATGCATGAACCGTAGAACTAAAACGCGTATTGTATTTGTCAAACGATTTCTTTTCGAGTCTCACCCTGAGGATGCCGATGGTAAGTCACGCATCAGTTAATCCCTAGCGGAGTCGCCAAATTGTGGACATGACATAGGTCCACCCCGACGCGGCCACGCGCGGGTTTGGGTAGGCGAATGAATCTCCATATGAGAATGGATCGAATTGAAATTTAGGTCGAAGTGGAGTCGCCACCGAATTTTGTGGTTATTCGGAACCATTCGAGCCCACTCTATGTCGTATTGGGCCGTATACAAAATACGGCCCATTTCCGATGTCAGAGTTTATGGGGCTCGTTCCTTTGCATTTGATACCGATGCCGACTTGAGCGGTTAATCGTATATTGAATGACTCTCGTTCGCCAACGGTTTCGGGCATCCGGAAACCGAGGTTCTGAGTAAGGGGTGAGGGTACGTGTTAGGAAGCCCACAAAGGACACCCAACCCCGCCCGCACTTTAGCGGCCTCTACTAAGAACTCGAATGACTTTCTAATACGCGTGCTAGTAAAACGGGAAAATGATATGCAAAGATTTATTTTCCCTAAACATGCGAATGGAATTGAAAGGGTTTCTAAGTCAATTTAATGCAACTAAAATTAACGTCAGAGTTGTATTTTAGCATGCGGGTTCATTTAGTATAATAAACGAATAATAATTAAATTGACAAAAGAAACAAAAAAAACGCGTTAGTAAACGATGTAAAGAAACGAATAATAACGGTTTGCAACTTATTGAGTTGAATTGAAAAGATGCAAATATGAGGATGCACGATTTGAAAAGATAGTATACATGTGATTAATTATACGCATGTTGACCTAAGTCGTAAAATAGTATCGAGTTTGAAAAATAGAACAATGTACGACTCGCGTTTTGAGTCGTTGTAAGGCTACTCGATCGAGTGGTCGATGGACTCGATCGAGTAAGCATAAAAAAAGTTTCTGCTTCGCGTTTAGGACCGTACTCGGCCGAGTTATTGGCCAACTCGGTCGAGTACATGGCCACTCGATCGAGTCACTGTGAGACTCGACCGAGTGGTGGTCGTGACATGCGTTCTGACTCGGTTTTGAGGTGCCACTCGACCGAGTGGATCAGGCACTCGGTCGAGTGCCCTCTATGCGATTAAGAAATCGTGTACAAAATCGTGTTGATTTTGAAATCGTTTGAAATTGCTTTGAATTGATTGTTGTGATATAATAAAATTTTCTCCGCGTTAATAATGTCATAATTCGAGAGAATTGTTTTGACAATTATTTAGCATCAACGAAAATAGTGTTTGTTTCAAAAGTCGTTTAAAACCGTTTTATGTCGATTATTGCAATAAAATTGAATTTCCTCCGCGTTCAATAATGTCATGATTCTAATGAATCGTTTTGACAATTATTTTAGCCTCAACGGAAATAGAGTTTTGAATTGATTTTAATTAATTTAGTAGATCGATGTACTAGAAACAAAAATAAAAAAAGAACGAATAAAAACTTGATTCCCTCGGCTTCTCCGACATCGAATAAATCCCTAGGGATTGTGATGTCGGATCCGCGTCAACGGGTTTCGACCCTTAAGAAATAATTACTTGAAAAAAAGATGAATGCGCGATAAAATAAATAATAAAAATAACCGTAATATTAATAATAATAAATATAATAATAATACGTAATAATAATAATAATAATAATAATAATAATACGTAATAATAATAATAATAATAAATATAATAATAATACGTAATAATAATAATAATAATAATAATAATAATAATACGTAATAATAATAATAATAATAATAATAATAATAATAATAATAATAATAATAATAATAATAATAATACATAATAATAATAATAATAATAATAATAATAATAATACGTAAAAAAAACGAAAAAAAAGGAGAAAGGAGAGAAGATGGAGGTTTGTCACCCTCAACCTACATGTTTCAGTCTCGGACTAAGGCTCGTTATCGTGGTTATGGCACGGGAGTCTTCGAGGTGTATGGAGGCTAAGTTGTGGTGGCTCAGGTTGGATTCCTAAAGCTAGGTTTAGGGTTTTTTGATGTCGGTTTGCTAGGGTTTTGCCTAGGGTTTGTCTAGGGTTTTTGTAGATGTGTAAGATTAGGGTTGTAGATTGCTAAGGTTGTAAAGAGGTGTAAGAGATTAGGGTTTTTAGATGATGTGTAGATGTCTTGATGGTGTGCATGGAAGGGTGTTTATATAGAAAAGATTAGGGCACCCGGTTTAGGGCACTCGACCGAGTAAGAGGCCAACTCGGTCGAGTGGCCCGTTATGCCAGCCGCCGGGCTCAAAGCAGGCCCACTCGATCGAGTGGATAGGTCACTCGATCGAGTGGCTTAGATGGGTCGCGCGGGTCTTTATTGGACCTTGACTTTGATGGGTTTTGATGTTTGATTTGGACTTTTGATGATTGATGGGTTGTTTTGTGTGTCTCGGAAGTGACTTTGACCGGGGTTGACCCAATCGTGAAAAGTCGGTTTTAATTCCGGTGTCGATTTTGGCCCAAATTAGTCTTGTTTGACTCGGAATGGTCCGCTGGGCCTGGATTCGAGGTTAATTTTGTGATTTTTGTACTCCGTAAGTGTGTTAGCCAACGATTAATGAATTTGAGCCCGTATCCGAGCGCGTAGAAACACGTTAGCGTCCGATCATCATCGGGTGATTTTTGGAAACTGCCATAGACACCTGGCGGTCAAAATGCGGGTGTCTACAGAGCCCCCACTCTGACTGAGGCTTGGACAAGGCGAAAGTCAGAGTAGCTACCAAGCCTGTTAAGACCTGGTAGACTTCCGGTCGGGTCGTTTATAGTCCGTTAGACTCGCGTGAAGGGCTCGCCAGCCATAAGACAGAGACCATACCTGCGCTGGATGATCGTACTCTGTGGGGAATTTGGGCTTGTCGCGTAAGTCCTGGGTGCGCCTGTGTGTTGGCCCATCCCGTGCCATCCCGGGAAAATGCTGCTGGGGAGATTCGATTGGCTTGCATGCCTTGCTTGAGTCGTACATGTATAAGCTACCTAAAATGCATGCAACACGTAGGTAGTAAAATGACTCGTGCTGGGGAAAATGACTTTTTGAAGGCCTGAAAGTTTGAATTTTTAAAATCCTGAAAGCAATCACGAGCTAGGTTTTCAAAATGGAAAGGGATGTAAAAGAAATTCGCAGTTTAAATAGACTGAAATCTGACCTTGTCGAAAAAGATCTTTTTTTTTTCAAATGGCTAAATTTTGCAAATTTCAAAGTGGAATTTGAAGAGAGGGGCCTATCGATAGACTCGACTCTGGACACGATAGGACGAGTTGACTGACACGGACTTGAATCTCTAAGGGTTGGACCGTGACTCGATGGGGATGTGGGCCGCCTAACAAGACTCCTAACTTGCGCTATCCCATAGTCTAGGCGAGTGGCAACACGCTCGTACATCGAAATGGGATAGATATGCTATGAGGGGATTGCAGTAGCCTGTAATGAGACTATTTTAGTCTGGTGCCCTTCTGGATTTCCTATTTTAGGATACATTTCCAAAGTGGGTATTGCCTCGAGTCCTGACAGATTTTTATCTTCGACTGAGCCGAGTACTAGGACACACTATAGAAAGGAGGCTAGATTTTTTGTTGGATTCATCTGGATTTTGTGAGTGGATGGAGGTCTTCTGTCTAAGAGAAGCCCCCGGGACAACAAAGCTAGCTATTGAGAACACGACGGTGTCGCGACCGGAATAATGACGCTTTTTGAATGTGTGTTAATGTGGGTGGTTGTGCCTCTGTTGAAAGGCTGCCTACGTATTCACGTGTGGTAAAATCAAACCAAGCCGTAGTTCAGTGGCGGAAGATGTATTATGGTGCCTATTCTAATAGGACCTTGTGTGTAACTAGCCATAATGACGGTGTAGGCTAGGTGCATTCCCAGTGATGTCTTGATCAAAGGGCTTGAATGGTTAGGATATTAATCCTGTGACTGTGAGCGTTCTCCGAGGTAGCCCCCAGAGGTGGTGTGAACTATTTGGGCATGTTCTATGCCGACCGCAAATTGAGTTCCCGTGTTCGGGGTTGGTAACTGGTTTGGATGGGATTTTAACGAGTTTTGCTCTCGGGGAATTTTAACGACTTTTGTTCTCGGGATTTTAACGAGTTTTGTTCTCGGGATTTGATGTATTTGGGAATGTGGTGCTAGGAAGTAAATGGCCTTGATGACTCGAAATCTGGAGCTCGGTTCTGTGGAGCTAAGGCTTCGAGAGCCGGTTTGATAATGAAGTAAATGGCCTTGACAACTCGAAATCTGGAGCTCGGTTCTGTGGAGCTAAAGCTTCGAGAGCCGGTTTGATAATACGGGATCTGGTTTCCATGTCTGGCCCTAGTGGTTAGGGGTATCCTATGGAGCTTGAATCCTCAAAATTCCGGGCTGTCTCTGACCTGGGTCTCGGGGAGGTCTTGAGGGTTGTAATGTGGGAAGGCTAGATGTGGTGTTAGCTGACCAGCTTGATTGTCACTCCCCTATTGGATGGTATTGATAATTTTGAATTTGACCGTACCACGGTCAAAGGATTTTCACTTGAGTTGACCATTGACCACGGTCATGGGTATTTGATTTTTGATTGACCTCGCAATCATGGGTTTTGATAATTTTGACCGTACCCTGGTCGTGGGGCTTTCACTTGAATTGACCGTTGACCACGGTCATGGGTATTCTGAATTTTTTGATGATGGCCTGCTTGTTTGTTTTGGCCTTTTGCTTTTTTTTTCATGGACTTTCGATTTTTTTTTTGTGTCCAGTTTTCTTTTTTTGATGGCCTTCTTTGTGCTTTGGCCCTTTCTTTTTTTTTTTCTTTTTTTTTGACTTTTGATTTTTTTCTTTTTTTTTTTTGCCGGTCAGACTAACACCTAAGTTAGGGATTGGTTAGTCTTATTGGATGGGTGTTTTATTGTGGGAAATGGTCTTGCCTCCCGTCTTGAACCCAAACTAGGAGACTACCTAGATTTGTCATAGGATTCGATACCGCTCCTGCTACGGGTAGTTATGTGGTTTTTCTATACCAGACACGGAGTAGGTAAGAAAGAAAACACGGGCTCGGTTTCCGGCAGTCATTATAGATGTGCCTATAATAGTCACGTGCGTGTGCTCACAGTGTATGATGGTGTTCATCATGTTCTCGGAAACACATAAGGAAAGTGTATATGAGAAAGAATATTGAAAGCTGATTTTATTGAAATTTGAAAAGGAGGACAGAATGCAAAATACTCTGACTCCGATTTGGAAATGAGGATGTAGGGTATCCTAGACTCGGACTCAGACTTAGACTCGAATCAAATCCGGACTCGGATGTTCGGTTGGTTGTTTTTTTGTTGGTAAAGTCTTCGATTGGAGAGAACGACGGGTGCCACGACTCGCCTAAACTCGGCTTTGCGCAAGTACAAGAGTCAAACTAGACATGGCCCGGGGTGACGAGTCGACAAAGACTCTCGGACCGGGATACTTGAATGTTGACCTAGACGAAGTAACGACTGTAAATTAGACTCGAACTGCAGAAGGGTGAGTTCGAAAATGGGGTGACCATGTTTGACTCGGGATAAACCCTCCTAAAACAAATGTGTAGGGTACGATTCTCGGAGTGACTGTGATTAGTCATTCCGTCGGATAATAGCCCCCAAGTGAGACTAAGGACTCAGATGGTGTGGCATCTAAGTGACTCGAAAGTGGAGTATGTGAGACACGTGTAAGACATGACCCTTAGAGCAACCGTGATTGATCGCTCTGCTAACGGGTAGCCCCCGAGTGGGATTGAAGATTTTGTTAAGACTCGAGTGTCGGACGAGTGACCCTTAGACGTAAGGACCGTGAACCTTTTGTTATTGGGCTATGCCTTGTAAAAGGTTGACTCGGAAAAGACACCTAGACGGGTGACTTGTGCAAGGTGGGCCTTCCTTAGGATTCGGCTATGTGGGCCGAGTCCTGCTCGAAGGAAGGTTCACGTGAGACATCCCAAGACTTTTAGACTCGATCGTGTTGACGGGCCCTCCTTTGTAGGGGTATGTCCTACGTAGGTGGGCCTTGCCTTAGTCTAATAAGGCGGAGTGGGATAGGGAAGAAACTCGTGATGTAGGATCGACAGAGTTTCGACGCTACGGACCTTGACAACTTAAGACGCGACCCGACACTGCTAAATACGGGAAGTCCTAGAAGTGGAAGGTTTTTGAAAATTGATGGTTTTTTGAAAAGGGACCGAGTGGACTCGGTGAATGGCCCAAATTTCCGAAAAAAGGACGAAAAGTCATTGGGCCACGGGTTTTGAAAGTTCGAGTTTTGATTTGGGCAGCATACCGGCTAGAAAATAGGCTATTTTGAGTAAAATCATAAGTCCTAAATTCGGTATGTGTCCCGGGTTTTGAAATTGAATAGTTTGAAAAGGATGCAATTTTGAAAAGTTGACGGTTTTTTGAAAATGACTCGGAAACCAAGTAGCACGTAGTCACACAAGCATTATAACGACGCCATGTATGCTCTACACTAAGTCTCGGTCGGTCTAAAGAGGGTCTATACCAGTGTACATAGTCTAGACGTTGATCGGGACGGACTTCCTAAGTCGAGTTGATCTTAGAACATGCCGCGAAACCCACTCGAATCGACTATGGACACCTTTCGACATATCCATATTGGAGTACATCGACGGTATAGTGGAACGTCGGTCGCGAGTACCGGCCCGGGAAAATATGGGTTATGCATGAACCGTAGAACTAAAACGCGTATTGTATTTGTCAAACGATTTCTTTTCGAGTCTCACCCTGAGGATGCCGATGGTAAGTCACGCATCAGTTAATCCCTAGCGGAGTCGCCAAATTGTGGACATGACATAGGTCCACCCCGACGCGGCCACGCGCGGGTTTGGGTAGGCGAATGAATCTCCATATGAGAATGGATCGAATTGAAATTTAGGTCGAAGTGGAGTCGCCACCGAATTTTGTGGTTATTCGGAACCATTCGAGCCCACTCTATGTCGTATTGGGCCGTATACAAAATACGGCCCATTTCCGATGTCAGAGTTTATGGGGCTCGTTCCTTTGCATTTGATACCGATGCCGACTTGAGCGGTTAATCGTATATTGAATGACTCTCGTTCGCCAACGGTTTCGGGCATCCGGAAACCGAGGTTCTGAGTAAGGGGTGAGGGTACGTGTTAGGAAGCCCACAAAGGACACCCAACCCCGCCCGCACTTTAGCGGCCTCTACTAAGAACTCGAATGACTTTCTAATACGCGTGCTAGTAAAACGGGAAAATGATATGCAAAGATTTATTTTCCCTAAACATGCGAATGGAATTGAAAGGGTTTCTAAGTCAATTTAATGCAACTAAAATTAACGTCAGAGTTGTATTTTAGCATGCGGGTTCATTTAGTATAATAAACGAATAATAATTAAATTGACAAAAGAAACAAAAAAAAACGCGTTAGTAAACGATGTAAAGAAACGAATAATAACGGTTTGCAACTTATTGAGTTGAATTGAAAAGATGCAAATATGAGGATGCACGATTTGAAAAGATAGTATACATGTGATTAATTATACGCATGTTGACCTAAGTCGTAAAATAGTATCGAGTTTGAAAAATAGAACAATGTACGACTCGCGTTTTGAGTCGTTGTAAGGCTACTCGATCGAGTGGTCGATGGACTCGATTGAGTAAGCATAAAAAAAGTTTCTGCTTCGCGTTTAGGACCGTACTCGGCCGAGTTATTGGCCAACTCGGTCGAGTACATGGCCACTCGATCGAGTCACTGTGAGACTCGACCGAGTGGTGGTCGTGACATGCGTTCTGACTCGGTTTTGAGGTGCCACTCGACCGAGTGGATCAGGCACTCGGTCGAGTGCCCTCTATGCGATTAAGAAATCGTGTACAAAATCGTGTTGATTTTGAAATCGTTTGAAATTGCTTTGAATTGATTGTTGTGATATAATAAAATTTTCTCCGCGTTAATAGTGTCATAATTCGAGAGAATTGTTTTGACAATTATTTAGCATCAACGAAAATAGTGTTTGTTTCAAAAGTCGTTTAAAACCGTTTTATGTCGATTATTGCAATAAAATTGAATTTCCTCCGCGTTCAATAATGTCATGATTCTAATGAATCGTTTTGACAATTATTTTAGCCTCAACGGAAATAGAGTTTTGAATTGATTTTAATTAATTTAGTAGATCGATGTACTAGAAACAAAAATAAAAAAAGAACGAATAAAAACTTGATTCCCTCGGCTTCTCCGACATCGAATAAATCCCTAGGGATTGTGATGTCGGATCCGCGTCAACGGGTTTCGACCCTTAAGAAATAATTACTTGAAAAAAAGATGAATGCGCGATAAAATAAATAATAAAAATAACCGTAATATTAATAATAATAAATATAATAATAATACGTAATAATAATAATAATAATAATAATAATAATAATAATAATACGTAATAATAATAATAATAATAATAAATATAATAATACGTAATAATAATAATAATAATAATAATAATAATACGTAATAATAATAATAATAATAATAATAATAATAATAATAATAATAATAATAATAATAATAATACATAATAATAATAATAATAATAATAATACGTAAAAAAAACGAAAAAAAAGGAGAAAGGAGAGAAGATGGAGGTTTGTCACCCTCAACCTACATGTTTCAGTCTCGGACTAAGGCTCGTTATCGTGGTTATGGCACGGGAGTCTTCGAGGTGTATGGAGGCTAAGTTGTGGTGGCTCAGGTTGGATTCCTAAAGCTAGGTTTAGGGTTTTTTGATGTCGGTTTGCTAGGGTTTTGCCTAGGGTTTGTCTAGGGTTTTTGTAGATGTGTAAGATTAGGGTTGTAGATTGCTAAGGTTGTAAAGAGGTGTAAGAGATTAGGGTTTTTAGATGATGTGTAGATGTCTTGATGGTGTGCATGGAAGGGTGTTTATATAGAAAAGATTAGGGCACCCGGTTTAGGGCACTCGACCGAGTAAGAGGCCAACTCGGTCGAGTGGCCCGTTATGCCAGCCGCCGGGCTCAAAGCAGGCCCACTCGATCGAGTGGATAGGTCACTCGATCGAGTGGCTTAGATGGGTCGCGCGGGTCTTTATTGGACCTTGACTTTGATGGGTTTTGATGTTTGATTTGGACTTTTGATGATTGATGGGTTGTTTTGTGTGTCTCGGAAGTGACTTTGACCGGGGTTGACCCAATCGTGAAAAGTCGGTTTTAATTCCGGTGTCGATTTTGGCCCAAATTAGTCTTGTTTGACTCGGAATGGTCCGCTGGGCCTGGATTCGAGGTTAATTTTGTGATTTTTGTACTCCGTAAGTGTGTTAGCCAACGATTAATGAATTTGAGCCCGTATCCGAGCGCGTAGAAACACGTTAGCGTCCGATCATCATCGGGTGATTTTTGGAAACTGCCATAGACACCTGGCGGTCAAAATGCGGGTGTCTACAGAGCCCCCACTCTGACTGAGGCTTGGACAAGGCGAAAGTCAGAGTAGCTACCAAGCCTGTTAAGACCTGGTAGACTTCCGGTCGGGTCGTTTATAGTCCGTTAGACTCGCGTGAAGGGCTCGCCAGCCATAAGACAGAGACCATACCTGCGCTGGATGATCGTACTCTGTGGGGAATTTGGGCTTGTCGCGTAAGTCCTGGGTGCGCCTGTGTGTTGGCCCATCCCGTGCCATCCCGGGAAAATGTTGCTGGGGAGATTCGATTGGCTTGCATGCCTTGCTTGAGTCGTACATGTATAAGCTACCTAAAATGCATGCAACACGTAGGTAGTAAAATGACTCGTGCTGGGGAAAATGACTTTTTGAAGGCCTGAAAGTTTGAATTTTTAAAATCCTGAAAGCAATCACGAGCTAGGTTTTCAAAATGGAAAGGGATGTAAAAGAAATTCGCAGTTTAAATAGACTGAAATCTGACCTTGTCGAAAAAGATCTTTTTTTTTTCAAATGGCTAAATTTTGCAAATTTCAAAGTGGAATTTGAAGAGAGGGGCCTATCGATAGACTCGACTCTGGACACGATAGGACGAGTTGACTGACACGGACTTGACTCTCTAAGGGTTGGACCGTGACTCGATGGGGATGTGGGCCGCCTAACAAGACTCCTAACTTGCGCTATCCCATAGTCTAGGCGAGTGGCAACACGCTCGTACATCGAAATGGGATAGATATGCTATGAGGGGATTGCAGTAGCCTGTAATGAGACTATTTTAGTCTGGTGCCCTTCTGGATTTCCTATTTTAGGATACATTTCCAAAGTGGGTATTGCCTCGAGTCCTGACAGATTTTTATCTTCGACTGAGCCGAGTACTAGGACACACTATAGAAAGGAGGCTAGATTTTTTGTTGGATTCATCTGGATTTTGTGAGTGGATGGAGGTCTTCTGTCTAAGAGAAGCCCCCGGGACAACAAAGCTAGCTATTGAGAACACGACGGTGTCGCGACCGGAATAATGACGCTTTTTGAATGTGTGTTAATGTGGGTGGTTGTGCCTCTGTTGAAAGGCTGCCTACGTATTCACGTGTGGTAAAATCAAACCAAGCCGTAGTTCAGTGGCGGAAGATGTATTATGGTGCCTATTCTAATAGGACCTTGTGTGTAACTAGCCATAATGACGGTGTAGGCTAGGTGCATTCCCAGTGATGTCTTGATCAAAGGGCTTGAATGGTTAGGATATTAATCCTGTGACTGTGAGCGTTCTCCGAGGTAGCCCCCAGAGGTGGTGTGAACTATTTGGGCATGTTCTATGCCGACCGCAAATTGAGTTCCCGTGTTCGGGGTTGGTAACTGGTTTGGATGGGATTTTAACGAGTTTTGCTCTCGGGGAATTTTAACGACTTTTGTTCTCGGGATTTTAACGAGTTTTGTTCTCGGGATTTGATGTATTTGGGAATGTGGTGCTAGGAAGTAAATGGCCTTGATGACTCGAAATCTGGAGCTCGGTTCTGTGGAGCTAAGGCTTCGAGAGCCGGTTTGATAATGAAGTAAATGGCCTTGACAACTCGAAATCTGGAGCTCGGTTCTGTGGAGCTAAAGCTTCGAGAGCCGGTTTGATAATACGGGATCTGGTTTCCATGTCTGGCCCTAGTGGTTAGGGGTATCCTATGGAGCTTGAATCCTCAAAATTCCGGGCTGTCTCTGACCTGGGTCTCGGGGAGGTCTTGAGGGTTGTAATGTGGGAAGGCTAGATGTGGTGTTAGCTGACCAGCTTGATTGTCACTCCCCTATTGGATGGTATTGATAATTTTGAATTTGACCGTACCACGGTCAAAGGATTTTCACTTGAGTTGACCATTGACCACGGTCATGGGTATTTGATTTTTGATTGACCTCGCAATCATGGGTTTTGATAATTTTGACCGTACCCTGGTCGTGGGGCTTTCACTTGAATTGACCGTTGACCACGGTCATGGGTATTCTGAATTTTTTGATGATGGCCTGCTTGTTTGTTTTGGCCTTTTGCTTTTTTTTTCATGGACTTTCGATTTTTTTTTTGTGTCCAGTTTTCTTTTTTTGATGGCCTTCTTTGTGCTTTGGCCCTTTCTTTTTTTTTTCTTTTTTTTTGACTTTTGATTTTTTTCTTTTTTTTTTTTGCCGGTCAGACTAACACCTAAGTTAGGGATTGGTTAGTCTTATTGGATGGGTGTTTTATTGTGGGAAATGGTCTTGCCTCCCGTCTTGAACCCAAACTAGGAGACTACCTAGATTTGTCATAGGATTCGATACCGCTCCTGCTACGGGTAGTTATGTGGTTTTTCTATACCAGACACGGAGTAGGTAAGAAAGAAAACACGGGCTCGGTTTCCGGCAGTCATTATAGATGTGCCTATAATAGTCACGTGCGTGTGCTCACAGTGTATGATGGTGTTCATCATGTTCTCGGAAACACATAAGGAAAGTGTATATGAGAAAGAATATTGAAAGCTGATTTTATTGAAATTTGAAAAGGAGGACAGAATGCAAAATACTCTGACTCCGATTTGGAAATGAGGATGTAGGGTATCCTAGACTCGGACTCAGACTTAGACTCGAATCAAATCCGGACTCGGATGTTCGGTTGGTTGTTTTTTTGTTGGTAAAGTCTTCGATTGGAGAGAACGACGGGTGCCACGACTCGCCTAAACTCGGCTTTGCGCAAGTACAAGAGTCAAACTAGACATGGCCCGGGGTGACGAGTCGACAAAGACTCTCGGACCGGGATACTTGAATGTTGACCTAGACGAAGTAACGACTGTAAATTAGACTCGAACTGCAGAAGGGTGAGTTCGAAAATGGGGTGACCATGTTTGACTCGGGATAAACCCTCCTAAAACAAATGTGTAGGGTACGATTCTCGGAGTGACTGTGATTAGTCATTCCGTCGGATAATAGCCCCCAAGTGAGACTAAGGACTCAGATGGTGTGGCATCTAAGTGACTCGAAAGTGGAGTATGTGAGACACGTGTAAGACATGACCCTTAGAGCAACCGTGATTGATCGCTCTGCTAACGGGTAGCCCCCGAGTGGGATTGAAGATTTTGTTAAGACTCGAGTGTCGGACGAGTGACCCTTAGACGTAAGGACCGTGAACCTTTTGTTATTGGGCTATGCCTTGTAAAAGGTTGACTCGGAAAAGACACCTAGACGGGTGACTTGTGCAAGGTGGGCCTTCCTTAGGATTCGGCTATGTGGGCCGAGTCCTGCTCGAAGGAAGGTTCACGTGAGACATCCCAAGACTTTTAGACTCGATCGTGTTGACGGGCCCTCCTTTGTAGGGGTATGTCCTACGTAGGTGGGCCTTGCCTTAGTCTAATAAGGCGGAGTGGGATAGGGAAGAAACTCGTGATGTAGGATCGACAGAGTTTCGACGCTACGGACCTTGACAACTTAAGACGCGACCCGACACTGCTAAATACGGGAAGTCCTAGAAGTGGAAGGTTTTTGAAAATTGATGGTTTTTTGAAAAGGGACCGAGTGGACTCGGTGAATGGCCCAAATTTCCGAAAAAAGGACGAAAAGTCATTGGGCCACGGGTTTTGAAAGTTCGAGTTTTGATTTGGGCAGCATACCGGCTAGAAAATAGGCTATTTTGAGTAAAATCATAAGTCCTAAATTCGGTATGTGTCCCGGGTTTTGAAATTGAATAGTTTGAAAAGGATGCAATTTTGAAAAGTTGACGGTTTTTTGAAAATGACTCGGAAACCAAGTAGCACGTAGTCACACAAGCATTATAACGACGCCATGTATGCTCTACACTAAGTCTCGGTCGGTCTAAAGAGGGTCTATACCAGTGTACATAGTCTAGACGTTGATCGGGACGGACTTCCTAAGTCGAGTTGATCTTAGAACATGCCGCGAAACCCACTCGAATCGACTATGGACACCTTTCGACATATCCATATTGGAGTACATCGACGGTATAGTGGAACGTCGGTCGCGAGTACCGGCCCGGGAAAATATGGGTTATGCATGAACCGTAGAACTAAAACGCGTATTGTATTTGTCAAACGATTTCTTTTCGAGTCTCACCCTGAGGATGCCGATGGTAAGTCACGCATCAGTTAATCCCTAGCGGAGTCGCCAAATTGTGGACATGACATAGGTCCACCCCGACGCGGCCACGCGCGGGTTTGGGTAGGCGAATGAATCTCCATATGAGAATGGATCGAATTGAAATTTAGGTCGAAGTGGAGTCGCCACCGAATTTTGTGGTTATTCGGAACCATTCGAGCCCACTCTATGTCGTATTGGGCCGTATACAAAATACGGCCCATTTCCGATGTCAGAGTTTATGGGGCTCGTTCCTTTGCATTTGATACCGATGCCGACTTGAGCGGTTAATCGTATATTGAATGACTCTCGTTCGCCAACGGTTTCGGGCATCCGGAAACCGAGGTTCTGAGTAAGGGGTGAGGGTACGTGTTAGGAAGCCCACAAAGGACACCCAACCCCGCCCGCACTTTAGCGGCCTCTACTAAGAACTCGAATGACTTTCTAATACGCGTGCTAGTAAAACGGGAAAATGATATGCAAAGATTTATTTTCCCTAAACATGCGAATGGAATTGAAAGGGTTTCTAAGTCAATTTAATGCAACTAAAATTAACGTCAGAGTTGTATTTTAGCATGCGGGTTCATTTAGTATAATAAACGAATAATAATTAAATTGACAAAAGAAACAAAAAAAAACGCGTTAGTAAACGATGTAAAGAAACGAATAATAACGGTTTGCAACTTATTGAGTTGAATTGAAAAGATGCAAATATGAGGATGCACGATTTGAAAAGATAGTATACATGTGATTAATTATACGCATGTTGACCTAAGTCGTAAAATACTATCGAGTTTGAAAAATAGAACAATGTACGACTCGCGTTTTGAGTCGTTGTAAGGCTACTCGATCGAGTGGTCGATGGACTCGATTGAGTAAGCATAAAAAAAGTTTCTGCTTCGCGTTTAGGACCGTACTCGGCCGAGTTATTGGCCAACTCGGTCGAGTACATGGCCACTCGATCGAGTCACTGTGAGACTCGACCGAGTGGTGGTCGTGACATGCGTTCTGACTCGGTTTTGAGGTGCCACTCGACCGAGTGGATCAGGCACTCGGTCGAGTGCCCTCTATGCGATTAAGAAATCGTGTACAAAATCGTGTTGATTTTGAAATCGTTTGAAATTGCTTTGAATTGATTGTTGTGATATAATAAAATTTTCTCCGCGTTAATAGTGTCATAATTCGAGAGAATTGTTTTGACAATTATTTAGCATCAACGAAAATAGTGTTTGTTTCAAAAGTCGTTTAAAACCGTTTTATGTCGATTATTGCAATAAAATTGAATTTCCTCCGCGTTCAATAATGTCATGATTCTAATGAATCGTTTTGACAATTATTTTAGCCTCAACGGAAATAGAGTTTTGAATTGATTTTAATTAATTTAGTAGATCGATGTACTAGAAACAAAAATAAAAAAAGAACGAATAAAAACTTGATTCCCTCGGCTTCTCCGACATCGAATAAATCCCTAGGGATTGTGATGTCGGATCCGCGTCAACGGGTTTCGACCCTTAAGAAATAATTACTTGAAAAAAAGATGAATGCGCGATAAAATAAATAATAAAAATAACCGTAATATTAATAATAATAAATATAATAATAATACGTAATAATAATAATAATAATAATAATAATAATAATAATAATAATACGTAATAATAATAATAATAATAATAAATATAATAATACGTAATAATAATAATAATAATAATAATAATAATACGTAATAATAATAATAATAATAATAATAATAATAATAATAATAATAATAATAATAATACATAATAATAATAATAATAATAATAATAATACGTAAAAAAAACGAAAAAAAAGGAGAAAGGAGAGAAGATGGAGGTTTGTCACCCTCAACCTACATGTTTCAGTCTCGGACTAAGGCTCGTTATCGTGGTTATGGCACGGGAGTCTTCGAGGTGTATGGAGGCTAAGTTGTGGTGGCTCAGGTTGGATTCCTAAAGCTAGGTTTAGGGTTTTTTGATGTCGGTTTGCTAGGGTTTTGCCTAGGGTTTGTCTAGGGTTTTTGTAGATGTGTAAGATTAGGGTTGTAGATTGCTAAGGTTGTAAAGAGGTGTAAGAGATTAGGGTTTTTAGATGATGTGTAGATGTCTTGATGGTGTGCATGGAAGGGTGTTTATATAGAAAAGATTAGGGCACCCGGTTTAGGGCACTCGACCGAGTAAGAGGCCAACTCGGTCGAGTGGCCCGTTATGCCAGCCGCCGGGCTCAAAGCAGGCCCACTCGATCGAGTGGATAGGTCACTCGATCGAGTGGCTTAGATGGGTCGCGCGGGTCTTTATTGGACCTTGACTTTGATGGGTTTTGATGTTTGATTTGGACTTTTGATGATTGATGGGTTGTTTTGTGTGTCTCGGAAGTGACTTTGACCGGGGTTGACCCAATCGTGAAAAGTCGGTTTTAATTCCGGTGTCGATTTTGGCCCAAATTAGTCTTGTTTGACTCGGAATGGTCCGCTGGGCCTGGATTCGAGGTTAATTTTGTGATTTTTGTACTCCGTAAGTGTGTTAGCCAACGATTAATGAATTTGAGCCCGTATCCGAGCGCGTAGAAACACGTTAGCGTCCGATCATCATCGGGTGATTTTTGGAAACTGCCATAGACACCTGGCGGTCAAAATGCGGGTGTCTACAGAGCCCCCACTCTGACTGAGGCTTGGACAAGGCGAAAGTCAGAGTAGCTACCAAGCCTGTTAAGACCTGGTAGACTTCCGGTCGGGTCGTTTATAGTCCGTTAGACTCGCGTGAAGGGCTCGCCAGCCATAAGACAGAGACCATACCTGCGCTGGATGATCGTACTCTGTGGGGAATTTGGGCTTGTCGCGTAAGTCCTGGGTGCGCCTGTGTGTTGGCCCATCCCGTGCCATCCCGGGAAAATGCTGCTGGGGAGATTCGATTGGCTTGCATGCCTTGCTTGAGTCGTACATGTATAAGCTACCTAAAATGCATGCAACACGTAGGTAGTAAAATGACTCGTGCTGGGGAAAATGACTTTTTGAAGGCCTGAAAGTTTGAATTTTTAAAATCCTGAAAGCAATCACGAGCTAGGTTTTCAAAATGGAAAGGGATGTAAAAGAAATTCGCAGTTTAAATAGACTGAAATCTGATCTTGTCGAAAAAGATCTTTTTTTTTTCAAATGGCTAAATTTTGCAAATTTCAAAGTGGAATTTGAAGAGAGGGGCCTATCGATAGACTCGACTCTGGACACGATAGGACGAGTTGACTGACACGGACTTGACTCTCTAAGGGTTGGACCGTGACTCGATGGGGATGTGGGCCGCCTAACAAGACTCCTAACTTGCGCTATCCCATAGTCTAGGCGAGTGGCAACACGCTCGTACATCGAAATGGGATAGATATGCTATGAGGGGATTGCAGTAGCCTGTAATGAGACTATTTTAGTCTGGTGCCCTTCTGGATTTCCTATTTTAGGATACATTTCCAAAGTGGGTATTGCCTCGAGTCCTGACAGATTTTTGTCTTCGACTGAGCCGAGTACTAGGACACACTATAGAAAGGAGGCTAGATTTTTTGTTGGATTCATCTGGATTTTGTGAGTGGATGGAGGTCTTCTGTCTAAGAGAAGCCCCCGGGACAACAAAGCTAGCTATTGAGAACACGACGGTGTCGCGACCGAAATAATGACGCTTTTTGAATGTGTGTTAATGTGGGTGGTTGTGCCTCTGTTGAAAGGCTGCCTACGTATTCACGTGTGGTGAAATCAAACCAAGCCGTAGTTCAGTGGCGGAAGATGTATTATGGTGCCTATTCTAATAGGACCTTGTGTGTAACTAGCCATAATGACGGTGTAGGCTAGGTGCATTCCCAGTGATGTCTTGATCAAAGGGCTTGAATGGTTAGGATATTAATCCTGTGACTGTGAGCGTTCTCCGAGGTAGCCCCCAGAGGTGGTGTGAACTATTTGGGCATGTTCTATGCCGACCGCAAATTGAGTTCCCGTGTTCGGGGTTGGTAACTGGTTTGGATGGGATTTTAACGAGTTTTGCTCTCGGGGAATTTTAACGACTTTTGTTCTCGGGATTTTAACGAGTTTTGTTCTCGGGATTTGATGTATTTGGGAATGTGGTGCTAGGAAGTAAATGGCCTTGATGACTCGAAATCTGGAGCTCGGTTCTGTGGAGCTAAGGCTTCGAGAGCCGGTTTGATAATGAAGTAAATGGCCTTGACAACTCGAAATCTGGAGCTCGGTTCTGTGGAGCTAAAGCTTCGAGAGCCGGTTTGATAATACGGGATCTGGTTTCCATGTCTGGCCCTAGTGGTTAGGGGTATCCTATGGAGCTTGAATCCTCAAAATTCCGGGCTGTCTCTGACCTGGGTCTCGGGGAGGTCTTGAGGGTTGTAATGTGGGAAGGCTAGATGTGGTGTTAGCTGACCAGCTTGATTGTCACTCCCCTATTGGATGGTATTGATAATTTTGAATTTGACCGTACCACGGTCAAAGGATTTTCACTTGAGTTGACCATTGACCACGGTCATGGGTATTTGATTTTTGATTGACCTCGCAATCATGGGTTTTGATAATTTTGACCGTACCCTGGTCGTGGGGCTTTCACTTGAATTGACCGTTGACCACGGTCATGGGTATTCTGAATTTTTTGATGATGGCCTGCTTGTTTGTTTTGGCCTTTTGCTTTTTTTTTCATGGACTTTCGATTTTTTTTTTGTGTCCAGTTTTCTTTTTTTGATGGCCTTCTTTGTGCTTTGGCCCTTTCTTTTTTTTTTTCTTTTTTTTTGACTTTTGATTTTTTTCTTTTTTTTTTTTGCCGGTCAGACTAACACCTAAGTTAGGGATTGGTTAGTCTTATTGGATGGGTGTTTTATTGTGGGAAATGGTCTTGCCTCCCGTCTTGAACCCAAACTAGGAGACTACCTAGATTTGTCATAGGATTCGATACCGCTCCTGCTACGGGTAGTTATGTGGTTTTTTTATACCAGACACGGAGTAGGTAAGAAAGAAAACACGGGCTCGGTTTCCGGCAGTCATTATAGATGTGCCTATAATAGTCACGTGCGTGTGCTCACAGTGTATGATGGTGTTCATCATGTTCTCGGAAACACATAAGGAAAGTGTATATGAGAAAGAATATTGAAAGCTGATTTTATTGAAATTTGAAAAGGAGGACAGAATGCAAAATACTCTGACTCCGATTTGGAAATGAGGATGTAGGGTATCCTAGACTCGGACTCAGACTTAGACTCGAATCAAATCCGGACTCGGATGTTCGGTTGGTTGTTTTTTTGTTGGTAAAGTCTTCGATTGGAGAGAACGACGGGTGCCACGACTCGCCTAAACTCGGCTTTGCGCAAGTACAAGAGTCAAACTAGACATGGCCCGGGGTGACGAGTCGACAAAGACTCTCGGACCGGGATACTTGAATGTTGACCTAGACGAAGTAACGACCGTAAATTAGACTCGAACTGCAGAAGGGTGAGTTCGAAAATGGGGTGACCATGTTTGACTCGGGATAAACCCTCCTAAAACAAATGTGTAGGGTACGATTCTCGGAGTGACTGTGATTAGTCATTCCGTCGGATAATAGCCCCCAAGTGAGACTAAGGACTCAGATGGTGTGGCATCTAAGTGACTCGAAAGTGGAGTATGTGAGACACGTGTAAGACATGACCCTTAGAGCAACCGTGATTGATCGCTCTGCTAACGGGTAGCCCCCGAGTGGGATTGAAGATTTTGTTAAGACTCGAGTGTCGGACGAGTGACCCTTAGACGTAAGGACCGTGAACCTTTTGTTATTGGGCTATGCCTTGTAAAAGGTTGACTCGGAAAAGACACCTAGACGGGTGACTTGTGCAAGGTGGGCCTTCCTTAGGATTCGGCTATGTGGGCCGAGTCCTGCTCGAAGGAAGGTTCACGTGAGACATCCCAAGACTTTTAGACTCGATCGTGTTGACGGGCCCTCCTTTGTAGGGGTATGTCCTACGTAGGTGGGCCTTGCCTTAGTCTAATAAGGCGGAGTGGGATAGGGAAGAAACTCGTGATGTAGGATCGACAGAGTTTCGACGCTACGGACCTTGACAACTTAAGACGCGACCCGACACTGCTAAATACGGGAAGTCCTAGAAGTGGAAGGTTTTTGAAAATTGATGGTTTTTTGAAAAGGGACCGAGTGGACTCGGTGAATGGCCCAAATTTCCGAAAAAAGGACGAAAAGTCATTGGGCCACGGGTTTTGAAAGTTCGAGTTTTGATTTGGGCAGCATACCGGCTAGAAAATAGGCTATTTTGAGTAAAATCATAAGTCCTAAATTCGGTATGTGTCCCGGGTTTTGAAATTGAATAGTTTGAAAAGGATGCAATTTTGAAAAGTTGACGGTTTTTTGAAAATGACTCGGAAACCAAGTAGCACGTAGTCACACAAGCATTATAACGACGCCATGTATGCTCTACACTAAGTCTCGGTCGGTCTAAAGAGGGTCTATACCAGTGTACATAGTCTAGACGTTGATCGGGACGGACTTCCTAAGTCGAGTTGATCTTAGAACATGCCGCGAAACCCACTCGAATCGACTATGGACACCTTTCGACATATCCATATTGGAGTACATCGACGGTATAGTGGGACGTCGGTCGCGAGTACCGGCCCGGGAAAATATGGGTTATGCATGAACCGTAGAACTAAAACGCGTATTGTATTTGTCAAACGATTTCTTTTCGAGTCTCACCCTGAGGATGCCGATGGTAAGTCACGCATCAGTTAATCCCTAGCGGAGTCGCCAAATTGTGGACATGACATAGGTCCACCCCGACGCGGCCACGCGCGGGTTTTGTGTAGGCGAATGAATCTCCATATGAGAATGGATCGAATTGAAATTTAGGTCGAAGTGGAGTCGCCACCGAATTTTGTGGTTATTCGGAACCATTCGAGCCCACTCTATGTCGTAGTGAGCCGTATACAAAATACGGCCCATTTCCGATGTCAGAGTTTATGGGGCTCGTCCCTTTGCATTTGATACCGATGCCGACTTGAGCGGTTAATCGTATATTGAATGACTCTCGTTCGCCAACGGTTTCGGGCATCCGGAAACCGAGGTTCTGAGTAAGGGGTGAGGGTACGTGTTAGGAAGCCCACAAAGGACACCCAACCCCGCCCGCACTTTAGCGGCCTCTACTAAGAACTCGAATGACTTTCTAATACGCGTGCTAGTAAAACGGGAAAATGATATGCAAAGATTTATTTTCCCTAAACATGCGAATGGAATTGAAAGGGTTTCTAAGTCAATTTAATGCAACTAAAATTAACGTCAGAGTTGTATTTTAGCATGCGGGTTCATTTAGTATAATAAACGAATAATAATTAAATTGACAAAAGAAACAAAAAAAACGCGTTAGTAAACGATGTAAAGAAACGAATAATAACGGTTTGCAACTTATTGAGTTGAATTGAAAAGATGCAAATATGAGGATGCACGATTTGAAAAGATAGTATACATGTGATTAATTATACGCATGTTGACCTAAGTCGTAAAATACTATCGAGTTTGAAAAATAGAACAATGTACGACTCGCGTTTTGAGTCGTTGTAAGGCTACTCGATCGAGTGGTCGATGGACTCGATCGAGTAAGCATAAAAAAAGTTTCTGTTTCGCGTTTAGGACCGTACTCGGCCGAGTTATTGGCCAACTCGGTCGAGTACATGGCCACTCGATCGAGTCACTGTGAGACTCGACCGAGTGGTGGTCGTGACATGCGTTCTGACTCGGTTTTGAGGTGCCACTCGACAGAGTGGATCAGGCACTCGATCGAGTGCCCTCTATGCGATTAAGAAATCGTGTACAAAATCGTGTTGATTTTGAAATCGTTTGAAATTGCTTTGAATTGATTGTTGTGATATAATAAAATTTTCTCCGCGTTAATAATGTCATAATTCGAGAGAATTGTTTTGACAATTATTTAGCATCAACGAAAATAGTGTTTGTTTCAAAAGTCGTTTAAAACCGTTTTATGTCGATTATTGCAATAAAATTGAATTTCCTCCGCGTTCAATAATGTCATGATTCTAATGAATCGTTTTGACAATTATTTTAGCCTCAACGGAAATAGAGTTTTGAATTGATTTTAATTAATTTAGTAGATCGATGTACTAGAAACAAAAATAAAAAAAGAACGAATAAAAACTTGATTCCCTCGGCTTCTCCGACATCGAATAAATCCCTAGGGATTGTGATGTCGGATCCGCGTCAACGGGTTTCGACCCTTAAGAAATAATTACTTGAAAAAAAGATGAATGCGCGATAAAATAAATAATAAAAATAACCGTAATATTAATAATAATAATAATAATACGTAATAATAATAATAATAATAATAATATGTAATAATAATAATAATAATAATAATAATAATAATAATAATAATAATACTCCCTCCGTTCCAACCATTTGTATACGTTTGCTTTATGCACGTACGTCGATACTCGTTTTCTTTTGTCTATATCTTTAGTTACGTGTTACGAAAAATTAAAAAAATTTGATATTCATGATGTATTTTATTAGACGATTCAAACAAGATCTCACATGACTATCTTTTATATTATATATTAGAAGTTATATGAAAGATTCTCATCACTTATAAATAGTGTTAAAAAAACAAATGCATACTATTCGTTGGAACGGAGGAAGTAATACATAATAATAATAATAATAATAATAATACGTAAAAAAAAACGAAAAAAAAGGAGAAAGGAGAGAAGATGGAGGTTTGTCACCCTCAACCTACATGTTTCAGTCTCGGACTAAGGCTCGTTATCGTGGTTATGGCACGGGAGTCTTCGAGGTGTATGGAGGCTAAGTTGTGGTGGCTCGGGTTGGATTCCTAAAGCTAGGTTTAGGGTTTTTTTATGTCGGTTTGCTAGGGTTTTGCCTAGAGTTTGTCTAGGGTTTTTGTAGATGTGTAAGATTAGGGTTGTAGATTGCTAAGGTTGTAAAGAGGTGTAAGAGATTAGGGTTTTTAGATGATGTGTAGATGTCTTGATGGTGTGCATGGGAGGGTGTTTATATAGAAAAGATTAGGGCACCCGGTTTAGGGCACTCGACCGAGTAAGAGGCCAACTCGGTCGAGTGGCCCGTTATGCCAGCCGCCGGGCTCAAAGCAGGCCCACTCGATCGAGTGGATAGGTCACTCGATCGAGTGGCTTAGATGGGTCGCGCGGGTCTTTATTGGACCTTGACTTTGATGGGTTTTGATGTTTGATTTGGACTTTTGATGATTGATGGGTTGTTTTGTGTGTCTCGGAAGTGACTTTGACCGGGGTTGACCCAATCGTGAAAAGTCGATTTTAATTCCGGTGTCGGTTTTGGCCCAAATTTGTCTTGTTTGACTCGGAATGGTCCGCTGGGCCTGGATTCGAGGTTAATTTTGTGATTTTTGTACTCCGTAAGTGTGTTAGCCAACGATTAATGAATTTGAGCCCGTATCCGAGCGCGTAGAAACACGTTAGCGTCCGATCATCATCGGGTGATTTTTGGAAACTGCCATAGACACCTGGCGGTCAAAATACGGGTGTCTACAGAGCCCCCACTCTGACTGAGGCTTGGACAAGGCGAAAGTCATAGTAGCTACCAAGCCTGTTAAGACCTGGTAGACTTCCGGTCGGGTCGTTTATAGTCCGTTAGACTCGCGTGAAGGGCTTGCCAGCCATAAGACAGAGACCATACCTGCGCTGGATGATCGTACTCTGTGGGGAATTTGGGCTTGTTGCGTAAGTCCTGGGTGCGCCTGTGTGTTGGCCCATCTCGTGCCATCCCGGGAAAATGCTGCTGGGGAGATTCGATTGGCTTGCATGCCTTGCTTGAGTCGTACATGTATAAGCTACCTAAAATGCATGCAACACGTAGGTAGTAAAATGACTCGTGCTGGGGAAAATGACTTTTTGAAGGCCTGAAAGTTTGAATTTTTGAAATCCTGAAAGCAATCACTAGCTAGGTTTTCAAAATGGAAAGGGATGTAAAAGAAATTCGCAGTTTAAATAGACTGAAATCTGACCTTGTCGAAAAAGATCTTTTTTTTTTCAAATGGCTAAATTTTGCAAATTTCAAAGTGGAATTTGAAGAGAGGGGCCTATCGATAGACTCGACTCTGGACACGATAGGACGAGTTGACTGACACGGACTTGACTCTCTAAGGGTTGGACCGTGACTCGATGGGGATGTGGGCCGCCTAACAAGACTCCTAACTTGCGCTATCCCGTAGTCTAGGCGAGTGGCAACACGCTCGTACATCGAAATGGGATAGATATGCTATGAGGGGATTGCAGTAGCCTGTAATGAGACTATTTTAGTCTGGTGCCCTTCTGGATTTCCTATTTTAGGATACATTTCCAAAGTGGGTATTGCCTCGAGTCCTGACAGATTTTTGTCTTCGACTGAGCCGAGTACTAGGACACACTACAGAAAGGAGGCTAGATTTTTTGTTGGATTCATCTGGATTTTGTGAGTGGATGGAGGTCTTCTGTCTAAGAGAAGCCCCCGGGACAACAAAGCTAGCTATTGAGAACACGACGGTGTCGCGACCGGAATAATGACGCTTTTTGAATGTGTGTTAATGTGGGTGGTTGTGCCTCTGTTGAAAGGCTGCCTACGTATTCACGTGTGGTGAAATCAAACCAAGCCGTAGTTCAGTGGCGGAAGATGTATTATGGTGCCTATTCTAATAGGACCTTGTGTGTAACTAGCCATAATGACGGTGTAGGCTAGGTGCATTCCCAGTGATGTCTTGATCAAAGGGCTTGAATGGTTAGGATATTAATCCTGTGACTGTGAGCGTTCTCCGAGGTAGCCCCCAGAGGTGGTGTGAACTATTTGGGCATGTTCTATGCCGACCGCAAATTGAGTTCCCGTGTTCGGGGTTGGTAACTGGTTTGGATGGGATTTTAACGAGTTTTGCTCTCGGGGAATTTTAACGACTTTTGTTCTCGGGATTTTAACGAGTTTTGTTCTCGGGATTTGATGTATTTGGGAATGTGGTGCTAGGAAGTAAATGGCCTTGATGACTCGAAATCTGGAGCTCGGTTCTGTGGAGCTAAGGCTTCGAGAGCCGGTTTGATAATGAAGTAAATGGCCTTGACAACTCAAAATCTGGAGCTCGGTTCTGTGGAGCTAAAGCTTCGAGAGCCGGTTTGATAATACGGGATCTGGTTTCCATGTCTGGCCCTAGTGGTTAGGGGTATCCTATGGAGCTTGAATCCTCAAAATTCCGGGCTGTCTCTGACCTGGGTCTCGGGGAGGTCTTGAGGGTTGTAATGTGGGAAGGCTAGATGTGGTGTTAGCTGACCAGCTTGATTGTCACTCCCCTATTGGATGGTATTGATAATTTTGAATTTGACCGTACCACGGTCAAAGGATTTTCACTTGAGTTGACCGTTGACCACGGTCATGGGTATTTGATTTTTGATTGACCTCGCAATCATGGGTTTTGATAATTTTGACCGTACCCTGGTCGTGGGGCTTTCACTTGAATTGACCGTTGACCACGGTCATGGGTATTCTGAATTTTTTGATGATGGCCTGCTTTCGATTTTTTTTTTGTGTCCAGTTTTCTTTTGTTGATGGCCTTCTTTGTGCTTTGGCCCTTTCTTTTTTTTTTTCTTTTTTTTTTGACTTTTGATTTTTTTTTTTTTTTGCCGGTCAGACTAACACCTAAGTTAGGGATTGGTTAGTCTTATTGGATGGGTGTTTTATTGTGGGAAATGGTCTTGCCTCCCGTCTTGAACCCAAACTAGGAGACTACCTAGATTTGTCATAGGATTCGATACCGCTCCTGCTACGGGTAGTTATGTGGTTTTTCTATACCAGACACGGAGTAGGTAAGAAAGAAAACACGGGCTCGGTTTCCGGCAGTCATTATAGATGTGCCTATAATAGTCATGTGCGTGTGCTCACAGTGTATGATGGTGTTCATCATGTTCTCGGAAACACATAAGGAAAGTGTATATGAGAAAGAATATTGAAAGCTGATTTTATTGAAATTTGAAAAGGAGGACAGAATGCAAAATACTCTGACTCCGATTTGGAAATGAGGATGTAGGGTATCCTAGACTCGGACTCAGACTTAGACTCGAATCAAATCCGGACTCGGATGTTCGGTTGGTTGTTTTTTTTTTGGTAAAGTCTTTGATTGGAGAGAACGACGGGTGCCACGACTCGCCTAAACTCGGCTTTGCGCAAGTACAAGAGTCAAACTAGACATGGCCCGGGGTGACGAGTCGACAAAGACTCTCGGACAGGGATACTTGAATGTTGACCTAGACGAAGTAACGACCGTAAATTAGACTCGAACTGCAGAAGGGTGAGTTCGAAAATGGGGCGACCATGTTTGACTCGGGATAAACCCTCCTAAAACAAATGTGTAGGGTACGATTCTCGGAGTGACTGTGATTAGTCATTCCGTCGGAGAATAGCCCCCAAGTGAGACTAAGGACTCAGATGGTGTGGCATCTAAGTGACTCGAAAGTGGAGTATGTGAGACACGTGTAAGACATGACCCTTAGAGCAACCGTGATTGATCGCTCTGCTAACGGGTAGCCCCCGAGTGGGATTGAAGATTTTGTTAAGACTCGAGTGTCGGACGAGTGACCCTTAGACGTAAGGACCGTGAACCTTTTGTTATTGGGCTATGCCTTGTAAAAGGTTGACTCGGAAAAGACACCTAGACGGGTGACTTGTGCAAGGTGGGCCTTCCTTAGGATTCGGCTATGTGGGCCGAGTCCTGCTCGAAGGAAGGTTCACGTGAGACATCCCAAGACTTTTAGACTCGATCGTGTTGACGGGCCCTCCTTTGTAGGGGTATGTCCTACGTAGGTGGGCCTTGCCTTAGTCTAATAAGGCGGAGTGGGATAGGGAAGAAACTCGTGATGTAGGATCGACAGAGTTTCGACGCTACGGACCTTGACAACTTAAGACGCGACCCGACACTGCTAAATACGGGAAGTCCTAGAAGTGGAAGGTTTTTGAAAATTGATGGTTTTTGAAAAGGGACCGAGTGGACTCGGTGAATGGCCCAAATTTCCGAAAAAAGGACAAAAAGTCATTGGGCCACGGGTTTTGAAAGTTCGAGTTTTGATTTGGGCAGCATACCGGCTAGAAAATAGGCTATTTTGAGTAAAATCATAAGTCCTAAATTCGGTATGTGTCCCGGGTTTTGAAATTGAATAGTTTGAAAAGGATGCAATTTTGAAAAGTTGACGGTTTTTTGAAAATGACTCGGAAACCAAGTAGCACGTAGTCACACAAGCATTATAACGACGCCATGTATGCTCTACACTAAGTCTCGGTCGGTCTAAAGAGGGTCTATACCAGTGTACATAGTCTAGACGTTGATCGGGACGGACTTCCTAAGTCGAGTTGATCTTAGAACATGCCGCGAAACCCACTCGAATCGACTATGGACACCTTTCGACATATCCATATTGGAGTACATCGACGGTATAGTGGGACGTCGGTCGCGAGTACCGGCCCGGGAAAAAATGGGTTATGCATGAACCGTAGAACTAAAACGCGTATTGTATTTGTCAAACGATTTCTTTTCGAGTCTCACCCTGAGGATGCCGATGGTAAGTCACGCATCAGTTAATCCCTAGCGGAGTCGCCAAATTGTGGACATGACATAGGTCCACCCCGACGCGGCCACGCGCGGGTTTGGGTAGGCGAATGAATCTCCATATGAGAATGGATCGAATTGAAATTTAGGTCGAAGTGGAGTCGCCACCGAATTTTGTGGTTATTCGGAACCATTCGAGCCCACTCTATGTCGTAGTGAGCCGTATACAAAATACGGCCCATTTCCGATGTCAGAGTTTATGGGGCTCGTCCCTTTGCATTTGATACCGATGCCGACTTGAGCGGTTAATCGTATATTGAATGACTCTCGTTCGCCAACGGTTTCGGGCATCCGGAAACCGAGGTTCTGAGTAAGGGGTGAGGGTACGTGTTAGGAAGCCCACAAAGGACACCCAACCCCGCCCGCACTTTAGCGGCCTCTACTAAGAACTCGAATGACTTTCTAATACGCGTGCTAGTAAAACGGGAAAATGATATGCAAAGATTTATTTTCCCTAAACATGCGAATGGAATTGAAAGGGTTTCTAAGTCAATTTAATGCAACTAAAATTAACGTCAGAGTTGTATTTTAGCATGCGGGTTCATTTAGTATAATAAACGAATAATGATTAAATTGACAAAAGAAACAAAAAAAACGCGTTAGTAAACGATGTAAAGAAACGAATAATAACGGTTTGCAACTTATTGAGTTGAATTGAAAAGATGCAAATATGAGGATGCACGATTTGAAAAGATAGTATACATGTGATTAATTATACGCATGTTGACCTAAGTCGTAAAATACTATCGAGTTTGAAAAATAGAACAATGTACGACTCGCGTTTTGAGTCGTTGTAAGGCTACTCGATCGAGTGGTCGATGGACTCGATCGAGTAAGCATAAAAAAAGTTTCTGTTTCGCGTTTAGGACCGTACTCGGCCGAGTTATTGGCCAACTCGGTCGAGTACATGGCCACTCGATCGAGTCACTGTGAGACTCGACCGAGTGGTGGTCGTGACATGCGTTCTGACTCGGTTTTGAGGTGCCACTCGACCGAGTGGATCAGGCACTCGGTCGAGTGCCCTCTATGCGATTAAGAAATCGTGTACAAAATCGTGTTGATTTTGAAATCGTTTGAAATTGCTTTGAATTGATTGTTGTGATATAATAAAATTTTCTCCGCGTTAATAATGTCATAATTCGAGAGAATTGTTTTGACAATTATTTAGCATCATCGAAAATAGTGTTTGTTTCAAAAGTCGTTTAAAACCGTTTTATGTCGATTATTGCAATAAAATTGAATTTCCTCCGCGTTCAATAATGTCATGATTCTAATGAATCGTTTTGACAATTATTTTAGCCTCAACGGAAATAGAGTTTTGAATTGATTTTAATTAATTTAGTAGATCGATGTACTAGAAACAAAAATAAAAAAAGAACGAATAAAAACTTGATTCCCTCGGCTTCTCCGACATCGAATAAATCCCTAGGGATTGTGATGTCGGATCCGCGTCAACGGGTTTCGACCCTTAAGAAATAATTACTTGAAAAAAAGATGAATGCGCGATAAAATTAATAATTAAAAAAACCGTAATATTAATAATAATAATAATACGTAATAATAATAATAATAATAATAATAATAATAATAATAATAATAATAATAATAATAATATAATAATAATAATAATAATAATAATAATAATAATAATAATAATACATAATGATAATAATAATAATAATAATAATACGTAAAAAAACGAAAAAAAAAGGAGAAAGGAGAGAAGATGGAGGTTTGTCACCCTCAACCTACATGTTTCAGTCTCGGACTAAGGCTCGTTATCGTGGTTATGGCACGGGAGTCTTCGAGGTGTATGGAGGCTAAGTTATGGTGGCTCGGGTTGGATTCCTAAAGCTAGGTTTAGGGTTTTTTGATGTCGGTTTGCTAGGGTTTTGCCTAGGGTTTGTCTAGGGTTTTTGTAGATGTGTAAGATTAGGGTTGTAGATTGCTAAGGTTGTAAAGAGGTGTAAGAGATTAGGGTTTTTAGATGATGTGTAGATGTCTTGATGGTGTGCATGGGAGGGTGTTTATATAGAAAAGATTAGGGCACCCGGTTTAGGGCACTCGACCGAGTAAGAGGCCAACTCGGTCGAGTGGCCCGTTATGCCAGCCGCCGGGCTCAAAGCAGGCCCACTCGATCGAGTGGATAGGTCACTCGATCGAGTGGCTTAGATGGGTCGCGCGGGTCTTTATTGGACCTTGACTTTGATGGGTTTTGATGTTTGATTTGGACTTTTGATGATTGATGGGTTGTTTTGTGTGTCTCGGAAGTGACTTTGACCGGGGTTGACCCAATCGTGAAAAGTCGATTTTAATTCCGGTGTCGGTTTTGGCCCAAATTAGTCTTGTTTGACTCGGAATGGTCCGCTGGGCCTGGATTCGAGGTTAATTTTGTGATTTTTGTACTCCGTAAGTGTGTTAGCCAACGATTAATGAATTTGAGCCCGTATCCGAGCGCGTAGAAACACGTTAGCGTCCGATCATCATCGGGTGATTTTTGGAAACTGCCATAGACACCTGGCGGTCAAAATGCGGGTGTCTACAATATTATGTACTATATACTACTATATACTATTATTATTATTATTATTATTATTATTATTATTATTACTATACTAACTCTAACATTTTAATTTTATGTTCGCTAACTTTTATTTCGTTGTTGCTAACTTTTATTTACGTACGGTAACACTAATATTTTATTTTTGTCACGTTTTAATTATTGTTCCTTTTTCTTATCGTCATTAACGACTAATATCGTGTATATATAGCAATAAAAAAAACATTTTCGGATCGAACTCATTTAACTACGGTTTCTGTCTCAAGTCCGTTTAACCCCTTTACAAATCATTACAGAGGTGGCACCCTTTCGAGGAGCGCCGCCCTAAACACTTAAGGGTATAACGCGATCGCGGTAACACGTAGTTAGACGCGTCCGATACCATTTTCGAGATTAGTACGGAACCCGTTGACGCAAAAATCGAACATCACGTAATCCGTAAAGATTAGTAGCGATGTCGTGACGCTGAGGGAATCAATTTCGTCCTAATCAAATTTTAATCGACCTTATAACGCCTTTTTCCAAAAATTCCGATCCCGGTCTTATAGTTATATAACGCACGATTATAGGCACCGTAAACCGAGTTGAGTTCAAATTATGCAATGTTTTTACGTAACTCGGTTGACCATCGATTTTGAATTAATTAAATACGAAACTACCACCTTTTTCGAAGCGAGCTATAACTCGTACAGGGGACACTCGATCGAGTGCCATGGTTCACTCGATCGAGTAACATCCCAAAACATAGGCATCGAGCCTTTTAGAAGTTCACTCGGTTGAGTCTTTGCCATGACTCGATCAAGTGGACTCTTTTATCTTAAAACGAGAGCTTCCCATATCATCTGAGCCTCGCCGATTATTTTTACGACTTTGGTCGTTACACGTCAAGACCATCATGTGCCTCTTATTTTAAAACCATGCATCATTCCATCTTCTTTAGTCATCTAATTTAGTTGCGTTACCGTTATTATTGATTTTTATTATTTTTGCTCGTTATTTTATTTTGTGCGGGTTATATTTCCGCCCGTGTATATTGTATCCATTTTTGAGTTTTATTTATTTTTGATGTTTATCGTTCCCTAAATGAACCTCGCATGCTAAATAACTTCGACTTTAGTCTAGATGCATTAAACGACATAGTTTGAACATAATTCGCATGTTTAGCCAAAAACGTTGTTTGCATAACATTTAGTCATTTTACTAACGCGCGTACACGAACACGAACGGTATCTTAGTAAAGGCCGCTAAAGAGCGGGCGGGGTTGGGTGTCCTCCATGGGCTTCCCAACACGTACCCTCACCCCTTACTCAGAACCATGGTTTCCGGATGTCCGAAACCGTTGGCGTACGAGAGTCATTTGATGCATGATATCCGATAACTCGGCGTCGGTATCGTAATGCAAAGGGAGGAACTCATAAGCTCTACCACTAAAAGCGGGTCGTGCTTTGTGCACGAAATGCCTAGGTGTAGAGTGGGGTCGAACGGGTCCGAATTCTCATAAAATTTGGTGGCGACTCCTATTTCGATTTAAATTTCGACCCGAGATCAATCTTACCACGAGATTCATTCGCCTACCCAAACCCGCGCGTGGCCGCGTCGAGGTGGACCTATGTCATGTCCACAATATTCGTGTGGCCTAAGTGTTTCGGTTTAATATAAATTAAGTTCATATTAAATATTACGTGACTTTTATATAAAAGGCGACACCGTGATGGATCGGTTTCGATTAATGTACTTAAAGTCGGGAATTACTATTCCTTTCGACCTTACCCAGTATCAAAAGACATCTTTTCACGAAAAGGTGTGAACGGTTTGACTTGAGATCAAACACGTATCTCTTGGCCTTGTACTTATACATATCAAGCAAGACATACGTTGTATATATAATTTGACAGAAGAACAAAACCTTACACAAATTACAGAAAGTGAAAGACAGTTCCATCTCCATCATCAAAGAACGTAAAGAAAGGGTTAAGGAGGGGAATCGATCTTCGTTTCTTCTTATTATTGAGTGCGTCTGATAGACATGGACCAAGGTTAGTCCTTATGATAGGCCGAGATTATTATGTGTTAAGAGCATCAAGTTAGACGTATATTTGGTGACGTGATAATGGTTTTGGGCTTAATTGGGTATAATTCTCATTTTACGATGTTAATTGTAATTGAGAATAATTATGTGATGTAATTGATCATCGGGTTGCCTAAGTGAAGCATGGAAGCGAAAAGCCCAACCGAAGCCGGAGAACCGACAATCTTACGCAGCTCGGGAATTGAAGACGGAACTTAAGTTTCTTTAGCTTCCGTGACAACTTAGCATTTATTAGGATTATTATTTTTATTTTTATTTTTATTATTAGCTTTTGGTAATTATTAAACTTTCCTATTATTATTAGACTACTATTATTTCTAGTTTATATAGTCATTACTAGTAAAGTATTATTATTCATCTTTATATCAAGTTGTATGTTCAACCCTAAGTTTTCTCAAAGACCATGTGTAACTAATTTCTCTTCTCGGTTCAAGACATTGAAACGCTTAGTTATCGATTGTGAGTTTCAAAGTTCTAATCTTTATTCTTGATTATTGATTAATTGCTCGGTTTAATTATATGAATGTTGTTATTGATTTCTAGAGTGATCAACTAGTTATCTATTTCATCGTTCTATTGCTAGGTTTGTTAATTGAACATGATTTGTTGATTAATTTGACCTTAGTAATATCTAAGACTTAATTCTTGAACGGGATTCGTTGATATTAAGACTTAGAAGCAATTATCATAGATTTATAGCACAACTGGATTGTATGTGTTTATTTATCTCTTTATCGAATACTCTATATATTAATGCTGCTGTTGAATTAAATCTAGAAATGGACTGTTTATGCTGTTTAAATCTCATTAAGAACGAGATACGTTTTAATTAGTTATTCATAAGTAGGATTAGAATTTACGATTCACGATAAAGTAGTCAGGAATAATAATTTGAACCGGATTTCAATGATCAATTGTGATTAAGTTATGGATTTGTACTTGACCCGAGACCTTTTAATCATTTGATTTAGTTAAAGTTATCATCTTTATTGTTTTAGTTATCAAACAATCATTCAAAAACCCCCCATATTTATTTCGCAATTAATTAGTTAATTATCGTTCTACATTATTACGCAGTTATAGTTAAACCGATTCTCTGTGGGTTCGACCCTTATTTTTACTATACTATTGTTTTAGTATTCAGATTTAAGTGATTATAAATTGTTTGAGGCATACGAATTTTGCCTGTCAAATTTTGGCGCCGTTGCTGGGGAATTGGCGTTAATTATTTTTGTGTGTCAGTGTAGATAGTTTTAGTTTGTTTGCTTGCCGTAGAGAGTCCAGATTCGTTTTAATTTCTTTTTTTTTAGTGTCTTATGATTTCTGTAGGTCGTTGGTCCACCTTCTTTTCTCCCCCTAAGACTGGAAATATATTATCGTCAAAATGACAGTCTGCAAATCGTGCATTAAATAAATCTCTAGTTGTGGGTTCGAGGTATTTAATTATACTTGGGGAGACAAAACCCACATATATTCCCAGTCTTCATTGTGGACCCATTTTGGTTCTCTGCGGTGGTGCAATCGGGACATACACTGAGCAACCAAAAGTTTTTAAATGAGAAATATTTGGTGGTTGACCGCTTACTAGTTGTAAGGGAGAAAACTTGTGATACGCGGTTGGCCTCAACTTAGTTAAGGCTTCTGCATGTAAAATGGCATGTCCCCATGCAGACGTTGGTAATTTGGATTTCATTAGTAAGGGTCTAGCAGTGAGTTGTAATATTTTAATCATTGCTTCCGCAAGTCCATTTTGGGTATGGACGTGTGCTACTGGATATTCAACGTCTATACCAATTGACATACAATATTCGTTAAATGCCTGAGATGTAAACTCCCCTGCATTGTCCAAACGAATTTTCTTGATATTCTGGTCTGGGAATTGAGTTCTTTGCGTTATTATTTGGGCTAGTAATTTTGCGAAAGCAAAATTTCGTGTGGAAAGAAGAATCTCATATGACCATCTTGTAGACACATCGATTAATACCATGAAATATCTGAATGGTCCACATTGAGGGTTGATTGGTCCGCATATGTGCCCTTGAATTCTTTCAAGGAATGCGGGTGTCTCATTTTTTATTTTATTTATTGATGGTCGTATAATCAGTTTCCCCATTGAACATGCACTGCAAGGAAAATCGCTCGATTTTATAACTCTCACATTTTTATGGGATGTCCGAGTGCATTTCCAATGATTTTTGCCATCATTGCAGGACCTGGATGTCCTAACCTATCATGTCATAGAGCAAATGTGGTTTTATCATGGATTTTGGTTGATGTCATCATGCTGGTTATAACGAGGATTATTTTTGTAAACTATAGACCAGGTGAGTAAGATGACATTTTCTCAAGGATGCATTTTGTGCCTGATTTGAATAACGTTAGGCGTAAATATTATTTATCATTTTCACTCATGGTTTCAATTTGATAACCATTTTGTCGCATATCTTTGAAACTAATCAGGTTTCTTTGCGACTTAGTTGAGTATATCGCTTTATGAATTGTTAGACAAGTTCCCATTGGGAGCATAATATTGGCTGTTCCGTTGTCTTCAATAATTTCAGCGTTGCCACATATAGTATTCACATATGCCTTAATTGGCTTTAATTCAACGAAGTACTCCTTTTGTCTCTAAATAGTATGAGTTGTGCCGCTATCAATTAGGCACATTTCTGCTCCAGTGGTCATGTCTAGAAAACAAATATGTTCAGCTCATTAATAGAAAGTGAAATAACAACCAATATATTACATTTTATTTGAGATGATAAGCAAATGGGCCAAACATACAAAATACATAATGGAAATAAAGCAGCAGCATGTGCTGTAACACCCCTGATTTTTATAAATTTAAATTAAATAAAATTATGTTCGTATTTTTATTTTTACGATTTTACTCGTAATTCTTAATATTATTATAAAACGAATTTATCATTTAATCGTTCGAAACTTCTAAAAATTCCAGTTGTCTCGAAAACTCTTTCTTATATTTAAGACATATTTTTATTTCTATTTCGATTCATTTTGTACATTTAATTTGATTCTATTCGAAAGCCTATTTCGACGATTTAAATTCTAAATTCTTTTATTTATATATTTATATTTAAGCTCGAGTTTCTATTATTATTTTTTTCGGCTTGAATTCATTTATTTAAAGTTTCGTCAAAATATCTATTATTTCTTCTCGAGAAATCAATTTAATTCACTTTATCGAAGATTTATTATTTATATCTAAAAATACTATTTCTTTGTATGATTAATTATTTTTCTAAACTTTGATTTCGTTCGAATAATTTTTTTTATTCATCTTATTTGACGGTCCGATTACTCTTAGTTTTATTAACACGTTTTAACCCGATTCTTGGGTCAGTCAACTTATTGTTACGGAATTAGGCTCCTACCCGATTCAATTAATCAATCCGTTTACAACTCATTCTTGTCTCGGATTCCGTACACTTTTGGTGAATTGTATTCAATCTCACTTTATTATTAAATCTTACACCTCCCTTTTCTTTGGCTTGCCAACACTAATTCACTTCCCCTTTTTGTACGTTCCACCGCTTGCTTTCCCCTGGCCATTCTTCATCTTTCATTCCACCGTTTCCCTTCATCTCCTCCTCTCCGTTTCACCTTTTTCATCTCAGTCCTTATTCGATGTGCTGCTACTGTTAACGCTGCGGCTGCTCTATTTCTTTTTCTGCGGGGATGTACGATTCTGCTTCATCCTTACTCCCTGTCTTCTTCGTCTACCCTCCTTCCTCCCATGTTTTTGTGCGTCTCTGCCCCGTTTAAGGTCAGTTTTGTCGCCCTTTACTGTCCTCGTTGTCTTTCTCTGTTTTGGATTCGTTATTGCTGCGTTTTGTACCTGGGTTCGCTGCTGCTGTTGCGTTTGTACTGTTGCTGTCCGTGTGTTTTTGTCACGTTATGCTGTTGCTTTTTGTTCGTCGCTGCTCCTTCTCCCTTCTTATTTTCTTAATCTTCTTTTCTTTTTCTTCGTCGTTCTGGTTTTGTTACTGTTTATTGTATCGATTGATGTTCGCTTTTTTCTCTTCAATTCCTCTTCTTCGTTCGTCGAGTATGCTACTGCGGTCTGATCTGCTCACTTCTGCTGCTGTCCTGATGCTTCTACTGCTGTTCTGCTGTTTATTTTCGATCCTCTTCTCCTTCTTCTTCTCCTTCTTTTGTTGTACTGCTATTGCGTTGTTCTGTTGCTTCTACGTTTCGCTTCTGCTACGTTTTGTGCTGCTGCTGTCCTGTTTTTCTTCTTCTTCTTCTGTCTATGTCAGTTAATGCTGCTGCATTTTATTGATGTTATTGTTGTTTATGCCGTCTTTTGGTGTTGTTTTGGTTGTTGTCTCGTCGCCTCGGTTACCGTGTTTATCAACTCAGTTCTTTCTCGTCATCTTACTTTGGTTTGACACATCAGTGCCCTCTCCGTATTGTGTCAAATACTCGTCCCTTCGTTCTTCCCTTATCTTGAATTTGAATATCGTCTTTCCGACCCATTCGTATTTGTTTTAACTTCCTTCCTTGTTATTTGGGTTTGTCCTGCTATCCGTATCCAACCCGTGTCTCATTCGTACGTTTTGTCACTCGATTTTCATGCTGAAGCCTGCTTAGAAGACTAACGATTCTACAACTTGGAGCTTAAAGACATTACTAACGATTTGGAGCTACGACGAGTACGAGTTCGTTTCGGTTGTCGACTCAAGGTAACTTTAGGACGTTACTCGATTATATATCGTATGTTTGAGTAGTAGTATGTAGTAAATATTTTTAACTCCGGCTTTTCTTATTTTAGCTATTTATTATTGCTAATTATATTAATTTTTAAATCGTATTTATAAATATTTTACAAGTTTTCGATATCGTTTTACAGTTCTTTAGTAATTTAATTATTTACGATCGTTATAATATTTTGTTGGTTATCGTGACACTAGTAACAAAATAATATCGATTTCACATTTTCGTCGTATTTCGTTAATTTATAATTTTAATTCAAAATTGTATTTTTATATTATAATCAAGATTCGTATACTTGTTTAATAAATTAATTTCGTTTTACGAGTTATATGAATAAATGAGAAAATAGTCGATTTTGTTTTAAATACATTTTTAGTCGAGACTATTTTTCCTAATAATTTCTCATTTATCTACGATTGAGTATTTTTAGTAAAATCAGTATTATTTATTGATAAAATCTATTTACTAAGACTAATTCGAAAGCTTTATAAAATCTCGTTTAATTTATAAAATTCGTCGACTCAATTAATTTTGAATATCGTTTTTCTTAAAACATTTCATTTCTAAAATTTATAGTTTTAACTCGATTTCTTAATTATTTATAAAATACTATATATTGACTTATTATATTTTATTTATATTTTGAGTAACGAATTTAGAAATATAATAAAGTTACGATAATAATAAAATGTTAATTTTGTTAGAAATGCTATTTTTAATACATTTCACTTATTTTAATAACTTACGTATTTTTTATAAGAATATTTCTATTTTAAGTAAGTTTCTATTTATAGAAAATTTTCCTTTTAATATAAAATGTTTATTTCTTTTATCTTCATATTATTCATAATGATTATATCTCTTATTTATATCGATAATGGCTTGTTTTGGAGTAATGGTAAAGAGAAGTGTGGGGTTAGAGTAATATAGTCTAGAATGTACGTTTTTGCCATCAACTATAAAGTTGGTGTGTCTATGTTGAGACACATTGATCGTTGAACTGAGCATGGTTTGTGTTCAGGAGTGTGTATATTTTGACCTTAAACTTAGATATCGCATCGTGTAAGTCGCCGTCGGGTTGAACTGGATTACGGTTGGTGCCCAGGAGGGGTGTACATTACTTAAGCCAGGACCTCGCTGCACGCAGTCCTGTTATAGTTGAGTTGCCTAGTTAGAGACCGAAGTCTGATTTGTGTTGACTAAGTTCTCGAAGCTAATTTAGTATTATTCCTAGTGAAAGGCTAGCCTTGTGCACACCGATCGAATTTCCATAACGTCATTTTTGAATATTTATATTATCGATTGATTTTGACTTGCAGGTTGGCAAGTGCTTTAAGTTTCGCTGAAAACTTATTTTTGAAAACTTATTTTTAATATATCGTTTTAATGTTCTCTCTTTTTAAGTATTCTGATATAATAATACTATTATTTTTCCATATGATATAATATGGCTGGGAGAACGTCCGAGTTACTCCCACTGACGTGGCTGTTATGTTTATAACATGACAGGTATTTGCTGCTGGGTTTTGGGTGTGAGCTAGCGAGTAGCGTGGATCCTACTCTTTCTCTATTCGTGTTTATTTATGGATTTGTATAAACCCGTTTGGAAGTTTTACTTTTACCCCTTTTGTAAAAAGAGGCCTTTGTATTGACTTACCATTTCTTTTAATAAGATATGGTTTGTCAGTGTGTTTTAATCCCACTCTACAGTGTTTCCGCCACTGTACTGCGTTAGAATTTTGTAGGGGATTACATGTGCGCGCGCGCGCGCACACACACACACATATATGTTTGTGTGGCAGCGCTTTGCGCCTGTGAGTTTGACTGACTCGGAGGATTCCGAGGAGTCTACTATACCTTTCGCCTTCATTCTTAGGGCGAGATGGTCCTGCCATATTTCCGGGAAAGCAGTGATGAGTTTCGTTATGCTTTTCCGGTTGCTTCCTTGGTCGATTTTGGTTACGATGGATGAACGATGGTTCGCTAGGCTGTGGTTCGGGTTGGGGATGAAAGGGGGGAATAATCGGTAAGTTATTAGGTAAACTATTAGTAGGTTCTCTGACTATATATATATATTTGTGGACGTCCGTCCGCACCGCCCCGCGCCCCGCGCGCGCCTTCGCGGACCGACCCGGCTTTTCAACGTGTGGCGGCGGCCACCCACGCGGCCCCCTCCCTGCCGGGGGTCGGTCCGATATCGCGTACGGGGCGAAGTGTCGGACCTCGATTTGGATGACGATCCGGACTTGTACTAGACGGGTGCGACCTGTATTTCCGTTTGGGAATCGATCGAGTCGTGGTCGTAAATGTTTAAAGACTGATTTGTTTGATAAGGCGACCTTTTTAGCGAACTGAAGTTGTTGCCGATTTGTGGAGTCGCCACCGAGTCAATTATGGGGACTCGGAAACCGTTCAAGTCAACTTTGATCCCTTGCCGACTCAAAGTTGAGTGGCACGAGACCTAAAGATAATGACTTGTACCCTTAAGCACTCCATACCTGGAATGACTCTCATTGCCAACGGTTTCGGACATCCGGAAACCGTCGATTCTGAGTAAGGGGTGAGGGTACGTATTGGGAAGCCAGAATCCGATAGATGTCGACACCCAATCCCGCCCGCACTATAGCGGCCTTTACTAATCAATCGGTTGACTGATATCCTAGTTCTTTTATTGTGGTGCAAATACTGTAACATCCGTTGTTTTAACCCTATTCCTTTTGCTACGTCCGTTGTTTAAAGATAAGTAAGCTTTGTCGTCAAAGTAGTTGTGTTTACATTCTTTGCATGCGATTTCACGTGACAAGCAGGCCATGAAAAGATGCACATAGGAGAGTAGAGAGTACTAGTATTATACGTATTAGCAAATCAGTTTTAACGCGATAATACGGATATTAGTCGTTCTCGTGATATACCTTACCTGGTATTCTGCTTAAGATGCGTCGGCTTGTTATTAGTAAGGATGCATCGAACCTAATAAGGCGACCACCGGGACTAATATGGAACCCGACCATCACTTTGTTCAATTTTAGTTATTTTACGTTTTGAATTCCGTGTTAGGTGATTTAGCATGCGATTATAAGGTCATAAAAGCAATAAATCATAGGAAAAACTGTAAATGCGAATGTAAGTAAATCACACAATGAGGAGTTGCACCCTCAAAGTATACACTAAACGAGACACGATGCATAGATAGGTAGAGAACGGATATCGGAATTACTCGGGTCTATTTAGTGTGTTTTAGTGTTTATGGTTGAAGTTGAGACGTTACGTATTTTAGTGAATGCTTGCGGACGTAGTGTCCGCAACTAGTGTTGTCGTAGTGCATAATAAAAGAAAGTACGAATATGGAAAGTTTTGTTTAGATGGCAACTTGGTGACGACTCGATCAACAAGCGGATCCTCCTAGCTTGACCAGTGACTCTGGTAGAGCTCCGTTACCGTTTGACCCTTCCTGCGGCTATTCCGGCAGAGCTTTCTTGCTATGGACTGATTCTGCGGCTAATCCGGCAGAGCTTCGCTACTGGACTTGGGCTAGTCGAACACAGGCACCTCGGAATCGAGTGGGGTGCTCGAAGATGAGGAGTAGCGTCGATGTCTCTTTTTATCGGAGCTACGATCGAGTTGATCATTTCCCTCGGGTGTCGCAGTGCGAGCCCTTAGCGAGAGTATAGAGGGGGAAGAGAAGAATGAGAATTTTGTGTCCAAATGAGGGCGTGAAGGGGGGTATTTATAGGTGTTTTCGGCCCTCGTCGCCCATTTAGGCGCCTGAGCTGAGGCGCGCCAAGACTCAGGCGCCTGAGCTTAGGCGTGGGGAGACCAAGGCTCGTGAGGTGGGGCGGTTGGAGTTTTGAAGATACGATTTTGATACTTTCCAAAACCAAGAGGGAGGAGTGTGATACTTATCTTGGAGCCTAAGGGTTCCCGGGGATTGACCTAGCGCCGTGGGTTTAGTGGGCCTCGGGTGTTCATCCCGAGGTTCACTTGGCGCGGTGCTGACTCGGTTCGAGTTTCGGGACCGACTCGGGGTCTCGGTGTCAGAATTGACTCTAATTAGTGTCTATGCGACCGTAACGACACGACTAAGGCTGCCATCATGTTAGTTTAATTTGCCTGAGTAATTTATTTGATCCGTTCTATAGAAAAACTAACTGAAACATCGCGAACCCGTGTCGCGTTGCAGTCCAATCGTCATTGGGTGTTTGTTGGGCACTTCTACAGCCACCAGGTCCAAATCTAGGTGTCTACAGAAGCCCCCACTTTGACTGAGGCTTGGATAAGGCGAAATTCAAAGTATAGCCGCTCAGGTCAATCGAAGATTACGACCTGGTGGCTGTCCGATAGGGTCGTTTTGAGTCCGTTAGACTGCGCGTTGAGGCTCGCCAGCCAAGGCTTAAAAGTCATATCTGACGTCTTCGCTTGCGGTTGCTTGCTTGGGCCCGGGCCGTTGGTGGTCATCTCGTTCTTGATTCTTTATGCGCGCGCGCTTTGTCTTCTTCGGTTTATTTAAGGGTTTGTTTAATTTTAAATGCGTTGGGCGTAAGTGCCAAGGATGTTCGCATGTGTTGGCTTTTATTTGGGCAAATGTTTTTGGGATGCTTGTGAACCCTTGATGACATGCAACGTTCGAGGGCGTCAGTCTCCACTCAAACAGCTGTCTTTGGAGATGCTCTGACCTCTATGACGAAATAAATTGTGATAAATTACTCGAGGGCGTCAGTCTCCACTCGGGCAGCTGACTTTAGGGATGCTCTGACCCCTAAAACAAAATAAATTGTTGTAAACTTACTCGAGGGCGTCAGTCTCCACTCGACCAGTTGTTTTCGGGGATGCTCTGACCCCTAGGACAAAAATCGTTGTTGCTAAACTACTCGAGGGTGTCAGTCTCCACTCGAGCAGCTGTCTTCGGGGATGCTCTGACCCCTAGCACGAAATTGTTGTTGTTGTGCCTCCAGGATCTTAGATCCCTCGGACAAAATTGTTGTTTCTGTGCCTCCGGGATCTTAGATCCCTCGGGCAAAATTGTTGTTTGCTGTGCCTCCGGGATACTAATGTCCCTCGGGCAAAATTGCTGGTTGTTGTGCCTCCAGGATCTTAGATCCCTCGGGCAAAATTGTTGTTGCTGTGCCTCCGGGATACTAACGTCCCTCGGGCAAATTGCTGTGCCTCCGAGATACTAACGTTCCTCGGGCAAAATGTTGTGCCTCCGGGATACTAACGTCCCTCGGGCAAAATTGCTGGTTGTTGTGCCTATGGGATATTAGATCCCTCGGGCAAAATTGCTATGTTGTGCCTCCGGGATACTAACGTCCCTCGGGCAAAATTGCTTTGCTGTGCTTTGGGATACTAACGTCCCTTGGGCAAAATTGATGTTTGTTTATTTGTTTTCGTTAAATGCTTGTTTTGTGAGTTTGTCTTATTTTGTTTGGGTTTGCTTTTGCTTGGTCTTGGTTTGTTGTATATTTGAGTTTGCTCAGAGTTTGTTTAATTTATTTTGGTTCAAATTGCTTTTTTATGCGTTTGAGTGCAGCGTTTAGGTTAAGTGTGGTTCTTATGTTTGTTTCATTATCGAGAGTGTGTTATCGATGTTGATTAGTAACTGCTCTATTATTGTTATTATTTTGCTTGTCTTAAGGGTGCGTGCGTTATGTGTATCGAACTTTGAGTCTCGTTTGTTTCGCTTTAGTCTGTACCGGGCCACTTAGACGCGCGTCTGTCTGCGCCCTAGCCTTCATGCGCCTAGCCCCCAGCGTGTTAGAACTTGGGCGCGTCACTCGGGGCGGTCGGGTTTTTGCGGATCGGGTCTGCTTAAGTAATCGAAAATTGGGGCGATTGTTTCATTTCACAAAATTCGAACGCGTCGCCCCTTTCGCCCCAAAGCCGATTTCTCGACTTTTCTTTGCCAAATTTCGTTTCGATTTCTGCTATTTATGACAATGTCGACACCGGGTAAGTGCTCTTTGCTTGTTTATTGTCGGTTTTGCTCAATTTGATTGATTATGACTTCGTTTTGTTGAAAACCCTAGAAGATCGATTTGGGTGTTTTTGTTTTACTAAGTTTCGACGCTTATGCTTAGTCCCATTGTTAAATTAGGGTCGATTAGAGCTTGTTAAAGTAGTTATAAGCTTGATAAGGATGTTCGAGGTGCGATATTGGCCCCTTATGGGAATGTGTTTGGGATGCTAGGGTTAAGGACCGTTTCCCGATTATTCTCGTATTCATTTTGCGTAATTTGGCTCAAATAGTGTTTATGAGAATGTGGGTAGCTCTCTTGTCGACTCTTATGGGCTAGGATAACCCTTAGGACTCTCCGTGAGACTCTGTGTGTCTTAAGACGGACAAAAAAGTGTCGTAATGATGTCGGATTTTTCCGAAACCACTTTCATCGTGACCGGGATCAAAAATGTGTGCCAGCGGCTTTCTCGGAATTTTGATATCCTTATCCAAAATTTTGACCCTATTTTGACCTGTTTAAGCTGGTTTAACCTGACTAGGGTTATGTTTTTGGTTTTTTGTTTGGTTTTACAGTTAGAGATGATACCGAGCGTCCCGAGGGAACCTCCTCGGTCGGTGCTAGTGAGGAGATTGTTGGGGCGAGTTCACAGACTCCCTGAGGAGTTCACAGGAGACATCGGAGTATCTCGTCCCAGCGCCGTGATCCCGAGACTATTAATGAGGCTGGTTTCGATAGAGTGAAGAAGCGTAAGCTTCTGGAGACGGTGGCTAGGAGGGTTCACGTTCCGGTTCCTGTACCGGAGAACGTGGAGGTTGTTTATGAAGATCCCGAGTGGGCTCGGGACTGGGATGGTCATTAGCTGATGTTTCACCTTGACTTTCACATTTCTCACCGCATCGTGCGGGGCCTGGTGAGTGTCCTATTCGTTCTTATTAGTTTTATTACTTATTTTTTTCGGGTTGGGCTAGGTTTGTTTATTCTTGTATTGCTTCGGTTTGCAGTCCCCAGGTCCGATGAGGACTTTCTCGGGCTTTAGTACGTACCTCGACATCTATTTTTAGAAGGTGGCCCCTGCGGCCAAGGAAATTATTGCGAGGACCGCTCTGGGTCCCGGGGTCAAGCAGTGGGCCCGGCTAGTGGGTTCTAAGAGTAAGTGTAATCTTATGGTGATTAGGGCGATGATAGATTGCTTTCATGATACTACCTCGACCTTCCACATGGCTTTTGGGGAGGTCGGGATGACCCTAGAGGATTTTGGGATGATTAGCGGTCTGCCTTGGGGTCTGGATAGGATTAGGTGGGCCGACGAAGGCCCTAGTCTAGATAGTGATGAGGTGCGGGGCCTCATCATGGATTGTTTACCGCGTGAGGCATACAGTGCGCCTCATGCTTTGGTGAGTTCTTACATCACCGATCACTTCGAGAGAGTGGCGGTGTTAGAGGGTCGAGAACCCAACACGCCGGAGCAGAATGCCCGGTTGTGGTTGTGGTACTTCCTAGGGTCGATCCGCTTCTCGGACAAGGGCGAGAGGTTTAGTACTAGGATTTTGCCCTTTCTAGCTGACCTGACTCAGCTGGGCGCTAAGATTGGGTGACCGCGGCTTTCGCGGAGATGACTCGTTGCCTGCAAGTCATGGTGAGGTCGTTGGTGATAGAGTCGGACTCAGCTGTGCCCATTGTGGGTCCGGGCCTTATACTGGAGGCTAGTTGCTCTTTTTGCTTTTGTGTTTCCAGTTAACTTATTCTCGTCTTGGTTTCGCTAAGGTTGTTTTGGGATTTTACAGGCTTAGATCTATTCCTATTTCCCGTGTTTGGCACATAAGACGGTGCGGGTTCACCCAAAGAGATTCCCAGCGAGAATCGAGTGGAGGCTGGCTCAGCCTAAGAGCACAATCAGCCACTACCCGACGGAGAATGCGCTGGTTAACAAGTTAGGCCTCGAGGATGTAAGTTTTCTTCTTATAGCCTATTTTGTTCAATAGCCCCCAAGAATCGGGATTCATTAGGATGTTGGTTTTACTTGCGTAGTTTGTGGCCCGCTCTTGGGCCGATTATGAGGGCGTGCCCGGGTATGTGATTGCGGAGCTGAGGCCTCGGAGTTATAGGAGGATGCTCCTTCCAGCGTTGTTTCGTCCAGTTTGGTAACTGGGCGAGCGGTTGGTGCGTCAGTGTATGTACGACGACTTTAGGGTGTCGGTTGATCATCCCCAGACCATGTTCAGACCACCGACCGCCGCAGAGGTCCTCGAGGATAGGGATGGAGAGGGAGGCGATGCGCTCTTGGTGCCTGGTGCCTCCTATCTATCTTACGTCACCCGACGGTTAGCTTGGTATCGCCTCGTGGTAATGTTCTAATTTTGGCTCTAAGGTTTGTGTTGCGGTTTATTAGTTATTTTCCCTCAGACTGACCTATTTGTTTTCTCAGCTGGCCGATCCGGCTAATGAAATCCAGCCCCCAGATTTTCCCCTGACGCTGCTTAGGGTGGATGCGGCTGGGATACCCTTCACCGAGCCTCTCCCCCCATGTTCTGCCGAGGAAATGGATGCCGGGATAGAGTGGCGTGAGCGGGTATATCGGGTAAGTTTTTGGCTTTTGTTTTCGATTTGGGTTCTAAGGTTTAGGATTGGCTTATCTATCCTTTATGGTTTCAACTCTCAGGTTTCGTCAGCTTGCCATCAGCGGTTGTGGCAGGCCACCAACTGCTTCCGGCCTATGTCTTGAGGGTTTCCCGTGACACTTCGGGACCTCGATCGGTTAGTTTGCGTGACTAGGGTGGTTTTCTAGGCTGCTCGCGTGTTTCCCTAATATTTGAGTGCGTTTGCAGGATGTCCCGGATATGGTGGGACAGCTGGAGACTCGGGTGACCGAGCTCGAGGCGAGAGATGCTGAGTCGCAGCGGCTCCTGTAATCTCGGGCTGACGAGATCGCTTTCCTTAAGAAGCAGTTGGCCCGGTCTCGGGGCGAGACCTCTACACAGTGTGAGGTCAGGCGTCGGATTGAGAGGGAGGCTGAGGCTACGGGTGAGGAGGTGGGAGGAATCCCCGAGACAGCTACCCTAGATATGCTGTCGGGGATGGATGGTAGTGCGTCTCCTCTTATAGACTTGGAGGATCTAGGTTTAGATGACAACATTTGTGAGGTCGTGATGGCCATTGGTGCGGCTTCTAGGGGTCCTCCCTAGCCTCGATTTGTGTATGGGTTTGTATATTTTATACTCCCTCTGTTTCTTTGATATCTTCCACATTTCCTTTTTCAACCATTTCTTTGATTTCTTCCACTTTCCTTTTTTCTATCACACTTCTCTCTTACCTAGGTGGCCCACTTACTTTACTCCCTCTCTACTTTTACTTATTTTATTGTTTTTCTTAAGAAATGTACCACTTTTAAGGTGGAAGAAATCATAGAAATGGAGGGAGTATATTCGTTTTAGATTCTTAGTATTTGAATTAGTTGGATTAGTCTTGTTTTGGCGAATTGTTTCCCTAGATTGACAAGTAATCACTTTTTGCGTTCATTTGTTTACGAGTTGACCTAGTTTAAGGTGTGTTAGCATTGCATGAGAGTATGAAAACAGTTTCTTTCAGATGTTTTGAAATGCGTTAGTTTGAGCCAGGAATTGGATCAGGTAGTACGTCGATTAAAATGTTTTGACTCGAGACGTAAAATATCAACGTGCTTTGACCGAGTGTGTTAAGATATGAGCGTGGACATTCAGAACGAGACCGAAGTTAAAACTCGGGCGACTTTTGAAAAAAAAGTTAGACCACTTTTATACATTCATAAAATTGCCTTGTTAGGCTATAGACGCGACTTGACGATAATGTTTAAAAGGCTACAACACGCCTAGGTGGGGTAGCTTATCCCCCTAAAACAAAATTAACGTCTAAGTCTCATGCGTCCGACGAGCGAGCTCGCGTCCTTGCAGCTCTTGCATGGGTATCTCGGTTTTTGGGGCGGGTTTTAGTGACTTCGGGAGGTCGTTCCCGATGTCCGAGGCATAGGATGATAGCTGTGGTGATAAATGCGGGGTCAAAATCTCTAACCTTGGGTCGCTCGGGATGTCGCCTGCCTGGCTACAGGCGCTTGGGCTAAGGCTACCGGGTTCCGAGCCGCTTGGGTTTGGGCGACCGGAAACTCGGGCGCGTGGGCCGGTGCGGTTCGAGCCCGGGTTATGGAAATTTTTCGTGGTTTCCTAATTCTTGTGGCATTAGGGCTATATATACGGGTTGTGGGTGCTTGTTTTAGACATATTAGAATATCCATAGGGTCTAGCCCACTTATATTCAGGGTCATGTCGGGTTTTGATAATATCCTGACCGAGTGGGCGGGTTCTTTTAAGAAATGTGACCCCGAGGTTAGTTCAAATGACGGTTTGTCAACGGTTGTGGCGCTAAGTCGAGTCAAGGTACAAGATAATTTCTTACGGGCATGTTCTACGTTTTGGGACCCGAAACGTCATGTTTTCGCCTTTCCCGGGGGTAAAATTTGTCCTTTGCCCGAAGAGATAGATTCTATAGGTGGGTGGAGCTCGGTTCGCCCTTGTGTTCCCTATGGGGATGATGCTTACGTGCAGCGGTTTTACCACTTTTTGGACCTTTCTTCATTAGAGGAGGCTAAAGGTTATTTTAGTATGGACGATCTTGACTTAGATTTGCTTCCTAGGACATTCTCACAGGCTGGCTCTCGTCATGTTTCGGCCTTAGCATGTAGGCGTGCTTTTAACATTGATATTGCTTGCTATTATCTTTTTGAGGATGCGCGGTCACGTGAAGGTTGGGGTAATCCTTGTGTTTTGGATGTGGTAGCGGCAATGGAACATGGTCGATCGCTCTCCTTGCTTATTTTGGGTGAGCTTAATCTGGGTCTTGATGCTATTGCCCGGTTACAGGGGACACCTTCTCGGGGTTCTAGGATTATCTTGCAGGTGTGTGTTTTTGTTTTGTTTCCCTCTTTTTTTTTTTGTTGGGGTTTTGTTTTTGTGGTTGTGATGTTTTGTAGTGGTTTGTACAGGTTTGGTTGCAGGAGCAGCTTGGTTTGGTCGTTCCTCCCCGGTGTTTTATAGATTATAGTTACAGGGGTTTTACAGGCCGGAAGATGGTGCAGGTGTGGAGTAAAAGTCCCGAGGAAAAGGATTGGCTTTCCTATTTGGTCAAAGGAGATGTCGTCATCAGGTGGTCTGTCCCATGGTGGAATATTAGTGGGCGTTCCGGGTTTCCATTTTCGTCTTCGACGTGGGCTTATTTAGTATTATCCATGAGGGATCAGGTTTATATTCATCCGGGCTTGTTGTCACATCAAATGGGTGTCCAACCTTCTATTCCAAAGGACGCTAAGCTTGTTTCTAGTTCTGACCCGTGGACGGAGGATTCGCTCAGGGAGTTTAGGGTGTCTTGGGAACAGAGGTTCTTGCATCCCGTTGTTCGACCGACCAACAATGCTCCCGTCCGGCAGGGGTTTAGTGAACACCCGTCAGGACAGAGCAACTTAAAAGTTAGAAAGACAACGCCGCTAAGAGGCGAGGAGGAGACTCGAGAGACCATTACTAAGTGCCTATCCAAAGACCGTGGGACCGACCCTAGTTCCGTCAGTTCATCTAAACGGGTCAAGACTAACGTGACCCATATTGAAAGTGTAGAAGAGGAAGGAAAGTTGGATTGGCTGGGCCCGCGTTTGGCTGGGGCGTTAGAAGCTTGCCTTCAGAAAATCGAGGACGAGAAACGCAAGCAGGCACCCCCGAATGGCAAGGAGAAGGAAAAGTTGGACCGGTAGAGCCCACAACTTGTATTATGTCTTATTAGTTGATATTATGTGACGTATTAGTACTAGTTTTTGTGGAGTTTTGACACGTTGTTTTCCGGGGTGTCCGGATTTCAAATGCTCGATGTAAATGCCTCGACAAAGGCTCGATTTAACTGAATTTTGTTATTAGTGAGAAGCACATATTTTTTTTATTCATATATTTTTTTGTGGTGGCTCGCAACTCGATTCTTCATTTTACCCGGCGCGCCCTTTCGGTTTTTCACTCCGTCCTCAGCTCACCTTTTTGTTTTTTTATTTGTTTTTTTGTTTTGTTTTTTTTTGTTTTTTGACGGCTCGCATCTTGTTTCTTCATTTTGCCCTGGGCGCCCTTTCAGGTTTTCACCCCGTCCTCGGCTCGTTTTTTTTTTTTTTGACGACGGCTCGCAACTCGATTCTTCATTTTGCCCGGAGTGCCCTTTCGGGTTTTCCCGTCCTCGGCTCGTCGTTTTTGCTTCGTCGCTTTAAAATCACTCATTGGCCGGGACGTGGAAGGAGTCCCATTTTATACATGAATCGATTAATCGACTTTTGCTTGTTCGGTCGTTTGGTTGTACCCGGAGAAGGGTTGCCTACGTATCCGTGTTTAGACGGAATCAAACCATGTTCGTAGTTCTTAATAAAATGTGAGTGATTTTGCTTTAGACTCGTTATGCCAATTATCGATGCGAACTTGATTGATTTTTTTTTGTTTTTTTTTTTAACTTCCTTCTAAGTCGGATGTTGGGATGTGGTTGCCAGGGTGTCTACAGAAGTTTCTGGGTGTCGGCCCTGAAGTGAGTCCCCTGGTCACTGATGATCTCGTGGGGTATACCGTAGCGGCAGATGATGTTATTTTGTAAGAATTTCACTACTTGTTTTAAGGTTAGTACAGTGTAAGAGGTGGCTTCTACCCATTTGGTGAAATAATCGATGGTCACTAGTATAAAGCAGTGTCCGCCGGTCCCGGATGGGTGTACTTTCCCTATGATGTCTACTCCCCAAGTAGAGAAGGGCCAGGGTGTGGCTATGGTGTGTAGAGGATATGGAGGTAGGTGTTGGATGTTAGCGAATATTTGGCAATTGTGGCAGTGACGAACATGATGTCGACAGTCTGCCTCTAAGGTAATCCAATAATAGCCCAGTCTCATTATTTTTCGGGCTGGTAGGTGTGCACTCATGTGGGGTCCGCACTCCCCGTCATGTACCTCTTCCATGGCTCTCTCGGATTGGTTTTTGTTTGTGCACCTAAGGAGGACTCCTTGTGGGGTTCGTTTGTATAGTAGCCCTTGAATCAGGACATAGTGGGTGGCTTGTATTCGTAGGGCTCTTTTGTTCTTGGTGTTAGTGTTGGGCGGGTATGACCCATGTGTTTTAAAGTCTAGGATTGCTTTGTACCAAGGTTCTTCGGGGGTATCATCGGTTTCGAGGTTGTGGATATTGGCCGGTTGTTCACTTTTCTTTACGTGAATGGGCATAGAGAAAAGGTGATCGGGCATGTTTATTAGTGAGGCTAGTTTAGATAATGCGTCAGCGAATTGGTTTTCCTCGCGGGGTATGTGTATGAAGTCAATTCGGTGAATTCCCGGGACATCGTTTCCACTTTGGTTTGGTACGGGGTTAGGCTTTCACTATAAACCTTCCAGGCTCCCGTGGCTTGGTTAACTACTACGGATGAATCTCCGTGTACTCTAAGGTTTTTAACTTCTAGAGACATGATTGCTTTTAGACCTATCAGGAAGGCTTCGTACTTGGTTAAGTAGGGGTAATTTGGTTTGGTGGATGTTCGTTCACTGTAGGCTCATTATTGCTTGGTCAGAGGGTTGATGACGGGCTAAGCCTAGGGTCGTTGTTCCCGATCTCTTCTTTATGGTGAAGCTAAGTGGGCCGTTTGTTATAGCCCTCGCGTTTTAGTTAATCGTCATCGATAATTGGCATACAGTCGAGTTTTTAAGCGTTTAAAGTAAATTATTGAAAGAAGATTGAGCGATTGTCGAGGCATGTTTGTAAAAAAAAAGTCATTTTGTTGATAATATAATGGACGTGCTAGATGCCCGTGATTTTGTTTTGGGAGAGGCGGAGGACATGTCCCTCGCACCCCCCTCGAACTTGATAAAAAAACAAGACATTTATTATTATTATTTTAGTCTAGGCCCTAAGATGAACTAGACTCTGACTAGGAGTGGCCTTGCCTCCTAAGCGTCGAGGCTCCCACCAGGGAATAGCACCTTGATGGTACCGCTGGTCTTCACTACCACAGACGCGGTTGTCTCGTTACCAGCCCTACCGTCAACGGGCTGTGGTGTATGCTTCTTTACTAGGGGGAAGGTTCCGGCATCCACCAGGTCCTGGATGTCATGTTTGAGGCGGTCACAGTCCTCAGTATGGTGTCCCCTACCCTGATGATAGGGGCAATAGGCGCTGGGATCCCAATCCGCCCCCCGGATCCCACGAGGTGGATCTGGGGTAGGGACGAGCTGGGATAGCTGCCAGTCCTCGTTGGCAATTCTAAGGGCCTCGGCATAAGTCATGCCTAGGTCGGTAAGGCTTCTAAAGGGACGGCCTCCAAGGGCTGGGACGAACGTAGTCGGCCCTGTCCTCATTTTTTCTCTAGGGATGATAGGTTTCTCTTCCACCTCCTCCCCAGGGGTGTTTCGGGTCCCATTGACCGTGTCTTCCAACCTGCCGAGCTGTAGTAGGATACTGTCATGAGTGTCGTTTATCTGGGCCAGGTTATTTTGGAGTTCCTTAACAAGCCCTAACATTGCACTGAGTGGTTCGACGTTGTTGCTGGAAGACATTTCTAGATCTGCGAAACAGGGCTAAAGGTGAGGCTGAATCGACCAGACGTTTTAGGGACTCGAGGAATGCTCTTAATTGAGCGACGCGGAATTCAGGCCCTTGACTCGCGGGTGCGTGCGGTCACTGATTTAGGGACTAGACTCTTCGTGTATTCGGCGAGACGCCTAACGGGTCTTAGATCTCTGTGACGAGATGATTTGACACAAACCTCGGAGGTGAGGTTTAAAGAGAACTTCTTAAAATGAGACGACCCAAAATGTAAGACCTAGAGTAGAGGTGATCCTAGTAACTAACATGGACAGTTAATCACACGGTTGTACGACGTAAGAAATTGATCGCGATCCCGGCTCAGGATCAAAGAATTGTTTTTTTCGAAAATGACCGATACTCACGGAGGAAGGTCTTCTCCCTTTTTTGAAAAAACGATTTCCTGAAACTAGGATGACGATGGTGTGGTGACATCGTTTGTAAAAATGTGTTGCTATGTGTGTGCGTCGGGAATCCGGCAATAACCAAGGTGCAAAACGTTTTTATTTTTTGAAAGGAACGTGGTTCTTAGGGGAACCAATTTTGAGAATGATAACGTGATGCTTTTATCGAGACTACTATTAATTAGCTAGTTTGATATTTGCGGTGTAAGAGGTCTAATGATGGTGCTCTAAGGGTGTAACTAAATTCTTATTAAAGAATTTAGGTGATGAATAGCGTTTTTTTAGAAAAAAACTTTTTGAAACGAGTGACCCACGTTTGTTGGTTACACTAACTAGCATTTGACGGTGGGGAATGATGTATTGTGAAAAAGCATTTCGGGGATGTGACCGTTTTGGATTTCTTGACTTCATTAATCGAAGCTTTGGTTGTGTTAACGGTATGTGTGCAAAAACTTTTTTCTTTTTTGAAAATAAAATGTAACCGTTTGGTGTGCCTTGATCCCATTGATCGGGAGTCTCGGTGGCATTAACGGTATTTGTTGTTTGACGGGTTTTACTATAGCCACGTGACGGCGTTTGAAAATATATTTTGCTTGAAAACGTTGAGTGTGAAATTTGCCATGACGATGGCATTAATTTTTTTTTTTTGAAATCATGATTTGATCGGAGTATCGGCGTTTAAAAGGTCGTTTTGAAAAGACGAAATATTTTTCGAAAACGGAATTGGGTGTGGTTGAATAAGTTGGCGTGGTTCAATCCAGATTTTTAGTGTTTTATTTGGGTTGGTTTGTTCAAACACGCTACACATAACTATAAATGCATACACTCATACAGGATGCAGACACGGGTAGGTTAGGGTAGGCTACCGCCCATGAATAGTATTCACTTAGGCATTGACAATGGTCTGGGGAGACGAGTGTCATACCGTCCGTTTGGAACTATCCGGTTATTATACCCGCGGGGTACGCGTTAGGCGGCCGGAACGTCAACCGAGGATCTCTCGTGTCCCTAGAGATCTTACCGCGAAGAGGTCGATTGGTCCTGATATCGGTTAGGGTGGGCTTTTTGGGGTCAAAACCTGTAGTGACCACAACTAGGAACTAAGAAATGAGCTTAACCGACCTCGTTCAAGTTACACCACCACTGGAAACTTGTTTCCAAATCCCCAGCGGAGTCGCCAAACTGTGGACGTCCGGCCGCACCGCCCGATGCCCCGCGCGCGCCCGCGCGGGACTGACCCGGATTATTAACGTGTGGCTGCGGCCACCCACGCGGCCCCCTCCCTGCCGGGGGCCGGTTCGATCTCGCGTACGGGGCAAAGTGTCGGACCTCGATTTGGATGACGATCCGGACTTGTACTAGACGGGTGGGGGCACCCGTGTTTTCGTTTGGGAATCGAATGAGTCGTGGTTGTAAATGTTTAAAGGCCGATTTGTTTGTTAAGGCGATCTTTTTAGCGAAATGAAGTTGTTGCCGATTTGTGGAGTCGCCACCGAGTCAATTATGGGGACTCGGAAACCATTCAAGTTAACTTTGATCCCTTGCCGGCTCAAAGTTGAGTGGCACGGGACCTAAAGACAAAGACTTGTACCCTTAAGCACTCCATGCCTGGAATGACTCTCATTGCCAATGGTTTCGAACATCTGGAAACCATCGATTCTGAGTAAGGGGTGAGGGTACGTATTGGGAAGCCAGCATCCGATAGATGTCGACACCCAATCCCGCCCGCACTATAGCAGCCTCTACTAATCAATCGGTGGGCTGATATCCTAGTTCTTTTGTTGTGGTGGAAGTATGTAACATCCGTTGTTTTAACCTTATTTATTTTGCTACGTCGATTGTTTAAAGACAAGTAAGATTTGTCGTCAAAGTAATTGTGTTTACATTCTTTGCATGCGATTTCACGTGACAAGCAGGCCATGAAAAGATGCACGTAGGAGAGTAGAGAGTACTAGTATTATACGTATTAGCAAATCAGTTTTAACGTGATAATACGGATATTAGTCGTTCTCGTGGTATACCTTACCTGGTATTCTGCTTAAGATGCGTCGGCTCGGTATTAGTAAGGATACGTCGAACCTAATAAGGCGAGCACCGGGACTAATATGGAACCCGACCATCACATTGTTCAATTTTAGTTATTTTACGTTTTGAATTCCGTGTTAGGTGATTTAGCATGCGATTATAAGGTCATAAAAGCCATAAATCATACGAAAAACTGTAAATGCGAATGTAAGTAAATCACATAGTGAGGAGTTGCACCCTCGAAGTATACACTAAACAGGACTCGATGCATAGATAGTTTGAGAACGTATCTCGGAATTACTCGGGTCTATTTAGTGTGTTTTAGTGTTTGCGGTTCAAGTTGGGATGTTACGTATTTTAGGAAGTGTTGGTGGACCTAGCGTCCACGCCTAGTGTTGTCGTAGTGCATAATAATAGAAAGTACGAATATGGAAAATTTTGTTTAGATGGCAACCTAGTGTGGACATGACATAGGTCCACCCCGACGCGGCCACGCGCGGGTTTGGGGAGGCGAATGAATCTCCATATGAGAATGGATCGAATTGAAATTTAGGTCTATGTGGAGTCGCCACCGAATTTTGTGGTTATTCGGAACCATTCGAGCCCACTCTATGTCGTAGTGGTCCGTATACAAAATACGGCCCATTTCCGATGTCAGAGTTTATTGGGCTCGTCCCTTTGCATTGCGATACCGATACCGATATTATCGGATATCGTGTATGAATGACTCTCGTGCGCCAACGGTTTCGGGCATCCGGAAACCGAGGTTCTGAGTAAGGGGTGAGGGTACGTGTTGGGAAGCCCACAAAGGACACCCAACCCCGCCCGCACATTAGCGGCCTCTACTAAGAATTCGAATGACTTACAATACGCGTGTTAGTAGAACGGGAAAAATGCTTATGCAAACATTGTTTTTCCTAGGCATGTGAATGAAATCGAAAGGTGGGTTTCTACGTCAATTTAATGCAATTAATTCTACGTCAAAGTGGAATTTTAGCATGTGGGTTCATTTAGTACAATAAACGAACAATAATTAAATTGACAAAAGAAATAACAAACGCGTTAGTAACGATGTAATAATATAACGAATAATAACGGTTTGTGCAAATGATGAATTGAATTGAATGATGTAAACGAGATGCAAATATGAGATGCATGGTTTGAAAAGATAGTATACACATGATTAATTAAGCACATGTTGACCTAAGTCGTAAAATACTATCGAGTTTGAAAATAGGAGAATGTACGACTCATTGTTTTAGTCGTTATGAGGTTACTCGATCGAGTAGTCGATGGACTCGATCGAGTTGACCTGTAAAAGACGATTCTGTTTTGCATACTAGACCGTACTCGGCCGAGTTATTGACCAACTCGGTCGAGTACGTAGCCACTCGACCGAGTCACTGTGAGACTCGATCGAGTAGGCGTCATAAAAGGCTTTGTGATTGGATTTTAGGGTGTCACTCGATCGAGTGACTAAGGCACTCGGTCGAGTGGCACCTGTACGAATTTGGTTCGTTTGCAATTTAATTGTTGATTTTGAAATTGCTTTTGATTTTTGAGAGTTCGACGATTTTACCGAATCGGACATAAATATTGCATAATTTATGTTCGACTTGGTTATTTTATAAATCGCGAATTTTATTGAACCGAATATAAATATGGTTGAATTTATACCCGATTCTAAATTTGGAGTACTCGTTGTATCCCATATTCGATTATTTGAATCGATATGGAATATTAGAGTGAAATAGAAAAAAAGATAAATTAATTTTAGTCGCTTTAAATTAATTATCGTGATATGAACAAATCACGTTAATTAATTCATATGACTTGATTGTTAGATTCGATGTCCAATTATGGAATTGGTATCGAATCTAAAATCGACGCTTTATTGGAATAATAAAAAAAACTTGATTCCCTAGACTTCTCCGACATCGAAATAAATCCCTAGGGATTGTGATGTCGGATCCGTGTCAACGGGTTTCGACCCTTATTAAAGTTGATTTGAAAATTGATGGATGCAATATTAAAGATGATGATGACGAGAAATAATAATGACTTGTTGTTTAAGTAAATTTATCTCAATAATTAAATAGTCGGGATACCGGGATAAGAGACCGACGACGCGTATGCAGTACGCTTGTATATGCGGTTTTCCTTATCCCGGTGTCCTTCTTATTCGACACAAATCGATAAATATTTTAGTATTTTAATATTAGTAGTATTATCGATATTACGGTGCAATAAATAAAATAATAAAAAAACGAAAAAAAGATGGAGAAGAGGAGGACGGACGACGAGGAGAGAGGGAGAAGAAAAGAGGGTTTTGACACCCTCAACCTACATGTTCTTGTCTCGGTGCGGACTCGTAACCGTGGCTTCAACACAAGAGTCTTCGAGGTTTTATGTAGATCAAGTTATGGTGGCTCGGGATTGATTTCCTAAAACTAGGTTTAGGGTTTTTTGCTAGTGTAGGATTACTAGGTTTTGATTAGGGTTTGTAAGGATGTAGTGTGTGTAGGGTTGTCCTAGAGTGTACTAGGGTTGTAAAAAAAGTTAGGGTTTGTAAAGAGATTGTAAAGATGTGTAATGTGTTGCATGGGGTTGTTTATACAGGAAGAGCTAGGGCACCCGTTTTAGGGTTACTCGACCGAGTAGGTGGCTAATGCGGTCGAGTGGCCCGTTATGCCAGTCGTCGGGCTCGAAATAGGCCCACTCGATCGAGTGGGTGGGTCACTTGATCGAGTGGCCCAGCTGGGTCGCGCAGGTCTGTTGACTTTGGACCGTGATTTGTGTTTGATGGGTTTTGTGTTTGACTTGGACTTTTTGAGGGTTGTATGGCTGTTTTTGTGTGTCTCAGAAACGACTTTGACCGGGGTTGACCCAATCGTTAAAAGTCGGTTTTAATTCCGGTGTCGGTTTTGGCCCAAATTAGTCTTGTTTGACTCGGAATGATCCACTGGGCCTGGATTTGAGGTCCGTTTGGTGAGATTTGTACTCCGTAAGTGTGTTAGCCAACGATTAATGGATTTGAGCCCGTATCCGAGCGCATAGAAACACGTTAGCGTCCGATCATCATCGGGTGTTTTTTGGAAACTGCCATAGACACCTGGCGGTCAAAATCCGGGTGTCTACAGAGCCCCCACTCTGACTGAGGCTTGGACAAGGCGAAAGTCAGAGTAGCTACCAAGCCCGTTAAGACCTGGTAGACTTTCGGTCGGGTCGTTTATAGTCCGTTAGACTCGCGTGAAGGACTCGCCAGCCGCAAGACAGAAATCATACCTGAGCTGTGGGGAATTTGGGCTTGTCGCGTAAGCCCTGGGTGTGCCTGTGTGTTGGCCCATCCCGTGCTATCCCAGAAAATGTTGCTGGGGAGATTTGATGACTTGCATGTCTTCGCTTGAGTCGTACCTGTATAAGTCACATAAAAATGTATGCAACACGTAGGTAGTAAAATGACTCGTTCTGGGAAAAATGATTTTTGAAGTTTTTGAAATTTTGAATTTGAAATCCTGAAAGCAATCACGAGCTAGGTTTTCAAAATGGAAAGGGGTAGAAACGAAATACGCAGTTTAAATAGACTGAAATCTGACCTTGTCGAAAAAAATCTTTTTTCAAATGGTTAAACTTTGCAAATCTCAAAGTGGAATTTGAAGAGAGGGGCCTATCGACAGACTCGACTCTGGACACGACAGGACGAGTTGACTGACACGGACTGGACTCTCTAAGGGTTGGACCGTGACTCGATAGGGGTGTGGGCCGCCCAACAAGACTCTTAAGTTGCGCAATCCCGTAATCTAGGCGAGTGGCAACACGGTCGTACATCGAAATGGGATAGATATGCTATGGGGGGATTGCAGTAGCCTGTAATGAGACTGTTTTAGTCTGGTGCCCTTCCGGATTTCCTATTTTAGGATACATTTCCAAAGTGGGTATTGCCTCGAGTTCTGACAGATTCTTGTCTTTGACTGAGCCGAGTACTAGGACACACTACAGAAAGGAGGCTAGATTTTTTTGGATTTATCTGGATTTTGTGAGTGGATGGAGGTCTCCTGTCTAAGAAAAGCCCCTAGGACGACAAAGCTAGCTACTGAGAACATGACAGTGTCGTGCCCGGAATGATAATGCTTTTCGAATGTGTGTCAATGTGGGTGGTTGTGCCTCTGTTGAAAGGCTGCCTACGTATTCATGTGTGGTGAAATCAAACCAAGCCGTAGTTCAGTGTCGGAAGATGTATTATGGTGCCTATTCTAATAGGACTTTGTGTGTAACTAGCCATAATGACGGTGTAGGCTAGGTGCGTTCCCAGTGATGTCTTGATCAAAAGGGCTTGAATGGTTAGGATATTAATCCTGTGACTGTGAGCGTTCTCCGGGGTAGCCCCCAGAGGTGGTGTGAACTATTTGGGCATGTTCTATGCCGACTGCAAGTTGAGTTCCCGTGTTTGGGGTTGGTATCTGGTTTGGATGAGAAGAATTGGGACGGGATTTTAACGAGTTTTGCTCTTGGGGATTTTAACGAGTTTTGCTCTCGGGGATTTTTACAAGTTTTGCTCTCGGAGATTTTAACGAGTTTTGCTCTCGGGGATTTTAACGAGTTTTACTCTCGGGGATTTTTACGAGTTTTGCTCTCGGGGATTTTAACGAGTTTTGCTCTCAGGGATTTTAACGAGTTTTGTTCTCGGGATTTGATGTATTTGGGAATGTGGTGCTAGGAAGTAAATGGCCTTGATGACTCGAAATCTGGAGCTCGGTTCTGTGGAGCTAAGGCTTCGAGAGCCGGTTTGATAATGAAGTAAACGGCCTTGACGACTCAAAATCTGGAGCTCGGTTCTGTGGAGCTAAGGCGTCGAGAGCCGGTTTGATAATGAAGTAAATGGCCTTGATAACTCGAAATCTGGAGCTCGGTTCTGTGGAGCTAAGGCTTGGAGAGCCGGTTTGATAATGCGGGATATGGTTTCCATGTCTGGCCCTAATTGTTAGGGGTATCCTATGGAGCTTGAATTCTCAAAACTTCGGGCTGTCTCTGGCCTGGGTCTCGGGAAGGTCTTGAGGGTTGTAATCTGGGGAGGCTGAGTGTGGTGTTAGCTGACCAGCTTGATTGTTACTCCCCTATTGGATGACATGGATAATTTTGAATTTGACCGTACCACGGTCAAAGGATTTTCACTTGAGTATTTGATTTTTTGATTGACCTCGCGATCATGGGTTTTGATAATTTTGACCGTACCCTGGTCGTGGGGTTCTCACTTGAATTGACCGTTGACCACGGTCATGGGTATTCTGAATTTTTTGATGATGGCCTGCTTTTTCTGTTTTGGCCTTTTGCTTTTTTTTTCATTTTTTCTCATGGACTTTCGATTTTTTTTTTTTTGTGTCCAGTTTTCTTTTTTTGATGGCCTTTGTTTTGGCCCTTTCTTTTTTTTTCCTTTTTTTTTTTTGACTTTTGATTTTTTTTTTTGCCGGTCAAACTAACACCTAAGGTAGGGATTGGTCAGTCTTATTGGATGGGTGTTTTATTGTGGGAAATGGGCTTGCCTCCCGTCTTGAACCCAAACCAGGAGATTACCTAGATTTGTCATAGGATTTGATACCGCTCCTGCTACGGGTAGTTAAGTGGCTTTTCTATACCAGACATGGAATAGGTAAAAGGAAAACACGGGCTCGGTTTCCTGCAGTCATTATAGATGTGCCTATAATAGATACGTGCATGTGCTCACAGTGTATGACGGTGTTCATCATGTTCTCGGAAACACATAAGGAAAGTATATATGAGAAACAGGAAAGCTGATTTTATTGGATTTTGAAAAGGAGGACAGAATACAATTGACTCTGACTCTGACTTTGACTTTGACTTCGAAGGGAATAGTACATCCTAGACTCGGACTCATATTCGGACTCAAATCAGATCCGGACTCTCGGATAATGTTGTCGTTAGTCGTCGGCTTTTGTCCTGCGCCGGCATCGTTTCTGTGTTGTTGTTCTTCGTTCATCTTCCTCTTTTCTTCTTTGTTGCTGCTGCTCCTCTCCGTTTTCTCCTTCTTCTTTTTCTTCTACTTCGCCTGCTTGTTGTTTGTGCGTTTGATTGCTGCTACTACGTTTTTCTGATGCTGCTCGCTTGATCCGATTTTGTTCGATGTATGGTGGTTGTGTTGGGTCACGTCTTTTCTCGTTGCTACTAATCTGTCACTGCTGTTGCATATCCTCGCTGCTGTTGTTGTTACTGCGTGTTGCTGCTGTTTGCTCGGTTCCGATATCCATTTGCGGTGTCGTCATGTGTTTCGTTGCTGTTGCTCGTTATGTGTCACTGCTGCCACGCTGTTTCTGCTGCTACTTCTGTGTTGTTACGTTGCTGCTGTTCATTGCACAAATCAGTCGTGCCTCCTTTTTTTCGTTCTCCGAATCATTCCTAATCCGACCTTTATTCGTTTCAATCTCGAGGGTAATTTATTTACTCTTATCCTCGTCACGTTTTCCCTCTTTTATTAGCCTTTTGTGGTCTTCACACCATATGTTCGATTTTGTTGTAGGCTATCGTGCTAGTTCCGATGAAGACGATTGTTATAATTGACTCGGATCTCGATGAAGATAACTTTGGGACGTTACTCGATTTTATATCGTATGATTGAGTAGTTGTATGTAGTAAGTATTTTAACTTCGGTTTTCTAATTTTAGCTATTTATTATTTGCTAATAAAATTATTCTTTTAAATCGTATGCCTTATCTATGTTTTTACGACTTTCGATATCGTTTTATAAATCGTTAGTAATTTTATTATTAATGATCGTTATAATATTTTGTTAGTTATCGTGACACTAGTTAAATAATATCGATTTCATATTTTCGTCATATTTCGTTAATTTCTAATTTTTAACTTAAAATCATATTTTAATACAATAATCGAGATTTGTATACTTGTTTAATAAATTAATTTTCGTTTTACGATTTATACTAATAAATGAAAAAATAGTCGATTTAGTTTTTAAATATATTTTTAGTTGAGACTATTTTCACTAATAATTTACTATTTCTTTTCGATTGACTATTTTTTTTATTAAAATCCGTATTATTTATTAATAAAAGCTATTTGCTAAAAATAATTTGAAATCTTTGTAAATCTCATTTCATTTATAAAACTCGTCGACTCAATTAATCTTGATATCGTTTTTCTTAAAACATCTTATTTCTAAAAATTATAGTTTTAACTCGGTTTCCTAATTATTTATAAAAATACTATATATTGACTTATTATATTTTATTTATATTCTGAGTAATGAATTTAGAAATATATTAAAAGTTACGATAACGACGATAATAATAAAATGTTAATTCCGTTAGAAATACTATTTCTATACATTTCACTTATTTTAATCACTTACATATTTTCTATATCAATATTTCTATTTTAAGTAAGTTTCTAAAATTAGTAATTTTCTATTTATAGAAAGTTTTCCTTTTTATATAAAATGTTTATTCCTTTTATCCTCATAATGATTATATCCTTTTTTTTTATCGATAATGGCTGTTTTGGAGTTATGGAATAAAGACAAGTGTGGGGTGGTTAGAGTAATATAGTCTAGGATGTACGTTTTTGTCATCAACTGTAAGGCTGGTGTGTCTTTATGGGGCACATTGGTTGTTGAACTGAGCATGGTTTGTGTTCAGGAGAGTGTATGTTTACCTTAAACTTAGATATCGCATTGTGTAAGTCGCATCGGGTTGAACTGGATATGATTTGTATTCAGGAGGGGGTGTATACTGCTTAAACCAGGACCTCGCTGCACGCAGTCCTGTTATAGTTGAGTTGCCTAGTTAGAGTCTGGATTCTGTTATGAGTTAAGTCTACAGTTCTCGAAACTAGTTTCCAGTATTATCCTAGTGTAAGTCTAGCCTTGTGTACACTGATCGAATTTTCGTAACGCCATTTTTTAATATTATTATTATCGATTGATTTTTGACTTGCAGGTTGACAAGTTCTTTAAGTTTCGCTGAAAACTTATTTTTATTATATCGTTTTTAATGTTTTCTCTTTTTAAATATTTTCATATAATAATACTATTATTTTTCCATATGATATAATATGGCTGGGAGAACGGCCGAGTTACTCACCACTGACGTGGCTGTTATGTTTATAACATGATAGGTATTTGCTGCTGGGTTTTGGGTGTGAGCTAGCGAGTAGCGTGGATCCTACTCTTTCTTCATTCACGATTTATGGAATTGTATAAACCTGTTTGGAGAATTTCTTTTTAGCCATTTTGTAAAAAAAAGCCTTTGTATTGACTTACCATTTCTTTTAATAAGATGTAGTTTGTCAGTGTATTTTAATCCCAACTCCACAGTGTTTCCGCCACTGTATTGCGTTAGAATTTCTAGGGGATTACAGCAAAACCATCCATACAGCCAAAGAGCATGTTAAACTCACATTTAAGACTCACTATCATAGACGCGAATTCTAACAACGTCATCTCGCACCCTCATATAACGGCTTTTCTGAAGCATTTAACATGTCGAAAAATGCTTTTGCTCGTGGGTTTGGCTCTTGTGGGTTCGGTTTGTCATCATTCATATGCATGCTCTCGTCGTTAAAGACATTACTACACTCAACAACATGAACTATCACTCCTCTCAACCCTCCCTCATTTTGTTCGATCTCTGGTTCCTCATCAAGAGACGTCTCACCATGATAAATCCAACGATAATAATTTGTCGAGAAACCATTTGAGATGACATGTTCTTTAATCACAATGAGATCAAATAAACTAAGGTTCTTGCATTTAAGACAATGACACGTTCTTGCATTTAAGACAAGGACACCTAACTTCACCTTTCGACGCATAGTCAAGTGAGCGTTTAGCAAACTCCATAAAAACTTCAACGCCCTTTAAAAATTCAACAGTGGGGCGTCTTTTCTTATCAATTTTTTTCTCATACATCCATTTCCGTTCAATTTTTTTCATTTTTGTCTAAAAATAAATTATATAACAAACGATTATACTAGAATTCATATTTAAAATCAACTAAACCAAATAATATCGACTCAATTTATAATTCACATTTATACTATCAACTTCCTAATCCTATACCTAATATATTCACAAAATACCCAATTCAATCATAATATCAATCTCTAAACCCTAATCTCATACTAACTAATCAATTGGGCAAAAATTATTGGGCAAACTAACAAGGTAACTTAATTAACATCTTAACAACATTAAAAATCAAATCAAAATCAATAATTACAAAAGTTAAACTAAATAATTCAACCTAATTGAAATTAATAATAACCAAAATTGGGCAAACCGGCAAACTAACATGATAATCTTAATTAACACCCTAACATCAAAAATCTAATAAAAAAGAATAATTACAAAAATTAAACTTAATTAAAATCAACAATTACAAAAATTAAACTAAATTTATGAATATCATGCAACATCCTAATGTAATCCTCAAGTTGGTAAAGGAAGTTATTCGACTTTAGCTGGTCTATATCCGTCGCAATTCGCAAATTTAAGACAGGTCAAGTAAGTGTCATTTGAGGAGATAAAGACAATTATTTATCTAGGTCCCACCAACCTCACTTTTATCTTATCCCACTTATTTGGTATGTGTTTGACACGTCATATGTTTGTGACGGATATCTCCGTCACAAACAAGAATTTGTGATTCGACTTAGGCTTCGAGGGAAATCTTTTATTTCTAGTGTATTAAAGCATGAAAGATGGTTGAACGATCATGATGTCTAGTAATTAAAGGAAGTCGGCCCTTAGTAACTTGATATAACGGTCCAAATTTTACATGATAATATAATGAGGATCACATTTCATCAAAAAAATAAAATTAAACTAAATAATTCAATATAACTAAAACCAAAAACATACCTTAATGGGAAAAAGGAAGAAAATTAGAGAGAAAAATGGAGAGGAAATAGGGCGGGTGAGGTAGAGAGTTTTATAGAGGAAAAAAATTTGAGAATGAAACAAAATAAAGGGGATTGCTGATACTTGTTCGTGAAATTTTCATTCAGTCACTTGACGAACGACAAGCGGTCGTCGTCCGTCTTCAGAAATGGCGTCCGCTATTGGTCGTCCGTTTTCTGAGAATTAGTCCTCCCCTCCTTCTCTGATGCCACATCGGTCGCACATTTAAGCGACCGAGAACGGACACCCGTTTTTTAAATCGGTCTTCAAATTGGCGACTACTAAATTAGACACTACCAGGCGGACGCCCGTTGCCTGATTTCTTGTAGTGAACCTCCATTTCTGTAAAGAGAAGAAGAGTGGAAGAAATCACTATACAAAAGAGTCGAATGATTGACAGATGGGACTTATGCATAAAGCACTTAGTAGAGTCCAAAGTAGAGTCAACAATAGACTAGTACTATGTTTCTGTCCACTGTGTAAACACTAGAATGCTGGTCTTTAACCAACTGCAAGATAAGGAGTACATATGTATAGGGTTGTGCAACCGGTCCGACCCGGACCGGACCCGGTTGGACCCGGATCCGGAATCGCCAAATTTCGTGACCCTGGACCCGGACCGGAAACCAAAATTGTTGACCCGGGTCCGACCCGGAAAAAAACCGGGTCCGACCCGGACCGGCCCGGTTGGCCTGGTTTAAACCATTTCTGAAATTTGTGATGGTACAGCAACTTTGCTTACTGCTTAGTGCTTACTACTTTGCATACATTAAGGAATTGAAATCCAAAATAACGACAATGTTCAATAAAATAAAAGTCCAAAATAACAGCCATGTTCAAGAAAATAAAAGTCAGAAAGTCGAAACGGCAAATTTATAAAACGTTCAATTGTTCAAACGTTCCATAATTTTAATATTAAACTAAAAACCATCTTAGATTCTTAGGTGACGTAGATCGTTACATCGTCCAAGCTCATCTTCTCATAATCTGTAATAGAAAAAATCAATAAAATATAAGTGGAACATCAATAAAGCTTCATTTTTAATACTAGAAGTTCAACACCAAACTAGATAAATTAATCAAGTTCAAGCACAACACGAAAAAACTTGTTACCTTTCTCTAGTTTCTCTAGTTCATCCAAATTTTCTTCCATGTTAAGTTGAGATTCCCGAATTGATGCTCGAATCCAATCTTGCGCACATATTTGAGCTTGCACCATCTTAGACAATTAAAAATAAGAAAATAACTTCATCAATACATTAATAATGTTATTAATGTATGTTTAAATGGGTAAATATTAGATCAATCATTTTTATTACAAAAATAAATTTTACCTTTGGCGTTAAAGAACTTCTAAACGGATCAAGAGTTCGACCTCCAGCACTAAATGCGGACTCCGATGCTACCGTCGATATTGGCATAGCCAACACATCTCTAGCCATATATAGCCAACTTGTTACATACAATGAACCTGAGATACGATGTGTTAAATCATAAAACTCCTTTAAAAATACAACAAGCCTCTCAAACTTATCCCAATCATCATCATCAATAGGACCCAAGTTCTCGGGTTCCAAAACAAGAGGAAGTCCTATTCGACCAAATACATCTTTATATTTTGAAGCTCTATCAAGCATTGTATAGGTCGAATTCCACCTCGTAGCAACATCAAGTGACAATGACAAACGACACTCAATTTTACACCTCTCCACTTGTTCATTAAACAAGGCAACTCTAGCGGGGGAGTTCCTAACGTACTTAACTGCAGCACGTACCTTATCAATGTATTTTCCATGATCCTTAAGGCCATCCCAAACAATAAGATTAACAATGTGAGCTATACATCTCATATGCTAATACTTACCATCGGCAATACCACCATTCTTCTTGACAACCTTTTTCAAATAAGCACATGCAACGTCATTTGAACTTGCATTATCTACTGTAACAGTAAATAATTTACCACCTAAATCCCACGCATTCAAACAATCCTCAACAGCTTTGCCAATAGCTTCCCCTTTATGACTTGAAATAGGACAAAAGTTCAAGATTCTTTTTTGTAGTCTCCAATTGTCATCAATAAAATGGGCGGTGAGACACATGTAATTTATCTTTTGGATTGAAGTCCAAGTATCAGTAGTTACACACACTCTTTGACAAGAATTTTTTAGAAAATCTTTCAATTTTGTTCTTTCATCAAGGTAATGCTGATAACAATCTCGTGCCACAGTAGTACGAGAAGGTATACAAAAGAGGTGCATGACAACCGACATAAAATACCTAAATCCAGGTCTCTCTACAAATCGATATGGCAACTCATCCAATATGATCATGTAAACCAATGCTTTTCTAACATCCTCTACAGTAACTTCTTTATGCTTAAATCTAACCTCTTGTTCTTCTTTACTAAGTGGATCAAAGACCAAGTGAGATTGTTTACCTTTGTCCTTTTTGGACGCCGGATTCTTTTAGCAAGTATCCCAATGCCGACCAATATTTTTTCGTCCCAGAAGTGTTTGAATCAGCCGCAAAAGTTGCTGTCTTGCAGAAGTTACACTCGGCCCTTAAAGCACCGGCATCATCCAGATACTCGGTGAAGTCGTCCCAAAAAGATGCCCGCTTCTTACTTTTGCGTATGATATAACGACGGCCTTTTATTGGGATTTTTGTTGGGTGTGGTTTGTAAGGACCATTGAAAGGACGTTGTCGAGTATTGGTTATTGTTTGTTGCTCCTCCATCTCTTCATCTAGGTTTACAATTTGATCGCCCGTTGCTTCATACGATGACAAGTTGGGATTGTGAACTTTGGATTGAGAGCTCGACATCTAAAAATGAAATAAAAGGACTCAAAAACAAATATACAATAGTTGTAATTAAAAATACAAAATACTTATGTAAATGAATAAAACAACGGATTTGTAATAACAAATAAGAAAGCTTACATTGCAAGAATTTCTTGTCGACGCCGTGACTCCTTCCTACATTTAACAATTAACATTACTATATTAGAAACAATAAATATAAACAAATATAAACACATGAGAGCAGGGATGATAAAGGCGGAGTTCATATGAAAAGACCAAAAAAAAATTTGTCTACATAATTTGATTTTTTTCCCGAGTGTATATAGAATATAGACCTAATTGTTTACCCCAGTCGAGTTTTTTTTACAACACATGAGATGTTTGTAATTTGAGAAAATCTAGGTCATTTGTGTAGACTATATATAATTAAACCTCCACCTAATTAAACAAACAACAAAATACCCGCAGCATTTGTCTTTTCCTAATCAATTTGAATCAAAACTAATGAAGGTCTTAATGTTATAGGCATATGTTAGTACTGTGCAAATACTTTGTATATTAAGAGGTTGTAATTAGAAGAAGAAAACAAAGAAATTAGGTGGAAAAGGAGACAAGAATTCAATCTTTACGGCAATTATTATTTGAATTTGAATTAGAATTGGTATGAAACAAGTCATCATTTGCAATTGATCAAAATACACGAATTGAATATAATGCTGACATTTTTTTACGCTACATAAATAATAAAAATGACAAATATAATGGAAACGGATTACATGTAATAAGTTTACACAAACTGTTTGGAGGATTTGTAAGTCACAGTATGTATCAGGAATAAAAAGGAGAAAGGTATTATACTATTATGTACTGTATGTATCAGGAATTTATCAGGAAACCAACAATAATATGTAAAATTGAAACAAAACAATCGATACATCAACAATTGTTTCAATAATCTGTAAAATTATTGAACAATTGAAAGAATTCACTTGCTTCAACAGTTGAAACCCAAACTGAACTATACTAATCTCATAATACAGTACAAAACAAACCCTAAATCAAAATTTGAAATAATCTGTAAACTCGTCGATCTGTAAAACCCTAAATCACGAAAATGATTTACGAAAATCATAATGATGAACTGAAAATAAGAATCACGAAAATGACAAAAATGACTGAAAATACTAAGCTCAACGTTGCCATAAGAATCACGAAAATGATGAACTGAAAATAAGACCACGAAAACGAAATCATACCTGTGAATTTCGTCGGAGGGAAGTTCGTCAGGAGGGAAAGAAGATTCTGCAGCGGCGGCCGGAGGAAGGGTTGTAGCAGCGGCCGGAGGAAGGGTTGCAGCGGCGGCGGCAGTTCGAAATGGTGATAGGGTTACTGGGTTCCTAAGTTAGGGTTGGAGTGAAGTGAATGAGTGAAAGAAACTAAGAAAGTAAGAAACAGATGGGCTGGAGTGCTGGACTGCTGAACCCAATTCCCTGATTCAGGGTTTCCAGACTGGATCGGAAAAATCCGGGTCTGACCCGGTCCGGACCGGAACCCGGAATCAATAAATTTTATGACCCGTGGACCGGCCCGGTTTGGAACCGGGTCCGGGTCTTGTTATTCCGGTCCGGTCCGGACCATTTTTCCGGGTGGGCCCGGTTTTTGCACAGTCCTACATATGTAGCTCATTTACTGTCATTGAAACCAAAAAAAAATATACAAAAAAATCCCCTCAAAAAAAAAATATACAAAAAAAACTACATTCACAAAATATTGATTACGCAGCTCAATCTATACTCAAGTCTTCTATTGCCTTCCTTCAATAGCATTTACTCTTCATGGTATCAGAGCCATTGAAGGATTGAGGAGACTGTTACCAACTCTGAGTTGAGCATTAACTATATCAAACTAACTCTGCATTGATTAGTTGCCCTTATATAGTGCATCATTATCTTTGCTAAACTCACAACAATTAACCACACTACAAACACGTCCAACCCACCTGATAATCCCTTCGCAGGCACAGTTAACACCCAACCAATGTTAAAGGCTCCAACTTTTATGGAACCAACAGATCCCCTTTACCTCCATCCTGCTGAAAGTGCTCATCCCCTGGTAGTTGACACTAAGCTATCAGAAGTTGAGAACTATTTAGAGTGTAAGAGGCAAATGGAAATTGCTATTTGTTCCAAGAGGAAGATTGGAATGCTAACTGGAGTCACAAAAAGGCCCACTGATGACCTGCTAACGCAATATGCTTGGGATACTTGCAATAGTGTTTTGATCTCTTGGATCCTGCACAACGTGGAGAAACCAATCAGAAAATCCGTTCTTTACACCAATACTGCAAAGGAGATCTGGGACTATCTGCAGAAGCAGTTCTCTGTCAGTAATGGTGCAAGAAAGTTCAGGTTGAATAAGGAATTGGAAGAGCTGGAGCAAGGAGACAAGTCCGTCTATGAATACTTCACAGAGTTGAGGATTTTATGGCAAAATCTGGAGATGACGTCAGACTGGCCTCCAATTACCCAAGTTACATCAGAGACAAATGTCTGGATGAACACTTACCTAAGGGAGCATGAGGAAAGGAAGCTATTTCAGTTCCTAAATGAACTGAACCCATCCTACGCAACCATGAGAACCAACTTGCTGATGATGACTCCCTTGCCGTTAGTAGAAGAAGCGTTTGCCCTCTTTCAACAAGAGGAAGCCCAGAGAAGGAACTACAAGGGCAATGTCAAAGAAGAACCTGAAAATGCATCTTTTTATGCAGGACAAAGAGATGGTGACAATGCTCCTTTCTGCCATGTCTGCACCAAAAAGGGACACTCCAAGGATAAGTGCTGGAGAGTCAATGGATACCCTGTTGAACATCCTGTATCCAAGAAGTATCCGGAAAAGTCTCAAGAGAATAAGGCAAAGGGTGGATATCAAGTCTCAGGATACAGAGGATCCAAACCTGGAATGGGCAGAGGAAGAGGAAACCCAGGCTTCAACAAAGGCAAACTTGCTGCAAACGCCATAATAGGGGAAGAGCAATCTGAGGTGGGTGGAGCTATAACTCTCACCACTCAACAATTTTCACAGCTCATGAACAACCAAAAAGGAAAGGGAGTTAGTTACTCTGAAATGGAGGATGAGTTGGAGGTTAACTTTGCAGGTATGGCATATTTAACTTGTTGTTATGCTTCTAACAAAATACAAGAATGGATCATAGACTCCGGGGCTTCTAACCACATGGTATATGACCTGTCAATCTTGAAAAATACAAGGGAACTGAAATCCAAACCCAAAATCAACCAACCAAATGGAGAAACATCCGTTGTTTCCCATGAAAGGACTTATACATTCAAAAACGGACTGACATTGAATAATGTCTTATTTGTTCCCACATTCAGAGACAACTTGTTGTCTGTTCAGAAACTAACGAGAGACGAGCAATGTCATGTGATATTTTATGCTGAAGTGTATGTTATACGGGACTCCCGCACCAATATTACTAGGGGTATTGGAAGAGAACACAAGGGTGTTTACTATCTATCTTATGATGACAATCAGTTTAAGTCTAAGTGGTGAGCCTAGGTCGTATGCTCCCGAAGATAAATAATTAAGTCCTATTACCTTTAACAATATAGTAGAGGTAAGTCGGGTGTCGAATCCACAGGGAAGGCGAGGTAAATTAATGTGTGAATAAAACAAATAAACGTAACAAGAATAATGGGGGTTTTCGATTGATTTGTCTAATAACTAAAGTAACGAAAGTGAAATAACTAATAATGATGAATTCAGATAATTAAGAGACTCGACTCAGAGAAAATCCACTAACTAGTTAAACAATTGATCATCGACTACTAACCTTTATTTAATCCTTGAGTATTGTATTGTGAAACTAAAAGCTCCAATTGTTCCGTAGATAATATTACTTAGGTCGAAACGCGATACTAAGCAACCTAATTATTGAACAACCTAATCCACGCGTCTAGATTTAATTCAATAACAGCATGAACGATATGAACAAATCAATAGAAATAACGACCTTTAACACACGCGGTTATTGGTTCGAATTATATGTTTATTCCTCTCTTTACCCAATTACGATGAAACGCATACAAATAATCTGGTCTAAAGATTGCAAATTTATCTAACGAATTGAATAATTACATATTCAAACACAAAGAATTGCAATACATTGAAGATTGAAATAATCAATTGGCCAAAAAGATTAAACAAGCAACAATCAAAAATTAGCACAAGGAATAAACAATACTCAAGTAATTAGATAAAGATTAAGAAAAGTCTCACAATCAATTAACTAGTAGCTTCAGATCTTTGATTCGAGAAGAAAGATTAGTTACACATGCTTAGGGTTTTTCTCTCTCTATTTTCTAATTGAACGTAATGTTCATCAATGATGAATAATAATATCAATCTAATAATATGTAGTCTAATAATAGGAAAGTCTAGTAATTTCCTAACTCTAATAATAATATAATAATAATTAATAATTAAGCTGACACGGAACCCGAGGCAGTTCCGTCTTCAATCCCCCGAGCTGCGCTCAGATATTTCACTCGGGTTCAGCTGGGCTTGTTTTCCACACTCTCCATCTCGGGCCCAAATCACATATCACAGAATTAAGAGCTCTGATAAACGTCTTTTCTTCAATAAAGAACAATTTCCTGGATAAAATTAAATAGACGATTTGCACTCTAAATCCGCACCTTTAATCACCAAATCTAGCTCAAACCTCCATCGTAAACACATATAAAACACGCTAGATCAACTTCCCCACACTTAGACCTTTGCTCGTCCCGAGCAAAACTCGGAAGCATCAACAATAAAACACAAGATCTTACAAGTGAAACATGGGAAGCTCGACATCAAACAACAAACTCATCCCTTCAACCACCGTCCTTATATCGTCCTCAAAGTTTAAGCACAAGGTCACAATGACATGAAAAACACACAACAACAAAAACTGTGACCACAAAACAACACCTAAAGTCATTGGAAAATGACACTACGCCCCTTATTTCTCCGATTCCTAAACAAGATCACATGTGCTACAAATGACACCGATGGTAAAAGATGTATACCATAATTTCTCCACAACCCACACATGTGATCAATTTAAACACCTTTATACAACACAAAACAATACAACACTCCAATCCCATAAGATTTAGTGTTACGACTACATCCGCATCGCGATTCGATTCTTCTCACCTTAACCAACTATCCTACCCGACCGACCTTCTATGCCGCCCTTCTTATGACGCCACACCAAAAATGGGGAGAATATAAGTGAGTTTTTTCCTAAATCCCTCATTTTTCCTAGAGCGTCCCCTCTTGCGGATTTTCGCTCTAGCTTTTCCTTTATTTTTTTTCAACTCACACTACTCTCGTGGCACACAACTCGATTTTTCTTTTTACCCGGAGTGCCCTTTTCGGGTTTTCACTCCGTCCTCGGCCACTTTTCCCATTCTTGCCTAGGCGCCCTTCCGGGTTTTCACCTAGCCGGGTTTATTATTCTTTTTTTTCTTTTTTTTCTGATATTTTTTTTTCTTTTCATCATAATTACAACACAAAAGACGGTTACAAAGACGAGACAAATATAAATCCTTCCCCACGCTTATTCCGAGCATTGTCCTCAATGTGAGATTAAGAACATAAATAAAAACAATAAACGGGGACAAAGGGTCTTCAACTTCGATAAACAACTCGTCGCACACATTCTAATGTCACACGACATTTCCAAGCACAAAAGCATAGCTCGATAATATCATGCAAACTTCCGTCTCAAAAATAACCTTACTAGCTCATGTCACCTTTTCCCATAGTTCTCGAGACAACCAATCACCAATAGACAGACAATCATAATTTGTAACAAACCCGACTCGACCGAGATCACAATCACACATCTAATAGCAACAAGACCAATTTCCACCAATCTGGAATCCAAGACGTCACCTAACTCGCTCAACTTCGCACCAACCAACCAAAACTCGGCCAATAATGCGTACTTAACAACGAGACAACGCTACCAGCACCCATGGTCAACCGACAACAACACACCAAACGCGGCCGATTGTGAAAGGCTCACCTAACTTTAGGACTGAAAATCAGCCACTGACCCCTCAAAAAGACTCAAAATTTCATGTGAGCAGGACTCAATTAACTCAATTAAAACCGATGTTCGCAACACAGACTGACCATCACACACTTACATCCCAATGACAGTCTGACCCGGAAACAGACAGAGATTGGCACGAACCAGGCAACAACAACAACAACAACGGGACGCAGCAGCGGCAACAGACCCGACAACTGACAACCAGCACCGGCGACGAGACGTGGATGAAGATTGGAGTTAGGAATATGAGGTGAGTTAGGGAAGAATTAGGGATGAAGTGAAATCAGGGATTAGGAATTGAAAAAAATTGGGGTTTGATTTGGGAAAATTAGAGAGGGGATGAATGGAGATGATGATGTTAGGGATTAGTGGAGATTGGGGTTTAGGATTTGAATTGAAGAAGGGGATGAGGAGGAAGAATGAAGGTGGAAGAAGAGAAGAAGACATGCGTCTGATTGCTCTGTATTTTTTTTTTTTTTGATTTTTTTTTTGTAAACAGAGGAGAACATACCTGTAGGTTGTAGGGGTAGATAAGCACGCGACTCACGCGACTCACATAGTTTCCTGATTTTCAGCGTCCAAGAAGACTTTTCCTCGTCTCAACTTCAAGTGGAGTCTACAAACTACTTTACTCAAAACAACAACAACAACAACAACAACAACAAAAATCATCAAATAACAAAAAGCGAGTTGCCTCCCATAAGCATTGATTTAACGTCTCGCACGACGCAAAGGGGTCACACAGCACTACCCCTTTATAAGGTAACCCATTTTATATCAAGATCGGAACAAGTTAATGCCCGTAGGAGACAGTCAAACAGGCTAGCAAAAGAGTTCGTGAAAATTGTATAAAAGATTATAATGAGAATATACCATACACACCGCATAAATATAGAGGTACATAGAACGTCGGATTCATGCATATGGGATGGTTCTCTAGATAACAGTGTCATCTCAAACGATTTTTCCGTGTCCCTACTCCTTATAGATGTGTCTTTCAAATCCAATAATATATCACCTGATTCACGACTCAAAGAGGGATCAATAAAATATGTGGGTAACGGTAAGTGTGATACGGGTTCTATATAGGGCACGGTCAATAAATACAAGTCATCATCCTCTCCTTCATCATCTAATGGGGCACCCTCGTCATGAGTAAGGGAAGTAGGATACTCAATTTCGGTCACATCATCACTAAAAATTGTTTCAAGTTTAGGAGACTCAAAGTATTGGGGAAGTTCAAAAAATAAAGTGGTTATCTCTAATTCTCGAGCATTGTTAACCAAAATATCAATCACATCCCATTTTTCCTTAAGGCCTAACTCAAGAAATCTACCATCACATTCAACTTGCAAATCAATTTGAGTTGCTCGAGTAAAATTATGGTAGATTGCTACCAAGAGTTGTTCGTCACTCATAGGTAAATATGTGCGTTCTAGCACATACTCTGTGAGTCTTTCATTATAGTGATGTAGTAACTCATTATCAAGTTGGGGACACCAAAAACTCATTTCTTGATGACAAACAAAAAGACCCTTAATTAAAATATATATTTACAAGAGACATGAAAACAATAATCATACAAAAACAACTAATTGCCTTCCCCGGCAACGGCGCCAAAATTTGGTGAGCCTAGGTCGTATGCTCCCAAAGATAAATAATTAAGTCCTATTACCTTTAACAATATAGTAGAGGTAAGTCGGGTGTCGAATCCACAGGGAAGGCGAGGTAAATTAATGTGTGAATAAAATAAATAAACGTAACAAGAATAATGGGGGTTTTCGATTGATTTGTCTAATAACTAAAGTAACGAAAGTGAAATAACTAATAATGATGAATTCAGATAATTAAGAGACTCGACTCAAAGAAAATCCACTAACTAGTTAAACAATTGATCATCGACTACTAACCTTTATTTATCCTTGAGTATTGTATTGTGAAACTAAAAGCTCCAATTGTTCCGTAGATAATATTACTTAGGTCGAAACGCGATACTAAGCAACCTAAGTATTGAACAACCTAATCCACGCGTCTAGATTTAATTCAATAACAGCATGAACGATATGAACAAATCAATAGAAATAACGATCTTTAACACACACGGTTATTGGTTCGAATTATATGTTTATTCCTCCATTTACCCAATTACGATGAAACGCATACAAATAATCTGGTCTAAAGGTTGCAACTTTATCTAATTAATTGAACAATTACAGATTCAAACACAAAGAATTGCAATAGATTGAAGATTGAAATAATCAATTGGCCAAAAAGATTAAACAAGCAACAATCATAAAATTAGCACAAGGAATAAACAATACTCAAGTAATTAGATAAAGATTAAGAAAAGTCTCACAATCAATTAACTAGTAGCTTCGGATCTTTGATTCGAGAAGAAAGATTAGTTACACATGCTTAGGGTTTTTCTCTCTTTATTTTCTAATTGAATGTAATGTTCATCAATGATGAATAATAATATCAATCTAATAATATGTAGTCTAATAATAGGAAAGTCTAGTAATTTCCTAACTCTAATAATAATATAATAATAAATAATAATTAAGATGACACGGAACTCGAGGCAGTTTTGTCTTCAATCCCCCGAGCTGTGCTCAGATATTTCACTCGGGTTCAGCTAAGCTTGTTTTCCACACTCTCCGTCTCGGGCCCAAATCACATATCACAGAATTAAGAGCTCTGAAAAATGTCTTTTCTTCAATAAAGGACAATTTCCTGGATAAAATTAAATAGACGATTTGCACTCTAAATCCGCACCTTTAATCACCAAATCTAGCTCAAACCTCCATCGTAAACACATATAAAACATGCTAGATTACTAAGTTAGGACATGTATCAGTGGTAATGGTGAAACCTAATGAATGTAATGTTGCAGTATCAAGCAGCTTAGTTAATTTAATGAAAGAGTCAGGAGATAGTGTCGATCCTAAGTCTCAGGATGCTCCTACTCCAACATGTAATGAAATATCAGTATTCAATGACAAGAGTTCTGATTTGTGGCATTTAAGACTAGGACATGCTTCAGATGGGAAATTAATGCATATACCTATTACTGCCAAGCATGTTCAGTCAAAATTAAAGAAAATGTGCATCACCTGTGATATTGCAAAACAAACGAAATTACCCTTTCCAAAGAGAACAGAATCAGCTAAGTCATTGTTTGAGTTGGTACATGTAGATGTGTGGGGGCCTTACCGAAAAGAAACAAGGAATAAGCATAGGTTTTTCCTCACATTGGTTGATGATTACAGTAGAGCTACCTGGGTGTACCTTATGGTGCATAAGTCAGAGGCTGCTAAGCTGCTAATGACCTTCTATAAGTTTTTTTTTTTTTTAACGGATGACCTTCTATAAGTTCGTTAAAAACTAATTCAACACAACAATCAAGATCCTTAGATCTGATAATGCTTTGGAATTGACAGAAGGGGAGATCAAGAATTACCTTCAATCCAAGGGAATTTGGCACCAAACAAGTTGTGTTGACAGACCACAACAAAACGGGGTGGTTGAAAGGAAACATAGGCATCTCCTTGAGATAAGCAGAGCTATACGGTTCAGTTCAGGCTTGTCGTTGTCTTTTTGGGGAGACTGTGTGCTCACTGCAGCATATATCATCAATAGATTGCCGACCCCCTTGATAAACAATAAGGCACCCTATGAAATGTTGTTCAAGAAACCTCCCAAATATGAGAGGATGAAGGTGTTTGGATGTTTGACTATGGTGTACAACCCTAGCAGAGATAAAGATAAGTTTCAACCAAGGGGAATTCCTTGCATTTTCATAGGGTACCCATTGTCCCAAAAGGGATACAAAGTGTATGACATTGTGAGGAAGACTACATTCGTATCCAGGGATGTAAAATTCTTTGAAGAAATATTCCCTTGCAAGATCAAAAATTTTGCTCAACATGTGCCTGCTTTGCAATCAGGAAGTTATGAAAATCCAATACTTCCTCTAGCACAAATACCACCTTCCTTCATCGATACACCTGATTATGAAGAAGGTTCCCATGAGAAAGAAGTGACAACTAATAATGATTATACTACTGTTACTGATATATGGGAGGAAATATCACAGAATGAAGAACAAAACTCACCAGAGGCAACCTCACCAGAGGCCACTATAGCAGAAGGCAGGCCTAGAAGGGATAGAAGAGCCCAAGAATGGACCAAGGATTTCGTCAGTAACAATCTCGTCATGGCACCCACAAGTGTAGCAAATGTAGCTCAGCTTCACTTGTATCATCCCACTATTACTGCAGCCCATGTTAGCCTGGAAGACACCAAGGATGATCCTCTCACTTTTCAGGAAGCTATTAAAGATCCTAGGTGGACTCAAGCCATGAAATAAGGAATTCAGGCACTTCACGATAATCATACCTGGATTCTTAAAACTCTACCGAAAGGAAGAAAGACAATTGGGTGTAAGTGGATATACAAAACAAAATATAATCCTGATGGCACAGTGGAAAGGTATAAAGCTAGATTAGTTGTGCAAGGGTTTAGGCAAATGTATGGGGTTGATTATGATGAGACATTTGCACCAGTAGCCAAAATGTCCACAGTAAGAGCTCTCTTATCTGTCATCTCGATCAACAATTGGGAGACATGTCAAATTGATGTATCCAATGCCTTTCTCCATGGAGATTTGGTAGAAGACGTTTATATGAAGCTCCCTCAGGGTTACTGTGATGGAATTCTACTTGATACTGGAAAGGGGGAGCAAAAAGACCTAGATGGAAAGGTCTGCAAACTAATCAAATCACTTTATGGGCTTAAACAAGCTCCTCGACAATGGTTCTTTAAGTTGTCTCAGGCATTACTTCACTCTGGTTTCAGACAGTCTCAAGCTGATCATTCTTTATTTATCAAACAACACAACAACGGCACCACGGTCGTCCTTATATATGTTGATGATATGCTAATTTCAGGAAACAGTTCTTCTGAAATACAGCTACTCAAAGCACACCTCAATGCTACTTTTCATATGAAAGATCTAGGAGAGTTGAGGTACTTTCTGGGACTAGAGGTGACTCGAAGCAGTGCAGGCATATTCATATCTCAACATAAGTACACAATGGACTTACTCAGGACCTTTGGCATGGATAAATCCAGGGCAACTCAACTGCCTATCAATCCTGTACTCAAACTTGAGCCCGGCAAGGGCACTCCTCTCCCACATCCAGACTCTTATAGGAAGCTGGTTGGGAAACTTATTTATCTAACAATATCGAGGCCTAATATAGCTTTCTCAGTCCAGCTTCTCAGTCAATTTTTGCAAGCCCCCGCATCTGATCACATGCAGGCAGCCAGACGAGTACTTAGATACCTGAAATCTGCCCCAGAACAAGGACTTCTCTTTGCCAGTCAGTACTCTGGAGCCAAACTCACTGCTTATTGTGATTCCGACTGGGCATCTTGTCCTTTTAGCAGAAGATCAACAACAGGGTATTGTATTCTACTTGGTGATTCCCCTATATCCTAGAAATCCAAGAAACAGTCTATTGTCTCACGTTCATCTGCAGAAGCAGAATATTGAGCTATGGCTATGACTACATGTGAAGTCACTTGGCTTTTCAAACTCTTACAAGATTTAGGCCTCAAGCATTTAGGTCCAGCTCACCTAAAATGTGATAATCAAGCTGCTCTTGCAATAGCAGCGAATCCGGTATACCATGAACGCACCAAGCACATTGAAGTTGATTGTCATTTCATTCGAGAGAAGATACAACAAGGCCTCCTAACCACCTCTTATGTGAACACTAAAGAGCAAGTAGCAGATGTGTTCACTAAGTCGTGTCCTATTGTTCAACATAAACATTTACTGTCCAAGATGGGAGTTTCATCAAGTCTCCACTCTCATCTTGAAGGGGAGTGTAAAGAGAAGAAGAGTGGAAGAAATCACTATATAAGAGTCGAATGATTGACAGATGGGACTTCTGCGTAAAGCACTTAGTAGAGTCCAAAGTAGAGTCAACAATAGACTAGTACTATCTTTTTGTCCACTGTGTAAACACTAGAATGCTGGTCTTTAACCAACTGCAAGATAGGGAGTACATATGTAGCTCATTTACTGACATTGAAACCAAAAAAAAATACACAAAAAACTACTTTCACAAAATATTGATTAAGCAGCTAAATCTACACTCAAGTCTTCTACTGCCTTCCTTCAATAGCATTTACTCTTCAATTTCTCTTTGGTCACATTCTCCGATGACACCATTCTGATTCCTCGCTTTTCACTATCAGTCCCCAATAAAAATTTATGAGTTTTTTTTTGTCAATGTCATCACAGACCAACTGAGAAGTTTTGACCGTTTGCATAGCCTACATCGGAATTGTAGACAAATAAAGTATATTGAATAACAGTGACCTACCCGCCAAAGATAGCCTTTTAGCTTTCCACCCGGCAAGTCATACAATATGAGTAAGTGATACGAAGTACTATTGTGACACGACTACATTGTTGTTTTCATTTTCCCAACATTCTTAACAAAGACACGAATATACTGGGATTGCGTCTAATATATTTAGTGGATTTGAATCAGGCTATGATAGCCAAATATACTTGGTAGATTGTATCTAAGCAAATCACCTCTAGATCAAGCGAGTTAATTTCATTTATATAAAGGGGCAAGATTGATTTAGGTACGAGTGTCCTCAACATTCTAGTGAGTTAGGATTCTCTCCATCACCTCAAAAGTATGATCAATTACCTCTAATAGATTCATTTTAATATATTATTTCTCCAACACATCATCCATTACTTAATGTTGTGACCGTTGGATCCTTGCAGGATAATATCCGGACCGTTGAAAGGTAATTGAGAGGGAAAATAATGGAGAGGATCCACATTGCATTCTAGCTAGACTTTGCACAAGATTATAAGGGCAAAAATCAAATTGTCGTTAATCTGTTGCAGTTGGGTTATTAGCTAAAGGGTGGCCGTTCTAAGGTTGCTTGGTGTAACACTATCTGGACTCGTACGGCCATACCTAAACACTCTTATATAAGATGGCTTCAGGCTCACAACAGACTACTAACTCTGGATAGACTTGAAGAGATTATGGTATTTGTAATTCTGACATGTCATCTCTGGTATATTCCCTGAAGATGGTGAACATTTATTCTTCAACTACAAATACAGTGTGTTGTTTGCAAGAAATTTTTTAACTTCCGAGTTTCTCCAAATATAAATATAAAGAATTAAAAATAAAGAACAAACACATGTAAGTTGTAAATACCACCATCAAATTACAATAGAAACTCCTGAATAAAAGATGGATACAGCTGATGATACTCTAGAGAGAACAAATGTCTAGCGTGCCTTGCACTGATTGTTGTCATGGGGTTCGCATATTATCACCCAACATTGCAAGCAACATTATATTACAATACACGTCCAGGACAACACTAAAACCATTAAATAGAGAGAGAGAGAGAGAGAGAGAGAGAAGCCGAGAGCTCTCCTTTCGAGGATGACAGCTGAACCTTCCATGCTTACTTGTAGAAATCAAAGTCAGTGTCTGGCTTCTTCACGTTTGCCCGGTAACCCTTTTCAAAATCTTTAGGCAGTATTACATAGCGATTCTTACGCACAGCATGCATTCCAGCTTCTTGACATATGGCAGTAATCTGCAGTCAGCATTACAGTAAGAATCAATGAAGTGAAATGAGGCTCTATACTGTCCTAGTTCGGAATCATACAGTCATGAAGCACAGAAAGAATGATACCAACATTTAATGTGAAAAGACAAATTTGAGAGGGGATTATAAGAGATACAATACAATCTTTTCATGCTAACAGTACTTTTTGATAAGTTACATATCTAACAATACAACTTCCATAATAAACTTATGTACGCAAATATTCATGAAAATAATGCAGTTCTAGCATTAAGCTTATGTAGCAGTCCACATTACATAATACTAGTAGTAACCAAAAATTCATGAAAATAACTTGCAGTTCTAGAATTAAGCTTATGTAAAACCACCTTATCTCAAGTGTTTCTGATATAAAGAAGTAGCATTAACATAAGAATGGTCGTCAAAAACATAACACAAGAGGGAAGAATTTAAATAATGATTTCCACTATCAAGTGCTGGCTGCATATAAGTCAACAAGATAAAGAGAATTGAATAAATTTTCAATGTCATGCATTGCCTTTATTCTATTGAGGTTCCCCAACAAAGTTCCGCAGAAGGTTTGTTACCACCTCCCATAGACCATATCCCCTTCCTATGTTAAACAAGCCTAAATTTAGAGCAGTAATAATAGATCTACAATTCTACATCCATAAACATGTAAAAGCTCTCAGAACTCAGATCATCTCCACATAGACAGGACATATATGTAACATTATGAGTTAACAATACTAAAAATAAACAAAAGTTGAAGGAATTATTACAAAGATACATGTGATAGCGGTAGGCAGGCAGCAGACCAAGCTATTGTTATAAATGAGCAACCAGATTTGAATCCCACAATAGGACAAAAGACTGTGCATGGGAGGCTTACTTGAAATGAGGCTAAATGTTATTGAAGGTCATAAAGCTCAAGAAAGAGGAGAAGGGGAAAATGGTAAACCAGTGGGTAATAATGGAGATTAGATGGGGAAATGGTAAGTCTGTGGTAATAATGGAGATTATATGGTGAAATGAGGGAGGGCAATTGTTATCCGTCCAGAGTGATGCATAATCCAATATGTGATTCCTTATTCCTAAATAAACCACTTTCGAATTGTACAGCCTTAGTGGCAATTGTACAGCTGAAATCAATATCCTCTTTCCCATTGTTTTGATTTGAGTACTTACTACTCAGTCAAATATCTGTGAAAATAGGGCAAACATATGCATCACAGACAGCGAAACATATCGCAAACACAGTTCATCATTAGCTACTGACCTCAGCCGCACTAATCTTATCTGGCCGGGAGACATAATCCTCCAAGTCAACCTCATCACTCAAGTTCATCTTGGCAGTGCAGACCTGTTAACAGGCGCAATGTAAGAGCAAAATATTATACTCCCTCCATTCCATTTGATTCTAGACATTTGTTTAATATATGTAAAGTATTTATTAAACATATGTATAGAATTAAATGGGATGGAAGTAGTAGTTAATATCACATCCATAATGTATGGCCGAAAATTCCAGACATTAGAATTTGGTAAAAGCAAATGAATCATGACAACTCCAAAGCTAAAGAAAACACAGATTCCACAAAACATACCTGGAAGACAAGCCGCTTTTGTCTCCTATCAGGCAAGGGAAATTCAATTTTCCTATCCAGCCTTCCAGGTCGTAGCAATGCAGGGTCGAGAGTATCCGCCCTGTTAGTGGCCATGATAACTTTAACATTCACAGTTTGGTCGAACCCGTCCATCTACAAGAACAGTTAATCATAATTTAGGACAAAAATACAACACATGAGAGAGCAACATGGTAAATACTCCGTACTTTGTAATAGGCTTCAGTTATTCTGAGCTGAGTATCTGATTTGAATACTCACAAAGACTACAAAGTATCATACTCATGGGAGTAGGGTATAACAAATGGCAAGTCAACAAACAATAAATCGTGATGCATGAATACCTCACACAGACATACTTCACACCCATCAACCATGTAATATGAACACACTCATTCATGCACCAAAATAAAATAGAAGTGGATGAAAGCTACTGCTTTTAATACCTATTACTGAAATTAGTTTATATACTATGTGACAAATTATCTTCACACATCAAGCACTATAAAGATATGAAGTAGATGCATCAAACTACATTTCAAATATCATACATGCACATTAAATCATGAACAAGTGATGACCACGAAAGCTATAACACAATTAAGTACAAGGCATTGATGTATAAAAAGATGCACAAAATACAAGATACAATTTTTTTTAAAAGTAGAAGTTCCTGTTAAATACAACCTAATATTTAGATTCTATTTATTTTTATTTTTGTTTTAGACGACCTTGTCTTTCTTTTTAGTGAAAAACTACATATCGAGTGAGACATGCGACCCTTTTTCAGGCATGGGCCTATTCACACGTTTGAGATGACTATTTCAGCAGATTTTCCTTCCTTTTTTTCACCTTTTACATCTCCCTTCAAAACCCTTTGATAAAAGGTTATTTTCACCATTTCCATCAATTTCAAATCATTTCTATATCTTCTTCACCCAAATCTGAAGCATGTCTATCTCTCTCTAACGATTGCTAGCTTCTGTTTTCCTTCCAATTACATAGTGTTAACTGGGTCCTCAAACTCAATTAATACTTCAAATACAAGGATGTAATGCAATTTTGGCTACCTAGTGTTCTACTAGACATTTTGAAAATTCCTTAATTCAGGAAGACAACTTGCTATTTGAAGAAGCATACTTTTCATGTGTTCAAGATAAGATTATGAACTTCCATAGTGACTCACTGACTCACATTATAAATTATGTTTTTCTTGATAAAATAAATAAATTGAAATGAATTAGAGTATCAATTAAGGAAGATAATAAACTTCTATGTACATAGTATAAATATAAAGAGTTAATATAAAGATGAGATTAAATAGGCTAAAGGGAAATAAGAAAAGAGAGGAAAAAGGCAAAAAGTAGCCAAAATCACATATCCCTGCTGAAAGATTGACCAAAAATCACCAGATTCATTAATTAATGAGTACTTCTCTACAATGATTTAAAACCAAAATAATATAAGCTAGTTATTTTACAAACTCCACAAAACCGATATTTATATCTGGGAGGTTAATTTTAATTAATTTTTTTATGAAATATATATATATATATATATATATATATATATAGTTAACTCAATACTACATATTTAAATTAATTAAATATAATTCCCAACCACCATCAAATCATTGATAATAGTCAATGAGCCAAGTAAACTGAATCTTACCTGATTCAATAATTCCATGAGGATACGCTGAACTTCCCTATCAGCACCAGTCTGAGCATCAAACCTAGCAGTAGCAATGGCATCCACCTCATCTATAAATATAATCGCAGGTGCATTTTCTTTTGCAAGGCGAAAGACATCTCGCACCATTCGCGGACCCTACACCCATGGACAAAAAATATTTAACAAAAAAGCAAATGGGCCTTGATTAATTTGATATTTCAGAAGAGCAGAACACTTAATTATGATGACCTAAATGTAATCCTCCCACACTCAGAACAAAAAAAGATAATAATATCCTTGACACCCCGAGAATGGTAACAAGTGAAACTGGGAGGATAAGCGAGAAAACACACCTCACCGAGGTACTTCTGAACAAATTCAGATCCAACAACTCTAATAAAGGCAGCAGTTGTGTGATTTGCAACAGCCTTTGCCAGCATTGTCTTCCCTGTGCCTGGAGGGCCATAGAGCAGAACACCTCGAGGAGGATCAATTCCAATTTGTTTGTATAAATCATGATGAGTCAAAGGTAGCTCAACTGCTTCCCGAATTTCCTGCTTCTGAATATCACAACCTCCAATATCCTAAAAACAATGATGCCAAGATGTCAGTGAAGACGTACATTATGGGAGACTTCTAGAAGTGGCAAAAAACAACGTTAAGGCAACATATTTAAAAAATCAAAATATTACAGAGTGAAAAACACGGAAGGCAAACTAAATTTAGTACTACCTTCATTTCACAACTAATATAAACCCCATTTGACTTTTTCCTCGGCAAATAAGTCAAATGAGATGTGTATTGATCACAGACATAAAGAGAAATATGCATACAATCAGTGTAGCATACAAAGAACCTACATGCCGTTACCCAAACCATAAAGTAAAAAAACAAATACATGAGTTATTTAAGGTCATTTGAGAACTATTCTTCCCATGGATAAAATACATCATCAGAAGGAAACCTCAATGACAAATACAAACCTCTCCATAAATAGAATCATAGGCATCAAGCTAATTCCCACTACTTAATGAAGAGCCAAACAAACGTGGAACATTCTGACATACACAATGCAATAACACTGCAATACCAATAGCAAGTCACTAATAGTTTTGCATTGCAAAATCAGAAAGCTGGAACTTACGGGTGTGTCTCAAGCGACTTGCTTCAATACAATTTTTTACATAAATCTATAAGAAACGAATATCGCTGCTATTATATTTTTATAAGAATTTAAAAAAAAGACACCACAAAAGATAGAATAATTGATGCCACACATAACAAAGGAATCGGTAAATACCACACCTGGAATCCATTAAAGATTTCCCAAACCATCAAGTAAATAAAATTATACATAGATGAGCAAATATACTGCCCTTACACTAGATAAAAAGCGCACTAAGAAGAGAAGATAGCCAAACAACAACCGAATGTGAGAATAAAATGTGTTGAGCTGACCAATTAACAAAGAAATACAAGTCACTTCATAGAGTAATAAACAACGGACACTGCTTCTTTTGTACCCAATTAAGATCAATCTAATTTCAAACCACCATTTTATTAAATTTACCTTCATTGTTATTTAATTTTAATTTTAATGACAAAGTTCCCAACTAAGTATTATCCAAAAGTCTCACCCACCATTTTAATGAACGGTTCAATCACAAAGAAATTTGAACAAAAGCACAATGACTTTGTCCTCAAATCAAGACTATTTAGTATCTCATATCAAGAGTTTGTATCAAAGCAAACTATTTAGTATCTCATATCAAGAGTTTGTATCAAAGCAAACTATTTAGTATCTCAGAGAAATCCTTTTTAACGACAACGACTTTGTCCTCAAAACTCCATATTTCAACATCTTCCATGGCAATTTTTATTTCTGCTAGCTCCTAGACTATAGATCTTATCCAACTTTTGAGTTTGTTCATCATCAACCAGAATATACGAAAAATCCAAAATTTTCCCTTTTCCAGCCATACCACATTCACTAACATCAGAACTCCCGAACATTCTACATGTAACATCAGACCTATTAGCCAAAAAGATTTCAAAACCTAGAAATCAAAATTTAAACGAAGATATTACAATTCACAGAACTAGAATCATAGGATGAAAAGAACGACTCATTCACCTAAAAATCAAGCCTTTTTACTCGCCCCTGATCCCGATTCCTTGCCTAAGGATCAAAGACTCATAATTTCATATCCAAACCCTAAGAAAACACAAACAAAGTAAAACCCTAAAACAACAAAAACAAAACAAAACCCTAATAACCAAAATACTGAAACCCCAGAAATCAAAACTGAGATTAGGATTTCCTACAGATCAAACTCTAACCCTCAAGGAAATAGAAATCAAATCAAAACACCTAATAATGAAACCAAAATTGAAACAAATTCGCAATCAAGGATCAGAGACTCGATGATTAAAATTGCAAACCCTAAAAAAAAGACAAAAGAAAGAAAAGTAGGCATACATTATAAGTAACATCAGGCTTCTCAGACTGACTAAGAAGGGAAATACTGGAATCGGCTTCAGGGGGAAGGACATCAACAAGGGCATTCGAATGGCGATGGAGAGCAACAGAAGCAGAGGGCTTGAGGAGCTCCCGATTAATGGTACTAAGGATGCGGACATAGTAATTGGAGCCAGTGGTGGAGCCGACGATGCCGTTATTCTGATCGACCATCTCCATGAACTGACCAATGACAAGGGGAACAGACTGAATCCGCTTTACCTCCTCTTGGGCGCGCAGGAGTTCTCTTTTCAGGTTCTTCAGTTCGTCCTTCACGTACTCCTCCTGGATTTCCATGAACTCGATTTGACGAATTAGGGTTTTCAGCCGCCCGTACAGATCCTCGTCATCGCCGCTGCCGTGTGCGGCGGAGGAGGAGGAGGACGACGGTGGGTTGGTGTGGGGGGACATCGGTGGCTGCGGGGTCGGCTTTGGGTCCAGGATCATTGCCGACGCAGACATTGTTGTTGTTCTTGCTTCTGGCGGTGGGGAGCGATGAGAGAGAGAGAGAGAGAGAGAGAGAGGTGGAGTAGGGAGAAAGAAAAGAGATTGGGAATAGTCGGTAGCCAAGAAGACTTATAAACTAAACTGCGTTAAGCCCTGCTAAACTTTTAACTTGATTAGGAATCCCTTTTGGAAAAAAAAATACTCCCTAACAATTTCTTACGTCGTTTTCTTACCTTGATAAATACGGAGTACTACTCATTCCGAGTTCTTACGTTCTTCCCTTTTATTTTTGGTAGAAAATAAGGAGGGAGTATTTTTTTTAAATTATTAAAAGGGAAGAAGTGGAATGAAAAAGTAAGAGAGAAATAAATAAATAAATAAATCATCAATCAATCAATATCAATATATATTTTAGGTTTTTTTCGAGCGATCTCATTGGTCCGTTTCATCAAACTTCAAATTAGGAAACTATCATAAATAATAAAAAAAATCAATTAGAGAATCTTTTAATTATTACAATATATATTGAATTTATCATGTGATATTTTACAATTCTTAATTAAAAAACCTTTAGAGTTCATTTTTTAAAAGCATTATCGTAAAATAAACTATAAAAATGAAATAATTAGATTCGTGGTAAAAAATGTTTTCATTAGAGTATAAACTTCATATCATTTGTTTCACATTATGTGATGAATTTATTACCTATAACAGTTTTAAAATTATCTCACATCGACAAATTATAATATGATGAATAAATTCTATATTATAAATAAAGAGTAATCATTCGTTCTTCGATATGTACCAAAAAAATTTTGAATCTCAAAAAGAGTTCCTAAGACTATAAACCTTAAGTAATTATCCTACCTCTAATGATGAGGTGATGAAATTTTATATTATAAAGAAGAGTAATCATTCGATTTTAAATAAATAATATCGATCAAGAAAAACATTTAAATTATCCCACATCGAAAAATTATGATGGGGTGATCTAATTCTATATCATAAATAAATAATACTTCGTAGTAATCATTCAATTTTAAATATCGACCAAAAAACTTTTAAGTCTTAAAAAAGCTAATTATGTCACATCGAAAAATTATGACGAGGTGATGGAAGACTATAAACTTAAATAAATTATCCCACATCGAAAAATTATGATAAGTTGATAAATTCTATATTATTAATAGGGTTATTTAACAACAATAATACCAACTACAGGACGTCTTCCCAAAATAATATCAATTTTAATAAATCTGAGAATAATACGTATTATTGAAGTAGTTAAACGAGAGTAGTATGGGTGACCGGTTACCTGTAGAACCCTTCCACCTTTCTTTTTCATCTTTAATTTTATTTAACAGCAATAATATCAACTATAGAGCGTCTTCCAAAAATAATTCCAATTTTAATAAATTTGAGAATAATACATATTTTTGGAGTAGTTAAATCAGAGTAGTATAGATGACCAGAGAACTCGTTCACCTTGCTTTTTCGCCTTTAATTTGTTTAATGTTCACTCTTTTTCACTTACTCAGTATACGAGGCATTAAACGTCATTAACGTCTTCGGTCTTCCTCTTCCTTCAACCTCACCAAATCTGACTAACAACACAATTCTACACCAAAATCAACACGTTAATCTAAACAAAACTTATAGGAAAAAAAACGGAAGAAGGATGAAGGGTAATGGAGAGAGAGGATGAAGGAGAAGAGTAAGGAGGAGTAGACTTGAGAAAACTGACCCGACCCGAATAAGCCAAACCGAAACCGACCCGACACCCGAACCGTAGCATGATTTTGACCCGAGCTAACCCGAAACTGACCCGACTATTATTATAGAAAATTAGTCGATATCCCTAAAAAGGTCGAAAACAGCAAACCCGAGAATGACCCGAACCCGAAATTATCCGACCCGACCCGAAGTCAACCTGATTATTATAACCCGAAAGTGACCTGACCCAAAGCTGACCCGACACAGTTCACCCGTTATCCGTGTCTAAGGAGGAGGATGGAGGATAAGTAGCAGGTTAAATATTAATTAGATGACCTGATGTAGCAGGTTATAAATTCACTTATACTACTCTTGTTTAACTACTCCAATAATACGTATTATTCTCGGATTTATTGAAATTGGTATTATTTTGGGAAGACGCCCTATAGTTGGTATTATTGTTGTTAAATAACCCTATTGATTATGTAGTTTTTTTGGGTAAACCAAAATACATATATTAATGTTCAAAGGTAGTCAATATTTTGTTAATTTTACCTATTATTATATTAAAATTAACCAAAATACATATATTATTGTTCAAAGTTAGTCAATATTTTGTTAATTTTACCTAGTATTATATTAAACTTATTTGGTAGGTTGTTAATAAGTTACTAAAGTTACACAAAATGTGATTGAAGTTACACGATGAATTTACAAAAATATATGAAATTGAAGTTACAATATACGATCTGAAGTTACAATATACGATTTGAGGTTACAAAATATGTGAACCGAAGTTACAAAATATGTGAATTGAAGTTACAAATATATATGGACTGAAGTTACAATGTACGATCTGAAGTTATAAAATATGTGAACTGAAGTTACAAAATATGTGAACTGAAGTTACAAATATATGTACTGAAGTTACAATGTACTATCTGAAGTTACAAAATATGTAAACTGAAGTTACAAAATATGTGAACTGAAGTTACAAATATATGGACTGAAGTTACAATGTACGATCTGAAGTTATAAAATATGTGAACTAAAGTTACAAAATATGTGAACTGAAGTTACAAATATATATAAAAAGCAATTAATTTACAAAGCTCGTTCGGTCTTCATCTCCATTTTTAATTCTTCCTCTTCGTCTCCATCTTCATTTTTAATTCTTCCTCTTCGTCTTCATCTCCATTTTTAATTCTTCATCGTCATCAAAAATCTGCAATTATTAATTGAAAAACATATACTATATTAATTGAAATTCAATAACATAATGAAAAAAAAAAAAATATCAATTAGCATGAAAAAGGTGGAAATAAAGATGCAATGAAACAAAAATATATGATCTAAGTTACAAAATATATGAACTGAAGTTACATGGTATATAAACCGATGTTGTTATGGTCAGTATACAGAATAAAATTGAAAAAAAATGCATACAAATTATTAACAAAAATGCATACAAAATTGCCATATAACCCATCGACACAGAACCGTATGCCATACATCATACTACGAAGTTAAATCTATAAACACCCAAATCCCCAAAACCAGTATACAGAAACCCAAAAATTAATTCCGAACAATATTACCACGTTTGAAAAATTATCAACACGCAATGAAACAACAAATCCCCAAAACCCCCAATTTAACAAGAACGTCGCAATTAAATCCTAATCAAACCCTAAAGTCGCAATTTAACAAGAAAGTCGCAATTAAACCTGAAAATGAACCCCCAATTAAACGAAAAAACCCCCAAATTGGAAACAAACCCTAATTTCGCTGAAACCCCCAAAACTCGTGTAATTAAAAAACGAATGCCCAGATTACATTAAATATATGAAGAAAATGATACTACGCAACTTTGATTAGAGAACATAACTTTACCTGTGAAAAGAGACGAAATCGAGAGAGAACAGGGGACTTCAACCGTATGATGAATAGGGAAGATCGAACGTACGCTGATTAATAAGGAAGAGCAAAAATCGACCAAGAACAGGGTACTGGCGGTAGGAGTAATGAAGTAGGAATAAAGTGAAGTAATGGTTTGAAGTAACGGATTAATGGAATGAGAATATTGAGGATGAGAATGGTTTAGTGAAGTAATGGAGTAATGGTTTAGTGAAGTAATTGTTATGTTGGGAATAGAGTAATCAAGGTGATAATATTGAGGATGGGAAAAAAAAGAGGAGCTTGGGATACGTAGACTTTTTTTTTTTCAAATGAAATGTCAAGCAAGATCTCAGCCGTCCATATTATCTTGATCAAATGGCTGATAATAAGCCTTACGGACTATATATATATATATATATATATATATATATATATATATATATATAGAAGGATCAAGTGAGTCCACTTATCATAATTGAGTCCGTGAGTCCTCATCTCAACCCTTAAATTATATTAGTGATAGATTAATGGTTAAGATTGTTTTGTCAATTAAGGAAATAACTAACTAAATCTTGGTAAATATTTTATTTTTTTCTCTCTCCTTAATCAAATTTTTAACTGCATCTTTCTATCGTACAACAAGTGCGTCGTTTCATCTTCATTTTCACAAAAAAAAAATCATCATTTCGCTACTGCCATGTTACTCTAACTCATACAATGTGTTACTATAATTCATGAATTGTGTTACTTTAACTCATAAAATATGTTACGTTACATAATAGTGTCTTACAAAAACAGTACGTTGTAAAATGTATGTTTCTATTAAGGATACTCCAAAACAAAAATTATAAAACTCCATTATAATTCCAATTTTTCACACCTGTTACTCTAAGAACTTGATATTGGTAATCAAATTATACTCATAAATTGTGTTACTGTAACTCATTATGTATGTTACTCTAACGCATAATGTGTTTTATTCTAACGCATAATGTGTGTTATTCTAACTCATTTTACATCAATAAATTGGTATAGGAGTTCCAACTGAATCAACTTCATTACAATTCCAATGTTTTACACCTGTTACTCATAATCTGTGTTACCATAACTCATTAAGTATGTTACTCTAACGAATAATGTATGTTATTTCTAACAATATACTATCCTACTTAGAATTCTGCTTCTTGATCCTCCTCGTCTTCTTCTTCTTCTTCTTCTTCATCATCATCATCATCATCATTGTCAGAAGTTTTTATTTAATCTAACCACCGCGCCGTCTTTTCATTGTATGTGTACCTCCTCACATCGAATCCACAAGTCAATGCTTAGATTTTATAGAAGTTTACTGACTCATCCACGTCCTTGAAGATCTGCCCTATGTATGGAGAAAACTCTCACCCACATCCCTACACCATTCATGTGCTTTTGCGTCTACTGAAAAATAACACAATGCCAATAAACGTGGCAAAAAAGAAACAATCAGAACTTGAAATATAGATTACAGTAACACTGGATAAAGTAACAGATGACAAGAATTAAAGTAACAGATGAAGTGCATTGAAGTAACACTGGATTCAATTAACAGAGGATGCTTATACACCAGGTATAAAGTAACAAAGGTCAGACATTAAAGTAACAGATAGTGTGAATTAAAGTAACATATAAGGTTCATTAAAATAACACCAGGTATAGGTTAATGCAAAAAATTCATATAATGATCAGAAATGAGAGTATGACGCAATATCTTTCTTTGAATGAGAGCGATATTCTTTGATATTGTTTCCTATTTTGAAGTCAATCATGTCCCATAATTATAGGAAGCAGTATCTTTATGTGCATTAAAATAACAGGGGTTAGCCATTAAAATAACAGGGGTTAGCCATTAAAATAACAAATTGTGTATATTAAAGTAACACAGTATGTGCATTATAATAACTCCATATATTTGTTCGCGCGTAAAATTCATATAATGCTTAGACCTTTTTGTATTACATTTTTGTGTTACTCTAATTAAATTAGGTGTTACTGTAACTCAGAACGTATGTTACTTCAACGTCGTGTCTGCTTCAATAGAAACAAAACAATAGTATCAGTGAAGCTTAATAAAAAGCTAAAGAATAAACAAAACAATAACACGAGAGTAATTGACCATTGATATGAATCGATGAATAATCAAATGAATAAAATTCCACCTTTTAACAAATATAAAAATTTGGAATCTATACTAAGAGAGCAATGAACCAGATATGAATCTATGATGAATGAAATGACCATGAAAGCAATATCGACATGAAAGTCGACAAAAAACATGAAAGCAAATTGACGCAAATTAGTCAAGATGATGAATTAAAATTGACGCAAAACATGAAAGCAATAACGAAACTCTCCATTGTTATAGTCGATGAATTGATTATCAACAGTTGATGAAAATGTCGCGATCATTGAATCCATAGTAACGGGATTTCTAGCACAAATTTGAATGAATGAACGTGATATTGGAAGCGTTCTTTTTTAGGTTTTGGTGAACGTGAACGTGAATGAATGAATGAGTGAATGAATTTGATGTTATTGTTTCCTAAAATTATGGGAGTTATTTTAGGAAGCATTATCTCATTCAAATATTAGGATGCATCATGTCCAACCATTCTCATCTCATTCAATGGATGGGATGAGGACTTAGGGACTCATATATAGAGAAGCACTCATAAGAGCCTCTCTCTCTCTCTCTATATATATATATATATATATATATATCCAAATAAGTGTTATACACACTAAAAGAACTCATTATATACGTTATTAAACTCACTATATATATACACACTTAAGAACTCAATATATATAGTAAAAAAAATGTTATATACACTCAAATAGTTATTATGTACACCAATAATCAACAATGGAACATACATCAAAATAACTGTTATATACACTAAAAAAACTCATTATATGCGCTATTAAACTCACTGCATATATACACTTAAGAACTCAATATATACAGTAAAATAATTGTTATATACACCCAAATAATTAATATGTACATCAGTTAATCAACAATGGAACATACATCAAAATATATGTTATATACACTAAAAAACTCATTATATACGCTATTAAACTCACTACATATATACATTTAAGAACTCAATAAATACAGTAAAATAGTTATTGTTATATACACTCAAATGGTTACTATATACACCAATTAATCAAAATATATACACTGAAATAATTGTCATATGTACTTAATTATTTGATATAGTAGAATTGTTATATATCCTAAAACAGTTATTATGTACACTGAAATTGTTTTTATATACACCAATTTTATTTTAATATTAAAAAAAAATTATATTTTTTCGGGAAACAAAATGTCCGGCAAAAAATGTGTTTATTTTTTCTGGAAAAAAAGTGTGTTTTTTTTTCGGAATTTTTTTTTTTGGAAATTATTTTATTTTTCCGAAAAGTATTGATTTTTTCCCCGGTAAAAAAAATTGGGGAATTTTTTTTTATGTATGAGTTTTTATTTTAATCTTAGCCTTTAATTTTATTTTAATCTAATGGTTGAGATTGTGCATCAATGAGTGCGGCGAGTTGAGCTGCCTCAAAGGATCCTAGATCTATATATATAGAGTAGAGATCAAATAAGGTCACCATGTGTCACTAAGGCCCTGTTCTTTTCAGCTTATTTTCAGCTCGTTTCAGACCAGCTCAGCTTCTATCAGCTCAGCCTAGCTCGTATCAGCTCAGCTCAGCTCCTATAAGCTCAACTCAGCTCTAATATTTTCAGCTTAGCTCCAATAATAATAATTCAATAATAATAATAATAATAATAATAATAATAACAATAACAATAACAATAATAATAATAATAATATTATTATTATTATTATTATTGTTATTATTATTATTATTATTATTATTATTTATTTATTTATTTTTTATATGAAACGGGAGTTGCATTAAGATCGAAACAAATTACAATAAGTTATTATTGTTGTTGTTGTTGTTGTTGTTATTATTATTGCATTTCGATATTAATACAAGTTTCTTTTCATAAAAAAAAAGGGTTTTTCTATGGAGTACCCCTCAACTATTGGCTTTTCCAAGTGGTACTCCCGCCTTTTTCGAATTACAAGGTGTACCCCTAAACTTTACTTATCAGTCCATATCACAACCCTAAACTTTACTTATCAGTCCATATCATAACCAAAGTGATAAGTATATTACAATTTTTTTTGTAAATAAATAATTAACATATTAATCAATCCAATTTAATGCTTCAAACCACCTCTCTTTCTTTACCATTCACCAAGCCACTAAATGTTCACCACAACGCACCTTTGTTGTCGGTCAACGTCGACCTCTTTACCTCACTCTTTTAAATCCTTCAACCTCAATTCCTTCATCACCCCTATGTCGTAGTGTAGTGGAATGTAGTTTTTCGAGTAAATGATGCAAATTGAAGAAATATATCATGGTTGATGAAAGTCAATTAGGGAATAATCACTATTTACATCATCAATTGAGAACTTTTCGTCGGAAAATCAAAATTTTGGTTTCTATAGAGTAATTTACAAAGTTTAGGGGTACACCATGTAATTTGAAAAAGGCGGGGGTACCACTTGAAAAAGCCGATAGTTGAGGGGTACCCCATAGAAAAACCCAAAAAATAATAATAATGATAATAGAAATAATAATATTGTTGTTGTTATTTGTATTACTTGTATCTCTTAATATTAATAATAATAACAAATTATTATTATCATCGTCACTGTCGTTGTCGTCGTCATCATCATCATCATTATTGTTACTATTATCGTTATTATTATTATTTTCTATTTTTTTTATCATCATTGTTATTATAATAATTATTAATATTATTATGCACTCCATAATATTTTGAATTCTTGAAATAGATGTTACATTCAAATATTTACAGTATCAATGTCATTACGATTAATATATATTTTTTTAGGGTTATTTAACAGGAATAATACCAACTTTGAGTGATATTCCATCAATAAAACCAACTTTAATTAATACGGGAATAAAACCAACTTTAATTAATACGGGAGTAAAACCAAGTATGAGACATAATATACGAGAATGAAATTGTCTTTTAAATGACCGGATGAAGTCAGTTTTTGTGGGTCCCATACTATTAATAAACACCAATCTTCATCTTTTTCATTCCCCTAAATCAAAATCTCTCTCCTAAACCTACGTTTTAACTTAGTGTTGGATCAACCTACGTTTTCAATCAAACCAATTAAAAAAGAACACTAATTGGACACTCAAACCCCCAATTAAACCAATAGAAAAACCCTAAATTTACCCAGAAAAATCGAAAGCCTAACTTAAACCCAAAAATCGAAAGCCTAAGTTAAACCCAGAAAAATCGATTTGGGGGAAATGAAAAGAAAACTCACCATTGACATCGCCGAACCACAAGATTGAGGAATGAACTTGACAATACCCCTGAAAATTGATTTTTGACAAAATTAATGATAATCAATTATAAACACGGACGTAGAAAAGTCGGAGAAAGATAAACAAACAAAAGTTTCGTAAAAAATTACCTTCGACGAAGTGAATGATGAAGTGATGAATTGATGAATTGACGATGAAGTGATGAAGATGAAGTGATTAGTTTGAAGTTTGAAGTTTGAAGTTTGGGAATTAATGAAGTTAAAAGTGAATTGGTTACTTTACTGTCAGAGTGTCATAAACCTTGTATTAGTGGTAATATTGACGGGTGTAGGCGGTAGCAGGTAAGCGTATTTCATTCTCGTATAATATGTCTCATACTTGGTTTTATTCCCATACTAATTAAAGTTGGTTTTATTGATGGAATACCACACAAAGTTGGTATTATTCATGTTAAATAACCCATTTTTTACACTATTTTTTAGTGAATAGAATATGTATTATTTGTATTGTATTAAGATTTAAGAATATCAAAATTTAAAATTTTGTATATTGCATAATCAAAGATATATACATAATATTTTCTATTGGCAAGTACTAAAAAAAACAAAAAGTAGAAATCAAATGAATTAGAGTGAGTACTATGTTGATGTTGTTATTATCATTACTATTATTATTAATTAATTAATTATTAGGGTTATTTAATAGCAATAATACTCTCTATTGGGCGTATTCCAGTAATAATACAAATTACAGTTAATCCCAGAATAATACAGCGAATTGGAGTATTCTAATGAGAATGGTACAGTTTCATTTGTTACCTTCAACAGCAGGTAATCTTCCTGAAAAACAACCGGCAACTTCATTCCATCAAATCCACACCTACCCTCCTCCTTCTTTACCCTCTTTCTCCATCTCTCTCCTACTTAAATCTAGGTCTTCAATGGTAAATTTGCAAAAAAAATTAAAAAAGTCTTCATTTCCATTAAATCTAATAATAGGCTCTCCATCAAATGCAAGCTCTTCAAATTCTTGGGGTTCAAAAACTGTCGAATGAAGTTTTGTCAGCTTCTTCGACCATAGTAAACAAACCCAACTCATCTGGGTCAACTGAGATTGTCCTAGTTTGCTTAACAGTGTAACACAACTCTGAATCTTTCCTAACAAATGTACCCCAAATAAGAACTTCACAGTCACACTACTCCAAAGGGTCAACCTACACAATATGTTAAGTAAGTGAACAAAAAACACTAATTTTACCTAACAATTTGCTTGATTCAGATTAAATTAGGTGGTAAAATGATCGAAAACCCAAAAATAACATAAACCCTAGAAATATGAATTGAATTCAGATAATCGACTAACTTACCTCTGCCATTGTCGTCGAAATACTCTAAAGCGAACGAACTTCAACCCAACATCTGTCAGTGTCGATTAAACCAACTTCAACTCGCAGAATTCGAAAAAAAAACTGAAGAATAGGCACAGATTTACTTACGAAATTGCGAACAAGATTAGAAGATTAGGGTTGGAGAGGGTGAAGTAAATGGAGAGTGAAGTGAAGTAAATGGTGATGGTGACAGTTGGATTTCAATGTAATGAAAAGTAAAAACTGAAGTAAATGACGCGCTTAAGGGGAGGTGGACCGGTTACTCAGGTAACCCGTCCACTGTACCATTCTCATTAGAATACTCCAATACCCTGTATTATTCTGGGATTAACTGTAATTTGTATTATTACTGGAATACGCCCAATAGTCACTATTATTGCTATTAAATAACTCTAATTGTTATTATTATTATTATTATTATTATTATTATTATTATTATTATTATTATTATTATTATTATTATTATTATTTAGTGTTATAATTTTTTATAATTTTTTTTTTCATTTTTTAAAATATTATTAGATAATTTATACAAGTAGCAATTAGTTTCAGCTTCTTTTAATTCAGCTCAGCTTCTATCAGTCCAGCTCAGCTCCTATCAGACCAGCTCAGCTCTTATCAGACCAGCTCAGCCCTGTTTTAGCCGAAAAGAACAGGGCCTAAGTCTATATTAAAGTTACAGAGTACATACGATAAAGTTGCATTTGTTTAAAATTGATATGTAACTATAACATTCAGTTCTTTTATCACTTCAATTGATAAAGTGCAACTTTATCACTCACCTCGTGTAACTTTAAGCACTTTTTGTGTAACTTTAACACTGGAATTTATGACCTTAAAATAGTTGTTGACCTTATTTGAACCTACCTCTCTCTCTCTCTCTCTCTGTATATATATATATATATATATATATATATATATATATATATATATATATATATATATATATATAGACACACACACACACACACACACACAGAGCAGCAAGGATCAAGTGAGTCTTTCTCTATACATTGAGTCCATGAGTCCAATCTTGGACCATTGATGTAGTGGAAGATGGATGGTTGTGATTGTTTGAGGTGAAAAAAGGAATAATAGTAACTATGGTAAATAAAATCAAGTCTCCTTAATTATCTCTACCAAATAATTATTTTCCCCTCTCATCAATTTTTCTCTCTCATCAAATCATCACGTCACCCCAACATCCCGCCATCTTCACACAACCCCTACACCTTCACGTTCATTAATCAATCTCTTTCTCTTCATAATTAATCAATCTCTTCAAAATTCAAATCCATTCCTCTTCATAATCTTCTATGAACAATACTCCTCACAAGCTTACACCATCCTCTTAAAAAGTTATTGCAGTCGTATTCTCCACAACTTAATCTTGAGTTCACGAAGTCCATAAACAACTCTACTCAAGGCACGCTTCGATTATCTTACTATGATTTGTTGATTAGGGTTTACGTAATTTTCAGAGTTTTAACCTGTTTGTATGCTAATTAATGATTGTATATTGTCATCTGGGTATTCGACTTACATTGAATTCGATTCACTTAATTACATCAAACTAATATTCATCTGTTATTAAATGAACATGGTGTTTTAGCTGTGCTGTTTCTTTTCATTCTGCAATTCAGAATTTGCGTAACATGATTGCTGGTGTTACTTTAATGACCACCAAGTGTTACGTTATATCACAAGTCGCATTACTTTAATTAGCATCATTGTGTTACTTTTAATGCTAATCATATGCTACTCTTAATTGTGGAGACGTGTTACTTTAATTCAGACCATATGTTACTCTAACATGTGTTATGTGTTACTGTAAGGGGTCATTCAGTTATGGTGTTACACATTTATGGTGTTACTTTATAGACTATCATGTGTTACCTTAATTAAGAAGACGTGTAGATGACAACAACTGCAAACAGATGGCGCACCATGACAAGAGAAACTGTCCAAATCCGTACGCAGCACGACCCCTACCGCCTACTAAACCATCCAATGATGAGGATGATGAGGGTGAAGTAGATGAAGAAGTCGGAGAAGAGGAAACTGAAGAAGACTCCGAAGAAGAGGAGGAAGAGGAACAAGTGTTCTAAGCATACTTGTGTTTTTGGTCATTCTGAGAAGTTGTATTTTTTTGTTTACAAAATAACAAATTTTTTACACATTTTTTATGAATAATGATGTGTAACGTTGCGGTTAACTCTATATTTAATTCATGTGTTCTGGTTAGAGTAACATTTCAGATGTATTGGAGTAACACTATTCGTTTCTTAGAGTAACAGATATAATGCATCAAAGTAACTGAGGATAACAACATTGTTTACCATTCATTCTTAGATTAACCCCAACCATTCCTTATAGTAACATCATTTGTTCGTTAAAGTAACAACTACAATGTATTAAGGTAACACAATTTTTTTGGCTAGGGTAAGAACCCCAATCCCTGAGTATGAAACCAACTTTGTAATGCGGGTTAACAGGCTTCTTTCTTAAATTAGCACCATTCATTATCAAAGTAACAACATTCGTTCATTCAAGTAACATATATAACGCGTCAGAGTAACTGATGATAACAGCGTTGTTTAACCATCATTATGAAAATAACACCATTCATTACATAGAGTAACATCATTTATTCGTTAAAGTAACAACTACAATGCGTCGGTGTAACACCCTTATTATGAGACCAAATTTGTAACGGGGGTTAAATCATTCACTCTCGTAGCAACACCACTCGTTCCTTAGAGTAACAAGTATACTGAGTCAGAGTAACTGAGTATAACAGCGTTGTTCCATTAGTGATAATCAAAATACCAATGGAGATAAACAATATCATTCATTGACAGCTGACTAACATACTAGGATAAGATGTCAAAACAATGCAAAGCAATATTCGTAATTACAAAAGGATGACATAATTCATTAGAAACATTATTTTTTTGGACCCTTTGATGGCTTGTTCTTGGTACCGTTAATGATTTTTTTTTCTCGCTTCCACATACTTGTCTATGTTATCAATCAACCGTGATCGCACTTTGTTCCTGTCTCGCTTCAACGTTCAGTGTGTGGGTTACTCTAATTACAAATTAGAGTTATTGTAACTCAGAAAGTATGTTACTTCAACATCTTGTTTGCTTCAATAGAAAACAAAACAATAGTATCAGTGAAGATTATAAAAAACCTAAATAATAAACATAACAATCTGGAATCTATACTAACACGAGAACAATGAACCATTGATATGAATCTATGTTGAATGAAATGAATAAAATTGACAAAAAATCTGTAAGCAATATCGAAAACTCACCATTGTTGTACTCTACGATTTACTTATCAACAGTTGATGAAGATGTCGCGATCATTGAATCCATAGAACGGGATGTCGAGCATAGATTGATGAGAAGCGTTTTTTTAGGTTTGATTATGATGAACGTGGTAATGTAAATGAATGAATGAATGAATGAATGAATGAATGAATGAATGAATGTGATATATTGTTTCCTAAAATTATGGGAGTTATTTTAGTAAGCAGTATCTCTCTTTTTTTAAATGCAAATCATTAGGATGAATCTTGTCCATTTATCCTTCATAATTATGGGAGTTATTTTAGTAAGGATTTAGGGATTCATATATAGAGGACTCATAAGAGCCTTGCTATATATATATATAATTGACAAAATTTGGGATTATCATTCTCCCCAGGCAGTAGACTCCCAATACGATGGACATTCTCGCCACTCATCTAATAGGCATAAGGACCCCTAGTTTTATTAATTGCGTAGTCAATTTTACCTCTGGATGAGGTGAAAGAATACATGCAATTGTATGGTCTGATGTTATCGATGAAATGTTTGCTCTTAGGGTGTGGTGTTCTCCATTGAGAAGATCTTTCAGAGGCTATGGAGGATTTGTAAGGTAAGGAAGTTCCACGATTTCATCCTTAAAACACATGGTAAATGAAGGATGTAACATCCCAACCCAAACTAGGACCAGAAATGTTAGTAGCGGTAGCCCGCCAAGCTTTGTACTGGTCCCACAGACCAACTCGAGTCCTTTCCAGCGCATTTTGTCCTCACTCATGCGCATCCCGGAAAGCTTCCCAGGAGGTCACCCATCCTTAAACTAATCTCAGCCAAGCACGCTTAACTGCGGAGTTCTTTTGCATGGATGACCAGAAAAGAAAGTGCACTTTGTTGATATGAGTAGTACTTTCAATCCTTTTAAGCACTAGTCATTTAAGCTTCTAAATAGGACATCCTACCTTCAATCAATGTGGGGTGTTTCAAAGGAACAATAGGTCATTTGTCCATCCTATCTTTTTCGTCGTACCACATCTGGGAGAAGGATTTCTGGCAAGTGTGTTCAGGATCGCTGATGTCCAAATAACCTTTGTTCTCTAAGCTTATAAATAGGACATCTTCAATCAATGTGGGGTGTTTCAAAGGAACAATAGGTTGCTTGTCCATCCTATTTCTTTCGTCGTACCACATCTGGACGGAGCACTTCTGGCAAGTGTGTTCAGGATCGCCGATGTCCAAATAACTCTCCCACTCTAAAAGTTTAATTAAGTGTATTAGATGATATTACTACTTAAATAAGCTGATCATTGAAATGTTTCAGTCAAAACAATTTAAAATACCTTTGTTCTCTATTTCAGGTGATGAGATATTACGTATGTCTGTTATGTTCCGAATTTGGTCCACTTTTCCACCCATTTAGACCCATTTTCCTATCGCTTTTGTGAGATTTGTGTGCGATTATCGCCTTATTTGAGTCTTTCTCACTCTAGCGACCTCTCTTGTGCATTTTACGTCGTGTTTTTTTGGTAGTTTTCCTACTATTTTGATAGGAACCCATTGTCCGAGAGCATGTTCGAGCTTACATGGGCACAAGAGAGTGGAATATCGTCCCAAAGCATGACTAAAGTCCAAAGTCCAAACCCAAGAGGTGAAACCTTGAGCAAAAGGCAAAAGGCAATGATAGGGCAAAACTCAAGTCCATTGGGCAACTTCACAAGGCAAGGTCGAACTTCAAATGCATATATATAGAGTTATACAAATCGGATTGAAGCGATCGTAGTTGGAGGTGAAAGCTTATCTTCTTAGCTTTCCAACGACATACTACACGCTCCAATCGGAGATCAAACGAGAGAGTTATGGCCCTCCAAAGTCACAGGATGAAGTTTCACCCGATGAGATCTGACCGGGCGAAATTTCACCCTACGAGAGTTTTGAGTTTTTGGTCAGATTTTTCATCGGGCGATACTTCACCCGATGAGATTTTGACCGGGCGAAACTTCGCCCAACGGTATTTCCTCCCCAGATTGTCATTTCGGACAAAAAAGGTCACCGGACGAAACTTCACCCCACAGGGCGAAACTTCGCCCGACGATGTTTCGGCGAGATTGGAGGGAATCCGCAGTGGCAAAACTTCACCCTATGCAGATCCAAAGGGCAAAGTTTCATTTCAAGGGCAAAAATCAGTTTTGGACTTTGTTTTAAAAGATCCATTAATGCTTTGTATATATAGTTAACACTAGATTTCTACCACCATATACTCCATTAATATGCTTCATTAGATATCTAGATTAATTACAACATCTTCTTATGTTTTAGTAGTGTAGTTTTAGATCTAGTTAGGGAGACTGAAGATTTTTGTAAGGATTGGGTGACAAGTTCTTGTATTTTCTTCTTCAAGCTTCATCCTTTTTATATTAATCTTCATCTTCTTCATTTGGTTTTTCCTCCATTGTTGGTACCTTCTTCTCCTCTCTCTCCTCTTTAATTAGTTTATTCTCTAGTTTTTCCTCTAGTTTATTGTTTTTCTTGGTTTTTTTTGCTTTGCTATTGTTTTTCCTAGTAGAATTTGTTCTTGGTTTTATTTTTTCTCTCACTTGTGTTAGATTAATTTCCCCTCTTTTTGTTAGTATGAATTGTTTTTGCCTAATATCTTTAATTTGTTAGTTGTTTTTGTTACTTTCTTCATGAATTGTGAGTAGATTCTTTGTTAGGGGGTTAGGGGAGGATGGATTTGGGTAACATGGATTAAGGATTCTTGTGATTGAATGCACTTTGGTTGATTTGTCTATTTTGGATTTGTTGTATGCTTGTCGACTTTACTTGATCAATTTAGTTGACTCGTATTTACCCTCGTCAATATGGGAAAACTTAGGGCTTGGGTAATTCCGACTTAGTGACCTAGCTTCTTCGTCGCGAAAGCGAGTCTTAGTGAGGTCGGGTGTAGAGACCGAAAGATGACCCATCCCATATCGATCGTGTGTCATTCGCTTGATTCCTTAGCTTGTTTATGTGTCTCATTTCTGATTCCCTGACTCCTCCTAACACCTTTCCTTTCTTTGGTTTCTCTTAGTTATTCTAGTCTTGTTATCTTTACCTTAGTTCGTGACCATCTAAAACCTTCCTTAGAACCCAAACACTTATCGACTTAGACTTGACCGACTTTACGAAGACCGTCCCAAGGATCGATCCCGACCTACCACTACTACATTAGTTAGGTTAGTCGATGTTTACAAGTATTGTTTGATCATCCGGGTTGCGACGCCCGCGCATCAATGTCTTCACACGCACCGAAGATATCGCGAGCCAAGTTGTCTATTATTAAACTTCTTTCAGATGCAGACTGTAACCGCCGGTTAACAGCAATATTACTCATGAAGTTCAGATCAGTTGAAGATGCGGTAAGTAATACATTGACGGTGCGATTGACAGAAGCTGAAGACGTGGATGAGCAAGAAAATGATTAGAAAAGAAGCAAGAATTGACCTAATATGAACTTCAGGTATTGATCTTCAAAATAGTATCACATTATGACGATATTATTAGACGAACCTGAAATTATCAGATTGGGGTCAATAATACCTGAAGTTTTCTCAGTGATTTGTGATTTTGGTGTACTTGTGATTGGCGTAGGTCTTTTGTTCTTTAGACGAAGATCGTTAAACGCAATCATACGTTTTCGTCTTGCAAGCTTGGCACGCCAACAACGGTAAGGATCATTCAATTCTTGTCCAATTACTACTTGTACACTCGAGTCTGAGTTACGGGGTTGATTTCTTTTCTGTTGTCTCAATTTGGTTAGAAGTAGTTTGCGATTAGCACGACCAAGTTTTGCAGTGAGATACTTGACGACGATACGCTTAAGGTCGTAAGCTGAAACGGTAAGTAGAATATGTACAAATTTTATTTATTTTGAGATTTACTATTTAATTTAGATTTTTCTAAAAAATGAAGCTTGAAATGGATTCTTTGAACTGAATATGTAAAAAGTAGACATACCATGTTCAACTTGAGTGCTCAACTGCGTGGTTCCGGAGCATTCGACGTTCGATGTCTGAATTTGCGTAGGACTGTTTGGTCAAGTGGTCAAAGTGTCGTCATTGCTACCTAACTGGTTAGCAGTTCCTATATTTAGAATGTAGAAATAGGACAATTTACATTAGAGAAAAAAGGATACATGCCCTAATAAAAAATAAGATACACCAATTAAAGGTTACGTAAACATGATCGTAAGTAAAAACATTTAGATGCACTGAAAAAAATATTGTTACAGACCTGACCTCACTAAAACTACTTTTGTGTTCCGCTTCTGTAAGTCATTGACAGTAGTTCAGTTCTTAACACGAAGGTCGTATAGTACGGTTTTCGTTCTGAGCCTTGCAACTTTAGCTCGGAAAGACTTGGAAATAGAATCGTCCCGACATAGAGTAGTAGTTGATGTTCCACCATTGCTGTTTTTCGACCTCAACACAGCTAAATTAAACTTTCGATCGGCACGTGCTATAGTTACAGTGAGGTGCCAAATGACATGACATTCGAATAAATATGATGTACCGGGTAATAGAATTACATTACTTTAATACAATCTTACAAAAAAACATAAATGTTTGGATGCAAATAAAAAAAGAAAAAAGAACTCACGATCTGGAGGATGAGTATTTTGCTGTGAATGGTCTTAAAGTTGCAACGTTAATACATCTGACGTAGTGAATATATAAAGATAAATAAACAATTTTAAGACATGGAAAGAGAATGTCAAATAATAACTAGAAAATGAAAGTTCATCATGTGATTATCAGATTGAAAACCTGATTGGGAATTACAAACAGTTTGCAGGCATTGCGGATTTGATTCAAGAGTATGGACTACTATAGCAGGTTCAGTTGGAGAGGAATAGTTGAGGCTGATTTCACGTATAGATGAGGTGTTTGCAACGTCTTTGAAAGGTGACCTCGTGAAGTCTACAACGGAGATGACATGTATTACAAGTAATATTACTCATAAATTTTGCGAACATTTCCAATAGTTTATACTAAATCAAGAATCTTGAATAAAGATTGTAGTTAACAATTAGATTGTGGAATAGTTATTACAATATGGCAATGCATCATCAGGATAAGTTAATTGTTGAAAACCTGATTGTAAATTCGAGACATGGTGCAGACAACTTGGATTTGGTTGAAGGGGACGTACAAGTGCGGCAGGTTCCGTTGGATAAGAATCGTTGGCACTGATTTTACGTCTCGATGTGGTATTTGTAAGGTCTCTGAAAGGCGACCTCATGATGACTACAACAAAGATGGCATGTAAAAAAAAAAATTGTTTAATAAAAAATTTGAGAAAATTTGCAAGTGAATATACTGAATCGATAGTAAACAATACACAAAAGTTATTACTGAAATTCTGCAATATTATTGAAATGTTACTTCTACGATAAAATTGGTAGAAGTAAGTTTGAATGAGTAAAAGAAACTTACCGTTTTTTGATTTGCTGCTATTAGCATCTCTGGTGAGATGCATAGAGTCTAATTCACAAGAGTCATTTCCACTATGTGGACGTACTGTTGTAGATGGTAAACTATTCTCTGATAAAATAGTTTCTGTAATACGTCAGTGAATGCTGTATGTAAAATTATGAATTGGGAAAAGATTTTCTTATTAACTCAAATAAGAAGCTGTACAGGGGTTTATATACTTGCAATATCCTCATGATATTAGGAAACTAGTTTATGGAAATATACAATCATAAATTATATTACGTAATATTCACAATATCTTCACACTCCCCCTCAAGTTGGAGGTGGTGCAATCCAACTCCCCAACTTGTCGGTAAGGAGCTCAAACCGTTGTTTACGTAGAGCCTTTGTGAAGATGTCCACCAATTGTTCATTCGTTCTCACAAAAGACACCTCGATCATACCATCAACTAAATGCTGTCTTACAAAGTGACAGTCTATTTCAATGTGTTTCGTTCTCTCGTGGAAAACATGGTTCTTCGAAATATGTAAAGCCGCCTTATTATCACAATATAATTGAATGGGTCTCTCATGTTTGACTCCCAAACAATTCAATAACGACTTTAACCAAACTAGCTCACTAGTAAAAAAGGCCATTGCCTTATACTCAGCGTCAGCCGATGATCGTGATACTGTTGCCCGCTTCTTAGTCTTCCAAGATACCGGTGAGCTCGCCAGGGTTAAAAAATATCCTGATAACGATCGTCTCGTCAACGAAGAACGCGCATGATCTGATTCAGCGTATCCAACCAACTCTAGCTCTTTGTTTCTCTCGATCATGATTCCTCGGTCAATTGACCCCTTTATATACTGGACGACCAGCAAATCCGCCTCCCAATGTTCTTTTCTCGGGGAACCCATGAATTGTGATAGTATGTGAATTGATTAAGACAATTTTGGTCTCGTAATTGTCAAATATATTAGTTTTCCCACTAGTCTCCTTTACTTGGTACCATCACGTAATACATAAACAGTAGCCAAGGCTAAACGGTGTTGTTGCTCCATAGGATAAGGTGTCGGTTTTGCCCCCGTCAATCCTACCTCCGCAACTATCTCGAGGGCGTATTTTCTTTGGCTTAGAAACAAGCCTCTTTTTCCATAGGCCACTTCTATTCCTAGGAAGTAATTCACCTTTCCTAAATCTTTTATTTTGAAATTACTATTCCGGTATGGAAAAAATCAAACCCGAATTGCATTCGGATCTTTGAGTTAGATCTCGGTTCTACTTGGATCCGATTTGATCTTTTGGCCTCACCTTTTTTCTCCTCTAGTGGTTGGACTTTCCTGGCGGTGGGGGCCTGTGACTTGCACAAGGAACGCATAGGGCCTCGGAGTTGTCCGAGGGAACCCTCTTTGATGCCTAAGTCAGTCTGTGTATGCACTTGACGAACCTTACTCGTGAGGAGTAAGGCGGCGTTTTCTAGAGTGAGATTCTAGTGAGAGAAAGTTAATTACCTTCTCTTGTGGAAAATGAGAAGTTATTTATAGGTTTTCACAAGAGAGAGTAAAGAGAGGGAGAGAGAAAAAGAAAAAAAGGGGACACGTGGAGACATCCCCTCCACTTATTCTCCTTTTACCTTAGGCTTGATCAAGAGGGTTTTCCCTATCCAGCCTGGACTCGGCCAGGTAGGGTGTCTTGACGTCTAGGAAATGGGAGGGGTCCCTTCCTCCTGCGATGGTCGAAGGAATAGCCTGACCCTGGCGGGCCGGGGGCCAGGTTCCGGGCTCGGAGCTCGGGGGGTATTTCAGGGATTCCCCAGTGGACTGCCTGGAAGGGTCTGATAGGCGGCCTGCATAGCAGGCTACTCCAGGATCCGGGCCGGGTTTGCCCCCAGGCCAAATTGGCGGGCAGCCCGGGATAGGCAACCGATCCCATCAATTGCCCCTCGGCAGCAAGGGGAGCGAGGCTCGCGTCAGCTGTCGACCCTTGATCAAGCTGATGGGAGGTTGACATTTGACATTTCCCTGCATTTAATGCCATTCATATTCCCTAGAAGGAATGTTTTAATTGCCCGGGCATGCGAAGAATCAGAAAATCCATTGCCATGATTATATTCTCAGGAGATCCCTCGAACTTTGTGTGTGGATGACACTTGGCTTTCCCTGTTGAGGCAGTTGGGGCATCATTAAATGCATGGCCCCCTCTCCTCATGGCTATAAGGAGCTGGGGTTTGCTTGGCTCCATCTTGTAAGCTTATTTCATCCTTCTCTTCACAATGCGTTGGGTAAAAGATAAAATCTTTAGGCGAGGGGTCCTTGTCGACATTTTTAAGTGTGCGAGGAAACCTAGGAAGTTCAGGTATCCTAAGCTGGTGCGAACGATTATCCACCGCTGTAAATTGATCGTCCTTCGGTCCCCTTACGCCCCTGGGGCAAATGTTATACCAAAGGCCATCCGTCGTCCAAGGAAGGCCTCATCTTTTATGAAACAGAGGTCTGCCTTTTGTACGGAGGTGAGCAGCTGCTCCAACTGCGGCTGCCGCTGGTGTTTCCCCTGGCTACAGCCAAAGAACGTCGACCCAGATATTCTAGACTCAGGGTCTTCTCCTCCCACGCCCAAGAGACTGAGAGACAATTCTGGTTACCTTGCGGGCACCAAGCTAGCTCGTTTCTGGGAGGACTGGGATGTCAGCAGCCCAGACTCTGGAGACAGTGGAGGCAGGGGTTATTCGTCAGGCATTGAGGTGTTGGAAATTCAGGAGGAAGGGGATGATGATCCCATGACTGCCCCTGGTGGATGGGACTAGGGGTCTGATGGTGAAGGTTGCAGCACCCCCGAGGGCTACTTCCCTGGCTCTGACGAGGATTAGAACCTGCAATGCCCCTTGTTTGGCCGAGCTGGGCTCCAGACCTGTTTTTTCTGTGACTGACTAAGTAACTAGGAATATGTACTTAACTTCTGCTTTTTGATTTTTCCCCTTGGTCTATAAGTCTGGCCCCCAGGCCTTTTCTTAATGAAGAAGTGATGGGTTTTGCTCTTGCATGTTTTTTTTTAATCAATTCTTGGGTGACATATTATGATCTTTCCTCTTCCCGTCTTTTCATGTTTTCGAAGTTTTGTGATGTGATGGATGGGTTGGTTGATTGTGTGACACGTGTGGGGGTTTCTATGGAAAAGGAGTTTGATGACACAGTTTACAAGGGAAACTGTTCATCTTCCTCTCCTTATAAAAGACTTTCTCCTACTCCACTCCCCTTTTTCACACTTTCGGCCTCCGAAAACTCCATTCCCTCAAACCTTTTTCTTCATCGAGCGATTAGCCCGAGGATCTTTCCGTCGTCCGCTTCCAACGACCTCTGGAGGACCTGATTAGGTTAGAACGCTAATCCTTAGCTTTCTCATTTTTCTTTAATTCTTGCCTATTTTGTTTTTCCGACCACCATGACTCAAAACCGACGTCGAATTTTATCTTTTACTGAACCATCTGCCGAAACCCTAGCAGGGGATGTGGATGAGGCTAACACTAGTCTTCCCTCCTCCTCGGCTAGGCTGGTGGTTACCGTGGCCCGGGGACCACCCTCAGAGGATAGTGGGGGCGCCAATTCCCCTGATCATGCCCCCGGTTGACGTCCCTAACACAGATGTCGAGGCCCTGGAGATTGACCTCTTCTCCCTTGCTGGCGCCCTAAGACCTAGGGTGCCTGGGCGTGTTTACTATATGGGTCCCTTGCACACGTATCTTGAGCCGGGACCACGGGAGATGATACTGGCCAATAATGTTGCTGAGGCTATTGCTGATTACTACAACTTTGGGGCTGGTTAAACGGTTGTTGTCCCTGGGGAGAAAGATACGATATGTAACCCCCCAGAGAACTGTATTGCCGTTTACCATAAGTGCCTGAAGTTTGGTCTCCGGTTCCCCCTCCACCCCTTTCTTGCTGAGGCCTTCAGACGCCTGAACGTTGCCATTGCGCAACTGACAACTGTATCTGTTAGGACGCTGGTGGCTTATACTTGGGTCTGTCTATTTACCAGGGACCAGCCTTCGATAGATGCTTTGAGATATATGATAGGTTTACATATGGTCTGCTTCCCGGAGGGGCCTTCGGGGTACATCTCCATGCTTAGGCAGAAAGGTTTTTTGCCGGATTGGCCATCAATGAATAACCTCAAGAATTGGAAGAAAAACTTTCTGTATGTTCATTGTGAGAAAGGCCGGTCTATCCCTCGACACTTCAGGAATCACGTTCACACCCGCCTGGAGACCCGCGAGGAAAACCATCCTGAGGTCAATGGGAGGGCTTTGGAAGTAAAACTAAATGAGATGGAGCGTGCCTAGGTTATGCTGTTTGCCTGCACGAAAATTGGGAAAGGCAAATTTGGCCCCACTAATTGGCTCCCTCCAATGGACCTTATAGCGATTGATGAGTTCTTGACCCCAGTGGGGTTAAACCCTGCTCTCCCCACAGGTAGTATACGGGTTTAGTACCAACATGTCTTCCTCAGGGTAGTTTTTTGTATGCTATTTAATTAACTTCTTATCTTTTGCAGATACTTACGGGGATTCTTGGACTGTCCAGCAACTGAAGGCCCTTGGGTTGGCTAAGGATTATAAGCCAATCAATCCTTGCCCTGTTGCTCCTTCTGATTACAAGAAAGAGAGACTCATGGAGCAGGTGAAAAGTATTTCAGCAAGTAAGACCAAGCTTCCCCCTCCTCCTCGGCCGACTTCTAAGCGTCCTGCACCTTCCACTCCTGTTTCCAAGGCAGTGAAGGTGGGGGAGCAGCCGGAGGCCGCTCCTCCTTCAGCTATCAGGTATGAGGGTTATTCGTCTCACCCTCTCCCCTCTGTTGAGAGGCCTTCCCCTTCTGAGAAGACGGAGGAGAGTCCCCCCCCCCCCCCCCCCGAAAAAAAAAGGAAAGACAAAGAGCCTGTGAATGCTGAACAGTTGGTGGATTTGGAGGCTGAGGCCAGCACTTCCCAGCCTAAGCGCCATGCTCCCAGCCTTCCAGAGACACTATTCAATGAGCGGAACATTGAGTTTGATTACGCTGCTGAAAGTATTGACGCTTCTGCTCTCCTCTCAAATTCCAGCTCCGCCTCTCTAGATCAGGCTGCCAAGATTATAACTCACACCCGCGCTCAGGCAGCTGAACTCCTCTACCCCTGTTCCCTTGTTTTCCAGGCTTCCGCAGAGTTGGCGACTCTCAACCGATTGAGCAATGACAAGTTGACCATTACTCCCGAGTCTTCTCTTTTTGACCGTATAGCGGTGGTCGAGAGGGATGCTGCTCTTATCACTGATCTGAGGCTCCATCTATCCAGATGTGAGGGTGAGCTGAAGGATGCTAAGTGCCAAGCGGCTAACTGGAAAGCCAAGGAGAGAAGGCCATGAAGGAGGCGTCTAAGCTGGAAGTGGGGCTGGAGCAGGCCAAGAAAAATGCAGCTGAGCTGGAGGAGCGTCTTAGAGACTTTCCTAACCACCTAGCCAAGGCAGGATCTGATCTTTAGGCAACTCCGGGAGGGCTGAAGGCTCAAGAGGAGAAGTGGCTGAAGGAGAAGGAGGATATTATACAGGAAGCCAATGAGAAGGTAGATGAAGCCTTTATTGCTGGCGCTAATACTTCCTCTGAGTTCTGTTTGGAGGTTATCCGAGAACTGATACCGGACTTTTATGAAGATGATTTTGGTAAGCTCTATGCGGCTAAGAATGAGGCTAGGTCCATCAAATCACCTCAGAAGAGTTCCGAGGGATCATCTGGCCCTAGTCAGAATGCCCCCACTGCATAGGATTCAGGGCAGTCGTCTTCTGAGGGCCCATGTCCTTATCCCCCAGCGCTTTTATTTCCTCGTTAATTATATGATCTTTTTGCGCACCAAGCCAAGATGCGGCCGGCTGCCGGTATTGTAATTTTCGCTTCTTTGCTTTTGAAGTTTGATGTTTATTCTATAGAGTTTTACTCCAACTCTATCTTCATTTTACCGACTTTTCCTTGTCATTTTCTTGCTTTGCTTAGTTGCTTGGTAAATATGTGACCTGTTCCTGATCCTAACTTCTGGCTGAAGTTAGAGGACCTGCCCCCTGTCTACCTGGAGGTAAGGGGACTTAGTGTTTTTTTATACAAGGTTGAATGTTTGTCAATCCTTGTTGGTCCGGCACTGATGCCCAGCCTGACCCTGACTCCTAATTGAAGTCAGAGGGCCTGCCCCTGCCTCTCTGGAGGTAGGTAGGGGGACTTAGCATTTTTTTATACAAGGTTGAGTGTTTATCAATTCTTGTTGGTTCGACTTTGAGGCCCGGCCTGACCCTGACTCCTGATTGAAGTCAGAGGGCCTACCCCCTATCAGCCTGAAGGTAGGTAAGGGGACTTAGCATTTTTTTATACAAGGTTGAATGTTTATCAATCCTTGTTGGTTCGACTCTGAGGCCCGGCCTGACCCTGACTCTTGATTGAAGTCAGAGGGCCTGCCCCCTACCTGCCTGAAGGTAGGTAAGGGGACGTAGCATTTTTTTATACGAGGTTGAATATTTATCAATCCTTGTTAGTTCGACTATGAGGCCCGGCCTGACCCTGACTCCTAATTGAAGTCAGAGGGCCTACCCCCTGCCTACCTGGAGGTAGGTAAGGGGACTTAGCAATTTTTATACAAGGTTGAATGTTTGTCAATCGTTGTTGGTTCGACACTGATGCCCAGCCTGACCCTGACTCCTGATTGAAGTCAGAGGGCCTGCCCCCTGCCTGCCTGGAGGTAGGTAGGGGGACTTAGCGTTTTTTATACAAGGTTGAGTGTTTATCAATCCTTGTTGGTTCGTCTTTGAGGCCCGGCCTGACCCTAATTCTTGATTGAAATCAGAGGGCCTGTCTTCTGCCTGCCTGGAGGTAGGTAGGGGGACTTAGCGTTTTTTGTTGGGGGGTCCATTTTACTTGGTTTTTGCAACAGGGGGCCCTCCCCCTATTGCCCCCTGCTCGTTTGTGTGTGAAGTGCAAAGCTGAACAGACAACGAGTATGAGTAGGAAGAACTTTCTAATTTCTTGAAAAAAAGCAAACACTTTGGTCGGAGCCGTCGACATTTCATTATGAACGTCCTCCGCCAATTTTTAGGAGAAGGAAAAACTACCCCTTTAGATCAGACATAGTATTCCTTTAGAGTATCTGCGTTCCAGTGGGTTGCCACTTCTTGTCCTTCAGCGTTGGCAATCCTATATGTTCATGGTCCCATGATCTGAGTAATTTGATATGGGCCTTCCCAATTTGCACTAAACTTTCCATGCTCTTTTGCTTGTCCTACTGCCTGGGTTTTTCGTAGGACTAGCTCGCCTATCTGGAAGTTTCTTGTGTTTACTTTCCTGTTGTAGACTCTCCTCATTTTCTTCTAGTAGGCTGCTACGTTAGAACTGGCTTCCTGACTTACTTCACTCACTAGATCAAGGGCTTCTGTTATAGCCGCCTCATTACCTTCCCTGTTGAACTGCTGGGATCTTAGGGTAGGGATGCATGCCTCGATGGGTAGCAAAGCTTCTGCCCGATAGACCAGTCCAAAGGGGGTCTTCCCTAAAGATTGCTTCCTGGTGGTTCGGATTGACCATAGGACACTGGGAATTTCATCAGCCCATCTGCTCTTAAGGTCATACACTATCTTTCTTAGCCCGTTCAGGATCTGCTTCTTCGCCGCCTCGGCCTGCCCGTTAGTTTGAGGGTGGCACACCGCGGAGTAAGCGACAGTGACTCCATGCCCCTCCAACCAGGCCCTCAGTGGTTCATTGTCAAACTGTCTGCCATGGTCAAACACTAGTACCTTTGGCAGGCCATACCTTGTAATCACATTCCTCCATATGACCTTCCGGATCGCCGGCTCTGTTATGTTTGGGACAACCTCAGCCTCTATCCACTTAGTGAAGTAGTCCATAGCTACGTAGAGGAACTTCCTGCCCCCAGTAGCTGCAGTGAATGGACCCAGTATGTCCATCCCCCATTGAGCGAAAGGGATGGGGGACAGGATTGGCCTGAGATCCTATGCTGAAGCATGTATCACAGGGGTGAAGAGTTGGCATTTTTTGCTTTTCTAGGTCAGATCCCTGGCATCAGCTAACATAGTCGGCCAATAGTACCCTGTCCTTAGGGCCTTATGTGCCAGTGTCCTTCCGCCAATGTGATGTCCGCAGATTCCCGAGTGTATATCATCTAGTACCTCGGTAGCTTGCTCTGCCCCCAGGCACCTGAGCAAGGGTTTGGAGAATGATTATCGGTACAACTCTCCTTCAGTCAGTATGTACCACGCGGCTTTTGATGGCATTCTCTTATGCTGGGCTGGATCCTGTGGTAGGGTGTCGTCTCTCTTGAACTTGATGATTGTAGTCATCCAGATCTCGATTAATGATTCTTCCACCATGCTGACAGGTTGGCAGAGTGTTGTAGATTTTTCTTGTATTAGATCAACCCAAACCGACCTTCTGATGTCTTGCAGGCTGGAACTTGCTAATTTGGACAGGGCGTCAGCGCGATTGTTTTGCGATCTGGGGACCTGTTTTACTTCGTATGACTTCAATCCTGAGAACTCTTGCTTGACCTTTTCCATGTATGAGACCATGGTTTGGTCCCTGGCCTCATACTCACCATTAATGTGATTTGCAATGAGCTGGGAGTCGGTAGCCAGGATGACCCTCTCTGCTTCTGCTGCTTTGGCTAGGTCGATGCCTGCCAAGACGGCCTCATACTCTGCCTCATTGTTGGATGCAGGGAAGGTAAACATGAGAGCATGTTCAAAATCCACTCCTTCGGGGCTGGTTAGTACGACCCCTGCCCCTGCACCATTTGCTGTGGACGAGCCATCTGTGTACACCATCCATTCGCCGGTTGGGGGTTCATCTTCCTCTGAGTGGGAAGACTCAGCTAGGAAATCCGCCAGGGCCTGTGTCTTGATGGCGGTCCTTAACTGATAGGATATTCCTAGTCCACTTAGCTCTATAGCCCATTTTAACAATCTCCCGGATTTTTTGAATTTTTTCAGTACTTTTTCCAAGGGTTGGTCGGTTAGTATGACGAGAGGGTGAGCGTCAAAGTATGGCCTAACCTTTCGCGTTGCAATGACTACCGCATATGATGCCTTCTCGACTACTGGGTAGTTCTTTTCAGCTGCCCCCAGGGCGTGACTCACAAAGTAAATTGGTTGTTGAGACTCAACCTCTTTTCTTAGGATGACTGCACTCACGGTTGAATTTGTTATCGTTATGTACAGAACAAGCTTCTCCCTTGTCACTGGCCTAGCAAGGGTCAGCAGCTGCTTCAGATGTTCTTTTAGTTGCTCAAAAGCTTCTTTTTGTTCCGCCTCCCACTTGAACTGTTTATTTCCTTTTAGTATCTTAAAGAAGGGTGTTGACATGTCGACAGACCTAGCAATGAATCGTGCTAGGGCAGCCATCCGGCCTGTCAGCCGATGTATGTCTCTGATTGTTTTTGGCTCTAAGAGGTCCAGGACGGCTTTTACCTTTTCAGGGTTAGCGTCAATCCCTCGGGCGCTGACGAGGAATCCCAAGAATTTTCCAGACCGAACCCCAAAGCTACATTTCTTAGGGTTTAATTTCATTTGATAGGCTCGCAAGGAGGAGAAGGTTTCTTGCAGGTCCTCTAGATGCTCTGCGTCCCCCTTGCTCTTTACTATGGCGTCATCCACGTACGCTTCCAAGTTCCTGCCTTTTTGGTTTTTGAATACCTTGTCTACCAGACGCTGATAGGTTGCCCCTGCATTTTTGAGGCCGAATGACATCATCTTGTACATGTACGTCCCCGCACTTGTGATAAATGCGCACTTGACCCTGTCCGACTGCCACAGGTATACCTGATGGTAACCTGAGAAAGCATCCAGAAAACTGAGCATTGAGTGCCCGCTAGTGGCGTCGACTAGTTGATCAATTTGCGGCAAGGGGTATCAATCCTTTGGACATGCTTTGTTGAGGTTGGTGTAGTCCACACACATCCTCCAGGCCCCTGAGGCTTTCTTTACCATCACTACGTTGGCGAGCCATTCTGGGTAGTCGCAGCTCTGGATGAAGTCAGCCTTTAGGAGCTTCTCGATTTTCTTTCTCTGCTGACATTTTCTTTTCTTCTACTTTACAGGCCGAGCCTCCGGGTTGACGTTCATCTTGTGAACAATATGACTTGGATCACCCCCCGGCATCTCATCGGCCGAATAAGCAAAGATGTCCTTATTGTCCTGCAGGACCTTGATCAGTTTTGTTTTGAAGTGTTCTTCCAGGTCAGCGCCTACCAGGACTGGTCTTCCTGGTTCTAGGTCTACCAGCATGCTTTCACCCCCAGGTTCTTGGTGATCAGTTTTTTCTGCAGCCCACTGGTCAGCCAGAATCTCTCCTTCCCTATTGGGGGAGCTGTCTGCCTTTCTTTTTCCTTTTCTTTCGGCTTTGTGGGTGCGCAGGGCGACTGAATAGCACTGCCTAGCTGATTCTTGATCCCCATGAATTTTTCCTTCCATTCCGAAGTCTGTGACGTAAGCCACGGTCATTGCTCTGATGGATATTACAGCCTCCACTTCATCCAGGGTAGCTCTGCCTATGAGAGCGTTGTAGGCAGACTTTGCTTATACCACTACGAAAGAAGCACGGATATTCTTGGCCGATGCTCCTTCCCCGAATGTGACGAGTAACTCGATCATCCCCATTGGGAGAATCCCTGAGCCGCTGAATCCGTATAAGGATCCCGAGGCAGGCTTGAGGTGTCTCTTCTTCAAGTTCATTTTGTCAAAGGCTTCTTTGTACAACAGATTTGTGTACGCGCCTGTGTCCACCATGCTTCTCTTCACTATACGGTTACTGCTGACCAATGAGAGGACCAGGGATTGTGGGGGGTAAACCACCCGGCCAGAATCCTGTGGGGTAATGCTGAGGGTCACAAGATCGGGCTCTCGGCTCTCTCTGCATAGCAGATCTGGTTGTGGAGTTTGCGAAGCTGTCACTTCTAGCCCCTTCGGCTTGTCTGGCCGCCAGCATCCCCTGATACTACATGAATAATCATACGATCCTGCACCGAGCCTTCCGGCTTTTCTGTCGTGACTTTCTGGTTCTTATTCTTGGCAGCATAGTTGCTCAGTCAACCATTTCTGACAAGCATCTCTATGTCGTCTTTCATATGTCGGCATTCTTTAGTCGTGTGCCCTATGCTGTCGTGGAACGTGCAAAATTTCTTCGAGTCACCTTTTGGATTACACGGTTTCTTTAGGTGATTTCATTTCTCTTCTTCTATTTCCAGCTCAAATATCTCATCCCTTGATTTGTTGAGGACGGTGTAACAGTTGAATTTTGGTTGGTATGTCACACGCTCCCTTCTTGGGGCGTCCCCTTCTTCTGTCCTCTACCTCCCTGCTGACTCTCCCCTGCTACGTCCACCCTGTGGTCCCCCCTGAGGTCTGGCAGACGCCGCGGGGGTATCCGACAGGCTATGGTATTCCTCCTGGAGCATGATGATAAGTGTAGTTTGTAGTGCCTAATTTGCTGTGTTTTGGTCTCATTTTCCTTTCGGAATCGCTCCTTGGGAGCGCTTTCTGGGCTACTCATGCTTCCTTTAGTTTGTTTTAGGTTCCCAGGACTATTCATGGAGAATTTGAAACGATTCCGGCTCGTTTCATACACTTTTGGAGCCAACGAAGAGAAGGAGCGATCACTTGATGCCTTGGATTCGATCCCGAGACCTTGGGACCCATTCCCAAGGCCCTTAGACTCGATCCCGAGCACCGAGAGTCGATGAGAAGCCCATGAGAAGTAAGGAGGGACCTTAATGATCATATTTAGGATATGACACTTAGGAGCCAATATGAGCTACTCCTCTCCCTCTATGGATCAAGGGTATGACATGACGTCCCCCTACCACTATCAAGCTTCGAGGGGTAGTCAAGACACCCGTGGGTATGACTTTCAAGGATATGGAAACGGCTTCCATCAATTGAGTGTTTATCAACCTTACGATCATGGTGGCTATTACTCAAGTTATCAATGTGAACCCACCATGTTCAATCACGATTCACCATATGGAAGCCAATTTCCCCAAAACCCACCACATTACCCTCCACCCCAACCACAATATGAACCCCATAACCCACAATACTACCAATCACCTCAACCTCACTACCAACAATATGATGCCCCACCCCTTGGGCATCATCAAGATTTTCAAGGAGCTTTACAAGACCCCAATGACCACCAATCGCCAAACTTGGAGTTAGATCAATCGATTCTTCAAATGCTAAAGAACCAACACGAAACGGCCATCCAATTGCAAAAGGATTATGAAATCTTGGCCGAACTCCGAAGGGAAAGAGAGGAATGTAAAACTAGATTGAATGCTTTAACGGCTCAAACCCTAATGTTCTTAACTCGATATTCACAACTTGATGAGGGATGTTCATTTGGGGAAGGGGAACAACCCAATGACGAAGCCGTTAATGAATTCCCCATGAGGAGCGAACTTTGCTTTGAAGAACCTCAATCGTCTACCCAAAAAGAGACGAATGAGGATATGACCCTTGGTGAAGGCATTGTTGGTGAAGAATTGGAGGAGGGTAGTGAGTTGGATGAGTTGGTGGAGTTTGTGAAGTTGTTGGGTGAAATTGATAGCCTCAAGTTGCCCTTGTGCGAGAATGTGGGAAAACATCAAGAGCCCATTGCTAGTACACCAAGCAATAGTTTGGAAGAGATTGAAACCGCCGGTAGAAGTTTCAATTCTCTCCTCCAAGATGATGTGGGGACGAGTGATGAAGATGGGGAACCACAACTTGAGGAAGGTGTTGGGATGTGCAACGAGGAAATGAGGCCAAAACCGCTTTTTGTGCCTCTTGTCAAGAATTTGAAGCTTGCTTGTAATTGGAGACGATGCTTAGGGAGGAAGAGGTCGGTAAAGCTCGTAGGATGGATAGACCTCGGAGACTACACGAAAGATGACGTTGGGTCTTTTGAGGACTACTTCTTGCCTCCACCTTGGAGGCCGTGGAGGATAGCTTGGCTCGAGCACTCTTTGGGCCTTCATTACGATGTCGGTCATGCGTTTGACTTGCTCCTCCAAGCCCTTGAGGGTTATGGTTGAAGAACGAGAGTCCTCCATCCTCGGTTTGACGGAGTTCTTAAAGAACCGTCATGTTGTATATTCCCCTTCCCTCTTCTTTAGAGTACTTGTGTTTGTATTTGTGTGATTTGTCTCTTGATTTTGTTTGTTTTGTGAAACTCTTGTAATTAATTTGGTATTTTGATGAGCGATGTGAGGGAGATATTTTGATGAATGCTTTGAGCTTGTTTGATAGGTTGATTGTGAAGATGAAACATTGAGAGTTGTTGATGATAGAAGCTTGGATTTGGGCATGGGAGTCGGTTTTTGAAGCTTTTGACAAGCTTTTGGGGGCGAGATTTTAGATCTCGATGTATTAGTTATCATGTGGGAGAAGCTTTCATGAAGATTGAAGAGGTATATGAGTCATCCCGGCCGAGAAAGACTTCATCTCGACCGAGATGAAGTGTGCGCGAAAGTTGGAGCTACTGCCTGTCCATCTCGGCCGAGAAGGAGTTCATCTCGCCCGAGAAGGTATCTTCCCGACCGAGATGGGATCATCTCGCCCGAGACCCAGCTCCCCCATTTCATTTCCTCTTCGACATTTGAGCCCACACAACCACTTTATACCCCTCCCAACCTCCCTACCTATCCTTGCTCATACCATATGACCCATGTACCTCATTTACATACCCTAACCTCATTTTCTCTTCACTCTACACCGAGTTTCACATCAAATCCCACTCCCTCGTACCATTACTACCTCAACCATGCGGTACTATCAAGTTTTAAGTGGAATGACAATGACGACGACTAGCTATGTGCCGATATCGAACTATGAGATGATGGAGCGAGTGAGTTGCTAACCGATTGGTACGGCAACTATCCTTTCTTTTCCGTCTTTTATTGCTTATCTTCCTTTGTTTGCACCCTTCCCCTTATACACCTTTGTGTCATGGTGGCCCTCGGGGCCTTGGTAGTATTGCTCCCGACTCTCGATGACGTGACTACATCGAGAGTCATTTCAAAATCCAAATTTGCAAGTTTTTCACCCTTTTGTTTTTTAGGATTTAGTCGGATTTGGGCGGAATCCGGGCTAGGTGACTTGATTACACCTAGTCCTCCCCTCCCATTTCCTTTTATTTCCTTCTTTTTATTTCTTCCCCCATCCATATCTTTTCTTGTCTCGGCCCATGGTGACTTGACAACACCCCGGCCGGATACATTCTACCCTTTTCTCCATTTTATTTTTGATTTTTAGCTTTATTTTCGTAGTTCTTTTCCTTTTAGTGTCTCTGCACACACTACGATCGAGCATGAGGACATTGCTCGGTTTAAGTGTGGGGGAGCGATATCCTATCGTAGTTTGTTTTATTTTTTGTAGTTTTTCGAAAAATCTTTAAAAACCCTAAAAACTTGAAAAATTTCACAAAAATCAAAAAGATTTTCTATTCTATCTTTTCCTTTTTTGTCTTTGTATTGTATGCTTTTGTTGTGTTGTGTGCGTTTGCCTCCCTTTTTCCTTGTAGGTCGCTTAATCACCGCCAGCTTTGGAAAGCTTGCAAGACATCCGGTAACGCCTTTCTATCCCCTTTTCCTCTTTATCTCTTGTGGAGTGTGGAGAAGATTTGTGATGTTGTGTGCTCGGGTGGAGCTTTGTGAAGATTTGTGGATGATTGATTGCTCATTTTGAAATTTGGGTGGTGTTTGTTGATAAGTGTAGTTTGTAGTGCCTAATTGTTGTGTTTTGGTCCCATTTTCCTTGTGGAATCGCTCCTTGGGAGCGGTTTATGGGCTTCTTATGCTTCCTCTAGCTCGTTTCAGGTTCCCGAGACCATTCATGAAGAGTTGGAGCGATTCCGACTCAATACATACACTTTTTGGAGCCAACGAAGTGAAGGAACGATCACTCGGTGCCTTGGATTCGACCCCGAGACCTTGGGACCCAATCCCGAGCCTCCGAGACCCGATCCCGAGTCCCGAGAATCGATGAGAAACCCATGAGACGCAAGGAGGGACCAAAAGGAGCTTAAAGGAGGCCTACAAGTCTCATCCCGGTCGGGATGGCCTCAACCGGTCCCGGTTGAAGTGCACATTTGCGGAGGTTACTGTCCTGGGTCCGTCCCGGTCGGGATCACGTCGTTCCGGTCGGGACCGAACCGTCCCGGTCGGGATGACCCAGCTGCTACCCGCATTTGATTCTTTTCTTCTCCTTCACTCTTGTAACCCTATAAATACCCATCCTCTTGTATTCTTATGATATGTTCTTAATTACCCATTAAACCCTAGACTACTTTAGGTTAGATTAGCTTAGATTAGAGTAGATTAGTCGGTAATTAGTCCTTAATCTTAGTTTACTCTTGTAATTTGGGAATTCTTGAAGAATCCAACCAAGATTGACAATCTTGGTTGATGTATTTGGGTTTTCTTCCATTTATGCAAGATTTCTTCTTTTTATCTTCTCTAGTATGGTATAATCTTCTTTTCCCTTCTCTTAATCTTGTTTATTCATCCAAGTTTCAATCTTTGTTCATTGTTATGTTTATTGCTCATTGTTTTCACTAGTTTCTTTATGTATGTTTTGTTGTTTGAGTTGATTCATCTTGTTTTTGTTAGGTTTTCCTTTAGATATGTTTGAGTAGACTCTTGCTAGGGTTAGTAGGGTGATTGGGTGTTTGATGGGTGATTAAGGGTTTGTTGGAGATGTTGGTGGAAGTTTTGGGTTTCCTCTTGGTTTGATGCATGGTACATGTTTGTTGAAATGCTTGAATGACATGTAGATGCATATGCTTGTTTTTCTTGCCTTTCTCTTGTGGGTGATAGTTTACTTGTGGGTTTGGTTCCCTCACTATGTAGCGAGAGCCCGGTGAGGATGACCCCTAGGTTGGTCTACGTAGCGAGAGCCCGGATGCGACCTAGGCCACGATAGCACGCTAGTAACCCCTTTGTTCATGTGTGTCGCCAAGATGGGTTTTAGGAGGAACCTCTAGGTTGGTCTACGTAGCGAGAGCCCGGACTATACCTAGATAACCCGACTACCCCCTTCACCTTAGCTCCTCCTTGACCATTCCATTGCCCCTTGAACCCGACCTAATCCTAGCCCATTTTCCTTACTTGTTTCTCCGTCACCTTAGTCATAGTCTTAGCCTTCTCCCCTCCTTATCATTCTAGTTTAGCTTAGTTCGTTGACCTAGTCTCGTATTTGGGTGACCTTAGTCTAGACGCCTCATTACCGTCCCCGTGGATTCGACCCGACTTGCCCTATCTACCATTAGGAATAGCCGGTTAATTATTGATCGGTGGGGATCCGCGACAAATCCCTGCCATTAATTTGGCGCCGTTGCCGGGGACAGTGCTAGTTTAGACTTTGTTTTCCTAGTTACTTGATTTTGTCTTTGTATTTGTGTTTTTCTTTTTTCTTTTTGTTCCTTTGCTTCTTGTGTGTGCGAAGTTTATTTCTCTCTTGTCTAGTGCCCAAAAAGCACCAGACTTCTCACGTTTGCTCCTAGTCCACAGTTTTTGCCTAGAGGTGGTGACCATCCTCTTCTTTACAACTTAGAGCCGCTTTAACGGACGGTTGCTAGATTGAGAGGTCTCCAACCGGGTACAAGCCAAGATTTCGAGAAAGCATGAGGTTTGATCTAAACTCCCCACACTCGGGAGCCGATATGAGCTACTCCTCTTCCTCTATGGATCAAGGGTATGACATGACGTCCCCCTACCACTATCAAGCTTCTTGGGGTAATCAAGACACTAGTGGGTATGAACTTCAAGGATATGGAAACGGCTACAAACAAGTGAACGCTTATCAATCCTATGATCATGGTGACTATTACTTAAGCTATGAATGTGAACCCACCATGTTTAATCATGATTCACCGTATGGAAGCCAATTTCCCCAAAACCCACCACATTACCCTCCACCCCAACCACAATATGAACCCCATGACCCACAATACTACCAATCACCTCAACCTCACTACCAACAATATGATGCCCCACCCCTTGGGCATCATCAAGATTTTCAAGGAGCTTTACAAGACCCCAATGACCACCAATCGCCAAACTTGGAGTTGTATCAATCGATTCTTCAATTCCAAAGGAGCCAACAAGAAATGGCCATCCAAATGCAAAAGAATCAAGATGAATTCATGGCCCAATATCAAAGGGAAAACGAGGCGATGAATGCTCGATTAAATGCGTTAACGGTTAAAACCTTAATGTTTTTATCCCGAACGTCGCAACTAGATGAAGGGTGCCCACTTGAGAAAGGGGAGCAACCTAATCACGAAGCCGCCGATGAAATCCCTATGAGGAGCGAACTTTGCTTTGAAGAACCTCAATCGTCTACCCAAAAAGAGACGAATGAGGATATGACCCTTGGTGAAGGCATCGTTGATGGAGAATTGGAGGAGGATAGTATGTTGGATGATTTGGTGAAGTTTGTGAAGTTGTTGGGTGAAATTGATGAGCCCAAGTTGCCCATGTCCGAGAATGTGGATAAGCATCAAGAGCCCCTTACTAGTACACCAAGCAATGGTTTAGAAGAGATTGAAACCGCCGGTAGAAGTTTCAATCCTCTCCTCCAAAATGATGTGGGGACAAGTGATGAAGATAGGGAACCACAACTTGAGGAAAGTGTGGCGGTGTGCAACGAGGAAATGAAACCAAAGCCGATTTTTGTGCCCCGTTTCTTTGATTTGAAGCTTGCTAGTGATTGGAGACGGTGCCTAGGGAGAAAGAGGTCGGTTAAGCTCGTAGGATGGATAGACCCCGGAGACAACATGAAAGATGATGTCGGGTCTTTTGCTGACTACTTCTTGCCTCCACCTTGGAGGCCGTGGAGGATAGCTTGGCTCGGTAGCGTGGGCCTCCATTACGATGTCAGCCGTGCGTTTGACTTGCTCCTCCAAGCCCTTGAGGGCTATGGTTGAAGAATGAGAGTCCACCATCCTAGGTTTGACGGAGTTTCTAAAGAACCGTCATGTTGTACATTCCCCTTTCCTCTTCTTTAGAGTACTTGTGTTTGTATTTGAGTGAATTATCTCTTGATTTTGTTTGTTTTGTGAAATTCTTGTTGTTTGGATTGTTGATGAGCGATGTGAGGGAGGGAATTTGATGTGTGTATGAGCTTTGTTTGATAGGTGAAGTGAAAATGATTCCTAGAGAGGAATGGTTAATGATAGATCTTGGATCGAGAGCAAGGAAGTTGGTTTTTGAAGCTTAGGATAAGCTTTTGGGTTTGTGGAAAGTCAAAGAAGACCCATCCCGACCGGGAAGGATGTGGCATCCCGACCGGGAAGAAGCCATCTCGATCGGGATGAGGGTGCCATCTTTCGAGATTTCTGGAGTGTCATCCCGACCGGGAAGGGTTTATCATCCCGATCGGGACCATCCATCCCGAATGGGATGATCCCCTACTCCCCTTTGTGCCTCTTCTTCGACGTTTGAGTCCACCCAACCATTGTATACCCCCTCCCAACCTCCCTACTCCTCCTTGTTCCTATCATATGACCCATACACCTCATTTGCATAACATCACTTCATTTCCTCTTCACCTTACACCGAGATTCACACCAAAATCCACCCCCTCACACCATTACAAGTTTACTACCTTAGCCATGCGATTTTATCAAGTTTGAAGTGGGATGACAATGATGACGGCAAGCACATGCATTTATTGAATCATTGAAGGCGATGGAGTTCGTGAGTTGCTAGCATGTTGGTAAGGCAACTTTCTTTACTTTTCCGTCTTTTGTTACTTGTTGCCCTTTGAAAACTCCCCTTCCCCTTGTACACTTTTGTGTCTTGGTGTCATGGTGGCCTTCGAGGCATCGGTAGTCATTGTTCCCGACTCTTGATGACGTGACTACATCGAGAGTCATTTTCAAAATCCAAATTTTACAAGTTTTTCACCCTTTTTGTAGGATTTAGTCGGATTTAGGCGGAATCCGGGCTAGGTGACTTGATTACACCTAGCCCTCCCCTCCCATTTCCTTTTATTTCCTTCTTTTTATTTTCTTCCCCCTTCCATATCTTTTCTTGTTTCGGCCCTTGGTGACTTGACTACACCCCGGCCGGATGCCTTCTACCCTTTTCTCCGCTTTATTTTTAATTTTTAGCTTTATTTTCGTAGTTTCTTTTCCTTTCTTTTGTCTCTCCGCACACTACGATCGAGCATGAGAACATTGCTCGGTTTAAGTGTGGGGGAGCGATATTCTATCGTAGTTAGTTTTATTTTAGTAGTTTTTCGAAAAAAATCTTCAAAAACCCTAAAAATTTGAAATTTTTTCACAAAAATCAAAAAGATTTTCTTTTGTGTCTTTTCCTTTTGTGTCGTTGTATCGTATATTTGTTTTGTGTGCGTGTTTTGCCTCCCTTTTTCCTTATAGGTTTCTTAAATTACCAATAGCTTTGGAGAGCTTTCAAGACTTCCGGTAACATCTTTATCCCCTTTTCTTCTTTATCTCTTGCGGAGTTTGGAGGAGATTGTGATGTTGTGTGCTCGGGTGGAGCTTTGTAAAGTTGTGGTGGATTTGGTGACTTGTTTGGAAATTCGGGGTGGTGTTTGTTTTGTTTATGTGTTTGTCTTGTTTTGTTTTAATTTGTTATCTTTTGTCTCTCTTTCGTTCGTTTTCTTTTGTTGAGTCTTTGTTTTGTGTGTGTAGTTGTGTCTTGTGCGTAAAAGGTTTTCGAAAACCCGGTTTAGAGGCTAGGGTGCGAGTGTTTACTTTCCCTTCCTAGTAATGTAAATCGAGTCTTGGACTTTAATCTAGTAGAATGACCCTAAATCAATAATTTCGTTGGTCCTTTACCTCGAGTCCACCTAGCTTACTAGGGATTTACTACGGGATTTGCATTTAGACCATTATGACCACCCACGGTGTGAAAAGGCCTTGGTTGCCGAGTCCCGTCCCTTAGGTGACCGTGTTAGGGATTGTTTGATTAGTCCAAGTTTTCCACCTTTTTGTGGGTTTGAAGAGGGATCGCGACCCCCGACTCACCCATTTCCCTACCTCCTACACATTTCCACACAATAAAATTGCAAATTGTTGAAATCCTCTTTCTTATTGCAAAAAGAAATGCTTACAAGCCAAATCAAGCCAAAAGGGCATAGAAAAGAAAAAGAAAGAAAATGAAAGAAAGAAAATATTGAAGAAAAAGAAAAGGCACAAAAAGCCAAAAAGAAAATAGAAAAGAAGAAAAAGAAATGGCATGGCAAAAAACAAAGTAAAAATGCAAAGAAAAGAGAAAATGCCAAAAGAAAACCCGTGTCACAAAAAGAGCCTACCAAAGGACCGAGTCCCTAGGAAGGATGATAGCGGTAATGGTCGGTCTTCCCTCATTTTGCAATATTTCCACCTTTTTGCTTGGACTAGTTGGGCGGTTTTGGACATGGGACGACCCTCTTGGCTCATCGCTAAAGGGGGCGGGGTCTCACTTACCTACAGTGTCGACTAACACCGTGGTTCATCCCTTTTCCATCCCGCCGATCGTCCTGTAGTACGTTCTTAGAAAGTTAGGAGGACCTAGGTAAGTTACCAACGTTTTTATTGCTTTGTTGTCATACTATTAGGATTTAGTTCATCTTGGTTTGTATTGCTAGCTTGGGAACGTTGTCACTTGCCTCGAGTCCTAAACCGGTGTTTCTTTCACCACTTGTTTGAGGGAAGCGATATTTGTTTTCTTTTGGGTGCAACCGATTATTTGTTTGTCTGTATGGTTGTTTGTTTATGTGTTTCGTGTCCGGTTGCATCCACAGTTTTGTCGCAAAACCCCACTTGCCTTGCGGAGTGCACTTTTCCTCTAAGTGCACTCGCGTGAGTTGAAAGGTGATAAGTGTAGTTTGTAGTGCCTAATTGTTGTGTTTTAGTCCCATTTTCCTTGTGGAATCGCTCCTTTGGAGCGATTCATGGGCCTCTTATGCTTCCTTTAGTCCGTTTCAGGTTCCCGAGCCCGATTTGGAAGAGTTGGAGTGATTCCGACTCAATACATACACATTTTGGAGCCAACGAGATAAAGGAACGATGACTCGAGGCCTTGGAATCGACCCCGAGACCTTGGGTCCCAATCCCGAGCCTCCGAGACCCGATCTCGAGTCTCGAGAGTCGACGAGAAGCCCATAAGATACAAGGAGGGACCCTAGAGCTCTTATTGAAGGCATACAAGACCCTTCCCGGTCGGGATAATAGCCTTCCCGATCGGGAAGGGAGGCACATTTAGAAGCGCCACTGTGGGTCCTTCCCGGTCGGGTTGAGCCCTTCCCGATCGGGATGGCAGAACCCTTCCCGATCGGGATGATCCGTCCCGGTCGGGATGGGCTAACAGCTCACCCGCATTCTTCTTTTCTTCTCCTTCCATTTGTAACCCTATATATACCCCCCTCTTGTATTAAGACACCATCTGATGTTATGTTATCTTAGGTTATCTCCTTAAAACCCTAGACTACTTTAGGTTAGATTAGTGTAGATTAGAGTAGATTAGTCGGTATTTAGTAGTTAATCATAGATTAGTACTTGTATTAAGGGAATTCTTCAAGATCCACTCAAGATTGACAACCTTGGGTGTTTGTTTTTGGGTTTTCTTCATTAATGCAAGTTTTGTTCTTTCTTCTTCCTCTAGTATGGTAATCTCTTCTTCCTTTTTATTCTTAATCTTGTTTATGTTGTTCAAAGTTTGAATCTTTATTATGGTTTGTTCTTGTTCTTGTTAGTTTGGTTGAGTTTGTTTATGTTTGTTTGTTTCTTTGATGATTCATCTTGTTAGTGTTAGTTGTAGTTTGATTATGTTAGAGTAGTGTTCTTGCTAGGGTTAGTAAGGTGATTAGGGTGTTAATTGGGTGATTAAGGGTTGGTTAGAGATGTTGGTGGAAGATTTGGGTTTCCTCTTGTTTGATGCTCATCACATGTTTGTGGAATTGCTTGAATGACTAAGTATGTACGAATGCTTGTTTTCTTGCCTTTCTTTGTGGGTGTTAGTTTGTTGTGGGTTCGGTCCCCTCATTAAGTTGCGAGAGCCCGGTGAGGACGACCCCTAGGTCGGTCTAAGTAGCGAGAGCCCGGATGCGACCTAGGCCACCATAGCGCGCTAGAACCCCGTTTGTGTTGTGTATCGCCGAGATGGGTTTTAGGTGGAACCTCTAGGTGAGTCTAAGATGCGAGAGCCCGGACTAACCTAGATCACCCTACTACCTCCTTCACTCTAGTCCTCCCTTGACCATTCCGTTACCCCTTTGACCCCGACCTAATCCTAGCCCGACCTAATCCTAGCCACTATACCGTTGATGTACTCTAATATGGATATGTCAAAAGGTGTCCATAGTCGATTCAAGTGGGTTTCGCGGCATGTTCTAAGATCAACTCGACTTAGGAAGTCCGTCCCGATCAACGTCTAGACTATGTACACTGGTATAGACCCCTTATAGACCGACCGAGACTTAGTATAGAGCATACATGGCGTCGTTATAATGCTTGTGTGACTACGTGCTACTTGGTTTCCGAGTCGTTTTCAAAAACCGTCAACTTTTCAAAATTGCATCCTTTTCAAACTATTCGATTTCAAAACCCGGGACACATACCGAATTTAGGACTTACGATTTTACTCAAAATAGCCTATTTTCTAGCCGGTATGCTGCCCAAATCAAAACTCGAACTTTCAAAACCCGTGGCCCAATGACTTTTCGTCCTCTTTCGGAAATTTGGGCCATCCACCGAGTTTACTCGGTCCTTTTTTGCAAAAATCATCAATTTTCAAAACCTTCCACTTCTAGGACTTCCCGTATTTAGCAGTGTCGGGTCGTGTCTTGAGTTGTCAAGGTCTATAGCGTCGAAACTCTGTCGATCTTACATCACGAGTTTCTTCCCCTTCCCAGTCCGCCTTATTAGACTAAGGCCAGGCCCACCTACGTCGGACAAACCCCTACAAAGGAGGGCCCGTCAACACAATCGAGTCTAAAAGTCTGGGGATGTCTCACGGGAACCTTCCTTGAACGGGACTAGGCCCACCCGCCGAATCCTAAGAAAGACCCACATTTCACAAGTCACCCGTCTAGGTGTCTTTTCCGAGTCATTTTCCCTTTTAGTCTCGTTCGGGATGTACTTTCTATTTCGGGATTTTGGGCTAGTTTCTGATTACGTGGTGTTCTTACAGACAGGCCACCCGAAACCAGACATCAACGCAAAATGGACGAGTTGAAAAATGCCTTGACCAAGATCGAAACTCAACTGGCCGCCATCCAGGCTAACCAAGCAACTTTGTCCACCCGCCTAAGCACCGTAGAGAAGACGGTCCCTAACGAAGGAGGTGAGCCCGCCGGGCCCATGGCCGAGCTGGTTAGTATCGTTCGTAGGCTCGAAGAACAGGTCCACCTATCGACGAACAACTCGATCCACACCGAGAATGCTCGTACCTATTCACCTTTGGATAACGAGCTACCCGCTAACCTCAACTTGACGGGAATTCCTATGTTTGAGGGTACCGAAGACCCGGTCCATCACATCCGGGCTTTTAAAGACTTCATGGCGGTCAAGGGAGTGAAGTCAACTATGTTCAAGCACTTGTTCCCTTCTTCCTTGGAGAAACATCCTAAGGCTTGGTTCTACAATCTCGATGCCAAGAAATACAAAACTTGGGACGATGTGGCTACCGAGTTTGCTCGGAACTACGCCGATAACACTGAAATCCAGACTACAATGCGTACTCTGGAGGTAATGGCCCAAGAGCCCAAAGAAGGGTTCACCAAATATTTGCAAAGATGGAGGGCCGAGAGTGTGAAGATGGTCGAAAAGCCCAGCGAAAAGGTGCTGGTGGAGGCTTTTGTCAAGAACCTCCTCCCATCCTACCGGGTCCATCTCCGGTATGCTATCATCCCCAATTTTGCCGCCCTTACTGAAATGGGCACCAGGATCGAGGATGACCTAAGGCTAGAGAACCTGACTAAGGCCTCTACCAAAGGCTACCAAGGGGCTAGTTCGTCTACAAACAAGCCCACACCTGCAGCTGCAACCCGCAGCATCTTTGACGAGGTAAATCTGCTCGACACCTCATCCAAAAAGAATACACCAAATCGGGTATTCACAGATATAGGGACTACCTATACTTATGCCTTACAAAGGCTATCCTCGAAAGGTCTGATCCAACCAATAGGCCCAACTCCAGAGGCCCCAGTAGAGAAAAGGTCCAAATATTATAATGCTCAGGCCTACTGTCAGTATCACCGGGGTAACGGACATGATACTGAAAAATGTTGGAAGCTAAAGCACCTAATCCAAGACCTTATCGAGAGCGGGAAAATACCATTGCCCGGAAACAAGCCGAGCAACAAAGAAAACCCGTTCAGCGCCCATGCCATATTTACAGGAGAGGTAATTGACTGTTCTCACCTCATTTCCCCGTTTATCCCACAAATCAATGGGACATGGTTTGACGATGAGGATGATGTGTACCTGGCCAAAGGGGAAGCTGTCCCCATCACCAGAGAAGAAGTCCGAAAAGCCAAGTCCAAGGCCTTGGCCACCAACCACCACGCCACTGCTGGGCGCGCCACTCCAACATCCGTCACTGAACCTGCCAGGATGAAACCAACCCCCGAGGAACCAAGCAATGACATGGCCTTGGTCCAATAAATGAAGAGGGTTCGAGCTGATTTAACTATATGGCAACTACTGGTTAGCTCACAAGCTCATCGGGAAGCACTGACTAAGGCTCTCGATGAAATCAAGGTCGATTCAGAAGCTACCCCTGCTGAAATGGTAGCTACTATCATGCCCTACCTCAAGGGCAAGTCCAAGAACGAAGGCCCACTCATAACCTTCGCCGAATCGGATATGCCATCATTTGAGCCCAATCACAATCTGGCCCTATACATCACGGTCATCTGCAAGGGAAAGTACCTCCCGATGACTCTTATAGACGATGGATCAGCCGTGAGCGTCCTACCCCTAAGGACCGCTAGGGCCCTCGGCATCAGTGATGCCGACTATCTCCCGACAGCGCAAACCATTCAGGCTTTCGACGGAAGCCCAAAACTGGTAGCTGGGGCCGTTAAACTGAAGATCATAACGGGCCCAATCGAGAAGGAGTTGGAATTTCAGGTGATAGATGTCACCTCATCATTCAATCTCTTACTGGGAAGGCCTTGGATTCACGCAGTCAAGGCCGTATCATCTACCCTCCACCGAAAAGTCAAGATGCCACTCAAAGACGGTATCATCACACTAGAGGCGACCCCAATAAATGTTGCTAACTGTAATGCCACGAACCAGGCCGAACCACGAGGATTCGACTTCGTGGGTACGATCGAGGATGAATATCTCTTCAAGCCCTACTTCACTACTAGCATCGACATGATGCTACAAAATCTGGGTTACTTACCCAGAGCTACCTCGAGACCGCATCTTCCAGCTGGGAAGATAATCGAAGTCCTGAACGATGGCGAGTCACAATTCGGGCTAGGATATGCCGCAACCCCAGAAAATGTGGTCCAAGCCGGTATTCACAAGGCCACTTACATCCTCAAGGGTACCTACATAGGCCCTTATAGCCCAAAGTTAACTGACTACTTCGTCACTCCAGTCTTCGGAGCCATTCAAGTGGGCCTCTACCAACCCACCATCACATATCCCGAGACCAAAACGGCTCGGGAATGCAACTAAATCCCCGATGATATATTCACCATCATCCAAGCAGAGTCGGAGAAGGGTGAAAGTGACTCTGAGCCCGTGCTGGGGCACTTATTTGGAGAAGACAAGACCGTCCCTGCTCCAAAAGATGACTTGGTCAACTTGATCCTCCGCAGCGATCGGTTCGACCCAACCAAGCTAATCACCGAGGTCGGCGCCAACACCGAGACGAGGGCTTGGAGGAAGACCATAAAATGGACCGACAGTCAAGGACGGGTCTACAAGCTGACCACCGGCGAGGGAGACATGCCGAGTACCGAGTCCGAGTCCGAGTCTGAGTCAGAGTCGGAGTCTGAGTCCGAGTTTAGAGGGTCTGGTGCTAGAGTCGAGTCTGTAATCCCTCTTCCCTTAGCCACTGAGGTCTCGGGGTCTGTCCCAAGACTTCTCCCTATCCCGCCACTGACCAACGATCAGATGGCCGCTCTATTCGAGCTATTTTCCAAATTTACCATCAATAATAATAACGAACACCGTTCTGCTTACGACTTGTCTTATTTCCAAAATTTTCTCAATTTCAAAAATTTTATATGCAATGACATTGAGAAACCCGACGAACAGGTACCTTTACCTCCACATCTGGTCGAGCAGCTCGAACAAAGGGAATCCCGAGATCCGGTAATCGAAGAAACCGAGTCCATCAACGTGGGAACCACTTTAGAGCCCCAGATGCTTAAGTTGGGCCTATCTTTAGATCCAGAGGAGAGACAACAGTTCACAGACCTCCTTCTAGAATTTAAAGATGTCTTTGCATGGTCCTACAAGGACATGCCGGGAATAGATCGAGAAATAGCGGAACACCGAATACCCATCAAAGATGGATGCAAACCGGTGAAACAGAAGCTCAGAAGAATGAAGCCCGAATGGTCTCTTAAAGTCAAGGAAGAGGTCGATAAACAATTCAAAGCGGGTTTTATACAAGTGTCTGAATATCCAGACTGGGTTGCAAACATCGTGCCGGTACCCAAGAAGGACGACAAGGTGCGAGTATGCGTGGACTTCCGGGACCTAAACAAGGCGAGCCCAAAAGACGATTTTCCGTTACCACACATCGACATATTGGTGGATAATACGGCCGATCATGCCCTTCTATCGTTCATGGACGGGTATGCCGGATACAATCAGATTAAAATGGCAGAAGAGGATATGGGTAAGACCACCTTCATCACACCATGGGGTACTTACTGTTACACCGTCATGCCATTTGGGCTTATCAACGCCGGGGCCACTTATCAACGGACTGCCACCACCTTATTACACGACATGATGCATAAGGAGGTAGAAGTCTACGTGGACGATATGATCGTCAAATCCAAGGACCGAAGCGGGCATATCTCGGCCCTAAGAAAGTTCTTCACTCAGCTACGTAAGTACAACATGAGACTGAACCCACAAAAATGCAGTTTTGGGGTAACGTCAGGCAAATTACTGGGCCATATCGTCAGCCAACGCGGCATCGAGGTCGACCCAGCTAAAATCAAAGCCATCACCGAGATGCAGCCACCCAAGACCGAAAAGGAAATAAGGAGGTTTCTCGGGAAAGTCCAATACATCAGCCGGTTCATTTCGAAACTAACCATGGTATGTGAACCCATCTTCAAAAAGCTAAAAATCGGAGAACGGGTGCTATGGGACGATAAATGTCAAGCGGCTTTCGACAAAATCAAGGAGATTCTGTCTGCTCCGCCGGTACTAATGCCACCTCAACACGGTTTGCCTTTGTCGTTATACCTAACGACGACCGAGACATCCATGGGGGCTATGCTGGCCCAGACAGTCGAAACAGAAGAACGAGCTATTTACTACATTAGTAAAAAGTTCCTCGAATATGAATGCAAATACACAATGCTCGAGAAAACGTGCCTAGCATTAGTTTGGGCCACTAAAAAGCTCCGACACTACATGCTTAGCCAGGAGGTACATGTTTTATCCAAAATGGATCCAATCAAGTACTTATTCGAGAAGCCCATCCTCAACGGCAGAATGTCAAGATGGACTTTAATGTTATCCGAGTTCAACCTCAAGTTTGTACCATTAAAAGCCATCAAAGGCAGGGTCGTTGTTGAGTTCCTCGCTGACAGCCCAATATCCGAAGAAGTCCACACTGATACATGGGCCTTTCCTGATGAAGACATATTCCATACCGATACCGAGACATGGGATTTGTATTTTGATGGAGCATCCAACTTCCGAGGATTTGGGGTCGGAATTCTGTTAATCTCACCCCGAGGGGAACACACTCCCTTATCCATCAAGTTGGACTTCGACGTGACCAACAACGCAGCCGAATACGAAGCATGCATTCACGGGTTGCAAGCCGCCGCTGATTTAGGGGTAACAAACCTCTGGGTCCACGGTGATTCATCACTGGTCATCAATCAAGCACTCTAAAAATGGAAAACTCGGAACGCCAATCTCGTGGCTTACCAAGCACGAGTAAGGGTTCTAGAGAAACAATTCCAGAAAGTAGAATACATCTACCTGCCTCGGGAAGAAAATCAGTTTGCAGATGCACTTTCCAAATTAGCATCTTTACTGAACATCCCGGACCACCTGACCAGCATGCCAATCTGTGTCGAAAGGCGGTCAGAGTCGGCCTACATTCATGCCATTCAAGATAACTGACCCAGAACCTTGGTATCAGGCCATCTTAACATACCTAACAACGGCAGAATATCCCCCAGAAGCTGAAAATCGGACTAAAAAGGCCCTACGAAGATTGGCGACCCCGTTTGTTCGTACTAACGACGGGCAATTGTACAAAAAGACGGCACAGAGGGCTCTTCTCCTATGTATCGACAAAACGCAGGCCGAAAAGGTCATGGCCGAGGTCCATGACGGTGAAAACGGTCCGCATATGAACGCCCATATGCTATCCCGCAAAATCATGAGGCTCGGGTATTACTGGAACACCATGGAAACAGACTGCCAGTTATATGTCAAGCACTGCCATAACTGTCAGATCTTCGGTAATGTACAGTATATGCCATCTTCCCTATTATATACCATGACATCACCATGGCCATTTTCGACATGGGATATAGACATAATTGGGAAAATACACCCTTCCGGGACGGGAGGACATTGTTTCATCTTGGTGGCCATCGACTACTTCACCAAATGGGTCGAAGCCGAGTCATACCGTGTCTTGAACGCCAAGCACGTGGCCAAATTCATCCAAAATAAGATCATATGCCGATACGGGATCCCGCACGAATTTATCAGTGATCACGGGACCCAATTTCAAGCTGAAACTACCGCATTACTGGCGAAATATAAAATTCAGAGGCATACATCTTCACCTTACCGACCCCAAACAAATGGAGCGGTCGAAGCGGCCAACAAAACAATTGTCACCATACTAAAAAAGATGGCTGAGAATTACCGGGACTGGCCCGACAAGATACCTTTTGCCTTATGGGGGTACCGAACTTCGATTCGCACAGCAACCGGAGCAACTCCATATTATCTGACATATGGAATGGAAGCAGTCCAGCCAGTCGAACTAGAAGTACCGTCCCTAAGGATCTTGCTTGAAAGCCAGGTACCTGAAGCGGATTGGGTCCAAGCCCGATACGATTCACTAGTCCTTTTGGATGAACGTCGGTCCCGGGCCCTCAATAATATTCAAGTGTATCAAAAGAGAATCCAACGGGCTTTCAACAAAAGGGTTAAGCCCAGGAAAATCAAAGAAGGTGATTTGGTCCTAAAATCGGTTCGTGCCTTACTGCCGGTTGACCCAAGGGGAAAATTCAAACCCAATTGGGCTGGGCCATACTTAGTCAAGAAAATCCTATCGGGAGGAGCGGTGATGCTAACGGACCTGGACGGTAACGAGTTCGTCAACCCGACTAACTTGGACCAGCTGAAGCGCTACTACCCATATGCCCAATCTCAATGTCATTTGCAAAAATTTATAAAACCTAGTCTTTTTATAAATTTTCAAAATTTTAGACAAGTCAATAAGTTAGAATTAATTATTCTACCGTCGCACATCTCGAATTAATAATCTTGATGTATTTCGAAAATTGCAAAAATCAATCAAATCAAATTTCGAACTACGTTGGGTTTGATTCCGCTAATTGTGGATACGTAGGCAACCCCTCAAAAGGGTACAACCACTGCAATAACGAAAAGACGGGAACGATATTCAATAATACGTCTTTATTAATATCTCGATAAACTCGGGAATCAAAAAAAAAAAAAAAAAAAAGCCAAACACGGCAAAAACACAAAAAAAGCGCACCACAAAAATAATAATAATATTCAAATAATAAAATAGGAGACTAATATCCCGACATCTTCCCCTTTCCCTTGTCCTTCAGGTCGCATGGAGCCCGAGGTCGTCGAGATAGGGACGAGCGTTCCCAAATCACCAGGGGAACCTCCTTAGCACGAGCCCGCTTCTTGGATGACGGGTCTTCAATCACAGTCTTCGGCCCAAGTCGGGCCCGCACATGCTCGGGTAGCCTATCCCGTGGGCCGAGTCGATCCTGCACGGCTAGTCTAGGGCCAAGTCTCCTTTCCAAGTCCGTCTGGGGGCCCACTTTCCCCCGAGCACCTTTAGCACCGGATCCTTCAGCTTGAGTCATAGCCTTCTTCTTTTGTCCGGACATTAGACGAACTAGGGTAGCTGGAGTGTCTCCCTCATCAAAGAACCCTCTGTTGTCTTTAGCTTGCTCCCTTCTCAGCAGGTCGAAAGCTTCATCAACCTTCAAAGCAGCTCGGGCCTTGGCATCACCTGCTTTGGTCCACTTCACATATGAGTCCGAAACCCAGATCGAATGCCGAGATTTGGGAACGGGCCAAGTATGCCGGGTGTACCACCTTTGAGCCCAAGTATCGCACATAACATCAGTCAATTGGGTAGGGTCACTCACAATTGCCTCTATTTCTGGTATCCGTTGAGTTCGTCCATACTGCCTTAGTATGCGATCCGGGTAAAGATTAACCGTTTGGTTGAAGGACAAGATGACTTGGTAACGGGCCCTCTCCCTCGGGTCCAAACCTGACCAAACGTAGATGGGCCACCATGGCACAACCCATCGAATCAGCCGCCCACCGTGGATTGATAGCACCTCATCCCAATATTTCTGGCTAATCAGGCGAGAAAAATCGATGGCCCGCCTCCTCGTCATCAATTGGTTATGACGATAGTTGCTAGCATCAAGGGGAGGATCTATCACCGATAGCCTCTCATAAAGCCAAATCTGAAAAAAGAAAACAGAAGCATTAGATCTTGAGACGAAGCAGACGACACTCGATCGAGTGCCCAGGTGACTCGATCGAGTGGCGTCACTGGAAGCGAACAGAATGCTTTTCACGAAGGCACTTGGTCGAGTGCCAGGGCGACTCGATCGAGTGCCCACTGCAGTAGCCAATATCGATAAAATTCAGAAAATCGAAAAAGCAAGAAAAGAATAAAAAAAAAATCGACATACTTGCAACAAACGGGTGCTTCCGGTGAGACGAACGGACTGATCCCTCTTGCGGTTGTCCAGGCCTTGGATTATTTCACCCGTGATCAGCCAGGCCGGGCTATGCTCCGTCTCCATTAAATCAACCACGGTTAATAGACGGATATGACCCATACAAGACAATAAATCCATGTGACTCTCAAAGGCATATACATGGAGCATGCAAAAAGAAAAAGCTCTACAGCTATGGACTGATCTCACCCGGACATCGTGTGGGTTCATAAATTTTTCGGCCAGATCAATCAAGGAGACTGTGTTATCATCTTGGGTCATTCGGGATACCTCATTATGGGAAAGCCCTAAAAATTCCCGAAGCTTCCTCCTCCGGTCGTGGACCGAATACGGGACGGCAGGCCGAAGCATGGGGTTCCACCCTCCTATCGCAGCAATCTCTTCAGGTAAAGGGCAGACCTCGCCCCGAGGGAAAGCAAAGACATGATATATGTCATCCCAGTAAGCCAAGCATGCATCCAGGAAATAGCGGTCAACCACCATCTGACGGAACGGGTACAGCTGAGTTATACCCGTCTGGTTCAAGACCACCCTATCAGCATCCCTAAATTGACGGGACCACGCCTGCAACATAGCACTCAATCTATCGATTCCCATGATGGGTTTCTTAAGAGGATAAAGAGACTTTCTTTTTGCCTTAAGGGAAATAAAAGATTTTCTTGTGATGGAATTATGAAGAAAATCAAGAGCATAGGGGGCTATATATAGCTTTAGCCTTGCAAATCTCTTTCCATATCACTTCTAGGAAAAGTTTCCTAATTCCAAAAGGGAATTAACCCACAAGCCTAGTCCCGATACTAGCGAGGAAATATTCATCCCGAACTTTCCTAATTTCTTTAGGAGTCAATTCTTTCAAAATTTCCAAATTTCAAAAATTTCAAAATTCAAATTTTCAAAATTCGAGATCATTTTCCCCAGCACGAGTCATTTTACTACCTACGTGTTGCATGCATTCTATATGACTTATACAGGTACGACTTAAACAGGGACATGCAAGTCATCAAATCTCCCCAGCAGCATTTTCCGGGATAGCACGGGATGGGCCAACACACAGGCACACCCAGGGCTTACGCGACAAGCCCAAAGTCCCCACGGAGCGCAGGTATGATCTCTGCCTTATGGCTGGCGAGCCCTTCACGCAAGTCTAATGGACTATAAACGACCCGAACGGAAGTCTACCAGGTCTTAACGGGCTTGGTAGCTACTCTGATTTTCGCCCTGTCCCAGCCTCAGTCAGAGTGGGGGCTCTGTAGACACCCGCATTTTGACTGCCAGGTGTCTATGGCAGTTTCCAAAAAACACCCGATGATGATCGGACGCTAACACGCTTCTATGCGCTCGGATACGGACTCAAATCCATTAATCGTTGGCTAACACACTTACGGAGTACGCTCCATCTCATTCATTTTTACTTCCAAAGCCCTCCTATTGACCTCAGGATGGTATTCCTTGCGGGTCTCCAGGCGGGTGTGAACGTGATTCCTGAAGTGCCAAGGGATAGACCAGACTTTCTCACAATAAACATACAGGAAGTTCTTCTTCCAATTCTTGAGGTTGTTCATTGATGGCCAAACCGGCGAAAAACCTTTTTGCCTAAGCATGGAGATGTACCCCGAAGGCCCCTCCGGGGAGGAGACCATCAGTAAACCTATCATATATCTAAAAGCGTCAATCGAAGGTTGGTCCCCGGTAAATAGACAAACCCAAGTATAAGCCACTAGCGTCCTGACAGATACAACTCTCAGCTGCGCAATGGCAACATTCATGCGTCTGAAGGCCTCAGCAAGAAAGAGGTGGAGGGGGAACCGGAGACCAAACTCCAGGCACTTATGGTAAACGGAAATACAGTTCACTGGGGGGTTACATACCGTATCTTTCTCCCAGGGACAACAACCGTATAACCCGCCCCAAAGTTGTAGTAATCGGCAATAGCCTCAGCAGCATTTTTTGCCAGTATCATCTCCCGTGGCCTCGGCTCAGGATACGTGTGCAAGGGAATCCTATACTTTACCTTGTCCAGATAGTAAACACTCCCAGGCACCCTAGGTCTTAGGGCGCCATCAAGGGAGAAGGGGTCAATCTCAAGGGCCTCGTCATCCGTGTCAGGGACGTCAACCGGGGCAGGATCAGGGGAATTGGCGCCCCCACTATTCTCTGAGGGTGGTCCTCGGGCCACGGTAACCATCAACCCAGCAGAGGAGGAGGGAAGACTAGTGTTAGCCTCATCCAGATCCCCTATAGGGTTTCGGCAGACGGTTCGGTAAAAGATAAAATTCGACGACGGTTTTGAGTCATGGTGGTCGGAAAAACAAAATAGGCAAGAATTACAGAAAATTGAGAAAGCTAAGGATTAGGGTTCTAACCTAATCAGGTCCTCCAGAGGTCGCCGGAAGCAGACGCCAGAAAGATCCTCGGGCTAATCGCTCGATGAAGAAAAAGGTTTGAGGGAATGGAGTTTTTGGAGGTCGAAAGTGTGAAAAAGGGGAGTGGAGTAGGAGAAAGTCTTTTACAAGGAGAGGAAGATGAAGAGTTTCCCCTGTAAAATGTGCCATCAAACTCCTTTCCCATAAAAACCCCCACACGTGTCACACAATCAACCAACCCATCCATCACATCACAAAACTTCGAAAACATGAAAAGGCGGGAAGAGGAAAGATCATAATACGTCACCCAAGAAGTGATTCAAAAAAAACATGCAAAAGCAAAACCCATCACTTCTTCATTAAGAAAAAGCCCGAAGGCCAGAATTATAGACCAAGGGGAAAAATCAAAAAGCAGAAGTTAAGTACATATTCCTAGTCAGTCACAGAAAAAACAGATTTGGAGCCCAGCTCGGCCAAACAAGGGGCATTGTAGGTTCTAATCCTCGTCAGAGCCAGGGATGTAGCCCGCGAGGGTGTTGCAACCTTCACCATCAGACCCCCAGTCCCATCCCCCAGGGGCAGTCATTGGATCATCATCCCCTTCCTCCTCACTTCCCAACACCTCATGGCCTGACGAATAACCCCTGCCTCCGCTGTCTCCAAAGTCTGGTTGCTGACATCCCAGTCCTCCCCGAATCGAGCTAGCTTGGTGCCCCCAGGGTAACCAGAATTGTGTCTCAGTATCTTGGGCGTGGGAGGAGAAGACCCTGAGTCCGGAATGTCCGGGTCGATGTTCTCTGGCTGTAGCCAAGGGAAACACCGGCGGCAGCCGCGGTTGGAGCAGCCGCCCACCCGCGTACAAGAGGCAGACCTCTGTTTATAAAAGATGAGGCCTTCCTTGGACGACGAATGGCCTTTGGTAAAACATTTGCCCCAGGGGCGTAGGGGGACCGAAGGACGATCAATTTACAGCGGTAGATAATCATTCGCACCAACTTAGGATACCTGAACTTCCTAGGTTTCCTCGCACATTTAAAAATGTCGACAAGGACCCCTCGCCTACAGATTTTATCTTTTACCCAACGCATTGTGAAGAGAAGGATGAAATAAGCTTACAAGAAAGAGCCAAGCAAACCCCAGCTCTTTATAGCCACGAGGAGATGGGGTCGTGCATTTAATGATGCCCCAACTACCTCAACAGGGAAAGCCAAGTGTCATCCACACACAAAGTTCGAGGGATCTCCTGAGAATATAATCATGGCAATGGATTTTATGACTCTTCGCATGCTCGGGCAATTAAAACATTCCTCCTAGGGAATATGCATGGCATTAAATGCAAGAAAAGGTCAAATGTCAACCTCCCACCAGCCTGATTGAGGTCGACAGCTGACGCGAGCCTCGCTCCCCCTGCTGCCGAGGGGCAATTGATGGGATCGGTTGTCTATCATGGGCTGCCCGCCAATTAGGCTTAGGGGCAGACCTGACCCGAATCGCGGAGTAGCCTGCTATGCAGGCCGCCCGTCAGACCCTTCCAGGCAGCCTACTGGGGCATCCCTGAAACACCCCGCCGAGCTCCGAGCCCTGAACCTGGTCCCCGGCCCGCCAGGCTCAGGTTATTCGTTCGACCATCGCAGGAGGAAAGGACCCCTCCCATTTCCTAGACATCAAGACACCCTACCTGGCCGAGTCCGGGCTAGGTAGGGAAAACTCTCCTGATCAAGCCTAAGGTAAAAGGAGAATAAGTGGAGGCGGTGGAAACCTTTTCTTTTCTTTTTCTCTGTCCTTCTCTTTACTCTCTCTTGTGGAAACCTATCAATGCCTCCTCATTTCCACAAGAGAAGGTAATTAACTTTCTCTCACTAGAATCTCACTCTAGAAAACGCCGCCTTACTCCTCACGAGTAAGGTTCGTCAAGTGCATACACGGACTGACTTAGGCATCAGAGAGGGTTCCCTCGGACAACTTCGAGGCCCTGTGCGTTCCTTGTGCAGGTCACAGGGCCACCATCGCCGAGAAAGTCCGACTACTAGAGAAAAAAGAAGATGAGGCCAAAATATCAAACCAGATCCAAGTAGAACCGGGATCTAACTCGAAGATTCGAATCCAATTCGGGTTTGATTGTTTCCATACCGTAACAAGTATAGTATTCAACTATGGACAACTTTCCTTGCTTCATTTCACTCAACTCTGATTTGAGTTGGTGGACTCTTCCCAAATCTCTTTAATTGTACCTGAAAAAGTTATGCTAGGGTGCAACTTTGGATCGATCCTATTCCGTAGCCATGTCTTTATCATGGCATTACACTGCCTCCATAAAACATGCTCCATAGTCTCTTCTCTTGTTCTGGCTCCTTCAATGTTCCACTGAGAAATGCCAATTTGTTTTTTTTTTATTCAAGACCCATCTAAACCGCATCAGCCAATTATCATAATTTTCCTCATTAAATAAGGTTTGGGTAAGCATGATACGTGGGTTGTCGGATGGGTGTAGAAATAAGGGAGAAGACTGTGAAATCGCCATGGATTGTTTCTTGTCGTCTCTTGTCATGGCTGCTAACCTTTTATTTTTTAAAAAAAAAATAAACCTAGAAGCTCTAATACCATGTAAAATTAGTAATTGGGAATAAATTTTCTTATTAACTCAGACATGAAGCTAATGTACATGGGCTTATATACTTGCAATATCCTCAGGAAACTAGTTTATGGAAATATACAATCACAAATTATATTACTTAATATTCACAATATCTTCACACATATAACAAACAATACGGTGATAATAACAATATATTGATAAAATGTCAAGTATACCTGTGTGATTTTGAGTATCTTCCTGCCTTGAACGCTTGACGATTTTATTTTGAAGGTGGCATGCTTATTCATTTGATAGAAGTCAAAACAAATAAAAATATATGCTTGATGATTCAGAATTAAGTATATGCAATTACTAACACACACTTTATAAAAATAAGGAAGATTATTTGACACAAAGTACACATAGATAATTGAAGAATTACTTGGTAACAAAATAACTAATTGAATGAGGAACTCTATTCCCCAATTAAGGATTTAAAACTCATAAGTTTCAATGTTTCCCTGATGAAGCATTTGCAATTGAGTAGGTAAAAATCGTTAGTGAAGTGAAAAACTTATCTTATGTAAAGTATAATTAATAGGAATAAATACCTAACTAACGGTAACAGACGAAATTTACCGTTGTGTAATAGTATATTATAGACTGTTTAGGATTATCGAATCTTAAACACCATAAGTTTGTAGTACATTTGATAACGAAATTACATTATCCTAACAAGTATTTACTCAATCCTATAACGAATTTTCTTAAGATTTTTGTATTTTACCCTTTTATAAGTTTACCTTTTACACTAAATTTCAATCAATCTTCTCTTCATTCATTCAATGCTTCCGAATCCGATTATGAATTCTAATTCAATTACCGTTGATGTAATACAATTATTTATTTACTTAATTATTTTGTATATGGAGTACTATTGTTCCTTGATTAATTATTAAGATTGATGGTTTAAGATTTAGTTATTTTGTTTACAACTAAAAAAGTAAGACGAAATTTTACATAAAAGGAATAAAAAAAGAAAAAAAATTGATTAAGTTACAGTACTCCCCGATTATCTTTTTCACCCACCCACCACCTCCAAGGCCCCAACCACCCTCACTCACCCATCCACCACCCACCCACCACCGAAACTCGACCGTCACCTACCCTCAGACCCACCATCGAACCACGACCACCGACCCAACCCACCATCAGACCACAAACACCGACCTCCAGCCACCCTCACCCACCACCTAGATCCAACCCTCACCCACCTAAAGAATGACCCGACTCATGGACCACGACCACGACCTCTAGCCACACTGCCACCTCCGATTCCTATGTTTGTGGTTGTTTGGGTGTGTTCATGGGATGGTTTGATTTGGGGATTTTTGTAGAGAGATTGAAATAATTTTTGAGAATGTGATAAATGACAAGGGTAAATAAGTAAAATGTTGTTAGAATTGAGTAAAAGCTCGTTAGGAAAAAGCACGACCCTTAGATAATTGTACGTTATATCCATTGTTTTCAAATATTTTGGTTATTGGTTGTTAGATAATTTAACATGAAATGAAAACTGTCAGGCGCACAGTGTACTCTATTTTGTGTTACTTGATCCAATTGATACGATTTAAGTGTTTTTCATAAAAATTAACGGGAGTTTAAAGTTAAATCAGTCAAATAATTGCATTGGAATATTATGACCATCTTTTATTTTTTTGCTATAATGTAAATTACTAATATATGATGGATAACTGATTGACATTAAAGGCTAATCGTTAGATAAAAAGATATACGTTATCTATATACGTGTTTAAATATTATTAAGAAGAAGGATTTGTCAAGTAGTGTGGTCAAATTTAAAGACTTATTAGAATGTGTGTTATTTAAAAGTTTAGCTTTAGTAGTTACAATGACAATCGTAATAACAGATTTATTTTCTTTTTTAAGTAATGGAATCTAGACATGGAAGATAATGAGCGTGGTGCAACATAAGTAATGATTCAAAGTACGAAAGGTAAACATATCTTGGATCATAAGGGTAGCACTCTTATTTAAACATTTCCAATTTGACGTAGATGGTAAGATAGCAAGAATACAAAAAAGAAAGTGACATTGGAAACTTTTAAAACAGTGAATAAACAATGTCATCAACATGATTGCAACTCATTAGATAAATTGTCTTGGAAAAATACCAACAAAATAACATATAATTGTTTCAAAGGCAACAATAAAAGGTTACGTAACACAAAACCAAAGAAAGCAAGACCGGTTACTCCATTTCAAAATCTAATTAAAGTAGTCTAATCAGTCTTTTCTTTCTTGATAGTGAGTATTTGCTTGATGGTAGAACCTGCATCCGTGGCAGGACAAATTTCTTCAATAGAGTCCACAGCAATGAAGGGTATTCCATTCCGCTTAAGGGGAGTGATCCTGGGTGAGATGTCACCGGTGTCAGAAACTTGAAGACCCTACACAAAAAATTAATATTTAAGTACCTACAGGTATGTGCAGCTGTTGTAAACCAATAATACGTAAATATATTGAAAGACATAAGATTCATTGCTAATTACCCCGACACTCACTACTACGAAACCTTGATTTTGGCGACGCTTTTTTAGACTACTTTCGTCGCTTCAAAGCGTCAACAATTTTTTTCTCTACGCTTTATAAAAGCGTGGTTATTTTGAACATCGGGAATTCTTGGCACTTTGATGTGTCAACAGTGTCTATACTTTCTTGCGTCTGTAACATTTATAAGAGGCAACGCTTGTTTGCGTCACGATCTTTGTGAATGGCGACACTTTTTGCGTCAAGACCCTTACAAGTGGCGATGCTTTTATGCGTCAACATATTTGTCACCTTCTGTGTGCATCGGGAAATTGATGCTTCTCGATGCTTTTTTCATCCTTCTGAATTTTTTAGCTACTAGTTCTTCCGTCACACTGTGACTGACTAAATTAAATGATATAGAATACTAGATGACGATAATAAAAAGAGAAAAACAAACAAAAAATAACGAGTATATCTAAAGCAAAGGCTTATGGCATGACATTGCATTGCCAAAATAAATATATTCTCACTTCAAAAAAACAATTGTAATTATTTCATCCTACAAAAATAGAAAAAATCGATAGCAATGTTTTTACACAAAAAAAAACGTCTAAAAAATAATATTAAACCCAACTCCAAAGTTCCCAAAACTGAATGCAAGAATTGCTCCTTTAAACCGGATGCTTCGCCAAGAGCATTTGCTGAATGTGATATCTACACACATGGAAATAATAAACAAAGAAAGGGAAGTAGGAAATTATGCTACACACGAGTAGTATATAAAAGATTCCAAATTTTAGAGTATTAATAAAATGTCAAAAAATCAACGTGACTGCTAAAATCCAAAATACAAATGCTCAAAATACAACGTGACCACTAGTAAATGACTCAACATGAGGGCCTAGTTTGCTATGCTAGCACTTCCTGCATTACTAATATTCCATCATACATGGACTCAATATCCCCTATTCACTAAAACAAAAACCAATGGACAAAAATGACTTTTCAACTTTCCCGTCCAAATACTTTTCACATTTATGGAAACTGGGCTTTCCTAACCAAACAATTCTATTTCAGCTTTTAGGGCTCAATTTAATGAATTATTACAAGATGGACGACATACTCATGTGTTACAATTTTAATTTAAAAAGTTGGGCCCAATGAAATAACAAATTTTTAAATTTTTTTTTTGTAACATACAATATTCAAGTTAATAATTTTTTAAATAATTTTTTAATGACATGTCATCGAAACGGGTCAACCTGGATTTTGATCCTAAATTAATACTCCGTATATCATTTCGAGTTTGCACAAAATGGGCACGGGTCAAAATTTTAGGGTCAACGAATCATATTTACGAGTCATTTCGAAATTTACTAAAATATTTTCTAATTTAAAAATTCTCTATTTAATTATAATCCACTAAAATTTAGAAATAAATTAATTTACGAAAAATATTCTACTAAACACTAAATCTACTAAACACTAAATCTAGAAAGTTACGTGTTATCTTTTCAAATATAGATACTATAATGATTAAATAAAATAGTAATGTCGAATATGATCTAAATTTAAAAAAAAAAACTATATATAAAAAAAATCGACCAAAAATAAGTAAAAAGTAAGATATTCATTATTTATTACTTATATTCTTTTCCTATTATGTGTCGTAAATTGGACACGATTTGATCCATTTATCAGCCATATTTCTCAAAGAATACGCCGTATTATTTTAGAGATAACAAATATAAACAAAATAAAAGCGGGAAGATATTACTAATTTTTTATTCTGTACATCATATTAGAATATTACTCCGTACATTTTTTTCTTTATACAGAAAGACAAGGTAGTAAGAGGAAAATTAGTTTTATGCTTAAAAATAAAATATACTCCGTAAATAATAAAGTTTACACAAAACAAAAAAACGTTAACTATTGACGGAAACATTATAAAAGAAAGAAAAGTGTAAAATATTGACTTAGAAACAAGGATTATAATTTTATAATTTCACTAAATTCTTTGTATACACAAACATTAATTAAAAAACCGTGCGTAGGCACGGGTTTTACACTAGTATCTCATGGCTTGATAACCATTTGTTATATTCTCACAAAATAGAAATTAAAATATAATACAAAGTATTTTTTTTATATCCCACAACTATAGGTATAACTTCTAATTCCAACGTAATTAAGAGGGGAAATGTAAATTAGTAGATCAACAAGGCTTCACATTAAACGAATCAATTCGGTTGAATATTTTTTTATCCATGCTTACTAGCAACAACTTTACCAATTAAAATAATATCACATGTAGAGATGCCTTACACAAGAAAGATTTTTAGAATGGACAATTGCAACATACTTCATTTGTTATCCTATTAGGAATACTTATCTCTTTATAATTATTGTTTCTATTACCGAAATAAATAAAACAGGTCTCAAAATTAAATGAAAAAGGTGTGCTTGTGATCATTTAATTGTAGTGTGTCCATTCAATTTGTGTTCATTACATTTTCATATGGCAGTAGTTTCAAATTGGGCAAATAGTGAAAGAATATTCTTACAGCTAAATGAAAAACATAAGTAAAAACAAGTGGATGACCATGTTCGAAAGGGAAAATGTAGTAAATGCAAGAGATAGAGTAGAAAATACCTTGTACATAGTTGAATAATCCTGATATAATTATCACGAGGAGAGACTATTAACCATGCTTCTACGGCCGTACTTTATCTGCTCATATAAAGAAAGGAGAATTTTCAAAGACTTTACTAAGGCCGGAAGCGATATTTAATCAAGGAAAGCAATTAATGGAATTACGAAACCGTACTTACTTAAAAGTATCCATGAAATGAAAGCAATTTACCCCATAAAAGCGATGATTTGTAAGACACATTAAAAAGGTAGATTAGGGAGAAATAAAGGTATGTTATGAAACAATCAATTTTTAAATCAACAAAGAACTCACTCTGTATAAGAACACGACAAGTGGAAATAGTTGGCGAATATGTAAGTTCAGATCATTTAACTTCACAAGTATAGTTCATGTTCTTATTAAAAGTACTAAATTTTAAAAATAATAAAGTACAAATAAATGGGAAATTAGTGGAGAAAAGAACTCGGTATTTTATTTAAAACAAATCGTTTAATTAAAGCGGTTTTAAAAAATTGAAACCAAAAACAATATGATTGATTAAAAAGTTTAGAAAACAAAAACAAAATAACAAATTAAGAAAGGCAATTAGCCATTTATCCAATTAATGTCGACGTTTTGAAGTAATTTGTCGACGGTAAAGAGTGGTTGAAATAGTATTACCTACCTAATTTCAAATGTTTAATACTTGTTGAGTTTAATGAGCAAATTAGATATTTCAATCAGTTCTCGGGGGACATTCATGCCTCGGAGGCTCTGACCAAGGAGCAATCCTCGTGTGAGACTATCTAATGGTAACTTATTGTGAGACACACTAATAGACCTTAGATGTGAGATTGTCTCATGCCTCACAATAAACTTACTGTGAGCTCATCTCATACACATACAAGAATTTGTGCTGACGAAAACCAACATATCCACGTTCTTCAGTATGAAAAAAAGACGCCCCCTAAAGACGTTCTTTAGTATGAAAAAAAGACGCCCTCTAAAGAAAGAAAAAAAGCAAGCAAGAACGAGTAGCTTGACAGTGTTCCCGTTAGCCGAGCAAGATGACGAGATTGCTCAACGCAACATATGCGAAAGATGGGAAAAATATTAAAACAAAACAAAATAAAAATCCGCATACCTGTGGAAATTGTCTTTTCAAGCTTCCGCCTTATTTGTGTCTGAAACAAGGCAAATTCTTGTTTGTGACGGAACTATCCGTCATAAACGTGTGACGGGTCAAATAATATTCATTTGGGTGAATAAGACAAAGACATATGTTATCCACTAGCCTTGTCTTTTCTAGTCCAATGATATTATTTGACCCGTTATTCCCTTATGACTGACAGGGAGAGTTACTCTGAAACAATAAGGGTATCACAAGTGCAACTCTTCCCCTTTTTAGTTGATCAATCGATTTGTATACAGAAACAAGCAACTGGAATTATTGCTGAATTGTGTATGTAACAAAGTTTACATAACGAATAAAAAAATACTGTATCACGTCACTCACACAAATCTCGATCTCACCCTCATACTAAAACTCAACAACCACCAAAATCCAAAGGGACAGTGATAAAAAAAACACCCCAAGGAAACAATACAAATGAAAAAATTATACCACCCTTGAAAAAACCAATGTCTACTTTCTGTTTCCAGGCCTCCTTTTCCCATCACCAGAAACTGGTTGTTGTCTTCCACTTTTCTGGATTCGTCCATTCTGCAGCTTTGTGGAAGGTGAAGGACGAAGCGCTGAAATCGACTTGCTGCACATCAGAATGCATAATAAGTTATCAATTCATGTACTATATTGTGACCACAAATTCTCATATGAGAACCATCATGATATGATAAATATTTTCATTAGAGCATCCCAAATGAGAGTTAAATGCGGCCATTTCTCTTTATTTAGTGGCACAACGTATTGTGGTACGAGTGTACGACTAGTTAGTTAAATGGATTAGTCCCACATTATATTAACATTAAATCGTCCGTCAGAATGCATGCCCATCAGCACCCTGTCAGCTAAGTAAACTGACAGCAATGAATCCTGCATAAAAATGGCTAGTTTCAGATTTTGACTAAATTCCTGTAGTTAGTTGCTTCATATAACAAAAGTTCTTTAACGGAATTACAAACTTCCCTTTATAGGACCTAAATAACTAAGACCTACATTTACGGGCAATTAACTACGACACACGTTTAGAAGTCACAAACAGGAGGCCAAATCAGTCAAGGAATGCAAATTTACATCCCAAATTCAAGGCATAATGCATGCATCCATGTTCTAAAATGTCCTGCAATATGTTTTTTACCCACCTACAATAGCCATGACACTCTTGGACCAATGTCATTAATACTTGCAATTATATTGAAGTTTAAATCATGCAGAAAGAGCGGCTAAACATATGATTACCTTAATTCTGGACTCTTAGATGACTTGCCATCAAATTTCTTTATCTTCATCCCATTTCCATTTGAAAGCATAGGAAGTTTACTATGATTATATTGCCAGAGCAGATCAGGCTCCGATGAGTCACTTGTGGCAGCATCAAGTTCATCGGAGTCATTACCATCGGTTACTTTGAGTTGATTGGTTCCACTAAATATGTTATATGATTGATCTGTATATAGTTTAGGCCCATCTGGAAAATATTTTTGGTAAAAAGAGGAATCAGTCATGTCTCCATTCTGGGCTTCCCAGTTCTCCACTTTGGGTAGGGAATCTTGCTTGTTCACCATGATCTTGTCCACCCATTCGCCAGAATCTGTATCTTTTTCCTCATCTCCGAAATTTTGTCCAGCTTCAATCACAGGGGGCCATGGAGGTGAGTTCTTTAACAGCTCATCGAGATCAAGGCTTTGTCGTTTCTGTCGAGATGTAGACTTGGAAAATACCTGTGTAAACAACAGGGTAAAGTAATGGATATATGCATCAAGGTTACATTGAAGGATGCACCCTATAGTATTGTATACATAATCTCATGTTATACTGTCTTAAGTTTAGGACAGCCTCTTTCCGTGCAATGTAGTCTAATGATCGTTTTAATAACCATGTTGCATGATTAAGACAATCTTATGTGATACTAGCTCTTATAGTCTTATCTGTGAACTAGATGACTCTTATCACTCCATTCCAGTTAAAATATTTCTACTTCCTTTTTTATTTCCAACTTTTTCATCCCAACACAATTGCCCCTTTTAAATCTAATTGAATTATAAGGTAGCTTTACATAACGGTGTGGTATTAGATAGAGGTATCAGTCGCGAATCAAGGTTGCGTACTCCAGGACGGTGGTGCAGCTTTTTTTTATATCAATCATATAAGCTTTACATAATGATGTTGGTATGATAGAGGTATCGGTCACGAATCAAGGTTGCATACTCTAGTGCGGTGATGCAGCTTTTTTTTACATCAATAATATAAGCTACATATTGGCTATATTTTTTGCAACAGTATACATGGGAAAATATCTATACGTAAAGTTGAACACGTTATTTAACAGCTGATTAGTTAACAGCTGATATATTGAGTAACAGCTGAAAATACCATGACTGTAGTCAAAAGAGGGACGGATTGAAAATGGCCAAAGTTAGCAGAAGTTAAAAAATAGATTCAAGTATTGTGAGGACGGAAAAATGTTCTAGCAAACATTGGTGGATATATTATCACCTTTACATTGGCAACATCTCCTAGTGGTAGCCCGTGCCTATTGCCATTGAACAACGCATCTCCGGTATCCTGATTACGAAGAATAGGAGAAGGGCCATCAGCTTTTGCTCTACATATTTCAGGACTTCTGGCTTCTAAATTGCGCGGGCGGACAGACTGTCCCTCCCTCCTTGCAAGGGCCACCTTAAGAGTGGCAATCTGAAACCATGCCCAAGAAACTTAGCATGAATGTTGTATCAATAAAGTCAGGATAGACAAATAGTAGTTACTGAGATAGCTTTTACCTGCTCCTTGAGCTCCTTTACATCTGCACCGTCTTTATTTACTTGGGCAGCACCGAGTTCAACAGTAGCAACCCGCTCAGCAAATTTCAGTGTACTAATAGTTTCTCCAACAGCTTCAGGTTCAGGACTTATGTGAACAAACATTAGTGTCTTGGCCTGCCCTCCTGTAGTCACAACACAATTCATGTCATACGACAACTACTAAAGAGTATTCATCATGAATCAATTTGGGGTCAAAGAACATGAATCATCATTTAAAACACTGATGACAGTAAAAGGGTGATAAGAAAACAACAGCAATAACAATAATTATCATACAGAGTAATACATAAGTGAAAGTAATAACTTACAGAGGATGCAAGCAACAGATCCAAAGAAATGGAGACATAGAATACAGGTAATGATAATAATACAAAAATTAAAGAGCTACACATTTGAATTAGGAGGAGAATTTTGCAATAGTAGGAGGGTTTTTCCCCCTTTACAAGGTTATATTGACACAGGACTTGTGACATTGACTCACCTAATGAATCTTGAAGCAATTGAGTCAACTTGCTATTTCTGTATGGAACATGTGCATTTCTTTGAGCAAGCGATGCTATTACATCTCCTAAAGCTGAGAGAGATTTATTTATGTGTTGGGCTTCTTTTAGCCTATCTCCAGTAACCTCTGACTTATCCACCCTTTCGCTACCTGCAAGGTCAACCAAATGCATACATCCTCGTAGTATGCCGCCTGTTGTCAGATCTTTCCCTTGAACATGCACCGTCAAACAACTGCAGCTCAAACTTTTTTATAAGTTCCTCATGCAAAAATCCCAACATGCCACTGGAAAGTGGAAACATAGACAATAAGGTACCTGTGAGAACGACTACTACGGTCATTTAGGGCCGTTGCACCAACCGCTCGGTTTCGATGTCCAACATTCATGAGATGTATTACGTCAGATGTTGATGACACCGGAACAAGATTTGCTTCTGGGACGTTTAGTCCATTTTGAGTACTGTTGCGGATTTCTAATGTATGATTGAATGAAGGAAAAAAAAATAGGAATGAAAAGGATTTCATTGTTGAAGATTAAGACATAAACTGCACTACTAGAAATTGACAAAGGATATCTTTTATTGAGTCCGTCAACAACGAGGAGATCTCGAACTTGCTCATTATATATCTCAATCATCTGGACAGCCACATCATAACAAAATGTGTGTTTCCTTTGTTCTGCAAGATAGAATAAGTCACCCAAAGATCTGTAATTTACACCTTGACTCTCCTCTGTGAGGTCTCTTGGCCCAGACTAAACACATAGAGTGAAGAAAAGAGGAAGTTTGATCAGCAAAGGAATAAAGTATTGCTTAAATTTGTCAAAGATACAATAAAACAAGTAATACCATGGTAAAAGTTTTTCCTGAGCCTGTCTGGCCATATGCAAATATACACACATTGTAGCCATCAAGAACAGACCGAATAAGTGGCTGCATATCCAAGAAGACTTCAGCTGCAGTACATGGTGAAAGATCCACATTATCAGTTATTTAAAGATGTCATTTTGGGGTTGCATGGATTGGAGGTAATGGCTAGCTGATTATTGTTGTTAAAAGCTGAAGAGAAAGGAGGGAACCTCCTTTTATGGGATAACTATTACTATCTCTTCATCTTTTCCTTCTTTTAATCACTGCCACTACCTCCAACTTTCCTTTCTTAGTCTCTTAACCCGTTACTCCCAATCAATGTAAGCCCTGAAGAGTGTGCAGGAAACGCTTGATGATTACTTACCCTGTGTCGCCGATGGCCCAAACACTTTGTTAAAGCTGAAGGCCTTGTGACCCTTTCCATGTTTAGAAGGCGCTCTAATTGTTATATTTCCTTCCTCAAAGTGTTCAATGGCACTAGTATAGTTTGGCTGTCCACCTAAGAAGGGCCTTACACGACAATAAACCCTGATACTCCCTGCTTAGAGGAAACGAAGTAACAAATTAATTCATGATGAGATAACACAATTTGTTATCCTCTATGCATCTCAGATTCGGTCAACTGTTTGGATTAAACTTCTTTATAAAAATCCCTGTGGTTGTTGGCTTGATCATACCCGATGTGCGACTGTTGAGTGTCGCACGTGAGTACAGAATGCCATGTAGAGAGAAAGAGTTGAAGTAACATAGATCATTACAACTTCTAGAGAGAATAAGAAAAGAGATATCCAACTTACCCTTGAGATCTTGCACTTCATTATAAAGCCTGCGGTTTTCTTCAAGGACCTTGTGATACCCAGAAGCAGCTTGAGCTAGACCATGCATGTGTGCACCTGGTCGGAAGACAATACTCTAGTTTAAACCTCTGAATTTTCATTACTCTTCAATTTGATAAACTGACAGCAAACAACCACTTACCAAGATTGCGGAGATCATCATGGAATTTCGACTGCATAAACTGCATGCCAGCTTTAGTAGTTTGGAGAGTATGTTTCAGCTCCTGTATAATCACATTGTCATCATTTAGTATTTACATGAGGAACGAGGGAATCATCGATGCAATCCAGTAGTTTCTACAATCAGCAACAATTTTGACCTGTATATCATGTCCTTGCCTATTGAAGATCTCCCTTTGCTTTACAAGCTGGCCTTTTGACTCATCACTGGTATGCTGCCCAAGAATGTTCTCCTTCTTTATTAAAAGATCATTTATATCTTCAGCCTGTGGCGCAGCACTTGGAATGTCATCAACATTGGTGCATAGTATAATGACGTAAAAATTATCCTAAGGCCATTAAACTTGAAGTTGATGCTCAGCTCCTTAGTTTGAAAAGACGCAATGCGCACTGAATCGTTAAGGGGCCGAGGCGACAAGGCGCAAAGCACAAAGCCAAGGTGTGTGCCTTTTGGATGCGAGGCGCCCTAATTTTAGTAACGAGTGGGTATTTTCCAAATGAAACTTTGGGCAACAATAGGTTGAGTTTTCTGGTTGGCACACATGTAAAGGAGTAAAAGTGGGAATAATGGCGAAAAGAAATGACATAATTAACGATATAGGCATATAGCTTCAAAAGATTTGGAAAGTTTGTACTAGTGAGTCTTGTCAAGTGACCCTTGTCAAAAAGGTGCACTTAAGGCATTTTGTTAGTGCCTCATTCGAGGCGATCTTTTTAAACTAAGCTACTCATGTCACTACAAAATAAGTAAAATAAAAATCTACCTGTTATCATGAGTCACTGCAGGCTAAATAAGATATGTATACCTTAAAGTTATCAGAAGACATTTTTGTAAATACTTTATCTCCATTAAATGCGGATGATTCTTTTGATGTTCGTTGTCTTGGTTGATTCACCTGGAGTGACGAATGAAATGAGAGAGATAAATTATTCAACCTGAATCACTTTGAAGATCACTCATTTCAGGTACTACCTATCTTCACATCTTTTCTTGCATTCATTAAACATACCAGATCATTTTGGTTTCCCATACGCTGCTCAAACTCATCCACAACTTTATTGAGAACTGATTCCACCAACTACATATAAAAATGTCAAAAGCCCGTGTTTCAGATAAGGGTGCTGGTTGAATCGGAAGTAAAGAAAATGATTACACAATAATTTATCCATACTGCATTATTGAACTGACTTAGTTGGTCTCTGAATATATAGAGAACAATAGCAAAGGAACAATAGAAAGATTGAATATGATTTGGTTATAAGCATATCTACATGGAGTATAAATATAAATGAACCTGTGGCACTTCTTCAGGCTTTTTGTCCAATAAAAGTGCCTGTACAAGTGAGCTCAATGACTTGGAACTTGGCTGCAAAAAAAAGGTTAGACCAGCAATTCATATGGATGTTTTGGCAAAGCAACAATTGCAAAAGTGCAAAATCTTCAAATTCACTAACCAGTCCATTATTATCAACATCTTGGCAAAAGGCATTCAAAGATTTCTCAGACATTGACGAGTTCCTGGATATGGAATTGGTAAAAGGCTCCGAGTTTTTACGCACAAATTGTTTTACAGTTGACGTGGTGGGTTTCACATTACCGCCAAATTTCCATACACCACATCCTCCAGCCTGCTTCCATTCATGATAGGATTTGAGGGTTAGAACAGAGTTGACCACCCTCGCTGATATCCCTCCCTAGACGAAGCACGCAGAGGAACATCACAAGACACATCTTAATCTTAAACAAGAAAATGAACCTTATGAAGAAACAAAATAGGCAACGCATGCATCAGTGACAGTGGGTGGGATCTTGGAGCGAAAAATAAGAGAGGAGCTGAGGGGTTGGTCCTTACTTGAGCAAGATCGGAGGCCTCAAAAGAAGGAAGGCCGATCTGTTGGACGGCCACGAGAAAGTTCCTGACATTTTCAAAATACTGATAAGCAGATAGGGCTGCTCCATCAGGTATGGAAGCGGAATCAGTGGGGCTCTCAACAACCTTTGGTATAGAGCCAGGTTGAACCTTGTTCAAGACGTTGCAAAGGATCAACCCACTTCTTAGACCAAGCCTAAACTCTTCTTCGGACGGCTCGGCTGGTAAATCTTTAGCAGCCACAACTCCCACCATCTTCCTAAGCCAATTGAAGGCTTCATATCTCCTTAGACCTGCATAATCAAATTCAAAATAACGGCAACATTGAGAAAGCATGAACAAAGTGTTGAAGTCAATCAGATTTCAATTTTCAATTTTTTTTTTTTTTTTAAAAAAAAAGACCGTTTTATTCTTCTGAATATTATAATAATAATAATCCATCCTATATTAAATAACGTTTAGAACAGCAACAAATTTAAAAAAAAACAAGTCGTATATATTATAGTATATTAGAGTATATAGTACGAGTATAATAAAGAAGAAGAAAAAGGGTACCAGCTTGTTCGGCTCTTCTTGAATCCAAATCAAGGCTACCTCTGGAGGGTGGATTTCCATGTCGTTGAAGAACATCTTGGACGACTGAAGCTACACTAAACGGCAAGGTTTCACTCTCCGCCATGCCCGATTACCTAATTGAATTGTAATTCACCAACCCCCACCCACCCAATACAATTAAAAAAAAATTGCACCAAAATGGAAATCAGACCAATAAAATCATGACCATCAAAAAATGAAATCTGTTCAAAAAGGGGAACTAAAATTGGGGGAAATCAAGATAGAAACAGACATCTGGATTCTTCCATTCAGAGATGATACTTGGTTGAAAAGAGACCGAGAGGGAGGAGGGGGATGGATTAATTAAAAAGAAAGACAGAGAGAGAGAGAGAGAGAGAGAGAGAGAGAGGGGTAAGTAAAGTGGGTGTCAAAATCTAATGTGGTTAGAGGATGGGGAAAGTACTCTATATGAGATGATGATGATGATGATGATGATGATGATGATGATGATGAACTAGTATTGCTTGCTTGCTTGCTTTGAGAATACTCACACTCTCACTCACTCACACTCACTCACATCTCCCATTATTATTATTATTATTATTATTATTATTAAAATAATAAAGTTATTAGTGAAAGGAAAGGAAAGGAATGGAATTATTTAAATGGAGTTGTATTGTATTGTATATTGTATGGTAATCTTCTTTCTTTCTCTCTCTCTCGCTAAGTAATCTTTTCTTTCTGTGTAATCAAAGCTGTGTTTTTGTGCTTTATAGTTGGAAGGGAGAGTTTGTGTGAGTGGGAAGTGAAGCCAGAGAGTTGGAAAGTGTTTCCGTTCTTCTCCCCAACCTACGCTGCCGAACCTACTGCTCTACCTTCCCTCCACAGTCCATAAATAAATAAAGGGATTTGGTGGCGTGGGCCGTGGGGGAAGGAAGGAATACAATTGAGATTTGAGAGCGAGAGACTGTGTATTTTGGTAGACAAGGACGGGCATTTTGTTGTTTTTCTCCTTTCTCCCCAATACAAATCCTCCCAACGGCTCCTCACCTTGTTTTAAACCCGGATATATGGATGTTTCTCGCATTTATAAAACGAAATTCTTCTTCTTTTTTTATTTCTTGTATTGTTTCATTTGATTCTTTATAATTTATTTTTTTCACACTTATCAATGTATAATTTTTTTGTCCACATCTTTAGTTACATATTTCTAAAAATTATAAAAATTTGATATTTACAACGCACTCGATTAGACAATTTAAACAAGATCTCACATGACTATATTTTATCTTATATATTAAAAGTTATATCGACAATTCCCCTCACTCATGAATAGTGCCCAAAACTCATGAACTTCGGGACGGGGACAGAAACACGGCTTATTTTCACCATAAGACAAAACAACGTCGTCGTCGGAATGCCATCTTGGGTATCGAGGATGGCAATGGAGTGTGGGTGTCGCAGGAAAAGGAAGTGCAACGGGTCGTAAAGGAGTACTTTGCGGGTCTATTCACATCGAGCAATCCGAGTGCAATGGGGGAGGCGCTGAATTGTATCCCTGGGGTGGTAACATCAAATATGAACACTATTCTTGACCGAGAGGTGACGGAGGAGGAGGTCCGTGAGGCGCTATTTCTTATGCACCCAAATAAAGCTTCGGGCCCCGACGGTATGAGCGCCATCTTCTTCCAGAAATATTGGGAGGTGGTGGGTGGGGACTGTGGACATGACATAGGTCCACCCCGACGCGGCCACGCGCGGGTTTGGGGAGGCGAATGAATCTCCATATGAGAATTGATCGAATTGAAATTTAAACCGAAGTGGAGTCGCCACCGAACTTTGTGGGAGTTCGGGCCCGTTCGAACCCACTCTATATCTTAGTGGGCCATGCACAAAGTATGGCCCATTCGGATGTCAGAATTTATTGGGTTCGTCCCTTTGCATTTTGACACCGATACCTACATTATCGGATACCGTGTATTGAATGACTCTCGTGCGCCAACGATTTCGGACATCCGGAAACCAAGGTTCTGAGTAAGGGGTGAGGGTACGTGTTGGGAAGTTCACAAAGAACACCCAACCCCGCCCGCACTTAGCGGCCTCTACTAAGATATTGTTTGATTTTGAAATACGCGCGTTAGTAATTCGATGAATGATATACCAACATTGTTTTGACTAAACATGCGAATAATTGAATGGGTTGTTATGTCGATTTAATGCAGCTAAAATTAACGTCAAAGTTGTATTTTAGCATGTCAGGTTCGTTTCAGTATAATAAAACAAACAATGAAAATAAAGTGCTAACAAACATGAACAAACAAGTTAGTAACGGTTTGTAAATCGAATAAAAGATATAGATACGATGACATGCATGATTTTGCAAAGATAATTCGCGAGATGGATTAAGCACGCGTTGACCGAGGTCATGAAAATATTTATCGAGACCTGAAATATGCTGAAAAGCCCGCTGTTTTATTATAAAAAAAGGATGTTTGAAGAATTAAGAGGAAATAGCTTTTTTATGTTACGGTTTTCAGGGAACCACGCGACCCGCGCGAGAAAGGCGCGACTCGTGCAGCCATGCGACTCGCGTGGCAGACTGTTCTCGGGATTGTTTTTAGAAAATCGACAGTTTTGTTAAATCGCGTACAAATATATCATAATTTATACTCGACTTAAATATTGATACTCGTAATATTCGATGCTTGATTATAGAATCAATATCGGATATTTAGAGTGGAGTAAAAAAAAGTTGTTTAGAAAATCGTTTTGAATGTTGTTAAGACGAGATAATTCCTCCACGTTGTAATATCGTAATTACTCGGCTTCAACGGTATTATGCTTAACATGATTTGATGATTGATTCCTTTAGATCCGCTATTCGACTATAGAGTCGATATCGAATCCTTAGGGACGACTCTTTATTGAAAATAGTACGATAATATCGATATTAGGAACGAGAAAATAAAAAAGAAAAGACGTGACGACGACCCATATAAAAAGACGGACGAACGAGAGAAAGAGAAGAAAAGGGAGAAGTCGGGATTTGTAACACCCTCAACCTACATGCTTGATTATCTCGAAAACGGACTCGTAGTAGCGGCCTAGGCGCGGGAGCGTTAAGATGTATATAGGTGAGTTATGGTGTGTATGGTTAGGGATTTGGCGAGTTTTGCTCTCGGGTTTGTATATGGTTTGCCTAAAATTGCCTAGAATTTCGGGTTGTGAATGGTCGGGAATCCTATAGGATTTCTAGAGGGAAGATCGGAATATAATATGCCTAATATTGCTGGAATTCCGGGTTGTAATTTTGATGATGTGTGTTGATGTTGTAATTGATGTCGGGAATTGTGTGTGTATTTTGTGTGTGCAAGGGTGGGGTATTTATAGGATGAAATACCGACTTGGGATAAGAGATTGATATCTTGCAAAGGAAGAAAACAACCGGTTGAGATGAAGTGGGATTCCGTCTTTGGATAGGAAAAGGTTACTTGCATGGGAAGAAACACCCGGTTTGGATGGAGTAGGATTCTGACTTTGGATAAGAAAGGATTCCTACTTTGTAGCTAATCTTTGTGTAGTATTTGACTTCGAGTCAGATTTTTGAAGTGGCGTGACAGATTTTTATGTCTCGGAAACGTCTTTGACCGGGATTTGACCCGGTTGTTAAAAGACGGTTTTGCTCTTGGTGTCGGTTTTGACCCAAATTAGTCTCATTTGACTGGAAACGACCCACTGGGCCTGGATTTGAGGTCTGTTTTGTGAGATTTTTACTCCGCTAAAAGCTCGTGCCAACTACTATTGATTCCGAGTCCGAAAATCGAGTGTATTAAGTCATGTTTGCGTCCGATCATCATCGGGTGTTTTTTGGAAACTGCCATAGACACCTAACGGCCAAATGTGGGTGTCTACAGAGCCCCCACTCTGACTGAGGCTTGGACAAGGCGAAAGTCAGAGTAGCTACCAGGCCAATCAAGGATTAAGACCTGGCAGACTTCCGGTCGGGTCGTTTATAGCACATTAGACTTGCGTGAAAGGGCCCGCCAGCCATGAGATGGAAATCATACCTGAGTTGATGATGATGACTCCGTGGGGAATTGGACTCGTCGTATAAATCCCGGGTGTATCTGTATGCGAATACATCCCGTCTTGGAGCTGGGCGGGAGCTTGCCTAAGAAGCCCCGGGTGTGTCCGTTTGCAGACACATCCCATCTCAGAATTATGCGGGAGCTCGGACTTATTGTATAAGTCCTGGGTGCGCCTATATATGGGCCCATCCCATGCTGAGTTGCGCAGGCGCTGGGGAATAAAAAAACTTGATGTTCCTTTGGGAAGCCAAGCTGGTACCTGAAATGTTAGATATACAGGCAGAAATAGCAGATAGGGAACGCAATTAGCATCTATGAATTGACTTGCGCTGGGAAAAATGACTTTTGCTTTATTTTGAAATCGAAGTCCTGAAAGCAACTCACGTGCTAGGAGATAGGTTTTCAAAATTGAAAGGGGTAGAAAAGAAATTTGAACTTTAAATAGACTGAAATTTGACCTCGTCGAAAAGGATTTTCTCAAATGGCTTAGTTTTGCAAATTTTAAAGCGGAATTTGAAGAGAGAGGCCTACCGACAGACTCGACTCTAGACTTGACAGGACGAGTTGACAGACACGAACCGGACTCTCGAGGGGTTGGACCGTGACTCGGTAGGGGGTGGGCCACCTAAGATGACAAGACTCTTAAGTTGCCCCTATTTCGTAGCCTAGGCGAGTGGCAACACGGTCGTACATCGAAATGGGAAGGATGTGCTATAGGGGGATTGCAGTAGTCTGTAATGAGACTGTGGTAGTCTAGTACTCTTCTGAATTTTTGATTTTGGGTACATTTCCAACGTGGGTATTCCTTCGAGTCCTGACAGATTCTCGTCTTCGAGTGCCGAGTACTAGGACACACTGTAGAAAGGAGGCTAGATTTTTTTGAATTTATCTGGATTTTGTGAGTGGATGGAGATCTTCTGCCTAAGAGAAGCCCCCAGGACGACAAAGCTAGTTGTTGAGAACATGACAGTGTCGTGACCGGAATGATGGAGCTTTTTGAATGTGTGTCAAGGTGGGTGGTTGTGCCCTTGTTGAAAGGCTGCCTACGTATTCACGTGCGGTGAAATCAAACCAAGCCGTAGTTTAGTGTTGAAAGATATATCATGGTGCCTAGTCTTTTAGGGCTTTGTGTGTAATTAGCCATAGCGATGGTGTAGGCTAGGTGCATTCCCAATGATGTCTTGATCAAAGGGCTAGAATGGTTAGGATGTTGATCCTGTGACTGTGAACGTTCTCTGGGGTAGCCTCCAGAGGTGATGTGAACTATTTGGGCATGTTCTATGCCGACCGCAAGTTGAGTTCCCGTGTTTGGGGTTGGCAACTGGTTTGAATAATTTTAGAAATGTGGTGCTAGGTCGTAAGTGGCTTTGATGATTCGAAATCTGGAGCTCAATTTTGTGGAGCTAAGGCTTCAAGGGTAAGGTGTTGCAATGCGGTAGGAAAGGGGGAAGTCGAGTAAAAATGACTCGGACTTCGATCGGGGTAGGTTTGACAATGATGCGGGATATGATTTCCATGTCTGGCCCTAATGGTTAGGGGTATCCTATGGAGCTTGAATCCTCAAAATTCTGGGCTGCCTCTTAGCCTAGGCCTCGAGAAGGTCTTGAGGGTTGTAATGTGAGAAAGCTAGATGTGGTGTTAGCTGACCAGCTTGATTATCTCTCCCCTATCGAATGGTAAGGGTTTTGATAATTTTGGAATTGATCGTTCCCTGGTCAAGGATTTTCACTTGAGTTGACCGTTGACGAAGGTCATGGATTTTTGAATTCCTTTATGATGGTCTGCTTTTTTTGTTTTGGCCTTTTGCTTTTTTTTCCTCAGACTTTTGATTTTTTTGTCCAGCTTTTTTTTTGTTGGTCAGACTAACACCTAAGGTAGGGATTAGTCGATCTTATTGGATGGGTGTTTATTGTGGGAAATGGCTTGCCTCCCGTCTTGAACCCAAACTAGGAGACTACCTAGATTTATCATAGGATTCGATACCGCTCCTGCTAAGGATAGTTATGTGGCTTTTCTATACCAGACACAGAATAGGTAAAAGGAAAACACGGGCTCGGTCTCCTGCAGTCATTATAGATGTGCCTATAATTGTCATGTTCATGTGCTCACAGTGTATGATGGTGTTTATCATGTTCTCGGAACACATAAGGAAGGCATATATGCGCAATAGAAAAGCTGATTTTATTGAATTTTGAAAAGAGGACAGAATGCAAAAAACTCTGACTCTGATTTGTAAATGAGGATGTAGGGTATCCTAGACTCGAACTCAGACTTAGACTCAAATCAAATCTGGACTTACGGATGCTCGGTTGGTTGTTTCTTTTTGGTAAGGTCCTTGATTGGATAAAACGACTGGTGCCACGACTCGCCTAAACTCGACTTTGCGCAAATGCAAAAGGGGGAGTCAAACTAGACGCGGCCCGGGGTGACAGGTCGACCGTGGTGACCTAACCCTAGGTGACTCGAGTGTTCGTAGCATAGGTTCGACTCGAAGAAGGCATCATAAGGACGCCGGTGCAGGATGGACGTATGGTACTCTCTAGGGTAACCGTGGTTGACTGCTCGGGTGGAGGATAACCCCGAGTAAGACTAAAGACTCAGATGGTGTGACATCTAAGTGACTCAAAAGTGGGATACGTGAGACACGTGTAAGACATGACCCTTAGAGCAATCGTGATTAATCGCTCTGCTGAAAGGTAGCCCCCAAGTGGGATCGAAAATTTTGTTAAGACTCGAGTGTCGGACGAGTGACCCTTAGACGTAAGAACACAAACCTTTTGTCATAGGGCCATGCCTTGTAAAAGGTTGACTTGGCCTCGAGGAAAGGCAGGCGGGGTAAGGGAAGAAACTTGCGATGTAGATCGGCAGAGTTTCGACGCTAGAGACCCTCGACTTGACCTGAATAAGGGTGGCCATGTGATTAGGGTAGACCCTTAAGTTAAAGGATTCTCGAATTAGGATGACTCGACTAACGGATTGAAAGACGGGCGAAATTTCCTTAGGAAAGGTCGTGGGGACCGTCCTACTGGAGGGAAAGATCGCGTGGGACTTCCTAGTTTGGACACGAGTGTGTAAACGGGCCATCCTTTGTTGGAGTATGTCCTACGTAGGTGGGCCTTGCCTTAGTTAAATAAGGCGTATTGGGATAGGGAGGAAACCGGTGATATAAGATCGACGGAGTTTCGACGCTAAAGACCTCGGTGACTTACGACACGACCCGACACTGCTAAATACGGGAAGTCCTAAGAAGAGGAAGTTTTTGAAATAGGATTTTTTTTGAAGGCCCGAAAAATTCGGAGGAGGACCCGATTTTTCGAAAACGGAAAAGCGTATCGGGCCATGGGTTTGAAAGTTCGAAAATATTTTCGAGTTTTGAAATGGGCAGAATACCGGCTAGAAATAGGCTATTTTGAGTAAAATCGTAAATCCTAAATTCGGTATATGTCCCGGGTTTTGAAATTGGATATTTTGAAAAGGATGCAATTTTTGAAAATGACGGTTTTTGAAAAACGACCTTAGAAACCAAGTAGCATATAGTCACGCAAGCATTATAACGACACCATGTATGCTCTATACTAAGTCTCGGTCGGTCTATAAGGGGTCTATACCAGTGTACATAGCCTATCCGAGAATCGGGGCGGACTTCCTAAGTCGAGTTGAGCTTAGAACATGCCGTAAAACCCATACGAATCTGCTATGAACACTTTTTGACATATCCAATTTGGACTACATCAATGGTATAGTGAGACGTCGGTCACCAGTACCGGCCCGGAAAAATATGGGGTTATGCATGAACCGTAAAACTAAAACGCGTATTGTACTAGTCAAACGATTTCTATTCGAGTCTCACCTTGAGGATGCCGATGGTAAGTCACGCATCAATTAATCCCCAGTGGAGTCGCCAAATTGTGGACATGACATAGGTCCACCCCGACGCGCCCACGCGCGGGTTTGGGGAGGCAAATGAATCTCCATATGAGAATGGATCGAATCGAAATTTAAACCGAAGTGGAGTCGCCACCGAACTTTGTGGGAGTTCGGGCCCGTTCGAACCCACTCTATATCTTAGTGGGCCATGCACAAAGTATGGCCCATTCGGATGTCAGAGTTTATTGGGTTCGTCCCTTTGCATTTTGACACCGATACCGACATTATCGGATACCGTGTATTGAATGACTCTCGTGCGCCAACGATTTCGGACATCCGGAAACCGAGGTTCTGAGTAAGGGGTGAGGGTACGTGTTGGGAAGTTCACAAAGAACACCCAACCCCGCCCGCACTTAGCGGCCTCTACTAAGATATTGTTTGATTTTGAAATACGCGCGTTAGTAATTCGATGAATGATATGACAACATTGTTTTGACTAAACATGCGAATAATTGAATGGGTTGTTATGTCGATTTAATGCAGCTAAAATTAACGTCAAAGTTGTATTTTAGCATGTGAGGTTCGTTTCAGTATAATAAAACAAACAATGAAAATAAAGTGCTAACAAACATGAACAAACAAGTTAGTAACGGTTTGTAAATCGAATAAAAGATATAGATACGATGACATGCATGATTTTGCAAAGATAATTCGCGAGATGGATTAAGCACGCGTTGACCGAGGTCATGAAAATATTTATCGAGGCCTGAAATATGCTGAAAAGCCCACTGTTTTATTATAAAAAAAGGATGTTTGAAGAATTAAGAGGAAATAGCTTTTTTATGTTATGGTTTTCAGGGAACCACGCGACCCGTGCGAGCAAGGCGCGACTCGCGCAGCCATGCGACTTGCGTGGCGGACTGTTCTCGGGATTGTTTTTAGAAAATTGACAGTTTTGTTAAATCGCGTACAAATATATCATAATTTATACTCGACTTAAATATTGATACTCGTAATATTCGATGCTTGATTATAGAATTAATATCAGATATTTAGAGTGGAGTAAAAAAAAGTTTTTTAGAAAATCGTTTTGAATGTTGTTAAGACGAGATAATTCCTTCACGTTGTAATATCGTAATTACTCGGCTTCAACGGTATTATGCTTAACATGATTTGATGATTGATTCTTTTAGATCCAATATTCGACTATTGAGTCGATATCGAATCCTTAGGGACGACTCTTTATTGAAAATAGTACGATAATATCGATATTAGGAACGAGAAAATAAAAAAGAAAAGACGTGACGATGACCCGTATAAAAAGACGGACGGACGAGAGAAAGAGAAGAAAAGGGAGAAGTCGGGATTTGTAACACCCTCAACTTACATGTTTGATTATCTCGAAAACGGACTCGTAGTAGCGGCCTAGGCGCGGGAGCGTTAAGATGTATATAGGTGAGTTATGGTGTGTATGGTTAGGGATTTGACGAGTTTTGCTCTCGGGTTTGTATATGGTTTGCCTAAAATTGCCTAGAATTTCGGGTTGTGAATGGTCGGGAATCCTATAGGATTTCTAGAGGGAAGATCGGAATATAATATGCCTAGTATTGCTAGAATTCCGGGTTGTAAATTTGATGATGTGTGTTGATGTTGTAATTGATGTCGGGAATTGTGTGCGTATTTTGTGTGTGCAAGGGTGGGGTATTTATAGGATGAAATACCGACCTGGGATAGGAGATTGATATCTTGCAAAGGAAGAAAACAACCGGTTGAGATGAAGTGGGATTCCATCTTTGGATAGGAAAAGGTTACTTGCATGGGAAGAAACAGCCGGTTTAGATGGAGTAGGATTCCGACTTTGGATAGGAAAGGATTCCTACTTTGTAGCTGATATTTGTGTAGTATTTGACTTCGAGTCAGATTTTTGAAGTGGCGTGACAGATTTTTATGTCTCGGAAACGTCTTTGACCGGGGTTTGATCCGGTTGCTAAAAGACGGTTTTGCCCTTGGTGCCGGTTTTGACCCAAATTAGTCTAATTTGACTGGAAACGACCCACTGGGCCTGGATTTGAGGTCTGTTTTGTGAGATTTTTACTCCGCTAAAAGCTCATGCCAACTACTATTGATTCCGAGTCCGAAAATCGAGTGTATTAAGTCATGTTTGCGTCCGATCATCATCGGGTGTTTTTTGGAAACTGCCATAGACACCTAACGGCTAAATGTGGGTATCTACAGGGACATGGTGGACTATGTGAGGCGTTGGTGGGCTGGGAATGTCGAGCTACGGTATGTTAATGATACGGCGGCGGTTCTCATCACGAAGTGCAATTCCCCTCGGAGTATGTCGGATTTTAGGCAGATTAGCCTATGCAACGTCTTATATAAAGTGATATCCAAGATGTTTGCCAACTGTCTCAACTCTCAAGTCGTTTTTGAATGGTATTATCTCGGGGAATCAAAGCGCGTTTACACCCAGACAGTTAATCACGGATAATGCATTGATTGCGTTTGAGACGTTTCATTCTATGAAGAGGGGAGGGGAGGGTAAGGAAGAGTCGGTGGCACTTAAACTCGATATGATTACGTAAGGCATACGACCGGGTAGAATGGAGTTTTCTCGAGAAAGTTATGTTGAGGATGGGCTTCTCTGATCGGTGGAGAGCTCGAGTGATGACATGTGTGACATCTGTTTCTTACCGTTTTCAGGTGAACGGGAGGGATTTGGAGGCGGTGACACCGAGTCGGGGGCTAAGGCAATGGGACCCTATTTCCCCGTAATTATTTTTATTGTGTGTAGATGCCTTTTCATATATGATTCGGAGGGCCGCGAAAGATCTGAAGGTTCCGGGAGCGAGAGTATGCAGGGGTGCACCGAAAATATCCCATTTGTTTGTCGCTGATGATACTCTACTTTTTCCTAGGGCGAATGAACATGAATGCTCTACTTTAGCTAATATTATTAGCCACTTCGTGAGAGCATCGGGTCAGAAGATTAACTACTCCAAATCGGAGGTTGTGTTTGGTAAAAAGTGACTTCACAGAACCGGGACATGATTAAGGCTTTGTTTAATGTTCGAGAGGTGGACAAGCATGAGAAGTATTTAGGTCTACCTACGATTATTGGGAAATATAAGAAAGCGATTTTCGGAGGACTGAAAGACCGTATTTGGAAGAAGTTGCAGGGTTGGAAGAAGAAATTGTTATCTCGACCCGGGAAAGAGATTGTCATTAAGGCAATTGCTAAGGCCATCCCCTCCTAAATGATGAGTCTGTTCGCGATTCCTGATGGGCTTATTGATGATATTCACGGACTCATTGCAAAATTTTGGTGGGGCTCGACGGAGGGGAAACGTAAACTCCATTGGTGGTCATGGGAGAAGATGTGTCAACCGAAGCGTTTGGGTGGAATGGGATTTCGTGACCTTCGAGTGTTTAACCAAGCTCTATTAGCCAAGCAAGTCTGGCGAATTCTAACAATTCCGGACTCTCTGGTTAGCAGGGTTTTTAGAGCTCGATATTTTAAAAACGATATGATTCTCGAGGCTAGACGGGGATATGATCCCAGTTTTGTGTGGCACAGCTTATGGAATTCCAAATCGTTACTCCTTGACGTTCTCCGTTGGAGGGTTGGGAATGGGCAGAGCATTCGGGGTCGGGATAGTGCGTGGTTGTTTATCAATGGGAGTACCCATTTTCCAGCTCCAAATCTTGAAATAGAGGAGGGGCTGAGGGTTGCTGACTTGATTGTTCCGGATGGAGGAGTATGGCGGAGTGACATGGTGCGTGATATTTTTATTGAGGAGGAGGCACGGGCCATTCTGAGTATACCTCTGAGTAGGCGTGCACCGCAGGACCAACTTTATTGGTGGCCGAGTAATAATGGGGAGTACACCGTCAAGTCGGGATATTGGCTCGGGATAAAAAACCCGACACCGTGTGTTCTTTTTGAGGATCGGACAACGTGGATGGGGATGGGGTGTGGAAGGTGATTTGGGGTCTGAAAACGATCCCAAAAATTTCTCATTTCCTGTGGCGGATATGTTCGAATACACTCGGAGTGAAAGACAATTTGGCCGCTCGTCATTGTGTCCCGGACCCTGGGTGTGGATTGTGCACTATTGCTCATGAAATAGTTATGCACGCTCTTTTCGAGTGTCAATGGGTCAAGCAGTTGTGGGAGTCGAGTGAGTTTAGTCAACTTATCTCCAAAGTTCCGTCTTCCTCTGTTGTGAGGCGCCTGATTTGGATTCTTGCCAAAATTCCTAATAAGGCTTGGAATCGATTTCTTGCTATGCTATGGGGGGTGTGGTATGCCCGGGACCTGCGTGTGTTTGAGGACGATCCTCCGCCGATTGCTGTGATCATCAGTGGGATGATACAAATGATTGAAGGGCATGCCCAATATAGATCAGCCTTGTGCACGGAGTCTGCTGCTAGAGTTAGGACGAGTAGCGTATTGTGGTCTAGACCGGACGTGGGTTTCCTTAAAATTAACACCGATGCTGCAATTTTTCCGAACGGTGATGTGGGACTGGGTATGGTGAGTAGGGATGAAGAAGGGAATGTATTAATGGTAGCATGTTGATGGGAGGGATTTGCCGTGGATCCCTACCAACAAATAAAAACCAACTAATCCTAACACGTAGATAGGGTAAGTCGGGTCGAGTCCACGGGGACGGTAAAGAGGGTTTCGACTAAGTTTCACCTAAAGGCTTGACTAGGTCACAAGGCTAAGCTAAACTAGAACGATAAGAAGGGAAAAAACTATGACTAGGAACGAACTAGGTATAACAACTAAGGCTAAAGAATTCAACTAACTAAGGGAACAATGACTAAGATGACGAAGAAATCAAACAAGGGAAGAATAGGGTTAGGTCGGGTTCATAAGTGTAGTAGGATAGTTGGGAGATCGATGGTGCCAGGTTCACCTAGTTACTAAGGTTGGTCCGCGCTCTCGCGTCAAAGCCAATGTCCGCACTCTCGTGTCAAAGACAAAACCCGAATACTTATGCAAGATATTACCCAATACACAAGGATTCAACCACAAATCAATCACACAATGAGAAGAGGAAGACAAGCAAGAGAAGTATTTGCAACTACTACTCTAACAAGCAATTCATCAAACACATGGTATGCATAACATGTGACTAGTAACAAAGAATCCACCTTTACCCACAATCAAGCCCTAATTATCCATAATCAACACTTAATCCCCCTACTAACCCCACAAAAAGTCTACTCACACATGTTCAAACTAATACTAACACAAAGAAAGGAAAACAACACAAGCAACAAAACATTCATAATGAAACTTGTAAAAACAATGAACAATGAACAAAACAATGAACAAAGATTGAAACTTGAATGATAAAACAAGATTAAGAGAAGGGAAAAGAGAGATTATAGCATACTAGAAGATGAATGGAAGAATGAAAACTTGCATAAAAGAGAAAACCCAAATACATCAACCAAGGTTGTCAATCTTGGTTGGATTCTTCAAGAATTCCCTTAATACAAGGATTAAACTAAGATTAACGATTAATCTACACTAATCTAGGCTAAAGTAGTCTAGGGTTTAGTGGGTAATGTCTCACCTCCTTAAACAATACAAAGGAAGGGTATTTATAAGGGTTCACAAGCAAAGGAATTGAAAAGAAGTGAAGCGGAGTTGCAGGTGGCCCATCTCGGGCGAGATGAGATGGTACTTCCCAAATCAAATTACAGTCATAAACAACAACCAAAACCGAAACCCTAAAACCAAAACCGAAAATCAAACAATACCCAGAAAAAATCAAGCAAAGGCCAGATAATTAAACCTCAAAGAACTTAAATCAAAACGAGAACGAAGAAGACCCACATCAGAAAAGTACAAGAAATTATCAACAAAAGCAGAAAACAAAAGCAAACTAAATCAAATTAAATAAGGGTAGATGCAAAAAAACTTACATTAAAATTTACCTGAATCGATCAAGTTACTTGAATCGATCAGCTTACCTGAAACGGAAGAGAAAAACAGCAACATCAATACGAAAAAAAAAACAAAAATGAAGCCAAGGTGAGGAGTAGAGAGAGAAGCAGAGAAGAGGGATAGGGAGGAAGAGAGTGGTAGAAGGAGAAGACGGAGCAAGGTAAAAAGTTTTTTTTTTGGAGTTACTGTTGCCCCACTGTAGCTAATCTACAGTGCGCCCATCTCTTGCTTTTTAAAAGGTAAGGGGTATGTAAGGATTTAAGAACGAATAATTTGTCTTATTTATAATATAGAATTTCATTATCATAATTTTTTTGATGTGGAATAATTTATTACTGTCTTAATAGCCTTTTTAAAGACCCAAAAGAACACATGATTACTCTTATTTATAATATAGAATCATCATCTTATTTTAATTGTTTCGATGTAGGACAATTTTAAGTTTGTAGTCTTATTAAGAGTTTTTTTTAAGACTCAAAAGTTTTTTTGTCGATATTTAGTAAAATAATATATTTGGGAGCGCAACTTAACGCAGTTGGTTTTCACGTGCTGAATTAAAATTGCCCATTCAGGAGATCATCATCATGTTCATATAATAATCAAATTGTGAACTCTGATTACATGGACTACTCGTAAAATTCAGTGTGACTACAGGTCACGTAATTAAAGACTTAAAGATCAACCGGATATGGACGTTCATGTCTATTATCTAACTACGAGTAATATTTAGATCTTTAATATAATATTTCATCTCAGTGTATTGTCTTGCTTCAAATATAATTTTAATGATACACGAGAGTTTCAGCACGTCATTATATTTCTTTCAAGATAAACATCAGGTTTATCGAACGGGTGTAAAAAGAACCCGGATGGCCTCAAATTGTTACATCTTTAATATTTTTTGTGTCAATTTTACCAATTGACCGATTCTTATCCTGCTAAACTTCTGTTTAGCTACATTCAATCATTTGTGCTCACTAATTTTATTTAGCAAATGATAGTGACATGACACAACTGGTGTCTAATACAATAGGCAAGACCCGTCAATATTCCTTCCCAGAATATGACTATATATATTACTCTTAGAGTAGTTCACTTTTATTATAGTACGAAGACAAGATATATAACTATGAATTTTCTCAACCATGACATGCGGATACGAGACATCACGCATAATTTCTTTGAGCCATTTTCAAAATAAGGTGTCTTTATGACTATATAATTTGTATGAAAATAAAATATACGAGTATTACATCATGAAAATATGATAATACCATTCGCTTCAGGAAATTGTTTATATTATTTTGATATGAATATCAACTGTTAAGAATGTCTCATACTTTGCAAACATCCATGAATAAACAACAAGTTTATTCTTAATTTTTGATACTCAAAAACAATATTCGTTACACGCAAAGCGAAAATTTGTAAAACACCGTGAACTTCACATCATGGTTTCAATATTTGTCAACACTATGGATTTCTTGTCATAGTTTCAGTTTACGTAAGCACTATGAATTTCAGGCCATAGTGTGCGTGTAAGAATTATAACTCGTATATCATTTTGCTTTCTCTCATATCGAACTTCGCGTATATGAGTGTCACATAAATCTTCATGAGATATTTACTTTCAATGAACGAATTTGGCTCAATTAAGGCCGCAATATCAGGCTTAATACTATGTCATGATCTCGACCTGCTTTTCGGGCACAGTCTTATCAGATGTCACATTCATTTTATGGAATGGATTCAACCAATTGAAAAATATTCTTCATCTTTCAATATTAATTATATTATATTATATTATTTTGTTCAACTTCAGATCAACATGAAATTAATCTAGAGGATTTCTCATGACCTCTCTTCACGATATCTGTTTTCAGGACAATAATAAGTGATACTTCATCTTTCAATATTAATTATATTATAATATTTAAGAACTCAATATATACCATAAAATAATTGTTATATAGAACCAAATGGTTACTATGTACACCAATTAATCAACATATATAAACACTGAAATAACCTAAAACAATGAACATCCATCAAAATAACTGTTATATACACTAAAAAAATAATTATATTATGGACATGACGTAGGTCCACCCCGACGCGGCCACGCGCGGGTTTGGGTAGGCGAATGAATCTCGTGTTAAGATTGTTCTCGGGTTCGAAATTTAAGTCAAAATGGAGTCGCCACCGAATTTTGTGGTTATTCGGAACCATACGAGCCCACTCTATGTCGTCATGGGCTACACACAAAGTAAGCCCACTTCGATTTCAGAGTTTATGGGGCTCGTCCCTTTGCATTGTTATATCGATACCGTTTACACCGACTTTCGCATATAAAATGACTCTCGTGTGCCAAGGGTTTCGGACATCCGGAAACCAAAGGTTCTGAGTAAGGGGTGAGGGTACGTGTTGGGAAGCCCACTAAGGACACCCAACCCCGCCCGCATATGACGGCCTTTACTAAGACATCGTTCGTGTTCGTGTACGCGCGCTAGTAAAATAATTAAATGATATGCAAACAGCGTTTTCGGGCTAAGCATGTGAATAGTATGTGAACTACGTCATTTATTGCATCTTGATTATGGTCGAAATGATTTAGCATGCGAGGTTCATTTATAAAGCGATAAGCAAGTAAATAAATAAAGCTTGAAAAGAAATAAATAATGTACAAGTTACATGGGCGGAAATACAACCCGGAATTCACAATACAACGATACATAAAAATAATAAACGAAATAACAAAAGGCAATATAATGATAGAAACGGACCCGTATGTAAACTAGACCGCGAATATGTAGGTGGACTAACCCCGTTTAAATGCACATTATGTTGTACATCAAACGGAGGACGGAAACATGGGACTGTGGCATATTGCTAGCCCGATCCCACGTCCCGTAGTCATGTCCCGACTTATCATGTCGAAAAATCGATCAAAGTCATTCTACGTGTCGTGATATGTGTGAGTTTTGAAAAGGGGGGAGTCACGTGATTGTCTTTACACGTGATGACTAAAGTCGATAAAAAGACGGGGCTTGAAATGTGTGTCAAAGCCCTCGGTTTTCTGGGTTACAGGACCCACTCGATCGACTCGTGATCTGACTCGGTCGAGTGCGTCCTTAGACGTAGCTACTGCCCATTTTTTTGGGTGCTACTCGATCGAGTAGCCTATGTACTCGGTCGAGTAGCCCCTGTACGAGTGATAACTCGTTTAGTTTTTGATTGGAAATCGATGGTTGGCCAAATCCAATACAAATATCGCACGATTTGTATTCAACTTGGCTTCCCGTATTATAATCGTGTGCGTACGATTATAATACCGTTATCGGAAATTTATGAAAACGTTGATCGTTACATTATAAAATTTGACGAAATGCATCCCTCTACGTCACGACATCGGAACTAACCCTTTCGGGTTACGTGATGTCGGTTTTCGTGTCAACGGGTTCCGCACTAATTATAGAAATGGGATTAAATACGTTCAACTATGACCGATCACGATCACATCACGCCCTTGAGTACATTGGGGCGAGGCTCCTCGAAAGGGCTCCACCTCCGTCGTTGCTCGTAAAGGGATTAGACGAACCTTAGGCAATCATCATAGTCAAACGTTTTTGAAACCGAATTTTGATACTAGAGTATATATACGCGGTATAATGACGTTAGTAATGATAAAAAAGATGATAAAAAAAAGTAAAAAGAAGTGTTAATGTTACTACTACGATTATGATTATGATACAAAATGCGATAAAGTAAATAAAAATGAGACGAGATAGTAGAGATCGAGATGGGGTTTAGGACACCCTCAACATACATGCTAGGTATAGGCCTCGGAAATGGACTCGTAAATAGCGACGGGACGCCGGAGTATCGAGGATGTATGCAAGTTATGGTGTGTGTGTGGGGGGGGGGGTGATTCGTCTGTTTTCGAGGGACGAAGGACTCGGTTTTTGTGTGTAGTGCTTAGGGTTACTAAGGCTTGTAGTGTAGGTGAATTATGGTTGAAATGTAGCGTAAAATGTAGGTTGCAAAACTTGTGAAATGAATGGGGTTAAGGGGGTATTTATAGGCTTCACCCCCCGACCTAGGGTCACTCGATCGAGTGGCCCTAGTGCACTCGATCGAGTGGCCGTAGTGCACTCGATCGAGTGTCCTTCAAAACGGGCCTAATCTAGTTGTTGACGCTCCACTCGACCGAGTGGGTCTATCCACTCGATCGAGTGGATCAATAGGATCGAGATAAATTAGGAAGGTGTTGACCTTGATTGATTTGATTGATTTTTTGAGTTTTAATTTGTGCGCCAGTTTCGAGAAGCTGAATCTGGCTGATTTGTGTGACGGGTTCGTCTTTGACCGGATTTTGACCCAGTCGCTAAAAGACGGGATTTATTTTTGGTGTCGGTTTTGGCCCAAATTAGTCTTATTTTGCTCGGAACGACCCGTTGGGCCTGGATTTGAGGTCTGTTTTGGGAGATTCTTACTCCGCTAAAAGTCCATGTCGGATATTACTGAGTCCGAGCCAAATCCGAGTATACCAAGTCACGTTTGCGTCCGATCATCATCGGGTGTTTTGCGGAGACTACCATAGTCACCTGGCGGTCAAAATGCGGGTGTCTACATATATACGCTATTAAACTCAATATATATATACACTTAAGAACTCAATATATACGGTAAAATAATTGTTATATACACCCAATTGGTTATTATGTACACCAATTAATCTGGATTGTTATATACACTCAATATATACCATAGTCTGGATTTTTTTTATATATGTATGATTTTTTGTTTTAATCTCAGCCTTTAATTTGATTTTAATCTAACGGTTGAGATTTGGTCTCACCGGGTGCAGCGATTTGAGGTGTCTCAAAGGATCCTCTTTATATATACACACACACATACTAGCTTTGACCCCGTGCAAATTGCACGGTGGCATTAAAAATCTTGTCACAAAGTGATTGACAGAATAACGAATAAAGTTGTGACCACCTTCTACTCCATCACCAACTCTGAGGAGCCATGCAATCCGAGAATTCACGTATCTCATGTGTATTAGTAGAATAGTAGGAAAGGCACCAATAGTAGAATTCACGTATCTCATTTCTGAGTCAGTTTGAGCACGGTGGCATAAAAAAAGACACGTGAAGGAGTGATCGAGAAAATAACAAATAGTTTATATGGATCAAAACCAATATCGCTTAGATAAAAATAAATAACACAAAAATTATTTTCTAAACTGAAAATGACAAACTATAGAAAGAAATAACAAAAGAAAATATTTGCGCGAATATACGAACATGAAACTACAAAAACTGGAACACTTTTTGGCGGATGTTTCTTTACAAACTTTGTTATTCTATAAAGCGAAAGAACGTATATCTATATTAATTGTATTCACATATTTTGAGGGAAAATGAAAAATGGAAAAAAATATTCGAACGTAAAATTCATTTTAATATCCTTATATCCAAACATTAAAAAAACAGTAACTGGTTATTTTAAATGATCTATAAAGTTAGTACAATGATATTTTTCTCAATGTGATTATACCTTCATAAAAAAAAATTGACTATTCAAATTACATTATTTTAGGCTGCGCACAATCGTTTGTACCTCATAATTATGTACTCGTAATTTGTATTCATGACTTACACAATCAATTTGATTTGCTTAAATAAAAATCTACCTAATTTTGACACTGATCCAAAAATCTACTCGATTCTTTTTGCTGAGGGGATCGGATACCCGTAAATCTCGATACGCAACATGATATGACCTAAGCAGCTCGAGCATTTTGAATAAAAAGAAATATATATCAAAAATATGAAATATTTTAGTACGTACTCAGTATTCCCTCATATTCTTATTTTCTTCCCTATTTCTTTATTGGACTTTTAGTTTGTTTTCTTTCCCTCTGTTCTTTTTGGATTCTAGTTTTAATCAATTACTAGTGTACTAACCCGTGAAAATTCATGGGGTTAAGGCGTTTTCTTTGACATTAGAACATATCAAAAAAAATTAAGCAGTATAACAGAAAGACGTTATTGCGTGGTACATTTGTGAAATTATTGAATTTAGAGAAATAATATTTTTACGGTATGGTCAGTATCTAAGTTTAAGAACTCATGTGGGTTTGTGGACACAAATTTGACTTGAAAAAAAAATGAAAAGTATACGTTATGTAGAATCAATAGTTTAGAGACGAGCTGTTTTATGAATTTTTTTACCGTGAATTACTTGAAAATGATTTTAAATACTGAACGACATATTTTCACATAAACTTGATACAAATTAGAATACGAAATATTAAAAAAGGACCACCAATCATAGAAATCACCACACACAATCAAATTGGTGCTCTTACACATTTACACACCTCACTGAAAATCAAGTATTTGGAGACCCAGTTCTGCCGCTTACCCTGAACCCCGTCTTAGCCGCCCTGGTTGCATGATAAGGGCGGAAACCTTCTACAACTCCTCACTCAACGTGCCTAATTCTTCAATCGAAAGTGATGGGGTCTACTAGGAACCTTGAACCGTTCGCCAAGCTAGGCCCGGGTCCGACCCGGTTCTAATGATGACCCGAGCCCTAGAATAGCCTGCTGGGTGGACCACCAGTCGGACCCAACCATCCAGCCCTCTGGGGCATGCCTGAAAGTCCCACCAAGTCCAGGATCTAAAAAGAAGCCCTCGGCCAGCAGAGCCGAGCCCTCCTGCGTACCTTGCAAGGGAAAGGGATCTCCTCTGCTGTCCCAACCTCAGACTAGTCTACCCCGCCGACCCCAGGCTGGGTGAGGCAGGCCCTCCTAACCACGCCTAAGGTAAAAGGGAATGCGTGGGGGACCACACCTCCACATGTCTCTTTTTCTTTCTTTCCCTCTCTTGTGGAAAGCTATAAATACCTCTTTATTTTCCTTCGTTAAGGGGTAATTAACTTTCTCTCACTAGAATCTCACTCTAGAAAACGTCACCTTACTCCTCACGAGTAAGGTTCATCAAGCGCATACACGGACTGACTTAGGCATCGGAGAGGGTTTCCTCGGACACCTCCGAGGCCCTGTGCGTTCCTAGTGTAGGTCGCAGACCCCCTATGTCGGGAAAGTCCGACTACTGGAGGAGAAGAAAAGTGAGGCGTGAGAATCAAGCCAGATCCAAAGAGAACATAAATCTAATCTAAGATCCAAATCCGATTCGGGCACGATTGTTTCCAGACCGGAACAATTTGGCGCCGTCTGTGGGGAAAAACGAGTTAAATATCCTCAGAACGAAAAAGCCTTCAGAAGATGAATGTAGTCGTAGAAACCGAGGTAGGTGCTGATCAGGCGGGACAAATGATCGTCCCCCGGTATGGCATGCCCATTACGCCAAGAGGAGTGACGCCTACCGCCACTCTCCAGGGAGTTGGGCAGGCTACTCTCAATGGAGCAACCAAGCAAGGGAACAACAGCCGCGGCTGGGCAGGAGACAGAGCAGGGCCCGAACCTAGAGCTCACTCCCGCCCAAGCACAGCAGCTGCCGTCTTCTTCATGGCAATGCTTAACAAGAAAGTCACGCTAGAGGACCTGGCCCAGGCGCCTACAGTATGCAGACACTGATGATGCCGGGGGCATGAAGCGAACCGTCGCCAGGAAGATCCAGAGAAAGGCGAAGAAAGTAGCCATGGGGTATGTCCAGGCAAAGAAGTGCCTGCTGGCCAATGCCCAAGAGTAGGAGCCTCAACAGAAAGATGGATCCGTCCACACCATTGATTCAACAATGTCAACAGAGAAGGGATCTCTATCTCAAGGTATGTAGGAACGACTGAAGCCAAGAGAGCCTATATCGACGGGCCTGGGCCTAAAGCAGACCGGGTGTTCGACAGGCTAACTCCAGCCGAGAAGCGACAAAAGGCGTCAGGGCTGTCAAAGAGCATGCAAACAAGGCTTAACCAAGGCCAGCCAATCGAGCCAAGACATCACCAAAGCCGAGGCCCGGAGGTCGAGCCCCCACAGCCACCTCGAGAAAAGCGACCCCGTTCTCGACATTAGTCCCCCGAAGTAATGAGCAGGCACACACCCAGACATCGCTCCCCAAGTGCCAAGATACCGACCCTTAACAAATGGGGTGACTACGATTATTACTCGACGGAGAGCCGATCTAAAATGCCGGGAAAGCCTACTAGGACGCCGCTTCATCCAGACATCCAAAGCTGTCCAATACTAAAGATAAAGATGCCCACGGTCAAGTTTGATGGAATTACTGACCTGGAGGATCACCTGGCTACTTAAGAGAGCCACATGGGGATGTATGACGTCGACGATGCCACATGGTGCAAAATATTCCCGACGACCCTGGTAGGGCTAGCCTAGGGGTGGTTCCGGGACTTGCCTCGAGGATCAATTTATACCTTTGAAGGACTAGCAGAGATCTTCCTAGACCAATACACTGGTAACAAGAGGCGCAGGATCACACGCTTTGACCTAATGACTTTGAAACAAAAGAAAGGTGAGTCCATCAGGGAGTACCTCAAGAGATTTGACCTGGCCTTTCAGCAAGTCAGGGAGATCGATGACCCCACCGCAGTATACGCTCTGACCAACTCCCTGCTGCCTGGAGAGATGAAGAACCAGCTCATTCAAGCCCAGCCACAATCCTTGGCTAAGGCCCCAAAAATAGCTGAAGGTTTCATGCTCCAGGAAGAGTACCACAGCCTGCCGGATACCCCCACAACGTCTAACCGACCCCATGGGGGACCGTAGGGTGGGCGGGGCAGGGGAGAGTCGGCCGGAAAGCAGAGAGTAGAGGAAGGTGGTTCCACAAGAAAGGAGCGCGTACCATATCAGCCAAAGTTCAACAGCTACACAGCTCTCACCAAGCCAAGAGCTGAGATATTTGAGCTGGAGAAAGAGGTGGCAAGCCAAAGTTCCACAAGAAAGGAGCGCGTACCATATCAGCCAAAGTTCCACAAGAAAGGAGCGCGTACCATATCAGCCAAAGTTCGACAGCTACACAGCTCTCAACAAGCCAAGAGCTGAGATATTTGAGCTGGAGAAAGAGGTGGCAAAATGGAACCGTCCCAATAAGCCACGCAACCCAAAAGGCGACCCAAAGAAGTTCTGCACTTTCCATGAGAGGTATGGTCATACAATAGAGGAGTGTCGGCATCTGAAGGATGAGATAGAAATCTCATCAGAAATGGATGGCTGACCAATTATGCTACCAGGAACAAGAGTCAGAAAACGTCGGCTGATAAACTAGAAGGGTCAAGACAAAATCGGATGGTTATTCATGTGATATCAGGGGATGCCGGCTGTCAGACAAGCCGCAGAGGCACGAAACGGCAGCTTCACGAGCTCCAAAACCAGATCTGTTATGCAGAGAGAGTTGGGAGCCTGACCGCCCTAACCCTCAGCATAACCCCAGAGAATGCAGGCCGGGTAATGTACCCACATAGCGACCCTTTAGTCTTGTCATTGCATTGGTTATCAACAACCACATAGTCAAAAGATGTATGGTTGACACAGGCGCATACACTAATCTCTTGTATAAAGAAGCATTTGAAAAAATTAACCTGGAAAAAAGACATCTGAAGCCTGCCCCCGGATCCCTTTATGGTTTCACCGGTGCAGGCATAATCCCAATGGGTGTAATTAAATTACCAGTCACATTTGGAGAAGCAGCCTCGGCAAGAAACATCTGGGCATCCTTTGTGGTAGTCGATGCTAAGTCGGCTTACAATGTCCTGATTGGCCGAGCCACGCTTGATGAGGTTGAAGCTGCCAGGCCATCTCCATCCGAGCGTTAACAGTAGCATACGTGACCGATTTCGGGATGGAAGGAAAGATACATGGTGACCAGGAGTCCGTCGGCCAATGTTATTCGGTAGCCCTCCAGACCCATGAGGCCGAGCGGAAGGGAAAGAGAAAAGCGTATGGCTCCCTCACCAGGAAAGGGGAGATTCAGGCCGATCAATTGGCTAATGAGAAGCCAACCAACCTCCCAGAACCCGGGGGTGAAAGCATGTTGGTGGAGCTGGAACCAGGGAGGCCAATCCTTGTTGGCACCGATCTGGAAGACTCATACAGGGAAAAGTTAATCAAGGTGTTGCAAGACAACATAGATGTTTTCGCCTACTCGGCGGACGAAATGTCGGGGGTCGACTCGAACTATATAGTCCACAAACTAAATGTCGACCCTAATGTCAGGCCAATAAAGCAAAAGAAAAGGAACGTGTTAGCCGAGAAGGACCAGGCTATTAAGGAGGAAGTGGGAAAACTCCTAAAAGCCGACTTCATTGAAAATTATGACTACCCAGAGTGGCTAGCCAATGTAGTAATGGTGAAAAAGGTCTCGGGAGCTTGGAGGATGTGCGTGGACTTTACCAACCTCAATAAAGCATGCCTGAAGGACTGCTACCCGTTGGCAAGGATTGATCATCTGGTCGACGCCACCAGCGGACACTCAATGCTGAGTTTTCTTGACACTTTTTCAGGTTACCATGAAGTGTGCCTGTGGCAGCCAGACAGGGTGAAGTGTGCATTCATCACAAGTGCTGGAACATACATGTACAAGATGATGCCCTTCGGCCTCAAAAATGCAGGGGCAACCTATCAGCGTCTGGTAGATCAAGTTTTCGAAAAATAGAAGGGCAGGAACCTAGAGGCATACGTGGACGATGCCATAGTGAAGAGCAGGAAGGATGAAGAGCATCTGGAGGACTTAAAGGAAGCCTTCATCATCTCCCTGCGAACATATCAGATGAAATTAAACCCCAAGAAGTGCACCTTCGGGGTTCGGTTTGGAAAATTCCTTGGGTTCCTCGTCAGCGCCCGAGGCATTGATGCCAACCCCGAAAAGGTGAAGGTTGTCTTGGACCTCCTAGAGCCGAGGACGATCAGAGAGATACAACGGCTAACTGGCTGGATGACAGCATTGGCACGATTTATAGCCAGGTTTGTTGATAAATCAACACCCTTCTTCAAAATACTGAAAGGGAACAAGCAGTTTAGATGGGAGGCAGAACAAAAAGAGGCTTTCTCGCATCTAAAGGAACATCTAAAGCAGTTGCCGATCTTAGCTAGACCGATGAAAGGGGAGAAACTCTTTTTCTATATAACAGTAATAAATTCGACTATAAGTGCAGTTATCTTAAGGGAAGAAGCCGGGTCTCAGCAGCCAATCTACTTTGTAAGTCATGCCCTGGGGGCGGCCGAGAAAAACTACCTGGTGGTCGAAAAAGGGGCGTATGCGGTAGTCATTGCGGCACGAAAACTCAGGCCATACTTTGACGCACACCCAGTCGTCGTGTACTTACAGACCAACCCTTGGAGAAAGTGCTCGAGAAGTTTGAAAAGTCTGGGAGGCTGTTAAAGTGGGCTATAGAGCTAAGCGGACTAGGAATATCGTACCAGCCCAGGGCCGCCATCAAGGCACATGCCCTGACAGACTTCTTAGCCGAATGCTCCCACTCCGAAGAGGACGACCCCCCGACCGGCGAATGGCTAGTGTAAACTGATGGCTCATTCACAGCCAACAGTGCAGGGGTAGGGGTCGTTTTAACCAGCCCAGAAGGGGTTGATTTTGAGCATGCTCTCAGGTTCACCTTCCCAGCATCCAATAACGAAGCCGAGTACGAGGCTGCCTTGGCAGGCATCCACCTAGCCATAGCAGCAGGAGCAGAGAGGGTCATCCTGGCTACTGACTCACAGCTCATTGTAAATCAAAATAATGGCGAGTACGAGGCCAGGGCCCATACCATGATCTCATACCTAGAGAAAGTCAAGCAAGAACTATCAAGGCTAAAATCATACGAGGTCAGGCAGGTCCCCAGATCATAAAATAACCGCGCTGAAGCCCTATCCAAGATAGCAAGCTCTAGCCTGCAAGACATCATACACTACAACAAAATCACCTTTTCGTGGCGACTATTTTGGTATTTTGTGGCGATTCTATTCGACGCGAAAAGTTTTCCCATCGATTGTGTAATCGTTGAGGTAGGCGGTGTTGCCGTAGCCTTTCGTGGCGAATAATCTATTCGCTGGGTTAACTTCTTAAAATCGACGCGAAAGAAGAGGAGGTTTAGTGACGATTCAAGTGTCGATTATTATTGATGCGGTAGATAATTTGATGTGCCTACTAATATGAATTGTAGCGATTGTATTCGACACGATAAGTACAATAAAATGTCATTTATTGGCAATCGTTGTAATTATATTCGACATGATAAATAGTATTAAATGTCCTCCATTTTACAATTGTATCAATTGTATTCGACGCGATAAGTATTACAAAATATCATCAAATGACAATTGTAACAATTGCATTCGATATGATATGTATCACCAATGCAATCATATAATAAATTTGGTATCGATTTCATTCGATACTAATTTTTATTTGTATCTTTCAAATGCAGTGCAAAAACAAAAACCAAGGATAAGTGGAAAAACATACTGTATAATTTTTATATTATTCATAAATTCCAAAAATTTATGTAAACAACATCGACTAAACTATATTAATAAAAATAAGTGTCATCTATCTATTGAAACCTAAAATCAATTACTATTTCCACTACAAAAAACAGCGGAAATAGCGTCGGATTAGTTGCGTCGGATATTAAATCCGACGCAACTGGCGTAACAGTCTCGATTTGCGTCGGGTAATCCGATGCAATAGTATTGCGTGGGACTAGCCGACGCAGACCGACTCTATGAAACAGGCGCCAATAATTTTGGGTTGGCGCCACTTTGTGAAACGTGTTGCGTGGGATTAGCCGACGCAATCAGACGCAAAAAACAAAATTTGCGTCGGCTAATCCCACGCAGTGTGCGTGAAAATAAAGTAATTGTAGGCAACAGAATTAATAGCTTTGCATCGGATTAGCCGACGCAAATTTCAATATTGCGTCTGCTTGCGTCGGCTAATCCGATGCAGTTTGCGTCAAAGTGAAAAAAATTTAGTCAACAGAATTAATAGCTTTGCATCGGATTAGCCGACGCAAATTTTCTTTTTTCGTCTGATTGCGTCGGCTAATCCGATGCAATGTGCGTCAAAAATAAAAAAATTTAGTCAACAGAATAAATAGATTTGCATCGGATTAGCCGACGCAAATTTTAATATTGCGTTTGGTTGCGTCGGCTAACCCGATGCAGCGTGTGTTTAAAAAAAAAACAGAATTAAATGTTTTGCATCGGAATAGCCGACGCAAAATTGAAAACCGCGTCGGTCTGCGTCGGCTATTCCGATGCAGTACCTGTTAATATAAAAAAAAATATCGAGGTCTGCATCGGAATAGCCGACGCAAACTTGAATTTTGCGTCGGTCTGCGTCGGCTATTCCGATGCAGCACCTGTTAATATAAAAAAAAAAATAACGCGATACTACTTCAGAACCTAAACCCACCCCCAACCCCCTCTGAAATTCGACGACGACAAAGGCGAAAACGAACGACGACGGCGAACGACGGCAAACGACGACACCGGAAACCCTAAACGTCCGGCGACCCCCAATCCGGCACCATCACCCTAATTCAATCCCCAAAACCGAAACCCTAAGTTACCCAAAACCAGATCCGGCGAACCCTGCCGGCGGCGAACCAAAATCCGGCCACCCCTGAACCCCCGACGCGCCGGCGCATCCCCACCCCCACGCACGACGCCCGACCCCCACGCACGACGCGCGAACCACCCCCCACGCCCGACCCTGCCAGCGCATCGGAATCCGGCGAAGGCTGCCCCGAAACCCGGCGTACTCTAACCCGACCCAGCCCCGAAAAACCCTAACCCGACCCCCCAAATCTCAGGTATGTTGCTGTTTACGTTTAATTGTTAGTTTACGGTTTACAATTTAATTTTAACACTCAATTAGTTCAATTAATTAGATTAATTTTTACTTAATTTTAGCTCAATTAGTTTACTAAACTGTTTTGATTAAGTTGTAGTAATAATTAGTTTAATAACTATGGTGATTAGATTGTATGATGATTATGTATGTTTAATTAGTTAATTAGATTGTAGGGTGATTATGTTAATTAGGTTAGTTAGTTTAGTAATTAGGTTAATTAGGTTAATTAGTATATTAATTAGGTTCATTAGTATGTGAATTAGGTTAGATTTCGTTTTATTGTTAGACGGTAATTGTAGTATGTTAATTAGGTTAGTTAGTATGTTAATTAGGTATTAGTGATTATTGTAGTAGTAGTATGTACTATTATTATGAGTACTAGTATTAGTAGTAGTATTAGTAGTAGATTAATTAGTAGTGCTAGTAGTACTACATTCGTAGTGCTAGTAGTAGTATTACTAATTTACTACTAATATTACACTAAAATACTTCATTACTACTACTAATGCTACTAATAATATTACTAATCTACTACTAATATTACTAATACTAATTTTCTACTAATACTACTACTAATTTCATACTTCTACTTTTACTACTACTGCTAATTTCCTACTTCTACTTTTACTACTACCACTACTACTAATTTTATACTACTACTACTACTAATTTCCTACTTCTACTACTACTAAACTACTACTACTACTAATTTACCACTTCTACTTTTACAACTACTACTACTATACTACTAGTACTACTATACTACTACTACTACTTTTACTACTACTACTACTAGTACTACTAAACTACTACTACTACTACTAATTAATTACTTCTACTCTTACTACTACTACTATTACTAAACTACTACTACTACTACTACTACTACTAAACTACTACTAGTACTACTAAACTACTAAACTACTACTACTAATACTAATTAACTACTTCTACTCTTACTACTACTACTACTATTACTAAACTACTACTACTACTACTACTAAACTACTACTAGTACTACTATACTACTACTACTACTACTACTTTTACTACTACTACTACTACTAAACTACTAAACTACTACTACATAAACAATACTAAAAAAAGAGAGATTCGTTTTGTTTCTTAAATTTCAGCAGTTAGTGGTTGTAATTATAGTAAGTGTTAATGCTTTGGATGATTGTGTTGAGATTTGACTTTGCGTCGGCTAATCCCACGCAAAGTCCATAAGTCAGATTTCAGTCAATGGCTTTGCGTGGGATTAGCCGACGCAAAGTCAACAAAAACGTTGACTTTGCGTCGGCTAATCCCACGCAAAGTCCCGTTGACAAGGCGTTGACCTCCATGTGTTCGTATCGGAGCAGCCGACGCAAGCCGACGCAATTCATCTGCGTCGGATTAACCGATGCAAAAAAAAAATTTGCGTCAAAATATTACGGCGGTCGTTTGCATCGGCTACTCCGACGCAATTTGCATTTTGCGTCGGATATTGCCATTTTGCGTCGGATTTGTCCGACGCAATTCGGGCTCGATTTTTGTAGTGTTCTTCAGTCACCAAAGTAAAGCCTCAACCGATGTATTCCGTATTGTGTAAAGTAGTCGCGCCTCAAAAAGATGTAATAAACAGAGATAATGTATATAGCATGTTAGTCCGAATTTTTATTCATTTTTGACATGCAATTTAAAAAATCGAACATATATACTCAGTGGTTTATGTGTACTCCCTGTCACATATAACAAAATGTCATTCCTTTCGCCCAACAATTTGTAAAGAGGCATTGAGCATTCTCAATCTCTCATAATGATGAGGGGTATGTACAAGGACATCCTTAACAATCAAGACTCAAATAAATTAAACAACCAAAGAGGAGTTATGTTCTTGCAAAATGTTTTCACAAAACATTTCTATGCTAATTCTAAAATTTATAAATGTACACTCACAACATTTATAAATTTACACTCGTCGTAGTTGGATCTAAAATATGGATGCATTACCCGTGTAAATGAAGGATAAACAATTTTCCATGCCTCCAAAATCCTTACGGCCTCACTTGCTAGATCATTACTGAACTAAATCAAATTTACGGATATATATACCTCAAAGGCACCTATAAACTCATTTAAGTGGGTACGTCTTAAGGCAAGGGATCAAAACTGAGAGAATTAATGTTGTTGACCTATAATTAGAAAATTAATCGTCAAGCAACATATTCACAAGTCCTTTAAGAGCATAAATGAAATAATAAGATGAGTTTACCTTTATGGAGCAACAATGCAATAAAATGAAATGAAAATGTACTTAACTGGAGCAATATTCTCCAATTTACTTACTTTTAAGACTATCATACGTAAGTACTCTAGCCAGCATTTGTTCAAGCACCAAAAATAGGGCTCAATTGGTTGATCAAGGATAAAGGAAATAGATTATTGGAAATTATCTACGGTAAAATATTGGATTAGCTAGAAGTGTTAGTGAACAAGCATGTTTGTTAATTAAAAACAATTTTTACCCACACAGGGACAATAGAGTGCGTAATGATGGCCAATTCATTAGTATAAGGCATACATGTACATTAAACATTAGAAAGCTAGGTTAATGAACTTGAATAATTTTGTGCATTGTTGGATTGCAAAAGAAATGAATAACGATCTTACAACTGGTATATTCTTCTCCTGAACGAAAGCAATGGAGATTTCGGCGTGATTAACTATGAACTCAATTGCATTGGAACCTGTAAATAATATGCACCGCATTGTCATGTATTCATTGCTTAATATGTCGAAACAACTAACATTGGAGCAAAGACAAGGAAAGAGATAGCATACCAGGTGTATCATATAGAGGCACGTAACACAGTCCTTGGTTGTTACAAGCCTGAAAAATTGGACAACTTACTAAGTCAGTCTACTTGATTGCCTACCCACACTAGGAAACAACAGACAAGAACTAGCTTCAATCAACATTCATGTCGTGAAACAACTTGCAATGTGAGATCCCCAATGGCTTGTCGCTCTTACATTTAACAACAGCTAATTAATGAACTACATATCGTTGCAGGATGAACAGCAGACGGTTTTAGTGGTGTCGGTCTGTTGGAAACCATACCGCATTAGGTGGGAGACCGTTCATTGTTTTCCAATACACAGGTGCAGGTAAATTAAAAAATTTCAAAATTCTATGCCATTGTTTGGGGGAAAAACAGTATCTAAAACCACTAGATACAGTACTCCTACAATTCAAGCAAATCTCACATCAATTTGACCAAATTAAAGCAAGCATATATCTACCCATCATCATTAAATGGCACTTGTCAAAATTAAAGCAAGGAAATATAAAATTTTAAAGCTTAAATCAATCAATGTACTACTGTATTATTCATGCATGTAAGAAGGTAGAAATACTTCAATTGGGAAAAGAGTAAAATACAGATATCTTACTTAAATTGGTAACGAAACCTACACATTACTTAGCTAGCTACCTAGGTTGTCCGTTGTGTACTCATTAAGTGGCTTCCCATTAGTATACAAATCTTCATCCGAGGTAGCGAAGCAGAACCCCATCATTTCAGAGAACAAATCCCTGTTTCTCATCAAGAAACCTGTGAAAATAGCGTGAAGCTAATGTGTTCTGACAGAATGAAGTGCAAAGTAAAGCTTCATTCGAAGCGATAAACTCAAGGCCTTCTTAAAAGTAAAAAATCGTTGAATTTTTAGCTATACTATATATCATCAAAATTATACTCGTATTTAGGAGGAATGACGTTTTTATTCCCAATCATTCTTATGCTGAAAGGATTTTAAGTTTGCTCCTTCCCTTTCTCTTGAAATCCTTATATTCAAACAAAGTAAAGAGCATAATAGAAAGGGCCTCACTTGACGGAATACAGATTTGCAGCAATATTATCTGCTGCTTTGTCACGTGTCCATGACTTGCCACCATTAGCAGTTCTCAGTAAAACACCTGATAAGTGTAGTTTGTAGTGCCTATTTGTTGTGTTTTGGTCCCTTTTTCCTTGTGGAATCGCTCCTTTGGAGCGATTCAAGGGCTTCTTATGCTTCCTTTAGTTCGTTTCAGGTTCCCGAGGCCGAATTGGAAGAGTTGGAGCGATTCCGACTCAATACATACACATTTTGGAGCCAACGAAGCTAAGGAAAGATGACTCGATGCCTTGGAATTGACCCCGAGACCTTGGGACCCAACCCCGAGCCTTCGAGACCCGATCCCGAGTCCCGAGAATCGATGGGAAGTCTATGAGAACCAAGGAGGGACCAAATAGTTCAAATTGGAGGCCTACAAGACTCTTCCCGGACGGGTATGGCCTCATCCCGTCCGGGATGAAGGAGGAACGAAGTGCAGCTACTGGGGGCTGTTCCGGATCGGGAACATAAAATCCCGATCGGGAATTCCCATAATCCCGATCGGGAATTTATTTCCCGACCGGGAAAAGCTCCAGCTCGCCCGCCTTCAATTCTTTTCTTCTCCTTTTCATTTGTAACCCTATATATACTCTTCCCTTGTTATGTTAAGCTTATGCACACTTTTAGCGACTAAACCCTAGACTACTTTAGGTTAGATTAGATTAGATTAGTGTAGATTAGTCGGTAATTAGTAGTTAATCTTAGATTAGTACTTGTATTAAGGGATTTCTTGAAGAATCCACTCAAGTTTGACAACCTTGGTGGAATTATTTGGGTTTTCTTCATTAATGCAAGTTTTGTTCTTTCTCCTTCCTCTAGTTTGGTACAATCCTCTCCTTTTCCTCTTTAATCTTGTTTATGTTGTTCAAGTTTGAATCTTTAGTTGTTATTACTAGTTTGTTTATGTTTGTTTTGATTATTATGTTGTTTCATGTTGTTAGTGTTAATTTTCCTTTAGATATGTTAGAGTAGTGTCTTGCTAGGGTTAGTAAGGCGATTAGGGTGTTAATTGGGTGATTAAGGGTTTGGTTAGAGATGTTGGTGGAAGATTTGGGTTTCCTCTTGTTTGATGCACATCACATGTTTGTGGAATTGCTTGAATGACTAAGTATGTACGAATGCTTGTTTTCTTGCCTTTCTTTGTGGGTGTTAGTGTGTTGTGGGTTCGGTCCCCTCACTAAGTTGCGAGAGCCCGGTGAGGACGACCCCTACGCCTATCTAAGTAGCGAGAGCCCGGATTCGACCTAGGACCATAGCGCGCTAAAACCCCGTTTGTGTTGTGTACCGCCGAGATGGGTTCTAGGTGGAACCTCTAGGTGAGTCTAAGATGCGAGAGCCCGGACCAACCTAGATCACCCTACTACCTCCTTCACTCTAGTCCTCCCTTGACCATTCCGTTACCCCTTTGACCCCGACCTAATCCTAGCCCGTTTTCCTTTGTTTTCTTTCTCCTTAGCCTTAGTTGTAGTCTAGTCTTCTCCCCCTCTATCATTCTTTAGTGTAGCTCGTTGACTTAGTCTAGTATTTGGGCCAACTTAGTCTAGACGCTTCTTACCGTCCCCGTGGATTCGACCCGACTTACCCTATCTACCCTAGTTAGGTTAGCCGGTTATATTATTGACGGTTGGGACGTGACGAATCCCTTACCATCAATTTGGCGCCGTTGCCGGGGATGGTGCTAGTTTGGACTTTGTTATCTTATTTGCTTGACTTAGTCTTTGTGTTTGTGTTTTCTTTTTCTTTTTGGTTACTTTGCTTCTTGTGTGTGTGTGGTTTATTTCTCTCTTGTCTAGTGCCCAAAAAGCACTAGACTTCTCACGTTTGTTCTTAGTCTACAGTTTGTGCTTAGAGGTGGTGACTATCTTCTTCTTGCAACTTAGAGCCGCTTTAACGGACGGTTGCTAGAATGAGTGGTTTTCAACCGGGTATGAGCTACGATTTTCGAGCAAGCATGGGGTTTGATCTAAACTCCCCACACATGGAAGCCGATATGAGCTACCCCTCTTCTTCTATGAACCAAGGGTATGACATGACGTCCCCCTACCATAATCAAGCTTCTTGGGGTGATCAAGACGGGTATGACCTTCAAGATTATGGAAATGGCTACCAACAAGTGAATGACTATCACTCCTACGATCATGGTGGCTATTACTCGAGTTATGATTGTGAACCCACCATGTTCAATCAAGATTCACCATATGGAAGGCAATACCCCCAAGACCCACAATATTACCCTCCACCCCAACCACAATATGAACCCTATGACCCACAATACTACCAACCACCCCAACCTTGATACCAACAATATGATGCCCCACCCCTTGGGCATCATCAAGATTTTCAAGGTGCTTTACAAGACTCCAATGACCACCAATCGCTAAACTTGGAGTTGCATCGATCGATTCTTCAAATGCAAAAAGACCGACAAGAAATGGCCATCCTAACGAAAAAGAATTATGAACTCTTGGCCAAGCTCCAAAGGGAATTTGAAGAACTTCAATCGTCTACCCAAAAAGAGACGAATGAGGATGTGACCCTTGGTGAAGGCATTCTTGGTGAGGAATTGGAGGAGGATAGTGAGTGGGATGGTTTGGTGGAGTTTGTAGAGTTGTTGGGTGAGATTGTTAGCCTTGAGTTGCCCTTGTGCGATAATTCAGATATGCATCAAGAGCCCCAAACGAGTGAACCGAGAGATGACTTGGAAGAGATTGAAACCGCCGGTAGAAGTTTCGATTCTCCTATCCAAGATGATGTGGTGCCGAGTGATGAAGATGGGGAACCACAACTTGAGGAAAGTGTGGGGGTGTGCAATGAAGAGATGAGGCCAAAACCGCTTTTTGTGCCTCGATTCTTGGAGATGAAGCTTGCTTGTGATTGGAGGCAATGCTTAGAGAAGAAGAGGCCGGTTGAGCTCGTAGGATGGAGAGATCCCGGAGACTACTATGAAGATGATGTCGGGTCTTGGGAATCCTACTTCTTGCCTCCTCCTTGGAGGCCGTGGAGGTCGGTTAAGCTCGAGCGCTTCTTGGGCCTTCACTACGATGTCGGTAGCGCGTTCGACTTGCTCCTCCATGCCCTTGAGGGCTGCGGTTGAAGAATGGAGTCTACCATCCTAGGTTTGACGGAGTTCCTAAAAGAACCGTCATGTTCTATATTCCCCTCCTCTCTTCTTTAGAATACTTGTGCTTGTAATTGTGTTTTATCTCTTGATTTTGGTAGTTTTGTGATATTCTTGTAATTGATTTGGTATTTTGATGAGCGATGTGAGGGAGTGAATTTGATGTTTTGTTTGAGTCTATTATGATAGGTGAAGTGAAGGTGACTCCTAGAAAGGAGTGGTCGATGATGGAGTTTGGTTTGCGAGCGAGGAAGTCGGTTTTTGAAGCTTTGATGAGCTTTTGGGCTTAAGGAAGCAAAGAAGACTCATCCCGACCGGGAAGAGGGCTTCCCGATCGGGAAGGATGAACAATCCCGATCGGGAAGGAGCCTTCCCGATCGGGATGAAGGTGCTGAAATTGGATCTTACTGGAGTGCGTTCCCGACCGGAACGAGGGCTTCCCGATCGGGAAGGGTTCACCAACCCGATCGGGACCATCCTTCCCGACCGGGATGGTCCCTTTGTCTCCACCCATCCATTATGCCCCCTCCCAACCTCCCTACTCCTCCTTACACCTATCATATGACCCGTACACCTCACTTTACACACCGAGATCCACATCAAATCCCACCCCCTACCATTACTACCCCAACCATGCGGTTTTATCAAGCTTGAAGGAGGATGACAATGAAGACAACAAGCAAGCGCCTATATTGATCATTGAGACAATGGAGCAAGTGAGTTGCTAACCGGTCGGTACGACAACTATCCTTTCTTTTCCGTTTTTTATTGCTTGTTTTTCTCTTGTTTGCCCCCTTCCCCTTGAGTCATGGTACATTGGTGGCCTTCGAGGCCTTGATAGTGGTTGCTCCCGACTCTCGATGATGTGATTACATCGAGAGTCATTTCAAAATCCAAAATTTTACAAGATTTTCACTTTCTTTTTGAGGATTTAGTCGGATTTAGGCGGAATCCGTGCTAGGTGACTTGATTACACCTAGCCCTCCCCTCCCATTTCCTTTTATTTCCTTATTTTTATTTTCTTCCCCCATCCATATCTCTTTCTTGTCTCGGCCCATGGTGACTTGACTACATCCCGGCCGGACGCCTTCTACCTTTTTCTTCACCTTATTTTTGATTTTTAGCTTTATTTTCATAGTTTCTTTTCTTTTTCTTTTGTCTCTCCGCACCCTATGATCGAGCATGAGGACATGGCTCGATTTAAGTGTGGGGGAGCGATATTCTATCATACTTAGCTTTATTTTCTTAGTTTTTTTTTCAAAAAAATCTTAAAAATCCTTAAAAATTTGAAAATTTTCTCAAAAATCAAAAAGATTTTTCTTTTGTGTGTTTTCCTTTTGTGTCATTGTGTCGTCTATTTGTTTTATTGCGCGTGTTTGCCTCCCCTTTTCCTTATAGGTCGCTTATTCACCGCTAGCTTTGGAGAGCTTTCAAGACACCCGGTAACATCTTTTCACCCTTTTTCCTCTTTGTTTCCTTTGGAGTTTGGAGGAGTTGTGTGTTGTGGTGTGCTCGGGTGGAGCTTTGTAAAGTTTGTGGACGATTTGGTGGCTTGTTTGTATATTCGGGGTGGTGTTTGTGTTGTGTATGTGTTGTTTTGTTTTGTTTCTGTTTCTTACTTTTATTTCTTTTTCTTTCGTTTGTTTTCGTCGTGTCTTCATTTTTGTGTGTGTTGTGTGTCTTGTGTGTAAATGTTTTCGAAAACCCGGTTTAGAGGCTAGAGTGTGAGTGTCTATTTTTCCCTTCCTAGTAGTATAAATCGAGTCTTGGGCTTTAGTCTAGTAGAATGACCTTAAATCAATGAATTCGTTGGTCCTTTACCTTGAGTCCACCTAGCTTACTAGGAATTTACTACGGGATTTGCACTTTTGACCATTATGACCACCCACGGTGTGAAAGGTCTTGGTTACCGAGTCTCGTCCCTTAGGTGACCGTGTTTAGGATCGTTTGGTTAGTCCAAGTTTTCCACTTTTTGTGGGTTTGAAAGGGAATGCGCAACCCCGACTTACCCATTCACCTACCTCCTACACATTCCACACAAATAAAATGCAATTTGTTGATTTCTCTCTTTCTCAATTGTCAATGAAATGCCAAAAATGCCAAATCTTGCCAAAAGGGCAAAGAAAAGAAAAGAAAAAGAAAGAAAAAAAAAATGAAAGAAAGAAAAGAAATGAAGAAAAAGAAAAGGCACAAAAGCCAAAAAAGAAAATAGAAAAGAAGAAAAAAAGAATGGCATGGCAAAACAAAGCGAAAATGCAAAAGAAGAAAGAGAATGCCAAAAGAAAACCCGTCTCATAAAAAGAAATCCCCACAAAAATAAGCCTTTTTCCGACTTTTGCCGTGAAGAGCCTACCAAAGGACCGAGTCCCGAGGAAGGATGATAGCGGCATTAGTCGGTCTTCCCTCATTTTGCATGTTTTCCACCTTTTTACTTGGACTAGTTAGGCGGTTTTGGACACGGGACGACCCTCTTGGCTCACGCTAAAGGGGGCGGGGTCTCACTTACCTACAGTGTCGACTAACACCGTGGTTCTTCACTTTTCCACTCCGCCGATCGTCCCGTAGTACGTTTTTAGAAAGTTAGGAGGACCTAGGTAAGTTACCAACGCTTTTGTTGCTTTATCGTCATACTATTAGGGTTTAGTTCACCTTGATTTGTATGTCTAGCTTGGGAACGTTGTCACTTACCTCGAGTCCTAAACCGGTGTTTCATTCACCGCTTTTTGAGGGAAGCGGTATTTCTTTTGTTTTGGGTGCAACCGATTATGTGTTTGTTTGTGTGTTCATTTGTTTGTGTGTTTTGTGTCCGGTTGCATCCACAGTTTTGTCGCAAGACCCAACTTGCCTTGCGGAGTGCACTTGTCCTCTAAGTGCACTCGCGTGAGTTGAAGGGCGTAGGGTGCGCTAATACCCATTCGGTTAGTGTAGTAGTTAGTATGTGCTTACTCGAGGGCGAGTAAGGGTTAAGTGTTGGGGAGTCGCTCCCTCCAACTGCCCAAGCTTCTTCCCACATTTTAGATGGTTATAACTCTCAAATCGTCTAAAATAAGCAATACATATACAGAACTAAGAGAAAGTGGATCTGTGAATCAAACTATACTCTACTTAGTTTACTTGGAGAACATGTATAGTCATTAGTCAAAGGTTGCCTTCTTAAATTGCTCTTAAAGGATAGTAACAAATGTATACTTCTATATATAATAGGAGAGCATCAAGAACGTGTATATAACCACTAAGCAAATTAAAAGCATCCGGGGACTCTTTGAAAAAAAAAGGCGACACTGTAAAAGACAAGGCAGTTTTTGAGCAGAATACCTGAGAGAGGTATTCAACATCAAGAATGCCGAAACCACAACTTTGTAAAGGCAGTTCCTCAAAATCCTCCGACATCTGAGTAATGAGAAGGCAGTTAGCACTGTAACTTAAAACATTGCAACAAGGTAACTCAAAGCCGAAAATCACAAATTAAACCAAAGTCCACTGAGATGAAGACTTATTGAATTTTCATCTTCCAATTTCAGAATATGGTCGGGTTAAGAGCTTAAACTGTTTGGTGGTGTGCATATTTTGGTGGCACAAACAAGTATAGAAAATGTAGATCAGGATGAAATCCGCTTAGTCGCTCACCCATATCTAGAAGAAAAATCCGATTTCAAATGCATTTTGGAAAAGGATGAAATGGATCAGGATTAAGGCTAACTTGGGACGATTAAACCAGAAGTGTTGATCAGAAGGTTTAACAACCAGATCTTCTTCTATCTGCACATGCTTTTCCACTACTTCGTGAGCAAGCTCGGAAATACTATGCTCCAATTTTGTTTCCACAGCGAGAAGCAACTGAAAATCAAATGCAACAGATCAAACATACGCCTATAATCTAATCTTATGACAACTCTAATCTTACAACATCCTGACGGTCTGTATAATTGAAGCAAAAGCACGAAATCGTCAATTTGATTATAGAGTTGAAGGACAACAACCTGAAATTGAACAACTACGAACTAAACCAAACCCTAAACCCGACAAACTAAAACCAACCTAATTGAAGTTAACAGCAAATTACCAAATCAGATTTGAAAACTTACAGACCGGCGGATTACAAACCCGCAGATGCAGTCGGCCAAGGAACGGCGAACGGAAGCGGCGGTGATGGCGGTTGATGTGTGAAGGCAGCAGGCGGAAGGTCCTGATACTTTTGATATGGATTGAGGAGGTCAAAGTTATTGGAAGGCGGCCAAATTCCAGCGTGAAGGCGGTCAGGGACGGAGGCGGAGTTGGAGGGCTGCCGTATTCCGGCATTGATAAGGAGGTTGACGCGGTGGTTGAATAGCGCGTAGGGTATGCGGAGATGCGTGTAACTGTGTAATTAGGTCTTACAAAGGAAGGTTTCATTTGAATTTAATAAGGTTATTGTATTTGTGAGGAGTTAATGCATCGTTTACGTGAGTTTATTAGCGTCGTTTGTTATTGGTTATGATAGGTGACTGTTTATAAGAAGTATAAGTATATTAGTTACGTCGATTTGTCAGTCGTCATGAAATAATCGCCACGAAAAGGTGATTTTGTTGTAGTGTCAGAAGGTCGGTGTGGGTCGATGTAATACAAGAAAAGTCCACTACACCCTGCCAACAAGTCGGTTTGGTGGACGAGCTGAGTCGGGAGTTGAGAGCTGGATGACCCCCATCATCAAGTTCAAGAAGGACAACATCCTGCCACAAGACCCCGCTTAGCAAAAAAGAATGCCATCAAGGGCTGCATGGTACATACTGATTGAAGGAGAATTGTACCGAAAGTCATTTTTCGCACACCTACTCAGGTGCCTGGGGGTAGAGCAAGCCACCGAGGTTTTGGAAGATATCTACTCAGGATCCTGCGGACACCATGCACATCGGGGGAAGAACACTTGCACACAAAGCCTTAAGGGCAGGGTACTACTGGCCCACCATGCTAGCTGACGTAAGAAGCTTGACCTTGAAATACGAAAATGCCAACTCTTTGCCCCAGTAATACACGCTCCAGCACAGGACCTCAGACCAATCCTGTCCCCCATCCCCTTCGCTCAGTGGGGAATGGACATACTAGGTCCATTCACTATCGCAACTGGGGGCAAGAAGTTTCTCATTGTGGCAATAAACTACTTCACTAAGTGGATAGAAGCTAAAGCTGTCCCAAACATCACAGAACCAGCAGTTCGAAAAGTCATATGGAGGAATGTGATCATAAGGTATGGCCTGCCAAAGGTACTCGTGTTCGACCATGACAGGCAGTTCGATAATGACCCCCTAAGGACCTGGCTAGAGGGCCATGGGATTACGGTCGCTTACTCAGCCGTGTGTCACCCTTAGACCAATGGTCAGGCTGAAGCGGCGAATAAGCAGATTTTGAATGGGTTAAAGAAAATGGTGGATGATCTCAAAGGCCGATGGGCAGATGAGCTCCCAAGTATCCTATGGTCAATTAGGACTACCAGGAAGGAATCCACAGGGCAGACCCCCTTCGGGCTGGTCTACGGGGCAGAAGCTCTGTTACCCATCGAAGCACGCATCCCTACCCTCAGATCCCAACATTTCGATTGAACAAGCAACGAGGCGGCAATGACAGAAGCCCTCGATCTGGTAAGCGAAGTAAGAGAAGAGGCTGGCTACAACGTCGCTGCGTACCATTAGAGAATGAAGAGAGTCTACAACAGGAAGGTCAATGCAAGGAACTTCCAGACAGGTGACCTAGTCCTGCGTAAATCCCAGGCAGTAGGTAAGGGAAGAGAGCATGGCAAGCTTAGCGCCAACTGGGAAGGCCCATAACAAGTCACCCAGGTCATGGGTCCAGGAACCTACAGGCTTGCTAATGTTGAAGGTCAAGAGTTCGCGGCGCATTGGAACGCGGAAACCCTGAAAAAGTACTGTGTTTGATCTAACGTTGTGAAAGTTTTGTGTCTAAGAATTGGCAGAGAACGTTCACAATTTAATGCTGATGGCTCCGTCCAAGATTTTAGCCTTTTTTTTTTCAAGAAATGAAAGAACTATCTTCTACTCATACTCGTTATCTGTTCATTTTTGCACTTTACACACAAACGAGCAGAGGGCAGTAGGGGGAGGGGCCCTCTGTTGCAAAACCCTGGGAAAATAGGCCCCCCAACGCTAAGTTCCTCTGCCTACCTCCAGGCAGGCAGGGGGCAGGCCCCCTGGCTCCAACAAAGAGTCAGGGACAAGCCGGGCACCAATGCCGAACTAACAAGGGCTGAGACACAAATCAACCTTGTATAAAAAACGCTAAGTCCCTCTGCCTACCTCCATGCAGGCAGGGGGCAGGCCCTCTGGCTCCAACGAAGCGTCAGGGACAGGCTGGGCACCAATGCCGAACTAACAAGGACTGAGACGGAAATCAGCCTTCTATGAAAAACGTTAAGTCCTCCTGCCCATCTTTAGGCAAGCAGGGGGCAGGCCCCCTGACCCTAACCAAAGGTCGAGGACATGCCAAGTACCAATAGACAACTTAGCAAAATACAACAAACGTCCAACGAAGAACAACGAATAAGGAAAAGCCAGCAAGGCTAAATAAAGTCAAGGCAAAAGCATACTACCTAAGCAGTAAGCAAGTTCAGGAAACAAAAAGATAAAGGTTACAATAAAAACCTGCAGCAGGCCACATTCTGGCCCGACGCGCAAAAAGTTAGATTATAAACAAGGAGGAAAAAACGCTGAAGGATAGGGACACAAGCCCTCAGAGGACGACTGCCCTACTTCTCATGCAGAAGGCACCCCCTAGGCAGCATCAGACGATCCGTCAGGATCCTCCTGAGAAGATTTGTTGTTCCTAGCCTCATTCTTGGCAGTGTATAGCTGATTGAAGGCATCATCATCGAAGTCTGGTATCAGCTTCCTGATCACTTCCAAACAGAACTCAGTAGAGGAGTTAGCACCCGCAGCAAAGGCTTCGTCGAATGTTTCGTTAGTTTCCTGGACGATATCCTTCTTCACCTTCAACCATTTCTCCTCTTGAGTCTTCAGCTCTCCCTGGGCTGTTTGCAAGTCAGATTCTGCCTTGGACAAGCAGTCAAAAAAATCCTTGAGATGCCCCTCCAATTCTGCGGCATGTTTCTTTGCTAGCTCCAACCCCACCTCCAACTCTGACGCCTCCTTCATAGCTTTTTCCCCCTGAGCTTTCCAGTTTGCCGATTGGCGTTTAGCCTCCTCCAGCTCACCCTCACATCCAAACAGCTTAAGCGTCAATCCAGCAATAAGGGCATCATCTCTCTCAACCACAACGATACGATCAGAGAAGGAAGACTCATAAGTGATAGTCAGCTCCTCATTACTCAAGCGATTGAGGGCTGCCAACTCAACTGAGGCCTGGAAAACCATGGAGCAGCGGTAAAAAAACTGGGCCGCCTGAGCGCTAGCATGTGACAATAGCTTGGCAGCCTGGTCCAGGGAAGCTGTGCTGGAATCTGAAAGGAGGGCAGAAGCATCAATACTCTCGGCGGCATAGTCGAACTCAACGTTCCCTTGACCAAGCAGCATCTCCAGGAGAATGGGGGCGTGGGGTTTAGGCTGAGGGGTGCTAACCTCTGCCTCCAAGTCAATCAGCTGCTCAGCAGTCATCAGCTCCTTGTCTTTTCCCTTCCTGTGGAGGGGAGGAACTGTCTCCTCTGCGTCCTCAGAAGAAGAAGGCCCCGCAGCAACAGAAAGGCAAGGGCGAGGACGAGGGGAGCAACCCTCTCCTCGGGCAGCTGATGGATGAGTAGTGAGTACCCTCTGGATCCTCCTTCCTCTCGGCTGTTCTGGGGGCAGGGGTCGAGGGAGGAGCTCGCCTAGCGGGCCGCCTAGGGGGAAGCTTGGCCTTCCCGGCTGAGATACTCTTTACATGCCCTATAAGACTTTCCTTCTTATACCCGGAAGGAGCGACAGGGTGAGGAGTGATGGGTTTGTATTCCTTGTCCAATCCAAGGGCCCGCAGATGCCGAAGGTTCCAATAATCGCCGTAAGCGTCTGCAAAAAAGACAACAGATAACCAAGTTAGCACACAAGAAATTCTCTTGTGCAGGGTACACAGCTGCAGAGCTTCTAAGCTACCTTTGGGGCGAACATGATTCAACTCTAATGGGGTCAAAAACTCATCAGTTACTATGAGACCTGCTGGAGGGAGCCAGTTGGTAGGACCAATGTCACCATTTCCAAACTTTGCACAAGCAAAAACCTTAACCTGGACACCCTCCATTTCATCCAACTTCACCTCCAGGGCTCTCCCATTAACCTCCGGATGGTACTCCTCCAGAGTCTCCAGGCGGGTGTGGACATGATTCCTGAAATGCCGAGGGATAGACCAGCCCCTCTCATGATGAATATACAAGAAATTATTTTTCCAGTTTTTGACGCTGGTCAACGGCGGCCAGACTGGAGAATTGCCCTTCATCCTTTGCATAGAAATGTAGCCCGAGGGCCCTTCTGGGGAGGAAACCATCTGTAGACCTATCATATACCTAAAGACGTCTATTGAGGGCTCATGCTCAGTAAAGAGGCAGAACCAAGTGTAGGCCACAATGGTCCTGATAGATATGGCCGTCAAATGAGCGATAGCCACATTCATATGCTTAAAAGCTTTTTCAAGGAAGGGGTGAAGCAGAAACCGGAGGCCGAACTCCAAGCACTTGTGGTAAATAGCTATACAATTCTCCGGAGGGTTGCAGACTGTATCTTTCTCTCTGGGAATAATGACCGAGTAGTCCGACCCAAAATTGTAGCAGTTAGCAATGACCTCTGCAGCATCGTTGGCCAGCAACTGCCCACGTGCCACCGGTTCCGGATACGTATGTAGAAGGATCCTATACTTCTCCTTGTCCAGGAAGTAGATGCGCCCAGTTGTCCTTGGTTTTAGTGGTCCGACAATTATGAAGGGGTCAAGCTCTTGGGCTTCGGTATCTGAGTCCGGAACGTCAATAGGGGCAGGCTCAAGGGAGTTAGCGCCCCCACTATCCTCTGAGGGCCGTCCCTGAGCCACTGTGACTGCCAGCCTAGTGGAGGAGGAGGGACAATTAATAGTAGCCTCCTCATCATCTTCCACTGAAGCCCCATGAGATGGGTCCGAAAACGATAGTATACGACGACGGTTTTGTGTCATGATTTTCCGTAAAAAGTAAAATAGGCAGGAATGAAAGGAAAGCGAAGAGCTTGGGTTGAAGGTTCTAACCTAATCAGAGCCTTCAAAAGTGCTGGAAGCAGGCGCCAGAGAAATCCTTGACTAAATCGCCCAACGGAGAAGAAGAAGATTTGAGGGTTGACTAAATCGCCCAACGGAGAAGAAGAAGATTTGAGGGAGATGGAGTTTGAGTGTTGAGAGTGTGAAAAGGGGTAATGAAGAAGGAGAGGGTCTTTTATAGTGGAGAAAAACTGAAGAGTCCCTCCTTTATGCTGTACTGCCAGGCCTCTTCCCCATAAAAAAACCCCAACACGTGTCAAACGCTCAACTAACCCATCCATCACATCCCAAAGCTTCGAAAATGCAAAAAGAAGGGAAGAGGAAGAGTCATATTGCGCCATCCAAGGAATAGGAATGATTCAAAAAAAAGAGGGAGAAACACATGCAAAAATAAGTCATATTACTCCTTCATCTGAGTAAAAGGCCCAGAGGCCAGAATTACAAATCAGTAGACAATTCCAAAAACAAAGTTAAGCAAATACTTTCAAAGGCCGATCATAAACAAAACAGGCCTGGAGCCCAATTCGGCCAAACAGGGGACACATCAATCTTTAGTCTTCGTCAGAGTCAAGAAAGGAGTAGCCCCTGTGTTTGCTGCAGCCCTCATCATTAGACCCCCAGTCCCAGTCGCCTGGGGTATCCATAGGATCATCAGCCCCTTCCTCTTCACTCCTCGGCACTTCACGGCCTGACGAGTAACCCCTACCTTGCTGTCTTCTGAATCATCGCTATTGACATCCCAGTCCTCCCCAAACTGGGCCAATTTGGTGCCCTCGGGATAGCCGAGGTCACCCTTCAGCCTCTTGGGAGTAGGGGGAGAGGATCATGAGTTGGGGATATCAGGGTCGACATTCTCTGGCTGCAGCCAAGGAAAACACCAGCGGCAACCCCGGTAGGAACAACCCCCTACTTGCGTACGAGATTCAGGTTTCCGTTTCATAAGGAACGAGGCCTTCCTTGGATGGCGGATGGCTTCCGGCAGCACATTTGCCCCAGGGGCAAAGGGGGACCGAAGGGCTATCAACTTACAACGATGGATGATCGTCCATACCATCTTGGGGTATTTGAACTTAGGAGTAGGCCCTGTATACCTGAAAGTATCAACAAGAACTCCCGCCTAAAAAGATTTTCTTCTATCCAATGCATGCATTGTTGGAAAGAAAGGATAAAGCAACAGGGATGCTCAAAAATTTGTGAAGTTAAACTAAATAAGCTGCTCGATTTATAGTCACGAGGGAAGGAGGCCGAACATTTAATGGTGCCTCAACCACCCTTTACAGAGCAAGACAAGTGTTATCCAGGCGCAAGGCTCGAAAGATCCTCCAGAAGTACAATCATGATGGAGATACTCTGACACCCCGTATGCCCAAGCAATTAAGTCATTCTCCCTGGGAAATACGCATTGCATTAAATGCAAGGAAGTTTAAGCGCCAGCTTCCCACCTAGTTCAACTAAAGGTCGACAGCCAGCACGAGCTATGCTCCCCCGACTGCCAAGGGGCAATTGATGGGGTCTGCTGGGAACCTTGAACTGTTCGCCAAGCTAGGCTCGGGTCTGACACAGTTCTAATGATGACTCGAGCCCAAGAATAGCAGGGGAAAAGGATCCCCTCTACTGTCCCAGCCTCAAAGCACCCTACCCCGCCGACCCCAGGCTGGGTGAGGCAGGCCCTCCTAACCACGCCTAAGGTAAAAGGGAATCCGTGGGGGACCACACCTCCACGTGTCTCTTTTTCTTTCTCTTTCTTTCTTTCCCTCTCTTGTGGAAATGTATAAATACCTTTTTATTTTCCTTGGGTAATTAACTTTCTCTCACTAGAATTTCACTCTAGAAAACGCCACCGTACTTCTCACGAGTAAGGTTCATCAAGCGCATACACGGACTGACTTAGGCATCAGAGAGGGTTTCCTCAGACACCTCCGAGGCCTTGTGCGTTCCTTGTGCAGGTCGCAGACCCCCTCTGCTGGGAAAGTTCGACTACTATAGGAGAAAAAAAGTGAGGCGTGAAAATCAATCCAGATCCCAAAAGAACATAAATCTAATCTAAGATCCGAATCCGATTCGGGCACGATTGTTTCCAGACCGGAACAGAAAGAAATTAGAACAATAAAAATAAAATTTTCTTTTGTGAGAATAAAATGTGCATTTGAGGTGAAATTCTCAGAAGTCAAGATTTAAAAACATTTGATCATTCTCAAAACTCGAGACTTAATTTCAGTACAACTTCTCATTTTTATTCTTCCATTTAACTCATCCATCTAATTTCTTCCTTATTATACCACTTCAAAACGACATAGAGATTTAACCAACACAATTTGATAAAAACATACTCTGATCAATTAATAAATAATAATAATAATATTAATTAATCGATAATAAGTAACTGTAATATTCAATTAAAATACAAAATCTACCGACAATTTAAGTTATTTAATATTTATTTAAGAGTATAGCATTATTTTTTTACTCTTGAACTATAATGTTCATATTTAAAAAAAAAATATTAAATTCATTTTTTTAAATTATTTTATTATTAAATGGTAAAATATACGGAGTATGTATTAAATTTAAAAATTTGTTTATATTTTATTTAAAATATCAACTTCTTAATATAAATCCAAAGATAACTATATATATATATACACACACGCGCGCGCACACACACATATATTATCAATTTTAATTTTCGTTGACCCAACGGGTCGGATTATGATCCTAAGATATTATCATTACTTAATTTAGTGTTTTTATTTCTACACTCATTTTCTTGTACCCTCTGTTAATTTTTTTAATGTAAAAGGTAAATGTATCCTATCCCGATGCATATTGTCAGGCGATCTCCAATAACCTTTTTTGTTGAGTATATTTTATAGGAGCAGTATTCAACTATTCATGTACAAAATGAATTAGAAATAAAGTAGTTCAATACCTGTGAATGATCACGGAGTTATGTACAACTTTTTGTTGGACGATTTCGTTTAAGATATTTTAGATTTAGTAAGTGTCATAATGGAGAATGTCGGCTAAAGATTTACTTGTAATGACACGTAAATGAATGAACTATGTACGACTTATTCGACAAATAACTTGTGAATTTAGATTTTCAATTAATTAGATATAGGGAAGCAGTATAGGTCTCAAGTGTGAATTATAGGGAAACATGAATTAATTATTCTGTAATTCTCTCAAGTCTAGAAAGTATATGTATTATTTTTATACAATTTTAACAATGAATATTGGAGTGGCGGAGTGGTTAAGATGTTGGAATTTGGTTTGAAGGTTGTGGTTTTGAAACCCAAGTAAATAAAAAGAGAGAGCTTGATTTCCAAATAATGGATTAAGAATGCGCCACCTTAAGATTGTTACTGGTGCCTTCTTTATATATAAGAGATTTATTTTTCCCTCAATTCTCTATTATTTCCTTTACACACAAAAACACTATTTTTCCAATTTATACTCATTTTTTGTTACTTTTAATATATTCTTCATTGTTTTTTAAAAAAATCGTGTCCAAAAGAAATATGATGAAAAAGAGGAATATGAGGGACTAGGGAGTATGTGTTACTGTCTCTCATTCACTGAATTTTTACCGTTTGATTAAAATATTACTCACATGATTATATATATTCAACTTATGTTAGATTTACAGTGAATGAGAGTAAATATATTTTAAAAATAATTAAAATTAGTATCAACTTTAATATTGCGGTTTTAACCCCGTGTAAATTGCACGGTTGTTGCTTTATAAACTGTACAAATTCTCATGGTGAGATGATCTCGCATTATAATTATTGTGAGACCGTCTCATCTGAGACCTCTAAAGATTGTGTTATTTTACAAAATTGTGTTATAACAAAAAGTCTACGAAGTATTACTTTTTTCACGAATTTTGATAAAATATGAAATGGAAACAAAAACTATTTGAACTTATTCATATTAATACTCTTATATTCAAACATCATAAAAAAAGTACTCACTCCTATTTTAAATGATTGTCCCGTTTCCTGAATACATGTGAACAATATTACTTCTTCCATATTTTTTATATCTTCCCATTTTCTTTTATGGTCCACTTTTTTTATTTTTTTTTTATCTTCCCATTTCATTTCTTTTCATTTTGGACCATAATTTTTACCATACAACACTTTACACATTTAGTCTTTCCTATTTACACACATTTAACATTCTACCCCCAATATTTCTTAAATTTATCATTTTATATTCAATACAAAAAAATTTATGTCAAATATTCATGGGCAGATATAAAAAGAATGGAGGAAGTGCAAATTTTGAAAAATCCATTTGCTTACTACTTCAATAGTGGTTACATTAATCCAACCCTTATTATTATTACTATTGTTATTATTGTTATTGTTATTGTTATCGTCATCGTCATCGTCATCGTCATCGTCATCGTCATTATTATTCAAATTAAGATATTACAAACTCCTTTTTTTCACTTCCCGAATCTATGTCGTGACTGCTTTTCTCGCACAATCAAGAGCTAATGTATAATTCAAGTAATATATCTTGAAAGAATAATACTGATACATGACAATCTTTTGTTTCACCATAGGAAAGAGATTACTTGATTTTTATATAATACTGATACATGACAATCCTTTGTTTCACCATAGGAAGGAGATTACTTGATTTTTATCATTGTTAAGAACTCTGCTTTTTTTACATTTAATTACACCACCATGACTCCACCATTCTACAAAGTATATTTAATCCCACAATAACAATATATAAAAGGGCTTATTGCAGCATAAAAAATCGAAATAAATTCTGAAAACTTGCCTGTACATGATTTTTACAAAAGGTCCTAACACTCCTCAGTGCAGAAGTCATCATGATGTCATTCAAGCCAACATCTTCCCATTGTTTCACGTAGTGTTGTTTACCACATCACTTCGCTCAATTTGTTCACCAAAGATAAGATTTTGGAGTAAAAATAACTTTGAAGTTAACTTTTCAAATCCGAACGCTTGTCAATTTTGAAATAATATTGCATTGACATAGTAATACATTTAATATTTTAATAAAACCTAGAAAAAATTCTCATCGTACACAAAAGGCAAACTCTGCGGTCCTCGTCAATGACCATCTTTAAAAGCCTAAATCTTACGGGTTGTCAACCCAACAGTTGATGCTAACTATCCATCCCCACATTATCTGGAGTCGAATTAAGAGAAGACAATAATTTAAGTGTAATTCACTACATATTTTTACTTCCTATATGTACCTGAGATACATGCAAGGTGTACAATACCGACTAATGCAGTAGTGGTCTTGATAAGGTAGACCACATCTTCCCCCCTTAATCTCGGATACCTACAATGCTAAAATAATCAACAATTCTATAAATATTTACAGTTACAATAGCATTACATGGAACAACATGAAAAACAATGACACAAACGTGAAGATGTTTAATCATAATTTCAATTTACAAATCTTGTTTAAGACAATCATTATCCATCTTAAAAACAAAACAGGTCAAATACATAATTGTGACACGTAGAGGAAGTGCATAACGGCAAATTTAATATAATCGACCAAATTAAAGAACCTCTTACACCAATCCAATATACTCACTCCGTATCTATATGCTTGTCCCATTTGTCTAATATATGTGAGGATTATTTTAATAAAAGGAGACGAACATATAGATACGGAGGGAGTAACATGATTTAGACCCGCCACCCACTACACTCGATTCTTGGTGAGCTGAACTCGAACCCGACCCGCTCCAACACAATTACTAACCGGAGAGAGCATCATATTCATGACCGATGCTCAACTCAAACTGTAAGTTCGATTTAAAATAACATATATATGAGAATGTTTAGTGTATGACCATGATCAAGAACAGAATAATGACTATTTTGTGAAAGTTAGAAGAGGTCCAGTAGAACTATGAGCATGAAAAGCTATAAATATTATCGAGAAAACTCATGAATAACACTCGTATTTTGAAAATTATTACAAATTATTGGTAACAACTAAAATCCTGTAAACAAAAGAGTAATAGATGGATCAACCTGAGTAACGCGATAGTTGAAATATGGATCAAATTCATGAATAACACTCTCATATGTAATCACTGCATAAAAAATCCCAAAACTCAATCAACAACTTTCGATAATATCGTTCAACATAAACCACTAATTTTACTCATGAATATGAGAGTGTTATTAAAAATCTTCGTTCTACCATTGATTATGGTCTCAAGTCTCATACCCAGAGCCCAATTGATAGACCCGTCGAATGGGTCGGACGGTCGGGTTTCGGGTTCGGGTAAAATACGGGTCAAGTGTATTTTGGGTTTGAAAAATACGGGTTTTATACGGGTTTCGGGTCGGGTTTCAGGTTAAATACGGGTTATTAACGCACTTTGAAAACATTAATTTTCTTTACTTTTTTTAATCATAAATACAATTTTATTCTTAATTTTCTTAATCATCTCATTTAATATATGATATTAGTGTGAATAACCATGTTTTATTTAATATATTTTTAATATTTATTGATATTTTAATTCTATAGGAAGTACGAATATATATGACGAATATTGACTTGATTTATTAATTTTTTTCTCAATATAATAATCATGTGATAAAAATATGATTTTAAAGATATTTATAAATATTATATTTCTTAAAATTTTGAAAATAAAAAAATATTTCTTATTGTTTTCGAGAAACTTTAGTCTATAATAGCAATATTTTTTTAATTTATCTATCTTCGGGCGGGTTTTGACCCAATATATTCGGGTTATTATCGAGTCGGGTCACTATCGGGTTTCAGTCATTTTCGGACGGGTTTTTTCGGGTTTTTTTGGGTGGTTTCAGGTCGGGTCAGTTTTTGACGGGTCTACCAATTGATCATCAAAATAACAAAAATCCCTAGCTAAATAACATATATATATTAGAATTCCTTGATAACAATATAAACTGATTTCTGTGATCATAAACCCTTGCTTCTTCAGCCAATTGATTACTATCTAATAAGGCACATCCACAAACCTTAATCGATCATCAGATCATCAAAACAATACTAACTCAGAAACATATATCCAAAATTCCAAAATTCAATTAATTCATACATAAATCCTGATTCCACCCCTGTACACTCAATTCTCATCCACAGACCTTCATCGATCATCAAATTATAAAAAAAACATAACGAGAAACTTATATCCTAAATACCAAATTTCAATTAGAATTCAAACAGAAAATCCTGATTCCACCACTGATTACACTCAATTCACATCCATATACCTCAATCCATCATCAAATTATCAAAAAAAAAACTAAGAAACTTATATCCTAACTCCCAAATTTTCAATTAGAATTCGTACAGATTAAGTAACTTATGTAATTGTAACATTCAGCACTTTTATCACTTGAAGTGATAAAGTGTAATTTTAGACCCATCCCATGTAACTTTAATCACTTTTTATGTAATTTTAATACTGGAACTTATGAACTTATAAGAGTTGTTGACCTTATGAGAACCTACCTCTATATATAGAGTAGAGATCAAGTAAGTTCACCATATGCAAGTAAGTCTATATTAAAGTTACAGATGACATACGATAAAGTTACATTAGTTCAAAATTGATATGTAATTGTAACATTCATCACTTTTATCACTTGAAGTGATAAAGTGTAACTTTAGACCCATCCCGTGTAACTTTAAGCATTTTTTACGTAACTTTAACACTAAAACTCATGAACTTATAAGAGTTGTTGACCTTATGAGAACCTCTCTCTCTCTCTCTCTCTCTCTCTCTCTCTCTCTCTCTCTCTCTCTCTCTCTCTCTCTCTCTCTCTCTCTCTCTCTCTCTCTCTCTCTCTCTCTCTCTCTCTCTCTCTCTCTCTCTCTCTCTCTCTCTCTCTGTATATATATATATATATATATATGTATATGTATGTATATGTATGTATGTATGTATATATATATATATATATATATATATATATATATATATATATATATATATATATATATATATATATATATATATATATATATAGATCTAAGATCCTTTGAGGCAGCTCAACTCGCCCATTGAGGCACAATCTCAACAATTAGATTAGAATCAAATTAAAGGCTAAGATTAAAACAAAAACTCATACATAAAAAAAATTTCCCCAATTTTTTTTCCTGGGGAAAAAAATCGATATTTTTCGGATTTTTTTTTTTCCAAAAAAAAAAAAAAAATATTTTTCGAAAAAAAAATTCCGAAAAGTTTTTTCCAAAAAAAAAAAAAAAATCCGAAAAAAAAAATTCGGAATTAAAATAAAATTGGTGTATATAAAAATAATTTCAGTGTACATAATAACTATTTTAAGGTATATAACAATTCTATTATATCAAATAATTAAGTACATATGCCAATTATTTCAGTGTATATATGTTGATTAATTGGTATACATGGTAACCATTTGAGTGTATATAACAATAACTATTTTACTATATATATATTTAGTTCTTAAGTGTATATATATGTATTGAGTTTAATAGCATATATAATGAGTTTTTTAGTGTATATAACAGTTATTTTGATGTATGTTACATTGTTGATTAACTGATGTACATATTAATTATTTGGGTGTATATAACAATTATTTTACTGTATATATTGAGTTATTAAGTGTATATATGCAGTGAGTTTAATAGCGTATATAATGAGTTTTTGTAGTGTATATAACAGTTATTTTGATGTATGTTCCATTGTTGATTAATTGGTGTACATAATAACTATTTGAGTGTATATACATTTTTTTATTTAAGTGTATATAACATTTTTTTTACTGTATATATTGAGTTCTTAAGTTTGTGTATATAGTGAGTTTAATAACGTTTTTTAATGAATTTGGATGTATGTCCCATCTTAATCTAATGGTCTAGATTGTGCCTCAATGGGTGTAAGGAGTTACCCTGCCTCACCAGAACCCACCTCTCTCTCTCTCTCTCTCTCTCTCTCTCTCTCTCTCTCTCTCTCTCTCTCTCTCTCTCTCTCTCTCTCTCTCTCTCTCTCTCTCTCTCTCTCTCTCTCTCTCTCTCTCTCTCTCTCTCTCTCTCTCTCTCTCTCTCTCTCTCTCTCTCTCTCTCTCTCTCTCTCTCTCTCTATGTATATATATGTATGTATATGTATATATATATATGTATATATATATATATATATATATATATAGATCTAAGATCCTTTGAGGCAGCTCAACTCGCCCATTGAGGCACAATCTCAACAATTAGATTAGAATCAAATTAAAGGCTAAGATTAAAACAAAAACTCATACATAAAAAAAATTTCCCCAATTTTTTTTCCCGGGGAAAAAAATCGATATTTTTCGGATTTTTTTTTTTTCAAAAAAAAAAAAAAATATTTTTCGAAAAAAAAATTCCGAAAAGTTTTTTCCAAAAAATAAAAAAATCCGAAAAAAAAAATTCGGAATTTAAAATAAAATTGGTGTATATAAAAATAATTTCAGTGTACATAATAACTATTTTAAGGTATATAACAATTCTATTATATCAAATAATTAAGTACATATGCCAATTATTTCAGTGTATATATGTTGATTAATTGGTATACATGGTAACCATTTGAGTGTATATAACAATAACTATTTTACTATATATATATTTAGTTCTTAAGTGTATATATATATGTATTGAGTTTAATAGCATATATAATGAGTTTTTTAGTGTATATAACAGTTATTTTGATGTATGTTACATTGTTGATTAACTGATGTACATATTAATTATTTGGGTGTATATAACAATTATTTTACTGTATATATTGAGTTATTAAGTGTATATATGCAGTGAGTTTAATAGCGTATATAATGAGTTTTTGTAGTGTATATAACAGTTATTTTGATGTATGTTCCATTGTTGATTAATTGGTGTACATAATAACTATTTGAGTGTATATACATTTTTTTATTTAAGTGTATATAACATTTTTTTTACTGTATATATTGAGTTCTTAAGTTTGTGTATATAGTGAGTTTAATAACGTTTTTTAATGAATTTGGATGTATGTCCCATCTTAATCTAATGGTCTAGATTGTGCCTCAATGGGTGTAAGGAGTTACCCTGCCTCACCAGAACCCACCTCTCTCTCTCTCTCTCTCTCTCTCTCTCTCTCTACCGCCAGATCGACGGGAAATATCATTCTTGGAAATATACACGTTCATACTCTCATTCATCACTTTCAACCAAAATAATCTTCAATGAAAGTATACACGTTCAATCAACACTCTAAAATAACACGTTCAATCATTCATCTTCTTCCTCGTGCGGCTGCAACTTCTTCTTCGATGACGGATATGCAAATTGTCGAATACACCAACGGTGAGTTTTTAAGAAATAATTTATACAGAAAACGCCATAAAAATCATTAAGATGCTCCATATTATTAGATTTTACGTTTATAGTATAGAAACTGCATATTATTAAACTTCTGATCATTATATGAATTTTTTGCACTAACATATAACCGGTGTTACTTAAATGCACATAATCTGTTACTTTAATTCAGTTCATCTGTTACTTTGATGCCTAATCTGTGTGAAGAAGCATCTTCTGTTAATTGAATATGACGGCAGGTGTTTGTCGTCTATCCTACCGGTCAAAATAATACCAACGAACCTAAGCTACGTAGCTAGGGTAAGTCGGGTCGAGATCTCCAGGGATGAGAGTTCAGAACAAGAGGGTGCTACGGTCCAAGACTAGGTTCGAGAGAAACTAAACTAGGGGATGACTAAGGTTGACTAATGACTAAGCTAAGGTCTAAAACACGAATTAAAAGGCCAAACAAGCAACTAATGATGATGAAAAGCGAGGATTAAACAATAAGAAGGAAACTAGGGCTAGGTCGGGTTCATGGATGCCAAGGAGACCAAAAGAAGGAAACATGAGTGCTAGCATGGTTTCGTAGCCTAGGTTCCATTCGGGCTCTCGCTATTTAAACGGCCTAGGGGTCTCCTCACCACGCTCTAGCTACTAATGGGGGAACCAAACCTATCAATCAAACAAGAACATGAGAGAATAAGCAAGAAAAACAAGGAATGATCATCTCAAGTCTCACAAGCATTTAATCAAACATGTAGAGTGCAAGGCAAATAGAAAACAACAAAAAACAACAACTAGCATCATCCATCTCACCCCAATCATCCCTAATCACACCCAATCCCCCTACTAGCTAACCCTAGGGGATATCTACTCACACATATCTAAACTAAAACTAACATTAACTAGAGAAACAAACACAAGAACAACCCCATTCATTATGATGAACAAATAAGGATGAACAACAAACAATAAACAAAGATGTAAACTTTATTAACTATCAAAGATTAAAGGAAAAGAGAGAAGAAAGGTTATACCAACTAGATGAATGGAAAAGATGAACACTTGCATAAAAGAAGACCCAAAACATCCACCAATGTTGTGAAGATTGGTAGAATCTCCAAGAATTCAAATTTTACAAGAGCAATCTAACTAGATTAAGGCTTAATTAAAAGTAATTAAGGAAAGATTAAGCTAATCTACACTAATCTAAGCTAATCTAGCCTAAAGTAGTCTAGGGTTTAGGGTTCCATAAGCAAAGGGAGGTGAAAAAGCAAAGGCGAGCTGAACTGGGCTCTTCCCGACCGGGAAGGTCATGATCCCGGCCGAGATGGACCCACAGAAGCTGCTGTCTTCTCGTCTCTTCATCCCGGTCGTGATGGATGTGTTCCCAACCGGGATGGGTCATGTAGGCTTCAAACATGATCTCATAGATCCCTACTTGCTCTTCATAGGCTTCTTATCGATTCTCGGTGCTCGGGAATGGGTCCCAAGGGGCTCGGGATCGAGTCTAAGCCACCGAGTGATCGTCGCTTCTCTTCATTGGCTCCATATGCATTGAAAATGAGTCGGAATCGTTCCATTTCTCCAAGATAGGCCAAAGGAACCTAAGACAAGCTAGAAGAAACGTAAGTAGCCTCAAAACCGCTCCAAAGAGCGATTCCACATGAGAAACCGGGACCAAACACAAGGAATAAGCACTATATAACACACTTATCAACTCCCCCACACTTAACCCTTACTCGCCCTCGAGTAAGCACGAACTAACTAATAACTAAAAGAAACTAGACTACTAACCGAGCGGGTATTAGCGCACCCTACGCCCTTTCAACTCACGCAAGAACACTTAGAGGAAAAGTGCTCTTCGCAAGGCAAGTGAGGTATTGCGACAAAATTGCGGATACAACCGAATACGAAAACACACAAACAAGCAAACATACAAACAAACAAACAATCGGTTGCATCCAAGAAGAAACAAATACCGCTTCCCTCTACAAAGCGGTGAAAGAAACACCGGTTAAGGACTCAAGGCAAGTGACAACGTTCCCAAGCTAACAACACAAATCGATATGGACAAAACCCTAATAGTATGACAACAAAGCAATAAAAACGTTGGTAACTTACCTAGTTCCTCCTAACCTTCTAAGAACGTACTACAGGACGATAGGCGGGATGGAAAAAGGATGAACCACGGAGTTAGTCGACACTGTAGGTAAGTGAAACTCCGCCCCCTTTAGCGATGAGCCAAGAGGGTCGTCCCATGCTCAAAAATCGCCCAACTAGTCCAAGTAAAAAGGTGGATATGGTTGCAAAGTGAGGGAAGACCGACCATTACCACTATCATCCTTCCTAGGGACTCGATCCTTTGGTAGGCTCTTCACGATAACAGTCGGTAAAAGGCTTATTTTTGAGGGGGTGAGAATTTTTTTGTGAGATGATTTTCTTTGGCATTTTTCTTTTGTATTTTGCTTTTGAGTTGCTATGCCATTTCTTTTTTTTTTCTTTTGTATTTTGTTTTTGATTTGTTGTGCCTTTTCTTTTTCTTCTTTCTTTACTTTCTTTCTTTTTGTTCTTTTTTTTTTTCTTTTTGACTTGGCTTGCCTTTTGGATAAATCTTGTTTTGTAGGCATTCAATCACAACCAAGTATGAAACTTCAACAAATTGCAACTTATTTGTGGAAAATGTGTAGAAGGTAGGGAAATGGGTAAGTCGGGAGCGCCTTCCCTTCAAACCCACAAAAAGAAGGAAACTTGGACTAATCAAAGCAATTTCGAACACGGTCACCTAAGGGACGGGACTCGGCAACCAAGGTCTTTTCACTCTGTGGGTGGTCAAAGTGGTCAAAATGCAAATCCCGTAGTAAATCCCTAGTAGACTAGGTGGACACATGGTAAAGAACCAACGAACCTATTGATTTAAAGTCATTCTACTAGACTAAAGTCCAAGAATCAATTCATATTACTAGGAAGGGAAAGTAAACGCTTGCGCACTAGCCTCAAAACCGGGTTTTCGAAAACGTTTTCTACATTAGACTCACAAACTATACAAGACAAAACAAAGACGAAAGAAAATGAGACAAACAAAACAAAACAAAACAAAATAAAACAAACACACACACAAAAATAAACAATCACCACCCCGAAACTTCCAAGCAAGCAACCACATCAATCCACAAACTCCAAAAAGCTCCACCCGAGCACACACTATCACAAATTCTCCTCCAAACACCAAAAAGGGAAAAGGAGAAAGAGGTAGAAGGATATTACCGGATGTCAAGAGCTTTCCGAAACTTACGACGATCAAGCAACCTACAAGGAAATCAGGAGGCAAAACACACACAAAACAACAAATATAGGACACAAAGATACAAAAGAAAATGACACAAAAGAAAATATTTTTGGTTTTTATGAAATTTTTCAAATTTTTAGGAATTTTTAAGATTTTTCGAAAAACTACGAAAATAAAACTAAACTAGACTAAGATATCGCTCCCCCACACTTAAACCAAGCAATGTCCTCATGCTTGATCGGTAGTGTGTGGAGACACTAAAAAGAAGAGAAAAAAAGAAAATAAAACTAAAAATCAAAATGAAAGTGAAGAAAGGGTAGAATGCGTCGGGCCTAGGTGTAATCAAGTCACCAAAGGCCGAGACGAGAAAAGATATGGATGGGGGAAGAAATAAAAAGAAGAAAATAAACGGAAATGGGAGGGGAGAGCTAATTGTAATCAAGTCACCTAGCCCCGATTCCGCCTAAATCCGACAAAATTCTACTAAAAGAAAATAAAATTAAGAAAAAAGTGAAAAGAACTTGACAATTTGGATTTTTCAAATGACTCTCGATGTAATCACGTCATCGAGAATCGGGAGCGATACACACAAAGGCCCCGAGGGCCACAATGACACCAAATACATAAAGGGAAGGGGGACATACAAAGAAAGACTAGCAATAAAAGACGGAAAAGAAAGGAGAGTCGCCTTACTAAACGGTTAGCAACTCAACCAACTCCATCGTCTCAATGATCATTATCGGCACATTTGCTTGTCTTCATCGATATTCCTCCTCTTCCTCAACGTAGTCTCAAGTATCATGCTTGCATAGGTGTAATGAGGTTGGGATTTGAGGTTAAACTCGGTGTATAGTTATGAGAAGATGAGAAGAAGGTGTATATATGAAGTGTAAGGGTGAAATGATAGAGGCAAAGGCTAGTAGGGGGGTTGGGAGGGGGTATAAAGTGGTTGGGTGGGTCTTAAATGAAGAAACGAAAGCAAAGGAGGGTGTTGTAGCCCTTCCCGGCCGTGAAGACACCCATCAAGGCCGAGAGGAGTCCTTCCCGGTCGGGATGGTCATGATCCCGGTCAGGATTGCTCATCAGAAGCTCCTGTTTTGTTGCTCACTTCGTCCCGCTTGTGATGGCAATGATCCCGGTCGGGATAGCACCTTTCCCGAGCCTTGAAGCCTTCACTCAACACTAGTTCCACCCAAAGGACAATTAATACTTCGGGATCCAAAATCCCGTCCCCAAAAGCTTATGAAAAGCTCAAAAACCGACTTCCTTGCCCAAGATCCAAGCGTTTATCATCAACTACTCCTCTCAAAACTTCATCTTCACTATCAACCTATCAAATAAACTCAATAAACACCATCAAAAATCCCTCCCTCACATCACTCATCAAAATTCCAAAAGACAAGAACTCCACAAAAACTTACAAATCCTAGAAACCAAACTAACCAATCACACAAATATAAATACAAAAACTCAAAAGAAGAGGAAAAAGATATTTACAACTTGATACTCTCATCGTCTACGCCCCCATAGCCATCAAGAGCTCGGAGGAGTAAGTCAAATGCTCTAGCAACATCTTCATGAAGGCTCATGTGGCCGAGCCAAGCCATCAACAAGAGTTTCCAAGTCGGAGGCAAGAAGCAATCATCTAATCCATTATGCTCGGGTTTCTTGTGATCTTCCGGGTCTTCCCAACCAACATAGCAACGACTCTTATGACCATCTGGTAGGTATAGTGGTCTAAAGTCATGCTTGGCGTTATGATTTGGGAGATCACACCCTAAGGGTGTTGCTTCTTCTACGGGGTCAAGAGTGAAACTCTTTTCCGCCGCCCGACAAGGATCCACTTTATCAACCATCTCAAGAGACAAGGGACTCGAAATCAAGTGCGATAAAGGAGGTGAAGGCATCAAGTTTTCTTCATTGGAGGCTCTAGGGGAGACCTTATCGTTGTCCTTACTAGAATTCTCACCATGAAGAAATTCAAGGCCTTTGATGGCGGCCTCAATTTCTTTGACGGTTTGGTCTAGCATAGCATCTCCAAATCCCCTAATCGTCTCCTCCAATTTCCCATTCAAGGCAAGTTCTAAGGCATCTATCTCTTTCTCCCAAGTATTACTTTAATTTTCACTCACCTTGTCAAGTTGGCCTAGAGGAGTCTTCTCTTCACTTGGGTTTGGATTGTCAACATCCGATTCATCACGAAGAAAATCATACAAGTCCAATTTAATAGCCAATACATTGGCTTTCTAAAAGTAACTTTGAAAATCATGTTTAATTTCCTCCTCATTGTCAACCCTTGAAGCTTCAACTTCCTCCATTATTCCCATAGCTTCACCATTCAAGCAACTCTCAACAATGATCCCTTGGTTGACCCTCTCTTCTTCATTAGTGGCTTCATAATCGGGTTGGTTGCCTTGTGGAGACAACCGATCTTCTCGCCCAAATGAACCTTCCTCAACAAGTTGTGGAGCCCGAGTGGTCAACATCGTGTAACGAGCTAGGAGTGCATTAATTCGAGCACCAAGCACCTCTTTTTGGGCCATGAACTCCTCTTGGTCCCTTTTCATTTGAATCATCATCTCTTGTTGACTCTTTTGCAATTGAAATATCATCTCTTGTTGATTCTTTCGCATTTGAATCATCATTTGACAAAGCTCAAAGTTGGGATCTTTGGTTGTGGGTTGTGTGAAGGTATTAGGTAATTGTTAGGATTTTGGAATGATCCTTGACAAATTCCATGGTAGCCAATTGAAGGGGGTTCATAAGATTGTTGATGAGATTGATATGGTTGGTAAAATTGTGGGTCTTGGTAATTTGTCCCTTGAATGTCCCATGAGATAGTAGCTTGGATGCATAACATTGCCTTGATACATTGGATGAACTAGAAACACTTGACCAAACGTTAGAAGCCTAGTGCTTTTGAGGCACTAGGAAGAGAGAAATAAGCACCCTAAGAAAAAAAACGGAGATACACAAGGAGAAGAAAACACAAAAATCAAGAACAAAGTCTAAAACTAAGCACACAAGAGTCTAAACTACGCCGTCCCCGGCAATGGCGCCAATTTGACGACAAGTGTTTTTGTCGTCTATCCTACCGGTCAAAATAATACCAACAAACCTAAGCTAGGTAGCTAGGGTAAGTCGGGTCGAGATCCTCAGGAACGGGAGTTTAAAATAAGAGGGTGCTACGGTCCAAGACTAGGTTCGAGAGAAACTAAACTAGGGGATGGCTAAGGTTGAATAATGACTAAGCTAAGGTCTAAAACACTAAGTAAAAGGCCAAACAAGCAACTAATGATGATAAAAAGCGAGGATTAAACAATAAGAAGGAAACTAGAGATAGGTCGGGTTCATGGATGCCAAGGAGACCAAAAGAAGGAAACGGGGGTGCTAGCATGGTTTCATAGCCTAGATTCCATTCGGGCTCTCGCTACTTAAAAGGCCTAGGGGTCTCCTCACCACGCTCTCGCTACTATTGGGGGAACCAAACCTATAAACCAAACAAGAACATGCAAGAGAACAAGCAAGAAAAATAAGGAATGATCATCTCAAGTCTCACAAGCATTTCATCAAACATGTAGAGTGCAAGGCAAATAGGAAACAACAAAAACAACAACTAGCATCACCCATTTCACCATAATCATCCCTAATCGCACCCAATCCCCCTACTAGCTAACCCTAGGGGATATCTACTCACACATATCTAAACTAAAACTAACATCAACTAGAGAAACAAACACAAGAACAACCCCATTCATTATGAAGAACAAATAAGGATGAACAACAAACAATAAACAAAGATGTAAACTTTACTAACTATCTAAGATTAAAGGAAAATAGAGAAGAAAGTTTATACCAACTAGATGAATGGAAAAGATGAACACTTGCATAAAAGAAGACCCAGAACATCCACCAATGTTGTCAAGATTGGTAGAATCTCCAAGAATTCCAATTTTACAAGAGCAATCAAACTAGATTAAGGCTTAATGAAAAGTAATTAAGGAAATATTAAGCTAATCTACACTAATCTAAGCTAATCTAGCCTAAAGTAGTCTAGAGTTTCATAAGATGTTCTAACAATACAAGAGGGGGGGGGGGTATATATAGGGTTCCATAAGCAAAGGGAGGCGGAAAAGCAAAGGCGGGCTGAACTGGGCCCTTCCCGACCGGGAAGAGGGGCATCCCGACCGGAAAGATGTGGTCCCGACCGAGAAGGTCATGATCCCCGCCGGGATGGACCCACAGAAGCTGTTGTCTTCTCGTCTCTTCATCCCGGTCGTGATGGATGTGTTCCCGACCGGGATGGGTCATGTAGGCTTCAAATATGATCTCATAGGTCCCTACTTGCTCTTCATAGGCTTCTTATCGATTCTCGGTGCTCGAGAATGGGTCCCAAGGGGCTCGGGATTGAGTCTAAGCCACCGAGTGATCGTCGCTTCTCTTCATTGGCTCCATATGCATTGGAAACGAGTCGGAATCGTTCCATTTCTTCAAGATAGGCCAAAGGAACCTAAGACAAGCTAGAAGAAGTGTAAGTAGCCTCGAAACCGCTCCAAAGAGCGATTCCACAAGAGAAACCGGGACCAAACACAAGGGATAAGCACTACATAACACACTTATCAGAATACCTATCCTCTGCATTTTTTCTATCACATATATCCGGTGTTATTGTAATGCACTTCTTCTGTTACTTTAAGGCATTAAAGTAACACAAGATTTAGAATATCGCCATATTTCAGGTTATGAGTGTTTGTTTGTCGCCACGTTTATTGGCACTGTTATTGTTTTTGTAGTAGACGCAAAAGCACAGGAACGGTGTAGGGATGTGGGTGAGAGTTCCATACATAGGGCAGATCTTCAAGGACGTGGAGGAGGAAGTAAACTTCTATAAAATCTACGCATTGGCTTGTGGATTCGATGTGAGGAGGTACACAACGAAAATATGGCGCGGTGGTGAGATTAAATCAAAGTTACTTGTATGTAACAGGCAAGGATTTGCAAAAAAGAAAAAGGTCAGCTCGGAAGCGGCAGCCAAGGAGGCGTCATCCAAAGAGGAAGCAGTGAAGGAGGCAGCCAAGGTAGTCGCTGTCAAAGTACCGAAAAGGAAGACCAAGGTCCGTCGTGTTGGCTGAAAAGCAAGGATTAGGTTGTACAACAGAGGCGGACCTCTCGAAATTGATGTTTTCCACAATGGGCACAACCACGAACTAATTTCACCAAAGGACTGAGAATTCCATAAGATATCGAGAAACCTTACAAAGTACTACAAGCAAATGATCTTGAACAATCCACGGGTATGTGTAAAATAGTTTTGTGGTGGTTCAATTGGAATAACACATCTTATGTCTTAGAGAAATGGTTGTTTAGTTATGGAGTAACGGAATTCATGTATTGTAGTTTCAATGTTTCTGATTATCTTGTTGGGCATATAATTCTGTAGTAAAATGGGATCATAATAAAACTGATTCTCGTTTGAGTAACACCAGAAGTATGATAGAGTAACACCACTATAGAATAAGAAAAAAAAATATCCCCCCTGGTGGTACTGAACCTAACAATGGGACAACATAAGAGTGTCGAACTGTTGGTTATGGAGAAAAACAGTGATTGATTTGATAATTTGTTTTTCACTGATTGTTTCAGCTGAAGATTGGAGCTACGCGGACGTACAAGATGTGTAAAGAGCAGGTTGAGGGGTTCGCAAACGTAGGTGCCAGCTTGGTTGACTTCAAGAACTTTGGTAGAGATATAAAGTGCTTCATACATGAGAGAGACGATCAGTTATTCATCGACCGTTTCAAGGACATGGCAGACAATCATCAAGGTTTCTTTTTTGATTACGAACTGGATGACGATGAGAGTTTGAGCAGGGTCTTCTGGGCTGACGGTGTTGCTAGGAGAAACTAAAAATTGCTTCGAGACGCCGTTTCGTTCGACCCAACCTACGGGACCAACGTAACAAATATAAAATGATATTCACCCCGTTTATCGGTATCTATAATCACAAGCGATCCGTCACTTTTGGTGGCGCTCTCATCGTACACGAGAATTTTGAATCGTTCAACTGGGTGTTCGAACGGTTTCCTGGCGGCAATGGGTGGCAGGGAGCCTGTGTACATTATTACTGATCAGGACGCGAGGGATTATAAAATCAGTCACGAAGATGTTCAAGACAACGTGTCACCGGTTTTGTATGTGGCATATCATGAATAAGGTCCCGACAAAATACGGTGCCTCGAAGAGTGACTACCAAGAATTTCTGAAGAAATTAAATGTAATAGTGTGGGACGAGGAGATCGATGCAGCGAAATTCGACACGCGGTGGTTAGAAATAATGGAGGAGCACGATGTGGAGGATGTTCAATGGTTCGCATAGGGATTTGAAGATGGGAGGCTTAATGCGAACAACCCAAAGATCAGAGAACGAAAAAAGTTACTTCAAACGGTTTAAGAACCAACACGGAACATTGGTTGAATTTTGGATGCAGTTCGAGAGCGCTATGGATCAACAAAGGTATAATCGGAAGAAGCTTGACAGCAAGAACATACAATCTCTGCCGAAAACAATAACCCACCTGCCAATAGAACAGTACGCCGCAAGGATCTACACCTACGTCGTGTTTGACGAATTTCAAGAGCAGGTCAGGTGTTCCGTGGGTACGTGCAGTGTGGGTGGATTTGTTGAAAGAGATGGGATTGAAGTAACTACGGTGAGGGATGCTACTAGGGATAAAGAATTTCTAGTCCACTATAACCAAGGTATAGGCTGCCCCGCTTTTTGTCTTCCTTTTACAGATTTTATGGGTTAGAGTAACAGACTGCATGTTTTAGAGTAACACATAGTATGAGTTAAAGTAACAGGATTTATAGAGTGTAGATTTAATTGTCTAATTGCTGGAATAACCTCGTGTAGAAACGTCATGTAACAACCCGGTTCTTCTAATGACATTAATTAACAAGGCGGAAAATAATTAAGTCGTAAAAAGGGATAAAAATTTAAAACCATCGACTCAAGTGAGTCTTTTACCGATAAATGAACCGTTTGTTAAAATACAACAATTGAAACCCGAATTACAAATTTCTAAATACAATAGTCTGACAAAATTTGTGTTACAAGATTTATAGTTTGACACTCTCATCTGCCACACTGTATCTCTTGCACTCACGCATGCCCCCATGTCCAGTCTTGAGGGTTCGTCAACCTGAATGCATATTTAAATATACATGTCCCACTTAGTGGGAGTAACCTAACCGTCCTTCTAACACGGCCCCGAATAATCAATGTAGTACAATGTTTAGGTTATCTAATTAACAGATAAGCAGGCATGTCACATTACAAATCGACATGTATACAATGTGAGATACACATGAAGTGATTTCAATTAACATGCGAATCAATTTAAATATATAAGACATGTAGGTTATATAGAATAAAGTAATACATACATCATATGAGTATCATGTGAATAATACAGTAAAGCATAGATCATGGATTCATAGAAGTGTCATGTGAAAATAGAGTAAGACATACATAATACAAATCGTATGGAACATAATATAAATCTTAATCAATATTCAAGCAAGACATATAACAAAACATCACTTCCCATTATCAAGCATTTCAATCACATCATTAGTCATAAGAGTATAGAACAGTAACAAAGCATAATAGCACATGTGATTTAGAAAACTGTAGTCATTTACTTTTAAAAACAATGGTTTCCTTTCACATAATGCACGGGACGTGACTACTAATGTCTCATGCACACTTAAGGCTTGCATCTCACCATAAATGCGGATGGGAACATCAATCCCGCCAATCATATCGATACTAGGAGGTTTACATCTCACCCCTAGTGCTCAATAGGATCGAACACCTAAATTGACTCGGTTTAGTCGACTGACATACGGAGAAGAAGGACTGCAAGTGCATGGACTCAGAGGCCCCGCTAAACCGAACATGTCCCATACACTGATAAGGCAAAGGTCGGAAGGTATTCCGCCCCCAAAGATATCCGATATAGAGAGTGAGAGCTGATCAGTGCCCTTGTCTATGTATGCGCACACACCCAATCCATACTCTTGGTCTCGGGAAAGAGAACCTTTACACAACCGAGCACCTCAATGGCAACTGGACGACTACTACTCTACCGACAAACTCATAAAGAGCTGGCTGCCCATTTACTTCTTAGCATTTTCTCGCACCGGCAGGATGCATCATGGCCTCCCATGAGCAGTGACTCCGAGTGTCGTAGTCTACTTTCAAAGCTGTCTTCTATCGCATCGCCTTCTAAACTTTACCAAGATAGCGCCCAACACGAAACGTAGGCTGAATTTGGGTGTCTTATAAAGACAGAGTCTCTGGAATATCGAGCTCAGCGGTCATCGTGGGGCACATGTCTGATGTCCAGAGGGATGAAACAATACCGGGTTCCATAAGGATGACCGGTCTGTGGGCTCTGTATTGACTCGGAACAAGTCATTACAACATGGAATGGTGAAGACGACTCAGAGGGTACTGCCAGGGCACATGTTCATTTTCACCATGACTGGTGTCGATAACATCGTTCGTGAAAACGTGTCTGATCACCGGCTTAGGTAACACACCGACTAGAAGTACGGTTGTTCCAATGGAATTTAAGTATGTCGATTTTAAGATTAACAAACATTATCAATCGTCGTAAAATTTATCTTAACTGATAGTTTTAGTATACTGATGTAAGAGATTTGGAACATTTTATTTGAGATATATTATTTGAAGCGTTAATTAGTTGAGATTTGATTAAAGATTCAATTATTTCTAAGTACATTATTTAATATGGGTTCCTTTATCCTGACTTGGTATATGTTGACTTAAAAGGCCAAAGTTTGACCAAGATAGACTAGTCAACCCTTAGTTTTGACTTAGTCACTAATTAGTCCTTAAGTGCTTATTATAAAGTTTAAGTGTTGTTTTGCACATTTAAGCATTGTTTAACTTAGTACTTTTGGGTTATTCGTCTTTTAGTACTCTATACTTTTTGGGCACAAGTATTTAGTACATTTATTGTTCAAGTGTACGTATTTAGTATTTTTATACGGTTGCGTATTTGTACAAGTATACTTATCTCTTAAAGCCTATTTATACTTAGTAAAATATTTCAAACACCAAATAAATCAATAATAATTATAAAAATCATTTTTAACCTTATTAGGTATCATATTTCTCAAAACATAGAGTTTTACAAAGGTAACTTAAAGTAATAACGAAATCGATAATATTATTAAGGATACTAAGTGAGTCATTTTTCAAATGTTATTTTTAAGTTTTTATTTTCATACGCAACATACTTTTATAAGTTAGGTTTCCAGATATAAAGTCATTTTTCAAAAATAATAAGGTTTATTATTTTTAACAAATTAAAAACGAAAACAGTACGGTTTTCAATACTTTCTTTTAAATCGTTTAAAATACTTAAACGTCATTAAAGTGAGCCAAAATTTTATTTTGGATACCTATACTTGTACATAAATTATACCCAGAAATTTAGATTAAAATACTTTATAAATATTCTTAAATAAAATATTCTTTCCAGATCTGACCCATTTTAGTACAAATTTTATAAATGAAAATATATATGATGCATTCATATTAAATTTGACATACACATCTTAGGAATCATCAGGAACATAACATAAGTTTTCCAAGTCCAAATAAAACGTTTAACATCACAAAACATATCATTTTCTCAGACAGCACATAAAATTATACAGTACCAGTTTACAAAATAAATCATTACTAAATATATATTTTCATAAAAACTTACTTTTCATATTTTTATCATATTCTAGACATTCATATCTACAACTTTCATGAAGGAATCTAAGGCTAGTTCGAAACATAATTTACACAGAAAAATCGTGAACATATATCACACATCACAGAATCCATTTTACAGCATGTATTGTTAAGTGATAAATCAACAAATAGTTAACTTTAAACTTGGTGATCTAATGATTTAGTCCTAAACATGATGTTATATGTTAGTTAGAGTCTAAACACTATACTACGAGATTTGAGGGCGAAGAAAAGTTAGGTTACCTATTAGCAATTCTCCGGATCAACTATGAAATCAAATATACTAAGATCGAAGCCCCCTTCCTCTTGCTCCTCTTCATGAATAAGTTAGAAGGACACACAAACAAAGTAATTTAGTAAATATAATAGGAATAATACTTAAAAATAAAGAGTATAAGGTAAGGAAAAGAAAGAGTATGTGCTCTTGAGATATGGTGGTGTAAACACCTTAGAACTTAAAAGAACTTGTATGCTTTTCTTTGGTTTTTAGATGGATCTTTGAAGGAGTGTTTAAGTGAGTGCATGGATGAGTAAATGAAGAGAAAATGGCTGGTTATAAGCACACAAGTCGTGCATTAGATGGGGGAGCAAAGGGTGGACAAGAACTTGACAATTACCAAAAGTAGCTAAGCATACTTTAAGAGGTACATATCCTATTTGGTGTTTTTGATTAGAAAGGCATATTTTGAGGCTTGGACTTCAAATTGACGGTATGTCATGCCTTAGGGTGATTTTTTTGAGTTTATTTGGTCACACCATGGTTAGGAAAGAAGTACAGAAATCGAATGTCGAGAAACGATTCGTCGGGTGACGATTTTCCTAGTAAAGGAGCTGTCCAGTACAATATTTTTATGATGAACAAATTGTAATTTGAATATCACCATTGTGTATATCTTGGAAAATTAATAAAGTTAGGCTTTTGAAACGCCTCAATCGGAGTCCGTATGAGAAAATAGGAACCGTTTTACGAAATCGCGCAGAATTTCGATAACGATAGAAATTTCAGTTTTGCAAACAATGAAGTGAAATAGAAAGGTTCCAAAGACAAAAGAATTGAATATTACTATATAAAATATTTTGTCAAGACTCGATTTATTAATATTAATCGTTATCATAAATAACTAAAATGGTCAAAAGCACGGGTGTTACACGTCAGGCGTCAGATGCACATGTAAATTGTTTGAATCAAGATGTATATTGTGTCGACACATAATCTGGATATATTCATCGAAGGGGATGAACAATATACTGGATAACTATGTTGCCAAAAGGTGGTCAAGGGGCGAATTGCGCATAGCTCGTATTGGTGATGACGGAATAGAAGGTGAAGACATTCACATCATAGATGGAAAGCAAATAGAGATGTCCAAATTGTAGTCGGAGGTCCATGAGATGATGGGTATTCTACGGTCTGCTGATAAAGCAGATATGGAGAGCATGTGCGCTTTGATCCGTGAATTCAGGCATAAGCTTAAGCCGATTAGGGGTCCCAAGACATTAAATAAAACCCAAGAATTGGAAGAGATGCTTGGATGGACGTCGACTACGAAGATAACGATGCCAAAGTTTTGCAAGACAAAGGGAATCGACAAAAGGTTGTTATCGAGCAAAGCGAAATCTGTTGCACTTGCGAAGAACCCCAAGTGCATGTGTAACAATTACAAGTAGATGGCGCATCATGACAAAAGGAATTATCCCAATCTTCTTGCAGCACGCCCACCACCGACTACCGAACCGTCTGACGATGAAGAGGAGGAAGAAGAAGAAGAAGAATCAGAACAAGAAGAAGAAGAAGAACAAGAAGGGGACGAAAAAGAAGAAGCAGAAGCAGAATTCTGAGTAGGGCAGTATATTGTTAGAGTAACATACATTATTCTTTAGAGTAACACACTGAATAAGGTACAGTAACACAATTTATGAGTTTGATTGATTTACTTATATCCATTCCTTAGAGTAACATCCTTTATTAGAGTAAGGTTGAGTTAGAGTAACAAACATTATGCGTTAGAGTAACTTACTTAATGAGTTGAGAGAGATTTTAGAGAGAAAGCTCTGAGAACTCTTCTGCGATCCGGCAATGGCGCGATCAAAGAAGAACAATCCTCGAGCTAAGCATAGTAAATCACAGAAATCAAATAATAATTCATACAATAGTAAACACACAGATTTTAGTAATAATATGACACATAATACAAAACAAAAAACACCTAACTATCAGAGTCAGGAATCGGATAATGACTCGGTGAGCGATAATGAAATTGTGTTCCCGAATACTCTGGATGAAGAGATTGAGGAGATTATTGGAGCTCCGCCTGATGCATCTAAGTGGACTGAAGTCCCACACAGGTCAGGTCGTGCTCAACTCAAGCTTACAATGGATGATCACTACTACAAATCCCTACCTTTTATGACACTTTGGTGTTGACGCTTACAAAAGCGTCGACCTCATTATCCCTTTTTATCTTAAGAACCGCTCTTTTTTACTTATTATATTGCGTCTTATGAAAAGAAACCGCTCTTTTCATTAGACGAGCGCGTATCCGAAAAATTAGAATTTATCATTCCCCAATGTAAACCCTAAATAACCACCCTCTTTATCTCTATCATCTCCTTATCTCTGTCTTCTTCGTCTTCCCTCTCACTAACTATGGAAACTTAATTAACCTAGATGGTTAATTTGAAAGCAAATGCTGTAGATTCGTATTTGTATATGGGTTCTTCAATTTCAGGTGGATTTCTCTTTCTGTATACTTGATTCTTTATTTCGTTGTTGCTAGGTTCGTCGTTTATACTTCGAAAACCTCATCACTTTTCTGGTTCATCATTTGGTGTCTTCGATTAATTTGGTCGATTAATTTGATTTTGGGGAAAAAGTTAGGGTTTCGAAAAAAGTTAGGTATTATCTTTAAGTTACAATTTTATTATGCTAACATCTTGCTTGCTGTAATCATTATAATAAGATTACCAGCTAGTGATTAATCGATTTGTTTTCTCACGTTTCTCAAACATTGTATGCAATTATTTCAATTGTTCCTTAAGTAGTTTAAAATTTGTGAAATTAATTGTTAATTAGTTGTTGTAAAAAGGATCTAGCTTCTTATTCATATATTTCTGCTAGCTGTTTGGTTTGGTGTTCTATCTTGATTTGGTGATTTTTGCATGTTATATTGTTATAAGATATAACACATTTTAGACGTATTACTCCTAAAATTTCGTTCCTATTGTAGTTATTCATTGTAGGATTGATTTTTATTATTGTAATTCTGCATATGAGAAATTTGGTTTATTTGGTGTAGCGTTTCATTTGTAAAAATTGTATATAAAAAATGTTTTAATCTTCTATTTTGTTTGTAGGCTTCTTGTTTTCATTTTCAAGTATCTTTCCCTTCTTTTTTTTGTTTACTTTTTTTATTTATTTTGATAATGTGTTTACTACACAATTGTAGCAAACATGTTGATTTATATTTTACAAGTAGTTCATTGCAAAATGCACAATGTCAAATCATGGATAAAATTTAAGCAGTCGGACTTGTTTAATCTGAGAGGTCTATATATAATGTTAGCCTTTTTAATCCATTTGACTGGTTTTATTGTCAGCCTTTTTTTTATGTTGCAGGCGCTTTGGAAAGATGGTTTTGATTTTGCTGATGTTCGATATAGAGAGCTCAAACCATTTCTCGATGTGGTAACATCGGTTCTCCTCTTTGGTTTGTCAAAATAAATATATCCCAACGTACTTCAGCGGTACAAATCTCATCTCGTTCTTTTACTTCTTTGGTTTCTTAGCGCACGATATTAGAGGAGGAACAGAAGGCAAAAGAGTAGCAAGTAGGCGCATCAAGTACTACAATAAAAGGCAGGAACAAGAAGAAAAAACAATCTTCCTCTAGAAAATGATGATTCATGTCTTGCCCTTATACACGAGCAAGATCATAATCATATATTTCTAGGCATTAACTCGTGAGTTTTATTGTAGATCAAATTTTGAACCATAAATACCTTATTACCTTTCACGGTGACGACTCATAACATATCACTATAGTTTTTAGAGTTGTTAAATAAAGAAATTGACAACGTTTGGTATTTTCGCTGGTTCTTAGAGTTGCGTGTTCTCATAAATGTGTGGTTCTTAATGTCTACATAGTGTTGTGGATATCTTCAGCCATTATTCTAAGTGCTCATGCAGAGGAAAGGTGAGTTTCTTAGGATTAATTTAGTGACTTACAATCTAGGAGTACACATGTATACATAAAACTCTTTTTACTAGATTTTTTTTGTAGAACGCTAAATAACTAGATGTAACCAACGATATGTACTGTCAATATCTCCATGATATAAGACGTATGGTCTGCATGTTATAAGCTAATTTAGAAATATCTATTTATAACTTGGTAAGTACTAGTACTATTTATATATGTGCCTCTATGTATAATATAAGTTTGCCACTATTTTTTTTACTTTTCAGGCTAAAATATCTTGAAATTGTTGATGCTGCAGTTGATGATTGAGGTGTGAGGATTCCTGAAAATATCGAGGTCTCTTTCTTTATTTTCACTACAAAATATGTTGTCGTATATTTACAAGTGTGTGACCTATCTTCTGTTTGGTTCTCTAATATGCGTTTAAGTGGCATGGTATCAAGAATTGATCGTTATGCGACGTATCACCGTTACATATAAGATTTTCACTGTTCTATTGATAATTTCGGATACATAATGTTTTTGGCTGATACAAGGATCCTATAGCATACTAGATGACATAGAATCAAAGGTGAAATGAATGGTGACATTAAGAACCCATGCCAAACAAGGCCCAACATTATACGGAGTGTATGTATATATATGTGTGTGTGTGAAGATGGGATCCAATCGGCTAAACTTATTTTATTAGTCGAGTATCAGCTATATTAGCCTGTATGTATTAGTCAAGTATCAGTCTTAACTGTGAAGTATGTGTTGTCGGTCTGAAATTCCAGCTAGGGCAATCACACGAACGGTCATTCACTCTATAATCATTAATGTTTCATTTCATGACATGTGATCATGTTGTGTTAGAACATGACAAGATATATCAAACTCATTGAGCTTACTTGATGAAACTTTGACAGTTGGTCCAGAAAATTTGGCAAGTAATTCTTATTTTTATACACCGTGTAAATTTACAAGTGTGTGGATCATTATGTGTATACCGTGAAAAGTACTGTATTTTTTTCTTTTAAATATACTAGTCATTTAGTTTGTGGAGAAGTTAAAATCAAATCCTCCTACAATCAAATCCTCCTACAATCGAAATGAAGATCCAATCCAATTGATGCAAGTGATTGCACTTACAGCAGCAAACCAATGACCTGAGACACAACTAATTCTTCTTTACCAAACTTGGTATATCACATTCATGCCCATCATACCCTATTTAATTATTTATATATGATTTGGCTTCATCTTTATAATACGTCTGATGTATAAACAAACACAGTAGCACCTGTAACTTTATATAGGTTTACCTAATTGATTTATATTTCATGGGGAAGCGACCTAGAGTACCATTCCGACTCATCTTCCTTGAATTCGATAAATTTAAATTGGGCAATGGTTGGCAAGGGGATTTCAATCAAGAGGGATTTCGAGATGTGCCACTGTTACTCTTCCGTATATGTTTCTTTTGCTACCCTATACTCAAATGCGACTACTGCTGTGCCAAAAGCATTGTTTTCTAGTTCTGCCCTTGTTTCTGATTGTATATAAGCATATACTCGTGGGTTACTGTTTAGGAAATTTCTGGGATGCCCACCACTTTGAAGAGAGGCTCCTTAGTAGACTCAAGGCACTGTATGTACACCCAAACCTTTTCTACCTGTTAGGCACGATTCATTGATTTTCTTACCACGAAATCTAAAACTTTTGGTTGTTTCAATTTCTCAGGATAATCGGAACAAAACTGTACTAGGATCACAAGTTAGTACCGGTGATAAAATGTTCAAAAGCATGTCCACTGCTGCTCAGGTTAATACGATGAAGCGTGAAGATAATACTAAATACCAAAATGATGAATGAACAACATAATAACAAACAGAAAACTAGAAGGCACAATTCTGACTCCCAGTTTGATGAGAATAATGTCTGACATTTAACTCTCCAGGAACTTAACATTCTGAAATAGGAAAAAATCCATACATCTATTGCTCGAAATGAAGAAATTGCAGGAAAAAACAAAAAGGAGGAGGAAAATCAAAATTCGAGAAATGAAGTCGAGCAGAATAGTATAGCTGCTGATGATGATGATAATGATTTTTTTTCACTTTTTTTTTCTTGAAAATATATTTAGTAGTTCTGTTTTGTTTCGTCTTGATTTGTATAAAATGTCATTTCTTATATATATATATATAAATATATATCTAGGAATTTAAGATGTACTCCATATTGTTTTATGCTATAAAGTTCTATTTTGGAAATAATCATCGAAATACTAGTTTAGCCTATGCTTTTTACTAATAATATCAGTGTTTAATTTACTTTTATTTAATTTTTGATGTCATTTCAGTATTTAGAACGTTATCCAGGTTCAAAATATGGTAGGGGAAAGGGAAAATGCATCGAGAGCTAAGCATCGAGAAATATGAAGCTCTCGACACAAAGAAGCGTAAACAAAATCCGATGCTTAAAAGTGTCGGGAATGTTGACACTTAAAAGCGTCGAGAAAGTCGAAACAACAAAGCGTCCACAATTCCTGACGCCCCAAAATCCGACGCTTCACCAAAGCGTCGAGAAAAAAATTTCCGACACTTTTTTGTGTCGAGAATCACCTCTAAAAGCGTCGAAAAATTAAGGAATTTGTTGTAGTGGATGTTCAATCTGAAATTGATTATTGGGGCAATTCTGTTGTTTGCTATGTGTTGGGGGCTAATCCTCCGTGGTTTGTTCTCAATGGATTCTTGAGGAGACTGTGGAAACAGGCGGAGATTGAACAAATTTCATTTCAACCAAATGGAATTTGTCTTGTCCGGTTTAAAACTGCTGAAAAGAAGATGGAGGTACTGAATGGTGGCCATCTCTTCTTTGATAATAAGCCATTGATTATCAGAGATTGGGATCCATCTCAGAAAATTGAGAAGGGAGATGTTAGTAACGTTCCGGTATGGGTTCGATTGTATAATCTGTCACCTAAATTCTGGGGTAATGCATTGTTTAAAATTGCTGGTCTGATAGGTAAACCTCTGGAATGTGATACTACTACTAAGGTGAAAAATTTTCTAGGGTATGCTTGGATGCTTGTTGAAGTCCTTTTTAACAGTCAGTTACCTGATGTGATCTGCTTTTATGATGAGCTGGGTGTGATGCATAGTCAAATTGTTCACTATGAGTGGAAGCCAGTTAAATGCAATTTATGTCAGGGGATTGGGCATAATGAGGAGGGGTGTCGTAAGAAGAAGGAGGAACTGCAGAACAAAAAGACTACTAAGGTGTGGAGGCCAAAACAAGTGCCTGCTGCTCCGGAGAAACCAGTTGAGAGTGAGGCAGTAGTCTCCACTTTGGAGAATGTGGTGCTTCAGACGCCTCAACCTGAACCAGTTAGCTTACACACGGCAAGCCCAGCAAGGGTGATTACCAGGTACAATCAGCAGGATCAAGGAGGGGTGAGAGTTGGGGGGAAATCTTTCTTTGATATACTGAACTCATCTCTTGCGAACAGTCTTGAGGGTATCATGGGAGGGGGATCTAATAACCTTTGCCATGACTAGCATAGCTTTTTGGAACATGAGAGGAATAAATAGCTTGAATAAGCAACGTGAAATAAATTGGTTTTTGCGTAGGAATAATATTGGGCTGTTTGGAATAATGGAAACAAGAGTGAGAAGGGCAACTACTCAGAAAGTCTTTGATGGGATTGGAATAAATTGGAAGTTTGTTACCAACACGCAAGCAAGTGAAGGGGGACGTATTTGGATTCTATGGGATGCGAATGTGTTTGATGTGTCAATTTTAGTTAATGAACTGCAGGTCATTCATACTGTGGTGACTTGCCTGGTTAATAGGGTACAATGGAACATGTCCTTTGTATATGGATTGAACAGGATTGGGGAAAGAAGGTCGCTATGGGAGTCAATTAGGCGAATACATAGGATTTTCAAAACTAACCCCTGGATTCTGGTGGGAGACTACAATAATGTGCTCAGTGCAAGTGAAAGGATTGGCAACCCGGTCACCCAAGCTGATGTATGTGAGTTCCAAAAGTGTCTGGAGGACTGTGATTTAGGGGATCTGCCGGCTTCGGGTGCATTTTTCACGTGGAATAACAAGCACGAGGTTGGAATTCGGAGATTTAGTAGGATTGATAGGGTCTTAGCTAATGGAGAATGGGTAAGCAAGATGCCTGTGTGCAATATTCAGTTCCTCCCTGAAGGTTTATACGATCACTGCCCGTGTGTTGTTAATATATGGCAGGATACCTCGACTAGAAGGGCTAGTTTTAAGTATTACAATATGTGGGGGAAGGATAGGGATTTTGGGGATATTGTTCGAAGTGTGTGGAGTCAAAATATTCATGGGTCCAAGATGTATCAAGTCGTTAAGAAACTTAAGATGCTTAAGGCCCCTCTACGGGCTTTGAACAAGAAGGGTTATGATAACATTGAGAACACGGCACAATTAGCTTTATTAGCTTTGTTAGAGGTGCAATCACAGCTTCATAAAAACCCTTGGGACGTTGAATTGCAGTTAAAGGAGCGACAAGCGTCAAATGTCTATAGCGACCTGGAGGCTGCAAGACATAGCTTTCTAGCTCAAAAAGCTAAGGTGCAATGGTGTTTAGAAGGGGATGATAATACTAAATTTTTTCACTGTGCGATTAAAGCACGGAGGAACATGAATAAGGTGTTTGTATTAAAGAATCAGCATGGTATAACTTGTAATAATCCAACTTCTATAGAGGCTGCCTTCTTGGAGTATTATAGAGGGCTTCTAGGCTCCTCAAATGCTACTGATAAGGTTAATGAGCAAGTAGTCTGGTATGGTGCTGTGGTACAGGAGGATCAGGCAGCTAGGATGATTCGGCCCATTAGTGATGATGAAATCAGGGGTGCACTTTTGAGTATTCCTGATAATAAGGCGCCGGGTCCAGATGGTTTCTCGAGTGGGTTCTATAAGGATGGGTTAAATATCGTGGGTACTGATATAGTTGCAGCTATCAATGAGTTCTTTATGACTGGGAAATTGCTAAAGCAGATTAATACTATAGAGGTTACTTTAGTACCAAAGAAGGAAAGGCTAGAGTCGGTAATTGATTTTAGGCCGATAGCTTGCTGTAATGTCATTTACAAATGCATTACTAAGATCATTTGTGGACGACTTATGGAAGCTTTGCCTAATATTATAAGCCAAAATCAAAGTGCTTTTGTCAAAGGAAGGGATATTGTTGATAATATTTTGGTTTGCCAGGATTGGGTTCGACTTTATAATAGGAAAGGGTGCTCTCCTCGATGTATAATGAAAGTGGACCTTAAAAAGGCATATGACTCCATCGAGTGGAGCTTCCTTCGCCAGATGCTTGTTGCGTTGAAATTCCCGGATAAGTTGGTTGGATGGATAATGATATGTGTTACTACGCCCATGTATTCTTTATCTTTAAATGGGAACTTGTTTGGCTTCTTCCCGGGGCGTAGAGGTATCCGTCAGGGCGACCCGATGTCGCCTCTATTGTTCAATATCTGCATGGAGTACTTCTCGAGGCTAATGAATGTCATGTCATTGAAAGCGGACTTCAGGTATCATTCATTATGTAAGCGGATAGCTCTCACTCATTTATGCTTCGCGGATGACCTTATATTATTTTGTTATGCCAATGAAGCTTCTGTGAGAATAATCAGCAAGACATTTGATTGGTTTAGCAGAGCATCTGGGTTAGAGATAAATAAGCAAAAGTCATATATGATTATGAATGGTGTTCCTACGTCGATGCGAGCCAAACTGCTGCGTATTTCTAGGTTTGAGCAGGGAGTGTTACCTTTTAAGTATCTTGGTGTACCCATTTCTTACAAGCGAATTAGCGTAGGGGACTGTGCGGTACTTGTGGAGAGAGTAGTGAAACGCTAAGGGGATGGGGAGCGCGTAAGCTTAGCTATGGAGGAAGGCTTGTACTGATAAAATCTATATTGTCTAAGCTCCATATTTATTGGTGTAGGATCTTCATTATCCCGAGTGGAGTGATTAAGAGAATTGAGAGTATTTGTCGTAACTATCTTTGGGTAGGGCATGAGAAATATGCTAAGGCTCCCCTGGTTTCATGGGATAGATGCTGCCAAAGTCTTAAGCATGGAGGATTAGGGATTGTAAATGGTAAGCTATGGAACAAAGCTAGTATTGGTAAGTTTGCTTGGTGGTTGTTCGAGAAGAAAGATCGTTTGTGGATCAAATGGGTTGATGCAATTTATCTTAAAGGGAAGAATTGGATGACTAATAGCCCCTCCCCGGCTTCTAGCTGGACTTGGAGGAAAATTTGCGCCACAAGAGGGGATTTTGCAGTGGCAATACAGCAACGCAGCTTGGGTAGTATGGAATACACGGTCCAATGGGGGTATAATTGGTTATGTGGGGATAGAATGAAGGTCAATTGGAAGGCTATTGTGTGGTGTAGGATGGCTTACCTTAAACATTCCTTCCTGGGATGGCTTTTTGTGCAACACAGGCTCCTCACGAGAGACAGATTGGTCTCATTTGGTATAGCAGCAAGCTTGGTCTGTGATATGTGTGCAGATAAGGATGAGTCGAATGATCATACCTTGTTTGAATGCGTGTATAGAAAAAGATGTTTGCAGGCTGTTTGTCATTGGATACAGGTTGAAATTCCGTATTCTCAAAGCTTGGAATGGTGCAGGAAATGGAGATGCAATTCAGTCATGAAAAAGCATATTATTGTGGCTGTTATTCTAGCCTTAATGCATAGAATTTGGCATGAGAGGAATGTTTGCCGAATTGATGCCATATTATCACGGCCTGAACTGATAGTGGCTGATGTAAAGCGGCAGATAACCACGCGAATTAAAGGAAGACTGGAGGGTATAGTAACGAATGTTGATAGGAGGTGGCTCAAGGATATAGGGCTGGTAACAGTTTGATGGAGTAGCCTTTTGTTATGCGAGATACAGATGCTTGGGTAAGGTAATGAATGTAAACATTGGGTATTCATTGATGAAATATAATTACATTTTACCAAAAAAAAAAAAACTTACTTAATGAGTTCCAGTAACACAGATTATGAGTAACAGGTGTGAAACATTGGAATGAAGAAGAACAAACATTATTCCTTTTGTTTTGGAGTTTTCTTAATAAAAACAAACATTACTCTTTTGGTTAATTGGAACTCCTGTGTTTGCAAGAGACTATTATGCAAAGTAACAGATTTTGCGAGTTAGAGTAACACAGTACATGAATTACAGTAACACATTGTGTTAGTTAAAGTAACAAAGTTTATGGGTTATGATAACATTATCATGCGTCAAAATGACAATACTTGTTTGTTTGCTAGCATACTGCGTCAACCATGTACAAAATCATACTTCATTTTTTTCAACCAAATGACAATTAATCCACCGGGTGACCCATGCACAAAAACATACAAATGATGACATAATATTTTTTTCAAAGTTATTATTTCCGGCTCTTGCTTCGCTTAGGCTTGTCTTCTTCAATTAGTTTAGGTCTCACTTCCACGAACTTGGTTATATTTTGAATCAGCCGCTTTCTCCCCTTGTTCATGTCCGTTAGCAGAAGAGTTGCTGCAAGTTAGACCACCAGATATCTTCTGTTCACCTTCCTCTTGAGGTCTACGTGTCGGAAATCACGGCCCTCGTACATAAGCATGTGCATCAACATGAATGCTTCGACTCATCCTTGTTGGTGACCTTAGACTACCACTTCAGCTCAACCATGCGGAAACTGTACTTCACTATATCTTCCGCACTATTGACAGATTTAGAGGCAAGGTAATCACTCATTGCCTCCACCTGAAAATCAATGTTGACAACATAAGATGACCTCTGCTTTACATGACACACGACAGGTGATAAATATTAAAAGATTTGAATAGAGGAAGCTCACGATTATCTTCACGACTTTGAAAAGTTGTGCCTCTTTCACGTTTTGGTAGCGATAGTGGTCAAGGAGTTCGACTGTCCTTTTCGTTCGGTTGATACATGCGCAAGAGAAGTACCTGTCCATATTGATCGGCACAAAAATCAGATCAGCGTCCAGTTATTGCAATGTACCGCGACATTTCGACCTGAAAATCTCCCATTGCTTCATCAAAGAGTCAGTATTCTGTGTGGATGCATGGACACTCCTCATTTTTGTTAAGAATCCTCATAATGTAATCCTATGAAAGATTAAATCTGGTCACCATTCATAGTTAATATAAATTAACTTGTTGGAGGTTTGACCAACCTAAATTATAGAAATTTGCTGTGCGTATAGACTTGTTAGTGCTATAATGCGACATTGTATTCGTGTTACTACAACACATAGTGAATGTTACTCCAATATTGTTTAGGTGTTAGTCTAACAAAAAATTCAAAATATCAGAAAATATCAATTAGTGAACAGTAACTCATAAGGCATACCGTCTGTCGGAGACCATAGAAAGCCATCCTTGGAGAATCCTCCGACTCACTCTCATTTGCGACAAGCTTGTTCATCAACATTGACATGCACTCAAAAATTCATGAAGACATGTCGTTCCCTGGGAGCATGGACACTATATCATTCCGGGAGATTGTAGCCAAGCTTGCATACTTTGCCACGATTTCGCTGCATTCAGAACATAACAGTAAGCATTGCGAATAACAGACCAGTGACAAAAAAAAATTAGACAATCATATATTAGTAAGACGTGTAGTGTTCATCTTACTTACTAATTGTTGTAATTGTTGTGTTGATATAGGCAGTAGTCCACCGCATTTTTCCGCAAGACGCGTATATTGCTTAGGAGGGTCTTATTGTTTGCAAGAAACGGGGATGCCGCCACGAGGTTCGGATCTAAGTCACCACAGTCTAAGGAGCAGCCAAGGCCGTCCCCCTCTGGCTCTCCCCTCTAGAGCGACTTCTCAGGACAGATATTGTCCGAGTGGTCGCCGGTGATTCATGCATAGTTTCTGCATGTAATGTTGTTGGACTGGATGGTGACACGCGGCTCTTCTTTGCCGGTCTTTCCTCGAGGATCGCTTCTCCAGCCCTCTTATCCGAATCGCGTATTGACACGGCCACAACTAACATCGTCTTACCAATGACCACGTTTGCTTTATCAGCTACGAACGAGGACACCCGCGCTATCAACTCGTCCCTCTCCTAGTTGATGTCGCAAAGAAACAGCGTCGCGGCGATTTCCTTTCTATAGAAATTATTCGTGTGACTCGTGCCTAGGGGACACTCGAATGACTTCCCGGCGTACATCATCATGTGTATCATGAGGTAAACGCCGCAATCATTAGCAGAGGACTCGCTTCCCTGCCATCTGAACGAGATATTGACAAGCGAGAAGAAGGAGACATTGCCCCCCTTAGTAATACCTTTATGCACCATATACTTTCCCATTTCTACGACCTTAATGATACACAAGAGAAACCCGTATAAGAATGACAGATGACAAAACATCATTTATTTGTTTGTCATCCTTATATACAATATTTTGTATATAAGGATGTTCGAGTATAAATATCAAAATGAGTACACTTACTAAGAGGCATGTCATCCCGACATATGATGGGCTATCAAATTCCTTCTCTTTGTAAGACCTGTTATCAAGATATTCTATCTGCTATGATAAGAAATTGATACACGCACAGCTGTAGTGGTCATTGTTTTCGGACAGCACAGGCACGAATACCTTTTTATAGAGTAAAAGTAATGTGTTGATGATTATTAGTGACAAAGCAGTGTTCAAGTAGTTGACAGTATGAGAATTAAATTTAAAAATACCATATCGGAATCTAGCTGGAGATTGCCTTCATTTTCATCAAGCCAAATGTTCTAGAAGTTGAACAATTGTTCGCTCAGGTCCACGAAAACACCCTTCTTCCTGCTTCTCCAAATCTTCAATGCTGTATCCTGCATGATATTGTAGACACCTAGATTTGGACCTGGTTGCTGCAGAAGTCTCCAACAAACACCCGATGACGATAGGACTCCAACGCGACACGGGTTCGCGATGGTTTAGGTAGTTTTTCTATAGAACGGAATAAATAAATTACTAGGGCAAATTAAACTAACATGATGGCATCCTTAGTCGTGTCGTTACGATCGCATAGACACTAATTAGAGTCAATTCTGACACCTGGACCCCGAGTCGGTCCCGAAACTCGAACCGAGTCAACACCGCGCCAAGCGAACCTCGGGATGAACACCCGAGGCCCACTAAACCCACGGCGCTGGGTAAAGCCGCGGGAATACTTAGGCTCCAAGCTAAGTATCACACTCCTCCCTCTCGGATTTTGGAAAGTATCAAAATCGTATCCTCAAAATCCCCACCGCCCCACTTCACGCGTCTTGGTCTCCCCGCGCCTAAGCCCAGACGCCTGAGTATTGGTGCGCCTCAGCTCAGGCGCCCATATGGGTGACGAGGGCCGAAAACACCTATAAATACCCCCCTTCACCTCATTCATTCGACACAATTCTCTCATCTTCTCCTCCTCCTCTAATCTCTCGCTAAGGGCTCGCACTCCGACACCCGAGGCAAACGATCCACTCGATCGTAGATCCGATAAAAAAGCGACATCGACGCTACTCCTCACCTTCGAGCACCCCACTCGATACCAAGGTGCATGTGTTCGACTAGCTCGAGTCTAGTAGCGAAGCTCTGCCGGATTAGCCCCAAAAACCGTCCATAGTAACGAAGCCCTGCTGAAGTAGCCACAGGAAGGGTCAATAGTAACGGAGCTCTGCCGGAGTCACTGGTCAAGCTAGGAGGATCCGCCTGTCGAAGTCGAGTCGTCACTAGGTTGCCATCTAAACAAAGCTTTCCATATTCATACATTCTATTATTATGCACTACGACAACATTAGATGCGGACACTAGGTCCGCAAGTGTAATCCCCTAGAAAATCTAACGCGATACAGTGGCGGAAACACTGTAGAGTCGGGATTAAAACACACTGTAACTATGTCTTAGTAAAATTAAAATGGTAAAGTCAAATAATAGGCCTTAAATAAAATGACCAAAATTTAAACAATCCACAAAAGGGGTTTGAACAATCCATAAGACATAATTATCAAAATAAACAAGCAGGATCCACACTGCTCGCTAGCCCACACCCGGAACACGTATACCTGGCATGTTAAAACATAACAGCCACAATCAGTGGGGAGCAACACCAACGTTCTCCCAGCCGTATAACAGGATTTTAAAAATGTAATTACTACTATAGAAAAAAAGTAAAAATGGAAAACAGTAAAACAACATATTAAAAATAAGCTTTCAGCGCCAAAACCAAAATATTAAAAATGGGTTTCCGAAGAAACATAAAAATAGTTGCCAACCTGCAAACCAATTTGTATCGATAATATAAAAATATTCAAAATGGTGTTATGGATAGGAGTAAAGTAGACGGCTAGACTTTCACTAGGAGAATACTAAAAACTAGCTTCGAGAACTTAGTTCAAACAAATCAAACTTCGGTCTCTAACTAGGCTACTCAACTATAATAGAGCGGCGACTTATAAATGCGTGGCCCTAGTTTAAGACAATGCACACCCCTCCTGGGATTACCTGTCACCCAGTTCAACTTATGACGGCGACTTACTGCGAGGCCTAAGCTTAAGGACAAAATGTACACAACTCCCGGGATACCTGTCACCCGGTTCAACAACCAATGTACCGATTCCTGATATACTAGCCTTATAGTTGATGGCAAAAACGTAAACCCTAGAATATATTACTCTAACCTCACACCAATCCTTATTCCATAATTCCAAAACAAAGCCATTATCGATATTCAAACAAGATAATCATTGTAAATAATAAGAGAACAAAAGGAGTAATCATCAAATTCTAAAAGAGGAAACTTTCTATTTTAGGAAAATTCTATTTTTAGAAACTTTACTAAAAATAGCATCATATCAAAATAGCAAAAATATTAGTTTATACTAATACAACATTTTAGTAAACGATATAGATTTATAAAACTAATACTTTCGGCCTTAACGATATTAATTGATAAAGTGAGAACATTTAGGTTTATGAAATTATTAAAATATATTACAAGTGTTTATAAAATGATTAAAAATGTCTTAAACATTTTAATACTACTAATCAGGGTGTTTTCAAAGTTTATAAAACTCAAATTCCCTAATTATTAATAGTTTCGACAATACAAATATAAATAGGATTTTTACGGCAAATGTCAAAATAAATCATTTAACGTCTTTTATTTAATTAAACCAATGTATATACTTAGAGTATTTTAAGGGATGATTTAAGTCTAAAAGTTTCAGATTTAAATATCTTCAAAATTGCTGGAAAAATAATTTTTTTATGTAAGACGGAGCATTTTAACGATAAATCGTAATTTTGTTCAAAAATTAATACTATTAATTACAGACCTTAATAAATAGTACAAAAATTACGTAAAATAGCTAAAACATATTTATGGACATTCTTTCCAGTAAAGAAAATTTTCCAGAATACTAAAAATCGGTTTTAAAAGCGTTTTCTCGTTAATCGTCTAATCTCGACAATAACGATTAATAAAAATAGTAATTACAAAACGATTTAAGTATTAATATCCAAAAATTATTATTATACTTAAAAATCATGATTTTCCAGAAATTACTAATTTTTCAGATTTTCCAAAATACCAGAATTTACAAATCCCGTTAAAACCGTCTTTTAAACCCGTTTTCACAATTAACGATTTCATTAATAAAACTTAACGTTCCTAACATTTTATTAAAGCATTAAAAATCATAAAATTAAATTTTATTATGAAATCATCTGAATCATATTTTTAACGATAAACGATGATTTAAAGTGATTAATTAATTCATCCACTTAACAATACCAAAAAATTATGAAAAATTTCAGAAAATTCTATTTCAACAGAAAGTTTCACCACATAAAAAAATAAGATTAAAATAAAATGTTTAGGTACTAAAACTAAAAATCGGCTTTTAATCATTTTTGTCCGTAAACGGTAATAATTCAATAGTCGATATCTAAAATATCAGAAAAATACCAAATTATTAAAAATCATCAAAAATCTCATTTTTACAGTATATAAAGATATTTTACAAGTTTAGGCCGAATATCACGATTTTACAAATTAATATGACGATTTAATCGTTAATCTCGTAAAAGCGATAAAAATATCGAAACATGCAAATTTTCAACTTTTAAAAATTTTCCTGATTATATGACATAAATATATTGTCAAACTAAAATTATAATTATATACGTACAATTACACAAATAAAATCATGCAATACCGAGTAACATCGACGTTACCTTCAATCCAAATCCGAGTCTACGATATATTCGTCTTCTGCGGGACCGCTTTGGAACCTTAAAAAAAACATGAATTCCATGGTATGAAAATACCATAATATCGCTGAAAAATTAAGGTGACAACGATTGGAAAAGAAATCGATTAATACCTTAACGAAGGAGACGAAAAGACGATTAATTTGGAGATGATAATGAGACGATCAAGACTCGATTTTGAGACAAATATTGGCTGGAATTACTGCTGAAAACCATGTCCAAAGGAGAGTAAATGAAGAGTATTTGCCTTGAATAAATTGGTGAATGAATGAATAAAAGAGTATGAAAGCTTTATGCATAAATGAGACTTTAAAATTCATGAAAACAAGGCTACACTAACTTGATAAAACCAGACAAATAAAATGTGTATGGAGTATGAAAAGTTTGTTCTTAATTCACCCAAAATAAATGAGAAGAAAGAAATATCTAAAAGCTTAATCCATGTTATAATATAAAATGTAGTAAAAATGTAATGTAGTGTGTGACGTGGGAGTCACGGTCCACAAAATAAAAATATGAGTCCAAATTAGTTGTAGATTGATAAAAATAAGGATCGTAAAATTATTAAAAGCATTTCAAAGCAATTTAAGTAAACCTCGCGTTGAAAAATAATTATTTACGAAACTTCGTAATAAAATCGTTAAAGGCTAAATTTTCGTAAATAAAAAAAATCTTAGTTGAAAATATTATATAAATGTGTTTAGACATTTTTAGGAAAAGAAATAACTTAAATCCGAGCTTAAAATGTTAATCATAGAGAAATAGAATTTCTCGTGAATAAATAAATAGTTTACGATAAAAATCAAATAAATACTTTAAATAATTAAAATATTTTAATATAAAAATAAATATTATTTGACTCGAAAATAAAAAATAAAGGTTGGAAAAACGGTGAAACAGAAGGCCGAAACGTGATAGAGTTATGATAAAGTAATAGCGGAAAGGATAAAAGCGCTAGGAAAATAGCGGGTGTTACAGCAAGTACTCACTAAAATACGTAACGTCCCAACTTCAACCACAAACATTAAAACACACTAAATAGACCCGAGTAATCTCGAGATCCGTTCTCAAACTATCTATGCATCGTGTCCCGTTTAGTGTATACTCCGAGGGTGCAACTCCTCACTATGTGATTTACTTACATTCGCATTTACAGTTTTTCATATGATTTATTGCTCTTATGACCTTATAATCGCATGCTAAATCACCTAACACGGAATTCAAAACATAAAACAACTAAAACTGAACAGAGGGATGGTCAGGTTCTGTATTAGTCCCGGTGCTCGCCTTATTAGGTTCGATGCGTCTCTATTAATACCGAACCGACGCATCTTAAGCAGAATACCGGGTAAGGTATACCACGAGAACGACTAATATCCGTATTATCGCGTTAAAAATGATTTGCTAGTACGTATAATACTAGTACTCTCTACTCTCCTATGTGCATCTTTTCATGGCCTACTTGTCACGTGAAATCGCATGCAAAGAATGTAAACACAACTACTTTGACGACAAAACTTACCTGTCTTTAAAAAACCGACATAACAAAAGGTATAGGGGTAAAACAACGGATGTTACAGTATTTCGCCCACAACAAAAGAACTAGGATATCAGCCCACCGATTGATTAGTAGAGGCCGCTATAGTGCGGGCGGGATTGGGTGTCGACATCTATCGGATGTTGGCTTCGCAATACGTACCCTCACCCCTTACTCAGAGTTGATGGTTTCTGGATGTCCGAAACCATTGGCAATGAGAGTCATTACAGGCATGGAGTGCTTAAGGGTACAAATCTTTATCTTTAGGTCCCGTGCCGTTCAACTTTGAGCCGACAAGGGATCAAAGTTGACTTGAACGGTTTCCGAGTCCCCATAATTGACTCGGTGGCGACTCCACAAATCGGCAACAACTTCAGTTCACTAAAAAGTTCACCTTACCAAACAAATCAACCTTTAAACATTTACAACCACGACTCGATCGATTCTAAACGGAAACACGGGTGCCCCCCACCCGTCAAGTACATGTCTGGATTGTCATCCAAATCAAGGTCCGACACTTCGCTCCGTACGCGAGATCGGACCGGCCCCCGACAGGCAGGGGGCCGCGTGGGTGGCCGCCGCCACACGTTGAAAACCGGGTCTGTACCGGGCGGGCGCGCGCGGGGCGCCGGGTGGTGCGGCGGACGTCCACAGTTTGGCGACTCCGCTGGGGACTTGGAAACAAGTTTCCAGCGGTGGTGTAACTTGAACGAGGTCGGTGAAGCTCATTTCTTAGTTCCTAGTTGTGGTCACTACAGGTTTTGGCCCTAAAAAGCCCACCCTAACCGATATCAGGACCAATCGACCTCTTCGCGGTAAGATCTTTTGGGACACGCGGAGAGATCCTCGATTGACGCTCCGGCCGCCTAACGCGTACCTCGCGGGAATAATAAGCGGATAGTTCCAAACGAACGGTATGACACTCGTCTCCCCAGATAATTGTCAATAACTAAGTAAAGACTATTTGTGGGCGGTAGCCTACCCTAACCTACCCGTGTCTGCATCCTGCATGAGTGTATGAATTCCTAGTTATGTGTAGCGTGTTTGAACAATCCAACCAAAATAAAACACTAAAAATCTGGATTCAACCACGCCAACATATTCAACCGCACCCAATTCCGTTTTCGAAAAATATCTCTTCTTTTCAAAACGACCTCTTAAACGCCGATACTCCGGTCAAATCATGATTTCTAAAAAAGGGAAAAGCATTTCTACATGCAGTTATCATGGCAAAATATACACTCAAAAAAATGATAAATCAATGTTTTAAGTGCCATCACCTGGGCCAAAGTAAAACCCGTTGACAACAAATACCGTTAATACCACCAAGACTCCCAATTAATGGGATCAAGGTACACCAAACAGTTACATTTTATTTTCAAAAAGAAAAATGTTTTTACACACATACCGTTAACACAACCAAAGCTTCAATTAATGAAGTCGGGGACCAAAACAGTTACATTCTCAAAACACTTTTCACAATACATCACTCCCCACCGGCAAATGCTAGTTAATGCAACCGACAAGTGTGTATCGCTAGTTTTAAAAGCTTTTTCTAAAACACTATTCACTACCTAAACCCTTAATAAGAATTTAGCTACACCCTTAAAGCACCGTCGTTAGACCTCTTACACCGCAAATATGGAACTAGCTAATTAATAGTAGTCTCGATAAAAGTCTCACGTTATGATCTTCAAAACTGGTTCCCCTAAGAACCATGCTCTTTTCAAAAGAAAAAAACGATTTGCACCTTTGCTATCGCCGGATTCCCGACGCACACACATAGCAACACATCTTCACATCACAAACGATGTCACCACAACATCGTCACCCTAATTTCACAAAAATCATTTTTTTCAAAAAAAAAGAGACTTTCCTCTGCGAGTATCGGTCGTTTTCGAAAAGAAATAAAAAAAATCTTTGATCCTGAGCCGGGATCACGATCAATTTCTTACGTCGTACAACCGTGAGATTAACTGTCTGTGTTAGCTACTAGGATCACCACTACTCGAGGTCTTACATTTTGGGTCGTCTCATTTTGAGAAGTCAAATCGTCTCGTCCCAGAGATCTACAATTCATTAGGCGTCTCGCCGAATACACCAAGAGTCTAAAGCACCCGAGTCCCTAAGTCAGTGACCGCACGCACACGCGAGTCTAGGGTCTAATTTCCGCGTTACTCAGTTAAGAGCATTCCTCGAGTCCCTAAAACGTCCGGTCAATTCAGTCTCACCTTTAGCCCTATTTCGCAGATCTAGAAATGTCTTCCAGCGACAACACCGAACCACTCAACGCAATGTTAGGGCTTGTTAAGGAACTTCAAAATAACCTGGCCCAGATAAACGACGCCCATGAAAACATCCTACTCCAGCTCGGCAGGCTGGAGAACACGGTCAATGGGACCCGAAATACCCCTGGGGAGGAAGTGGAAGAGAAACCTATCATCCCCAAAGAAAAGATGAGGCTAGGGCTGGCTAGGCTCGTCCCAACCCTTGGAGGTCGTCCCTTTAGAAGCCTTACCGACCTAGGCATGACCTATGCCCAGGCCCTTAGAGTTGCCAATGACGACTGGCAGTTGTCCCAGCTCGTCCCTACCCCAGATCCACCTCGTGGAGCCTGGGGTGCGGATTGGGATCACAGCGCCTATTGCCTATATCATCAGGGAAAGGGACACGATACAGAGGACTGTGACCGCCTCAAACACGACATCCAGGACCTGGTGGATACCGGAACCTTCCCCCTAGTAAAGAAGCAGACACCACAGCCCGTTGACGGTAGTGCTGGTAACGAAACAACCGCATATGTGGTAGTGAAGACCTGCGGCACCATTAAGGTGTTATTCCCTGGGGGAAGCCTCGATGCTTAGAGGCACATATAACTAGTCTTAGTCAGAGTCTAGTTAAACTTAGGGCCAAGACTAAAATAATAATAATAAGTGTCTTGTCTTTCTTTTTTTTCTTTCCCTTATCGAGTCCAGGGAGGTGCGAGAGGACATGTCCTCCACCTCCCCCAATACAAAACCACGGGCATTTAGTCCGTCTACTACTACTATCAATAAAACAACCCTTTTTTTACAAACGTGCCTCGACAATCGCTTAACCTTCTTTCAAAAGTTTACTTAAAACGCTTAAGAACTCAACTTTGTGCCAATTATCGATGACAATTGACTAAAACGCAAAGGCTATAACAGACGACCCACTTAGTTTCACCCTAAAGAAGAGATCGGGAACAACGACCCTAGGGTTAGCCCATCGTCGACCCCCTGACCAAACAACGATAAACCTGCAGCGTACAAACCTCCATCAAACCAAACTTCCCCAACATGACTAAATACGAAGCCTGCCTAATAGGTCCAAAAGCAGCCATATCTCTAGGAGTTAAAAACCTTAGAGTACACGGGGATTCATCCTTAGTAGTCAACCAAGCCACGGGAACCTGGAAGATTTATAGTGAAAGCCTAACCCCGTACCAAACCAAAGTGGAAACAATGTCCCGGAAAATCACCGAAATCGACTTCATACACATACCCCGCGAGGAAAACCAATTCGCCGACGAATTATCAAAACTAGCCTCACTAATAAACATGCCTGATCGCCTTTTCTCTATGCCTATTTGCATAGAGAGAAGCGAAGAACCAGCCTACATCCATAGCCTCGAAACCGATAACACCCCCGAAGAACCTTGGTACAAAGCAATCCTAGACTTCAAAACCCACGGGTCATACCCGCCCAACACTAACACCAAGAATAAAGCCCTACAAATACGAGCCACCAACTATGTCCTGAATCAAGGACTACTATACAAACGAACCCCACAAGGAGTCCTCCTTAGGTTCATAAACAAAAAACAATCCGAAAGAGTCATGGAAGAGGTACATGATGGAGAGTGCGGACCCCACATGATTGCACACCTACTGGCCCGAAAAATAATGAGACTGGGTTATTATTGGATTACCTTAGAGGCAGACTGTCGACACGACATCATGTCCGTCACTGCCACAATTGCCAAATATTTGCTAACGTCCCACACCTACCTCCATATCCTCTACACACCATAGCCACACCCTAGCCCTTCTCTACTTGGGAATAGACATCATAGGAAAAGTACACCCATCCGGGACCGGCGGACACTTCTTTATACTAGTGGATGTCGATTATTTTACCAAATGGGTAGAAGCCGCCTCTTATACCGTACTAACCACAAAACAAGTAGTGAAATTCTTACAAAATAACATCATCTGCCGCTACGGTATACCCCACGAGATCATCAGCGATCAGGGGGCTTACTTCAGGGCCGACACCCAGAAACTCCTCGACAAATACAAAATCCAAAGACACAAGTCATCACCCTATAGAGCACAAACAAACGGGGCCGTAGAAGCAGCCAACAAAACCATAACCACAATTCTTAAGAAAATGATAGACAATTATCGAGATTAGCCAAACAAGATCCCCTTCGCCTTATGGGGATACCGAACATCCTATAGAACACCCACTGGAGCCACACCATATTACCTAACCTACGGCTCCGAAGCCGTCCAACCCGTAGGTCTAGAAATACTGTCGCTAAGGATATTAGCCGAGAGCGGTATTCCCGAAGAAGAATGGAACCAAAAACGATATGACGAGCTATTACTTCTAGACGAGCGTAGGATACATGCCTTATCCAACGTACAAGCCTATCAACAACGCATCCAACGAGCCTTTAATAAACGAGTGAAATCCCGAAACATATACGAGGGAGATTTAGTAATCAAATCCATTAGAGCACCCCTTCCCGTCGACCCTAGAGGAAAATTCAAACCAAACTGGGCGGGCCCCTACCTCGTTAAGAAAATACTCATGGGGGCGCCGTGATCCTCGCCGACCTAGACGGTCAAGAGTTCTCAAACCCGACCAACATGGATCAACTCAAACGATACTACCCGGAGACATCCTGACAACCAAATCCCAATCTCCGACTTAGGGGAAAGCAAAAAAAACAAAAAAAAATCAGTTCGCATCGATAACTGGCATAAACAAGTCTAAAGCAAAATCACTCACATTTTTTTTAAAGAACTACGAACATGGTTTGATTCCGTTTAAAAGCGGATACGTAGGCAACAATTCTCCGAGTACAACCAAACAAACAAAATCGATTAATCGATTCATGTACAAACCGGGGCTCCTTCCACGACCCGGCCAATGAGTGATTTTTTAAAATGACGAAGCACAAACGACGAGCCGAGGACGGGGCAAAAGTCCGAAAGGGCGCCCTGAGCAAAATGAAAAATCGAGTTGCGAGCCGTCAAACAAAAAAAAGAATAAAAAAGGGTGAGCCGATGACGGATTAAAAACCCGAAAGGGCGCTCCGGGTAAAATGAAGAATCGAGTTGCGAGCCACCAAAAAAAAAATAACAATGTGCTTCTCATTGAATTTTTTTTGGTTAAATCAAGCCTTTGTCGAGGCACTTACATCAAGCAACTGAAACCCGGATATCCCGGAAAGCAACAGCGTGTCAAAACTCCACAAAAAACTAGTACTAATACGCCACATAATATCAACTAATAAGACATAATACAAAGCGACTGGGCTCTACCTGTCCAACTTTTCCTCCCCCTTGCCATTCGGGTGTGCCTGCTTGCGTTTCTCATCCTCTATTTTCTGAAGGCAAGCTTCTAACGTCCCAGCCAAAGACGAGCCCAGCCAATCCCACTCTCCTTTCTCTTCCACACTTTCAATATGGGTCTCGTTAGTCTGGGCCCGTTTAGATGAACTAACGGAATTAGGATCGGTAATACTGTCTTTGGTTAGGCACTTAGTAACGGTCTCTCGAGTCTCCTCCTCGCTTCTTAGCGGTGCTGTCTTCCTAACTTTTAAGTTGCTCTGTCCTGACGGGTGTTCACTAACCCCCTATCGGACGGGAGCATTGTTGGTCGGTCGAACAACGGGGCGCAAGAACCTCTGCTCCCAAGACACCCTAAACTCCCTGAGCGAATCCTCCGTCCATGGGTCGGAACTAGAAACAACTTTAGCGTCCTTTGGAATGGAATGTTGGACACCCACTTGATTTGACAACAAACCCGGATAAATATAAACCTGATCCCTCATGGATAATACTAACAAAGCCCACGTCGAAGACAAAAATGGAAACCCTGTACGCCCACTAATATTCCACCACGGGATACATCACCTGATGACAACATCTCCTTTGACCAAATAGGAAAGCCAATCCCTTTTCTCAGGATTCTTACTCCACACCTGTGCCGTCTTTCAGCCCGTGAAACCCCTGTAACTGTAATCTTTAAAACACCGGGGAGGGACGACCAAACCAAACTGCTCCTGTAACCAAACCTGCACAAACCATGACAAAACATCACGCCTCCAAACCAAAGCAACAATAAAAAAGGGGGGGGGAGAAGAAAAAACAAATAGAGAAAACCAAGCTACAAAGAAACATGGCGCCGAAAGCACCTGTAAGATGATCCTATAGCCCCGAGAAGTTGTCTCTTGTAACCGGGCGCTAGCATCCAGGCCCAGAATAAGCTCACCCAAAATAAGCAAAGAGGGTGATCGTCCATGTTCCATTGTCGCTACCACATCCAAAACCCTAGGATTACCCCAACCGTCACGTGACTGCGCATCCTCAAAAAGATAATAGCAAGCAATAGCAATGTTAAAAGCACACCTACTGGCTAGGATCGAAACATGATGAGAGCCAACCCGTGAAAATGTCCTAGAAAACAACTCTAGGTTAAGACCATCCCTACCAAAGTAGCCTTTAGCCTCCTCTAATGAAGAAAGGTCCAAAAAGTGGTAAAACCACTCCACGTAAGCATCGTCCCAATAAGGAAAACAAGGGCGAACCGAGCTCCATCCACCTATAGCATCTATCTCTTCGGGCAAAGGACAAACTTTACCCCCGAGAAAGGCAAAAACATGGCATTTCAGGTCCTGAAACGTAGAACATGCTAGTGAGAAGTTATCCTATATCTTGACTCGACTCAGCGCAACAACCGTTGACAAACCGTCATTTGAACTAACCTCGGGGTCACATTTCTTAAAGGAACCCGCCCACTCGGTTAGGATATTCCCAAAACCCGACATGACCCTAAACATAAGTGTGCTATACCCTACGGATATCCTAGTATGTCTAATACAAGCACCCACAACCCGTATATATAGCCCTAATCCCACAAGAATTAGGAAACAACGAAAAACTTCCATAACCCGGGCTCGAACCGCCCTGGCCCACGCGCCCGATTTTCCGGCCGCTAGAGTCCAAGCGGCCCGGGACCCGGTAGCCTCGGTCCAAGCGCCTATAGCCAGGCAGGCGACACTCCAAGCAACCCAAGGATATAAATTCTTATCCCGAATTATCACCGTAATTATCACATGACACCTCGGATATCGGGAATGACCTTCCGAAGTCACCAAAACTCGCTCCGAAAACCGAAGTACCCGTGCAGAGGCCACAGGATTGCGGACTCATTCGTCGGACGCACGAGACTTAGACGTTTTTTTAGGGGGATAAGCTACCCCACCTAGGCGTGTTGTAGCCTTTTAACGGTTATCGTCAAGTCGCGTCTGTATCCTAACAAGGCAATTTTATGAATGTATAAAAGTGGGCTAACTTTTTTTCAAAAATCTCCCGAATTTTAACTTCGTTCTCGTTCTGAACAACCATGCTCATTTCTTAACACACTCGGTCAAAGCACGTTAATATTGTACATCTCGAGTCAAAACATTTTAATCGACGTACTATCCGATCCGATTCCTGGCTCTAACTAATGCATTTCAAAACATCCGAAAGGAACTGTTTTCATACTCTCGTGCAATACTAACACGCCCTAAACTAGGCGAAATCGCAAACAAATGAACGCAAAAAGTGATTACGTGTCAATCTAGCTAAACAATTAGCCAAATAAAAACACAAGACTAATCCAACTAATACTAAAATTTAAAGCAAATATACAACATATACAAATCCATACACGAATCGAGGCTAGGGAGGACCCCTAGAAGCCGCGCCAATGGCCATCACGACCTCACAAATGTTGTCATCTAAACCTAGATCCTCCAAGTCTATAAGATCAGAGGAGACGGACTACCATCCATCCCCAACAGCATATCTAGGGTAGCTGCCTCGGGAACCCCTCCAGTTTCCTCGGTAGCACCCATAGCCTCAGCCTTCCTCTCAAGCCGACGCCTAGCCTCACCCTGTGTAGAGGTCTCACCTCGAGACCGAGCCAGCTGCTCCTTAAGGAAAGCAATCTCGTCAGCCCGAGATTGCAGGAGCCGTTGTGCCTCAACCTCTCTCGCCTCGAGCTCGGTCACCCGAGCCTCCAATTGTCCCACCATATCCAGGACATCCTGCAAACGCATTAAAACATTAGGAAAACACGCAAGCAGCCTAGAAAACCACCCTAGTCACGCAAAATCACCGATCGAGGTCCCAAAGTGTCACGGGAAACCCTCGAGGTATAGGCCCGGAAGCAGTTGGTAGACTGCCACAACCTCTGATGGCAAGCTGACGAAACCTAAAAGTTGAAACGATAAAAGTTAGGTAAACCAATCCTAAACCTTAGATCCCAAATCGAAAACGGAAGCCAAAACTCACACGGTACACCCGGTCGCGCCACTCTATCCCGGCGTCCATCTCCTCGGCAGATCACGGGGGAGAGGCTCAGTGAAAGGTATCCCAGTCACATCCACCCTAAGCAGCGTCAAGGAAAAATCTGGGGGCTGGATTTCGTCAGCCGGGTCGGCCAACTGAGAAAACAACAGGCTGGGCAGTCAGAGGGCAAAGAAATAATAAACCTCAAAACAAAACTTAGAACCAAAGATTAGAACATTACCACGAGGCGGTACCAAGCTAGCCGCCGGGTGACGTGAGACAGGTAGGAGGCACCAGACACCAATAGTGTATCGCCTCCTTCTCCGTCCCTATCCGCAAGGATCTCTGCGACGGTCGGTGGTCTGAACATAGTCCGAGGAGGATCAACCGGCACCCTGAAATCGTCGTACAAACACTGACGCACCACCCGCTCGCCCAGATACCAAACTAGGCGAAACAACACAGGAAGGAGCATCCTCCTATAACTCCGAGGCCTCAGCTCCGCAGTCACATACCCAGGCACGACCTCATAATCGGCCCAAGGGTGGGCCACAAACTACACGAATAGAACCAACATCCCAATGAATCCCAAACCTTAGGGGCTATTGAACAAAATAGGCTATAAAAAGAAAACTTACATCCTCGAGGCGTAGTTTGTTAACCAGCGCATTCTTCGTCGGGTAGTGGCTGATTGTACTCTTAGGCTGAGCCAACCTCCACTCGATCCCCGCCGGGAATCTCTTCGGATGCACCCGCACCGTCTTGGGTGCCAAACAAGGGAAATAAGAGTAGATCCAAGCCTGCAAAATCCCAAAACAACTTTAGCAACACCAAACCAAAACTAAGTTAACTCAAAATCCAAGAGTGAGGATAGTAACAAACCTCCAGTATAAGGCCCGGACCCACAATGGGCACAGCTGAAGCCGACTCTATCTCCAACGGCCTCACCATGACTTGCAGGCAGCGAGTCATCTCCGGAAAAGCCGCGGTCACCCAATCATAACGTCCTAGCTGAGCCAGATCAGCTAGGAAAGGCAAAATCCTTGTACTAAACCTCTCGCCTTTATCCGAGAAGTGGTTCGACCATAGGAAATACCACGACCACAACCGGGCATCCTGTTCCAACGTGTTGGGTTCTCGACCCTCTAACACCGCCACTCGCTCAAAGTGATCGGTGATGTATGAGCTCACCAGAGCATGAGGCGCACTTTATGCCTCATGCTCTAAACAATCTTCGATTAGGTCCCGCACCTCATCACTATCTAGACTAGGGCCTTCAGCGGCCCACCTAATCCTATCCGGACCCCAGGGCAGACCGGTAATCATTCCGAAATCTTCTAGGGTCATCCCGACCTCCCCAACAGCCCTGTGGAAGGTCGAGGTAGTATCATGGAAGCGATCTATCATCGCCCTAATCACCATAAGGTTGCACTTAGTCTTGCAACCACTAGCAGGACCCACTGCTCGACTACGAGACTTAGAGCGGTCCTCGCGATAATTTCCTTAGCCGCAGGGGCCAATATATGAAAATAAATATCGAGACACGTAGTAAAGCCCGAGAAACTCCTCATCGGACCTGGGGACTGAAAACCAAGACAACGCAAGCATAAACAAAATAAACCTAACCTGACCCGAGCCAAAAATCTACGACACAACTAATAACCACGAATAGGATACTCTCCAGACCACGCACGATACGGTGAGAAACGTGAAGGTCATGGTGAAACAGCAGCTGATGGCCATCCCAATCCCGAGCCCACTCGGGATCTTCATAACCAATCTTCTCATTCTCCGGTACAGGAGCCGGAACATGAGCCCTCCTAGCCACCGTCTCCGGAAGCTTATGCTTCTTCACTCTATCGAAATCCGCCTCATTAATGGTCTCAGGGTCGCGGCGCTGAGACGAGATGCTCCAACGTCTCCTACGAATCCCTCGAGGGGTCTGTGAACTCGCCCCAACAACCTCCTCACTAGCACCGACCAAGGAAGCTCCCTCGGGACGCTCGGTATCACCTCTAGCTGCGAAACCAAACAAAAAACAAAGAATCCATACCTCAGGTCAAGCTAAAACACCTTAAACAGGTCAAAATAGGGTCAAAATTTCGGATAAGGATATCAAAATTCTGAAAAGGCCGCTAGCACCCATTTCCGATCCCGATCACGATATAAGTGGTTTCGGGAAAATCCGAACAACGTTACGATACCTTTTGGTCTGTCTGGATCTCCATATGAATATGTACTTGAGTGAGAACAACACGAATTACTAGTAAATTTCCTTTAGTTCAAAAAAAAAGAAAACCCCTTGTCTTTAGTTTTAGTGAAAGATTTTTTCACAATTTCTTTTTTTTTTACTTTTCAAATTATCCCATAGTATGAATCTAGATAATGATCTAGATCAAAATTTCCATTTCCCGGAACAAATAAATAGAATAAACAAATGAAAAACAGAAAATTTGACTCTTTTATTCTGCATGTCGGCCGTTTCAGGAGGACAAATATTTTCATCTCAACAGTGGGTGAGAGAGCTTTTGGGCCTAAGACACACAAAACCTCACGGAAAGCCCTAAAGGCCATCTTAACTCATAAAATCCGACATGTGAGCTATCCACATCCTCACAAACACTATTTGAGCAAAATTGTGCAAGATAAATACAAGAATAATCGAGAAACAGTCCTTAACCCTAGCATTCCAAACACATTTCAATAGTCAGCCATTGTCGCACCTCGAAAACCCTTATCAAGCTTATAATTACTTCAACAAGCTCTAATCAACCTTAATTTAACAATGACGTTAGGCACAAGCATCGAAACTTAGTAAATCAAAAACACCCAAATCGATTTTCTAGGGTTTTCAACAAAACCAACTCATAACCAACCAAATCGAGCAAAACCAACAATAAACAAGCAAAGAACACTTACCCGGAGTCGTCATTGTCGTAAATAGCAGAAATCGGGACGAAATTTGGCGAGAAAAGTCGAGAAGTCGATTTTGGGGCGAAAGGGACGACGCGTTCGAGTTTGATGGTGAATGAACGATCGCCCCAATTTTCGATTACTTAAACACACCCGGTCCACAGAAACCCGACCGCCCCAAGCGACGCGTCTGAGTCCTAGCACGCTGGGGGCTAGGCGCCTGAATACTAGGGCGCAGATGGATGCGCGCCTAAACGGTCCAGTACAGACTAAAACCAAGCAAACAAACTCAAAGCTCTATACACATAAAAACACGCATCCTTAAGACAAGCAAAATAACGATAGCGGAATAATTATTAATCAACGTCGATAATACACTCTCGATAATGAAACAAGCATAAAAACCGCACTTAACCTGAACCTTGCACCCGAACGCGTAATAAAGCGATTCGAACCGAACTAATCTAAGCAAGCTCTGAACAAATCCTAAAAGCATAAACAAACCAAAACAAAGCAAAAACAAATCCGAACAAATAAGACGAATCTGCGAAACAAAATTTAACTAAAACAAATAGACAAACAACGATTTTTCCCGAGGGACGTTAGTATCCCGAAGGCACAACAATGACAATTTTGCCCGAGGGACGTTAGTATCCCGGAGGCAACAACAATTTTTTCCGAGGGACGCTAGTATCCCGGAGGCACAGCAATTTTGCCCGAGGGACGTTAGTATCCCGGAGGCACAACATATTTTCCCGAGGGATGTTAGTATCCCGGAGGCAACAACAATTTTTCCCGAGGGACGTTAGTATCCAGGAGGCACAACAATTTTGCCCGAGGGACGTTAGTATCCCGGAGGCACAACAAATTTGCCCGAGGGACGTTAGTATCCCGGAGGCAACAACAATTTTTCCCGAGGGACGTTAGTATCCAGGAGGCACAACAATTTTGCCCGAGGGACGTTAGTATCCCGGAGGCACAGCAACCCTGCCCGAGGGACATTAGTATCCCGGAGGCACAACAATTTTGCCCGAGGGACGTTAGTATCCTGAAAGGTAGCTACCCGAGTGGAGACTGACGCCCTCGAGTAGTATACAACAGCAATTTTCATCCGAGTGGAGACTGAGGCTCTCAGATGGTTCATTTTGTCCTGGGGGCAGAGGCATCCCGAAAGACAACTATTCGAGGGAGACTAACGCCCTCGGATAGTTCATTTTGCCCAAGGGACGTTAGTATCCCAAAAGGCAGCTACTCGAGTGGAGACTGACGCCCTCGAGTAGTATACAACAACAATTTTCATCCGAGTGGAGACCGACGCCCTCGGATGGTTCATTTTCCCCAAGGGACGTTGTATCCCGAAAGGCAGCTACTCGAGTGGAGACTGACGCCCTCGAGTAGTATACAACAACAATTTTCACACGAGTGGAGACTGACGCCCTCGGATGGTTCATTTTGCCCAAGGGACGTTAGTATCCCGAAAGGCAGCTTCTCGAGTGGACACTGACGCCCTCGAGTAGTATACAACAACAATTTTCATCCAAGTGGAGACTGACGCCCTCGGATGGTTCATTTTCCCCAAGGGACGTTAGTATCCCGAACGGCAGCTACTCGAGTGGAGACTGACGCCCTCGAGTAGTATACAACAGTAATTTTCATCCGAGTAGAGACCGACGCTCTCGGATGGTTCATTTTGTCCTAGGGGTCAGAGGCATCCAGAAAGACAGCTATTCGAGGGAGACTGACGCCCTCGAGTAGTTTATATTATATATTTTTGTTTGTCCTAGGGGTCAGAGGCATCCCGAAGAACAGCTGCTCGAGTGGAGACTGACGCCCTCGAGTAGTTTATCTTGTTTTGTTTTGTTTTGGCCAAGGGGTCACCAGCATCCCAAAGACGATCGTTCGAGTGGAGACTGACGCCACCGAACGTTTTATGTCATCAAGGGTTCACAAGCATCCCAAAAATGTTTGTTCAAAGAAAAGCCAACACGTGTGAACACCCTTTGCACTTACGCTTAACGCGTCACAAACACATTTGAAATTAAATGAACTTTTAAACAAACCGAAGAAGACAAAGCGCGCGCGCACGAAGAATCAAGAACGAGATGACCAGCAAGAGTCCGGGCCCAAGCAAGGAACCGCAAGTGAAGACGTCAGGTATGACTTCTAAGCCTTGGCTGGCGAGCCTCAACACTCAGTCTAATTGATTTAAAACGTCCCGATCAGACAGCCACCAGGTCGTAATCTTCGATTGACCTGGGCGTCTATACTTTGACTTTCACCTTGTCCAAGCCTCAGTCAAAGTGGGAGCTTCTGTAGACACCTAGATTTGGACCTGGTGGCTGCAAAAGTGCCCAACAAACACCCGATGACGATAGGAGTACAACGCGACACAGGGTCACGAAGTTTTAGGTAGGTTTTCTATAGAACGGATCAAATAAATTACTCGGGCAAATTAAACTAACATGATGGCAGCCTTAGTCGTGTTGTTACGATCGCATATACACTAATTAGAGTCAATTCTGACACTAGGACACCAAGTCGGTCTCGAAACTCGAACCGAGTCAACACCGCGCCAAGCGAACCTCGGGATGAACACCCGAGGCCCACTAAGACCATGGCGCTAGGTAAAGCCGCGGGAATCCTTAGGCTCCAAGCTAAGTATCACACTCCTCCCTCTCGGTTTTGGAAAGTATCAAGATCGTATCCTCAAAATCCCAACCGCCCCGCCCCACGCGTCTTGGTCTCCCAGCGCCTAAGCCCAGGTGCCTGAGTATTTTTGGGTCTCAGCTCAGGCGCCCATATGGGTGACGAGGGCCGAAAACACCTATAAATATCCCCCTTCACCTCATTCATTTGACACAATTCTCTCATCTTCTCCTCCCCCTCTAATCTCTCGCTAAGGGCTCGTACTCCGACACCCGAGGCAAACGATCCACTCGATCGTAGATCCGATAAAAAAGCGACATCGACGCTACTCCTCACCTTCGAGCACCCCACTCGATACCAAGGTGCATGTGTTCGACTAGCTCGAGTCTAGTAGCGAAGCTCTGCCGGATTAGCCCCAAAAACCGTCCATAGTAACGAAGGCCTGCTGAAGTAGCCACAGGAAGGGTCAATAGTAACGGAGCTCTGCCGGAGTCACTGGTCAAGCTAGGAGGATCCGCCTGTCGAAGTCGAGTCGTCACTAGGTTGCCATCTAAACAAAGCTTTCCATATTCATACATTCTATTATTATGCACTACGACAACATTAGATGCGGACACTAGGTCCGCAAGCACTCACTAAAATACGTAACGTCCCAACTTCAACCACAAACATTAAAACACACTAAATAGACCCAAGTAATCCCGAGATTCGTTCTCAAACTATCTATGCATCGTGTCACGTTTAGTGTATACTCCGAGGGTGCAACTCCTCACTATGTGATTTACTTACATTCGCATTTACAGTTTTTCGTATGATTTATTGCTTTTATGACCTTATAATCGCATGCTAAATCACCTAACACGGAATTCAAAACATAAAACAACTAAAACTGAACACAGGGATGGTCGGGTTCCGTATTGGTCCCGGTGCTCGCCTTATTAGGTTTGATGCATCTCTATTAATACCGAACCGACGCATCTTAAGCAAAATACCAGGTAAGGTATACCACGAGAACGACTAATATCCGTATTATCGCGTTAAAACTGATTTGCTATTACGTATAATACTAGTACTCTCTACTCTTCTATGTGCATCTTTTTATGGCCTGCTTGTCACGTGAAATCGCATGCAAAGAATGTAAACACAACTACTTTGACGACAAAACTTACCTGTCTTTAAACAACCGACATTGCAAAAGCTATAGGGTTAAAACGACGGATGTTACAATATTTCCCCCACAAAAAAAAAACTAGGATATCAGCCCACCGATTGATTAGTAGAGGCCGCTATAGTGCGGGCGGGATTGGTTGTTGACATCTATCGGATGTTGGCTTTCAATACGTACCCTTACCCCTTACTCAGAGTCGACGGTTTCCGGATGTCCGAAACCATTGGCAATGAGAGTCATTCCAGGCATGGAGTGCTTAAGGGTACAAGTCTTTATCTTTAGGTCCCATGCTGTTCAACTTTGAGCCGTCAAGGGATCAAAGTTGACTTGAACAGTTTCCGAGTCCCCATAATTGACTCGGTGGCGACTCCACAAGTCGGCAACAACTTCAGTTCACTAAAAAGGTTGCCTTACCTAACAAATCGGCCTTTAAACATTTACAACCACGACTCGATCGATTCCAAACGGAAACACGGGTGCCCCCCACCCGTCTAGTATAAGTCCGGATCGTAATCCAAATCGAGGTCCGACACTTCACCCCATACGCGAGATCGGACCGGCCCTCGGCATAAAGGGAGCCGCGTGGGTTGCCGCCGCCACACGTTGAAAACCGGGTCGGTCCCGCGCGGGCGCGCACAGGTCGCCGGGCGGTGCGGACGGACGTCCACAGATACTTTTTGGAGTAACGGGTCATCATCATTAGAGTAACAAAGAGAATGTTTTACAGTAACACGTTTATGGAATTGGAGTAATACCCTTTCTTGGTATGAGCTACTACAATGACATTATAAATTACTTAGAGTAATACCCTTTGTTGGTTACAGCAACTGATCTGATGACATTATATTGATATTACCAGGTTTGTTGATGATATTCATACTTATCGTTTTTGTCGAGCGTAAAAATAACAAAGTTGTGGATGATATTCATATTCAAATCTTACGCTGTGGCTAACAACAAAGTAGCAGCATGATGTCCGCCGCGGTGCAGTCTGCCAAGTCACCATGTAGTTCAGTAGTATACACCAGTTGTCGATAACAACGTTTGAAAGTTGCTCCCCAGGCTCCAGCGTGGCCAGCTCGCCGCGGGGTACGTTGTAGAAGTTGTTGAACCTTACAATCATCTCCCTACAAAATTTGAATGGATTAGGGGAATACATACACCACATCCAAATTGACATAGGAAGAGCATTAAAGTAACTGATGATGTACATTAAAGTAACACCATGTAACATATTATGTAGCACACAAAATATACTACTAAATGCACAAAAAACAATGGGTATTATAAAATACTTACGATGTGAAAAACCTCTAAAAGAATGAAAAACCCTAGCAGGCGATTTAAGGCGACGTGATTTCGATCATTCGTAGCAATTGATCCTTAACCATGGCTAGGAACTCTGCGAGTAAGACTAAAAGTAAGGAGAGAAGATTACTACAGCAGTTGAAGGAGACATATAATAAGGGAACTTTGAACAAAGTACAGAAGGAGAAGGCTGCCCAAGAGAGGATGACATCCTACGTACGAAACCGATGCACGAGATTATAGGGATACCTGGGTTGGATTTCGACGATGAGGAGACTGTGGAAAATAGTATTTGGATAACACAACGAGGAAAAAAGAAGTCAGGTTTACAGAATGAGGATAAGTCGTCTGAAACTATGATTGACATGGTACCCTCTGAGGAAGAAATAATTATCCAATTCTCAGATCACGATGTTGAAGAAGAAATAAATTACTGGAAAACTGCTATTTTCTGTTATGTGTTGGGTGCTAATCCTCCTTGGGAGGTCATCCAAGGTTACGTGAATAGAATATGGGGTAAGTGGGGTGTAGACAAGGTTTCTTTTTTTACCAAACGGAATTTTTTTGGTGCGCTTTACGAGCGGGGAGCCAAAGGAAAAGGTGTTGGTAGAAGAATATTCCATGTTTGATAACAAGCCGTTAATTGTGAGCCCATGGAACCAGGACACAAACTTGATGAAGGAGGATATACAGGTGGTCCCAACTTGGGCAAAAATTCGTGAGCTTCCACTAAAATTCTGGGGGAAGTGCCTTCCGACAATGGCTGGTTTAGCTGGGAAGTACATCAAGGCTGACCATGCGACTATTGAGAAGAAGAGATTAGGATTTGCAAGGACTTTAGTGGAAATAAAAGTTGGGCAGGAGCTGCATGAGATGATCAGGTTTAAGGATGAACGAGGACAAATCCTGCAAATACTGGTTCAGTACGAGTGGAGACCACTAAAGTGTAACCACTGTAAGGGGATGGGGCATACTACTGAAGCTTGTAGGAGGAAAAAGCCAACCCAGAAGCCTGCCCAACCTGTACAGAAGCATGCTAAAACAGTACAGGTTTGGAGGCAGCTTCCGATACAACCACAGCGGCAGATGGTCTCTTTAGTGAATGAGACTTAATTTCCTTCCTTGCCCAGTCGACTAAAAGAGGTCAACAATAGAGGGGGTAACTCTCCACAGACTGGACAACTGAAGGAGTCAGCTGGTGGAGATATGGATAATGTGACGAGGGTTACAAACGTGCAGAATGGAAATAATGTAAGCACATCCCCTACCGTTCACCCTCCAAATATCCAATGATTTACAAAATGGGTTTTTGGAATGTGAGGGGGATGAATGATGTAAATAAACAGAAAAGCATATGTTCTTTTATTAATAATAAAGAGGTTAGTTTATTTGGACTAATTGAGACAAAAATCAAATCTAATAATATGCAAAGTGTCATCCAAAATGTTTGCAATGGTTGGAGTGTTGCTACTAATTGTCACCAACATCCAAGAGGGAGAATTTGGCTTATTTGGAGGCCGGCCCATTTTGACGTCTGGATTATGCAAACCACTGCCCAGTGCATTCATGCGAAAATCATTGACAAAGGAGATAACTCTAGCTTCATGCTCTCCACGATTTATGCTTACAATAGGGGTGAAGATAGGAAGGAGCTAAGGAATCAGCTTATTAACATTGCCCCAGGAGTCCAGGGGCCCTGGTTAATGATTGGGGATTTCAATATGGTAACGCTTCCTGAAGAAAGATTAGGGGGAGAATCAAAATAGGAGGACATGGATGACTTTAACCAGTGTCTGAATATATGTGATATGGTGGATATGGGGGGATCGGGGGCGTACTATACATGGAATAATAAACAGGATCCTAGCCATAGAATTTATAGTTGCCTGGATAGGGCACTGGTCAATGAGGATTGGCTACATCTTTCTCCAAATTATCAATCCCACTTCTTTCTAGAGGGTGTTTTTGACCATTGTCCATGTGTGATATCAAGTAATACTGTCATTGAGAAGATGGCGGGGTTCAAATTTTTTGATATGTGGACGACCCATGCTGATTTCCTTCCACTAGTTGAAGAGCATTGGCAGATGCAGATTAATGGGACAAAAATGTTCAGACTAGTAAAGAAGTTGAAGACCCTCAAACCTGTTCTGAGGAGGCTGAACAAAAGAGCTTTCTCTGATATAGAATGTCGGACTCTGGAAGCCAGTAGAGAATTAGAGAAGATTCAGTTGCAGCTCCAATTAGACTATACAAATGCTCAACTGATTGAGGAAAAACGTGCTACTGCTGAAGTGTATAAGGGACTTGCTGATGCTCACAATTCTTTTCTAAGACAAAAGGCGAAGGCAAGTTGGATTAGAGATGGAGATGACATACAATACTGCATATTTCCATAGAGCATTGCGACAGAAAGCTAAACAGAATGCTGTTTACCAGATAACTGGTTTGGATGGGAAGAGGCATATCGATCAGTCTGGGATACAGGACACATTTCTGGATTTCTATAAAGGACTCTTGGGGTGTAGTCCCATGATAGATAAGGTACGGGAGGAGGTGATCAGTTAGGGCATGTGCTGTACGGAGGAACATGTTGCCATACTAGAGACCCCTGTGACTGATAAGGAGATTAGAGACATTATTTTTTCCATCCCCAATGACAAAGCCCCTGGCCCAGATGAATATACTAGCGGATTCTTCAAAAAGGCTTGGAATATCATTGGTGAAGAAGTTTGTGCTGCTGTAAAGAACGCGGTGACTACGGGCAGGATATTAAACCAAATTAATGCCACTACTCTTACACTTATACCAAAGTGTGAAAGACCTATGGAGGTAACACAATTTCGGCCCATAGCTTTCTGTAATTTGATATACAAAGTGATCTCAAAGGTAATGTGTAATAGATTATCTAAAGTTCTTCCTGGCATTGTCAATGACTGTCAAGGCGCTTTCTTAAAAGGAAGATCTATCATTCACAATATCCTTATTTGTCAAGATATTGCCCATCACTACTCCAGAAGAAGCGCCTCACCAAGATGCATGATCAAAATTGATCTCAAAAAGGCGTACGATTCTGTCGAGTGGACATTTGTGGAGGAGTTATTAACTAAGCTCAATTTTCTTGCTCATTTCAGTTGTTTACTGATGAACTGTATCACATCCCCTATGTTCTCCTTGAGCTTGAACGGAAACATGTTTGGATATTTTAAGGCCAAGAGAGGCCTTAGGCAAGAGGACCCTTTATCTCCGCTACTCTTTACGCTGTGTATGGATTATTTATCCAAATTATCTCTTTTGCAACGGAGAAATGGCCATTTAGGTATCATCCAATGTGTAAAAAATTAAAGCTGGCCCATCTAATATTCGCTGATGACCTTATGCTATTTTGTAAAGGGGATAAACAATCCATTATGCTGATCATGAGAATGCTGACGTCCGTCAACAGAACATCGGGTCTCAAACTTAATGCAAATAGATCAGGGATTTATTTCAATGGCATGCGGAGGGATCTAAGGGATGATATTATTAGCGCAACTTGCTTCATTGAAGGCGAGTTGCCATAAAATCCAGGAAGCTTACGAAGAAACAATGCTTTGTGGTAGCTGATAAGATGATCAACAGAATTAAGGACTTTGGTGCTAGGAGGCTCTCTTATGCTGGAAGGATAGTCCTTATTAATTCTGTCTCAACACACTCCATAATTACTGGTCAAATATCTTTCTTTTCCCTAAAGGGGTGATGAAAAAGATCGAGGCTATATGTCGCAATTATTTATGGGATGGCAATTCCGAGTACAGCCGAGTTCCATTAGTTTCTTGGGACAAGGTCACTAGAACCAAGAAGGAAGGTGGACTTGGAATAAAGAAGGCGGAGGATTGGAATGTTGCTGAATGCGGTAGGAAAATTAGCTAATTGGATATTTGAAAAAAGTGACAGGTTATGGATTAAATTGATAGAGCTTAACTTTCTGAAGGGAAGAACTTGGTATGACTATAAACCGCCCCCTGATGTACCATGGACATGGAGGCTCATATGTAAAAACAAAGACAAGTTGAAGGATGGAATTCTAACAATACTTGGACTTTGTCTAATAATGGATATACTGTCGCTGATGGTTACAGGTGGCTGCGAGGAACCAGGTCTGATGTTGTGTGGTATCAAATGATTTGGGATAATTGGAGCACGCCAAAGCTTGCTATTTAATCATGGATTATGGTCAATAATGGATTCAACACAAGGTCTAAACTTAGCAGGATAGGTTACAGTGATGAGACGAACTGCTGCCTATGCGAAACGGAGGAGGAAACAATCAAACACATTATGCAGGACTGCACCTACAACATTCTGATTTGTGATGAGTTGAAATGTTAGATTGGTTTTGAGTTACCTAAGGCCCCGGATTATAGGCTGCAATCAGGAACTAGAGGAATAATACAGTAATGGTTGTTGATGCTTATCACCACACGATATGGTTAAGGAGAAATGAAGCACGGTTGGAGGGGTATGTTCAAGCTCCATCTCGGGTAACTAAATGCATACAGAAGGATATTAAAAGCAGAATTCATAGAATTCTCCACCGTCATTACATTTATTTAGACGAGAGCAGGGAGCTTCGAAAGCTAATTGAGTCTTAAAACTGTGGCCTGGCATGATTTTTGTTCGAAATAGGTGTTTTATTATAATTCACTATACATGGAATAGAAACTCTGCTTGTATATCTGAGTTGGTATTAACATAAGCTCACATTTTTACCAAAAAAAAAAATACTTATGATGTGCTATACTATTCATTTTTGTAAAAGACGTAATCAATTATGTCTTTCCTTACAGATAGAACAGACCAAAACAGCCTGCTATCCCTACCAAGAAAGTCCGACAGGGTAAGCTGATCTGGCTCCGGACTGTCACAATCATATGAGCATCCAAGCCTCTCATCGACGACTTGCATGCATTCCAGTTGCTTTTCAGAATGAAATATAAAGGTGGAAGACCTTCCTTCCATCTACTTCCACCGACAAACATTAACCGACCTCCTCTTCGGTTTTTTCCTCTTTCCACAGCGACAACACCAACTGGCGGTCATCGTTGAAATCCACTCTCTCCTGCACAACCTCGTTAATCTCCGCTGTCGAGTACGATTCAAAGTTAAAATCGTCCTGATCCTCTACTTGTGTGTGTTGGGCCTGCAATACCGGCCCCTTCGATGACAACTCCCTGGCACGTCGCAGCGCCTCACAAACTTCGTCCACCGTCCAGTGGAGTTCAGCTCCACTCCAAAATCCCTGAGATGCTTGTGATGGAACCGGGTCATCCGGTGATGGTTTGCCTAATGTTATTCTTCTGATCTTTGCAGCAGCTGAGACCCACCAATCATGGAAGGCAACTACATTCCTTCCCATCATCAGGTGCAGCTCATGGACTTCCTGCATCAAACAATACTTGTGTTACATGTATATATTAGAGAAAAATGCATAGAATTGGCATTCATGTAACAAAAATTTTTTGTCACAGAGGTTAGGCGTTAAAGTAACAGATGATAGAAACTAAAGTAACTGATGATGTACATTAAAGTAACATCATATATATGTTATATTAAAAATGCAGAGGATACACATTAAAGTAACAGATGATGGAAATTAAAGTAACAGATAATGTGCATTAAAGTAATACCAAATGTATGTTAGAGCAACAATGCAAAGAATAGCATACATATATTTCAGATTTACAGATTTACATTCCATATTTCCAGATTTCCAGATTTATAGAAACTAAACTTTAATTTTCCAGTCATACATTCTAGATTTACAGATAACAAACATTTTAGCACAATGTAGAATACTCTAACATAGTGTTATTAATGAATTTAATTGAATTTATTGATGATATTTTAGATTACTTACGTCGATCGCTCTGACCCTCAATTCACTGTCATCTTCAACACCATGAGCTAACTTGATGTTGATGGACTTATCGCCCTCGTGTGCAGGTGATGTTAGATCATCAAGCTGTCGATTATGCGTAAGCCTCAGCGGCGTTGTTACATCTCCCCCCTTCCCCACATGTAGGCAACAGGGGTATTCAGCCTTTGATTGGGTAAGACGACCCAGCCCACCACAGATGTACTCAACCGCTATCCGTTCAAGCATGCGTTGACCATCCCAATGCTTGATCAACGGTAGATCATACGGGCACGAGCGATTTCGGTAGACGAACCACTGGAAGTACGTTTTCATTAGGAATGACACACACCCAAGTAGATATGATGGTGTGCGAGTTAATAGGTCCTCGCATGTTTCCGCCAGCCCATCCAGTATAAAAGTGCACCAATCAATTTTTTTATTTGTTGTACATCCTACACAGCCTTCAACAGTCTCAAATCAACATCATGATTGGACGTCGGATTGAAGAAGATCGACATGCTGTACAACACGAATAATATACAAAAATATTTTCCACTCTCTACGTCATTCTGTAGTTTGCTTAGGACCCTTGTGAGAGGGATTGCATCACAATCATTAAAGATTCCAAATTCATCTTTCCACTCTTTTTTCAGCTTCAGAACCGACTCCTCCAAGGTTGTCTTCGATCAACCCATTGACAACAACTCGATAGGATCCGGTCCATAAGGAAGAAGGAAGTAGTCATGTACGTCATGCTTCGTGACCAAGAATTGATTGTTCCCGCATCTGAATATTAATGTGTCATCACTGAATAACTCCACGAAGTCCGGCACTTGCCTCACAGGCTAGCTTTTAAGACGTTTTTCCCGTTGCCTCTGATTTAGAGAAGATATTAGATCAACGAGAGTCCCAGGCCTGCAATGTGCGCTCAGTTTTGTTGTCCCCAGCCTCTTCCGATTGTACTTCTTTCACCTTCGGTCGTTTGTCATCGATCTTTTTCTTCTGTCCTCCTTTATTCTTATAAAAAGGGGAAACATGTGAGTATAATCAGTATATAGACACGTAAAATGGTATCGTTATGGAAAAATTTCCAATGCTCATGGCCTGCACATAACCTGCATTTTGCCCTTCACTTTTTTCTCACCAGCCAATATCTTTTTGTCTCCTTTAGCCATCTGAAATGTGGTATCATGAGAATATAGACACAATAAATGGTAATGATACCAACTGCATAGGGGAATACGTACACCACATCCACACTGACGGAGTATGCACATTAAAGTAACAGATAATAGACATTACAGTAACAGATGATGTGCATTAAAATAACACCAAATAAATGTTGGAGCAAAAAATACAGAGAATAAACATTCAAACAAACAGAAGATGCTTATTCACAGATATTAGGCACTAAAATATTATATAATAGGTATTAAGGTAATAGATGATGTCCATTAAAGTAACACCAGATATATGTTAGAGCAAAAAAATGCAGAGAATAAGAATTCAAGTAACAGAAGATGCTTAGTCATAGAGGTTCATTCAAGTAACAGGTGATAGTAATTAAAGTAACAAATGATGTACATTGAAGTAACACCAGGTATATGTTATAGCAAACATGCAGAGAAACACATACATACAGAGTAGATGAATCAAAATAGACGATAAAGATACATAACCAGTTTAGCACATACAAACTAAACAATGATTTTTCCCTTCATACATTCCAGATTTACCGATAACACACAGATTAGCACATGCAGAGTAGAGGATACAAATGAAATGAATTCCATAAGTTGTTACACAAACATACACAGACAACCCATTAATCATTAATTAGCACCACCACCAATTGAATTAGTAAAAAATACAATTAAACCTAGTACAAAGCACAAACTCAGTACAATAAATTATAAGAAAACTGTAATAATTAAAAGTCCAAACACAAACCTAATTTACCTTAAGTTTGAAGATAATAACTGATAGAGCTGCGGCGTTTGGTGAATATGAAGATGACCTGTAATCTATATATGCGAGTGATTGTTAGAAGTGCACGTACAATGGCTGTAGGGTTTGGGAGTTGAAGATGAAGATGAAAGTATGATTTTTGGGTTTGTATGATGTATGGTAGGCGAAGACGGAGACTATGTTAGGTGGGAGGGTTTGTGAAGACAAAGACTATGTTAGGCGGGAGGGTTTGTGAAATGAAAAAACTTGATTTGGAAGAAACATGGTGTGAGAGAAAGAAAGATCCGTGAAAAAAAGTTAATAGGACGGAGAGGATTGCAGTAGAAAATTTTCATAACCATTCATCTATCTCTAATCTAAGGGTTGAGGTGAGCACTCACGGACTCAATTATGAGAAGTGGATTCACCGGATCCCTCTTCTATATATATAGGATCATGTGAGAACCCATTATATAATGAGAACCTCTGACAACCATTACATACCCCCTCCGTTTTTTTTATTTTCTCCCTATATTCCTTATTTGGAAGGTTTTTAATTTTTGTCCCATTTCTTTAATTTCCTTATTTGTCTTAGGTATATTACCATTTTGTCGTTAAATTAAGCATTTCCCATTTATTTTTGATGAGTCACTTGTGCTTAGTCATCAAAAATCCATCAACATTTCTTACTTTATACATACTTTAACAATTTCTTAATTTTTATGCAAAAGTGAATGGGGTGAAAATTAAAAACCGGAGGGAGTATTTGATTATGAAATTATGACACGTCAAACCTGTCTAGCACTTTCATTTTGCAATTATTCTATTCTCTCTCCTAGTTCCTCTTTCTTCATTCGTTTTTCATAGTTTCTGGGTTTCTCATCAATTCAAAGCCCCCCACGACCAACGTTCAACCGTCATTGTTGTAATTTCAAGCACATTAATTATTCCTCACATCTAACCGTTATTTTTTTTAACGAAGATCAATATTATTAATAATAAGTCATCCGGCATGTACAAACGATGTCAAGTTGAACTGAATACAGATTTTTAAAAAATTAATAAAGAACACCTTTGAGACAAAGATCGTTATTAGAAATAAAGCGCTTATGCATACCCTTCTATATATCGCTATTTATTGACACAACCTTTCGGGAAGGAATCTATATTTCTAATGAAATAGTCTCCAAAAGGATGAACTTTCTCTATTTTGACAAATAGTAGACCGAGATCTGACATCAATTGTATCACCGTATGTGGAAATTTCATTGCTCTCATGATCTTGCACATAGTTCTTGATAAATCTAAACCCTATACTAATGTAAAAGGCTGAAACCTCGAAATAAAAGACGAAAAAACGAATACTCATAAAAAAGAGAGACTTTTATTGAAGAAGAGTTTGATTATCAGGGATTGGGAATTAAACAATTTTTGGGGCTTACCATCGATTAATTATAGATGGAGGTCTCGAATGGAGGAGGAAAATTAGTTTTTTTTTAGAGGAAGAGGAGGAAAACTAGGATTTTTATCTAACCATCACTCTTTGTTTCTTTCTTCATTGTCTCTGATTTCAAGTACGCTTCTCTTAGTTTAAGTAATTTTTTTAATTTCTTCCATTTCTTTCTTATTCCTTAATTTTTATGATTTTTATGCTTCAAATTAGTTCATTTGCTTTTCGATGTCGTTTACATTATTGACTAATGACCAGTTAATGTAGTCTATTCAATTAACTAGTTAATCATTAACTAGTATAGACCCCGTGCAATGCACGGTATTTATAATATATTTATCTTATAGAATATTTCATTTAAGATTTAAAATAAAAAATTTATTATTTTATTTTTACTATTTATCGACTGTATAATTTAGAAATAGGAAAATATTTTTTAAATCGCAAAACTAATCAAAATATTTGAGTAATGTCTTGAAATGTACGGAGTATTAAATAACGTGTAATTAATGAAAATATTGTTTATATTTTTTATATACTCGGTTTATATCATTTCACATCTCGAGATACTCACTTCTCTCTTTAACATACCATAAAATACATAAATATTTTTCAAAAATTGTATAATAATGAACTTTTTTTAATGGTTAGCACGCCGTGATCATACGTTTTCTTTGCGTAAAAAAATTATTCAGTTTTTCATTAGAAAATTTAAAAATAAATTAAAAATGGACAATCTCAGGTGTAAGACTTATATTATGTAATTTGTGAAACTTTTTTTATATGGATTTTAATAGTATATTCCGTATTTTGTAGTCTCTCCTACCAAAATAATCATTCTATATGATAATTATAATCCTCACATTTGAATTTGAATAAATGAGAAGATTTTAGTGGTATCGAGTGAGTATATACTCCTTCCGTCCCGATGAATTGTTTGCTTTTGCTTTTGGCAAAAGGGGAAAAGGTCCAATGATGAAGTGACATGTGAAGCCAAATTCATGACGAGGTCAAATTATATATATATATATATATATATATATATATATATATATATATATATATATATATATATATATATATATATATATAAACATTCCTAAAATAGAAAGGCAAAGAATTCATTGAGACGCCCCAATATGGAATAAACAAAGAATTCATTGGGACGGGGAGAGTATATCTTTGTAAAAGTTAAAGTAAATAGCTCGTTTCAAAAATAAATTTTTTAGATAACTAATTTTTTTCTCAAGGTTAATGACATCATATCTTCAAATTTATCTAATTATTTTCATAAAAAGAACTTTTTTTTTTGTCAATTTCTTTAACATTAATGAAAATGAATAGTTTGCGAATTTATTAATGAAATGTTCTTTTACTTCTCAATTTAAATTAGTGTATTTTTGAGGAAAATCTTAGTAACTGTTATTGTCTTAGAGTAGTATATAGAGAATTTTCGGTGAGTTTTTACTATATATCAGGCTTCGTAAGAGCAATCGGAATATATATTCCATTTTTATATAGTTACTAAATTTTATATCGATGTTAAGAATATGATTTTCGAATATGATCAGAAAGATATACAATAATAATCATAACTATTTTATATTCTATGTAAAATATTGTACGGGATAGTGCAATCTCCTATTAACAAAAATAATGCAATTATTTCGTTAAAATGGAATACAATATGTTTATATTTTTTTAAAAAAATTTGATCATACATTCCATATTAAATATTGTATGTGATATCTTCCATGTAAAACATGTGATTTTCGTAATCAACGTAATCAATCAAATTTTCTTAATTACATACTTTATGTGGTGTATAGCTTTATATGTGATGTAGTGACATTTATATTAGTAAGATGTTAGAGTGTAGTTTGAGAAGAGAAGGGTCACACACATGAGGTCAAGGGTTCGATTCGCAACTAGTTTAGTTTTTTTTATTTTTGTTGTAGGTAGCTTTAGGCGGGAAAATATGTGAGTTGTGTTATTTGGTTAGTGGAAAGGGGGATTTATCATCATAATACTCTTGTGTTCCTTACTGTGTTTGATTTATTTATTAAGAATCGTTATCCTGATTTTGTGTTACACGATTATTATTATTGTTGTTGTTGTTGATGTTGACGACGATTAATCTTACCCTAAACCTTTTTCGGCCTACTTAAAGAGCGTCGCTCCTTGATTATATATTTTGATGTTTGGTGTACCTCATTTTCAATTTAATGTACCTTTTAAATCTTATGATGTATCTTTGGTTGTTTAGTTCTTTGGTGTACCTTATTTCGAGTTTAGTGTACCTTATTTTGCGTTTCGTGTACCTTAATTCGAGTTTAGTGTACCTTAATTTGAGTTTAGTGTATCTTATTTTCAATTTAGTTATAGTACTTTTTATTGTTTTTTTAATGTATTTTCTGTTCTCTTTACTTGATTTTCTTATTTGGTACATATCTTTTGGATGTGTTTTCATTTTATTTTTATATTTTATTTTTTGACATGAATTGAAAAAAAGAAAAAGAGAAAATTGACCTTATTACGACACTTACTATATTGAAGAAAAGAGGCGCTGAGTGTCCTAGTTCAATTGTTGGAATTGATGTAACTAATAAGACAACAAAATTGAATGTGTCAGTGACACTTATCTTTTCGGTTTCCTTAGGGTTTGAAAATTTTATTTAATGCTAAACATCAGATCAGATATGATGAGATCTAATGGTCCTAAAGACTTCTCACAATTCTCATTATAGTATAGGTTCTCACCGGATCTTGACTATATATATATAACACCCATCTCATATTATACTTTGTGAACAAGTTACCTAAACAACCGGTAACCTTCATTTACCTTACATATCTCACTTCACTTTCACTCCATTCACTACACTTAAGAAAAACCCAATGTAGACCTAAAACTTATGGAGGAATCAAATCAAATTAAGCAAACATTTTCTGAAGTACTAATGTTCATTCTAACGACCAATTCACTTCATTCAACTTAGCTTCATGAAGATATAGAACCAAATTAAGCAAATGGAGGTATTTTTCTCATTTTCTTTTTCGTTTTTTTTTGTTACATACTAAAGATTAATTTCGTTTCAACTCTTTTGTGTATGTTAATCATTATTTTTGATGTATTTAGTGATTAATGTTTTTTTAGGTAAACTAGTTGTTTCTAGAGCGCGATGCGCGCAGAGTTCCAAGGTAGATGCGATGTCCGTCGTCTAAACATTAACTGCAGATTTTGACATAGTTTGTGACACATTTAATAGTTGGCATGCTTCACTTGTAAAGCAGCCCGGAAATCATAATATTTAATGTAGGTAATTGTCTGAGAGCTATTACAAAATATAATTAGTTCGGGTGGCAGTTGGTTAAGCCTAGGCCATAGCATACAAAATACGAGCATATAAATCACTAATAATACGCACTTAGTGTATGAGTGTGCTCTTTCTGATACTGCCTTTTCACCATCTATGGTAGAGATGTGGACGTAGCAGTTGTCTTCTCCTTAATTATTTTATTGGGAGTTCGAGCATGGATCGATGGTGCAGGAGTGACTGCATATTTGTCCTTAAGAACTGCAGGTAGAGAGTGTGGTTGTCCCAACTCTGGAATGTCTAGTGCAGTCTTTTGTAAAGTAGGTTCAGCAGCGGCAGTTGTTGCTAGGGTGATTGGTGTAGTAAAAGAGCTGTTTTTTTTTTTGCAGAAGTACCTTATGTGGAAGTTGTGAGCTGTTTGATTGTGAAGAAATGACTTTGGGTTTTGCAGTACTTGGTAATGGTGATCCAGTATGGTCAGTGGTTGTTGTTTCGATTGGTGTGTTAGAGTTGGCTACACCTACCAGAGGGTGTTCAAACGACTGAGATGATTGTATTGCAGCTTGGGTTTGCATAGGTCTTGCTTCATAAACTGCTTCATTGGCTGAAGTTTTGACATCTGTGTCATCGATGATTATTTGTTTTACTATCCACTGGAGGATCTTACGCATTGATAGTGAAGTTGATGGACCAACTTGGTCTTTGAACTATTTCTGATGTAACATTTCATGCAGGGCTGAAGTTTCCTGTAACATCATAAATAGCTTTTTAGTGGTTGATGTAAAAGATGTCATTGGTAATTTGCTGGTCCCATCTGATATGTCACAGTTGAATGTGATCCCGTAAGAAATTGTAGTTATGTACCAGCAATGTAACTATAACTTAGTAATATTGATAAATTAGAATAGTGATAGAATCTCACTTTGGCTCTCATGTACAATTTGGGGTAGAGCAAGCGTAGAAGGTGTAGGTAGAACCTGGTGGAATGCTAGATCGTTTGCTACAGTGGGAGCAACCCATGTATGCATTCACTTTATACAATTCAGCATTCGGAATAGTAACTTCCAACCCGTGTTTTTCATCTTGCAGAACTGATTTTGCCTACAGAACAGTTGAGGATATGTAAACTATGATGCATTGATAGTTGTTTGCATACGACCAATATACCTTACTGAGAATGAAAAACAATGCTATGCGCACCTTCCTAGAATGGAGGGTTGCAATTATAACAGGCTTTTGTGACTGAGACGGTATCTTTGCATGAAAGACCTTCGTCTTCAGCTGTGATAGTGCCATGTGGTGGGCAGCCATCCTACAAAATGAAGCACATGCAAATTTTAAGCATGGGATAAAAGGTTTTTATTCGTTAAGACCTGCTGAGTATTGATATTTGTAATATGTATATACATGATAACAACAATGATATTGTTGAGATTTGTAGTTAACAAATAAGGTTAAGCTTTAATAATACCAGGTTGATAGTGCTTCAGCTTTAGCTCCAACAGGTGAGTGTATGATAATGGTTGATACAGAGGTTACACAAATTAATTGTTAGTTATTGTTATAAATGGTCATCTTTTGGAAACAAATCATGGGAGAACTAAATAACAGAAACCTTCGTGGTTTGATACTGTGAGTGTTGTCAGCCCTACGGTCCTGAATTTTGCAGGTACTGGAATAAGGGTGGTGCAGTAGTCTTCTGCTAGTTCATCCCATACGGAAATGGACAGTGGTTGTGTAGTACTGGTTACACAGATACAATACCAAGTGGAACATTAGAAGTACTGGTGTAAATAAGATATGTCATATGATCAACGGAATAGTGTTTGTTTTACCTATGGTCAATTAGCACAAGTTCTCATTCTTTGGATTTGCGTTTGTTAGATGTTGTAATCATACGTGGTTGGTCTTCAATAAATAGTACAGTACCTACCACATCTACAATGCAAATAGGGCATCACTTAATTATAATTTATTGACAGGTAGAAAGTGTACACATGCTACTAAACATGTAAACTGAATCTATTTTCTATCGAAATATTATAAACAAAACACTTATTGTAACTTTTTAAGCTATTTGGTCTTATTACTTTATGTAAGGTTAACCAATGAACAACAAGGTAATTGGGGTAGCATATATATATATATATATATATATAGAGAGAGAGAGAGAGAGAGAGAGAGAGAGAGAGAGTAGGAATCAGGTAAGTTCACCATATGTAAGTAAGTCTATATTAAAGTTACAGATGACATACGATAAAGTTATGTTAGTTCAAAATTGATATGCAACTGTAACATTCAACCCATTCCGTGTAACTTTAAGCACTTTCTGTGTAACTTTAACACTGGAACTTATGAACTTATAAAAGTTCTTGACCTTATGAGAACCTACCTTATATATATATATATATATATATATATATATATATATATATATATATATATATATATATATATATATATATATATATATATATATATATATATATATATATATATATATATATATATATATATATATATATATATATATATATATATATATATTTAGAGAGAGAGAGAGTGAGTAAGGATCAAGTGAGTCCTCTTTTCATTTTTGAGTCCATAAGTCCTAATTACATTCATTGATCTAGAGAAAGAAGGATGGTGAGGATTGATTTGAGTAATAAAGGAAATAACTAACATATTTGGTAAAAATATATTAAATTCCTCTCTCTTCCCTTAATTCTCTTCAACTACTGTAAAACTAATTTATCTCACTCTCTCTTCAAATTCTCTCTCACTCACGCAATATCCCACCATCATCACTCACGCACAAAACCCCAATATCCTCATAATTAATCAAAATTCAAAACTCTTTCTTTTCATCTTCATAATTATTTCCTCTTCATAATTTTCAATCATCATATTCAACAATCGTCATCTTTATAAGCTTCGAAATTTCTTCCTCACAAACTTCGAAATTCAAAAATTGTTGTAGTCATATTCAGTTCAATCCCTTCAACTTAATCTTCAAAAATTGGTATTTTGATTATCACTAATAGAATAACGCTGTTAAATTCTGTTACACTGACTACATGTTCTTGTTACTCTAAGGAACGACTGGTGTTACTATGAGAGTGAATGTTGTTACTTTGGTAATGAATGGTTCTAACCTAAGAAAGAAGACTGTTAACCCGCATTACAAAGTTGGCTTCATCATCAGGGATTGGAGTTCTTACCGTAGCAAAAAAATATGTGTTACTCTAACGCAGTGTAGTTGTTACTTTAACGAACAAATCATGTTACTATAAGGAATGATTGTGGTTAATCTAAGAAAGAATGGTAAACAACGCTAATATCCTCAGTTACTTTTATTCATCAACATCGTTACCAATTTCAACATCGTAACATCCTCAAGTTACATTCGCATCTTTGCCAATTTCACCTACACAAAATTAAACAACGTTACGCCCATGCAACCAATGTGTTACTTCAACTCATAAGTTGAGTTACTCTAACTTGTACAGTACGTTACTCTAACATCATCGTCAAAAACCTTTTCCCAACGTCTAGTGTGTGTTACTCTAATTAAAATTAAGTGTTACTTTAACTTAGAACGTATGTTACTTCAACGTCGTGTCTGCTTCAATAGACAGCAAAACAATAGTATCAGTGGAGATTACGAAAAACCTAAATAACAAACATAAAACTCTGGAATCTATACTAACAAGAGACCAATTAACCATTGATATGAATCTATGATGAATGAAACGACCATGAAAGCGATATCAACATGAAAATTGACGCAAAACATGAATGCAAATTGAAGTAAATTAATCAAGATGATGAATAAAAATTGACGCAAAACATGAAAGCAATATCGAAACTCACCATTGTTGTACTCGATGAATTGATTATCAACAGTTGATGAAGATGTCGCGATCATTGAATCCATAGTAACGAAATTTCGAGCACAGATTTGATTGAATGAACGTGATGATGAGAGTGTTTTTTTTAAGGTTTTGATGAATGTGTAACATGAATGAATGAATGAATGAGGAATGAAAGTGATTATGGGGTTATTGTTTCCTAAAATCATGAGAGTTATTTTAGGATGTTAAATCTTCCTCTCTTTTTTTAATACAAAATATTAGGATGCATCTTGTCCATCCATCCTCATCCCATCCAATAGATAAGATTAGGACTTAGGGACTCATATATAGAGAAGAACTCATAAGAGCCTCTATATATATATATATATAGATAGATAGATAGATAGAGAGAGAGAGAGAGAGAGAGAGAGAGAGAGAGAGAGAGAGAGAGAGAGAGAAAGGTTCACATAAGGTCAACAACTCTTATAAGTTCATAAGTTCCAGTGTTAAAGTTACACAAAAAGTGCTTAAAGTTACACGAGATGAGTGATAAACTTGAAGTGATAATAGTGCTGAATGTTATAGTTTCATATCAATTCTGAAAAAATACATCTTTATCGTATGTCATCTGTAACATTAATATAGATTTAATAACAAATTGTGAATTTATTCTCTCTCTCTCTCTCTCTCTCTCTCTCTCCCTCTATATATATATATATGGATTGAGATAGGGAGTTAGAGATATGCAATTCTTTACCAAATAGTTCAGAGTGGTCTTGTTGCCTAGGTATTTGGGATATTGGTTGGTTCTCTTGGATAGTAGTGGCATCGATGCCGGTGTCATTGTCTAATGGAAAGACGATGTCCGGTTCGTCGGCTAAATGTCATCTGATAATTAAGATCAGTTGGATGTGTTTTCCATTCGGGATTTAGCGGACTGATAGAAGAATTGGTTATTTCATATATCCTATTGCGATGGATTACATCTTCATACATGTCATCCTAATCAGCAAATAGAGCACCGCGCATTTTCGTGCCTTGCAAGTTGCATTTAGTAATCATAACCTTAAACAGTAGTTGTACCATATAAGGAAAAGTGTATAAAAGGTGTGTCCTATTGTGAATCAGCAGATTTCAACTCTAATAATCTATAATATGGAAATGCAACAATAACGACATATGTTTAAGCTGAATATACGTATCAAAATGTAATCTTGCCTTTTCATCTTGAAGTAATAAGTTTTGGTAGACCACCTTTTCGTTACGAGATATTTTTGGGCGTCTTTTCTCTATTACCTTCACCTTCACTTTGTAGTCACGACTATTTGTGTTCAAGTTAGCTAAGTAAGCTGTCTTAGGTTTTATTCTGCAAAACCATTGATCGATTGTTTCAGACTTGGCTAGATTTGATATACACAACAATATTCAACTAAAACTGCAATGGACAAAGCTGGTCCCCCATCTACACTAAAAAGAGTTCAAGGTGATCATTGGTTGGCAAGAATTCATCAACGTTTACATAGATTTGTTGTGATAATATATATTTTGCAAGATCAATATGAAGGAAACTGATGAATTGCTTGCATAAAATGATCAAGGTACATGCTTGAATATAAATAGCTGAAAGTAAAATAACTGAAATGAAAATACTTGACTCCACTAACCTCCTGATCACACGTCTAACATAATGCCTAGAAGTGTGTTTTTTTACTCTAAACTTAAGCATTTAAGATCCTATAAAATAGGAACTACTAAACTCCACTTGATGCTGTTAGAATTAGTCTTCAACACCTCTCCTTAATTCTAACTCTCTCATGCCAATTCGATCCATGAACAACTGGTGTTTTGCCTTGGTGAGACTCTTAGTAAACAGGTCTGCATTTTGGACATTTGTACTGCAAAACTTCACTGTCACTTTGCCTTAACTCACCAGTTGTCTTATGTAGTGATGTTGCACTTCAATGTGCTTATTCTTGCATGATAGGTTGGATTCTGGGTCATAGCAATTGCTGACTTGCTGTCACACCACAACTCAGTTGACCCAGATCCGTGAGTAGCTTTCTTAGCCATATTGTCTGTCTCCCTACAGCTCCTGCTGCTACATACTCTGCCTCAGTCTTAGAGAGAACTACAGGTTCCTGCTTCTTTGAACTCCACGTGATTGCACCAGATCCTAGACTGAATACTGACCCATAGGTGCTTTTCCTGTCATCAAGTGCTCCTGCCCAGTCACTATCTGTGCATCCTACCAGCCTAAAATCTGATACCTTCTCATACCAGATGCCCAGTCCAATTGTGCTTGACATATATCTTAGTATCCTCTTCATTGCTCCCATGTGTTGCTTAGTCGGATTATGCATAAATCTTGATATCATACCTACTCCAAATGCTATATCTGGCCTGGTATGTGTGATATAATTCAGTCCCCCAACCATGCTCCTGTACTGCTGCTCATTTGCTCCTTCAGTACCATCTTCTCTCTGCAATTTCTCTCCTGTATTCATTGGTGTGATATCAGTCTCACACTTCTCCACATTGAACTTCTTCAGTAGATCTCTCGCATATTTTTCCTGACTCAGAAATATGCCTTCTTCACTTTGTTTGACTTCCAGTCCTAAAAAAATATGTGAGCAGACCTAAGTCTGTCATTTCAAACTCCTGCATAATTACTTTCCTGAAGTTGTTCAGCATTTCTGATGATGTACTGTAGTAGATTATGTCATCTACATACAGACATACCACCAGAGTTCCCTGATTTTCTTGCCTCTTTATGTAGAGAGTAGGTTCATTCTCACTTCTCTGAAATCCGTCTTTGGAGAAGAACCTATCAATTCTACTATACCATGCTCTTGGGGCCTGTTTCAACCCATATAACGCCTTCTTCAACTTGTACACCTTGTTCTCACTTTCTTTGCTAACAAACCCTTGAGGTTGCTCAACATAGACCTCTTCTTGCAGCTCACCATTGAGAAACGCAGACTTGACGTCAAACTGATACACAGGCAGACCAAACTGTGTAGCCAAGGCTAGAACTATTCTGATGGTTTCGAACCTGGCAACAAGTGAGAATGTCTCCTCATAGTCTATACCTTCTTTTTGAGTATACCCTTTTGCCACCAATCGAGCCTTATGCTTGAGTATACTCCCATCAGTGTTGAGTTTGGTCTTGTATACCCATTTTAGCCCAATTACATTCTTCCCTTTCTGCGGTTCAGTGAGCTCCCAAGTGTTATTCTTGTAGATTGGCCTCATTTCTTCCTCCATTGCTCCTGCCACTCAGCCTTCTATACAGCTTCATTGAAATCTGCAGGTTCTGCAGCCACCAAAGCAAAACTACAGTTTTCATAGATTTCTGCCAGTGATCTTAGCCTCCTTGGGGTGGACTCAGTTGAATCTGACTTTGAATCAGAGCTGGTTTGACCCTGGCTTGTGTGAGGTGAATTGCCAGGAGTGTCATCTTCTTCTTCTTCTACTGCAGCCTGATCTTCTCCTGAATTTTCAAAGGTTAATGACCTTCGATTTATACTACTGATGGTGTCCCAATCCCAGGCTGCATCTTCATTGAACGTGACGTTTCTACTGATGATAATCTTCCCATCTTCTGGATTATAGAGCCTGTAGGCTTTTGATTGGGTTGCATATCCAATAAGTATACACTTCACAGACTTGTCATCCAGTTTGGATCTAATATTCACTAAAGAATAGGCCACACACCCAAACACTCTCAAGTCATCAACTTGTGGTCTACTACCTCTCCAGGCTTCATAAGGTGTTTGATTTATGACTGCTCTTGTGGGAGAGATGTTTAGGATATACACTGCAGTTGCTACAGCCTCTGACCATAGCTCATTTGGTAGCCCTTTTGCCCTGAGCATACTCCTCGCCATCTCTACCACCATTCTATTCTTCCTCTCTGCAACCCCGTTCTGTTCAGGGGTATAAGGAGCAGTCAACTCCCTCTTTATGCCTTGTAATTCACAGAATTCATTGAATTCCTTTGAGGTGAATTCTCCTCCATTGTCAGTTCTGAGTGCTTTGACAATCTTCCCACTCTGATTCTCCACCAGTGCTTTGAATCTTTTGAAGTTCTGAAAAGCTTCTCCTTTTGTTTCCTGGAAATATACCCAACTCATTCTGCTAAAATCATCAGTGAACATCAGAAAATACCTACTTCCCCCCAATGATTCAGTCTGCATTGGCCCATACAGGTCCGCATGAATCAACTGCAGAAACTGATTCGCTCTCCAGGCCTTCACTGAAGGAAATGAACCCCTAGACTGCTTCCCATATATGCATCCTTCACACAACTTGAGTTCACCTATTTTAGGCAGCCCTGACACTGTGCCTTTGGTGTTCAGTAGTCTCAAACCATAGATATTGAGATGACCATACCTCAAATGCACTAACTTTGCATCATCATCTCCTTTTACTACTAAGGATTTCCCTATATTCTTCTCAATATCTAGTGAAAACATCCTATTCCTTCCCATATGTGAGGTGGCTACTACTTCATCAGTGTTTTTATCCTTGACTCGACACATTTCATCATCAAACAACACAAAAAATCCACATGACACGAGTTGTCCAACACTTAACAGATTATATGCTAGTAATGGAACATACTGAACATCATGGAGCAATCTTGTGTTACCTTGTGCAGTTTTGACTGCTATTGTGCCCATTCCTTCCACTGTCAGTTGTTTATCATCCCTCAATCTGACCTTGCTCTTCTTTGCTTCGTCTAGCTCCTTGAACATAGATTTTGCACTAGACATGTGGTTTGAACACCCACTATCTATGTACCACATTCCATCTTCATTTTCATGTGGACTTCCCTTAGTTAAGAACAGTTTTTCTTCTTGTTCCACCAGGTTGGCCTTTTGACTGCCTTCACCCAGATCTCTTTCTTTGTTCCAACAGTTAGCTTCATTGTGTCCTGGCTTCTTGCAGTAGTAGCACTTGAACACAGGTCTACTGGACTGTCCCTGATCCTTGGTTGACTGAGACTGATCCCTATCAGCACCCCACTGACTTCTGCCTCCTCTGCCTCTCCCTCTATAGCCTCTTCCACCTTTACGACCACTGTTGTGCTGCTGTCCAGACCTTTCTTTAGCTGGATCTGACTTGTCTTGAAATGCCTTCTCTTCCTTCTTTTCTGAAGACCTATTCAGCCTCTCCTCATGAGCCTGCAAGGAGCCCATTAACTCATCAAAGGTATAAGTTGTCATATCCTTTGATTCTTCTACTGCAGCAACAACATGATCAAACTTAGGTGCGAGACTTCTCAGGAACTTTCCCACAACATGCTCATTCGACATCTTCTCTCCATATGACTTCATTTGCTATACCACTCCTGAAACTCTAGACAAGTATTCCTGAACTGTCTCCTTGTCTTTCATGAGAGTCGTTTCAAACTCTCTTCTGAGGGATTGCAGTCTTACTGTGACCACCTTCTTATCCCCTAGATACTCTTGCTTTAGAGTATCCCATGGTTGCTTGGATGTGGTTGCAGATGCTATGCGAGGGAAGATTTCATCATCCAAAGATTGTTGAATGGTGAACAATGCTTTGGAGTCCTTCTTTCTTGACTCCTTCAGTTGAGCATCTGGTTCTGCAGGGTTATTGTCAGTGAACCCTTCTTCAACAAGTGCCCACAACTCCTGAGACTTGAAAAGCGTCAGCATTTTCAGGCTCCAAAACTGATATTTGACACCAGTAAATACTGGTAACTGAGAGACAGAACTCGTGCCATTGCTCTACTGCATTCTGAATACTTCACTTAACCACAGGTCTTAGAATGTCGAACCTGGTTAAGCTCTGATACCAAATTTGTTGTGATAATATATATTTTGCAAGATCAATATGAAGGAAACTGATGAATTGCTTGCATAAAATGATCAAGGTACATGCTTGAATATAAATAGCTGAAAGTAAAATAACTGAAATGAAACTACTTGACTCCACTAACCTCCTGATCACACGTCTAACATCATGCCTAGAAGTGTGGTTTTTGAGTCTAAACTTAAGCATTTAAGATCCTACAAAATAGGAACTACTAAACTCCACTTGATGCTGTTAGAATTAGTCTTCAACAAGATTTACTTGAACGGCGTATGAATCAGGCAAATCGTTTACATACTTCGTATTATCAAACAATCAGCACTTGTAGTTTATATAGATTTACTTGATAGTTGATTGATCATAGATTTAATAAATACATAGTACACACAATAGGAGCATTATTTAAGTGTTTTTGGTCATCTAAATTTTATGATCCCAAGCTCAAGAGATGACGTAAAGTCCTAGATTCTATGAGGTTCATCTTTTTTCTTCGTTTGCTCACACACCTCTTCCTGGTTTTTTAAGATAGAGATTTGATTATTGTGCTATTTCATGAGGAACTAGAGAATTAGGGTTTTTGGTTTTTGGGCTACAAAATTAGGGTTTTCGATCTTTTAGGGTTCTTCGAAAAATGGTGGAAGTAGAACTTGAATTACCAACTGGGATGCTCCTTGACAATGAAATTAACTAAACTCATCCAAAGTGAATAGAGCTAAACAGCGGGAGACAACTTAGACAAACTAAACCTAACGGGGTTGAACTCGATTAAATGAAATGAAAAACGAGGGCTAACGTTAAATACTCAAATAGTCCAAACTGTAAGCACACATATCGTTGAATTAGCAATATTATACAACAAAATCACATTTAGTAAGGATGCAGATTTGTAACGGAATGTGTAGTTTTGGTAACATATGTCTCTTGTCAACAACATCTCATCGATCTATGGTGGATGGAAGATAATAGCTAACCTAGCTTGATTTGAGAACAAGGCGAAGTTATCTTTTTTTTGGTGAAATGTGAGTTATATTCATCCAAAAAAATAAAGCTGTACAGATCATATGGTATCTATAACAAACCATATAGTATGACAGACCAAAAAGCAGAAAAAAATAAACCAGGACACTCTAACAATTGTATCCAATCCTCCTAAGATAGAATATATCTTTAGAGGTGATCTTATCCGTGTCCTTAATTTTAATTATGCCTCTAACATTATTGACGATGCCCTGTGCCACAAGTTCAGGTCTTGCCAGCACTCCTTCCAACCGAGCAGAGTTCCGTTGCATCCAGATACTGTAATAGCATGCTCACAGCACAGCAGCGTGGATCTTCTAGTATAGCAGGTTCAAGTTCAGTTTCTCGATGTACTCTTTGTCAGGTCTGCAGCTTGTAACCTTATACACGCTGTCCATAATGGACTTGCTATATGAACAGGAGAAAAAAAGATGGTTAATCGATTCTTCCTCCTGCTGGCAGGTGCAGCAAATCCCGTCTTCAACACAGCCATGTCGAAGCAATTTGTCTTTCGTATTAAGACCGCCATTCATAATTAGCCAGGTAAGGGAGTGTTTGGGAATATTCCAATCATTCCACACAAATTGACTCCAAGGAGGGGAATTAGTCATCGGATTAAGCCAATTATATCCCTCTTTAACTGTATACCCTAGAGAATTTCCAATCCATTGTTCTTCCTCATAGGCACTCTTCATCTTTTCTTTCACTTTGAATATTGTTTTCCACGACCACGAGGCATTAGCAGGAGGATGATAATCAGTCCAGTTTTGCCCTTTTATATATATACTATCGATCCATTTTATCCAAAGGCTATCCCGTTTCATATAAATCCAGTCAACAAGCTTCGCAACCACTGCAATATTCCAGCTAGGAGCTCTCTTTATGCCTAGTCCACCATTAACTTTCGGAGCCGTGACTTTATCCCAAGACACGAGGGGGACTCGTTTATATTCCGCACTTCCATCCCATAAGAAATTCCTACATATCCCCTCAATTCTCTTGATCACATATTTAGGAATAACAAAAATGGAGGCCCAATAGTTATATAGGGTATTTAGCACCGAGTTAATAAGCGTAGTTCTTCCCGCATAGGAGAGTTTTTTGCCCCAACACTTCGAACTCTGCTGACCACTTTCTCAATCAATTTACTGCCTTCAAGTCTGCTAATTCTACCTGTTTGGATCAGAACACCAAGGTATTTAAAAGGTAATTGTCCTTCTTTAATCCCCGAAACCTGTTGCACATCCGCAATAGTTGCATCCTTGACTCCATTATAATAAACTTCAGTTTTTTCCTTACTCATTCTTAGTCCCGAGGCACTGGAAAAAGTAGAGAAAGCATGCAACATGAGCATGATGGACTCCGTATTTCCTTTACAAAACATGAGTAAATCATTTGCAAAGACAAGATGAGTAAGCTTCATATTTTTGCATTGGGGATGGTAGGAGAATGGCCATTTATGGGTGGCAAACTTCAGAATTCAGGACAGATATTCCATAGCAAGGGTGAATAAGAGAGGTGAGATGGGATCGCCTTGACGTAATCCTCTTTTCCCTTTAAAATAACCGAAAGGATTGCCATTTATGACAAGCGAGTATGAAGTGGTGGAAACACACTCCATGACCAGCTTCACAAAGTGGCGAGGGAAATGTAGAGCATTCATCATGTCTTCTATAAATTTCCACTCGATCGTATCATATGCTTTTTGAATATCGAATTTAAACATCCACCTCGGAGACACATTTTTCCTTCCATAAAGCTTCACGAGATCCTGACATACCAACAAATTTTCGATGATAGAACGGCCCTTTATAAACGCCCCTTGGTTCTCATGAATGATATTAGGTAGAACCAACGCCAACCGGTTGCATAAAAGTTTAGAGATTACCTTGTAGATCATATTACAACAAGCAATTGGGCGAAACTGAGCTACATTTTCAGGCCTTTCACACTTTGGAATTAGCACAACATTGGTAGCATTAATTTGCTTGAGCATTCTTCCTGTCCTGAAGAAGTCTTGTATAGCATTTGTAACCTCAGGACCAATAATATCCCATGCAGCCTTGAAGAAGCCACTCGAATACCCATTCGGTCCTGGTGCCTTATCTTCAGGAATGGAAAAGAAGATCTTCTTTATTTCTTCAGCAGTTACCGACCTCGTTAGGATACTGCAGTGAACCTCAGAGCAAATAGGACCTGTATCAATCACTTCAGGGCGAATTTCCGTCACTGCCTTACTGTCCCCCAATAATCCATTGTAGAACTGAAGGAAAGCCTCTTGAATTTCTCTCGCCTCCTTGACTATCACACCCTGACTGTCTTTTATTTGAGTGATCCTATTCCTTTGTATGTTTTGTTTAATAGCTTGATGAAAATATCGTGTGTTCGCATCTCCATCTTCCAGCCATTTCCTCTTAGCTTTTTGAGATAAAAAACTATCTCTTGCCTTGGACAGGTGTTACAGTTCCCCTTCAATACGTCTCTCCTGATCAATATTATCTACTGTCATACCCTGATCAGCAATCTGCAATTGTATCCTCTCCAAGTCCTCAGTTTTCATAGCTACCTGTCTCTCAATCTCAGAGAAGTGTTCCTTGTTAAGCTGTTTGAGCTTTAGTTTCAATCCCTTGAGCCTTTTAACCACTATAAACATATTAGTACCATCAACATTTATTTCCCATCCTTCTTTAACCACCTTCTTAAAAGATGGTGTAAGAGTCCACATATTAAAGAATTTGAAAGATGTATTTCTCTTAAGATCCAATCTACAACTGCTCACAGTACACGGACAGTGATCAAAGAGGCCCTCCGGATGAAAATGAGCTTGCATATCAGGCATCACATCTCCCCACGCAGCATTGACTAAAAACCTGTCCAACTTGCTATATTTTCTGGTTTGAAACTCCTGTTTATTTGTCCACGTGAACCACAATCCCGTCGCTTTGATATCAGTCACTTCACAATTCACTAGACAATCTATAAAATCTTCCATGTCCTCTTGCTCAGTGTCACCGCCTAGTCTTTCTTCCGGGGTTATAACAGTGTTAAAGTCCCCGGCAATGGCCCAAGGACCCGCAATCTGCCCAGCCAAGGAACCTAATCTCTGCCATAAACTTTTTCTATCATTACCACTATTGAACGCATAAACCACTGTGTAGTAAAACTGAATACCAGTATTTCTACAAGTGACTCGGACATGGATAAATTGGGCATTGTACTCAATAGGCTCGATAGAGAACAACAAGGGTTTCCATAAAATCCAAACCCGTCCCCCATGATGATGTGCACTATTGGTAGTAACACTCCAACCTTCCAACAAATTATTGGCAATACTTCCTACTTTATTAGCTTTAACCTTTGTTTCAAGTAATCCAAAGAGACCTACATCTTTATTATGAACAAACCAATTTATTTGTTTTTGTTTATGTACACTGTTCATCCCCCTAACATTCCAAAATCCTATTATCATTGAAGTTTTGTAATGAAGGGTTACCAATATCCGGAGTTTCCATAACCATCAGGCTATTCTCCACAACTTTAGCAAAAGTCTTACCATCTCCCGTCCCCTTGTCCCCATTATGGACAGGAGAGTGGTCCCTTGTTCTTGGAAGAATCACCACCGGGGCCTGTTTCTTTGCCACAGGTTGCCATGTCTTTTTCATCTTCAAAAGCACCGGACACGTTTTTCCTTCAATCTTTGCTTTCCTATAGCTCTTTGCCTCATGCCCCATTCCTTTACAAGAAGTACAAAGAACGGGACGCCATTCATATTCAATCCTTATAGATTGAATCTTTCCATTAGCATCCTTGAACTTGACTAGTTCCAGAAACTCTTGTCCCACTGTCAATTCAAGCAATACTCTAGCATAGCCAACTCTGGTCTTATCAGCAGTGCTTGGGTCCTAGCGAAGGTACGTTCCAGCCAGTCCTGCAATCCTTGGGAGAAACTTGCCCCAATATTGCAGCGGTAGGTCATGGAATCGAACCCACGACGGGACTTTCTTGATATCCTCCTTCATAAGGTTCAAATCTTGTTGCCAAGCCCTCACAATTAAAGGCTTATTGTCGAACATGAAGTGCCCTGCTTGCAGTATTTTGTCACGTTCAGTCAATTCTTTGAATCTAACCAAAAAAATTCCATTAGGCATAAACGAGACCTTATCAATCCCGTGTTTACCCCATATTCTTTGAACAAATCCTTTGATCACTTCACTTGGTGGATTGACACCCAATACATAGCAATAGATCGATGAAGACCAGTACGCAACTTCGTCTTCAACATCTTTCGACGTAAATTGCAGCATGTGTTCTTCCTCCTCCACCCCTTCTTTAGTTGATTTTTTTCGTCCCCTTTGTGTGATCCATTCACCATTGACCGGGGTCTCAATAGTATTCTCCACTTCAACAATTTCATCTTCAAAGTTCAGCCTTGGGATACCATTAATTTCTTGCATAGATTTTGTACGTAGGGCAGTTTCCTCAACATTAGGACCATTTTTTTTTTGTACCAATTTCGTACTAGAACTCTCAGCACTCGAATTGATTGATTTATTTTTAGTTTTGGACACTGGATTTCTCGCCATGATCAAGGAGGGAGATGGAGATCTGTCGCCAGAGCATCCGTCTCACAAACCCTAATTTTTTTTCCCTTAATAAATAGAAGCAAATATTTACTTACTGTCATCATAATTTCATACACCATCAATGAAACAAACACATGTAATTTAGACGTAAAAAAAGCGTAAGAGTTGACAAAAAAAAGAACTAAAACCTGAACTTCAGATCAACAGAAAATTGAATTTCAGAGCTGTAAATAAAAAAACATGTAATTTACAAAGCAGAAATGAAGCTCCAATTCAAATTCAAACCCAACAATTCAGGTCATTTATGCACAAGCACAAAAAAATCCTTCAATCAAGAAATGCGAGCCGAAAGAATAAAGAGGAAGCATAGGAAATGAAGAAGAAACGAAGAAGAAAAAAGAAGCATAAGTACCAATTCTTGCACTAATCACTGATAGTTTCCAACCCTTATTCTAAACAAATCATCAACCTCAAAGCAGAGATCAATCATGGAATTTACAGCGAAAATATGAGTTTTGAGATTATATTATATTACCTGTTGAGCGAGGTGATGGTGATTTTAGCGAGAAACTGAAATACTTAGGGGTCTTGAGGAATGGAGTAGCAGAAGCAAATAATGAAAGTTACAGGTGATGGTGGGCAATGAGAAGGTGGAGTGTGATAGGAGGCAACAACAATGCTTCCATTTGATGTAGTCTTTACCCAAAATATTCCACTTGGTACGAATTTAGAACATTTTTTAGTCCTTTGATGGATATATCTGTGATAGATCGATGATAGTTCAAATATTATTACTTGGATAAATAAAGACAAACCCTTGTGCATATTAATTGTCCAGTCATATATTTACGATGGATATTCCCGCCTCAAACAAGAATTTGTCATTGTAATGGAGATGATCCTTTGTGACAGATAATTAATATGACTGATCCAGGTGAATACTAATCGACCAGTCATATATTTATGACAGATATATCCATCATAACCGTAAATGGTGGAGTATGATAGGAGGCAACGATCATGCTTCTAGTTGATGTAGGTTGTAGCTAGAATATCTCATATGGTACGAATTTAGAACATTTTGTAACGATATATCCGTCATAAATTTATGACATGTCAAATATTATCATTTGGTTAGAAAAACAAGTCTAATAAGAGCATATAGGTTCATCTTTATCTATCCAAGTGGATATTATCTGACCAGGCATACATTTGTAACCGATATTTCTGTCATAAACAAGAATTTTTCATTTCCTAATTTGATATTCGTAAGTCTTTATCATTTGTACTATATTGGAGTATTCTTTCTTGTATTTTTTTTTACAAGAAATGTGATCTATACTTTAAGTTTTTTTTTTATCATGTTACATTCATAGATGTATTAAAATGTAAGTGAAGGTACAACAAGTAGATATAAGTTGTACAGAGTAAAATATTGTTTATCCTTTGTTGGTGAGACGTACCATCCCACTGACAACTTTATTATTGGTAAATAAAATAAAGCGAAAATTACAAATTACAACCTTATAAAAATCAGTTTTTTGTAATTACAACCTTATAAAATTTTCTTTTTCAATTACTACCTAATAAAGCACTTTTCATTTGCAATTGCTACCTTTAGTGAACTCTGGTGGGTTAGTAAGCTAATTTCCGTTACCGAAGTTGTTAAGTGACAAAAATACCCCTGATGTTAAAATTTCTTTTTACTCCATTACCCCTTGATTAACCCCTTTTACTCACCTCTTACACTACTCACTCCGTACCTTTCCTCATCAATCATCATCCACTAAACCCTAATTAAATTGCCAAATGAATCTAAAATCCATACCATATTCTGGCACAATTGAAGGGAACGACACATCTGCAAGTAAGTAGCCCCAAATCCTGTGTTAATTTAGGGTTTTTTCGTTAGTTTAGGGGTTTTTCGTTAATTTAGGGTTTTGAATCGATTCTTCACACAAAACCCAGATTTGCATTTAATTTTAGTCTTTCTAATATGAATTAAGTGTAGTTATAGTGTTATTGCAGTTCATTAGCATGTTGAGAGCCAAATGCGGTTGTCGATTAGATAATTTCAATTTTTAGGGTTTCTGCAATTTGTTGTTGATTTTATTTAGCCATATGTCGGTTGATGTTGCTTTTGCTATTGATTTTTACCAAATATAGGGAATTAGGGATAAACCCTACATTTCCACAAGCCCTAATTTCTTAGGTTAACAGAAAATTTGCAAAGTACAAAATCATGAATTAGGGTTACATACCTTGTTCGTACACAACAATAAACTACACGCACTAATGGTGGCGAAAATAAAGAAGATGTAGAAACGTTAGAGAGAGGATGAAGAAATTGAAGACTGAAAAAATTGAATTGAAGAGTGAAGTAATTGAAGAGCAATACGATTTTCAAGAGGAGTTGTAAGAGTGATAAAGGTTGGGGAAAGAGTATATAGAGTCAAGGGCAAAATGGTCACAAGATTAGGCGTAATCTAATTTAGAACGGAAATTAGCTTACTAACCCACCGGAGTTCACTAAAGGTAGCAATTGCAAATGAAAAGTGCTTTATTAGGTAGTAATTGAAAAAGAAAATTTTATAAGGTTGTAATTACAAAAAACTGATTTTTATTAGGTTGTAATGTGTAATTTTCACTAAAATAAATGTTGCGAAGTAAACATGTCAATGAAGTATATATAGTTTACAGGATACACGCATTCACCATACAATATGGTCATTAAAAAACTAAGTCACCATACACGCATTCAGAAAACATAATAAGTGTTATAATTATATTAGAAAAGATTACTTGAGCATTTACATTTCATCTCCGCCACGCAACATTATGGCTGCTATATATGCCTTTGTCATTTCTTCATCTAGAAAGAGTTTAAAACAGTCGTCGTCACTTTCTTCAGGAGTACACTCAATAACGTCCAGGTTTGGGCTATCGTTTGACGCTGACTGGAATCTATGTAGTATCGTCCTAGCGTGCATATTATCAGTCAGATAGCACCGACATCTTTGTGAAACTTCTTTATGGCCCCTATAAATGGACGTCATTCCATTACGGTGCGATGTTCGCAGCCTTCAATCGTAAACCGCTCCACCGAGGCGCATCTAAACGTAATAAAAAAGTTGAGCACACCTGTTGGAAACTACTGACACATTAGCCTTTTCAGTATTAGAGGGAAGCTTGTCAAATATATTTTCCATGCAATCTTCGTCGCACATAACCCTGATCGCCGATGGAAAGCGTTTACCATATGTCGTCACTTCATGGGACTGGTTGTAAATGAAAGAGAGACGGGATAGCTTACATTGCCTGCTTCTAGATATTGCTGCTACTCTATCTTCTACTTCATTGTTCTTCACCCAACCTTTGCATAAATACCTCACCAAGTTAATATTCCTGAAGAAAAAAGATGTAGGAGACACGATCAATGAGCATCAAGAATGAACTCAAACAAACAACAGTAGACAGTGGAAAGCAACCACGAACAACAGCAATAAAGAACGGGAATGGAAAGAGCAAGCACAATGTGCAACAACATCAACGACAACGCTTACGATGAGTGAAGACAGATGAAACGGGATCCAAAGAATAAAGGAATGGAGAAGAACACAGACTCAAACTAATCAAAAGTCGTAGCAACCAATGACAACAATGCGTTAGCAGGGTCATCAACAACGAACAACGACAATAACATGGCACAACAGTAGTGAAGAAACGAAAGCGATGACGACGTATTTATGTCAAATGCGACAGAAGTGATGCATACAAGGAAAAGAATGAAGATGCATCACCGCTCAGTAGTCGCTGCAACATACCCATTATACCAGATACACATGCAATGGATTATACTAATCTTGCAAGACATAGATGAAAGGCCTGCTAAGAGAAGCCATAGGCCTGCCTAATTACCAATACTTAAACAAGGTATGGAATAAATCTTCATCTGGTGATAGCTGTTACTGGATTATTTTAGTGAGTGAGGAGCAGCTAGCACCAAGAACGTATCAAGAACATGGGTAACGCGACAATAAACTATGATATACATACGTATCCCTCCAACCCTATCGACTCTATGATAAAGTCATTATATTATGCACAAACTATGAATGACTGTCATGCTAGTGATATCTCTGAAGATGGTAAACGAAAGGCATTTCAATTGATATACAGTTTCCAGATTTGGCACAAACAATGTAATATAAGGTTCTTAGGATTCTTATACATTGAAAATATATTTAGCCCTAATTGAAAATATAGATATCACAGTTTCCAGATTTCAACGATATTACATTGATTTCAATTTGAGTTTGCCGACTAATAGAAACCCTAATGTATAAGATAATATAGATCACATGCAATTGAAGGAAAGGAAACGACCAGATAAATTAAATAAGATAATAAATTTTGCTAAAGGGGAAAACTTACAAATGATCGTGCTGAAGTAATCCCAAGTTCGAAAAGGATTGATGGGTCAGTAATGGTGGAAGATTTTGGGAAGATAATGAGAGGTGGTGGGTATAAAGGGGGCTAAGAAATCGTTTTTGAGGTATAGGTAGGTTACAAAGTAATTTAAACACATTGATAATAAAATCAATCCCAGTAGCGATACCAGTAATGAACGGATTAATATACGTGAACTCCGTTAAGACTAAAAATAGGGTAAAAAGAAACTATGTTAATCTAATTTGAAGGATCTGTAAAAAAAAAGGTGTTATTTGGATATCTACACATGGACCGGTTATTATGCCTTTGATTATATATACTAGTATAGACCCCGTGCATGTATGCACAGTATTTATAGAATTTTATTTATTTTTAGTTAATTATTTATACAAAATAGATTTTAATTAGCAACCCGATAATTTTTCATTATTTTTATCTTTGTTTTTGGATATAATAAAATAATTTGAAATTGCATAATTAATCAAAATAACGACCCCGACTAATATCAAGAAATATGTATTTGTCATTCATATTTCTTGAGACAATCATTTTTTTAAAATATTTTTTAGTATAATATATGAATAAATTGTGAAATGTATATTTACTTTAAATTCTATTTGATATATAATTTTATACTCTTGATGTTTGGATATACTCCCTCCGTCTTGTTCATTTGTCTGACTTAAAAACAAACAAATGTATAGAACTGAGGGAGTAGTTATTTTCTATTATCACAGTATATATCATTTGTTCATAAAAATAGTTCATAATTGTTGTTCGAAATTTAAGCAACTATATTTCTAAAATTTATTTTCATCGATACATCCATTGTTAGTTTTTAAATATTAAACCTGCAAATATTCTTTATATGATATGATTGATAATTGAGTGTAATTCTTTTCTTATTTGTTATATTCATTTTGTCCAAATTAAGTGCTTAAAATTTATGCGGGAAAAAGTTTCGAGAATTTTTATTCTCTTATCTAATAGAGATTACAATATTTAATTACACATGATTATTATGTACGGAGTATTTCCGTTGGTATATAAGCTCTCGGTATTTAGTATACACTAATGCAAATTATAGAGATTCTAAAATATACTTATCATATCAGTCATGAAGCTACATTTAGACGTTAATTTAGTCATTTTCGTGCATATATCAATCCTAAATTATGAATGTCGTTCATTTATACTTAAATATTTCAATTTGCACGTTAATTTAGTCAATCATCCCTAAATCATGACTATCTGTCATTTATAATAAAACATTCTAATTTGTACGAATGATTAATAGTTTAATTATGTTGGTTAATTGGTAGTGTGTCTGATCATGTCAAGTTAACTAAATTTCAGTAGTACATAACCAAAACAACAAAGACCCAATATGAATAGGCAGAAAAATATAGGGGTGTTAATCTCTTAGTATATTATGGATATATACTACAATTTGGTTACATTTTGGTTAATTAATAATTTAATCCCGTTGGAAATAGATTATTTTCTTAATTTTCCTTAAATTAAATTATTGGAGTATATAGCTTTAGGGTTAATTTAGTGATGATGAATCAATGAGATATTGTAGTGTAGTGGTAGAGAATAAGTACTATATATTTATGTTCAAGGGTTCAATTTGCATATAGCCCATTTCGCTTACTATCTTGTTCTTTTTATTTTTTGATGGTGGAAAACTTTAGGCGGGAAAAACGTGAGTTGTGTTATTCTTTAAGTGGAAAGAGGATTTCCGGTTTAGACAAATTGGAGTGTGATGAAGTATTTTTATTAGTGATTGATCGGTTGGATCGAGTTGGTTCAATAGAGTTAGATCTCGAATTAGGTGCATATTAGGTAAGAAACAACTAAGAGCAAGTCCAATAGTAATTGTAGCTTGCTTTGCCAACTCACTTTTTTAGGCTACATGGTTTTGCAACTACAACCTTCTCCAATAGTAAGCTACAAGGGGTTGTAGCTTTGTAGGCCATGGTGTTGTAATTTATTTTTGTTAATTAATTATTCTATATAAATTAGTCATACATTTTTTTTATTTCTCAAGCAGGTGTAGCTTGAACAAGCAGGATATGCTTTCAAGCTACAACACAAATTCTCTCTCCAATAGTTATCATGTAGCTAGAGTATTTTTTTTAATTGCAAGCAGGTCCTTTCCTCCAACTATTGGACTTGCTCTAATAATCAGAATATGTATCCTAATAATAGATAATTAATTATTGTATTATATAGTTGTAAAAAAAAATGGGTATTTCTTTTGGTCAAGCACCAAGGCTATTTTTTTTCATAGAGCTTATTATATAAAATTTGTTCAAGTAATTTGTATTTGAGAGAGTTTCTTTAAGCAGTATCTTCCTATTGTTGTTGGTGCACTTCTTTTTTATTTAACAATTGCTTTAATGAATCCGTCTTTTACCAATGTCTAAGTTGAAGAAGGGTGGTCTTACATGTGTGTCTTTGTGCTTATGATCTTGTGTACCGTGTCATGTTTGCATGTGGTCAGTTTAAAGTGTGTTATTCTAGCTATTCCGCCGCCTTAGAAGACCAGTGCATGCGTTGCCTATTCAAGTGGTATGTGTGGAAAACTCATATTCATGAAAAAGTGGTTTTGGATAGCCAACTCCTTCATACAATCCTCTGTGAAACACACCAGCAACTCTAAAATAAAATAGTCAGTTTAGTTTGAAAGAGGGTCACAGATGACAATTTCAGATGACATAAATGTTGCCGAAGGTGAAGAAGTGGGGGAGAATGAGGTAGCAGATGAGGACAAAGAGGAAGAGGATGATGCGGAGTATGTGGAGTATATGTACCCTTCTAGGTGTATAGGCTAATATGCCATTCTACATGAAGTCGGATCATGTAATGTCGAAGCCACTTGTGTGCATTTGGAATAGGCTACAAAACCTTGGCTATCCATTAGCGAGCGAGGTTAGAGGTTGTATTGAGGTATCAAGGCCCCTACTTTACAAGGTCAATTATTCTTGCATTTCCATGGGGTTGTGGGACATACAGAGCCGCTTTTAAGCTTCAACGTTTTTTCGATAAGAGAGGAATGGGGGGGGGGGGGGGGGGGGGGGGGGGGGGATGCCCTAGGGCAATAGGATTACCCGAGTGCAGGCCCTCACTGGTGGGTTGCAACTTGTGAAGATAGACACTACATGTCCACGACGTCTCAGCATGATTTGGTTCCAGTTGCCGTTAGAGCTGCTAGGATTGCTGACGCAGATGATTTGCAAGTTTCCCATTACGACGCTTTGATGGAAGAGTTGATGGAGTTGTATCCAGAGTTCTATAGAGATTAGGGACTTGCAATTTTATTGGTTGTCGCTGTTTGAAGAAGGGGACCTTTCGTTGTGTCAGATTAGTTGTGAGTATGAATTTGTCTTGTATGATTATTGTCATCTAATCTGGTTCTTGTGTTTGATACATTTTGTCTGCTTCGTGGTGCTCGAATGTATGTGTACTTATTACTGGTACTGAATAAATAAAGCAGTGTTTTATGTATTATGAGTATTATGTTTGTGTAATTGCTAATATCGAGTTAATCCATTCATTCTAATACCCCGTAAATGTAGACATTCAATTAGTGATATTCTTGGTCATATTCTACCTCTATGGTAAAATCAAATCCAGAAAACATTTTTTTAGGCCGTGAAACTACCAAGCACCCAATAACTATAGAGTATTCCACTATTTTTTGGTAGACAAAAACCTATGAACCAAAAACACGTCAGTGACCATGCTTCCAATCTTAACAAAAGATGATTCCAAATGCTGATTGAACATCTTCACACGGTTTAGGTGGGTCTTCTACTAAGTGTTATCCTTAAACATCAGTAGAATGTTTTGATAAAGTGCTATATTTGCTCATCGCATGAAGCGAATGCGGTGTTTATATGATGCTTGAAAGCCGCAATACTTCATAAGAAATGATATTTTTTACACATCATTCCGATGAAGCTTCAACCGATGGTGTAGAAACAACAGTCACTTCACTTGATTCTCTAGCCTGCGAGAGACCAACATAAAGCTATCCATGAGAAAAACAAGGTCTTGGAAGGTAGATAGCAACTTGGTCTAAGGTTTGCTCCTGTGATTTATTAATAGTAATTGGGAAACTCAACTTTAGGGGGAATTGATTACGATAAAATTGGAATGGATAGTTAGAAGAGCTTGATGGTTCCATTCTAATACTTGGAATGAATACATATTCACTGCTATGTTGGCTAGTGGTTATGACACATTTGATCACATTTGGTTAGAATTTTTTAAATATGAGCCTAGTTCCATTGGATAGGCCCGATGATGGAAGAAGATTCCGGAGCAGAATTACTGGGCAGCCCTCTTTAAGAACAAGCTCATATGGACTCATGCCTCCTGGAAAAAGTTTATTTATAAATTCGATAGGGTAGATGTTGCAATTATCAGTGAGCATTGAATCATATCACACAACAGCTGGTCTAGGATATTTGTTTATGAGGAGCGTGTTAACAACAACAACGTCTTCATTCATGGGTGTCAGTATTGATCTGTGGATAAATATAGCGGTACCTAAAGTCTGGACATCAGTTTCCAGACAGACTGCATATGCAATTATACTAATTAGATTTGCCTCTTCACCACTTGTACGCTTCATAACTCCATCCGGTAATACAACCAAAACAGCCTCTTCAGTCTGAAGTTCACAATTTCCCAAAGCTAGAAGGTAGTTGCAGAATATTGGGTCAGTCCTAGCTCAGACATTTATTGTTAGTCGGAACTTGATAAGCTGAGACCAGATCGAAGAAGATACCATGCTGGAGTTACCAACCTCCCGTATGGATTTATACGACACTATACGTAGTACATGGCGGAAGTCGCCTCCAAACACAATCAACTTTCCAACAAAAATGACGTTCGGGTCACACAAATAACGTAATACCTAGTCAAGTGCTTCCATAGTTTCTTTCCTACCCATTGAAGCTTCATCCCATATAATTAAACTGGCCGCTTGGATCAGAGCAACTAAACTCCCTTGTTTGAGAACATTGCATGCGAGTGACTTTTCTAGATCTAAAGGAAGTTTAAATCTTGAATGGGCGGTTCTTCCAGATGGCATGTTAGATGCTGGAATTCCTGATGTTTCTGTAGGTAAAACAATATATCCAAGTAACCGACTTAAGAATATAAAGCATTGTATAGGTATGTGTTACCAGTGCCCCAGGTCCATCAACGAAAAAGGCTCCAAGTCTTTTTTGTTTCACATGTTTAATGATAGTGTCGAAAGCATGTTGTTGTTCCGAGTTCAACGAATTGCGGCATGATATACATTCTTATGGTACAGGTGCAGTGAGTGCGTCGGTTATATCTCGTGTTCGCTGTAGCACAGTATCTCGAGGCTCAACCAATTGATCAAGGCCGAACAATTTAAGAGATTTGCCCATTGCCTCCAAATGTTGTTCCAGGCTCCGAACTATAAGGACTTGTACATCGCGTGCATCATGTAGGTTTTCTTTCAAAAAATCTTCGGATAAGGAACTTTAGTACTTATCCCACAATTCTTGTGGATCTTTGGGCTCGCAGAACATGAGAATTATTGCAAATAGGCGCCGCAAAGCAACTAGCATTTGAACAACTATTGTTTCATTGAGGCACAAATCAACCATGTTATCCTGCTCTACCAACCCAAGCTCAAGAGTAGTTTTTTGATAGGTCGAACAGTGTCGTCTTTTGACGATCAAGAGATCTTTAAAAGACGTAGGCGCTCGTACATGGGTTAGTAGCAATCTTAAGAAAAAGCGTCCCCCTTTGATGGTGATACAAACACAGGCCTGCCTAGCACGATTACTTTGTTTTTCCTTTTGAACCAAGTTCGTTGTGTTACATCCCATCGGTAGTACTCAGAAAAGTTGGTGTAGATGTATTTTTCACCGACTTTATCAGCATTATCTCTATTGTATCTGAAGAATTCAGTTAATGGTGTTCTTATCCTTCTTTCATTGGAAACTACACGAGATAATATTTCGTGTGGTCTCAGCTAGATGGACTGCATATCTAGAAGATGAATTGGTAATGACATAACCGGTGGATGTATCTCAAACAGATCGGAGCTGTACATGCGCCAAACTGCCTCTATTAGGGACACAAAACGGCCAGACGGATACTGATCAATTTAATCAACTACCTTGCTTTCACCTTCCGCTCCAACGTTAAAAGATATCTTGTCGTGACCTTTATAGACATACTTATAAAGATATTTGACTGCTTGTATGCTAGAGCACACTTCCACGTTTACGTGACAGTCGAACAAATTGATGAGATATAGGTTATAGGGAATAACCCAACGGTTGTTCAGTTGTTGACCTCTTATTTTAACATGCTCGCCGGTATTATGACGTTTGTAGACCGGGTATCCATCATCATTGTTTGTGGTATCAGCTGAAAATGGTTTTGGATAACCATATTTACAGCATCCTGCAGTCTTTTTGTGTTTCATGCATTGACAATCAGGGTTTAATTTACCACATGGCCCATGCATCATATGCTTTAGCACAACTTTACGGAGGCTTTCATTTGTTACTGGAGAAATTTCAGCACTCACAAACTTGTCATAATCCTCTGGACAATTCATCTTACTGTTATTCTTCATAATCAAAAGGAGATGTGCATGTGGAAGCCCAAGGTTTTGGAATTCAACTACGTAAACATATGCAGCCACTTCTCCAAATATTTGTTCTTCGACAGTTTTTTTCCAGAACTATTAGCTTAGCTCGGAAAAATCTAGCTACTTAATCTGGCCAGTTCTGGGCTTCCTCTCCATGAGCTAACTCATTTTTAATATCAGGCCAGTTTATATTACAAGTTATTGTGATAAAAAAAATATGGCTTCCCATAGCGTTGCACAAGAGTCATTGCATTTTGATATCGTCGTTGTATATCTCTGGGACTCCCAATGTACGTTGTTGGAAGGATCACACGTTTTCCGACATTTGCTGCACATTGCTCGCCAACATCGATTGTATCAAGTAATCCTTGGTATAGTTCAGATCGTATATATCTTGATTGTATCGGACGAAGTCTAGGCGAGAGTTCTCTAGTTTAACGTACATATCAACCACCTATTGTTCGAGGTACCTTCCAGCTCTAAGGAGCATGTTGTTTGGTCTATTTTGCAGTCTGTAGGCATAATACCCTCGGCATGCAAAATTACGCTCGAATAATGATGATTGTCAGGAACACCCTGAATTTATAAAACACGTAATTAGTAAAAAATACATGCCTTACACAAGATGCTATTGTTATAACATAGTGGTACTGATCATATCTAGGAAATACTATATATATTATTTGATGGAAGGATTTTGCCGTGTATCCGAACCATCAAGTAAAACCAACTATCCTAAACTCGTAGTCAAGGGTAAGTCGGGTCGATCCCCAGGGACGAGAGTTCTAAACTAGAGAATGCAAAGTACTAGACTAAGACCCTATTCTTTTCAGCTTACTTTCAGCCTATTTCAGACCAGCTCAGCTTCTATCAGCTCAGCCCAGCTCGTATTAGCTCAGCCCAGCTCCTATAAGCTCAGCTCAGCTCTAATATTTTCAGCTCAGCTCCAATATTTTCAGCTCATAAAATAATACTTCAATAATAATAATAATAATAATAATAATAAATAAATAAATAATAGTAATAATAATAATAATAATAATAATAATAATAATAATAATAATAATAATAATAATAATAATAATAATAATAATAATAATTGTAGACAATTGAAACAAGCAGAAATAAGTATACTGAACCAGCGAGCAAAGATGGAAAATATAGGACTTAATGATGATTCTACTTCTTTTTTTACTCTAAGATTAAGGAAAGAAGGACTCAACAAGTAATTGGTAGTATTGTAGATGCTATAGGTCATCAACGCAATGGTATGGCTTATGTAGCAGAGGGCTTTGTTGAGTATTATAAAGGACTACTTGGTACGGAAAAGCAGGTGCAAAATATAAACCCAGCACTATTTCAACAGGGTGGAACCCTCAAATTGGAGGATTGGAAAGACTTGATGCAGATTCCCTTGGAGGAAGAAATCAGGAATGTAGTTTTCTCAATAGGGAATGACAACAGTCCGGGGCCAGATGGATTCTCTGCGGGATTCTTTAAAGCTGCCTGGAATATAGTGAAAACGGATTTCTGCAATGCATTTTGGGAATTCTTTAGAACCAGTAAGATGGTGAAGCATGCAAATACAACTTTGATTACTCTTATTCCTAAAAAGCAAGTATGTAATTCTGTACTAGACTACAGGCCTATTTCATGTTGTTCTGTAGTCTACAAAACAATTAGCAAGCTCTTAACCCTAAGGATGCAAGAGGTGTTACACAAAATAATAGGGCCTGAACAAGCTGCATTCTTGAGAGGGCGCAGTATTCATGAAAACATAGCACTATCCCAATCCTTAATTAAGAGTTATAGTAGAAAATACATAACACCTCGATGCCTAATGAAGATCGATCTTAGAAAATCTTTTGATTCGTTGCAATGGGAATTCTTAGTGGATATGCTAAAAGGATTTAACTTTCCTGATCAATTTGTTAATTGGATTCTAGCATGCATCACTGGCTCTTGGTTCTCGATGAAGGTCAATGGTTCTTCCCATGGTTTTTTTAAAGGAAGAAGTGGAGTTCGACAGGGTGATCCCTTATCACCATATCTTTTTGTATTAAGTATGGAGTTGCTGTCACGGAGACTTCGAATAATCACAAAGCAGCCTCAAGTTTCGTTTCATCCTAAATGTCGAAAGGTAAACCTGAACCATTTAATATTCGCAGATGATTTAATGGTGTTCATGAGGGGGGACACACCTTCTGTTAAGGCAGTGCTGACTTCATTGGAGAAATTTGCCGCAGAATCTGGATTGGAAGCTAACAAGGAGAAAACAAATATCTTTTTTGGGGGTGTTAGTAATGGTGTCAAGGATGAGATTATGGAGGTTACTGGGTTTGTACAAGGGCAATTCCCTTGTAAATATCTAGGTATCCCTTTAAACGATGTCAATAACAGACTTGAGCATTATATGGGCTTGCTTCACAAGATTCAAGATGCTATGATGAAGTGGTCAGCTAATTGCTTGTCTTATGCAGGCAAAATTCAGCTTATCAATACAGTAATTTTTGGATTACTGAATTACTGGAGTTCTAATGCACTTCTGCCTCTCAATGTAACATCAAAAGTACAACAACTATGTAGGAACTATTTTTGGACAGGTTCATTAAGTGCAAAAGAACTAATTTTTAAGAGTTGGGATGGCATTTGTTCCCCATGGAAAGAGGGAGGCTTCAATGTTAAGCACTTACAAGCATGGAACAATGTCTTAATCTGTCATTGGATATGGAAACTAATAGGTTCAACAAATGGGATTTGGCAGGACTGGACTAATAAGTATATTCTGGAAGATCTGGAAATATGTAGTTTGCAACCTAAAGAAAGATTTACTGCTACGATAAAGAGTTTGATAAGAATTAAGGAGATCTTGTTAGCACAAACAGGTAGTGCAGTTGCAGCAGCAGATCTAGTACGAAGTTGGACTGTAAATGGGAAATTTTGTACCAATCTAGCCTACGATTGGTTTAGAAGCAAGCATTCTAAACAGAGATGGTTGGAGGCGTTGAAGGGGCATCATGTAATCCCTAAACACAGTATAATTGGGTCGCTAGCAAGCCAGGGCTGCTTGGCTACACTGGACAACTTGTAAAGAAGGGGACAGTACATAGTCAATAGATGTGTTTTGTGTATGATTGATGCAGAATCTCATACACACCTGTTCTTTAGATGTACATATGCTGCAGTCACATGGTCTGAGTTACTGCATTGGATGGGATTAGAGGGCAGAAGTTCAGATTTGCTCACAGAGTTAAAATGGAGTATATCTAGAAGAGCTAAGCAGAATTGGAAGCATATTTGGTTTGGAACTACAACAGCAACGGCAATCCATTCCATTTGGGAGGAAAGGAATTCGAGAATCTTTAATAACAAAGCAAATTCGCATCAGCAATTGATCAAGTATATAAAGTTCATAGTTGTTACTAGATTGAGGAAAACAAATCATAGTATACGAAGGACATTCTTGGTGTAATTACATGTATATAATACGTGTTATAGGGGATATTGCTTTTTTGTAAGGCTAGTCTCTTTATTTGCCCTTAATGGATGAATAAAAGAGTCATAAAATTTCTTGCAAAATAAAAATAAAAATAAAATAATAATAATAATAATAATAATAATAATAGTAATAATAAATCGTAATAATAAATAGTAATAATAATAATAATAATAATAATAATAATAAATATATAATAATAATAATAATAATAATAATAATAATAACAATAATAATAATAATAATATTATTATTTTCTATTTTTTTATCATCATTGTTATTATAATAATTATTAATATTATTACGCACTCCATAATATTTTGAGATCTCAATGTTACATTAAAATATTTACAACTCTGTCTAAATGTCATTAAGAATATCAAATTTTAAAATTTTGTTGATCAACATATTTTATATCGTATTTTAGTCCCCCGACAACCATATTTGAGCTTTTCGTCTTCCCAATTTAATTTTTAATGTCGATTTTTATTAGGAAGTCGATACTGCCGATTCTTGTGCTATTTTGCAGGTTAGGTACTATTTCGAGCATATTTAGGAATAATAACCCAGATAGCCGAGACGAGGACGGAAGACGAGGAAGAAAACGAAAAGCCGAGAAGCAAATAAGAGCTTAACCGCGAGTTCAGCAGCACCCACTCGATCGAGTGGTGCTAAACACTCGATCAAGTGCTTTATATCCGTACTCAACCGGACTGCATCAGTGTACTGGGCCGAATCTTTCTTTTCAGCCCAGGACAAACTTGAGCTGGATCCTTCACGGACTAACTCGATCGAGTGATACTACTTGCACTCGATCGAGTGCATCAAGACCGAGCTGCGGATTAAAATTTAAGTTAGATTTTGGGCTTGTCTCGAAGTCCAATTAGTTTCTTTTAAATAAGTCTCCTGACTACATTGTCAGACACTTTTCATTCTACTTTTCCTTTTACACTTTTTCCTTTACACAATTTAGAACTTCTTTTACTTTTCTTAGCATTGAAGTTTACGTAGTTTAGTTTACTTTGGCGAGATACATTGAACCTTGTTCTTCCTTCTCAGATCTTGGATTCTTCCGTATCGATACTCTTAATTTTAATTGCAATTTCAGTTTCTAGTTTAATTCTTGTCTTAATTCATATTCCGTTTTCATAGTAATTTTAATTTCAGTTTTCGTTTATTGTGTTCTAGCGTAGAATTATTATTGTTTCTTGTAGTTTAATTCAATTAATCTTTATCATGTTTAATTGCAATTCATATTTTATTAGTTCAATTACAATCATCATGAGTAGCTAAATTTTATCTAGGGTTTAAGGGGATCGATGCGTATTATTAGGGTTATAGTAAGTTGACCTGTCTCTGATCATATGAATTGTCTCCTGATTATCGTTTTAATTCTGATTAATTGTTTGATGCATAATTCAATTAATTAGTATCACAATTAGGACTTTTTACCGACCGGGTTAAGGACTAATTAGGTCACGATATTTTGGGTAGACTGACTTAATGATAGCGACCGCAGGCTAAGTTTAGATCTAAAGGTTGTAGTGTACCGACAGGACCTGCACCTTAGGTAGTTCGATTATTGACCTGTTAGCTGACTCCCTGACCCGAGTAATATTCATTGTTAACCTGTGACCCTGGACTTTCCCTTATTGATTTATCTATTAGTAATTAGTTATTAGCCTACCAAAACCAACTCAACTGTGACCCATAACCTAGAGTCTATTTCTTAGGAATAAATAACTAAATTCTGTCTCCTTGTGGTTCGACCCTTGACTTCGCTATCTACATTAGTTGGTGACTTTAGGGTATCTTTGATTACGGATACGACTAACCCCTCTCATTTGTATATTACGTAATCAAAGATATATACATAACATTTTCTATTGCCAAGCACGAAAAAAACAAAATTATAGTATAAATCAAATGAATTTGAGTGAGTACTATTTTGTTGTTATTATTATCATTACTATTATTATTAATTACTTAAAATTATTATTATTACTATTATAATTATAATTATTATTATTATTATTATTATTATTATTATTATATATATACATATATATATATATATATATATATTGCAGGAAAAATTATCATTTCATTCAGATGAGTGAAATTACAAAGTTTTTTATGCAAAAAGATCTATCACACTATAATGCCAAGGCATTCGTAGATCCTAAATGCTCCAAAATTCTCTTATACTTAGGCTTAGGAGCCTTACAAAAGCCAACTGATAAAAGGAATTGAATTTTCGCAACTAGGCTATCCAAGCAAGACTCTTTCTCCGTAAAAATCCTTTTGTTCCTCTCTTTCCAAATTGTTGTAACTGTGGCAACTACACTCGCCTTCATCCAAGCAATCTTCCAATGCCTTCTCTTTTTAGGTGAGCACATCCATTGAGTGACATGCTTAAGTGAGAAGAGATTACAGGTAATATGCATCCATTCCAAAATAGCTCTCCAGATCATCTTCGAGAATGAGCAAGCAAAAAACAAATGTGAATGATCCTCCTGAGCTTCCTTACAAAGTACACACCTATTAGCCAGCTGAAAGCCTCTCCTGCAGAAGTGATCCATAGTAGCCAACTGCCCTTGCCTTGCCATAGATAAAAGCACCTTATGACTAGGGAGAGTAGATGGATTATCTAAGCATTTACTTCAAACCTTCTTATCAGTCCTCCTAAAGATTTTATAAGCAAGAGAAACTTGAAATTTACCGCCCACATGACATTCTTCCAGTTCAAGACGATCCTGATGTGGAGAGCCAGTCAACCTGATCAGCTTGTCCCTAACCGTGAGGATACCTTTGAGACCAGCAGGAAAGAATTCCTTAGGAGAAGCATTCCAAATAGAATTCCCATCTAAGATGTAGGCCTTACACCAATTGAACCAGATACTTTTCCCTTGTTGAGTGAACATCCAGATCCATTTTGAAAGGAGAGCTGCATTCCAAGCTTCAATATCCTTAACGTTAAATCCACCTGCCTCCCAAGGGGAACAAATCTCACGCCATTTCTTAAAGACTAGCTTAGTTTGCCCCTTAGGAATACCCCAAAAGAAGTCCTTGCTTAACTTGTTGATATTCTTCACAATTGTTTTAGGAAGAAGAACACTTGAACACCAGTAGTTTTCAATACCAAAGAGCACCGAGTTTAAGAGCTGAGCTTTTCTTGCATATGAAAGAAAACTAGTGGACCAGTGCTGAGTATGGTGTTGCACCTTAAGCATCAAAGAATCAAACATAGCAACATTCAACCTAGCCTCTGCCAGAGGTATGCCAAGATATCTAAAAGGAAAGTGCCCCACTGAGAAACCAGTTGCAGCGACAACTTCCTCCTGAACCTTAGGCAAAACTCCACCAAAGTAGATACAAGTCTTATCTACATTAGCAGACAGTCCAGACAAACAAGCAAAAGAATTAAGAGCCTCCTTCACAGCAGTAACAGATGGAACATCTCCTCGAACAAAAATCATCAAATCATCCGCAAAAGAAAGGTGAGTAAGTTTAATTTTGCAGCATTTAGGATGGTAAGACACTTGGTGAATGTTGCAGAGAACCCTCAGAGACTTTGAGAGAACCTCCATGCTCATTACAAAGAGATAAGGGGAGAGGGGATCCCCCTGCCTAATCCCACTTTGTCCTTGTAGAAAACCAGTAATCATCCCATTAATTTTGAAAGAATACCAAGGAGAAGTTATACACCCCATGATCCAAGCAATAAAAATGGGAGGGAGACCAAAATTAGCTAACATCTGCTCAATAAATCTCCACTGAAGGGAATCAAACGCTTTTCTAATGTCAACTTTAATCAAACATCTTGGAGTGGCATACTTCCTAGTGTATCCTTTGACTAAAGCCTGAGTAAGAAGGGTATTATCAAAAATGTTTCTTCCCGAGATAAAAGCAGCTTGCTCATTACCAATCATAGAAGGGAGAATGGTTTTAAGTCTATTTTCCAAAATCTTGGAGACAGTTTTGTAGAAGACTGTACAACAGGAAATTGGCCTATAGTCCAAAACAGAACTAGCATTCTTCTTTTTAGGAATAAGAGAAATGACAGTAGAATTCGCTTCCTTAGGCATCCTTTTGGATTTAAAGAAGCTAAGAACAGCTGAACAAAAGTCCTTTTCAATAATATGCCAGGAGGCCTTGTAAAAACCCGCAGAGAAGCCATCTATACCTGGACTACTATCAGAGTCCATGGAGAACACTGCCTCTTTAATTTCTTCAGGAGAAATAGGTTTAGACAGTAATCTGTAAAAATCATCAGAGAGAGTTTCCTTCACAGAGAATAAACCAGAAGTAGGGATAGAATTACCAAGAAGAGAAGCATAGTAGCTCTGAAAAGCTTCAGAAACTCCCTCCATAGTATTTTTTAACTCCCCAGTATGAGAAAGAATAGAGCCTATCATCTGCTGTTGCTTTCTTTCTGCAATCTTTGCATAGAAATATTTGGAGGAGCAATCAGTCAACTGCAGGTGTTTAACCTTAGCTCTTTGCTTGAGCATAGCCAATTCTGATCTATTCAGATTACAGTAATGATCCAGAAGGACTCTTTCCTGACTTAGAAGCACAGGAGACAAGGGAGAACGAATTGACAATCAAGAAGATCCTTCTTAGCATCCAGTACCTGGGTGGAAACATTATTAAAACTCTCTTTATGCAGCTTAACAAGAGCAATCTTAGTAGATTTTAACTTCTGGAAAAGCCTGAAAATAGGAGAGCCAGTAACATAAATGGACCAAGCTGCTTTGACAACTTTGGAATAGTCAGGGTGACTGATCCAAGAATTGAGAAAGCTAAACTTCCTTTTATTCTGAATAGGCTTAGATATAGAGACTATAAGGGAGAGTGGTCTGAAATTCCTGGCTCACAAAAAACTACAGAGGAACAAGGGAAGTCCTGCAACCATTCAGGGTTATTATTATTATTATTATTATTATTATTATTATTATTATTATTATTATTTATTATTATTATTTATTATTATTATTATTATTATTATTATTATTATTATTATTATTATTATTATTATTATTTAGTGTTATAACTTTCTATATTTTTTTTTTCATTTTTAAAAATATTATTATTAGATAATTTGTATGAGTAGATATTAGTTTTAGCTTCTTTTAATTCAGCTCAGCTCAGCTCAGCTTCTATCAGTCCAGCTCAGCTCCTATCAGACCAGCTCATCTCTTATCAGACCAGCTCAGCTCAGCGCTGTTTCAGCCGAAAAGAACATGACCTAAGTCCTAAGGTAACACTAGTAATTGGTTTGGGTAGTAACTAAACAAGAATCTAAGGTCTAAAACAATGCAAAGTAAATAGAAAGCGATAATGAAAAGCGTGGATCAACAATACAAGAAAGGACTAGGGTTAGGTTGGGTTCAAGGGTGTCTAGGTTGTCAAGGGAGAACAAAGGTGTCGGTACAATCCACTAGCCTTGGTTACGCCCGGGCTCTCGCACTTAGACGACCAAAGGAGTCTCTACACTACGCTCTCGCTAATAATGATGATATCCAACAAACCAACATCCAATAACATACAAGATAAAGCAAGGAAACATGTATTTCTCAACACAAGTCTACTAAGTATTTCATCAAACATGTTATGTGCACAATGATAGAAGGCAAATAAATGACACTTAACACCAATATTTCCATCCTAATCACCCATTAAGCAACACCCAATCCCCCTACTAATCATAGGGGAAAACTATTTACACATCATTAAAGAATTATCAACATTAACAGGTGAAACCCACAACATAAGAATAAAAAAAGTTCATCTGGTCGGTTGGGGACCGGCCCCTGGTGGACCGGCATGTCTGCCAACTCCACTCAAAATCGAAATTTTCAATTTCGAAGCTTCAATCTTACCTAGGCCTCGGCCCCTAGACTTCATAAGCCCCCTAGGCACAAGCTAGGGCGACCGTTTATTGAGCAAATTTCTGATGTAACACGGCTCCTATAGTTAATAGCCCCCCTAGGCATAGGCCAGGACGACCTGCTATGTAATATCAATAGTGTGACCAAGATTATCTCGATTTATCCAATTATAAATATGTCCAACTATTCTTCACATCTCCAAAAATCATAAGTCCTTCCTCTCGTCCTTACTAAAAAAGGAAAAATAAAGAAAAAGAAAAAGAGCATAAGGGAAATTATGTACATAACCGAGCTACTGATCTACGCCTAAATTGGATCGGTCGTTTAGCGAAGGACGAGGGATCAAAAAATACTTATAAGACTCGCAATCAACACAAAAATAACTAGGTGTATTCGTGGTAAGTTGAGGTCGGTCCACATCGAACGCTGTAAATCGAGTAGAAGCGACGTGTTTGGGCCGGGATCTAGTGGGGGTTTTAAGGGTCTAAATTAAAATGAAACAAATAACGAGAGATGGTCAAATATGGAAAAGGTGTTAAGGGGAAGTCGGGAATCGGAAAATGGGGTCTAAGAAAATTGGAATCGGGTCGGTCACAACATCGGTAGAGGGAGAATGTCACCTTTCAGTTTCTTCACCACCCAACTCACCTAAAATCCCGCTTTCGCAGTGAACAAGGGTAAATCTCAAGTCAAGATAATTTCTACCCCGAGTTTTCCAATATTGATAGAAATGAGTCAAGGTCGGCCTAGTTGGCCGGACTAAAACAACAATGACACAACAATCTCAAGCAAGATAAACCAACAAGTAAGCAACCAAGCCAAAATTCCTCAATTCAAATAATCCAAGATCCTCCTCCCTAAACCCCAACAAGAAATCTACTCACAATTCATAATGGAAACTAATAAAACATTAACAATGGAGAAAACAACAATAACATGCATAATGATTAAATCTAGGGAAAATAACAACAATACAATGAAGAAAATTGTGATCTACTAAATAAGCTAGAAAAACGATCTAAGAGCGACACAAATGAAATCTAGAGAAAATGTGACAACAAAACAATGAATAAAATAGCAATCAGCAAAATAAACTATAAGACGATCTAAGACAATAAAATCGAAATGAATGAAAACATCAATAATAGAAAAACATCAAAATCGACTATAAAAATGCAATAATGAAATAACGAAATTAAATCTAGTCTAGAGATTAGGGAGAGGAAAGAAATATATCATCAATAAAAGGAAGGACAATAATAAAGGAGATTGCATAAAGAAATAAGATAAAGCTTAATGAAGAGGATAAAGGATTTGTTACTAATCCTTTGATAATCTCCAAGAATCTTTAATAAAAACTTGAATCCTTACAAAGCTTTAATGTAAATCTAGAGAATTGATGAAGAAATTGATGAAAACTATGAAGAACTACTACTAGCTTTGTATCTAAGATAATGAAAACTATCTAGTGATAATGAAGTGATCTAATGAATGGTAATGAAGTGATAATGTGCAACTAACTAGGGTATATATATATATATATATATACATAGAGGTGGGATTTGGTGTAAACACCAAATTTGGTGTAAATACGCTAATAATTCGGTCCGTTAGATCTTGCAAGATCGACGGTCGAGATTAATTCTCAAAAGATAACAAAACCTCCAAATTTTCATTAGGCGTTTCTCTCTCCTCTCTTTCTCTCTCCTCTCTTTAGGGTTTGGTAAACCCCAAATTTCCTCTCAAAAAATTTTCTCCCAAAAATTGATCATATCTTTCAAATTGAAACACCTAATTAAACAGAAAATTGTTCAATTGTATGTTTCTATTGCTCAATCGTAAGATTTGATTATAGATTACTTCATTCAATTCATTCAATTTTCGAAAATTCGTTCAATTCATTCAAATTTCCAGGAATTTTATACGATATTCGTTTTTGATGAGCATGAATTTCACCGAGCATGAACCTATTGTTGATGAACATGAATGTAATATCGTTATAATTCAATACCTATTTGTTTTTGAACGCCTATTCATTTTGTAAGGTAATTTATCACGACATATATTCGTTTTTGAATTACTATTCGTTTTTGAATTCTTCCAGAATTCTTTATGAAAATATCAATTTCAACATAGAAGACATGAATCAACTTGAAGGTAATCTCAGAATTTTTAAAGTACTTGAATATATATGTTGGAATACTTGAATATGTATGGTGGAATACTTGAATATATATGTTGGAGTAACTGAGTATATATGTTAGAGTAATTGGAGTACTTGAATATATATGTTGGAATACTTGAAAATATATGTTGGAATACTTGAATATATGTGTTGGAATAACTGAGTATATGTCTTGGAGTAATTGGAGTACTTGAATATATATGAATCTCAAAATTTAATAGAGTACTTAAATATATGTGTTGGAATACTTGAATATATATGTTGGAGTAACTGAGTATATGTCTTGGAGTAATTGGAATACTTGAATAAACGTATACATTGGAGTATTTGACTATTTGTTTTAGAATACTTTAATTTATATGTTGGAGTACATGAACATGTATGTTGGAATAACTGAATTGGAAGGTTAAAATAGGTATTTGAATTTCCGGAATTTTGAGTGCTTGAATGTATGATTTTGCATAATCTTGAATATATGCATTACAGTACTTGAAAATATGCATTAGTGTACTTGAATTTGAATATTGGAGTATCTGAATATGTTTGCAGACATTCAATCAGTTGATAGCAACAATTCCAAGTTCGCAACAATGCTCATCACCAACTATTGAAAATGGCACGAATTCTCTAAGCTTGACTTACACTCCGGGTGCCAACGACAATTGGATAAGGACGGTAGAAGATGAGTTCATGCCTAAGATAGAGAGATGTTTCAAAACTCATGAGGAATATACGGAGTAATAGTTTTTATAAGATGTATTTCTTTACATGTGGTTTCAATCAACAATTAATGTTGGAGTAGTTGTTGTCAAACATAGAAATAACTGCTTGTAAGCATTCGAATAACAACGGCATTAGAATAATTGAAGATCAAAAATTTATTGATTCAATCAACTAGTAAAATGTTGGAGTAACTGTCGTCGAACATAGGAATAACTGCCTGTAAGCATTGGAATAACAACGACATTGGAGTAATTGAAGATTTAAAAATTGATTGATTCCATCAGCAATTAGTAAATGTTGGAGTACCTATTGTCGAACATAAGAATAACTGCTTGTAACATTGAAATAACGACATTAAAGTAATTGAAGATGAATAATTGATTGATTCAATAAAAAAATTGAATGATTGTTGGAATAATCAACAAAACATGTTGGAGTAACTGCTTAATTCTATACGTGTAATTACATATGGGTACGACAATTAAAATATGGCAAGTTCGACCATTTTGAAATGCGTCTTTCTGATATTCCGACACGATAGATGTTTTGATATCTCTGAACTTGTGTTCTTGCATTGTTTCTTCATCATCGACTGTTGTAAAACAGTATTAGTCGGTGAAAAAAATTGAATTGGAATACTTGAATATGTATGTTGGAATAGTTGAGTATATGTGTTGGAGTAACTGAGTATATATGTTAGAGTAATTGGAATACTTGAATATATGTGTTGGAATACTTGAATATATGCGTTGGAATAACTGAGTATATATTCAATTATTCCAGCGCATATATTCAAGTATTCCAAGGCATATATTCAAGTATTCTAATGAACGCATATATTTTGCATAAAATTATTGAACGAATTTCTGGAAAATTAAAACGAATTCAATGAAGTAATCTACAATCTAATCTTACGATTAAGCAACAAGAACTTACAATTGAGCAATTTTTCGGAAAATTGAGCAATAGGAACGAATTTTCTACAAAAATTGCAGTTTTAATCAAAGAACTAGTTTTCGTGCCCGTGAAATTCACGGGTCTAGCAATAGTGTATTTGTGCGACTTTTCTTTATCGCAGCGTCTTTGTTGTGGATTCTTGGTTTCAATTAGAAGTCAATTGTTAAAAGAGTGAAAGTCGTAGTGTTTGGTTTTGTTACACGAAGTTTTGTTTGCTCCGTCTATAAGTGTAAGATAGAAGACAATTTGATGTTACTAAAAAAAGAGTTTGCGAATCTGGGTAAGTCACACCTTCGAATCTTGATGAAGCAATTGGAATTGAAATTGGAATATATCATGGTATATGGAAAACAGTACTTATAATAATCCTTTATTGTACTTAAATAATCTGAACACGTAAATAATTTTCCAATCAATGGTTGTGGGTTGCTGAATATTGGCCTTCTTAACTTTGGTGTGGTGCTGTTGGGCGCAATCGCTTTGCATACTTGCTAATCTCCTTCGTGGTTGCTTCTGTTTCCTTGGGTTCATCTCTGCGGTACATTGTAGGCAGATTTAGGTCAATTTGCAGAATGAAGCAAATGTAAGGATTATTTGTAAGTGTAGTTTGTTTTGTACTTACTGTTATGGCCGCTTTGAAGTTTGTGGTTCTTGTGGAGTGTTGACGATCATCTCGTCTTCTGTCGCTTCTACACTAGTGGATTTTCCCTTGTTTCCTTCTATGCTCTGCGCTTTGTTTTTTTCTGGTGTGAATATAATTGACATTGAAAATAGTTATTCTAAAAGCAGTAATTAATCGTGCATACCTTGTCTTGGGCTGTGGTGGGTGTGGAGTCATGCGTCTCAGCCATAAATGTCTTTTGAACTTTTAATTCTCTTTCAGTCCCAAATTTATTTATCCCTATCTTTACTTTGAAGGTGTATGACTGACTTCCCAACACATTGCTGTAGGATGTCAAATACCATTCCATAGCAGGTGAGTTACATAATTTGGTCCCCTTAATATCGAGTCTAATATTATTGATACGAATTTTTAGGTCGTTACATTCTCATATAAGTTTAACAACTGAGTTATTGGCTTCCCTATGACCTTCTCTGCCTCCTTGTGGAAAATAACCAAAGGCGCATATGTGTCCCCGTCCTTTATCGTCGTCATTAGTCTATATCTGCAAATGATTATTTGTACATGTTTCTGTTTCATGCAAGCTGTAGTTTAATTAGTTGTTACCTTTGGGTTGGGTAGGGAATCGTCTGGCTACAATTAGCGCATGTGTTATCTTCTCGAACGCCAGTCTTGCATGTCGGACATGATTGGTATTTCCAGTCGACATCCGTGTGTACTTCTACCGAGGTTAGTTTGACGTAGATCTATCTATCAATCCTTGCTTGCTAATTAGTTCATTACCGTCACAAATTATAGTGTAAGACAAATCTACTGTCATCTTTGCTCGAAACAGGGATGGCCTAAATGATCGTGTAGACACCCAAAATTTGACCGCCAGGTGTCTATAGCAGTTTCCAAAAAAGACCCACTGGGCCTGGTTTTGTGAGATTTGTATCCCGTTAAAAGCCCATGCCGGACATTATTGATTTCGAGCCCGTATCCGAGCGCGTTAGAACATGTTAGCGTCCGATCATCATCGGGTGTTTTTTGGAAACTGCTATAGACACCTGGCGGTCAAATTTTGGGTGTCTAATTTTGGGTGTCTACAGATCGACATGAATGCAATGTGATAGCTGTATAAATAATTTAACCACTTTCTTAATAATTCAGTTTGCAAGAACCGAACAACATACAGTATAAAGAACCGAGTAGTCTAAACATGACCGCTAGAAACAATAACCGAGTAGCATAAAACTTACCGATGAAGAATGATGCGATCGGAACCGGCGTCTGTACCAAATCGATGGTGACACTACAGAGGAACGAAAAGAGGAAGGCAAATGAAGGTTTGTTCTTGTCGATTGTATGAACCCGGAAAGTATAAATAGGCCAAAATCGATTCTGAGCCTCGGATTCCATCGTAACCACTGGACCATTCATGTCTCCCTAAAATTAATACATTTAATGGAGCATAAATTTATTTGGTGGAATTTATTTGGGGTTAACTAATACAATTAGATTAACTAATACAATTAACTTAATAAGGGTTAAGGGTATGAGGTTGCCACGTGTCGCATGTCTAGGGTTGCCACGTGTCGCATGTCTAGGTGGGTTAGCATATGAGGGTAACTCAAAGGGATGACTTTTTATTTTATTATATAGATTGAATGAATTGAATGAATATCTGGAAAATTATAACGAATTAAATGAAGTAATCTACAATCTAAGATTACGATTAGCAATAGGAACTTATAATTGAGCATTTATCCGGAAAAATTCATCATTTCAATTTTGAGAGCAAAATTTGTAGAGGAAATTGGGTTACATGAATATTTGTTATTAGGAGAGGAGAGAGAAAAGAGATGTAAGGGAGGGACTTTGGGAAGGTTTTGTTCTCTTTTGAAGATTAAATCTGAGCCGTTGATCAAGTATTAGATCAACGGTCCAGATTGTTAGGATGTTTACACCAGATCCTATTTCTATATACATATATATATATATATATATATATATATATATATATATATATATATATATATATATATATATATATATATATATATATATATATATATATATATATATATATATATATATACCCTAGTTAGTTGCACATTATCACTTCATTACCATTCATTAGATCACGTAATACCCTATTTCTAATGAATGGTAATGAAGTGATAATGTGCAACTAACTAGGGTATATATATATATATATGTATATATATACATATATATATATATATATATATATATATATATATATATATATATATATATATATATATAGAGGTGGGTTCCGGTGAGGCAGGGTAACTCCTTACACCCATTGAGGCACAATCTAGACCATTAGATTAAGATGAGACATACATCCAAATAAGTGTTATATACACTAAAAAATTCATTATATACGTTATTAAACTCACTATATACACACACTTAAGAACTCAATATATACAGTAAAAAAAATGTTATATACACTTAAATAAAAAAATATTATATATACTCAAATAGTTATTTATGTACACCAATTAATCAACAATGGAATCTACATCAAAATAACTGTTATATACACTAAAAAAACTCATTATATACGCTATTAAACTCACTGCATATATACACTTAAGAACTCAATATATACAGTAAAATAATTGTTATATACACCCAAATAATTAATATGTACATCAGTTAATCAACAATGAAACATACATCAAAATAACTGTTATATACACTAAAAAACTCATTATATACGCTATTAAACTCACTACATATAGATATTGTTATATACACTCAAATGGTTACTATGTACACCAATTAATCAACATATATACATTGAAATAATTGGCATATGTACTTAATTATTTGATATAATAGAATTGTTATATACCTTAAAACAGTTATTATGTACACTGAAATTGTTTTTATATACACCAAGTTTATTTTAAATTTCGAATTTTTTTTTTCGGAATTTTTTTTTTTTTTTGGAAAAAAAATTTCGGATTTTTTTTTTTCGAAAAAAAAAAAAAATTTTTTGGAATAAAAATATTCCGAAAATTTTTTTTTCCCGAAAAAAAAAAAAATTCCGAAAAATATCGATTTTTTTCCCCGGGAAAAAACATTGGGGAAAATTTTTTTATGTATGAATTTTTGTTTTAATCTTAGCCTTTAATTTGATTTTAATCTAACGGTTGAGATTGTGCCTCAATGGGTGCGGCGAGTTGAGCTGCCTCAAAGGATCCTAGATCTATATATATATAATCAAATGAGTCCACCCTTTAAAATTGAGTCCGTGAGTCCTCACCACATCTCTTGGATTAGAAAGAGATTGATGGTTGTGATTTGTTTGAGTAATTAAAGCAAGTGACTATATTTGGTAAATATATCTCTCTCCTTAATTTACTCATCATTTAATATGTCTTCTATAAAAAAATAATTACCGTCCCTCACACACATATTCCTTCACAATTAAGATTTTCATTTAAAAAAATTAAATTGTTATTATATAGAACTAAAAATAACAATTTACCGCATATCTTCTTCTCTCCTTAACTTATTTTGTGTTACTCTTATTGTATAGAACTGTTACTCTAGTTAAAGTTTGGTGTTATTCTAACGAACATCATGCAAATATGCTTAAATTGATTTCAGAGATATATGCCCCGAACACTGAACATAATTATTAACTCAATATATGAATAATAATGTTACTCCAACGTTACTAACATGTTACTCCAATAGATACTTTGTGTTACTGCAACGTTAGAAACGTGTTACTCTAATAGATACTTTGTGTTACTACGTTACAAACGTATTATTCTAATAAATACTTTGTGTTACTTCAATGTTACAAACGTGTTACTCTAATAAATACGACTTACACAAAATTATTGAAATATATACTGATTGTGTTTCCTATTTTGTTGGATGTTACACTCCTTCAAATTAGGAAACAATATTTTGTTTTTTTAATACAAAAATCTCAATCCATCTCATCCATCCATTGTATTATCATCCAATGGATGATAGAAGGACTTAGGGACTCAAATATATAGAAGAACTCATAAGAACCCTCCTCTCTCTCTCTCTCTCACAGCCCAAATCCAACTTTTTTCTCCATTAGTGAGACTTTCACCCAATAAGTCTTCATATGGTGAAACTTCACTCTGCGAAATTTGTCGATCACGAGCCAATACCACTGGGTGAAACTTCACCCGGTGGTTTCACCTGGTTGACTTCCTTCCAGATTTGCGTTTTTTGGACATCTTTACCGTCGGGCAAAACTTCACCCGATGGGTGAAAGCTTCGCCCGGTCATTTCGCCCGGTGGAGAAACTTTTCTTAAGATCTTCGGGGAGGTGAAATTGTCGTCGGGCGAAACTTCGCCCCGTCGTATCTGATCGGGTGAAACTTCATCCGATGGTTTTCTGGCCTCTTTTATGGTCTCATTCTACGTTGTTTGATTGGATGACTTTAAACTTTAAATTTTGTGCTTTGTTCAATGGACGGCGTTCCCCTCTCTTGTGCTCGTGGAAGCTCAATCATGCTTTCGGTGCCATATCCTATCAAAATAGATAGAAAAACTACCAACAACATGTAAAATGCACAAGAGGGACGCTAATGCGAGAAAGACTAAGAATAAGGCGATAATCGCACTCTAATCTCGCAAAATGAGGGGAAAATGAGTCTAAATGGGAGGAAAAACGATCTAAAATTTAGCACACATCAAATCCTCCACACTAAACCGTTGCTCGTCCTCGAACAAAGACCCAAAAAGAAATTACAAACTACTACTACTACTTCCTAGACTATGTTAAGCCGATACGGGGCAATTAACGGGCCCGCTCCGTCCCTTCAACTCACATCGGAATATCCATGAGTTGGGGCTTGCTCAAAATGGTGGATGCGACTAAACACAAAAAAACACAAAACAAGAAAGAATAGATGCATCCAAAGCAAAAATAAAACACTGAATCCCTCATCGAGACGGCGGGGAAGACACCGATTACTTACCTAAAACAATCGTAAACATTCCAAGACAAATCACCCACGTAGACAAGGACCAAAGCCTAATAGTATGACATTAAAGCAATAAAGATGTTGATGACTTAGCTAGGTCCTCCTAATCTTTTAAAGGGGTACGATGGGGTGTTAAACGTCGTGGAAAGAGCGAACCATGGAGTCGTTCGACACTATAGGTAGGTGCAATCCCGCTCTCTTTGGCTAAGGCGAAGAGGGTCGTTCCAAACTCGAATTTCCAAAATTAGCCCAAACAAAAAGTGGAGTGTTTACAATTTTTAGGGTGGATCGACTAATCACCGCTATCTTCCTACCTCGGGACTCGGTCCTCTAGTAGGCACTTTACGGCAAAAATTCGATCAAAGGGTTTTTTTTATAGAGATATTTTTGATGAAATGATTTTGATTTGAAGCTCCTTTTCTCTCATTTGTTTTTCATATTTTTTTTGCCCTTTTCTCTTGCTTTGGTTTGCCCTTTTTTGGCTTTTTGATGTGGTTCGAAACCAAGCTTGGAGGTTGTTTTTGTGTAAACTTATTGTGGTGATGTATAGGTGGAGGAAAATTAAGCAATCGAGAACGCGCGCCATTCCCAGATAACCCACAAAAATGCGGAAAGAATTTGGACTAAAGGTGCAATGGTCATTCGAGCAAGGTCACCTAGAAAACGGGATGCGGAAACCAAGGCCTAACTCCTCCATGGGTGGTTAAGGTGGTCAAATGCAAACCCCGAAGTAAACCTCTAATAAAAAAGGTGGACTCAAGCTAAAAGATCAACAAGTTCATTGATTTAGAGTCATTATTCTACTAGATTAAGGTCCAACATCTACAATGGGTTATCTACAATGGAACGTAAACTCTTGTAATAAGTTTGTAATCGGGTTTTCGAAAAGTTTTAATCCTAGACACACTATGCAAAAGCAAAAAGAACAAGAAAAAGAAAAGGCAAATAAAAAAAAATGAGTAAAGCCATGCACTCTATACTCCATCGACATTAAGCACACCATATATAAACCCGAACACCCAAAATGCTCATCTTCGAGAGCGTCCCAATAGCAACAACCTAACTCCTCTACAAGAGTAAAGAAGAAAGCGAAGAAGAAAGAAGTTACCTAGCAGGTTGCTTTCGTAATCTCCTCAACTTGTGCTATCGAGGTGGTGGTAATTCTGTAAGGGTAGGGAACAAAACTATACAAAGGACACGAAAACATAACGAAAACGAGAAAAGAAAAGAAAAGAGGAAAAGATAATATTTTTGGTTTTTAGAATTTTTCAAATATTTATGGGTTTTGAAAAGATTTTTGAAAAATAAAAGATAGTAGATCCCTCCCCCACATTAAAACTATACATCAAAAAAGAAGGAAAAGAAAAATAAGAATTTTTTTTTGGATTTTTATGATTTTTCAAAAGTTTTTGGATTTTACGAACTTTTTGGAAAAGAGAAAAATAAACGAAAAGAAAGCGATAAAAAGAGTGGCGGGCCTAGGTGCAATCACATCACCTAGACCCTAGCCAATTGGCTATAAGAAAATAAAAACGAAATAAACGAGAAGAAAAGAAATTAAAAGAAAGGATGAAAAACTGGGCATAGGTGTACGTAGTCAAGTCACCAAGCTTGTATTAAGAAAAAAATTTGATAAAAATGAAAACAATTTGGATTTTAAAAAGGTCAGTGACGTAATTACATCGCCTAGAGACCGGGAGCTATCCCAAGGCCATTTCGGCCGCAACAATCGGACAATGGGACAGCTTGCAAAGTTATGTTAGAGATAAATCAATCACAATGAATTAAGGAATAAGAGGAACAAGAACGGGAATAACCAAAGGACATGCAATTGTAGATGCTTAAAGACTCACCGACCCAACCCACACACGTACACACAACACCCACCACACTACCTTCCGACTCTGGGAGAGGGTCTAGTCTGAAGGATCATTCCCGTAAGACGGACTAGGAGACCCATAAAAAAAGGGTATACCCTCGGAGCATGGCTCGGGAGAAAACTCCTCCGGACCGTCGCTAAGCGAGAGGGCATAGTCGGATTCAATCTCACAAAGGTCGTAGATCGTATGACCTTTGGGCAACATGTAGTGCGCATACTCCCAAACTCCCTTTCCTCCCGACTCAGTCTTGGTCAGTCGAAATTCACCGGGTCCCAAAGGTAGGTCCCAATTGTGTTGAACAAGGATAGTGGTTTGGTGTGTGTTGGGAATGATTAAAGCTCTTTGATGGCTAATGTAGACGAGGCGCTGATAGGGTACATGAAAAAACCAAGTCGGAAAATAGGCCTCATCAAGCCAAATGGAATTGTCAAGTGGGGTGAGGTGGTCGGTTGAATAACCCAATTTGTTTGCAAGTACAGTCACAACACCTCCACAATCTAAGGAGTGGCGTTGGGTAATAATGATACGGTGAAAGTGCAACGCCATAACAAGTGGTAGGTCTAAGGGGTTATGGTTACCGAGCAAAGAGTCACAGATTAATTGCAAGACACACACATTAAGAGTATAAATATTATCGGTCGAGGGTAGCAAGCAGTGGGAGAGCATCTCGCAAAAGTAGCGAATTGCGGGGTTACGGATTTCGGAGGCAAAGGATAAATAAGCCTCGTAACCTCCTTTACAGCATGATATGCGCTTCCAAAGGTCTCTCCTATACACACAAGCTTGTATGTTGCTCGAGGGTTCACTAAGTCCGGTACCCGATGAGGGTAAGCCTAGCGCGAGGCCGAACTCAGAAATAGTCAAACGATGGGGTTTGCCGAATAGTCTAAATTTTACCGCTCTTGGTGTGGTCGGGTTGTCAATGGTAAAAGTTCCTAGGAACTCACAAGTAAGGTCTTTGTAGGTAAAAGTAGCAAGGCTTAAGAGCTCACTAGTTCCGGTTCTCGATAATAATTCCTTAATGTCGTCCACTATTCCTTGATTGGTCATTGTGTTGGGACAAGGCCACCTAGTACTCTGAAAGATCTTTTCAGAGAAGGTCTGAGACAAAGAAGTATTAAGACAAGGCAAATTTCTAGGCTTAGGAGACTTTGAAGATGTAGAAGATTTAGAAGGTATAGAAGTCGAAGTCATACCTTGCTTACGAGCGGCTCGTATTGCTCTTGTCTCCATACTAATAGATTTGCAAGAATGATCCCAAAAACATTAGCTTCACCTCTTCAAAAACCCAAAAATATCACCCAAATAAGATGGAATGGAGGTATGAATGTGGTCGGGGTATGGAAGATGGTGTTTTAATGATGAGAAGAGTGATAAGATGGAATGAATGTGAGGTGAAGGGGATATAAATAAAGGTAGTTGAGGAGGGAAATGAAAGTTTTAAAGTAGATTGTGAATATTTGGTGTTTGTGTTTTGGAGTGAAAGTAATGTGGGATATTTGGGAAGGAGGGAATTGATATTGTAGTGAGTAAATAGTGTATAGGTGATCCGGCCAAAGTCGTCGGGTGAAGTTTCACCCGGTCGAGCACCATCGGGTGAAGTTTCACCCGACGGGTTTTCTTCATGAAATTCAATTTGTGCAAAAATTTTCCACCAGGTGAAGTTGCACCCGGTATAAATCTCATCGGGCAAAGTTTCGCCCGACGGTTCCTAGTCAATTCTGGCAATTCTTGGATTTTTTCGTAGGGCGAAGTTTCGCCCGGTCATAACCTCATCTGGTGAAGTTTCACCCAACGTAAAATCTTCAGCAAATCCCATGGCGTGGCAAAATCCCATTGGGTGAAATTTCACTCGACGTAAAATCTTCAATGATCTCACCGGGCGAAGTTTCGCCCGGCGGTCTGCTATTCTTCATTTTTTCCGCCTTGCCATTTCATGGCAAGTCAATAATCACCTAAAGTTTCAAATAACGACTCGACTCTCATTACATAATAAATTTCTCCCACAAACATGCTAGTGGTCTTCAAATTTAGCTCCATTACTTCTTCAAAAAATTGATCCTCATCCAAATAATTGTTCCAAGTTGAAATCCAAGTTCATCCATTCATCTCAAGCTAACAAACTAGCAAACACAAAGAATATGGTACATATATATACAAGGTGGTTGTTGAGGATACCACCAAACCTACTTCAATTTTGAGGAGGGGGTCAAACAGCACTCCCCAAAGGGAGCTCACCAAGTTTTACGGTGGCAAAGGTCTCATGAACGTGACCAGCATGGTAATTCTTCAAATGTTGCCAATTAAGCATAAATTTCCCGGTTTCCAGGCTAGATATCTCTATTGATCCATATGGTTGCACCTTGGTCACTTCGAATGGACCCGACCATTTTGATTTTAACTTACCGGGGAAAATCTTAAAACGAGAGTTGAAGAGTAATACCTTATCCCCAACGGAAATGTCCTTACGAAGTATCTTAGAATCGTGCCATTTGCGAGTTCGCGCCTTGTAGATCTTCGAATTTTCGTAGGCTTCAAGTCTTAATTCTTCCAATTCTTGTAATTGGAGAATGCGATTATCACCGACAACATTCTCATCGAAGTTTAGCTCTTTCATAGCCTATTTGGCTTTGTGTTCTAATTCCACCGGTAAATGACAAGTTTTACCATACACAAGACGATAAGAGGTGGTTCCAATCGGGCCTTTGTAGGCCGTTCTCAATGCCCAAAGGGCGTCATTCAACTTCAATGACCAATCCTTTCGGTGTGTATTCACAACTTTTTCCGAAATTCCCATGATTTGACGGTTGGAGATCTCGGCTTGCCCATTTGATTGAGGGTGGTAGGCTAAGGACATATTGTAAGTGATACCATATTTCCTAAGAAGGTGTTCAAAGGTATCTTTTCTAAAATGAGAGCTTCCATCACTTATTATGGTTCTAGGCATACCAAATCTCGGGAAAATCATGTTCTTGAATGGTTTGATTACTACTTTGGGATCATTGGTAGGGGAAGCTACGGCCTCGATCCACTTTGAGACATAATCAACCTTGACTAGTATGTATTTTTTGCCAAAAGACGATGTGAACGGACCCATGAAATCAATGCCCCAAACATCGAACAATTCAATTTCTAGGATGGGTTGAAGGGGCATCTCATTCCTTCTTGTTATATTGTCACGTCTTTGGCGAGCATCGCATGTGAGAATGAAAGCTCTAATGTCTTTGAACATGGAAGGCCACCAAAACCCGCATTGGAGAACCTTGGCAATTATCTTTTGGTTGGCCAAGTGTCCGCCATAAGATGTCGAGTGGAGGTGCTTCACAATATTAAATCCTTCGTCGGCTGTAACACATCGGTGATAAATACCATCTATACATCGACGGAACAAATAGGGCTCATCCCTATAATAGCGTCGGGCTTCATAACGTAGTTTGTTCCTCTATTGCTTGGAATAATCATCCGGAATATAATAAGACACTAAGAAATTGACGATATCAGCATACCAAGGTGTAATAGTTTCAATGACCATCAAGGCCTCATCTCTCATAGCTTCATTGATGGGTATACCATCATCTTCATCTCTACTTCCACTAACCGCTAGTCTACTTAGGTGATCCGCTACCAAATTCTCTGATCCGGCTTTGTCTCTAATCTCAATATCGAATTCTTGTAAAAGGAGAACCCACCGAAAGAGTCGTGACTTTCTCTCATTTTTGGACATGAAATAACGAATGGCCGCATGATCGGTATGAATAATGACTTTGGTACCAATAACATAAGTTCGGAATTTCTCCATAGCATAGACAATGGCTAGCATCTCTTTTTCGGTGTTGGTGCATCTCGATTGGGCTTCATCAAGTGTCTTACTTGCATAGTATATCACATGTAGCTTCTTGTCCACCCGTTCGCCTAGAACGGCACCAACGGCAAATCGGAGGCATCACACATGATCTCAAATGGAAGATTCCAATCGGGTGCTTTAATAATCGGAGCAGTGGTGAGACGGTCTTTATCCTACAAAAGGCCTCAAGATACAAGTCATCAAACACAAAATATGCATCTTTCATAAGCAAAGAAGTTAAAGGCTTGGCAATCTTAGAAAAATCTTTAATGAACCGCCTATAAAAGTCGGTGTGACCTAGAAAAATCCTCACCCCTTTGACATTTGTTGGTGGTGGCAAGTTCTCAATCATGGAGACTTTGGCCTTATCAACTTCGACTCTTCTATTAGAAACAATATGACCTAGGACAACACCTTGTTCAACCATAAAATGATATTTCTCCCAGTTCAAGACAAGTCTATACTCTTCACAACGAGCTAACACTTGATCAAGATTTTTAAGGCAAGAATCAAAAGATGTACCATGGACACTAAAGTCATTCATAAAAACTTCCATTGATTTTTCAATAAAACCGGAGAAAATAGCCATATCATACATCTTTGAAACGTTCCCGGCGCATTACACAATCCTTCGGTAAGCATAGGTGCCATAGGGACATGTGAAATTAATCTTCTCTTGGTCATCGGGGTGGATGGGAATTTGAAGAAATCCCGAATGACCATCGAGGAAACAAAAAAAAGAATGATGCGCCAATCATTCAAGCATTTGATCAATAAAGGGAAGGGGGAATGGTCTTTTATGGTGGCCGTGTTTAATTTTTGAAAGTCTATACACATGCGCCAACCGGTAATAGTCCTAGTAGAAATTAACTCTCCTTTTTCTCTTTTGACAACCGTCATTCCTCCCTTTTTCCGCACAACTTGCACGGGGCTAACCCATTTACTTCCGGTTATAAGGTATATTATGTTAGCCTCATACAGTTTGAGGACTTCCTTCATGACAACCTTTTTCATGGTAGGGGTTCAAACGGCGTTGACCCTCAACCGAAGGGCGTTGGTCATCATCAAGGATGATCCTATGCATACAAACATTTGAGCTTATGTCTTGGAGGTCGACAATGCTATACCCGATGGCCTTTTTGTGTTTTCTCAAAACAATCAAAAGTTTTTCCAATTGAGGACTATCAAGTGTGACATTGACGATAATGGGATAATTACTTCCTTCAAGGAAGACATAATTGAGGGAAGAGGGGAGTGACTTAAGTTCAAGATTAAGAGGAGAGGGTACCATACTTTTACCTACCGGTAGTGGTTCTACCTTTACTTCATGCATAAGTTCTTATTCAAGAGGTGGGGAATCAAGTGGTTCCTCTTCTTCCTTATCATCATTTATCAAGCTATACTCAACCAAACTATCAATAATTTCAATGGAATACATTTGTTCAATCATTGGTTGTTTAAGAGCTTGAGAAAGGGAAAACTCTATCGACTCGTTCCCTATGTTAAATGACAACTTTTCATTCTTAACATCAACTATAGTACCACCGGTAGCCATGAAAGGTCGACCTAAAATAATGGGGGGGGGGGGGGGGAGGGGTAATAGTGTCTTCAGGCATATCCATGACAACAAAGTTAGAGGGGATGAAAAACTTCACAACTTGTACGGGTACATCCTCAAGTATCCCAAGTGGGTCCTTGACGGACCTATCCGCAAGTTTATTCGACATGCTAGTGGGTCTCATCTCCCACATACTAAGTCTCTTGACAATAGAATAAGCTAACAAACTAACACTAGCCCCAAGGTCACACAAAGCTCGATTAACAACAACATTTCCTACCCAACAAGGGATTGAGAAGCTACCGGGGTCATCTAATTTCTTTGGCATTTGATTCATAAGAATGACACTATATTGTGCCGTAAGAGGGATGCATTCTTTATCTTCAATGGTTCTCTTTTTAGTCAAGACTTCTTTCAAAAACTTAGAATAACGAGGCATTTTAGAAATTACCTCGGTGAAGGGTAAAGCTATCTCCACTTTCTTTAACATATCCACGAAATGGCTAAATTGAGCATTCTCTTTGTGTAGCTTAGCTCGTTCGGGAAAAGGCAATGGTGGGACGAAAGCGGGAGGCAGTGGAACATTGGATTCTTCTTCTTTTTCGGCTAAACGCTCCACCTCTTTTCTTTTTGCTTCTTCCGCTTCCATTTGCTCCTTTTTCTTTCTTCTAAGTTTTCTTTGTTCTCTTTGTTCAATCTCCGCATTTTGGAGAATATCAATCTCCGCTTGTATTCCCTGGTTTTGTTTGGGGGAAGTGGGAGATGTTACTTGTGGTTCACTTTGTTGATTCACTTTGGTTGTGGTGCTGTTGGTGCTCAAGTTCAAATTCAAATTCTTATATGGGTCCTCAAGTTCTTTGCCCCCTCTCAAAATGACGACATTTTCTTGGTGTGGAGGGTCTCTTGGGTTTTGGGGTTGGCCGGGAAAACCATGGGGTGGATGAATTGAGGCGTCTAAGGCTTTTGTTGCTTCTTGTGATTCCCAAACCTTTAACCTTGCTTTGGTATCTAGATTCTCACTCCATAAGTGCCCAATGGCTCTTTCCAAATCACTAGTGTTATCCCATGGATCCTTGACCATATTGAAAATTACTTGATTGGCCATAAGATTGAGAGGGTCGATTGTATGGTTGTTGGTTGTAACCTTGATTACCTTGGAAATTGCCTTGGAACCCTTGATTATATCCATGATTAAAATTGTTCCCTTGTTGATTTTGATGGTGAAAATTGTTGTAATTGTTGGGAACGTGGAAATTACTACCTTGTTGATTGAAATTGCTCCTTTGATGAAGAGGCAAATATGGAGGCATCTTTGGAGGACTTTGATTAAAGCGACTTTGTTGACTTTGGTTAAAGGGCCTCGGTTGACTCCCTTGGGCACGTGGCATCGGATTTTGGACATTTTGGTTCCCATAAAAAAAGTTGGGATAAAACCTTGTGCCGACATTGTAAGTATTGGAAAAGGGGTCAAATTGAGGTCTTTGCCCATACACTTGAGTAACTTGGACTTAATTTGGCTCTTCAAAATAAGTTTCTTCATTATGAATACAAGAGCTAGAATCATGGTCATAATGCCACAATGATCACATTGAACTTCCCATGTTAATTCTTGCTTAGAAGGTGATGGTTGCCTTGTTGGAACACTCCCTTGAATTTGGTACATACCTCTAGGAGTTGGTTTGGAATTCATGGCATCCATTCTCTTTGTTAATTCTTCAACCTTTATTTCAAGTTTCAATTCATTAGAACCCTTAGATGAGTTCACTTTAACTTTCTTTCTAGAATCCCTCGATTAACTCTTTTTTTTTTTTTTTTTGGTAAAAGGTAGGTATATTATTAGGTAACAATTTACACAATTTACATAGCCTAGCAAAGGCTAGTGATAAAGTTCTTGTCTTTATCACTCATCTAATATTGCAATTTGGCCCTAAAAAACATTCCTAAGTCGGACCTAATATTCTTAATCACGGTATCCGGACGTAATAGAATTCCTTCCATACGGATTTTGTTCCTCTGTTGCCACACATTATATATAACTGCATTGAGAACTCCGTTTCGAATAGCACGTTGCATTTTGGTACCTCTCACCCGATTCCTCCAATCATTTGTAATTGTTTCTTTGGCCTGCATCTTGACCCAATTTGTAGCACCTGCACATATCTCTTTACTGTAATCACAGTTGCAAAAAAGATGGTCTACAGTTTCCTCCGCGTCTGCACAAATACAACATCTTTCATCATCAGATATTTTCAGTGCCGCCAGTTTTTTTTTTTTGTGTTAAAAGCTTCATGTTGATGGATCCACGCTATCATACTGTGTTTGGGAATTGTCCATGTATTCCAAATATGTTTATGCCATTTGATTTTATCTCCTTTCTCACGCAACCACCTGTAAGCTTTTGCAATTGTGTATCCATTTGTGCCTTGCACCTGTCATGTACCTGTGTCGTAACCTGCCTGCATCTTTATTCTTGTTCGACAGATTTTCTTCCAGCTCCACGCACAATCATTACTCGGAATATAATCCTCCCAAAGCTTCCCTTTCAGGTAAACATGGTGGATCCAGTGTACCCAGAGTCTATTAGCATCGCTAGTCACGGCCATAGAATCACTCATTGCCATCTTTTCAATAAGACTTTTAGATTCCTCATCGATAAGGGAGGAGAAATCTCCTCCGGCGGCCGAGTTGAGGTTCTTCTTGGTTCTCGATGAAAGGGTGTTATAAAATGTTTGGGTTGTTAGCCAATCGGGTATTCCATGGTGAGGGCATTTGCAAAGTAAATCTCTAAATCTTTCCCAAGCCTCACTTAGGCTTTCAAATTCATCTTGCTTGAAGGTTTGTATTTCCATGCGATATTGATTAATCTTTGACGGTGGACAGTATTTGAGCCCATGTAGTGAATGTATTATCGGGATGGCCATGAAGCCATCTACGAGCTCCATCTCTCAATGTCTTTGGGAATAACAATCGGTGTAATTGGCATGATGTTAGCCCAATTAAACGAGCCCCGACTAATTTTTCTTTGAATGAAGCGATATGCTCTTGGGCATCCTCTAGGGAGAAGCCATGGAAAGTATCTTGTTGGACTACATTTGTTAACGAAGCCTTCAATTCATAATTTTCGGGTATCTCCCCAAAATCAACTGGTGAAGGTGTTTCTTCATGTGTGAATTGAGAGTGGAAACCTAAGGTCGCCATTGGTTGTATTGGTGGTGTTGGTGGATTTGGATTTGGTGAATTTGGAGGGGTTTGGTTTAGATTTGGTGGTGGAGTTCTTGGTGATGGTGAAGTTGGTGGTAAATTTGGTGAAATAGATAATTTGGAAGGATTATTTGTTGAGTTAATTCCCCGAAGTCGTAAAGCTCTAAAAGTCCTTTCCGGTTCCGGATCGAACCACAAGTGCGATGACCTACTCCTGGGCATAAAACTCAATTAAACGGTAAGTCTCCTAGCACCTATCGGTACTAGGGAAAAAGAAAAAATAAAATTAAAGCAAATAACCAAAAACAAAAAACTAAAACTCAATTACTCGCCGTTCCCCGGCAACGGCGACATTTTGATCTACGCCTCAATCTGATCGATCATTTAGCGAAGGATGAGGGATCAAACAATACTTTTAAGACTCGCAATCAACACAAAAACAACTAGGTTTATTCGTGGTAAGTCAAGGTCGGTCAACAGGGAACAATGTAAATCGAGTAGAAGCGACGTGTTTGGGATCTAGTGAAGGTTTTAAGGGTCGAGTCTAAATTAAAATGCAACAAATAACGAGAGATGGTCAAATATGGAAAAGATGTTAGGGGGAAGTCGGGAATCAGAAAATAGGGTCTAAGAAAATTGGAATCGGGTCGGTCAAATCATCGGTAGAGGGAGAATGCCACCTTTCGGTTTCTTCACCCAACTCACCTAAAATCCCGCTTTCGCAGTGAAGAAGGGTAAGTCTAAAGTCAAGATAATTTCTACCCCGAGTTTCCCCATATTGACAGAAATGAGTCAACGTCTGTCTAGTTGGCTGGACTAAAACAACAATGACACAACAATCTCAAGCAAAATAAACCAACAAGCAAGCAACCAAGCCAAAATTCCTCAATTCAAATAATCCAAGATCCTCCTAGCTCCCTAAACACTAACAAGAAATCTACTCACAATTCATAATGGAAACTAATAAAACATTAAAAATGTAGAAAACAACAATAACATACATAATAATTAAATCTAGGGGAAATAACAACAATACAATGAAGAAAATTGTGATCTAGTAAATAAACTAGAAAAACGATCTAAGAGCAACACAAATGAAATCTAGAGAAAATGACAACAAAACAATGAATAAAATAGCAATCAACAAAATAAACTATAAGACGATCTAAGACGCTAAAATCAAAATCAATAAAAACATCAACAATAGAAAAACATCAAAATCGACAATAAAAATGCAATAATGAAAGAACGAAATTAAATCTAGTCCCGAGATTAGGGAGAGGAAAGAAATATACCATCAAAAAAAAGGAAGGACAATAATAAAGAAGATTGCATAAAGAAATAAGATGAAACTTGATGAAGAGGATAAAGGATTTGTCACTAATCCTTTGATATTCTCCAAGAATCTTCAATGAAAAGTTGAATCCTTACAAAGCTTTAATGTAAATCTAGAGAATTGATGAAGAAATTGATGAAAACTATGCACGGCGTTCCCCTCTCTTGTGCTCGTGGAAGCTCAACCATGCTTTCGGTGCCAAATCCTATCAAAATAGATAGAATAACTATCAAAAACACGTAAAATGCACAAGAGGGACGCTAATGCGAGAATGACTAAGAATAAGGCGATAATCGCACTCTAATTTAATCTCGCAAAACGAGGGGAAAACGAGTCTAAATAGGAGGGAAAACAGTCTAAATTTAGCACACATTAGCTACCTCCCGGTAGCGTTGGTTTATAGTCTCGCACGACTTAATTAGCTCCAATTTTGAGAGAAGGGGTAGCGGAATGAAGTTGAATAACTTCAATTGCCCCAATATTAGCACCTTGATGATATAATTTCAATCGTTGACCATTGACCTTGAAACGTTCACCCGCTTCATTCTTGATTTCAATCGACCCAAATTTATGGAAATGAGTGACAGAAAATGGTTCAGATCAACGAGATTTGAGTTTTTTGGAAAATAACCGAAGTCGAGAATTGAACAATAAAACCTTACCCCCTTCATGAAATTCAGGAGTTAGGATTTTCTTGTCATGCCACCACATAGTGCGCTCTTTATAAACTCGTGCACTGTCATAAGCACCAAGATGGAACTCTTCTAGTTCATTTAGTTGCATAACTCGTTTCTCTCCACTCAACTATGGGTCTAAGTTAAGCTCCTTAATCACCCACCAAGCCTTGTACTCGAGTTCGACGGGTAAATGGCATGACTTACCATAGACCAATCGGTAAGGTGAAGTACAAATAAGCGTTTTAAAGGTGGTTCGATATGCCAACAATGTGTCATCTAGCATAGAGCTCCAATCTTTCCTAGCCTTTGACACAACCTTTTGAAGAATTGACTTAATTTCCCAATTAGACACTTCGACTTGCCCACTCGTTTCAGGGTGGTCGGCAAGACCAGTACGGTGAGGGACAACGTATTTAGCAAGTAAAGTGTCAAGCATCTTCTCATGAAAATGGTTACCGCCATCATTAATTATAGCTCTTAGGACACCAAATCTAGGGAAAATGGCCTTCTTAAATAGAGAAATTACCGTTTTAGCATCATTAGCAGGAGATGCTACAGTCTCCACCCACTTGGAGACATAGTCGACCGCAACGAAAATATATCGATTGCCTATGGATGATGGAAATGGACTTTGGTCAATACCCACACATCAAAAATTTCTACTTCTAGGATCCCATTTTGAGGCATATCATGCCGTCGAGAAATATTTCCGGTCCTTTGACAAGCGTCACAAGACATAATAAAAGCGTGGGCATCCCGGAACAAGGTAGGCCAATAAAAACTGGATTGGAGAATCCTGGCTGTGGTTCGGCTAGGTCCATGGTGACCACCATAAGGTTATGAATGAAAACTCTCTAAAATTCCTTGGACTTCCCATTAAGGGATACATCTTCGGAAAAGACCATCAACGCATTCCATAAGTAAATAAGGATCATCCCAAAAGAATTGTCGAACATCATGTAGAAATTTTTCTTTTGTTGAAAAGAGAGATCAGAGGGTAATACCTTGCCAACCAAATAGTTGGCATAATCTGCAAACCAAGGACTCTCGCTCTCGGCGGTGAATAAAGTCATGAGAAAATCATTAGGCAAAGAGTCAACGATAGGAATGACAACTCCATCCTCCTTAACTCTTAGCCTCGAAAGATGATCAACAACGACATTTTCCACTCTGATCCCTTTTTATCCCGGATCGATAGATCAAACTCTTGAAGAAGAAGAAGGATCCATCGTAACAATCAGGGCTTGAATTATTTTTTACGAAGGCGGTACTTGCGAGCCGCGTGATCTGTGAATACAATAACTTCCGAGCCAACCAAATAGGTCCTAAATTTCTCCAAGGCATATACTATTGCTAGCAACTCTTTCTTCATAGTTGCATAAATCATTTGAGCATCATCAAGTGTTTTGCTAGCATAATATATGGCATGTAAGACCTTGTCCTTCATTTGACCCAAGACCGCTCCAACAGCATAATCACTCGCATGACACATAATCTCAAATGGTAAATTCCAATCTGATGATTGAATGATCAGAGCCGAAATAATCCAGTTGAAAGCTTCAACAAATTCATCAGTAAAATCAAAAGGAACATCCTTGAGGAGCATTTGTGTGAGTGGCTTAGCAATTTTAGAAAAGTCCTTCATAAAGCGACGATAAAATCCCGCATGACCAAAGAAACTTCTCACCCCCTTCACATTAAGGGGTAGGGGGTAGTTGCTCAATCACTTACACTTTTTCTTTGTCCACTTGGATACCCTTTTCGGAAACAACACATATGTCCTAGCACGACACCCTTAGGGTGCGTTTGGATAAGGGGAAATGGAGGGAGAGGGAGGGGAGGGAAAGGGAGGGATGGACTATCCTTTGTTTGGATACCATTCAGGAAGGAAGGGAAATGGAGGGATGAGATTGATTCATTTTGATGTAAAACAAAATCTTGCCAAAATAGGCAAGATTTGGAAGGAAAATGGATTGTCTTCCCATTAATCATACAATTACAATTTATACTTACTAAACAAATGTTTTTACACTCATTTTAACTTCTTATTTTTTTTTTTTTTACTTTTTTCTTCCGTTACGCCTTGCAGGTGAGTCGAGTTAGGATAAAAAGCGTATAAAAAAACTACGATGCCTTATTTTTTCAGTTATGGGTGAGAATAAAAAATTACGACGACTTGTTTTTTTTCAAATACGTGTAATCGGGCTAGTATAAAAAAATTACTACTTTTTTTTCGATACGGGTGAGTCAGGTGAGGATAAAAAAATTACGACGACTTTTTTTTTCCCGTTACGGATGAGTCGGGCTAGGATAAATTACGACGATTTTTTTTCCCGATACTTTTGAGCTAGGTTAGAATAAAAAAATTACGACGCTTTTTTTTCCCGTTACTGGTGAGTCGGATTAGGATAAATTACGACAATTTGTTTTTTTTTCCGATATTTGTGAGTTAGCTTAGGATAAAAAAAATTACGATGACTTTTTTTTTCCGTAACGGGTAAGTCGAGTTAGGATAAATTACGACGACTTTTTTTTCCACTGATACGTGTGAGTTGGGTCAGGATAAGAAAACGTAGAAAAAAATTATGATGCCTTTTTTCATTACGGTTAAGTCAAGTTAGGATAAAAAAATTACGACGCCTTGTTTTTTACCGTTATATGGCCCTTACGGGTGAGTCGGGTTAAGATAACGCTCAGTTCTTGTAGACTTCTATTCAGACACTTTCCGTTCACTCCAGTTAGACGGATTCAGTTTAGTTCAGTTCAGACACATTCAATTTAGTTTTTTTATGTCATATTTTTTTTTCATCGCGGATGAGTCGGTTAGGATAATAAAGCAAATAAAAAAAATTACAAGTGAACCACTGAGTTGAGTTGATTAAAAAAAAAATAAAAGAAATTAATTTTTTTTATCAATTTTTAAGTCATTTTTTGTTATATTTAAATGAGTACAAAATTAATAAATGTAATTACAAAAGTTATGATCAATAATCGTAATACATTCGTTCCTCCCTAATAAAAGACACTTCCTTCTCTCCCTCTCTTCCCTCATTCATGTTATCCAAACAACCATTATTGTCCCTCCCCTCCCCTTCCCTCCCCTCCATTTCCCTCCCCTCCTTCTCCCTCCCCTCCCTTTCCCTCCTATTTTGTTATCCAAACAGACCCTTAGTGACCATAAAATAACATTTTTCCCAATTTAAAATCAAACTGACCTCCACACATCGATTTAAGATGGTATCTAAATTAGCCAAGCAAGAAGAAAAGCTCATACTATAGACACTAAAATCGTCCATAAAAACTTCCATGATGGACTCGATGTAATCAGAAAAGATGTTCATCATGCATCTTTGAAATGTGGCAGGTGCGTTACATAATCTAAACGACATCTTGCGATATGCGAAACTACCATAGAGACAAGTGATCGTGGTCTTCTCTTGGTCACCGAGGTGTATTAGGATTTGAAAAATCCCAAATAGCCATCTAAATAGCAGAAATACTTATGAGAAGCTAGTCTCTCAAGTATTTGGTCAATGAAAGGTAACGGGAAATGGTCGTTAAGGGTAGCCGTGTTCAGCTTCCTATAATCTATGCACATTCTCCATCACGTTACAATTTGTGTAGGGGTTAACTCATTTTTATCATTTGGGACCACAGTGGTTCTGCCTTTCTTTGGTACCACTTGTACCGGACTCACCCATTTGGAATATATGGAACCGCATAAATAATTTCTGCATCCAACAATTTCATGACTTCCTTTTTGACAACCTCTTGCATATTCGTATTCAACTTACGTTGACCCTGGACACAAGAACGATGACCTAGCGTACTCGAGGTTAATCCATGCATACAAAAATTGAGACTAATACCTCTCAAGCCATCAAGACTATACCCCAAGGCTTTCTTATGTTTCTTTAAAACAACTAACGATTCGGAAAGTTGTTCCTCATTCAAATCGGCACTTACAATGACGGGGTATCTCTCGGTGTCATCTAAAAAGGCATACTTCAAGTGAGAAGGAAGAGACATACGCTTCGGGTTGTCTGTGTCGACGGCATATGAAGTGTGCACAATGTTAGTTTTATCGACACTTTGCTCCTCAGTGAGCAATCTTCCATCCAAAGCAGCTTCCAAAGCATCTACAACAGCGAAATCTTTGGAATCATCATCTGCACATGATTCTAAACAGATTGAACCTCAGAGGGATCCCGTATCAGGGATGCCTCCATAGAATCATCGATCAAAAGATCAATTACATCAATCATGCAACATGAATCTGGCATCATAGGGTATTTTTAGTGTACTATCTAAGCAGAAAACAATAGTGTCTCCACCTACTTCCAAAGTTAACTTCCCGTTCTTCACCGCACCGACGGTGTGCGAAAATGGCCTCCCCAAGATTATATAAATATGGGTGTCCTCGGTCATGTCAAGGATGATAAAATCAACAGGGATAAAACAAATTCCGACTCTAATGGGCACGTCCGCCATCTGCAGAGTAACACTAGTACACTTATGTGGACATGGAAAAGTCCACCCCGACACGGCCACACGCGGGTTTGGGTAGGCAAATGAATGTCGTGGTAAGATTGTTCTCGGATTGAAATTTAAATCGAAGTTGTAGTCGCTACCGAACTTTGTGGGAGTTCCAACCCGTTAGAACTCACTCTATACTTAGGCATATCGTACACAAAGCACGACTTGCCTTAAAGTACTAGAGCTTGTGGGGTTCGTCCCTTTGCATAACGATACCGATGTCGCATTATTGAATATCATATATCGAATGACTCTCGTTGCCAATGGTTACGGGCATCTGGAAACCAAAGGTTCTGAGTAAGGGGTGAAAGTACGTGTTGGGAAGCCCACGAAGGACACTCAATCCCGCCCGCACAACAGAAGCCTCTAATAAGATATCGATCGGTGTTCGTGTAAGCGCGTTAGTAAGATGATGAAATGTTATGACAAATATTATTTTACGCTAGACGTGCGGATTACGTGTTCACTACGTCGTTTAATGCATCTCGAATTGTATCGTCGAAGTTGTTTTAGCATGTGACGTTCATTTGAAAACAGTAAATGCCAAGCAACGGAAATAAATGACTTGAAGGTAGATTACAAGTTACACGGGCGGAATACAACCCGGATTACACAATACGACAAACAATAAAAATATCGAATTGGAAACGGTAAACGTAACCTATAAACGGACTTGTGAATAGAAAACATAAACAAAAACTGTAAATCGAATGGTTGGACATACTCTGATCAGCTACGCATTGCGTTGCACATTGATCAGAGGATGGAGTTTAGGCGCATGGTCCCTTGTGCCCTGGAACTCAGGCGCAGGAGGTCATGCGTCCCAGAACTCAGGCGCGGAGACTGTTGCGCCTGAATCTATGGCGTACGGACCTAAGCGTGATGCTAGCTTTATCCCGAGGCCTCTAAGTGTCTCGTCCCGACTTGTCATTACGAATATAATACTCTCCACATGTCGATACCATCGTGACTAATGATAGTCTACGGTAATCGATTTAGCATCAGCGAGTATTCGTTCAAAGTCGTATTTTTATAACTCTAACCACCGACTTTCGATTACGGAATCGATATCGAATATTTTGGAGGGTAAATAAATAATGCGTCAAACACATACGATAGTCGATTCTGCGATCACGACATGGCTGTTGGTTCAGACGCACGACATTAGGCGCTCTGAACATTAGGAGCACGGGGCCTTGCGCCTCAAGAGTGAATGGGTGGCTATTTAGACTTTTGGCAGAAACTTGTATTGAATGCATTCGTTTTGAAAAGATTGATTCGTCATAGAGAAAATTAGATCTTTTGCACTATTGACATCGTCGTTTGACCATTAGGGTCTATGATGTTCAAATGGCGTCATCGAATAATCGCTTAAAATTGACAATGACTCGTCATCGCAAAAATTATCTATTTTGCATCTCGGCATCATTGTTTGGCCATTATGGCCTACGATGCTTGATTTTGTAGACACCCAGATTTGGACCTGGTGGAAGTAGGAGTGCCCGACAAACACCCAATGTCGATCGGACTGCAACACGACGCGAGTTTGCGATGTTTTAGATAGTTTTTCTATAGAACAGATCAAATAATTACTCGAAAAGATTAAATTAACATCAAGGTAGGCTTAGTCGTGTCATTACGGCCGCATCGACACTAATTAGAGTCAATTCCGACATGGGGCCCCGAATCGGTCCCGAAATATGCAAAGTCAAACCCGAGTCAACGCGTCAGGCCGAGCGAACCTCAGGATGCGCACCCGAAGCCCACTCAGTGCTCAACACGCTAGGGTTAAAGGGAAGCCTTAACCTCCAAGAAAGACTAAGATATGCATCTTCTCCGTTTTGGAAAGTTTTGATATCGGATCTTCAAAACTTCGACAGCTTGAGCTCTAGCGCCTGAAGACTGAACTACCTCACACCAGGCATCTGAAGTCCAAATCGTTGGACCCCAGGCGTCCATATGGGCAACGAGGACCGAAAACACCTATTAATACTCCCCCTCACCTCATTCATTCGACACGCAATCACGAGTTCGTGCCTACTTCTACACAACTCGTTCTTCCCTATCTTTTTTCTCGCTTAGGGGTCGCACTCTGACACCCGAGGCAAACAATCCACTCAATCGTAGTTCCGATAAGCAAAATCGACGCTACTCCTCACCTTCGAACACCCCACTCGATCCCGAGGTGCCAGTGTTCGGCTAGCTACTCCGAGTCTAGTAACGGAGTTCTGCTAGAACCAGCAAGTTGTAACGAAGTTCTGCCAGATTAGCCGCGGGAGGGACCAACGGTAACGGAACTCTGCCAAAATCGACAGGCAAGCTAGAAGGATCCGCCTTTCGAAGTCGAATCGTCACTAGGTTGTCATCTAAACAAAACTTTACATTCTTGTACCTTTATTATGCACTACAATAATGTCAAACGTGGACACTAGGTCCACTACACATACTAAAACACGTAACGTCCCTACTTCAACCGCAAACACTAAAACACACTAAATAGACCCGAGTAATCCCGAGATCCATTCTCAAACTATCTATGCATCGTGTCACGTTTAGTGTATACTCCGAGGCGAGGTGCAACTCCTCACTATGTGATTTACTTACATTCGCATTTATAGTTTTTCGTATGATTTATTGCTTTTATGACCTTATAATCACATGCAAAATCACTTAACACGGAATTCAAAACGTAAATCAACTAAAATTGAACAAAACGATGGTCGGGTTCCGTATTAGCCCCGGTGCTCGCCATGCATGGCTCGACGCATCCTTGGTAATGCCAAACCGACGCATCTTAAGCAGAATATCGGTAAGGTATACCACGAGAACGACTAATATCCGTATTATCATTTTAAAACTTACTTGCTAATACCTATAACATTAGTACTTTCTACTCTCCTATGTGCATCTTTTCATGGTCTGCCTGTCACGTGAAATCGCATGCGAAGAATGTAAACATAACTACTTCGACAACAAAATTTACTTGTCCTTAAACAACCGACATAGCAAAAGGTATAGGGTGAAAACAACAGATGTTACAGTATTTCCGCCTCAACAAAAGAACAAAGTTATCAGCCCACCGATTGATTAGTAGAGGCCGCTATAGTGCGGGCGGGATTGGGTGTCGATATCTATCGGATGTTGGCTTCCCAATACGTACCCTCACCCCTTACTCAGAATCCACGGTTTCCGGATGTCCGAAACCATTGGCAATGAGAGTCATTCCAGTCATGGAGTGCTTAAGGGTATAAGTCTTTATCTTTAGGTCCCGTGCCCCTCAACTTTGAGCCGGCTAAGGATCAAAGTTGACTTGAACGGTATCCGAGTCCCCATAATTGACTCAGTGGCGAATCCACAAATCGGCAACGAATTCAGTTCACTAAAAAGGTCGCCTTACCAAACATATCGGCCTTTAAACATTTACAACCACGACTCGATCGATTCCAAATGGAAACACGGGTGCCCGCACCCGTCTAGTACAAGTCTGGATCGTCATCCGAATCGAGGTCCGATACATCGCCCCTTATGCGAGATCGGACTGGCCCCCGACCTGGAGGGGGCCGCGTGGGTGGCCGCCGCCATACATTGAAAAACCGGGTAGGTCCCGCGCAGGGGCCCGCGGGGCGCCGGGCGGTGCGGACGGATGTCCACAGTTTGGGGACTCCGCTGGGGACTTGGAAACTAGTTTCCACCGGTGGTGTAACTTGAACGAGGTCAGTGAAGCACATTTCTTAGTTCCTAGTTGTGGTCACTACAGGTTTTGGCCCTAAAGAGCCCACCCTAACCGATATCAGGACCAATCGACCTTTCGCAGTAAGATCCTTATGGATACGCGGAGTGATCCTCGATTGACGCTCCGGCCGCCTAACGCATACTTCGCGGTATACTAAACGAGTAGTTCTGAATGGACGGTATGACACTCGTCTCCCAGTTTATTTGTCAATACCTAAGTAAAGGCTATTCGTGGGCGGTAGCCTACCCTAACTTACCCGTGTCTGCATCCTGCATGAGTGTATGCATTCCTAGTTATGTGTAGCGTGTTTGAACAACCCAGATAAAACTATAAAAATATGGATTCAACCACGACAACGTATTCAACCGCACCCAACTCTGTTTTCGGAAAAAAAGAAAAAAAGGCATCTCCAAAACTGTCGGTTTAGCGCCGATACTCCGGCCTATTCAAAATGATTTTCGAAAAACCTTTGTAAAGCACAGTCATCATGACGGAATTTTCGAAAAAAAAAGAAAAACCCTTTTTTTTAAAAGAAAAAAATTCCATTACCTTGGCCAAAGTAAAACCCGTCAACAACGAGTACCGTTAATACCACCGAAAATCCCGATCAATGGTGTTCGAGTATGGAAACAATCGCCCAGAAACGGACTCGGATCTTAAGTTTGAGTTTGTGGTTCTTTGATGGAGTTGATTTTTGTTCTCCAAGTCTCACTTTCCTCTACCCTAGCGGTCGGACCTTCCCGGCGGAGTGGGCCTGTCACCTGCACACAGGGAGCGCACATGGCCTCGGAGGTGTCCGAGAGAACCCTCTCTGATGCCTAAGTCAGTCCGTGAAGGCACTTGTCGGACCTTACTCGAGAGGAGTAAGGTGGCGTTTTCTAGAGTGAGATTCTAGTGAGAAAAAGTAAATTACCCTCTCCTGTGAGAAATAAATGAGTATTTATAGGTTCCCATAAGAGAGAGTAAAGAGAGAGAAAGAGGGAGGAAATGGGTGCATGACACGTGGGAGCGCCTTGTCCACTCATTTCCTCTTACCTTAGGCATGAACGAAAGGGCCCTGATCTTCTGTCCTCAACCCGTCAGGGGAAAGTCCCCTGACGCCTGGTTGGCAGGGAAGGGTTCCTTCTTCTTCGGCCATGGTGGCAGCAGCTTGGCCCTGACGGGCAGGGGGCTTGGCTCCTCACCCAGAGTTTGACACAGCTCAGGGGGGCTCCCTGGGATTACTAAGGAAGGCCTTGCTGATAGGCCTGCATGGTAGGCCCTTCGCGATCTGGGGGAGGTTGCCCCCAAACCCGCACGGCGGGCAGCCCATAGCCGGCCCTCGTCGACAGGGGGAAGCAGGTTTCCCCTCGGTAGACGATCTTTGATCAGCATGGTGGGAGGTTGACTTTTAACCCCTGTTTGCATTTAATGCTGCGCGCATTCCCTAGGAGGAGTGTCTTAAATTGCTCGGGGCATACAAAGAGTCGGGAAGCTTTTCCTCATGATTACTTCTTGTAAAGAGGTCCTTCGAGCCGTGTTCCCGACTGACGCTTGGCTTTTTCCTGCGAGGGTGGTTGGAGTGCCATTTAATGCATAACCCTCGTCACTTGTGTATAAAGGGTTGAGTTCAATCCATTTTTTTTCACAAACTTCTTGATTGCTCTCTTTTGCTACTTCTTCTTTCATGATGTCTTGGGTAAGAGATAAGATTCTTCAACGAGGGGTTTTCGCTACTGTCCTCCGCTACAGGGGCCGCAGGCGGCTCAAGTATCCTAGACAAGTGCGATCAATCATTCACTGCAGCAGGCAAACTTACCTCCGGTCTTTCCATGCTTCTAGGGCGAGCTCCCTGTCGAGGGCCGTCAAAGACCCTAGAAAGGCCTCATCCCCTGTGAAGCCGAAGCCTCGGTACTGTACTCAAGTAGGAGGTCGTTCCTACAAAGGGTGTCACCGGTGTTTTCCTTGGTTACAACCAGAGAATATTGACCCTGACCTCCCTGATTCGGGCCCTTCTTTCCCTGCGCCGAAGAAGTTGAAGGATGATTTTGGCTACCCTGAGGGTACCAAGGTGGCCAAATTTGGTGAAGAATGGGACCTGAGCAGCTGTGACTCGGGGGACAGCAATGGTCAGGGTTATTCGTTTGGCCGTGATGCGTTGGGGAGAAAGGAGGAGAGGACTGATGACCCGATGGATGCCTCAGGCAGGTGGGACTGGGGATTTGACGACGGAGGTTGCAGCAGCCCCAGGGACTACTCCTTCCTAGGTTCTGATGAGGACTAGGTCTTCCCTGCACTCCCTGACTGCCCAAGCTGAACCCTTGGGCTTCTTTTGTCTGTAATTGTCTTAAGGGCTTTTACTTATTTTCTGTTTTTTTTTTTAATTTTGTCCCCTGACTTGTAACTCTGGCTTTTGGGGCCTTTGCTTAATGAAGAATTTGATGGGCTCTTTACTTGTTGTTGTTGTTGTTGTTTTGCGTCTTCAGAGACCTAGGGAAGTGGTGGATGGGTGGATTGGAATGTGTGATACGTGTGGGGGTTTTATGGGGAAGGTACCTGACAGAATGGCTTTTAGGGGAGGACTTTTCATCTTCCTTTCCCTATAAAAGCACTCCTACCCCCACTACTCCCCCTTTTCACACTTTCGAATTCTCACAAACTCTCTCTTCTTATACATTCCTTCTTTGGTCGAGCATTTAGAATGAGGAACTCTCCGGCGTCCTTCTCCGGCGACATCCAGGTAGGTTAGACCCTCCACCCTGACTTCCTCGCCTTTCAATTATTCTTACTTTTTGCTTTTCTAAACATCATGACCCGTCATCGCCGCCAAATCTTGCCCTTTACGGAGCCATCTGCTGAGGGGTCAGACGAGGATGTGGGCGGAGTTGACACTGACCTCCCCTCCTCCTATGCTGGATTGGGGGTTAAGGTGGCCAGGGGGCCGCCTTCAGAGGATAGTGGGAGTGCTAATTCTCCTGACCATGCCCCAGTCGATGTCGTTGACTCGGACCATGATGCACTGGAGATTGACCGTTTCTCTATCCCTGGCGATCTTATACCTAGGAGACCGGGGGATGTTTATTAATTGGATAGGGTGAAATATAGGGTTCCCCTGCACACGTACCCTACGCCTGGGCCGCGGGAGGCGATAATGGCGAAAAACGCTGCCAGTATCTACAACTTCGAGGAGGGCTATACAGTTATCATCCCTTGGGAGAAGGATACTGTATGTAACCCTCCTGAGAACTGTATAGCTGTCTATCACAAATGCTTAGAGTTTGGTCTGCGTTTTCTCCTTCATCCTTTCTTTGAGGAGGCTTTCAGGCGCATGAACGTCGTTGTTGCCCAGCTGACCGCCGTAGCTGTCAGGTCACTGGTGGCCTTGGCCTGGGTCTGCCTGTTCCTTGGGGACGAGCCTTCAATAGATGCCCTTAGATATATGTTCGGTTTGCAGATGGTTTCCTCTGTAGAGGGGGTGGGGCTTCAGAGTATTTTTCCCTCCTCAGGGAGAAAGGTTATTCTCTAGTCTGGCCGGCCATGAATAGCCTTAAACATTGGAAGGATAACTTCCTGTATGTTCACAGCGAGGGGGGGTGGAGAATTCCTCGGCACTTAAGGAACCATGTTCATACTCGCCTGGAATCCCGCGAGGAGTATCACCCTGAGGTTGGTGGGAAGGCTTTTGAGGTTAAGCCGAACAGTAAAGATGAATCTTTTATTAAACAGTTTGCTTGTGCGAAGGACGAGAAGGGTGTGTATGGCCCTGTTGATTGGCTTCCCCCTGCAGACCTTATAACGAACAACGAATATCTGCCCCCACTGGGTTTAAATCCTAGCCTCACCTCAGGTAGGTCAGGGTTCGGCAATAATAGGCTCTTTCTGGGGTGTTTTATTGTGTGCTTACTTAGTTTGTTTTTTCTTTTCTGCTTCTTTGCAGATTTCCGCAGAAATACTTGGACGAAAAAACAGCTGAAGCGTATTGGGCTGAATACAAAACGCAGGCCCCTTACTAATCGCCCATCCCCTTCCCCCCGGGATTCAAGAAGGAGACTCCTATGGGGCATGTAAAGAGCATCACAGCAAGCAAGACGAGGCTTCCTCCTCCTCCCAAGCCGGCTTCTAAGCGTCCTGCGCCCTCAACCCCTGCTCCTAAGGCAGCAGAGGAAAGGGTTGCGTCAGAGGCTACTCCTTTGCCGGTTGGCAAGCGAGGGGACACTTCTCCTCAAGCCCGCCCTTCCGTGGTGGTGAGGCCCTTCCCCTCTGAAGAGGCTGGGGATAGTGTCCTCCCTCTTAGCAGGAAAAGGAAGGACAAAGAGTTGTGGATGATAACCAGGTGGTGGATTTGGAGGCTGATGCTAGCACTCCCCGGCCAAATCGCCCTGCTCCTGACCTTCGAAAGACCTTGTTTACTGAGGGGAATGTTGAGTTTAACTTCGTAGTTGGTGAAAGTATTGACGTTTCTGCTTTGTTTCCAGATTCCAATTCCACATCTTTAGACCAGGCTGCTAAGTCCCTAACGTACTCCTGCTACCAGGCAACCGAGCTTCTCCACTGTTGCTCCCTAGTTTTTCAGGCTTCTGCGGAGTTGGCGGCCCTAAATCACTTAAGCGACGAGGAGCTAATCACTACCCCTGGGTCCTCCCTTTCTGAACGCGTGGTGGAGGTTAAGAGAGATGTTGCTCTTATCAATAATCTGAAGCTCCAGTTTTCCAGGCGCGAGGTCAAGCTGGAGGAGGCCAGGGGTCAGGCTGCCAGCTGGAAGGATCAGGGAGAGAAGGCTGTAAAGGACGCGGCAGACATGGAGATGGAATTAGAGCAGGTCAATAAGAGTGTTGCTGAGTTGGAGAGCCGCCTTGGGGAATATGCTGCTCGCCTGATTAAGGCTGAATCTGACCTTCAAGCGGCCCAGGGCGAACTGAAGGCCCAAGATGATAGGTGACTTAAGGAGAAAGAAGAGATCATACAGGAGGCCAATGCAGAAGTGGAGAAGGCCTTTGAGTCAGGAGCTTCTTCCTCTTCTGAGTTTTGCCTGGAAGTTATTCGGGAGATGCTGCCTGATTTTGATGTGGAGGCTTTTGGCGCACTTTATGCAGCCAAAAATGAAGCCAGGGCCAGCAAGTCGCCTAAGGATGGTCCTGGTCCTGACCAGGATGCCCCCACCGCATAGTACATAGGGTAGTCGTCTTCTGAGGGTTCATGTCCCTATCCTCTTGCGCCTTTGTTTCATCGCTGAATCTGTTATCTTTTTGCGCGCCGAGCCCAAATGTGGCCGGCTGCCGGCTTTGTAATCTTTACTTCTCTGTACCCTGATTTTTATTGCTTGCCCTACAAGCCTTTCTTTTCAATCTTCGTTAATTTTATGGATACTCTTTCGTTGTATATTCTCCTTTTTTACTGCATTGCTTGGCGCACATCCAGTCTTCAGTGGTGGCAGATTCTAGCCCCCTTTGGAGCTGACTTGAGTGTTCATAAATTTTACTGCTCTAACTTAGGGGCTTGGCCTGACCCCGACTCCCGATCTGGAGTCAGAGGGCTTGCCCCCTGCCTGCCCGGAAGCAAGCCGGGGGCTTAGCATTTTTTATACAAGGCTGATTGTGTCACAGCCCTTGTTAGTTCAGCTCATGGGGCCCGGCATGACCCTGACTCCTGATCTGGAGTCGGAGGGCCTGCCCCCTGCCTACCCGAAGGCAGGCGGGGGAATTAGCATTTTTTATATAAGGCTGATTGTGTCTCAGTCCTTGTTCGTTCGGCTCGTGAGGCCCGACCTGACCCTGACTCCTGATCTGGAGTCAAAGGGCCTGCCCCCTGCATGCACGGAGGCAAGCGGGGGGCTTAGTGTTTTTTATACAAGGCTGATTGTGTCTCAGCCCTTGTTAGTTCAGCTCATGGGGCCCGGCATGACCCTGACTCCTGATCTAGAGTCGGAGGGCCTGCCCCCTGCCTACCCGAAGGCAGGCGGGGGAATTAGCGTTTTTTATATAAGGCTGATTGTGTCTCAGTCCTTGTTCGTTCAGCTCGTGAGGCACGGCCTGACCCTGACTCCTGATCTGGAGTCAGAAGGCCTGCCCCCTGCCTACCCGGAGGCAGGCGGGGGACTTAGCATTTTTTAAACAACGCTGATTTTGTCTTGGTCCTTGTTCGTTCGGCTCATAGGGTCGGCCCGACCCTGACTCCTGATCCGGAGTCAGAGGGCCTGCCCACTGCCTACCCGGAGGCATGCGGGGGACTTAGCGTTTTTTGTTGGGGGTCTATTTTCCCTGGGTCTTGCAACAGGGGGGCCCTCCCCCTATTGCCCCCTGCTCGTATGTGTGTGAAGTGCTAATCTGAACAGACAACTAGTATGAATTTAGGAGTCTTTTTCATTCCTTGAAACAAAACTTAACATTGTGGTCGGAGCCGTCGACATTTTAACTTGATCGTTCTCCGCCGATATTCTTTTTAGGGAAAAGAAACATTTCAACTTCTAGTTTAGACATAATATCTCTTTAGGGTGTCTGCATTCCAGTGGGCTGCTAGCTCCTGGCCTTCAGGGTTGGCAATCCTATATTTCCCTGATCCCATTATTTGGGTGATCTGATATGGGCCTTCCCAGTTTGCACTCAGCTTGCCGTGCTCTCTAGACCTTCCTACTGCCTGGGTTTTTCGCAGGACCATGTCGCCTATCTGGAAGTTCCTCATGTTTACCCTTTTGTTGTAGACCTTTCTCATCCTCTGTTCATAGGCTGCGATGTTGGAGCAGGCTTCCAGTCTCACCTCGCTGAAAAGATCAAGGGCTTTAGTCATTGCAGCCTCGTTGCCAGCCCTGTCAAATTGTTGAGACCAGAGGGTAGGAATTTCCGCTTCGATGGGTAGCAGGGCTTTGGCTCCGTAGACCAGACCGAAGGGATTCTGCCCTGTGGATTTTTTTCCGGTGGTTCTGCTTGACCACATAGGACACTTGGAAGCTCATCTGCCCATCTTCCCTTTAGTTCGTCCACCATCTTCTTCAGCCCATTTAGGATCTGCTTGTTTGCTGCTTTGGCTTGTCCGTTAGTCTGTGGGTGGCAGACGACGGAGTAGACAACAGTTATACCGTGGCCTTCCAGCCAAGCTCTTAGTGGGTCGTTGTCAAATTGTCTTCCATGGTCGAAGACCAACACTTTTGGTAGGCCATATCTTGTTATTATGTTCCTCCAGATGACATTTCTGACTGCTGGCTCTGTTATGTTTGGGACAACCTCAGCTTCGATTCACTTGGTAAAGTAGTCAATTCCTACTATAAGGAATTTCCTGCCCCCAGTTGCCCTAGTAAATGGACCCAGGATGTCCATCCCCCATTGAGCGAAGGGAATGGGGGACAGTATTGGCCTGAGGTCCTGTGCTGGGCATGTATAACAGGGGCGAAGAGTTGGCATTTTTTACATTTCTGGGTCAGGTTTTTTGGTGCCTGCAAGCATGGTTGGCCAGTAATACCCTGCCCTTAGGGCCTTATGTGCCAATGTTCATCCCCCTATATGGTGGCCGCAGATTCCCGAATGTATGTCATCCAACACTTTTGCAGCCTGCCCTGCCCCCAGGCATTTGAGCAAAGGGGCGGAAAATGATTTTCGGTATAATTCCTCCCCGATCATTATGAACCACGCGGCTTTAGCTGGCATTCTCCTCTTTTGGGCTGCGTCTTGTGGCAAGGTTCCGTGCCTCTTCAATTGGATGATTGGGGTCATCCAGCTTTCAACTTCTGCATCTTCAATAATACCAACCAATAGGCAAGGTGTTGTGGATTTTTCCTGTATCACGTCTACCCATACAAATCTCCTGATATCTTGCAGGCTAGAGCTTGCCAATTTAGACAGGGCGTCTGCTCGGTTGTTTTGCGACCGGGGGACCTATCTAACTTCATAAGATTTTAATCCAAACAGTTCTTGTTTGACTTTTTCTACATATGAGGCCATGGCCTGGTCCCTAGCTTCGTATTCCCCGTTGATCTGATTTGCGATGAGCTGGGAGTCGGTGGCCAGGACGAGCCTTTCCGCTTCTGCTGCTTTGGCTAGGTGGATCCCTGCCAGGACAGCCTCATACTCAGCTTCATTCTTCGATGCTGGGAAAGTGAACCTGAGTCCGTGTTCAAAGTCCACCCCTTCAGGGCTGGTAAGCACAATTCCTATCCCTGCACCATTAGCCGTGGATGATCCATCTGTGAACACCGTCCATTCACCGGCTGGAGGGTCATCCTCTTCTGAATGGGAGCATTCGGCTAGGAAGTCTGCCAGGGCCTGTGCCTTGATGGCGGTCCTAGACTGGTAAGATATTCCTAATCCGCTCAGCTCTATGGCCCATTTCAACAACCTTCCGGATTTTTCAATTTTTTCCAACACCTTTTCCAGGGGTTGATCGGTTAATACCACGACTGGGTGGGCGTCCAAATATGGCCTGAGTTTTCGCGCTGCGATGACTACAGCGTATGCTGCCTTTTCGACGACTGGGTAGTTCTTCTCAGCTGCCCCCAGGGCATGGCTCACAAAGTATATTGACTGTTGAGACCCTGCTTCCTCTCTCAGGATGACTGCACTTACGGTTGAGTTTGTTACTGCTATGTATAGAAAAAGCTTCTCCCCTGCTACTGGTCTTGCCAGGGTTGGTAACTTTTTTAGGTACTCCTTCAATTGCTCAAAGGCTTCCCTCTGCTCTGCCTCCCATTTGAACTGCTTGTTCCCCTTTAGTACTTTGAAAAAAGGTGTTGACTTGTCAGCTGACCTGGCGATGAAACGTCCCAGGGCGGCCATCCTGCCAGTCAGTCGCTGAATGTCTCTGATCGGTTTTGGTTCTGGGAGATCTAGAACGGCCTGCACTTTCTCAGTATTTGCATCAATTCTTCTGGCGTTGACCAGGAATCCCAAGAATTTCCCCGAGCGAACCCCGAAGGTGCATTTCTTAGGATTTAATTTCATTTGATAGGTACGCAGGGAGGAGAAGGTTTCCTGCAAGTCCCTCAAATGCTCTGCGCCCCTCTTGCCTTTTACTATCGCGTCATCTACGTATGCTTCTAAGTTCCTGCTCATGGTAGGATTTGTCGTGGATCCCAACACCAAATAAAACCAACTAATCCTAACTAGGTAGCTAGGGTAAGTCGGGTCGATCCACGGAGACGGAAAACGGTTTACACTAAGGTTACCTAAGGACTAGACTAGGTCACAAGGTCACAATGGGGGATAACTATATGGGTCGACCCCTGGCATTTCATCGGCCGAGTAAGCAAAGATGTCCCTGTTGTCCTACAGGACTTTAATCAGCTTCTTCCGGTAGAATTTTTTCAGGTCGACGCCGATCAAGACCGACCTCCCTGGCTCTAGCTCTACCAGCATACTCTCGCCCCCAGGTTTTGGGTGGTCAGCTTTCCTTGCTGCCTGCTGATCAGCCGGAATCTCTCCTTCCCTGCTGGGGGAGCTGTCTGCCTTTTGTTTGCCTTTTCTTTCTGTTTCGTGAGTGCGTAGGGCGACCGAGTAGCATTGTTTGGCTGACTCTTGGTCCCCGTGTATTTTTTCTTCCATTCTAAAATCCGTGACATAGGCCACAGTCAACGCCCTGATGGATATTGCGGCTTCAACCTCATCCAGGGTGGCCCTGCCTATCAAATCGTTGTATGCTAATTTGGCGTCTACAACCACAAATGAGGCTCGGATATTCCTGGCCGATGCCCACTCTCCTAATGTGACTGGTAGCTCGATAACTCCCATTAGGAGAATCCCTGTACCGCTGAATCCATATAAGGATCCAGGGGCGGGCTTGAGGTATCTTTTTTCCAAGTTCATTTTGTCAAAAGCCTCTTTGTAAAGCAGGTTTGTGTAGGCGCCGGTATCTACCTTGCACCTCCTTACTATATGGTTGCTGATGACTAGTGACAGGATTAGGGGTCACTATGGGGGTAGACCACCCGGCCGGAGTCTTGGGGGGTTATGCTCAGGGTGAGGCCGACCGGGCTCCCTACTCTTTTGGCGTAGCAGATCTGATTACGGAGTTCCCGGATCTGCCTCTTCTGGCCCCTCCGGCTTGTTTGGCCTTCAGCGTCCCTTGACACTACATGAATTATCATGCGATCGTGCACTGAGCTTTCCGGCTTCTATGTAGTGGTTTTTTAATTCTTGTTTCTGGCAGCATAGTTATTACTCAGTCAGCCGTTCCTGGTGAGCTTTTCTATTTCATCTTTTAGGTGACGACACTCTTCAGTCGTGTGCCCTATGCAGTCATGAAACGTGCAAAACTTTTTCGGGTCACCCTTTGGGCTACGTGCCGATACATCGCGTCTCGGATGTAGCATTCTGAAGAAGTATTGACTCATGCTGGGGAATTTAATAGTTTCGCGGAGACTTGCTTCTGAAGTCTGGGGTGTACCTGTATGCTGACACATAACAACTTGTATGTAACACATAGGCTAAACACTGACTCGTGCTGGGGAGAAAAGATATGGGTATTTGAAAAATGCCACAACTTTTAAAAAGAATTTTAACACAATTTTTTATCACAGAAATTTTTTAGGAATTTTTAGGAAAGCTCGGGACGGCTTGATTCCTGTTCCAGGTTCTTTGTTTGAAGTCAGGCCTGCGCGCGCATAGGGCCCAGCTTGCTGAGGAGGCAAGGTAGTTAGGGTTACAGTTAGGTTTTCCCATTATAAATATGGGAATCCCTGCTTCAGCTTTTGCATCCCAACTCAAATTTTCCTTTCCTTCCTCAAAATCTTTTAGACTTTCATGAAAGCTAGAAATTCTTGTCATGGGTATCGATCATTTGACAGCCATGCTTCTCGCCTGGTCCCAATACTTCCGGGACGAGGAAAAGGTTCGACTGACCCAGATGGGAATCGTCAGTCTATTCCCCCTCCAACGTCTAATAATTGATTCACATTTCTTGGACGCCTGTCTGACGTTTTGGGATACTACCCATCACGTCTTTGCGTTCCCGCGGGGAGAGATATGCCCTCTTCCTGAGGAAATCGCAGCCATAGGTGGTTGGAGCCCCGCTGTTCAGCCTGCTACCCCGCTGTTCTACCCGGACCCAAGAAGGAGACTGAGGGAGTTTTTGGGCCTGTCTCATGCTGAGACAAATCGGATGGTGCGGGGAGATACCGTTTCACTATTCGACCTGGTTGATAAGTTCATGAACCCCCGGGATGTGAGGGCCACCCCTGCTCACAGGCGTAGGGCATTTGCCTTTTGCATGCTGCACTGTTATGTTTTTGAAGGACTGATGGAACTTGATTCGTGCATGGGTCAAATCAGGCTGATTGGAGTGGTTGACCAGATGGAGACTGGTCATAGCCCTGCTTGGCTAGCCAGTGGGGAAATCATCATGGGTTTTGATGCTAGGCGGCTTGACCCAACCCGACGGCTGACGGGAAGTACCCGTCTCTTGCAGGTATACATCTCGCACGTTTTTTTTTTCTTTTTTATTTCGCGAAATTCCTGAAGTCCGTAAGTCACTCGATCGAGTGACACTCTTGTCGAGCTACTGCCTGTTTTTGGAGGGCTTACTCGATCAAGTCAGCTATTGTACTCGATCGAGTGGGCTGTAGCGGACCACTCGGTTGCTTACGAAGCTTTGTGTGTAATTTCAGATATGGTTGTCGGAGCGGCTATCGATCATAGAGTCCCTTCCGAGCATTTCCAATTATCGGAGCAGCCAGATTAGCTCCAGAAGGCGACGGATAAGCTCGAGTCATAAGATAAACCGAGCTTACTGGGATGAGGAGCTGGTGTTCCACGGGGGTCCTTTGATTAGGTGGATCATCGCTTGGTGGTTCCTTTCGAAGTTGACTGGGTTGGCCAAGAGAGACCAAGCTCGCTATCTGGTGATTCTGTCCCTTGACTGGACCGTTCACATTTACCCGGACCGTCTCCTGAGGCAGTTCGGTTTGTCTCAGCGCATCCCTGAGACTGAAGCCATCATCAGCGTCTCGCTCCAATTGACGGACGCTATGTGCGACATCTGGTTGTAGAGATGGTTCACTCGTCTTACATGAACTGTACCCAGCCCTTGCCAATCCGCTTGGGTGTCACGGGCTTACCAGAAATGGACTTTTGAGGAGTCCGAGGGAGCTCGCAAGGCCTTGAAGCTTAATGAGGCCTTTGAATTGGTTCACCGAGAGACGGCGAAGAACAACAGGGATTTCTTCGCCGGGGGAGATATTCCTGATTCGTCAGTCCGAGGAGGATCGGGTCTTAAGCCACAAACTAAGACTCGATCTAAGGAGGTCGGTGCTAGCAGTACACGGGGGCAGCCGAGCCCCCAGACTGACTTGGAACGACGACTTGGGCCAAGGCTGGCGGCCCTGGACCGACTAGGTCCGCGTGACCGGCTCCCTGAGCCCGTGAGGGCCCGACTTGGACCTACTGAAGTGATAGAGGATTCGGGCTCAAACAAACGATCCCGAGCTAGAGAGGTTCCTGTGGTGATCCGGGAACGCTCCCCTCCGCGTCGTCGTCAGTGGACGGCTAAGGAGGCCAAGGACAAGGGGAAGGGCAAGATGCCCTGAGTGCCGAGTCCTTTAGCTTTTATTATTATTTAAGTATTATTATTATTTTGTGTTGTGTGCTTTTTTGTATTTTTTTTTTGAATTCCTGCATTTTGTAATTTCCCGAGTTTATCGGGGTTTTTCGAATTAATAAAAGAAGTTATTATTAAACCGCTCCTGTCTTTTCTTGATTGCATTGGTTGTACCCTTTTGAGGGGCTGCCTACGTATCCGCGATTAGCAGAATCAAACCAAACGTAGTTCAGACTTAGGAAATTTGCAATCTCGAATTACACCAAGACTATTGGTTCAAGATGTTTGCGACAGTAGAATAAGTAATCTAGCTCATTGACTTGCTTTTTATTAAAAAAAATGATTTTGATAAAATTTGCTAATGACATTGAGAAAGGGCTAAGGGTAGTAACGCTTCAGCTGGTCCAGGTTGGTCGGGTTGACGAACTCATTCCCGTCCAGGTCCGTCAGCATCACTGCTCCCCCTGATAGGATCTTCTTTACCAGATACGGCCCAGCCCAATTGGGTTTGAATTTTCCCCTCGGGTCGACTGGTAGTAGAGCTCGAACTAACTTAAGGACTAGATCGCCTTCTTTAATGTTTCTAGGCCTTACTCTCTTGTTGAAGGCCCGTTGGATCCTCTTTTGGTAGATTTGGATATTATTGAGGGCTCGAGATCGTCGTTCGTCTAGTAGAACCAACGAGTCATATCGTGCTCGAACCCAGTCAGCTTCGGGTACTTGGCTTTCTAGCAGAATTCTGAGGGACGGTACCTCCAGTTCAACTGGTTGGACTGCCTCCATCCCATAGGTTAGGTAATACGGCGTTGCCCCGGTTGCGGTGCGAATTGACGTCCGATATCCCCATAGGGCAATGTGTATTTTGTCGGGCCAATCCCGGTAATTATCAGCCAACTTTTTGAGTATGGTTACAATTATTTTATTGGCCGCCTCTACCGCTCCATTAGTTTGGGGACGATAGGGCGAGGACGTATGCCTTTGAATTTTATACTTGGTCAGCAGGGCTGCAGTCTCGGCTTGAAAATGAGTCCCGTGATCACTGATAAATTCGTACGGAATCCCGTACCGACATATTATCTTGTTTTGGACAAACTTGGCAACATGCTTGGCATTAAGAATGCGATATGATTCAGCTTCGACCCATTTGGTGAAATAGTCGATACCTACCAAAATAAAGCAGTGCCCACCAGTACCAGAGGGATTTATTTCCCGATTATGTCGATACCCCATGTTGAGAATGGCCAGGGTGACGTCATGGTATAAAGCAATGATGACGGCATATGTTGCACATTGCCGAAGATTTGACAGTTATGACAATGCTTGACATATAACTGGCAGTCGGCTTCCATAGTATTCCAGTAATAACCGAGCCTCATGATTTTTCGGACCAGCATGTGGGCATTCATATGCGGACCATTTTCACCATCATGTACTTCGGCCATAACTTTCTCAGCCTTGTATTTATCAACACAAAGGAGAAGAGCCCCCTGTGCCGTCTTTTTGTACAGTTGTCCGTCATCAGTACGGATGAACTGGGTGGCTAGCCTTCGTAAGGCTTTCTTGGCTCGACTTTCCGTCCCGGGAGGATATTCTCCGTTTGTCAGGTACGTTAACACAGCCTGATACCATGGTTCGGGATCAGTTATCTCAATGTCTTCGATGTCATGAATGTACGCCGGCTCGGACCGTCTCTCGACGCAAATTGGCATACTGGTCACGTGGTCGGGAATATTTAGTAAAGATGCCAATTTTGAGAGTGCATCTGCAAACTGATTTTCTTCCCGAGGCAGGTATATGTACTCTACCTTACTCGTGCTTGGTAGGCCACGAGATTAGCATTCCGAGTCTTCCATTTTTGAAGTGCTTGGTTAATGACCAAGGATGAGTCACCATGCACTCGGAGATTTGTAATCCCCAGATTGGCGGCGGCTTGTAGCCCGGAAATGCACGCTTCGTATTCTGCTGCATTATTGGTAACATCAAAGTCCAGTTTGATGGAGACGGGAGTATGTTCCCCTCTAGGTGAAATTAGGAGGATCCCGACTCCGAACTCTCGAAAATTAGAAGCTCCATCGAAGTATAAATCCCATGTTTCAGTATCGGTATGAAAAATATCTTCGTCTGGGAAGGACCAGGTGTCGGTGTGTCCTTCATCGGCTACCGGGCTGTCAGCGAGAAATTCGGCTACTACTCGCCCCTTGATAGCCTTTAATGGTACAAATTTTAGGTCGAACTCCGACAACATTAGGGTCCATCTAGAAATTCTCCCATTGAGAATGGGTTTCTCGAAAAGGTACTTGATGGGGTCCATCTTGGATAGCACATGGACCTCGTAGCTGAGCATATAGTGCCGGAGCTTCTTAGTAGCCCAGACTAGAGCCAAGCACGTCTTTTTGAGCATGGTATATTTGCACTCATACTCTAAAAACTTCTTGCTGGTGTAATAAATGGCTCTTTCTTCGGAGTCAACCGTCTGAGCCAGCATAGCCCCCATGGCCGTCTCGGTCGTCGTTAGGTATAACGACAGAGGTAGACCGGGTTGAGGTGGCATTAAGACCGGCGGAGCAGACAGAATTTCCTTGATCTTGTCGAAAGCAGCTTGGCAATTGTCATCCCATAGTACCCGTTCCCCTACTTTCAATTTCTTGAAAATTGGTTCGCACACCATGGTCAGCTTGGAAATGAACCGACTTATATACTGGACTTTCCCGAGAAATCCCCTTATTTCTTTTTCGGTTTTGGGAGGTTGCATCTCGATAATGGCTTTGATTTTAGCTGGGTCGACTTCGATACCTCGTTGGCTAACGATATGACCCAGTAATTTGCCTGATGTTACCCCGAAACTGCACTTTTGAGGGTTTAGCCTCATGTTGTACTTGCGCAATCGGGCGAAGAATTTTCTTAGGGCGGTGATGTGACCGTGCCGTTCTTTGGATTTGACGATCATGTCGTCTACATAAACTTCTACCTCTTTATGCATAATGTCGTGTAATAAAGTGGTAGCAGTCCTTTGGTATGTGGCCCCGGCATTAATGAGACCGAATGGCATGACGGTATAGCAGTAAGTACCCCAAGGTGTGGTAAAGGTAGTCTTACTCATATCTTCTTTCGCCATCTTGATCTGATTATATCCGGCATACCCGTCCATGAATGATAGAAGGGCATGGTCGGCCGTGTTATCCACCAGTATGTCGATGTGTGGCAACGGAAAATCATCTTTCGGGCTTGCCTTGTTAAGATCCCGAAAATCAACACATACACTACAACAAAATTACCTTTTCGTGGCGATTATTGTAACGAATGAAAAATCGACACAAATAAAACACAAGTACTCATATAATAAACAGCTTACGGTAACAAATAGAAATCGACAATAATTATTCCTCTTAAATGATGGGATAGCGTAGTAATTACCAAAACCCAAAATTTTCGTTGGGTGACAAATAATTCTCTCAAATATTTCATATTTGCGCCTTGCCTCTCCTTCTGATTCTTTCCTAAACCCTTCGGATTTCATCCTATATATGAAGCCCTAGAACGCGCTATCCTTAATTGTCTTCATATTCACCCCAAAATTGGTTCGAATCACTGACCTTCATATTGCTGTTTCGTTTAATGATTGACTCTCTGAATTTCCATAATCTAAACTCATTTATGTTTATTTGCTGAAGGTATAAAATTTCTCACCTTTCTTTTTAGTTTTTACTGTGTTTTAATTTACAATCTGATAAGTGTAGTTTGTAGTGTCTATTTTACTGTGTTTTGGTCCCATTTTCCTTGTGGAATCGCTCCTTGGGAGCGGTTTATGGGCTTCTTATGCTTCCTTTAGTTCGTTTCAGGTTCCCGAGATCGATTTGGAAGAGTTGGAGCGATTCCGACTCTATACATACACATTTTGGAGCCAACGGAGTAAAGGAACGATGACTCGATGCCTTGGAATCGACCCCGAGACCTTGGGACCCAATCTCGAGCCTCCGAGACCCGATCCCGAGTCCCGAGAATCGGCGAGAAACCCATGAGAGGCAAGGAGGGACCAAAGAGCTCTTAAGGGAGGCCTACAAGACCCATCCCGTTCGGGATGGCCTCATCCCGTTCGGAATGAGGTGCGCTTTGAAGAAGGCCACTGTGAGCCCATCCCGGTCGGGACCAACCCGTCCCGGTTGGGATGACAGGGCCATCCCGGTCAGGATGATCCCGTCCCGGTCGGGATGATCCCGTCCCAGTCGGGACGCTACAGGGGCAGCACGGGCTCTTTTCTTTCTTCTCCTTCATTCTTGTACCCATATATATACTTCCCCCTTGTAATGTTAAGATATCTTATCATACCCTAGACTAATTTAAGCCTCCATTAGACTTTCAAAACCCTAGATTAGTGTTCTCTTATTAGCTTTAATCTTCCTTTAATTATTAGTTAATCTTTGTAATTAGTTCTTATATTAAAAAGTTCTTGAAGATTGTTCCAAGCTTGACAACCTTGGGATTCTATTTGGGTTCTTATTTATACAAGATTGCATCTTTTCTTCATCTAGTGTTGGTATAACCTTATTTACTCTTGTTCTTAGTTTATTAATCAAGTTTGAATCTTTATATTTTGTTTATAGTTATTGTTATTGTTCATTATGGATGTTTGGATACTCATGTTGTTTTCTCTTATTGTTGTTAGTTTGTTCATGATAATGAGTGAGTAGTAATCTTGTGGGGTTAGTAGGGGGATTAGGGGTAGATTATGGATGATTAGGGTTGATTAAGGGAAAAAGGTGAATCTTTGTTGTTAGTCACATTGTGGGCACTCCATGTGTCTGTTGATATGCTTGTGTGAGTAGTAGTGGCCATGCTCCCCATACTTGTGTTAATCTTCCCATTGTTTGTCTATTTTGTGGTCATATTGAGAATAGTCGTAGTCGCGAGAGCGCGGACTAGGGTTTAAGTTGCGAGAGCCCGGACCCACCTTGACATCGGTTTAAGTTGCGAGAGCCCGGACCGACTATAGCAACTAGGAGACACCTATACCCTTGATCACCCAAACTACCTATCTACACTTATGAACCCGACCTACCCCACTTCCTTTCCATATTTGATCCATCTTCTTAGTTAGTCATCGTTTCTTCTAGTTTATTTGTTAGTTCGATCATTAGCTATCTTATTTTAGCATCGTTCTAGATAGTCATTGTTAGTCCACTTCCTTCTTCTCCAATCATAATAGTTTATCAATTGTCGCTTCCTTTGTGTTTGTTTGGTGATTTAGTCTTGTTTTAGGCCAACATAGACTTACCCTAGCTACCCACTAGGTGTAATCGGTTGTTTATTGTTGGTTAGGATACACGACAAATCCCTACCATCACAATCGTTTTAGTTAATTGCACGTTTTGTACTTTGTTGGAGTAGAATTTTTTTCTATATTTTTGTGCTGGGATTTCACATTTGATTCAAATTGTGGGTGAGATTTGAACTTTGTTCCTTTTATTTGGTGCAATTGTGCTGTAAGTATTTCAATCAGCTTTTTCAATTGCACTTTGGTTTGATTTCTCTGGGAAATTCATGTATTCCACCTTTGTTGAATCTGCACGATATAATTTAATTGATTAAGATTAACTTGAGCCTTGAGGCTAGTTAATAAAAATTAAACCTATCCCTAAACTAGCATAACCCAAGCAAAGAGAATGTTCAATTCTTCTCTAAGTAAGAAAGCTTAGTGTAGTTGAATCATCCTAAGAGACATTATGAACCAAACTCCAAACAATGTATTAATAAAACTACTTCAGCAGTAGAATTGCATAAAACATGTTGTAATGCTTGCTGCGAAGTCTGCTGTTGATGTTGTATTTACGTTAAGTCTGTTGTTGCTGCTGCATTAACCCAGTTCCTTTTTTTTTGTGAAAGGGTAATTATTTTAGAAAAACTAGTGTCCTTTACAAAAAAGCTACTAGGCTAAGGAGAACTAAATCACCTTACCAAAAGCGAGAACCTCTATGTTGACAACATATCCACCCACCCTTTGTCTCTAGAATTCAAGGTAGAATTAAGTTTCTTCCAATAGTACAATTGAAATTCTTTAATAACAGGTTAAGCTATGACTTCCGATCTGGTGTCATGGGTGCATGCTTATTTCTACTCAAATTGCTGTCTCCAAATGTGGTAAAGGGTCGCATTGTATATAGCATTAATCACATCCCTCTTAAGTTTGGTCCCTCTCAAGCGTGCTGTTATTTGGGAGTTTAACATTGCACCACGCTACTAGAAGATGCAGGATCTTACTGCTATAGTCACACATCAAACATAGAACAGATGGTTTAGCATGTTGTTGCCAATTTTTCAGTGGTGTAGTTTAGAAGGTGGGGGTTGTTGGTGACTTTCTATCACTTGACTAATAATATTACATGACTGATCGTGTTTCTGTTTCCTCAATGTTTCATAGACGGGAAAATCTAAGCATTATGGCTTCATCGAATTCGAGTATCCAGAGGTATTTTTTTTACTTTTGTGATCCATCATCCATTATTACATTTTTTAATTCATCGATACAGGTTGCCATTGCTAACATTTATTATTCAATTATTCACATTGGTTACCTTTATTGATTTTAACAAGTTGCCAGGATTGCTGCTGATTCTATGCACAATTACTTGATGTTCGAGCACATTTTTCAAGTCCATCTTATCCCCACAGATCGTGTACATCCTAAACTATATGCCATTAGTTGCTACTAGATTGAGATTTATGAAATATTAATTCCTTTAAATGATCTGATGTTGTCAGGATTGTTGCTATTTTTTTTACGGTGACTTTGGTATATTTTTGTGCTCTGCCTAATCTTGTATGTATGCATATTGCATAGGTGGAAAGGTATCAATTTTATGAGTCATCGACTAAAGCCACCAGTTGATTTTCTCCAAGATTGAAACTTTTAAGCACAACAAGGTATAATTTATAGAAATAGACCAGCGGCTAAGTCAATACTCCGTACTTAATATTAGTGTGTACTCCGTATGCCTTTTTATTAATATATACGAGCTTATGCAGGATAGAACCCTGGAGCAGCACCAAAAGATGCTAAAAATAATTCTAGAGCGAGACAGGAAAAGAAGAAGTAAAATAGCAGCTGCTGGAATCGATTACAAATGTGAACTACTTGGTTGTCTTGTTAAGTTACTAGTCCCAAGACTTTTGTAGGTGAATGCTTAGATAACTCATTAGTCTACAAATAACTATTGATCTAGTAATAGTCCAAATATTTAAGATCACGACGGGTCCGGGTCCAACGTATGAAGCAACGGATCGGATCCGAGTCTTAGGGGATGCTACGTTAGCCAGACTTTTACCATACTCGTCTCTGCAAACAACCATGTGTGGAAAAATATAGAGGAAGATAAATAGGGAGGATATGAAGACGAGAAAAGTGGATCCCTTCGCTTCACATCTCCCACAACCACAGCCACACACCTCTTCGGCTCTTCCCCTTCATTTCTCGGATCTCACATCCACTCTGCTTCTCTAGTCCTCAAGACAATGATTTCTTTTCAGTTATGTGAGTGATTTTTCTTCTTCCATCTTTTTTATGCTTTAGTAATTGATTATGGTTTTCGATTCTTAGTATTTCTACCAATACAGGTGTTTGTCATCAACTAGAGTATGAGCTTGCATTTAAATTACCTAATTGCTTCTTCTCAATCATGATTTCAATCTGATTTGTACCTTGTGATATCAGGAAACCCATTTACTTTTGTTTTTCATTTCATGGTTAAGCATTACTTCTATCTACTATCTTAGCTTGGGTTTCCATGTAACTATGATGTTTATTTGATCAAGATTGTTTCCGTGGATCCACCCATCAGGAACACCTGAATTCTTGTTTCGCATTAAGGAGCTTGGAATTTCAATATATGGTAACCAGTGGCAATGCTTTCTACCTCTTCTGTTATAGGGTTCTTGTTGTACCCGACATCTACTACTGGTGCTGCAGATTCCTGTGCACAATTTGCTTACACTTGCAGACTAATGAGTCACCGACTTAGCACATGCCACTGCTCTTAATGGATTATTCAACTAGAATTTCTCTGTTTCAAGGTTTTGATTTGGTTATCATTTGTTATTAAAATGTTTAGATACTTCTTTTCGAGTGTAGGTATGTTTCATGTCCATTTTAGGTATGTATCATTAGTTTAATATCAAGTTGGTTCTTACCTCTGGGCAGGTTTAGGTATGTTTCATGTCCATTTTTGTCGAGATATATGGAGCAATTGTCCTTTGGTGAACAACGCTTGTATGGTACGGAGTATAGAACATGAATGAGGTACGAGTATAACAATGAATGTGGTTGTTCATTTGGTGGGAATCAGATTCGATCAGGACATAATGGTCAGGCATTTCGATTTCCAATCATTCCTCTGTTTTGTTTTATGAATATTGTATTTAGCATTGTCATTGACTAAGGGATCACGTGTTTTTTTTGTTATGTTTTACGATCTTGTTCTCGATGTTATGCAAAATGGTTGCACCTGCTATAATCTTTATTACGGTGAATGCTCAAGCGTATCCATCTCCATTTCGGGCTATAAATCCCTGTGGTCAGGTTCAGTGCTAACTAATCTTGTTTGCTTTCTAATTGATCTTTTCTTTCCTGACACTCGAAGACTGTTTAGAGGACGATATATGCTATGCTTGGCGTTTCTTTGTTGTTGCTTTATCCGTGTTTCAGCTGCATATTGCTACATAGTGCAGGCTGTGTCTATTATTTGCAGGCTGCTGTTCTAGTATTGATGCAAGGCTGAAATATTTAGACCGGAACTCGGGAGAGAAAGCAAGGCGAGTTCTTGCATTGAGATCACTATTGGGCTGCACTATTACCGAATATCAAGGACGGTACATTTTGAATAATGCAACGAGAATGCATGCCTTCCTTATTATGTTGCTGGTTGGCCGCCTTTTGATTTAACACGAGATGCACTTTAGGCGCAGAATCAACCGGAGGTTTTTTTAGGCGCGATTACTTTACAATATAATACCGAATACATGGGTAGAATGAAGCTCTTCTTTGGTGGCCGAAGACATAGTAATTTTTTTAGGTTGTCAAAAGATCGGTTGCAGTTTTGGACTTATTTATATTAATTTAATTTTAGTCAATGTTGGATATATATAATTTTTGAAATTTATGAGTAATATAAAAGTTACATATTTTTTCACTTGTTTTTTTGTTTTTATTTTCGCACCACATTTGAGAGATAAATGTGATATTTCGTATCGAATGAAATCGACACCAAATTTAGTATATGGTTGCATTTAATAGTACTTATTATGTCGAATACAAATGCAACAAATGTCACTAAATGACATTTTATTGTACTTATCGTGTCGAATACAATCGTTACAATTCTCAATAGTGGGAAAATCAATTTATTTACCGCATCAATAATAATCGACACTAAAATCGCCACTAAATCTCCTCTTCTTTCGCGCCGATTTTAAGGAGCTAACCCAGCGAATAGATTATTCGCTACGAAAGGCTACGGCAACGCTGGCTACCTCAACGAATACATAATCGATGGGGAAACCTTTCGCGTCAAATAGAATCGCCACGAAATACAAAAATACTTGCCGCGAAAAGGTGATTTTGTTGTAGTGATACCCGCACCTTACCGTCCTTTTTAGGAACCGACACGATGTTTGCCACCCAGTCCGGATACTCGGACACTAGTATGAAGCCGGCTTTGAACTGTTTATCGACTTCTTCTTTTACTTTGAGAGACAACTCGGGCCTCATTCGACGAAGCTTCTGCTTGACCGGTTTGCACCCGTCTTTGATTGGTATGTGGTGCTCGGCTATTTCTCGGTCTATCCCCGGCATGTCCTTGTAGGACCATGCGAAGACATCCTTGAACTCTTGGAGGAGGTTTATGAACTGTTGTTTCTCCTCGGGATCTAGGGATAACCCTATATTAAGTGTCTGAGGCTCTAAGGTTGTTCCCACATTTATGGACTCGGTTTCTTCGATTACCGGGTTCCGGGACTCCCTTTGCTCTAGTTGCTCGATCAGATGCGGAGGTAAGGGTACCTGTTCGTCTGGTTTCTCAATGTCATTGCATAAAGTATTTTTGAAAATAGAATTTAAAAGAGACAAGTCGTAAGCAGAACGGTTGTTATTATTGATTGAAAATTTGGAAAACAGCTCGAAAAGAGCAGCCATCTGATCATTGGTCAGTGGCGGAATTGGTAAGGCACTCGGGACAGACCCCGAAGTGCCAGCAGCAGGAATGATAAAAGGGAGAGGGGTTACAGGAGTGACTTTAGCACCGACTTCCCTAGACTCGACCTCAGACTCTGACTCAGACTCCGACTCAGACTCGGTCTCAGACTCAGACTTAGGCATGTCTCCCTCTCCGGTGACCAGCTTGTAGATTCTTCCCTGACTATCAGTCCACTTGACAGTCTTCCTCCAGGCCCTGTTTCCCGTCTCGGAACCAACATCCGAGATCAGCTTGGTTGGGTCAAACATGTTGCTGCGGAGAATCAAGTTGACCAGGTCTTCCTTTGCAGTTGGGGCTATGCTGTCTTCCCCAAATAGTAGCCCTAGCGCGGGCTCAGCTTCATCAGCTCCGTTGGACTGGATGAGGGCGAACACATCCTCCGGGATGTAGTTGCTGTCCCGGGCCAAGTGGGTCCCGAGATGCACAGCATTGGTTTGGTATAGACCAACCTGAATAGCCCCAAACACCGGTGTGACAAAGTAGTCAGCCAACCGTGGGCTATAAGGGCTCAAGTGGATACCCTTAATAATGTTGCAGGCCTTTTCAATTCCTGCTCGGACAACATTGTCGGGAGTGATGGCATAACCGAGACCAAAGTGAGAGTCTTCGTCCTTGAGAACCTCGATGATCCTCCCAGCTGGAAGATCGGGTCGAGAGGTAGCCCCCGGAAAGTACCCTAGGTTTTGGAGCATCGTGTCGATACTCGTAGTGAAGTAAGGCCTAAAGAGGTACTCTTCTTCGATCATCCCCACAAAATCGAACCCCCAGAGGTCCGTGCGTCCGGTGGCGTTACAGCTAGCCACAGTCATTGGGGTTGCCTCTAAAGTGATAACATCGTTGAGCAGAGGCATCTTGATCTTTCGATGAAGGGTAGAGGACACCGCCTTGACCGCGTGGATCCATGGCCTACCTAGGAGCAAGTTGAATGATGAGGTGACATCGATCACCTGAAATTCGAGCTCCTTCTCTATTGGGCCCGTTATGATGGTCAGTTTTACGGCCCCAGCTACCGACTTTGGGCTCCCATCAAAGGCTTGGATGGTCTGAGAAGTCGGGATACAATCGGCCTCGGTAATGCCGAGGGCTTCGGCGGTCCTTAGAGGAAGGACATTTACAGCGGACCCGTCATCAACCAGGGTCATAGGGAGGTATTTCCCTCGGCAAACCACCGTAATGTAGAGGGCCAGATTATGGGAAGCCCCAAATGGCGGTAGGTCGGCTTCGGAGAAAGTGATTATTGGGCCTCCCTCCTTAGCTTTGCCCTTTAGGTGGGGCAGGACCGTGGCTACCATCTCAGCAGGGGTAACCAAAGAGTCAACCTTAATTTGATCGAGAGCCTTAGTGAGTGCTTCTCGATGTTCCTGAGAGCTAACCAGGAGTTGCCATATAGTGAGGTCAACTCGGGTCTTCTTCAGCTGCTTCACGAGAGCCATTTCAGCAGTTGGCTTCTCAGGGGCGACTTCTGTCCTGAGTGGCTCAATGACGGTTGTCGGGATGGGGGTGTCCCTAGAGCTAGTGGCTTGATAGGGATGACCAAGGTGGTTACTGGTTAGGACTCGGGATTTAGTCCTTCGAATCTCCTCGGAGGTGATGGGGACAGCTTCCCCTTTGGCGAGGTAGACGTCCTCCTCGTCGTCGAACCAGATCCCGTACACTTGCGGGATAAATTGAGAGATAAGGTGAGAGCAATCAATCACCTCCCTGGTAAAGATGGCGTGGGAGCTGAAAGGGTTCTCCTTGTTGCTAGGCTTATCTCCGGGTAGCGGGATTTTACCGCTTTCGATCAAGTCCTGGATCAAGTGCTTCAGCTTCCAGCACTTCTCGGTATCGCGCCCATTGCCTCGGTGGTACTGGCAATAGGCCTGAGCATTGTAGTTCTTGGAGCGTCGCTCGACCGGAACTTCAGTAGTTGGGCCTATCGGTTGGATTAGGCCTTTGGAGGATAGCCTTTGTAAGGCATAAGTATAGGTGGTACCTATATTAGTGAAAACCCGAGGTGGGGTGTTTTTCTTGGACGGGGCATCTAGTAGATTAACCGCGCCGAAAATGCTGCGGGTTGCAGCTTGGGGCTTATTGGTGGAGGAGGAAGCCCCTTGGTAACCTTTGGCAGCGGCCTTAGTGAGGCCTTCCAGTCTTAGGTCGTCTTCGATCCTCATACTCATTTCAGTAAGGGTGGTGAAATTGGGTATGACGGCGTACCGGAGGTGAACCCGGTAGGAAGGGAGGAGGTTCTTGACAAAAGCCTCCACCAAAGTCTTCTCACTGGGCTTGTCGACCAGTTTCACGCTCTCGACCCTCCAGCGTTGAAGGTATTTGGTAAAACCTTTTTTCGGCTCCTGGGCCATAACCTCCAGAGATCGCATTGTGGTTTGGATCTCGGTGTTGTCAGCATAGTTCCGAGCGAACTCGGTGGCCACATCATCCCAAGTAGGGTATTTCTTCGGGTCTAGCCTGTAGTACCAGGCCCGAGGGTGCTTTTTAAGAGACGTAGCAAAAAGGCTCTTGAACATGGTAGAATCCACTCCCTTGATGGCCATGAACTCCTTGAAGGCCCGTACATGTAGTAACGGGTCTTCAGTCCCTTCAAACATGGGCAAGCCGGTGAGGTTCAGGTTTGCGGGCAGCTTGTCACTTAACGGGTTATACTCACGACTATTCTCCCGATGGATATTGTTACTCCCAGTCAAGTGAACTTGTTCCTCTAGTCGACGCACTGAGCTAACTAGTTCGGCCAAAGGCCCCGTAAGCTCGACATTTGGAGTCCTGTGCTCCACTGTAGCCAAGCGAGCAACAATTGCCACTTGACCAGCCCTCATTTCAGTCAGTTGGGCTTCAATGTCGATCTGCTTTTCGACCATGGCATCTACGGAGGTCTTCAGATCGTTCAGAGCCGCTTACATCTTGCGGGTGTGTCTGGTGAACGGTGGCCTGTCTGTAAGAACATCGCGTAATCAGAAACCGAACCCAGATCTTGGAATCAAAAAAGTACATCCCGAGCGACCCAAAAGAAAAATACTCGAGAAAGACATCTAGACGGATGACTCGTAGGTGGTGTGACTTCCTTAGGATTTCGGCTCGGTGGGCCTAGTCCTGTTCGAAGGAAGGTCCACGTGAGACTATTCCCTAGACTTTTGACTCGAGTGTATGGACGGACTTTCCTTTGTAGGGGTATGCCCTACGTGGGTTTGTCGTGCCTTGACAAGTAAGGCGGACCCGGGAAAGGGGAGAAACTCGTGATTTAAGATCGACGGAGTTTCGACGCTATAAACCTTCTACATACTATGCAAAGACCCGACACACGGATAGACTGTAGGTCCTATAATAGGGAAGATTCATTTGGAAAGTTGAAAGTTGAAAGTTGAAAGTTTAAAAATGTTGGAATTGGAATATAGAATGATCGAATTTCCGAAAGTATGAAAATCGAAAAGGAAATTTTGAAAATCGAGATTAGAATTTTGAAAAATTCAGAAAATCGAGACGGTGTCGGAAATTCGAGAGTTAAAACGGACAGCATGCCGACTAAAGAAAAAAGATATTTTGAGTCAAATCGTTGATCCTAAATATTGGCGGCATTCCGAGTTTTGAAAGTTGGATATTTTGAAAAGACGGGTCACGAAATGGACAGCATTTCGAGTTTTTCAAAATTTGGTATTTTGGAAGGATGGGTCCCGAAACGGACAGTATTTCGGGTTTTTTGAAAATTTGGGTATTTTTGGAAAGATGCAATTTTAAAATGACGGTTTTTGAAAATTGACACGGAAACCAAGTAGCACGTAGTCAAACAAGCATTCTAACGACGCTTATGTATGCATTACGCTAAGTCTCGGTCGGTCAAAATAGGGTCTATACCAACAACGATGGCTTTCTCGTAAATCAGGACGGACTCCCTAAGCCCAGTTGGTCTTAGGACATGCCGCAAAACCCATACGAGTTCCACCATCGAAGTCTTTAGCGCACCCATGTAGGAATGCATCGCGGTATAGTGGGACGTCGGTCACAAGTAACCGGCCCGGGCAAAAATGGGTTATGCATGAATCATTAAACTAATGCGCGCACACTAATATGCGAACGATTTCTCTTCGAGTCTCACCCTAGGAACCCCGATGACATGTGGTACATCAGGTATCCCCAGCGGAGTCGCCAAATTGTGGACATGACGTAGGTCCACCCCGACGCGGCCACGCGCGGGTTTGGGTAGGCAGATGAATCTCGTGGTAAGATTGTTCTCGGGTTCGAAATTTAAGTCAAAATGGAGTCGCCACCGAATTTTGTGGTTATTCGGAACCATTCGAGCCCACTCTATGTCGTCATGGGCTGTACACAAAGTACGGCCCACTTCGATTTCAGAGTTTATGGGGCTCGTCCCTTTGCATTGCAATATCGATACCGTTTACACCGGCTTTCGTATATAGAATGACTCTCGTGCGCCAATGGTTTCGAACATCCGGAAACCAAGGTTCTGAGTAAGGGGTGAGGGTACGTGTTGGGAAGCCCACTAAGGACACCCAACCCCGCCCACACAATGGCGGCCTCTACAAAGACATCGTTCGTGTTCGTGTACGCGCGCTAGTAAAATAATTAAATGATATGCAAACAGCGTTTTCAAGCTAGGCATGTGAATAGTATGTGAATTACGTCATTTAATGCATCTAATTATGGTCGAAATGATTTAGCATGCGAGGTTCATTTATAAAGCGATAAGCAAGTAAATAAATAAAACTCGAAAATAAATAACGTACAAGTTACACGGGCGGAAATACAACCCGGAATTCACAATACAACGATAAATAAAAATAATAAACGAAATAATAAAAGGCAATATAATGATAGAAACGGACCCGTATGTAAACTAGACCGCGAATTATGTAGATGGACTAACCCCGATTAAATGCACATTATGTTGTACATCAAACGGAGGACGGAGACATGGGACTTTGGCGTATTACTAGCCCGATCCCGCGTCTCTAAGCCTTGTCCCGACTTATCACTTCGAAAAATCGATCAAAGTCGTTCTACGTGTAGTGATATGCATGAGTTTTAAGAAATAGGTTCACGTGATGGTCTTTACACGTGTCGACTAAAAGTCGTACAAAAGACGAGGCTCGAAATGTGTGTCAAAGCTCTCGGTTTTCTGGGTTACAGGACCCACTCGATCGTGTCGTGGTCTGACTCGGTCGAGTGCGTCCTTAAAGCAGCTACTGCCCAGTTTTTTGGGTGCTACTCGATCGAGTAGCCTATGTACTCGGTCGAGTAGCCTCTGTACGAGGGATAACTCGTTTCATTTTTTGGTTTGAAATCAATGATTGGCCAAATTAAATACAAATATCGCACGATTTGAATTTAACTTGGCCTCCGGTGCTATAATCGTGTGTATGTACGATTATAACACCGTTATCGGGATTTTATGATAATGCTATCGTTAGATTAGAAATTTTGAATTAGTGACGAAATGCATCCCTCTACGTCACGACATCGAAACTAATCCTTTCGGATTATGTGATGTCAGTTTTCGTGTCAACGGGTTCCGCACTAATTGTAGAAATGGGATCAAATACGTTCAACTATGACCGATTGCGATCACGTCACGCCATTGAGTACATTGGGGCGGTGCTCCTCGAAAGGACGCCACCTCCGTCGTTGCTCATAAAGGGATTAGACGGACCTTAGGCAATCATCATAGTCAAACGTATTTGAAACCGGGTTTTAGTACTAGTATATATATATATATATATATATATATATATATATACGCGGTATGATAATGTTAGTAATTAAAAAGATGATACAAAAATATGCAAAAAAGAAAGTACGAAAATGTTAGTATTAACGCTACTAGACTAATATGATTGCGATACAAAAATGCGAAAATGTACATAAAAATCGAATTAGGAGAAAGATAGAGATGGGGTTTACGACACCCTCAACATACATGCTTAGTAAGGACCTCGGAAACGGACTCGTAGATAGCGACGGGACGCCGGAGTATCGAGGATGTATGCAAGTTATGGTGTGTATGTGTGTGTGTGTGTGTGTGTTTCGTCGGTTTTCGAGGGACGAAGGGCTCGGGTTTTGGCTAATTCTACTTAGGGTTGAAGTGTAGTGTGATGTAGGGTGTAGGTTAAAGATGTAGGGTAAAATGCATAGGAAAAAACCTTGTGAAATGAGAGGGGGTCGTGGGGTATTTATAGACTTTACCCCACGACCTAGGGTCACTCGATCGAGTGGCCCTAGTGCACTCGATCGAGTGCCCTTCAAAATGGGCCTGATCTGCTGAATGATGCTCCACTCAACCGAGTGGGTCATCCACTCGATCGAGTGGATCAATAGGATCGAGATAATTTAGGAAGGTGTTGACCTTGTGATTTGGTTGGTTTTATTTTTGAATTTTGATTTGGGCGCCAGTTTCGAGAATTGAATTTGGCTGATTTGCGTGATGGGTTCGTCTTTGACCGGGTTTTGACCCGGTCGCCAAAAGACGGGATTTATTTTTGGTGTCGGTTTTGGCCCAAATTAGTCTTATTTTGCTCGGAATGGCCCACTGGACCTGAATTTGAGGTCTGTTTTGTGAGATTTTTACTCCGCTAAAAGTCCATGTCGGATATTATTGAGTCTGAGCCCATATCCGAGTATACTAAGTCACGTTTGCGTCCGATCATTATCGGGTGTTTTTTGGAGACTACCATAGACACCTGGCAGTCAAAATGCGGGTGTCTACAGAGTGTTACAAATTTCTTAAAATAAATGTTTTATTATATTCAGACACTTTGAAAAGAAAGTTTATTTATGAGACATGATTTGAGTTTTAACGAATCTAAAATAATCGACATTGTAAGGACTTTGTCAAAACGGTCAATTATTTTTATACTTTGAAATTTTTCAAAAGTCATGGTATATTATTAAATTATTTTATTGTTTAAACATACAGATAAAAGTTTTTATTATCAATTCTCTGAGATTCTATTAAATGGTCAACCTTGGGTTCTTTTCCCTTAACAAGTAGGAGTATATTTTAAATAAGCACTTTTAAAAACAATCTTTCATAAATAGATATTCCTTATATTTCAGTTAGAGTCAAAAGTTGTACTTTAATCACACATTTTTGAATTATAAGTTATAGTTAAATGAATTAAGGGCGATTTCTAATCAATTGACTACTCAGGGACCGAAAATCATCCCTTAATTTAATTGATTAAAACTTCGCTAAACTCCATTGAATGGTCATATAATCATTTTAACTTATTAACCAAGTTCGTTTGCCAAATCCCGACCGACAAATAGGGACAACCCCGTAAGGAGACCTTTATTTGACTATATGCTATTTGGCTATTGTTACTCCGCATCTAAATCTCAAGAAAAGGATTTTTTTTTGGAATTTGAGTTGGATGACACATGACGTTTTCTAAATAAAATAAATTTCAAATGGATTTATATTTTATTGGGCATTTTTAGGACTTTATTCGAAATCTCATTGAGCGGGAAAGCAGGTTGTCTCTATTGTGTACGAGATGACTTGGATGAATAGCGCTTAGCTTAACCGTATAAACCGTCCGTAGCGTACGAAGGGTCTTTGGCTGTGCTGACATTGACTCGAGAGTAGGCGGAAGTGTGGCCATACTTTAGGTGGGGACCTGATCAGTCCTGTACATGTTAGGTGGATCGCACCCGGGTTTCCGTGAGTCGACGATTGGAGCGTGGCTGCGGGGACAACCAGCCGGGTGGTGAGTAGTCCATGGTGCGCGTAACAACCCCACTTATCCGGCATTCGACCCTGGAGATGAGAGGACGAATTTTTTTTTTAAACTTGTTTATGTCACCACGGTAAACAGGGGTAATAATGTAAGCCCCCTGGTATCGGTGTGATTGGCGATATATTATTATTGTACAAGTATCAAATACGAAACTTATTCGGAACTTGTACAATAATTGGCCGGTATATCGTGATAAAACTTTTCCAAAAATAATACGGCACTTAATTAAAAAATTTCTTACGATTTCTAAAGTTATGTGTTATCGGTTGTGCGTTTATGTACTATTATTTGATCTATGTTTGATTTAATATTTTATTCATATTAAATTTCGATAATTTACCCACCTGACGATTGGTTTTTCTATGAAATTTTTTTAAAAATATTTTAATCGTTAGATTAAGGGAGACTGACCATTCCTCAGACGGGCAAGGTTGGAGATAGCTCAAGATGGGACTCAAATGTATTTCTTTTTCTTCATAAATTGTTACAATTAAATGTAATATTTAAGTACTTTCATAATTATTGTAAAGTAATCTAATTAGTTGAGAATAGTAATGACTCGGATGTATCATATCTTCCGCTGTTTCCTATTATAGACTTATTTATAAAGTCTGAAAAATCCGGGTCATTACAGTTGGTATCAGAGCATGGTCTGATGACTTTATCTGTAGAGCTTTAAAGCTCCCGACTAAGTTGGAAATAGAGTCTTATACTCCCAACTAAATCGGCCAGCGAAATCGAGTCATCTATTTTCTAAGGTAATAAGTTAAAATAATTTGATTACTTGAATAAAAAAAATGAAAGGGTAGAAACAACTAAGGACTGACCTAGTTTTAGGAACCTTTAGCTTCTGTTTTATCGTTAATTGTTTTTGACTTATATGACTTACATTGTAATGTGTACCTATGTGTATGTTATATATATATATATGCATATTCTATAGTCCTTAATAGTATTATTAATATGTGTTATATTATGATATATATTTGTCTAAAATACTATATAGTTATAAGAAACTATATATTCCTTAATAGTAATTTTATTTACGCGTATATGCAACTAAGTTCATCATTATGAAGACTCGTCAGAAACAAGTGAGGATTATCATGATGCTATGATGAAGGAAGGTCAATTGAGTCATCAGCTACTTTAGAAGGCATAGTAAATTCGGGATGCAATATTTTTAACTTAGGTTATAATAACATGTGTATTTATCCGTGTTGGTGGGTTAACTCTCTGCCATACTAACTTGGTTACTTTGGTTGCAGGGTATAAAATAACGTATCTAAATTATTAATTAAATATAAGAAAATGCTAACATAGTAGATCAAGTATTCAAGAAACCTTTATTTAATAACAAAGTTGAAAATCTTCACATACTGTGTTTCATTTCAAAATTTTGTCAATTTATTAATTATCTCATCATCCTACCTACAATTCGTCATATTAAATAAATTCTCTGAAAGATATATGTTTTTTTTTTCGTTTCTTTTAATTCGCTATAAATTTTTATACCACCATCATCTTATCAATCGTATTTTCGGATTCTCACTTTATTACTTGAACTTTTTTCCGTCTTTCGAAATCCACTTCAGTTTGTTACCTTTGCTTTCATTTTATTAGAATTTTCTAATCTATACTACTATTTTTTTTTGGTGAAATCTATCTATACTACTATTTTTGCAAGAAAGTTTATTGACTCTCTTATTCATCTATTTAGGGAATACTAAAGACCTATCTTACTAGACTACACATTCATCGCATCATATTTATGCTCAAATTTATCATTTTTCTTCGTAGTCTAGCAAACACTTCAACTTTTATTTGAGTTATTAGTTTTTCCTTCCTGCACTCCATTTCAATTCAACCTTGAGATCATCAGTCCTTTCTCTAACTTGCATCCATTGCATGCTTTAACTCATGCCATATTTCCTTTGCATAAGGACATTTGAAAAATAAGTGTGAGTGACTTTCCACATCTTGTCTACATAGAACACACGTGTTGGTTATTAGAAAATCTTTTCTTATGCATATTGTCTACTAATACAAACTTCTCTTGTCTTATCATTGATGCTATGAATCCACGATTTAGAGTCACCTTTTTGCCTCTTAATCATCTGAACCAGCACTTACTACATTATTTTATTTCAATAACAAGTCATATACCAATTAAGCCTAAAACTTATCATGTTTTTGTAAGCCTTGCACCAACCTTACAACATTTGCCTTACTTCCCATTGTCTAAAAAAAAATTTGTACCCCTAATGCTTATGATGTTTTTCATGGTTGCGATATATTGTTCCTCTTTCTTTATCTCTCGAATTGTCTTTGCTCCAATATAGGATGTAATATTAAGTCCAGCTATTCGAGATGTCTCTTTTACCATTAACAAAATTCTAAAACCATTGATTGACCACTTCTTTGTTCCATGTTGTAAGATCCTTAAATTGAATCATCTCCTTCGTCCTAATGAACACTTATACCCTCACAATATTTATAAGACATGCTTCTCTTATTAATAATGTCATTCCAAAAGTAAATTCAGTATAACTTATGTTGTCTATTGAGCATAATATTCTTTTGATTGCAAAACCATTATTTGATTCTTATAATCTTTAATATTTTGTTTTTAAAATCATTTTCATTTTTGAGGTCTTATTCACTCTTAACTTAGTTTGAATTTTATTTTTGAGTAAAAATTTTATTTTAAATGTATTCATTTATGTTTTTTTTATCTTAATTATACTCTTTATTTAAAAGTTGATTCTATCTTGACCTTTAAAATATAATTCTACGAAATTTTATTCTCCTACAAACATTAAGTTTTAAGAATTTCTAACCCTCTTTCCCCATTTGGAACCTTATTTTTTTTTTTAATGTAAGCTTTATATTAATTAATGATAGAAAAAATTACAATCATTTCCCTACAATCAATTTACTGAGACTTTACTGACAGGCCACATCAATTACCCACATCTACAACTTAATTACATGTATTTAGCTATCTCACGAATTTTTCCTTGCTCAATCAGGAAACGATGTCTAGTTCTTACGTCCTCTTGAATCCTTCTTACCGCCTGTTCTGGTCTTGGCACCCAATACTCATGCTTGCTAATGTTTCGAGCCCACCAAATATAGTAAATCAATGCCACTATAGCGCTCCCAACTAAACGTTTATCTCCAGGGCTCTCAAACTGTCTACTGTTCCACCATTGCCCTATGTTTGCATCAGGAATTGTAAGGTTCAACCACTTCGAAACCAATCCCCTAACCTGCTGGCTATAAATACAGCAACCATAGAGATGCTATTGATCCTCTTTCTCAGACCCGCACAACCAGCATTCCAACCTAACATTCAGACCCCATCTTGCAACTCTATCATTTGTTTGCAGCCAGTTATGCATCATAATCCACGCTATAAAGGAGTGTTTAGATAGTACTAGCTTGTGCCAAACTAACCCACACCATTCCACATCCTGTTCCATCCCACGTAACCACTCATACCCCATTTGAACAGTATAGAGCTCTCCTGACTGCTGCCACCCATCCGTGACAAAGCCCTCTTTGAATTTCCCGTACACCTTGCATATTCTTCTCCAGGACCAACTTGAAGTATCATTACTTAACATAAGTTGCCAGTCACGTCCTTTTAAGAAAACAGTATGAATCCAACGCACCCACAACCGGTCTTTTTTCACAGCTAGCCACCAAATATACTTAGCAATACTAGCTAAATTCCAATCCAAAGCTCCCTTGATCCCCAACCCTCCTTTTTTTTAGGACTACAAACTTGATTCCAACCAATAAGAGGAGCTGAATGTAGTTATAGTTACCTTTCCACAAAAAAATTCTAAAAATACTCTCAACCTTCTTAATCACTGTCTTAGGGAGGATAAAGACCCTAGCCCAATAATTATGCAAATTCTGAAGAACCGACTTAACTAAAGTTAATCGACCTCCATAAGATAAATGTCTTGATCCCCAACCCCGAATACGATACACTATCTTCTCCTTAAGAATAGCACTATCAAGGACACTCATCTTCTTATACGAGATGGAGATTCCTAAATATTTAAACGGTAAAGTCCCTCTCCTCATCCCTGTGATCTGCAGCAACTCATTCTCCTCCCAAACACCATTCATATAAATTTAGATTTCTCCTTGTTCATATGCAACCCAGAGGCTACAGAAAACATCAGAAACGCTCTCATTAGAATAGTCACCGACTCTTTATTCCCGTAAGAGAATAGAAGTAAATCATCGGCAAAACAAAGATGAGAAAGCTTCATTTGTTTACACAGAATGATACTTAAACCCTTGATAACCTTGAACCTCTTGTAATATTCTAGACAAGTATTCCATACAAATAGCAAATAGCAATGGGGACATAGGATCCCCTTGCCTAAGTCCCCTCTTCCCCTTAAAATAATCAAAGCTACACCCATTAAGCACAAAAGTGTAGCTAGTAGTCATTACGCATTCCATCACCAAATTAAAAAATTGCTTAGGGAACTTCAACGCCTCCATCATATCTTGTAGGAACTTCCATTCAATCGAATCATAGGCCTTCCTCATATTAATCTTCATAAGGCATCTCGGAGAACAGGTCTTCCTCCCATAAAGTCGGATTAGGTCTTGACAAATTAAGATATTCTCCACTATTTCTCGACCTTGAGTAAATCCACTTTGATTCTGACTTATAATATCAGGAAGAACTCCACCCAATCTTTGACATAAAATCTTTGTGATACACTAATACAAGGTATTACAACAAGCTATAGGACGAAATTGAATGACATTCTCAGGCATAGGAACCTTAGGAATCAAAGTTATAAGCGTATGGTTAACTTGCCTAAGAAGCTTCTCACTTCTCCAAAAAAATCTGTATAGCTTCCACCACACTTGTTCCCACTATACCCCAAGCATCCTTAAAAAATTGGCTCGAATAACCATCTGGACCTGCACTCTTGTCACCCGGTATATCAAACATACTCTTCTTGATCTCCTCAACTGTCAAAGGTTTCGTAAGAAGCAAAGCTTGTTCATCTGTGATAACTTTACCTTTTCGAACAACAGACTTAACCACACCCCTAACAGCAGTACTGGACCCTAGAATTCGCTTAAAAAACTCTTCAAACGCCCCATTGATTTCATCCGGCTCAGTCTTCAAGCTACCATCTACATTCTTTATACTAGTCACTTTATTGATAGCCCTTCTCTTTTTAATACAAGAAAGGAAATAAGATGTATTATCATCACCTTCTTCCAGCCAATGAGCCTTCACTTTATGTCGAAAATAAGATTGCGCAGCCATTTCAAGCTTCATAGCTTCCTTAGCAGCCACCCTTTCAGCTCGAGACAGCTCACCATTCTGAGGTTCACTCTGCAGTTTCATCTGAACATCTTCAAAGAGTATCTTAGCAATATGCCAAGCTTTCTCAATTTCGGAAAACTGAGCCCTGTTCAACTTTTTAAGCTCCTTCTTAGCTAGTTTGAGTTTTTTCACTAGTCTAAACATAGGATTCCCATCAATTCTTCTTCTCCACACTTCTTCAACAATATCATTAAATTTATCATCAAGTGACCACATGTTGTAATATCTGAATCTTGGCTTGACACTACTCCTCTCAGCTTCAAGGTGAATAATACAAGGACAATGATCATAAAGTCCCTCAGGTAGAAAACTCCCACCCATATCAGGCAAAGCCTCCAACCATTCTTCATTATATAGCACCCTATCGATTCTACTAAAAACTCTCGGTCCTTCCTCATGCTTATTATTCCAGGTAAAGAATGAACTCGAAGTTTGTAGCTCACTTAACTCACACTCATGAACACAATTTTGGAACCTTCTTGTTTCCGCCCAAGTAGTTGGAGCCCCAATTCTTTCCCCTTGATGAAGGATGTTATTGAAGTCACCCCACACTACCCAAGCTCCCTCAACTTCCCCCTTGTATTTCTTAATAATGTTCCATAAGCAATTCCTCTGTGCAGGTTTATTAAAGCCATAAACAGCAGTGACATAAAACTTCAGATTCCTCACTTTGTCCCAAACCTTCACAAAAATAGTTTGAGCCGTCACATCCATTACCAAAACATCATACCTAATAGGCTGCCACAAGAGCCATATTCTCCCTCCTTTATGAAAGAAATTATTAGTAGTTATAGCCCATCCACTACAAATTTTATTCATTACCTTCAACTAATTACTACTAGCCACTCTAGTGTCTAAGAGACTAAATAATCCAACTTTATTCGTATGAAGGAACCATTTTAAATCCTTCTGTTTAGTTAGACTATTTAACCCTCTAATATTCCAAAAACCGAGATTATCCATTTTCTGGAGGCAAGTTCTCCCTTCCTCCCCTACTCCCCTTACTAGAGCTTAGCAAGGCCTGAAGAAACGATAACCCCTCCGGATTGAATTTCCTGGGATTCTCCCCTTCTGTCCTACCACGAATTAACCGAGGTGAAACAGCTTCCTGATGAGTTATCACGGGTGTAATTAGACCCCCCCCCCCCTGATCCACCACCATCACCGTTGGAGATTTGTGTTCTGGAACAGCCTCTTTCGGTCTCCAAACAACCAGTTTCTCCTGAGCCGGCTTCGGTTTAGGCTTAGTTTTCCTGCATACTGCCATCAAATGGCCAACCCCCTTGTATTGCTTACACTCAACCAGAACCCAATCATACAGTACCTGCACCTTCTGCTCCATCCCTTTTTCATCTAAGAACACAAGCTCCTTTGGAAAGAGTTGATTAAACTCAACCTCAATAAGAATTTTAGCATAACTCAAGAAAGTCTTGTTTCTCGTAACCTCATCACAGTTCAAATACTTTCCAATCAAACTATTAATCTTGGTTAGACTAGAAGCTCCCCAAAATTTAAAATCCAAACCCTGTAGCTTAACCCAAATCGGGACTTTTTTGCATTCCTCCTTTACCAACACACTATCCTCAGTCCATTCCTTAAGTATAACCGGTTTACTGTCAAACATAAGGAAGCCATTTTCAAGTGCTTTTATCTTATCTTCATTGTTATGAAATCTGAGTAAAAACACTCCATTAGACAACACAGAAACTTTATCAATTTTCAACAATTTCCATGTACGTCGTATAAATCCATTAATAACCGAACATGGGGGATTTGATCTTAAAACATACCCATAAAGAGCTGTTGACCATTAAGAACCTCCTCCGCAACATCTTCATGTAACAGTTGCACCATACCGCCCCCTGTCAACCCATCCATTCCCTTTTCCTCATCCCCATTTTCAAGCTGCTCACCTTCGTTGTCATCTCCCTCAATAAGTTCCTCAATACGATCCATTTCAGACTCCAGATCGAACGCTTGCAGTTGATCTTTTAAGCTCGAACCTTCTTCTTCCTCTCGCTGTTGGCGTGCCTTCATCATTTTTTCTTTTAGTCCAGCAATAATCGCTGAGTTATTTGTCTTTTTTTGGAATTATTTGAATTATTATGTTTGGATTTTGACATTTTTCGAGAAAGCTGCTATAAAATCTCTAGGTTTTTAGAGGATTTTCTCTCTCTATCTCTAGCATTCTCTAACAAAGACTTTTGGAACCTTATTTGAGATGTGTCATTAATGGATGAGTAATAGAGGGGGAGATAATCACATTTCAATTGGAGAGATGATGTTATTTGAGGAGTACTTGAACAATAGTCTAAAGGTGAATAGGTAATATGATGTGGTATTGTTTTATGGATATTAATTTGTAGAACCATTATTTAAGGATATATATTTTATGATTATCTAAATATAAGTCCTTGAATGGATCGAGAACATATATGGGTAATATGAAGTTAAAAGAGTAAATTTTGTAGTTGAAAGGGAAATATTGAAGTATTGAGAATAACTTCATTACGGATTGATATATATATTAACCTTGGAAGAACGATAATAATAGAAATGATGGTCTCTAGAGTGATTAGGGAATTCACAGTTATATTAATTTGGAGAAAATATGAAACATGAGATGTGGAATGGTATCGTTAGAATACTTGAGTTTTAGTCAGACAATCGTAATATGTGGAGGTGGATGCTAAAACGTTGATTAGGGACGAATTACATAATGGACTAATGAACTTATAAGAAGAGAGATTTTGGGCTTATTAGATATAATTTTAATTTGATAATTAGACATTCTCTATAAGATTATGGAATAATATATGGAAGCTCGGAAACATGATTTGAGGAACTTAGAAGTGATCGAGATGGTCTTGTACATGTAACTATGAGAAGGTTATATGGTTAAGATGGCTATTTAAAATGTATCGAGGCAAATATGTTTTATAATTTTACGGATTTTATGGATTAAGTTGGCAGTTGAAATGACTTGATAAACTCGAGGATATAGTACATCATCTTATAAGGAACTAGATTCACATATTATATAATATAGACAATGATTTATGGGATGTACATGGAGATATATTGAGGCTAAATTATTATTTGGATTTTGTGGGTCATGATCTAGTCAGAATATTTATAATGCATTTGAGGATATAGGATGATAAGAATAATAATACTTCCTCTAACTCTTTTATATCTTCCCACTTCATTATTCTATTCTCACCTAAATGAATATAGAGTGGGAGGATATAAAAGAGTTAGAGGAAGTAATACATTTGAGGATAGGACCATATCGTCTGATAATGGATTAAACTTGTGTATAGTAGGATTATTAATTTCATGGGAGTAAGTAGGGATGGCAACGGACCGGATTCGCATGGATCCAGATCCGGATCCGCACCCTTAGTAGCGGATCTGGATCCGGACCGGATCCGACGGATCCCAAAAATGTAGATCCAGATCCAGATTCGCCGGATCTGGACCGGATCCGATCCGCGGATCCAATTTCTTACTTAAATTCTACAAAATTTTTAATTAATACGTATTTGCGACTATATTAATTTTGATAATTTTACAAATAAAATCGAATATAAAGATTCATAATCAAATATTAATAAACTAAAAGAAAATGTTTTAGAAATAACCAAAAAAATACAAATTAAAGTACTAAGTTTTTTATTATTGTTAATTTTTTAATAAAACGGATTTGCGGATCCGGATCCGGATTTACTTATTAAGATCCAGATCCAGATCCGTTTAAAGATAGCGGATCCGGATCCGGATCCATATCCAACGGATCTTGCGGATTCGGATCGGATCCCGGATCCGTTGCCGTCCCTAGGAGTAAGACATTGTGGACATGACATAGGTCCACCCCGATGCGGCCACGCGCGGGTTTGGGTAGGCGAATGAATCTCCATATGAGAATGGATCGAATTGAAATTTAGGTCGAAGTGGAGTCGCCACCGAATTTTGTGGTTATTCGGAACCATTCGAGCCCACTCTATGTCGTAGTGGGACGTATACAAAATACGGCCCATTTTTGATGTCAGAGTTTATTGGGCTCGTCCCTTTGCATTTGATACCGATACCGACATTATCAGATATCGTGTATTGAATGACTCTCGTGCGCCAACGGTTTCGGGCATCAGGAAACCGAGGTTCTGAGTAAGGGGTGAAGGTACGTGTTGGGAAGCCCACAAAGGACACCCAACCCCGCCCGCACATTAGCGGCCTCTACTAAGATCTCGAATGACTTTCTAATACGCGCGTTAGTTGAACGGGAAAATGATATGCAAAGATTATTTTCCCTAAGCATGTGAGGAATTGAAAAGGGTTTCTACGTCGATTTAATGCAATTAATTCTACGTCGAAGTTGAATTTTAGCATGCGGGTTCATTTTAATAAAATAAAATAAACAAGCAAAATTGACAAAAGAAACAACAAACTGTTAGTAACGATATAACGAATAATAACGGGTTGTGCAAATATTGAATTGTGTAGAATGATGCAAATGAATTAATGCATGGTTTTGAAAAGATGTTTCACATGATTAATTAGGCACGTGTTGACCTTAGTCAAAAGACGGTTAACGAGACTCGAATGCTATTGTAGGACTCACGATTTAATGTGATAAAGAGCCACTCGACCGAGTCATCGAGGGACTCGACCGAGTGGATCATTAAAAAGTGTTCTGTCCCGGATTTCGTAACCCTACTCGACCGAGTTATTGGCCAACTCGGCCGAGTACGTCGCCACTCGATCGAGTCACTATGAGACTCGACCGAGTGAGGTCGAAAGAGCATTCTGCTCGCTAAGTTGTATTGGCACTCGATCGAGTGGCCGAAGCACACGGTCGAGTGGCACCTATACGAACCAGATTCGCTTGCAATTTTATTATTGACTTTGAAATTGCTTTTGATTTTTGATAATTCGACGGTTTTACCGAATTGAGCATAAATATTGTATGACTTATGCTCGATTCGGATTTTTTATGAATCATTGATTTTGTCGAATCGGACATAAATATTATTGAATTTAGACCCGATTCTAGTTTTGAATACTCGTTGTATCCCATAGTCGATTATTGAACCGATATGGAATACTAGAGTGAAAATAATAAATTAATTTTAGTCGTCTTAAATTAACTATCGTGATATGAGTAAATCGCGTTAATTAATTTATGTGACTAGATCGCTAGATTCGACATCCAATTATGGAATTGGTATCGAATCTAATGGATCGACACCTTGCTTTGAATTAGAAGACTTGATTCCCTCGACTTCTCCGACATCGAAATAAATCCCTAGAGATTGTGATGTCAGATCCGCGTCAACGGGTTTCGACCCTTATTAAATAGAATGCTTGTTTTTAAAAATCGATGCAAATATGCGACTTGAATGATGACGAAAACGAAATAAAATGGATTATTGTTTAAGTTAACTTGTTTCAATAATCAAATGATCGGGGTGATGGGATAAGCGACCGGCAACGCTGTGTACAGTACACTTGTATATTCAGTTTTCCTTATCTCACCATCACTCACACTCGACACAAATCGACAAGTATTTTAATGTCTTATACTAATTATATTATCGATATTATGATGCGATAAAGAAATAATAAAAATAACGAAAAAGAACGAAGAGAAGGAGGAAGATGACGAGGGGAAGAGAAAGAAGGAAAGAAAGGGGTTTTGGCACCCTCAACCTACATGTTCTTGTCTCGGATCGGACTCGTAATCGTGGCTTTAACACGGGAGTTTCGAGGTTTTATGGAGGTTGAGTTATGGTGGTTAGGATTTCGAATTCCTAAAGCTAGGTTTAGGGTTTGAGGGTTGTATTGCTTAGGGTAGAATTAGGGTTGCAAAGATGTGTAGAAGTTGTGATTAGGGTTGTAAAGTTGTTCAATTGAGTGTGCATGGGGTTGCTTATATAGGCAAAGTTAGGGTTCCCCGGTTAGGGTTACTCGACCGAGTAACCAGCTGACTCGGTCGAGTGGCCCGTTGTGCCTGCAGTCGGACCTGAAACAGGCCCACTCGATCGAGTGGATGGGGCACTCGATCGAGTGGATGGGTTGGGTCGTGCGGGTCTCTTGTTTTGGACCGTGACCTTGGATATTTGATGGGTTTTGTGTTTGAATTGGACTTTTGATGTTTGGATGGTTGTTTTGTATGTCTCGGAAACGACTTTGACCGGGGTTGACCCAATCGCTAAAGGTCGGTTTTATTTTTGGTGTCGGTTTCGGTCCAAATTAGCCTTATTTGATTGGAAACGGCCCACTGGGCCTGGATTTGAGGTTGATTTTGTGAGATTTGTACTCCGTAAGTGCATTAGCCAGCAACTAATGGTTTTGAGCCCTTATCCGAGCGCGTAGAAACACGTTAGCGTCCGATCATCATTGGGTGTTTTTTTTGGAAACTGCTATAGAGACCTGGCAGTCAAAATGCGGGTGTCTACAAAGCCCCTACTCTGACTGAGGCTTGGACAAGGCGAAAGTCAGAGTAGCTACCAAGTCAATTAAGACCTGGTAGACTTTCGGTCGGGTCATTTATAGTCCATTAGACTCGCGTGAAGGGCTCGCCAGCCATAAGATAGGAGTCATACCTGAGTTGCTGATAATACCTCCGTGGGGAATCGGACTTGTCGCATAAGTCCTGGGTGTGCCTATGTGTGGGCCCATCCCGTGCTATTTCGGAGAAAATGCCGCCTGGGGCTTTCCGCTGGGGAGATACAGTGGGTTGCATGTCCCTGCTTGAGTCGTACCTGTATAAGTTACATAAAGTTTTGCATGCAACACGTAGGTAGTAAAATGACTCGCGCTGGGGAAAATGGTTTTTGAATTTTTGAAATTTTCGAAATTGAAATCCTGAAAGCACTCACGAGCTAGGTTTTCAAAATAGAAAGGGGTAGAAAAGAAATTTGCAGTTTAAATAGACTGAAATCTGACCTTGTCGAAAAGGATCTTTTTTTCAAATGGCAAAATTTTGCAAATTTCAAAGTGGAATTTGAAGAGAGAGGCCTACTGACGGACTCGACTCTGGACGTGACCGGACGAGTTGACAGACACAACTGGACTCTCGAGGGGTTGGACCGCCTAACAAGACTCTTAAGTTGCGCTATTCCGCAGCCTAGGCGAGTGGCAACATGGGAATGGTCTGTTATAGGGGGACTGCAGTAGTCTGTAATGAGACTGTTTTAGTCTGGTGCCCTTCTGGATATCTGATTTTAGGGTACAGTCCAAAATGGGTATTGCTTCGAGTCCTGACAGATTCTCGTCTTCGACTGAGCCGAGTATTAGGACACACTGTAGGAAGGAGGCTAGACTTTGAAAGTATTTGGATTATGTGAGTGGAAGGAGAACTTTTGTCTAACAGAAGCCCGCAGGTCAACAAAGCTAGCTACTGAGAACATGTAGTGTCGTGACCGGAATGATAGTGCTTTTTGAATGTGTGTCAATGTGGGTGGTTTTGCCTCTGTTGAAAGACTGCCTACGTATTCACGTGTAGTGAAATCAAACCATGCCGTAGTTCAGTGGATTGAAAGATATATTATGGTGCCTAAGCTAATAGGACTTTGTGTGTAACTAGCCATAGCGATGGTGTAGGCTAGGTGCATTCCCAATGATGTCTTGATCAAAGGGCTAGGATGGTTAGGATGTTGATCCTGTGACTGTGAGCGTTCTCCGGGGTAGCCCCCAGAGGTGGTGTGAACTATTTGGGCATGTTCTATGCCTACCGCAAGTTGAGTTCCCGTGTTCGGGGTTGGTAACTGGATTGGATGTTTTTGGAAATGTGGGGCTAGGAAGTAAGTGGCTTTGATGATTCGAAATCTGGAGCTCGATTTTGTGGAGCTGAGGCTTCGAGGGTAAGGTATTGTAATGTGGTAGGAAAGGGGGATAATGATGGCTCGAACTTCGATTGGGCTGGTTTGATAATGCGGGATCTGGTTTCCATGTCTGGCCCTAATGGTTAGGGGTATCCTATGGAGCTTGAATCCTCAAAATTCCGGGCTGTCTCTAGCCTAGGTCTCGAGGAGGTCTTGAGGGTTGTAATGTGGGAAGGCTGAGTGTGGTGTTAGCTAACCAGCTTGATTGTTACTTCCCTATTGGATGGTATTGATAATTTTGAATTTGACCGTACCCCGGTCAAAGGATTTTCACTTGAGTTGACCGTTGACCACGGTCATGGGTGATTGATTTTTTTTGATTGACCTCTTAGCCCCGGACATGAGTTTTTTTGAATTTTTTATGGTTGACCTCTTAGCCCCGGTCATGGGTTTTTTGAATGTTGGTTGACCTCTCAGCCCCGGTCATGGGTTTTTTGAATTTTGGTTGACCTCTCAGCCCCGGTCATGGGTTTTTGAATTTTGGTTGACCTCTCAGCCCCGGTCATGGGTTTTTTGAATCTTGGTTGACCTCTCAGCCCCGGTCATGGGTTTTTTGAATCTTGGTTGACCTCTCAGCCCCGGTCATGGGTTTTTTGATTTTTTTCGTCCAGTTTTTTTTTTGTTGGTCAGACTAACACCAAAGGTAGGGGTCGGTTGATCTTATCGGATGGGTGTTTGTTGTGGGAAATGGGCTTGCCTCCCGTCTTGGACCCAAACTAGGAGAATACCCAGATTTGTCATGGGATTCGATATGCTCCTGCTAAGGGTAGTTATGTGGCTTTTCTATACCAGACATGGAATAGGTAAAAGGAAAACACGGGCTCGGTTTCCTGCAGTCATTATAGATGTGCCTATAATAGTCACGTGCATGTGCTCACAGTGTATGATGGTGTTCATCATGTTCTCGGAAATACATAAGGAAAGTATATGTGAGAAATAGAAAAGCTGGTTTTATCGAATTTTGAAAAAGAGGACAGAATACAGCTGACTCTGACTCTGACTCTGATCTGGAAATTAGGACGTAGGGTACCCTAGACTTGGACTCAGACTTAGACTCGAATCAAATCCATACTAAAGGATGCTCGTTTTTTTTTTGGTAAAGTCCTTGATTGGAGAGAACGACAAGTGCCACGACTCGCCTAAACTCGGCTTTGCGCAAATGCAAGAGAGGGAGTCAAACTAGACACGGCTCGGGGTGACGGGTCGACAAAGACTCTCGGACCGGGATACTCGAATGCCGACCAAGACGAGGTAACGACCGCAAATTAGACTCGAGCTGCAGAAGGGTAAGTTCGAAAATGGGGCGACCATGTTTGACTCGGGTTAGACCCTCCTAAGACAAATATGTAGGGTACGATTCTCGGAGTGACTGTGATTAATCACTCCGTCGGAGAATAGCCCCCAATGTGAAACTAAGGACTCAGATGGTGTGGCATCTTAATTCTTAAGTGACTCGAAAGTGGGGTACGTGAGACAGGTGTAAGACATGACCCTTAGAGCAACCGTGATTGATCGCTCTGCTAAGGGGTAGCCCCCGAGTGGGATTGAAGATTTTGTTAAGACTCGAGTGTCGGACGAGTGACCCTTAGACGTAAGGACCGTGAACCTTTTGTTATAGGGTTATGCCTTGTAAAAGGTTGACTCAGAAAAGACTCCTAGACGGGTGACTTGTGAAAGGTGGGCCTTCCTTAGGATTCGGCGGGTGGGCCGAGTCCTGTTCGAAGGAAGGTCCACGTGAAACATCCCCAGACTTTGGACTCGATTGTGTAGACGGGCCCTCCATTGCAGGAGTATGTCCTACGTGGGTGGGCCTTGCCTTAGTCTAATAAGGCGGACTGGGATAGGGAAGAAACTCGTGATGTAAGATCGACAGAGTTTCGACGCTAAAGACCTTGACGACTCAAGACACGACCCGAAACTGCTAAATACGGGAAGTCCTAAGAAGAGGAAGGTTTTGAAAATTGATTGTTTTTGGAAAGTCCGAGAGAACTCGGGGAAAGGCCCGATTTTTCGAGAAAATCAGAAAGTGTATCGGGCCTCGGTTTTGAAAGTTCGAAAATATTTTCGAGTTTTGAATTGGGCAGCATACCGGCTAGAAATAGGCTATTTTGAGTAAAATCATAAGTCCTAAATTCGGTATGTGTCCCGGGTTTTGAAATTGGATATCTTGAAAATTGAAAATTTGAATGTCGAAAAAAAGAATTTCCGACGATTTGAAAATTGAAGATGAGATCCCGAAGATTTGAAAATCGAAAACGACATCTCGGAGATTTGAAAATCGAGAATGGCATCTCGAAGATTTGAAAAGTGAAATTGAGATTTTGAAAATTCGAATATCGAAAAAAAAGAATTTCCGACAATTTGAAAATTGAAGATGAGATCCCGAAGATTTGAAAATCGAAAACGGCATCTCGGAGATTTGAAAATCGAGAATGGCATCTCGAAGATTTGAGTGAAATTGAGATTTTGAAAATTCGAATATTGAAAAAAGAATTTCCGACAATTTGAAAATTGAAGATGAGATCCCGAAGATTTGAAAATCGAAAACGACATCTCGGAGATTTGAAAATCGAGAATGGCATCTCGAAGATTTGAAGAGTGAAATTGAGATTTTGAAAATTCGAAAATCGAATGGTGGATCGGAAGTTCGAATTTCGAAATGGGCGGCATGCCGGCTAGAAAATAGGCTTGTTTTGAGTCAAATCATAAGTCCTAAATTTCGGCAGCTTTCCGAGTTTTTGAAAGTTGAGTATTTTTGAAAAGATGCATTTTTGAAATGACGGTTTTTGAAAACGACACGGAAACCAAGTAGCACGTAGTCAAGCATTATAACGACGCCATGTATGCTTTACACTAAGTCTCGGTCGGTCTATAGAGGGTCTATACCAGTGTACATAGTCTAGACGTTGATCGGGACGGACTTCATAAGTCGAGTTGATCTTAGAACATGCCGCGAAACCCACTCGAATCGACTATGGACACCTTTTGACATATCCATATTGGAGTACATCAACGGTATAGTGGGACGTCGGTCGCGAGTACCGGCCCGGGAAAATATGGGTTATGCAAGAACCGTAGAACTAAAACGCGTATTGTATTTGTCAAACGATTTCTATTCGAGTCTCACCCTGAGGGTGCCGATGGTAAGTCACGCATCAGTTAATCCCCAGCGGAGTCGCCAAATTGTGGACATGACATAGGTCCACCCCGACGCGGCCAGGCGCGGGTTTGGGTAGGCGAATGAATCTCCATATGAGAATGGATCGAATTGAAAATTAGGTCGAAGTGGAGTCGCCACCGAATATTGTGGTTATTCGGAACCAATCGAGCCCACTCTATGTCGTAGTGGGCCGTATACAAAATACGGTCCATTTCCGATTTCAGAGTTTATTGGGCTCGTCCTTTTGCATTTGATTCCAATACCGACATTATCGGATATCGTGTATTGAATGACTCTCGTGCGCCAACGGTTTCGGGCATCCGGAAACCGAGGTTCTGAGTAAGGGGTGAAGGTACGTGTTGGGAAGCCCACAAAGGACACCCAACCCCGCCCGCACATTAGCGGCCTCTACTAAGATCTCGAATGACTTTCTAATACGCGCGTTAGTTGAACGGGAAAATGATATGCAAAGATTATTTTCCTTAAGCATGTGAGGAATTGAAAAAGGTTTCTACGTCGATTTAATGCAATTAATTCTACGTCGAAGTTGAATTTTAGCATGTGGGTTCATTTTAGTAAAATAAAATAAACAAGCAAAATTGACAAAAGAAACAACAAACTGTTAGTAACGATATAACGAATAATAACGGTTTGTGCAAATATTGAATTGTATAGAACGATGCAAATGAATTAATGCATGGTTTTGAAAAGATGTTTCACATGATTAACTAGGCACGTGTTAACCTAAGTCAAAAGACGGTTAACGAGACTCGAATGCTATTGTAGGACTCACGATTTAATGTGATAAAGGGCCACTCGACCGAGTCATCGAGGGACTCGGCCGAGTGGATCCTTAAAAAGTGTTCTGTCCCGGATTTCGTGACCCTACTCGACTGAGTTATTGGCCAACTCGGCCGAGTACGTCGCCACTCGATCGAGTCACTATGAGACTCGACCGAGTGGAGGTCGAAAGAGCATTCTGCTCGCTAAGTTGTGATGGCACTCGATCGAGTGGCCGAAGCACTCGGTCGAGTGGCCCCTGTACGAACCATATTCGCTTGCAATTTTATTATTAACTTTGAAATTGCTTTTGATTTTTGATAATTAGACGGTTTTACCGAATTGAGCATAAATATTGTATGACTTATGCTCGATTCGGATTTTTTATGAATCATTGATTTTGTCGAAACGGACATAAATATTATTGAATTTAGACCCGATTCTAGTTTTGAATACTCGTTGTATCCCATAGTCGATTATTGAACCGATATGGAATACTAGAGTGAAAATAATAAATTAATTTTAGTCGTCTTAAATTAACTATCGTGATATGAGTAAATCGCGTTAATTAATTTATGTGACTAGATCGCTAGATTCGACATCCAATTATGGATTTGGTATCGAATCTAATGGATCGACACCTTGTTTTGAATTAGAAGACTTGATTCCCTCGGCTTCTCCGACATCGAAATAAATCCCTAGAGATTATGATGTCAGATCCGCGTCAACGGGTTTCGACCCTTATTAAATAGAATGCTTGTTTTTAAAAATTGATGCAAATATGCGACTTGAATGATGACGAAAACGAAATAAAATGGATTATTGTTTAAGTTAACTTGTTTCAATAATCAAATGATCGGGGTGATGGGATAAGCGACCGGCAACGTTGTGTGCAGTACACTTGTATATTCGGTTTTCCTTATCCCACCATCACTCACACTCGACACAAATCGACAAGTATTTTAATGTCTTATACTAATTATATTATCGACATTATGATGCGATAAAGAAATAATAAAAAAAACGAAAAGAACGAAGAGAAGGAGGAAGATGACGAGGGGAAGAGAAAGAAGGAAAGAAAGGGGTTTCGGCACCCTCAACCTACATGTTCTTGTCTCGGATCGGACTCGTAATCGTGGCTTTAACACGGGAGTTTCGAGGATTTATGGAGGTTGAGTTATGGTGGTTAGGATTTCGAATTCCTAAAGCTAGGTTTAGGGTTTGAGGGTTGTATTGCTTAGGGTAGAATTAGGGTTGCAAAGATGTGTAGAAGTTGTGATTAGGGTTGTAAAGTTGTTCAATTGAGTGTGCATGGGGTTGCTTATATAGGCAAAGTTAGGGTTCCCCGGTTAGGGTTACTCGACCGAGTAACCAGCTGACTCGGTCGAGTGGCCCGTTGTGCCTGCAGTCGGGCCTGAAACAGGCCCACTCGATCGAGTGGATGGGGCACTCGATCGAGTGGATGGGTTGGGTCGTGCGGGTCTCTTATTTTGGACCGTGACCTTGGATATTTGATGGGTTTTGTGTTTGAAATCGACTTTTGATGTTTGGATGGTTGTTTTGTATGTCTCGGAAACGACTTTGACCGGGGTTGACCCAATCGCTAAAGGTCGGTTTTATTTCCGATGTCGGTTTCGGCCCAAATTAGCCTTATTTGATTGGAAACGGCCCACTAGGCCTGGATTTGAGGTTGACTTTGTGAGATTTGTACTCCGTAAGTGCATTAGCCAACAACTAATGGTTTTGAGCCCATATCCGAGCGCGTAGAAACACGTTAGCGTCCGATCATCATTGGGTGTTTTTTTGGAAACTGCTATAGACACCTGGCAGTCAAAATGTGGGTGTCCACAGACATCCAGTAGGAAACCTATATCATCCTCGATAAATTTTGCACCTTACAAGTTTCGAGGACGGAACTTTTTGTTAGGGGGTAAAACTGTAACACCCCGTATTTTTAACATCCTTTTAGAAATACTTTCTACTTTACGTTCTATTTTATTGAGTTTAGAAACTACCAGACCCCTTTCTGTAGATAAGTCAGAAATCGTTTATTTTTATTTTTTTTCAAATCTTCTCAATTTAATCCTTCATTCTAAAAATCGAAAGATCATTTTATTATATATTGAATATGTAATGTTTTCAGCTCAGCTTGATTAAGATAACTTAAGTCGATCATATTTCCTCTATTTTCTCTCATACTTGCACTCCCCAATATAAATTTTGAAGATGGGAGTAAATACTACAACTCTCCAGAATATTCAGACAACTACTCAACTACTAACAATAAAAATTGAGTTTAAAGAGAAGGGGCATGTGTGACTCTAATATTTTAAATTGATGTTTACCAGAGTTATTTCAAAATAAATATTTTCCATATCCAAATATAAATTCTAAGGTATTAGAAATTATAATTTTAACTGAGTGTTATTTTATTTTATAAACCTTATTAAAGTCCAGTATTTCTATGTCTTTTACGAAAACCAAAACTTATACACACGTTACTCATTTTATTCTCCGTCTTAAACTATTTAGAATTCCCTCTTGACTCAAACTCTTTTAAATTACATTCCATATAATTATTTTACTAAATTAATACATTAAGTTTTGCAATCACGTGACCGGGACTAGATAACTAAACGAGTCAAGTCTTACTTATCTAGTTACACGAACCATATTATAAAATAGTTCGATTCAAAATTTCATTTTATTAACTTGACAGTTTTCAATTTCCAAATTGGGTATCATATTTTTAATCAATAATTATAAGATACAAACTAAATCAATCAATTTATAACTATAGAAACCAAGATGGTTGGCCAAAACTTTGGCCAAATTGACACGCCAACCTTGGCCCTCCCCACAAATTGACAACTTTGACCAACAAAACTTTAGCCTACCAAATTTCAGTCGATTTTATTTTCTCTTCTTATCTTCACCCTACCTTGTCATTCTCAATTCCATCCCAAAAGTTACAGTAAAACATTAACCCATTATTTCTTTTAGCAAGCTTCCTTCATCATATCCTTCATTTTAACGAGAGTAAGAAGAAAAGCGGCCTTACTTATTTCGATTCAATCAAAGCAAACAAATGATCCCCATTTTGTATCATACTTTATAAATTCTCAACAAGTAAGGTATTAATCATTATCTATCTTTTAATAGTTAAAAGTTTCAAATTTTAATTTTTAAAACTTAATGATTGAAATGTACATACATGTGAATTTTGGTACATATTCGGCATAAAGACAATTTGAACTCTATAAACCACATAAAAACAATTTTAAGTAATTAGTGTTGGTGGAGTAATTAGATCTTATTTTTGGTAGATAATGAACTTGCCAAGGAGGAACCACGGAGGATTTGGAATTCGCAGAACCGTTGTTGTGGGCTTTTCGGAATCGTTTAAAACTTGGACTTTTATCTCGGCTGAAATCTCGTTAAAAGGGGTGGGTAAATCGTCAATAAATCCATTCTATAAAATGGATTTTTCAGTTTAATTTATTACTTGATAAAATTTCTAATTTCATATTTATTTGAAAATGAATTGATTTGTAGGTGGACTATATGTGACTAATTAGGGTTGCATGTGAATTATATTTGTCTAATCTTATTTATAGTTATGTTCTACATTTGCATGTGAAATTTTTATGGACTTGTGTGTCTAATTTTAAGGGTTACTACGGTTGATCTTGTTATTATTATTTTGGACTTGCATGTTAATTATATTGCATGTGAATACAATATTAATAATCTTAATTGTATGTGGTGATTATTAGTTCTATAAAATTTTGTGCCTGCGTCTAATTATAAGTAAAATCCAATTTTAAATTTTTCAAATCGAATTTCTTATTGGGAAAAGGAGGACGGATGGCAGAAAGAAAGGAAAGGTTCAAGTTTCACAAATTTTATTAAACTTTTAACTTATTAATCTTTAATTATTTAATTATTTTAGGGCAAGAAAAATTATTACTCCGTATTATAATAAATTATTAATTTCAATATAAATTTTGTTTTATGAACACCTATTATTGTAGATTATGAAATTTAAAGCATAGGTAAAAATGCGTATTTCTAGATATAATTAGAAATTTTATAACTATTTTTTTTATCGTCTCAAAGAAGATATGTTAGTTGACCTTGATATTGTTATTATACTAACTATTGGTAACATAGAAAATTATTAATTTTATTTTATTAGTTATTTTATTCGACTCTAATATAATCTAATTATTACTTGCGAGACCTGACTAACGATACCCAAAATAATGTAATATTAAAGGACCTAGCTTATTTTCTCGTGAGTAGGTGAAAAATTTAGGACCCTGGCAATCGTTTAGGCCGACTCACGATATCGCTAGATCCATCTAAAGAGTGTTACAAATTTCTTAAAATAAATGTTTTATTATATTCGGACACTTTGAAAAGAAAGTTTATTTATGAGACATGATTTGAGTTTTAACGAGTCTAAAATAAAATATCGACTTTGTAAGGACTTTGTTAAAACGGTCAATTATTTTTATTCTTTGAAATTTTTCAAAAGTCATGGTATATTATTAAATTATTTTAATGTTTGAACATACAGATAAAAGTTTTTATTATCAATTCTCTGAGATTCTATTAAATGGTCAACCTTGGGTTCTTTTCCCTTAACAAGTAGGAGTATATTTTAAATAAGGACTTTTAAATACAATCTTTCATAAATAGATATTTCTTATATTTCAGTTAGAGTCAAAAGTTGTACTTTAATCACACATTTTTGAATTATAAGTTATAGTTAAATGAATTAAGGGCGATTTCTAATCAATTGACTACTTGGGGACTGAAAATCATCCCTTAATTTAATTGATTAAAACTTGGCTAAACTTCGTTGAATGGTCATATAATCATTTAACTTATTAACCAAGTTCGTTTGCCAAATCCCGACCTACAAATAGGGACAACCACGTAAGGAGACCTTTATTTGACTATATGCTATTTGGCTATTGTTACTCCGCATTTAAATCTCAAGAAAAGAAAGTTTTTTTTGGAATTTGAGTTGGATGACACATGACGTTTTCGAAATAAAATAAATTTCAAATGGATTTATATTTTATTGGGCATTTTTAGGACTTTATTCGAAATCTCATTGAGTGGGAAAGCAGGTTGTGTCTATTGTGTACGAGATGACTTGGATGAATAATGCTTAGGTTAACCGTATAAAACCGTCTGTAGCGTACGAAGGGTCTTTGGCTGTGCTGACATTGACTCGAGAGTAGGTGGGAGTGTAGCCATACTTTAGGTGGGGACCTAATCAGTCCCGTACGTGTTAGGTGGATCGCACCCGGGTTTCCGTGAGTCGACGATTGGAGCGTGGCTGCGAGGATAACCAGCTGGGTGGTGAGTAGTCCATGGTGCGGGTAACAACCCTACGTATCCGGCATTCGACCCTGGAGATGAGAGGACAAATTTTGTTTTAAACTTGTTTATGTCACCACGGTAAACAGGGGTAATAATGTAAGCCCCCTGGTATCGGTGTGATAAGTGTAGTTTGTAGTGCCTTTTTCACTATGTTTTGGTCTCATTTCCTTGTGGAATCGCTCCTTGGGAGCGATTTATGGGCTTCTTATGCTTCCTTTAGTTTGTTTCAGGTTCCCGAGACCGATTTGGAAGAGTTGGAGCGATTCCGACTCTATACATACACATTTTGGAGCCAACGGAGTAAAGGAACGATGACTCGATGCCTTGGAATCGATCCCGAGACCTTGGGACCCAATCCCGAGCCTCCGAGACCCGATCCCGAGTCCCGAGAATCGGCGAGAAACCCATGAGAGGCCAGGAGGGACCAAAGAGCTCTTAAGGGAGGCCTACAAGACCCATCCCGTTCGGGATGGCCTCATCCCGTTCAGGATGGGGTGCGCTTTTGAGGAGGCCACTGTGAGCCCATCCCGGTCGGGACTAACCCGTCCCGATCGCGATGACAGGGCCGTCCCGGTCGGGATGATCCGTCCCGGTCGGGATGGGCTACAGCTCACCCGCATTGTTTCCTTTCTTCTCCTTTCCACTTGTAACCCTATATATACCCCCCCTCTTGTATTAAGACAAAATCTTAGGATATATTCTGCACTTCATTAGACCTTAAACCCTAGACTACTTTGGGTTAGATTAGGTTAGATTAGTGTAGATTAGTCGGTAATTAGTTGTTAATCATAGATTAGCTCTTGTATTAAGGAATTCTTGAAGATCTTCACCAAGCTTGACAACCTTGGATGATTATTTTGGGTTTTCTCTTTTATACATGTTTTTATTCTTCCTTTCATCCTCTAGTTTGGTATAATCCTTTTCCCTTTCTCTTAATCTTGTTTATGTTGTTCAAGTTTTAATCTTTGATTGTTGTTTTGTTTATTGTTCATTGTTTTTGTTAGTTTCATTATGTATGTTTTGTTTCTTGTGTTGTTTCCTCTTATTCTTGCTAGTTGTAGTTGGATTATGTTAGAGTAGTGTTCTTGCTAGGGTTAGTAGGGTGATTAGGGTGTTAATTGGGTGATTAAGGGATTGTTGGAGATGTTGGTGGAAGATTTGGGTTTCCTCTTGATTTGGTGCACATCACATGTTTGTTGAAATGCTTGATTGACTGATAGATACATATACTTGTTTTTCTTGCCTTTCTCTTGTGGGTGATAGTTTGTTTGTGGGTTCGGTTCCTGATAAGTGTGATTTGTAGTACCTATTTTGTAGTGTTTTGGTCCCATTTTCCTTGTAGAATCGCTCCTTTGGAGCGGTTTATGGGCTACTTATGTTTCCTTTAGCTTGTTTCAGGTTCCCGAGACCGTTCATGAAGAGTAGGAGCGATTCCGACTCAATACATACACATTTTGGAGCCAACGAAGCTAAGGAACGATGACTCGATGCCTTGGAATCGACCCCGAGACCTTGGGACCCAATCCCGAGCCTCCGAGACCCGATCCCGAGTCCCGAGAATCGATGGGAAGCCCATGAGAACCAAGGAGAGGCCAAAAAGTTCATATTGGAGGCCTACAAGACTCATCCCGGACGGGTATGGCCTCATCCCGTCCGGGATGAAGGAGGAACGAAGTGCAGCTACTAGGGGCTGTTCCGGATCGGGAACATAAAATCCCGATCGGGAATTCCCATAATCCCGATCGGGAATTACTTTCCCGACCGGGAAAAGCTCCAGCTCACCCGCGCCTTGTTGCTTTCACTTCCTTTCAATTCCTTTCATTCTTAAACCCTATATATACCCTTCCTCTTGTAATCTTAGAGATGTTAGAGATTAGAGACTAAACCCTAGATTATTTTAGCATAGATTAGCATAGATTAGTGTAGATTAGTCTTTAGATTATCGTTAATCCTAGATTAATACTTGTAATTTGGGAATTCTTCAAGATCTTCACCAAGCTTGACAAACTTGGATGTTTGTTTTGGGTTCTTCCATTTATGCAAGTTTCTTTTTTCTTTTCATCTTCTAGTTTGGTATAATCTCTTTTCCTTTCTCTTGTTCATTGTTTTATTAATCAAGTTTGAATCTTTAGTTCTTGTTAGTGTTTAGTTCTTCATTCTTGATAGTTTCATTATGTTAGTTTTGTTGTTTGGTTTGATTCCTCTTGTTAGTGATAGTTTTAGTTTAGATATGTTAGAGTAGTGTTCTTGCTAGGGTTATTAAGGTGATTAGGGTGTTAATTGGATGATTAAGGGATTGTTGGAGTTGTTGGTGGAAGATTTGGGTTTCTCCTTGGTTTGTTGCACATCACATGTTTGTTGAATTGCTTGAATGACTAAGTATGTACGAATGCTTGTCTTCTTGCCTTTCTCTTGTGGTATTAGTTGTTTGTGGGTTCGGTCCCCTCATTAAGTTGTGAGAGCCCGGTGAGGACGACCCCTAGGTCGGTCTAAGACGCGAGAGCCCGGATTCGACCTACGTCTATAGCATGCTAGTACTCCGTTTGTGTTGTGCCGCCGAGTTGGGTTGTTAGGTGAAATCTCTAGGTGAGTCTAAGTTGCGAGAGCCCGGGCATTACCTAGATTACCCTACTACCTCCTTCACCTCTAGTTCTCCTTCGACCATTCCGTTACCCCTTTGACCCCGACCTAACCCTAGCCTGTTCTCCTTTGTTTGTTTCCTTTGTTTAGACCTAGTTTAGTCCTTAGCCTTCCCCTTTAGAATAGCTTGTCTCGAACTTAGTCCTAGACCGTAGCATACCTCAGTCCGACCTCCCGTCCCTGTGGATTCGACCCGACTTACCATAGCTACCCTAGTTAGGTTAGTTGGTTTTATTTGACGGTTGGGATTCACGACGAATCCCACCCATCAAATTGGCGCCGTTGCCGGGGACGGCATAGTTTAGACTTTTGTTTGCTTAGTTTGGGACTTTGTTCTTGATTTTTGTGTTCTCTTCTCCTTGTGTATCTCCGTTTTTCTTCTTGTGTGCTACTCTCTCTTCCTAGTGCCTCAAAAGCACTAGGATACTAACGTTTGCTCAAGTGCTTCTAGCTCATCCTAGGTACCAAAGCGACGTTATGGACATGGCTCGTCCAAGCTACCATCAATCATCACGGGACAACTTTGGGGCAAATGGCCAAGTCCCGAGATTTCACCAACCATATCAACCTCATCAACAATCTTATGAACGCCCTCCTTATGGTTACCAAGAAAGTTGTCAAGGATCATTCCAACATCCTAACAACTACCAAACACCCTCACACAACCCGCGACCACAAGATCCCAACTTGGTTGAGACTTGTCAAACGATGTCTCTATTGCTTAAGAGTCAACATGAGGCGATAGTTCTATTGCAAAAGACTCAACAAGTGATGATGACTCACATGCAAGGGATTGAAAGGGAGCTCAAGGCCCAAATAGAGGTGCAAGATGCTCGCATCAATGCATTCATGGCCCATATCACGATGTCGGCCACTCGAGCTCCACTACATGTTGAGGAAGGTTCATTTGGGCATGGTCGGGTGTCTCAACCCAATCTTGAAGCTACAAATGAAGAAGCGAGGGTCGATCAAGACGTCATTGTTGAGTGTTGCTTAGGCGGTGAAGATGAGGGAAGAATAGAGGAAGTTGAGGCTTCAAGGGCCAACAATGAGGAGGGGAGTGAAAATGATTCTCGAGATAACTCTTGGGGAGCCGATGTATTGGCGATAAAATTGGATTTGTTCGATTTTCTTCGTGATGAACCACTAGACAATCCAAAGCCAAATGAAGACATACCTCCTCTAGGCCATATAGACAAGGTGAGTGAAAAGGAGCGCAATACTTGGGAAAAAGAAGTAGATGCCTTGGAACTTGCCTTGTATGGGGGATTGGAGGATCCTAAAGCCTCCAATGAAGAAAACTTGATGCCTTCTCCTCCTCTACCGCACTCGATGTCTAGCCCTTTGTCTTGTGAGACGGTTGGTGAAGAGGATCCTTGTCGGGCGGTGGAAAAGAGTTCCACTCTCGACCCCGTAGAAGAAGCGACACCTCTAGGGTGTGATCTCCCACATCATGACACCGAGCACGACTCTAAACCACTATACCTACCGGATGGTCATAAGAGTCGTAGCTATGTTGGTTCCGAAGACCCGGAAGATCACGAGAGCCCCGAGCATAATGAAGATGATTGCTTCTTCCCTCCGACTTGGAAACTTTTGGGAGTGGCTAGGCTCGGCCATGTGAGCTTAAATGAAGATGTTGCTAGAGCATTTGACTTACTACTCCGAGCTCTTGATGGCTATGGAGGTGTAGTTGGTGAGAGTACATTATTGTAAATATCTCTTTTTCTTTTCTTTTGTGCTTGTATTTGTGTTTATGTTTGTTTGTATAGTTTGGTTTCTAGGATTTGTTAGCCTTTGTGAATTCTTGTTTATTTGGATTTTTGAAGAGCGATGTGAGGGAGGGAATTTGATGTTGTATTTGAGTTCATTGTGATAGGTGTGAAGGAAAGGTGATTCCTAGAGGAGAGTAGATAATGATAGAGCATGGATCGTGAGTTTGGAAGTCGGTTTTTGAAGCTTCGGTGAAGTTTTTTTGGGGCTTTGGAGGTCAAGAAGACCCATCCCGGGCGGGAAGGGAGCTTCCCGACCGGGAAGGGTATGCCATCCCGACCGGGAAGGAGCCGTCCCGATCGGGATGGAGGTGCGAAAATTGGAGCTTGCTGGAGTGCCGTCCCGACCGGGAAGGTGGCTTCCCGACCGGGACGAGTGTGTCTTCCCGATCGGGACCATCCATCCCGACCGGGATGGTCTCTTTTCTCCTCTTTTGGCCTCTTCTTTGACATTTGGGCCCACCCAACCATTGTATACCCCCACCCAACCTCCCTACCCATCCTTGCTCATGTCATATAACCCTTACACTTCATTTACATACCCTCACCTCGTTTCTCTTACCTTTACACCGAGTTTCACATCGAATCCTACCCCCCTCGCACCATTATTACCTCTACCATGCGGGCTTATCAAGAATGAAGAGGAATAGCAATGACGAAGACAAGCTAAGTACCTATATTGATCTATGAGACGATGGTGAGAGTGAGTTGCTAACCTATGGTACGGCAACTATCCTTTCTTTTCCGTCTTTTATTGCTTGTTTTCCTTTGTTTACTCCCCTTCCCCTTGTACACTTTTGTGTCTTAGTGTCATGGTGGCCCTCGGGGCCTTGGTATATGTTGCTCCCGACTCTCGATGATGTGACTACATCGAGAGTCATTTTCAAAATCCAAATTTTACAAGTTTTTCACTTTCTTTTTTGAGGATTTAGTCGGATTTAGGCGGAATCCGGGCTAGGTGACTTGATTACACCTAGCCCTCCCCTCCCATTTCCTTTTATTTCCTTCTTTTTATTTTCTTCCCCCATCCATATCTTTTTCTTGTCTCGGCCCATGGTGACTTGATTACACCCCGGGCGGACACCTTCTACTTTTTTTTCTTCACCTTATTTTTGATTTTTAGCTTTATTTTCGTAGTTTCTTTTCTTTTTCTTTTGTCTCTCCGCACACTACGATTGAGCATATGAGGACATTGCTCGATTTAAGTGTGGGGGAGCGATATTCTATCGTAGTTAGTTTTATTTTCTTAGTTTTTCCGAAAAAATCTTTAAAATCCCTAAAAATTTGAAAAAATTTCACAAAAATTAAAAAAGATTTTTCTTTTGTGTCTTTTCCTTTTTTTGTGTCATTGTGTCGTATATTTGTTTTGTTTTGTGTGTTTTGCCTCCCTTTGTCCTTATAGGTTACTTTAATCGCCAATGACTTTGGAAAGCTCTAAAGACTTCCGGTAACATCTTATCCCTTTTTCTTCTTTATCTCTTATGGAGTTTGGAGGAGATTGTGATGTTGTGTGTTCGGGTGGAGCTACGTGCATATTGGTGGGTGATTTGGTGACTTGTTTGGATGATCGGGGTGGTGTTTTTGTTGTGTGTGTGTTCATTTTGTGTTGTTTTTGTTTCGTTGCTTTTACTTCTTTTTCTTTCGTTCGTTTTCGTCGTGTCTTTGTTTTGTGTTGTGTTGTGTGTCTTGTGCGTAAAATGTTTTCGAAAACCCGGTTTAGAGGCTAGGGTGTGAGTGTCTATTTTTCCCTTCCTAGTAGTATAAATCGAGTCTTGGGCTTTAGTCTAGTAGAATTACCTTAAATCAATGAATTCGTTGGTCCTTTACCTTGAGTCCACCTAGCTTACTAGGAATTTACTACGGGATTTGCACCTTTGACCATTATGACCACCCACGGTGTGAAAAGGCCTTGGTTACCGAGTCTCGTCCCCTAGGTGACCGTGTTTAGGATTGTCTTGATTAGTCCAAGTTCTCCACGTTTTGTGGGTTTGAAGAGGGATCGCGACCCCCGACTTACCCATTACACCTACCTCCTACACATTCCACACAAATAAAATGCAAATTGTTGATTCTCCCTTTCTTGTTATTCAATGAAAGTGCCAAAAAATGCCAAATCTTGCCAAAAGGGCAAAGAAAAAAAAGAAAAAGAAAGAAAAGAATGAAAGAAAGAAAAGAATGAAGAAAAAAAAAAGAAAAGGCACAAAAGCCGAAAAGAAAATAGAAAAGAAGAAAAAGAATGGCATGGCAAAACAAATCAAAAACGTCAAAAGGAAAGAAAATGCCAAAAGAAAACCCATCTCACAAAAACATATCCTCTCAAAATAAGCCTTTTTCTGACTTTTGCCGTGAAGAGCCTACCAAAGGACCGAGTCCCGAGGAAGGATGATAGCGGCATTAGTCGGTCTTCCCTCATTTTGCATATTTCCACCTTTTTACTTGGACTAGTTAGGCGGTCTTGGACACGGGACGACCCTCTTGGCTCACGCTAAAGGGGGCGGGGTCTCACTTACCTACAGTGTCGACTAACACCGTGGTTCTTCACTTTTCCAATCCGCCGATCGTCCCGTAGTACGTTTTTAGGAAGTTAGGAGGACCTAAGTAAGTTACCAACGTTTTTGTTGCTTTATCGTCATACTATTAGGGTTTAGTCCACCTTGGTTTGTATGTCTAGCTTGGGAACGTTGTCACTTGCCTCGAGTCCTAAACCGGTGTTTCATTCACCGCTTTTTGAGGGAAGCGGTATTTCTTTTATTTTGGGTGCAACCATTTATGTGTTTGTTTGTGTGTTTGTTTGTTCGTGTGTTTTGTGTCCGGTTGCATTCACAGTTTTGTCGCAAGACCCGACTTGCCTTGCGGAGTGCACTTTTCCTCTAAGTGCACTCGCGTGAGTTGAAGGGGCGTAGGGTGCGCTAATACCCACTCGGATAGTTTAGTAGATAGTATGTGCTTACTCGAGGGCGAGTAAGGGTTAAGTGTGGGGGAGTTGATAAGTGTGATTTGTAGTGCCTATTTTGTAGTGTTTTGGTCCCATTTTCCTTAGAGAATCGCTCCTTTGGAGCGGTTTATGGGCTACTTATGTTTCCTTTAGCTAGTTTCAGGTTCCCGAGACCGTTCATGAAGAGTAGGAGCGATTCCGACTCAATACATACACATTTTGGAGCCAATGAAGCTAAGGAACGATGACTCGATGCCTTGGAATCGACCCCGAGAGCTTGGGACCCAATCCCGAGCCTCCGAGACCCGATCCCGAGTCCCGAGAATCGATGGGAAGCCCATGAGAACCAAGGAGAGGCCAAAAAGTTCATATTGGAGGCTTACAAGACTCATCCCGGACGGGTATGGCCTCATCCCGTCCGGGATGAAGGAGGAACGAAGTGCAGCTACTAGGGGCTGTTCCGGATCGGGAACATAAAATCCCGATCGGGAATTCCCATAATCCCGATCGGGAATTACTTTCCCGACCGGGAAAAGCTCCAGCTCATCCGCGCCTTGTTGCTTTCACTTCCTTTCAATTCCTTTCATTCTTAAACCCTATATATACCCTTCCTCTTGTAATCTTAGAGATGTTAGAGATTAGAGACTAAACCCTAGATTATTTTAGCATAGATTAGCATAGATTAGTGTAGATTAGTCTTTAGATTATCGTTAATCCTAGATTAATACTTGTAATTTGGGAATTCTTCAAGATCTTCACCAAGCTTGACAAACTTGGATGTTTGTTTTGGGTTCTTCCATTTATGCAAGTTTCTTTTTTCTTTTCATCTTCTAGTTTGGTATAATCTCTTTTCCTTTCTCTTGTTCATTGTTTTATTAATCAAGTTTGAATCTTTAGTTCTTGTTAGTGTTTAGTTCTTCATTCTTGATAGTTTCATTATGTTAGTTTTGTTGTTTGGTTTGATTCCTCTTGTTAGTGATAGTTTTAGTTTAGATATGTTAGAGTAGTGTTCTTGCTAGGGTTATTAAGGTGATTAGGGTGTTAATTGGATGATTAAGGGATTGTTGGAGTTGTTGGTGGAAGATTTGGGTTTCTCCTTGGTTTGTTGCACATCACATGTTTGTTGAATTGCTTGAATGACTAAGTATGTACGAATGCTTGTCTTCTTGCCTTTCTCTTGTGGTATTAGTTGTTTGTGGGTTCGGTCCCCTCATTAAGTTGCGAGAGCCCGGTGAGGACGACCCCTAGGCCGGTCTAAGACGCGAGAGCCCGGATTCGACCTAGGTCTATAGCATGCTAGTACTCCGTTTGTGTTGTGCCGCCGAGTTGGGTTTTAGGTGAAATCTCCTAGGTGAGTCTAAGTTGCGAGAGCCCGGGCATTACCTAGATTACCCTACTACCTCCTTCACCTCTAGTTCTCCTTCGACCATTCCGTTACCCCTTTGACCCCGACCTAACCCTAGCCCGTTCTCCTTTGTTTGTTTCCTTTGTTTAGACCTAGTTTAGTCCTTAGCCTTCCCCTTTATAATAGCTTGTCTCGAACTTAGTCCTAGACCGTAGCATACCTCAGTCCGACCTCCCGTCCCTGTGGATTCGACCCGACTTACCCTAGCTACCCTAGTTAGGTTAGTTGGTTTTATTTGACGGTTGGGATTCACGACAAATCCTATCCATCAGTTCCCTCATTAAGTTGCGAGAGCCCGGTGAGGACGACCCCTAGGTCGGTCTACGTAGCGAGAGCCCGGATGCGACCTAGGCCACCATAGCGCGCTAGAACCCCGTTTGTCATGTGTGTCGCCGAGATGGGTTCTAGGTGGAACCTCTAGGTGGGTCTAAGTTGCGAGAGCCCGGACCAACCTAGATTACCCTACTACCTCCTTCGCTCTAGTTCTTCCTCGACCATTCCGTTACCCCTTTGACCCCGACCTAACTCTAGCCCGTTTCCTTTGTTTGTTTCTCTGTTACCTTAGTCTTAGTCTAGTTTCCTCCCCTTCTTATCATTGTTTAGTTTAGTTTAGCTCGTTGACTTAGTCTCGTATTTGGGCCGACCTAGTCTAGACGCCTCTTACCGTCCCCGTGGATTCGACCCGACTTGCCCTATCTACCGTAGGAATAGCCGGTTATATTATTGACGGTTGGGATTCCACGACAAATCCCTCCCATCAATTTGGCGCCGTTGCCGGGGACGGTGCTAGTTTAGACTTTGTTTTCCTAGTTACTTGACTTTGTCTTTGTGTTTGTGTTTTTCTTTTTTCTTTTTGTTACCTTGCTTCTCGTGTGTGTGAGGTTTATTTCTCTCTTGTCTAGTTCCCAAAAAGCACTAGGCTTCTCACGTTTGTTCCTAGTCTACAGTTTGTGCTTAGAGGTGGTGACTATCTTCTTCTTGCAACTTAGAGCCGCTTAAACGGACGGTTGCTAGAGTGAGAGGTTTCCAACCGGGTATGGACTACGATTTTCGAGCAAGCATGGGGTTTGATCTATACTCCACACACTCGGAAGCCGATTTGAGCTACTCCTCTTCCTCCATGAACCAAGGGTATGACATGACGTCCCCCTACCACTATCAAGCTTCTTGGGGTAATCAAGACGGGTATGATCTTCAAGATTATGGAAATGGCTACCAACAAGTGAATGACTATCACTCCTACGATCATGGTGGCTATCACTCAAGCTATGATTGTGAACCCACCATGTTCAATCAAGATTCACCTTATGGAAGCCAATACTCCCAAAACCCACCATATTACCCTCCACCCCAACCACAATATGAAACCCATGACCCACAATACTACCAACCACCTCAACCTCACTACCAACGATATGATGCCCCACCCCTTGGGCATCATCAAGATTTTCAAGGAACTTTACAAGACCCCAATGATCACCTATCGCCAAACTTGGAGTTACATCAATCGATGCTTCAAATGCTAAAGAACCAACAAGAAATGGCCATCCAATCGCAAAAGAATAATGAACTCTTGGCCGAACTCCTAAGGGAAAGGGAGAAATCCAAAGCTAGATTGAATGCCTTAACGGCTCAAACCCTCATGTTCTTAACTCGATCTTCACAACTTGATGAGGGATGTTCATTTGGGGAAGGGGAACAACCCAATGACGAGGCCGTTAATGAATTCCCTATGAGGAGCGAGACTTGCTTTGAAGAACCTCAATCGTCTACCCAAAAGGAGACGAATGAGGATATGGCTCTTGGTGAAGGCATCATTGGTGAAAAATTGGAGGAGGATAGTGAGTTGGATGGGTTGGTGGAATTTGTGAGGATGTTGGGTGAAATTGTTAGCCTCGAGTTGCCCTTGTCCGAGAACGTGGATAAGCATCAAGAGCCCCTTGCTAGTACACCAAGCGATGGTTTGGAAGAGATTGAAACCTCCGGTAGAAGTTTCGATTCTCTCCTCCATGACGATGTGGGGCCAAATGATGAAGATGGGGAACCACAACTTGAGGAATGTGTGGGGGTGTGCATTGAGGAGATGAGGCCAAAACCGCTTTTTGTGCCTCGTTTCTTGGAAATGAAGCTTGCTAGTGATTGGAGGCGATGCCTAGGGAGGAAGAGGTAAGTGAAGCTCGTAAGATGGATAGACCCCGGAGATGACATGAAGGATGACGATGGGTCTTGGGATTCCTACTTCTTGCCTCCTCCTTGGAGGCCGTGGAGGTTGGCTAGGCTCGAGCGCTTCTTGGGCCTTCATTATGATGTCGGTAGCGCGTTAGACTTGCTCCTCCATGCCCTTGAGGGCTACGGTTGAAGGAGAGTCCACCATCTTAGGTTTGACGGAGTTCCTAAAGAACCGTCATGTTGTATATTCCCTTCCTCTTCTTTAGAATTCTTGTGTTTGTATTTGTGTGATTTTTCTATTGATTTTGTTTGTTTTTCACTCTTTCTTTTTGAGGATTTAGTCGGATTTAGGCGGAATCCGGGCTAGGTGACTTGATTACACCTAGCCCTCCCCTCCCATTTCCTTTTATTTCCTTCTTTTATTTCTTCCCCCATCCATATCTTTTCTTGTCTCAGCCCATGGTGACTTGATTACACCCCGGCCGGACATCTTCTACCCTTTTCTCCCCTTTTATTTTTGAATTTTAGCTTTATTTTCGTAGTTTCTTTTCTTTTTCTTTTGACTCTCCGCACACTACGATTGAGCATATGAGGACATTGCTCGGTTTAAGTGTGGGGGAGCGATATTCTAGCATAGTTAGTTTTATTTTCTTATTTTTTTCGAAAAAATCTTGAAAAAATCCTAAAAATTTGAAAAAATTTCACAAAAATCAAAAAGATTTTTCTTTTGTGTGTTTTCCCTTTGTGTCCTTGTGTCGTGTTTTTGTTGTATTGTGCGTGTTTGCCTCCCTTTTTCCTTATAGGTTGCTTAATCACCATTGTTTGGAAGGCTTTGAAGACATCCGGTAACATCTTCTAACCCTCTTTCCCTCTTTATTCCTTGTGATGTTTGGAGAAGGTTGTGTTGAGGTGTGCTCGGGTGGAGCTTGTACATACTTGTGGTTGATTTGGTGATATGTTTGGAAGTTTGGGGTGGTGTTTGTTCGTTTTGTTTTGTTTTTGTTTTGTTGCTTTTGCTTCTTTTTCTTTCGTTCGTTTTCGTCGTGTCTTTGTTTTGTGTTGTGTTGTGTGTCTTGTGCGTAAACCGTTTTCGAAAACCCGGTTTAGAGGCTAGAGTGTGAGTGTCTATTTTCCCTTCCTAGTTGTATAAATCGAGTTTTGGACTTTAATCTAGTAGAATGACCCTAAATCAATGAGTTCGTTGGTCATTTACCTTGAGTCCACCTAGCTTACTAGGGATTTACTACGGGATTTGCACCTTTGACCATTATGACCACCCACGATGTGAAAAGGCCTTGGTTACCGAGTCTCGTCCCTTAGGTGACCGTGTTTAGGATTGTTTGATTAGTCCAAGTTCTCCACTTTTTGTGGGTTTGAAAGGGAATGCGCAACCCCGACTTACCCATTCACCTACCTCCTACACATACCCACACAAATAAAATGCAATTTGTTGAATTCTCTCTTTTTCAATTGTCAAGAAATGCCAAAAAGCCAAATCTTGCCAAAAAAATAGGGCAAAGAAAAGAAAAGAAAGAAAAATGAAAGAAAGAAAAGAATGAAGAAAAAGAAAAGGCACAAAAGCCAAAAAGAAAATAGAAAAGAAGAAAAAGAAATGGCATGGCAACAAACAAATCAAAACGTCGAAAAGAAAGAAAATGCCAAAAGAAAACCCGTCTCACAAAAAGAAATCCCCACAAAAATAAGCCTTTTTCCGACTTTTGCCGTGAAGAGCCTACCAAAGGACCGAGTCCCGAGGAAGGATGATAGCGGCATTAGTCGGTCTTCCCTCATTTTGCATATTTCCACCTTTTTACTTGGACTAGTTAGGCGGTTTTGGACACGTGACGACTCTCTTGGCTCACGCTAAAGAGGATGGGGTCTCACTTACCTACAGTGTCAAATAACACCGTGGTTCTTCACTTTTCCACTCCGCCGATCGTCCCGTAGTACGTTTTTAGAAAGTTAGAAGGACCTAGGTAAGTTACCAACGTTTTTGTTGCTTTATCGTCATACTATTAGGGTTTAGTTCACCTTGGTTTGTATGTCTAGCTTGGGAACGTTGTCACTTGCCTCGAGTCCTAAACCGGTGCTTCTTTCACCGCTTGTTTGAGGGAAGCGGTATTTGTTTTCTTTTGGGTGCAACTGATTATGTGTTTGTTTGTGTGTTTGTTTGTTTGTGTGTTTTGTGTCTGGTTGCATCCACAGTTTTGTCGCAAGACCCGACTTGCCTTGCGGAGTACACCTGTCCTCTAAGTGTACTTGCGTGAGTTGAAAGGGCGTAGGGTGCGCTAATACCCATTCGGCTAGTATAGTAGTTATTATGTGCTTACTCGAGGGCGAGTAAGGGTTAAGTGTGGGGGAGTTGATAAGTATAGTTTGTAGTGCCTTTTTCCCTATGTTTTGGTCCCATTTCCTTGTGGAATCGCTCCTTGGGAGCGATTTATGGGCTTCTTATGCTTCCTTTAGTTCGTTTCAGGTTCCCGAGACCGATTTGGAAGAGTTGGAGCGATTCCGACTCTATACATACACATTTTGGAGCCAATGGAGTAAAGGAACGATGACTCGATGCCTTGGAATCGACCCCGAGACCTTGGGACCCAATCCCGAGCCTCCGAGACCCGATCCCGAGTCCCGAGAATCGGCGAGAAACCATGAGAGGTCAGGAGGGACCAAAGAGCTCTTAAGGGAGGTCTACAAGACCCATCCCGTTCGGGATGGGGTGCGCTTTTGAGGAGGCCACTGTGAGCCCATCCCGGTCGGGACCAACCCGTCCCGATCGCGATGACAGGGCCGTCCCAGTCGGGATGATCCGTCCCGGTCGGGATGGGCTACAGCTCACCCGCATTGTTTCCTTTCTTCTCCTTTCCACTTGTAACCCTATATATACCCCCCTCTTGTATTAAGACAAAATCTTAGGATATATTCTGCACTTCATTAGACCTTAAACCCTAGACTACTTTAGGTTAGATTAGGTTAGATTAGTGTGGATTAGTTGGTAATTAGTTGTTAATCATAGATTAGCTCTTGTATTAAGGAATTCTTGAAGATCTTCACCAAGCTTGACAACCTTGGATGATTATTTTGGGTTTTCTCTTTTATACAAGTTTTTATTCTTCCTTTCATCCTCTAGTTTGGTATAATCCTTTTCCTTTTCCCTTTCTCTTAATCTTGTTTATGTTGTTCAAGTTTTAATCTTTGATTGTTGTTTTGTTTATTGTTCATTGTTTTTGTTAGTTTCATTATGTATGTTTTGTTTCTTGTGTTGTTTCCTCTTATTCTTGCTAGTTGTAGTTGGATTATGTTAGAGCGAGTAGTGTTCTTGCTAGGGTTAGTAGGGTGATTAGGGTGTTAATTGGGTGATTAAGGGATTGTTGGAGATGTTGGTGGAAGATTTGGGTTTCCTCTTGGTTTGGTGCACATCACATGTTCGTTGAAATGCTTGATTGACTAGTAGATACATATACTTGTTTTTCTTGCCTTTCTCTTGTGGGTGATAGTTTGTTTGTGGGTTCGGTTCCCTCATTTAGTTGCGAGAGCCCGGTGAGGACGACCCCTAGGTCGGTCTACGTAGCGAGAGCCCGGATGCGACCTAGGCCACCATAGCGCGCTAGAACCCCGTTTGTCATGTGTGTCGCCGAGATGGGTTCTAGGTGGAACCTCTAGGTGGGTCTAAGTTGCGAGAGCCCGGACCAACCTAGATTACCCTACTACCTCCTTCGCTTTAGTTCTTCCTCGACCATTCCGTTACCCCTTTGACCCCGACCTAACTCTAGCCCGTTTCCTTTGTTTGTTTCTCCGTTACCTTAGTCTTAGTCTAGTTTCCTCCCCTTCTTATCATTGTTTAGTTTAGTTTAGCTCGTTGACTTAGTCTCGTATTTGGGCCGACCTAGTCTAGATGCCTCTTACCGTCCCCGTGGATTCGACCCGACTTGCCCTATCTACCGTAGGAATAGCCGGTTATATTATTGATGGTTGGGATTCCACGACAAATCCCTCCCATCACGGTGTGATTGGCGATATATTATTATTGTACAAGTATCAAATACGAAACTTATTCGGAACTTGTACAATAATTGGCCGGTATATCGTGATAAAACTTTTCTAAAAATAATACGGCACTTAAAACATTTCTTACGATTTCTAAAGTTATGTGTTATCGGTTGTGCGTTTATGTACTATTATTTGATCTATGTTTGATTTAATATTTTACTAGATTAAAGCCCGTGCGCTGCACGGGTTAATTGGCTTAATTACATTGATGATGCTTAAATTAGAAACTTAATCAATCTATATCATTAAAATAAATAAGTTGATCACATGATATTAGTAATCAAACTTAGTTTCAGCTAAGTTTATAGTCTTAAGAGCTTATTTTAAAACTCAAAAGAATACATTATTACTCTTATTTATAATATAAAATTTCATCACTTTATTATAATTTTTCGATGTGAAATTTTACGTGTGTAGTCTTATTAAGAGTTTTTTTAAGGCTCAAAAGTTTTTTGATTGATATCTAAGAACGAATGAATTTTTTGATTGATATCTAAGAACGAAAGATTAATCTTATTTATAATATAAGATTTTATTGACTCATCTTAATTTTTCGATATAGGATAATTACTCAAGGTTTATAGTTTTAAGATCTGCTTTTAACACCCAGAAAAACGCATGATTACTCTTATTTATAATATAGAATCATCACCTTATTTTAATTTTTTTCGATGTGGGATAATTTTAGGTTTGTAGTCTTTTTAAAAGTTTTTTAAGACTCAAAAGATTGTTGGTCGATATTTAAAACCGAAAGATTACTCATTTATGATATAAAATTCCATTACTTCATCATAATTTTTCGATGCGGTAATTTACTTAATTAAGTTTATAGTTTTAAGAGCTATTTATAAGATTAAAAGAATTTGTTTTTATATCTAAGTTAAAGGATAGCCGATTACTCTTTATTTATATAATCGAATTTGATCATCTTATTGGAGTATATATTTTTGATGAATGATTACTTTTATTTATATAATAAAAAAATTCACCTTATTATAATTTTTCGATGTGGGATGATTTTACTTAAGTTTATTTAAGTTTATATATAGTCTATTTAAGAACTTTTATTTATAAGCGAATGATTACTCTTATTAATAATATATAGAATTTCACCATCCCATCTTAATTTTTCGATGCGGTATAATTATACTTTAGCAATATAGTCTTAGTCTTAGTCTTAGTCTTAGGAACTCTTTTTTAAATCTCAAAAGATTGTTGGTTAATATCTAAGAACGAAAGATTACGTAGAATTCTATCACCTCATTATAATTTTTCGATATGTGATAATTTTAATTTAACTTTATTTGTAGTCTTATTAAGAATTTTTTTTTCAGACTAAAAGTTTTTTTGTTGACATCTAAGGATGAATGATTAGTCGTATTTATAATATAGAATTTCATCACCATCATAATTTGGAGAAATGGTTACTTTTATTTATAATAGAATTCCATCGTCTTATTATGGTCTTAAGTATTTTTTAAGACTCAAAAGAGGGGGAATATAATTTTTCCATCGTCTTATTATGGTCTTAAGTGTTTTTTAAGACTCAAAAGAGGGGGAATATAATTTTCGATGTGCGATAATTTTCTTAAGTATATAGTCTTAAAGAGTTTTTTTAAGACTCAAAAAGATTTTGATTGATATCATATCTAAGAACAAATAATTAGTCTTATTTATAATATATAAATCAATCACCTTATTATAGTTTGTCGATGTGGGATAATATAACTAAAATTTGTAGTCTTATTTATAATATAGAATCATCACCGTAACTTATTTTAATTATTTCGATATTGTTTCGATGTGGGATAATTTTAAGTTTAATTATTTCAACGTTGTTTCGATGTGGGATAATTTTAAGTTTGTAGTCTTATTAAGAATTTTTCAAACTACCTCATCATAATTTTCCGATGTGGGAGAATTACTTAAGTTGGTTGATGTCTAAGAATTTTTTTTTATTAGTTTTATTTATAATATAAAATTTCATCACCTTATTATAATTTTCTATTGAGGTGTTATAATTTTTTATTTAGTGTATAGTCTTAACAACGTTTTTAAGACTCAAAAGATTTATGTTTGATGAAACTTTATAATTTTTCGAATGTGGGATAATTTTACTTAAGTTTATAGTTTTAATGCGAAGTGTATTTTAAGACTTAAAAGATTTTTGATTAATATCTAAGAGCACATGATTACTATGAAGTATTATTTATAATATAAAGTTTCATCACCTTATTATAAATTTTCGATGTGAGATTATTTTTACTTAAATTTGTAGTCTTATTAAGAGACTTTTTAAGACTTAAATTTTTTGATTGATATTTAAGAACGAAGGATTAGTCTTATTTATAATATAAAATTCATCAACAAGACTAAAAAAATACATCATTACTCTTGTTTATAATATAGAATTTAATCATTCATCACCTCACCAATGTGGGATGATTTTAAATTTGTAGTCTTATGCATTAAATTAATTTGTAGTCCTATACATTAAAAGATTTTTTAAGACTCAAAAGTTTTTTGATCGATATTAAAAACCGAATGATTACTAATATATATAATATAAAATTTCATCATCATATTAAAAAAAAATTATAATATAGAATTCCATCACCCCATCATGATTTTTTCGATGTGGGATAATTTAAAAGCTTTTCTTGGTCGATATTTATAACCGAATGATTACTCTTATTTATAATCTAAAATTTTATCACCTCATCATAATTTTTGATATAATATAAAATTTCATCACCTCATCATAATTTTTTAATATAGGATAATTAATTGAGGTTTATAGTCTTAAGAACTCTTTTTTACATTTAAAAGACTTTTGATAGATATTGAAGAATGAATGATTACTTTTACTTATAATATAGAATTTCATCATCATATTAAAATTTGTCGATGTGGGATAATTTTACAACTGTTATATATAATAAATTCATCACATAATGTAAAACAAATAATATGAAATTTATACTCTAATGAAATCATTTTTTACCACAAATCTAATTATTTCATTTTTATAATTTATTTTACGATAATGTTTTTAAAAAATGAACTCTAAAGATTTTTACCTCAGAATTGTAAAACATCACATTAATATACTAAATTAAATATATATTATAATAATTAAAAGATTTTCTAATTGATTTTTTTATTATTTATGATACTTTCCTAATTTGAGGTTTGATGAAACGGACCAATGAGATCGCTCGAAAAAAGCCTAAAATATATATATATATATATATATATATATATATATATATATATATATATATATATATATATATATATATATATATATATATATATATATATATATATATATATATATATATATATATTGATTGATTCATATTATATTTTGATAATTTACCCACCTGACGATTGGTTTTTCTATGAAATTCTTTTAAAAATATTTTAATCGTCAGATTAAGGGAGACTGATCATTCCTCAGACGGGCAAGGTTGGAGATAGCTTAAGATGAGACTCAAATGTATTTCTATTTCTTCATAAATTGTTACAATTAAATGTAATATTTAAGTACTTTCATAATTATTGTAAAGTAATCTAATTAGTTGAGAATAGTAATGACTCGGATGTATCATATCTTCCGTTGTTTCCTATTATAGACTTATTTATAAAGTCTGGAAAATCCGGGTTGTTACACTTTGACTATTTTTTTCTTCTAGAAATAACTGTAATAAGCTTCGTGATAAGGAATCTCATTTGTGCAATGATTTGAAGTTCATTCTATGTTGATCACCTCTCTTTTAAGTGTATGTTCCCGTTTTTGCTTCTTGAATCTACAACATGGATGGGATACTTGGTCACCTGATTTTAAGCCAAACTGTAACACCCCGTTAATTTCCGAGTCAATTATAAAGCTTGACTTTCCTACTTTTATTTAAATCGGGTTTTAAGTTGGAAAAATATTTTCAATGTCATTATAAAATATTAAAGTATTTTGGACCGTCTCATCATAAAGTGGTTTTGATTTTTCCTAAAGTAGAACGTTAATTTCAAATCGACTTATTTTTGAATTGGACTCCGTCTCAAACACAAAAAGAAAAAAAAAATTAAATAAATAAAATAAAATAAAACCTAAATTATATTTAAAACCCTACGTATACCCCTACCCCATCATTCATTCACTCTTTTCTTTTTTTTTTCTTCTTACTTCTGCGGCTCCCAACTTCTTCTCCTTCCTCTGATTTCTGTTGATCCATCATTCGGAACTGTAAACCAATTTTGATCCTTATCTACACCAACTCATTATACATCTTTCTCATCTAAATTGTAAGTTCCCGCCTCAATTTTAGTCTTGTTCGATATTTAGTTTTGGTTCAATTTCAATTTCTTTTGTTCAAGTTTAGAACCAAATTTAAAATTATATTATGAGGATTATTAAATAAGGTTGTAAATTTCATGAGTAAGTATAATTAAGGTTGGGTTCCATGATTCGGTGTTTAAGAGCAGATTTTTAGGGTGTCTATGGTTGATGTTTGGAGAGGGACAATTAAATTGTGGAATATTGTAGGTATTGGAGGATTGACCGGCTGTATTTTAATATTGGAATGTTAAGGTGTTAGTGAGTTAGTTATTTAGTGGTGAGTGAGTCGATATAATGAGTTATTATATCGTCTTGATATTAATTAGTGGGAAGGTTAAGTTATTGAACCGTTTATATTATTTGTAGCTTGTGGGTTCGAGGAAAAGGAATTTTTGGATTAAATTAGCTTGGATTGTCCGTCTCGAGAGGTAAGGACATTTTGACCTTTTCACCTTTAAGTAAAGAGCATATTCGGTTTAAATTATATTTTTCAAACGGTTTTATAATTATTTTGTCAATTGTGAATTTTTACGATACGCTTGTAATATTTTGGACATTGGAACTTTGTGACACATGTCACACATTGGTATTATTTTGGTACAATTTTTTGTGGCTATAACAGACACTGGGAGCTCTGTTGATCTATGAGGTTAAGGTGCGTCTGAGACGTCCCTCGGATTTCGTCCCGAAACTGAACTCCTGGCCCGAGTTGTGTTAAGTAGGGTTTTCCGGTCCCCACTTTCTAGGTAGTTAGACTTCCTCCTTTGGCAGCCTCATCCTACTGACTGCTCAAATGTGAGTAGTGCGCACTATAGTAAGTCTAGCTAAGCATAGGTGGTACCTCAAGATCGTGCTAAAAGGGTAGGACCTTGGCACACAGGTGGTGACAATATATTTTGGTTGATTTTGGTTTTGACTGCTGTTTTCACAGTACTTTTGGTTTGGTATTGAGACAATAATATTTAACTTTGATTTCAGTTTACTACAAATTATAATTATTGTTTTACGTTTTCAATATAATATATTTTACTCAGCTTTGCTGACGTCCTTTGTTTTGGGTCGTTCCCCCGTTGGAACCTGTACCTATTTGTGTTTTGGGTACAGTTGATAGGTACAATTAATATGCTGCATGAGTGCATTTGGTTCGGGATGCTGAGCGAGGAAGGATTTTATTATTTAACGTTTACCTCCAAACTATTTATATTTATGTTGAATTTTTGGGTTGAAGTTGTTTTAAACCGTTTTGGATTTTGTGGGCCTTAAGTCTTCCGCTGCAACGTTTTCATTTAATTATTTATCGGATTTACATTTCTTTTTAATTCATATAATATTCTTTTGCCTTGTACTTAGCCTTGTGAGCTAAGTGCGGAGTAACGACTTTAAATTTTCCTATTTTATTTTTCTATTTTGGTCGCGAAAATTTAGGGCTGTTACACAAACACACGTTTCTAAATCAGTGGAGCCTAGCATTCGGATAAACGCTTGTATAGAGCTTAAATGCCAATTTATTTGAGGATAGCTTATGCCGAGACATTTAGTATTCTTGAGGATAATCTTATTTGGATCCCAAGTGTCCACTGTTTTGTTGTTTCTTTGAGACGCAAGGAGCTATTTCTGTATGTCCTTGGAATTTAGAAATAAGCACAAATATCAATCTTTTCTTTCTCCCGTGTAAATTGTTGCCCTTAGAGGAGTTGAAATTTAATCTTATGGACTCGGGAATGTTGAGCGTTGTTAGTAAAGGTACTCCGTGCCTCGTAAATTCATTCTCTTGTTTTCGATTCATGAGCCTACAGTAGAAGTGCAGATGAAACTATTAAGCAAAAGCAAAAAATCAATTAAATTACTCATACTTGAAACTATTATTATATTGTTATTGTTATTGTTATTGTTATTGTTATTGTTATTATTGGGAGCTGTCGGTGTCCTCAAGCTCATGATCAATACAATTATCTGCCACGATTTTCCTTCTTTTAGTGACAAGTTGCTGCCTTGATGATATGACATGATACACAGCAGAACATTCGGGTTCAGAAGCTCAAGCCGAAGCTGAAAGAAACTGTTGTTGCTGCACACAATGCTACTACTATCACCTGCAGAATCACTATCAATGTAAAAACCCATCCACTGTCTTTAGAAGAAGAATAAGATTGACATTTAGAAATCGGGTTGTCAGTTTTGTTGTTTTCATTAGTCGTGCTCATCGAATCTGCCATTGATTAGTACTGAATTTGTGTGTTAGAATGCTGCACTATTTTTGGTGTGGTTAGAATGGTGAATTGATGTTGTTTCTTTTATATGCGACAGGAAAACAGAGAATGTATGAATAAATTATGTATTATTGACCTAATGAAGTACTCCCTCTGTTCCAATGAATTGTTTGTCTTCCATTTTGGCACCAAGGGTAAGGGATCCAATGAGAAAGTGACATGTGGAGAAAAATTCATGAGAAAGGTCAAATCTATATAAAAAGGCAAACTAAGAAGTCTTCTTTCTAATAAGCCAACACGTGGCATCACTACAAGCCGACACGTGGCATCACTACAACTCAATCCTTAAGCTACTAAATGAAGGTGTTTGATTTTTTGTTTTAGAAAAAAGATTCCTTTGATAATAAGTGTAAATTAAGGTGTTTGATTCCTTTTATTCATCACTACGGAAGATTAATAAGTTGGTGACTTCGAAGTATCTTTGTACTTTTATCTATAAATATAATCAAAAGATAATATGTTTCTATAAAATTATTTTTTAACTTATTCTAATTATAAAATACCAAAATTTAGAATTTAGCATGTTGCTTTTAGAATGACGACATTAATTACACAAATGACATTTATACCCTTCCCTCCTAATTAGTTTCTAATATATTTTTTAACTTAATAATAAAGACGATAATGATAATTAAACACAAACTAACGATGTTAACAATTTAAGCGGAAAAATATCAATTGATAACCAACGACGGTAAATAATGAGATTAACAATAATAAGACACATAATTAACATTTTACAATTAAATGATCATGACGTAAACTATAATTAAACAATTATTTAACACTAAATTTAATCATTTGCATAAGTTTAAAAAATATTTAGACAAAATAATTAAACAAGTAATTAACGATATAAAGATCTAATTTACGTCTATTATAAATATTAATAAAACCCCAAAAATTGTCCCAGACCTCTTCGACACTATAGAACACTTCAAGGCTAAAACAAAGGGATATAAATTCTTCTCAACATAAAACAAACACGTCCCGTGCGTTTGCACGGGTGAAAAAACTAGTTGCATATAAAAAACATTCCTAAAATAGAAAGGCAAACAATTCATTGGGACGGAGGGAGTAGTAATTAATGGAGATATAAATTAATCTTAGTAATAGAGAATGAGAACAGGTAGAGGAGGAGCATTAATGGAGATAGATAGGGGAGAGACGAGGGAGAGAGTGAATAATAGGAAGGGTTGGAAGGAATTGGAGAATAACACTCTCACTGTGCTAAATGATAAATAAATATTATATTTAGAAATAAATATTAGATGATACGGAGGAGAAGAGGATAGAAAACATGATTTGAAAGAGGATGAAAAAATTTCTTAGTAGAGGAGAAAGAAGGAATAATAAGTGGAGTGTTAGGGAGGAGGGCTGTGGTGATAAGGAGAAGGGGGCGTGGGGGAAGAGGGGTCGGGTATCATATGGGTATAAAGACTTCAAGGGATGACACGCTCACTAAAATACATGACAAAAGCAATCATATTTAGGATTGAATCTTAGATGATGAGAGACTGTAAAATTTGGACGCAAGAACAGGGTCGCCCGCGAGATTTTTTCTTGAAGTGGAAGGAGGAGAAAGGGAATAAGAAAGAAGAGAGTTGGAGAAGAAGGAAAAATGATCTTAGTAGATGGAAAATGAGCAATAAGAGGAGGCGTAACATTAGTGGAACAAGGATACACGGGAATGAGAGAAAATGACGTAATGAACAAGTGAGGTTAAATTAGTGGAATTGACGAATCCTCGTTGGATTAGATGACAAAGGAAAGTCATATGTAAGTTGAATTAGATGACAAAAGAAAGTCATATGTAAGAATGAATCTTGGATGATGATGAGGAGTAGAAAGAGAAGCAAAGTAAGGAGAACAAGGGAAAACGAAAGAGAAGAGAATGTGGAGGAAGTAAAGGATGAAGAAAGCCGGTCTTAGTAAATGGGAAAGAGGGAACATGAAGAGGAGGAGCACTAAGGAGTAAACAGAAGAAAGATTATGAGATGAGGTAGCAAAGAATGAAAGAGGTGGAAATATGTAAATAAACGACACTCTCGCTGAGCGAGATGATATGTTGTTGCCTTGACTGCTATCTGCATCACATATTCCAGCATTCTTAACGGCTAGCGCCACAGACTCATATGTTGGCGCCCTGGACACGTAATGACTATCTTCACAAGTTTGCTTGCAGGACTATATTAGCAGCTTACTAAATACTCATATTTAATGCCATATTCAATTATGATAAGTTAGTTTATGTAGTTATTCCACTTCCCTCATCTGTTGCCTGTTGTTTTCTGGCTTTGCAAGATTTGATCTTTTGTTGGCCTTTTGGGATTTTCGGGGTTGTTGTTTACTCATTTGGGTGGTTGTTATTCATAGTGCGAAGTAATAAGGTACCCATGGAGCAAATCATGAGATGAGGTTTTTTCTGAATGTAAGGTTGGCTTGGTTAATCAATTAGGCTTCTAGATGGAGTTAGGCATGCTTTGTAATTAAATTGCCCATTAATAGCATGAGCAAATAAAAGCAATGAGTTTGCTTGCAGGACTAGATCTGCGATTGTAATTTTGTATTATTTGGGATGGTTTTCTCCTGATTTTGCTTTAGTCATATCATTCTGCTATTATTTGATTATTTTAAAGAATTTCCTTTTGTATACTCCTGATAATGCATTATTCGGAATATTATGTTGCTCCTGATAATTTCCTATTGAGATAATTTTGTATTATTTGGGATTGTATACTTTAGTCATCTCCTGGTAATGCATGAAACAATGGTACACATCAACCAAAATGCATTACAAGACTTTCCATACAACTTTGATGAACTTCCGCCTAAGGAGATACAAAGGGTATATATGATAGCTTCAGCTTTGCTAAGCGGTAAACATATCGAGGTGACCCGCTGCTAATATGTTTGTATGAATTTGTATAACACACTTAATTTTGTGGTTTTGTTTAATGTGCCTTCCACTATGGCCCTTTTTCATACATTGCTTTCAATGGCGGAAAAAAAAACCAAGACTGCCATTTTTTATATTACATCAGCCTGTTTTGCGCAAGATGATATTACAACGCGTACTTCCTAAATTAGTAGATAGTTTCATCTTAGAACTATACATGAAGAACTATAGACGTATGGCAAAAAGAAAAAAAAGTCTCAAACAATAGTTCGAATTATGCCAACAATTCGACAATCAATGACAACAATATGCAGCATCAAAATACATACACGAATCGCACATAACCATCTGCGCGCATCGCGCACGGCAAACAAGCTAGTTAATAAAAAAGATTGGATGGTGGAGTATTAAAAAGTAAGAGAGATAAATGATGAGACGGAGTAGGATGATGAAGAAGAGATGAGTATGGATGGAGGAGTGTTTTTTGGATTGTAAGGTGGATAAGTGAGAAAAAAGTGAGATGAAAGGATGATGAATGGTTAACGATCATGGTTGGACATGGTCTAAGGGTGCTTCGGATGAAAGTATTAATTTGTTAGAATAGGCTAAGCCCATCACGTTTGACTTATCCCTCTTTCTCTTTTGGGTTGAGTAATTCTTTCTTCTCACTTTCCTATTTAGGACATGAATATGTCGCTCACATTCAACCATTCATTTCTCTCTCTTCCTCATTATTTTTTAAGTCACACATTCTCACTCCCTCTTTTTTCCTCTCAAAACTCCAAGGGGACATAAGTAAGACTCGGAGGAAATATATAATAACTCTTATGGTGATTGTAATGACGAATGTTATGGTGGTGGAGCTATGGAGATCAAAGAAATGTTTAAATTATGAAGCTTGAGTGATTGTTCAAAAGTAAAGTAAAATGAGGAAGATGAAATGCTTTAACCTTTACTTTCATTTTCAAAAAAACTCACCTTCATTTTTTTGGTCCCCTCAACCCGTCTTATCGCTTTCCTTCATATATTTCTCAACAGATCTTACTCCTTTCCCCCACAGGGATGGTCACAAAAGCTTGGGTATAGGTATGAGCAAGAATCAAAGGGGTGGGGGGTGCGAGCAACAAAGGGAAAGGATTGTGTTTGGGATAAGCCGACAAATGTGATGAGAGGTAGGGAAGGTAAAACGTGACTTAGTAGATAGACGAAAAAGGAAGAACATGAATAATAACAGTAGAGGGAAAAGATAATGCTTGAGATATGCCAACAACTATTAAGAGAGGTGGGGGGAGATGAACACTAATATAGTAGATAAATAGAGAAGTAAGGACATGAATAAGAGCAGCATTAGAGGAGGGGAGAGAAGAAGGATGAGTGCGAAGGGGTGAAAATGGTGGGGGTAGAAGAAGATGAAAGGAGACACTCTCATGGATCTTAAGTGATGACAAATTGATGTGAGTTAGAATGAACTTTGAACAAGTGATTTGATGATAGATAGTAATTTGAAATGAACGAAACAAAGCAACGAAATCAGGTTGAAATAGTTGCTGTAAAGTGATGATAGAACGTAACCCAAGATAGTGTGCTAAGTGAGATAGACCTATACCTCAACAAAGCGGGTGCTAATTCAAAAACTCGATTGAAAAAGCGATTATAAGAGCTTGTAACGCGACTTACTCTAATACTTTGTCTTGTGAACTACAAAGACGAAAAGGAAAGCAAAGCTTAACTCAGATTTTGTTTGATGAAGATTGAATGATTTATGCATCAAATGAGTGACTATTTATAGCCTACAAAACTACCCAAGGAGAGGCCAACCAAAATAGTCAAGCCTCTTAAAGAGGGTGATACAAACAAAGAAGGGTAAATAACTTAGACAACTAGATACAATCCATCAATGGAAACATCTTCAGCCTACTAAATCAGATGCAAAGCCCTTGTTTGCTTGAGAGGTTTGGTGAGTGTGAGCCGAAGTTAATGTATCTCCATGGTCTTGATTATTTGAAATTGTAAATCAGATTAGAGAAATGTATCCACTAGCTCTTTTATTGAAAGTCGATACAAAAGAAACAGTCCCGTCAAATAAATAACTGCTGCGAAATTCCCATGCACAACTGACTTGTTCGGACAATAACTTTGTCAATACTTGTTCAATTAGCCTTCAAGAATAGTCATTGGAAAGATAAGCTCAAAATCTATCTCCTCCATTTTGAATGACTACAAAATTCCAAGTATAACTTGAGATATGGACCGATCAAAACAACGCTGCAAAATGAACTCGCGTCAGAAATAGGAGGTGGAGAGAAAGGGAAAGGAGAAGGGAATATGGTGGAGGTGACGCAAGAAAAAAAACTGATTTTAGTAGACGGGAAAAGTGAAACATGAAAATAAAGAATGTTAGAAGGAGAAGAAGGGAATTAAAAATGGGAGGAGTAGAAGAAGTTAAGGGGCGACACCCTCACTAAATTAGAGGACAAAAGCAAGTCATATTTAAGCACGAAAATGGATGAAGAAAGGGAAGGAGAAAGGATAAAGAGGAATATCGAGAGAGATAGGGAAAGAAGAAGAGGAGAGGGTGAATGAGCAGAAAGGGCGGCAACACATTCACTAAACTAAATAACAAAAACAAGTCATATGTAATTATTGATTCCAGATATGAAATGCATTCCATTTCAGTATGAGGTATTTTTCATGTTTTATTCACGAAAGATTTTATCTATGCTTCACCCATATGTCCGGCACCTTTTTGTCGACAATTCTGGCAGGCTGGAAACTATGAAGACCCGCAGACATCTAAATCAACAGTACAAAGTTAGTTGTGATTGTAGGCCGACAAAAGTGAAGAGAGGTGGGGGGGAAGATTAAAATAGATTTAATAGGTGAATAGAGAAGTAAGAACATGAATAAAAACAACGTTAGAGGAGGAGAGAAGAGGGAAGAGTGCGAGATCGGAGGAGAAGGTGAAAATGTTAGGGATAGAAGGAGAAGAGAGAAGACACTCTCATTAAATTATATGCAAAGAAGTCATATTTAAGTATTGATCTTAAGTAACGAGGAAGAGGAGAATGAGAGAAAGGGGAAGGAGAAGGGAATTTGGTGGAGATAGTGCAAGACAAAAAGGAAGAGGAAGGTAATGTGGTGGAGATGGGGCAGGGAAAAAACTGATTTTAGTAGACGGGAAAAGAGAAACATGAAAAGAAAGAACGTCAGAGGGAGAAGAAGGGGATTCAAAATGGGAGGAGTAAAAGGAGTTAAGGAGATGACACCGATATAAAGCATGTGATTATGGAAGACTAATCATAGTAGACTGACAAGCATGATCTGAAGCAAGTCATATTTAAGGACGAAAACGGGTGAAAGAAGGGGACGAAGAAAGGATAAAGAGGAATATTGAATGAAATAGGGAAAGAAGAAGAGGAGAGGGTGAATGAGTTAAAGGGACAACATATTCGCTAAACTAAATAAACAAAAGCAAGTTATACGTAATTATTTATTCTAGATAATGATGAGGAGGATGTCGAAAATAAGGAGGTGAAGGGGAACGACATGGGGATGTGAAACATGTGAATGTGGAAGACTAATATTAGTAGCTTAACAAGTAGGATCTGAAGAGAGAGCATTAAGGTAGAGAGAGTGGAGGAGAAAGGGGAGTGCGAGAGAAGGGGTAGAAGAAGCTGAAGAGTGACGCTCATACTGAACTAGATGACGATAACGAATCATATTTAAGAACGAATTTTATATGATGACGAGGAGAAGAAGACAAATGCGAGGGGGAGGAGAAGCATGAGAGAAAGTGGAGGAGGAAAATTGATCTTAGTAGACGTGGAAGGAGAAACATGGAGAGAATGGACATTAAGGGGGGAGAAGGAAAAAGGAAGTGAATGAGGAGGCGATGTAAAAGGAGTTAAAAGGACAAGACACTCTGTGAACTAGATGATAAAATAAAAGAAAGCCATATTTAAGGATGAATTTATGATGAGGAGGGGAGAGATGGGGAAAAATGAGAAAAGGGGGAAAGAGAATGGGATATGGAAAAAGTGAGCGGACTGCAATCTAATGAAAATGACAATAAAGTCTGGTAATCCAACTCAAATCTGGTATACGTATATTCAGTGTTAAATGACTAGATTTATATGTTTTAGAACGGTGACAAGTAAAGCGTCAAAACATTCAATCGAATGATCCACATCAAAATCAACTATAGTTATAAATTTACGGGCCGAAACAACTTTTATATCGAACATTGCGCGCGTAGCATGTGTTAGAATATTTATATTCTTATGGCCTTGTGTCTTTCGGATTTGTAAATAACGAGTTCACGTTTAACGGGACTTTGATATAAAGTCGACACCGTGATGGTTCGGTTTCGGTTAACGTAATTAAAGTTCGGGAATTAATATTCCCTCCTTCCTTACCCAATATATTGTTTAGCCCATCCTTTGATCCTATCCAGTAATCTGTGAAGGGACATGACTCTTCACACAATTACTGTGTTATAAACAACACAGTGAACGTACAGTTTGATGTATGTGAAAATTACAGACTCATAAGAAAACTGGAAAGTGAAAGGAAAAGATAAAGAAGGCTATTCTGTTTCTTATTCCATCTCAAGGGAAACGTTAAAGCAACGGGTTAAGGAGGAGAATCATATTTGGGTCTTTATTCTTCTTATATTATTATCGTTATTGAGTGCGTCGTAAGACATGGACCAAGGTTAGTCCGCTTTTCCGTTCACCGATTATACTAGGGTTGAATTAATATGAATCTATAATTGATCATGGGACAGATTTCATAATTGAAATCATAACGTATATCTTACAGCATGAAGTAGCCAAATTTGGACATTATCGAATGCGCTACTCAAGAAAATAATGAAGAAGTTCCAGATGAAGAAATGACGACAGTATATATAACAGCCGTAATGTTGCTTGACGGAACTGAAATAGAAATGCCCGCGTAAAGTTTCTGGTACGAATATCGTTATGCGATCCTGTTTTGTTACCGCCTGTATGGTAACGAAGGAAGTCTCCTCATGTTTACTTAAATCAACCTTACCTATTATTCTCACTTCACGATCCGGGTCGCTGTTTACGAATTAAGTGCCTAAGATTTACGGTTTTGGCGTCTAGTTAACAATTGCTTTTGGCTTTCTTATGTGAGTCTTCTTTGCTGATCTGTGTTATTTTTGAGTCTACTTAGTTTTTCGATCTATGTTCTTGCAGGTTCGAATTATAGCTGTTTTGGATTTTTACTTTGTGTGGTTAACGCATATACATGTTTACTTTTTTCGGTTTGAGAATTATGATCATGTTATTGTAGTACTACGGATGCCTTTGTTTCAAATAATCAAAGCTCTGAGTGCCAAGGTCACTTGACTTCTCTTGTTGTTCTTCATACTCATCAGAATCTTGGGTTAGCTACTAAGCTCATGTCCGCTGCTCAAACCGCCATGGATAGGGTTAACTGAAATTGTAATTAGTTCGCTTTTAGTCGAATCAGTGATCCCAATTTACCGACACGTTCCTTCAGTTTCCCTACTTTATCTGCATTTTATGGGTTTCCGTTACTAATTTGACTGTAACCCGTTTTCATCCGATTTAGTTACCGTGCTGCATTACTATTACATTGTTCCTAGATATTTCTGTTCACAGTCTCTGTCGTATTTGATTGTGTTGGTTTTCTGGTTTTACATTACACTCTTTGTCTATAAAAAAAGAAACCGAAGAACCATCCCGTATATTACATGAAGAGACCCAACCCAGCATACGGCGATAAAAAAACAATGCAAGATACACATACCTAATCGCCAAAGCGCTACACCTAAACGGTTCAAATGCAGGAAAAAAAATTATCAATCTCGCGACTTCGATAACCCGGTACCGCCTCGGACACCCTCGCGCATCGCGCGCGGCCACGCACCTAGTTAAAAAAAACACCCAAATAAATCATCCTTAGTTATTATGAACAGTACTGCTCCTTAGTTACAGTGCACACTCCGTCTTTCTCTTTTGCTTCCCCCTGTCTTCTCTTTTGGTTCCCTTTCTCCCTTGTCTTAAAAAGCACAAAACCGATCATCATCATTGATCGCCATCATCATCATCTTATCTGGGTGAGTTTTTTTTGCATCTATATCATTTTGTGCTTGCCATTTTTTGAGTTCTTCCTCTTAGAGTCTTACTGATTTGTGGTTCCTAACTTGATGTTTTCTTTTCGGATTTGCATGAACCGATGTGTGTGTTTTCTAACTCAGATTACTGCGTTTTTTACCACAAAAGAACCCTAATTCAAACTCAAGCTCGTTCAGCCAAATTTCCTATTCTATATTGCGATTTCCGCCTATCCTTGATTCAAGTAAGTACGCATTTATTTTTTTGGTATTGTAATTGTTCCGATGTGATTTCTCTTGATGATGGCGCCATTAAATTAGGTAATAACTAGATTTGATTTGAATTTCGTAAAAAAATGACTTTCGTAGGGATTGTTTTGGTAATCGTGTTCATCTGTTCATCGTCTTCGTTAAATGTAGTTTGTTGAGGCTGTACAATCATAGTGGTGTTGATGAGATTTCTGTTGCTGATGGCGCCATTAAATTAGCTACTAACCAGATCCTAGCTGAGGTTCGCCCAAAAAAAAAAACGATTGTTATTTTGTATTTTTTTCTCCTCATTTGGTATAACTTGGTATTAATTTGTGTTCGTTTAGCTCTTGTTCATCATAATCTTGTACTGTTTTCTCCTCATTTCGCTCTTTGAATTGTTTTGTTTTGATATGGTTCTTATTCATTGTAATTTGGGATTGTTTCTCTCCCTTTTGTTCTTGCTCATCATTAGTTCGTTGCTCTTGAAAGTCGGTTGTGATCAATTGGGATCTTGATGTTGATAACAGTTCATTAATATTCGCTCATCTTACAACAATTTAACTTGCTCATCCATTTTGTTCTTGCTCATCATAAGTTGGTTTCTCTTGAAAGTCGGTTGTAATCGATTGTGATCTTGATGTTGAAGACGGTTGATCAATATTCGCTCATCTTACAACAATATCACTGGCTCATCCATATATTTGACACTGACGCACAGCCAAGCAAAAGAACCATTCGCAGGAGAAAATTTAACAATGGTGGAAGAAGAAGAAGAATGAGTGCTAAATATGGCCATGGAGTTGATGATGTTAAAGATTGGATTTTATCAAAGCTTCCTCCGGGTACACCCTATTATATTAAAATATTTGCTCAAACTTTTGATTCTTTGAGTTATTGTTTGGTGAAAATACCTTATGTTGTCATTTCATTTTGTGTTCGGTAACTGTTGTCTTTGGATGATGAACCATTTTTTACTTGATTTCTAGGACATAGCTTTAGAGTTTAGGGTTTAGAGTCCGGGTAAGCGGAGGGAATTGTGTGATCTTTGGGTTCATCTGTGCGTATTTGATGATTAGGATGATTTGAATTGGTTATCTAACTAAACTTTGTTACTGTTTTGATGAATGATATTTTGTTTCTTCTGTGTGGATTGGGCTATTTGTTATCCTTCGTTTTTATGATGAAATTGTCAACATAGCTTTTTAAATTGTTGTTTGAGCTGCAATTGTTTATGGCATCTCAAGTTTTGCGGAGGAGTCCAATGGTTGGATGACGGTGGTGCTAGGTGGCTTGGGAGTGAGTAGCGTGTTTCATGTTTGAGATGCTTCGGTGGTGATTCTTCGGGCTGAGGCACACAACGGGATAGGTTGACTCTACATTGAACCAGATTTGAAGGTTCTCAGATTCTGGGTAAGGGTTTGCCTTTGATTTGGATTCACGTAGAAGAAGTTGGGAATGTACATATTAGTATAATCTTGTGCGTGGTTTGACCAAGTGCTTGCTCAGATTCTTGGTAATGTAACTTTGTTTTTCCACACAAAGTTATAAGGAGTATGGAGTATCATCGCTTCCCTTTTACGGGCTTCGTATGTCAATTAATTGCTCAATATGGTAATTATGCTGTAGACACAGACACTCAAATTCTGACCTGGTGGCTGCAGGGGTGCCCAACAAAAACCCGATGACGATCAAACTGCAAAGCGATGCGAAATTACGATGTTTTAGATAGTTTTTCTATAAAATGGATCAAATAATTACTCGGAAAAATTATTTCAACATCAAGACAGCCTTAGTCATGTCGTTACGATCGTGGCGACACTAATTGGAGTCAATTCTGACACTGGGACCCCGAATCGGTCCCGAAATATGCAAAGTCAAACCCGAGTCAACGCGTTGGGCCGAGCAAACCTCGAGATACACACCCGAGGCACACCTGGCGTTCGACGCGCTAGGGTTAGCGGGAGTTCTTAATCCCCAAGCAACGTCAAGATACGCATCTTCTCCGTTTTGGAAAGTTTCGAAATCGGATCTTCAAAAATCCAGGCGTCTCAGTCTTCACGCGCATGACACTAGGCGACTGAGTTCTGGTGCGCCGGAGCTCAAGAGTCCTAGAGGTAGATTTGAACTGCGCGAGCAACTATAAATACCCCTCACTTCATTCATTTCAACACACAAATCAGCGAATTCATGAACTACTTATCTCACAATTCGTTCTCCCCCTCTTCTTCTCTAACTTAGGTCGCACTCCAACACTAAGTACGATCCACTCGATCGTTGTTCCGATAAACGAATCAACGCTACTCCTCATCTCGAGCACCGCACTCAAACCGAGGAGCATCCGCGCTCGACTAGCCGGCTCCGAGTATAGCAGCGAAGCTCTGCCGAATTCACCACAGAATCAACTGTAGTAGCGAAGCTGTAACACCCCTGATTTTTATATATTAAATTTTATTAATATTTTATTTTGTTTAAGATTTAACTTGTATTTCTTAAATAATTATAAAACAGATTCATTTTTCAATCGTTTGAACACGTAAAATCCTATTTACCTCGAAAAGTCATTTTTATGCTTAAAATGTAGTATCTTACTTTCGTTTCATTCGATTTATTCATTTTATTTCTATTCGAGTTTTCGTTTCGACGGTTTATATTCCCGAGTTTATCTTTATATAACTTGAATTCTTATTTTAAACTCGAAATCCATTTTAATTACCTCATTCGCAAGAATTTTTTATTAATATCGAGAAATTGCTATTTAATCTTTTTTCTACGCGATTTCGTACATAATTATTTTTGAAACGTGATTTTAATACTACTTTCACGTAAACACGTTCTTATACGAGTTCCGTCTAGTTATTATTATTATTATATTTTTTTTAAGTGATCCATTTACGATTTTAAGCGCGAGTCGGGCTCAGATTGTAGCAGACCCAACTGTTTCCCTCGTCGGACTGAGATATTTTCGTGGTTCAGTTGAGAGAGTCAAAACCGACTCGATTTTTTCTCCTATCTTCGCTCCACTTCCCCTCTTTTTGGCAGACGGTTGAGTAAGCAGTTAGTGACTCTCTCAAACTCCCCTTAAACCTCTACAATCTTTTTATTGTACGTATTCTCCTCTGCAATTGAACGTACAACCACAATACTAAACTGTTCTTCAACTCTCTCAATTCTGATCCTTCTTTCTTGATCCTTGTTCATCCTATTCAAAAGGGTAACAATCGAATTCTTAATTCCTTCTTCCTACTTCTCGATTTATGACGCTAATAAGGGTCTTGTACCTTGTTAGTTTTTTATAGGCTTTCGAGACAACCCCGAGGAGGACGAGTACATTATTGACACGGATCTTGATGAAGGTAACACATGATGGCATGACTCGGTATTGCATGGTATATATATGTTGTAGTTGTTTATAGTATTGTTTTAAATCGATTTTTTATACGAATAAGCATGTTTTAATTATATTGCGATAATATGCTTAAATCGATTTCGTGTTTCTATCGCTTTTAATCTTCTCAATTTATTTCACATCGGATCTTCTAAAAATATTATAAGGCCGAGACTAAAACATACAAATAAGACTTTATTTCTGAATTTTCGTGATTTTAATATAAAGTAGCAAAGTGAAAGTTTTTATTATTTTTAAGATAATTACTGCATGTTTCAGAATCGATTAGTTTTTTTGAACGATTTATTACTCCTTTTTAAAGACTTTATTTTCGAAAAGTTTAAAAATATACTACTGTTTATTTTATGTCTATTATATGTCTGTAAAATTTTGTAAATTCATTCCAATTATTTTGGTCACAATAAAATGTTTACGAACAGATGTCGAAATAGTCCGCGAATCTGTCAGTTGTTGTATAAATAATTTAAAACCTTTGATACACTTTGAATTTTATTTGGGTAATTTACCTACATAAACTTTGAAGAGTTTGGTTAATGTTTCCAATTGGTTTTGCTTTAAAATAAATTATTAAACGTATTTTATTAATGAGATACCATCGAGTGTTGAATTTTGTCAGTTTGTGAAAATACAAATAAAAACCCATGTTTTATTTGGAATTTGGATTTTCTCCAGAAATAAAAGTTTAACTAAGTTTCTAAAGTTTTCAACCCCACTAGTATTATGGTGTTTTGATTTTTAATGATTTAATTACGAATTTTATAGTAAGACAGTGCTATCCCGGAAAATCTGTAAATTTGTAATTTAATACTTTTAATTACTTATATTTCAACCTTTTGAGAAATAATTATGATTTTGACTTTCGTTGACTTTTGATCATTAAATATATATTTACAAAATAAGTATAATGTTTATGTCTCGAGGCCTAATATAACTATTTTATATAATTCAAATGTTAAACGATTTCTAATTATAATAATACCTATTTTGGAAAGTTAATATTTGAAGAAAGTTTCCCAAATTAGAAAGTTTCTTTTTAAGAACGTTTTGATAATCCTATCGAATTATGACAACGACTTTGTTTTCGAGTTATGGAATATGGACAAGTGTACGGGTAGAGTAATACAGTCTAGGTTATACGTTTTGTCATCAACTATAAAGCTGGTGTGTCTATGTTGAGACACATTGGTCGTTGAACTGACCATGGTTTGTGTTCAGGAGTGTGTATATTTTGACCTTAAACTTAGATATCGCGTCGTGTAAGTCGCCGTCGGGTTGAACTGGATTACGGTTGGTGTCTAGGAGGGGTGTACATTACTTAAGCCAGGACCTCGCTGCACGCAGTCCTGTTATAGTTTGAGTTGCCTAGTTAGAGACTAAAGTCTAATTTGTTTTGACTGAATTCTCGAACCTAGTTCAGTATGATCCTAGTGAAAGTCTATTCCGTCACACTGATTGATTTCCATAACGTCGTTACTATTATTGATTGACATTGATTTGCAGGTTGACAATCATTTTGAAGTATTTTACCGTATCATTTTAAATGTTTTCCGTTTTCAACTATTTTGATATAATAGTAATTATGCTTTAATATTATGTAATATGGCTGGGAGAACTGTCTGAGTTGCTCCCCACTGAATTGTGGCTGTTATGTTTATAACATGGCAGGTATTATTTGTTCCGGGGTTTGGTGTGAGCTAGCGAGTGGCGTGGATCCTACTCCGCTTGATTTATGTTTATTTATGGATTGTTAAACCCATTTGGAGAATTTTTATTTTTAGCCCTTTTGTAAAAAGTGGCCTTTGTATTGACTGACCGTTCTTTCTGTAAAATATAGAACATCAGTGTGTTTTAATCCCAAATCTACAGTGTTTCCGCCACTGTATTGCATTAGAATTTATAGGGGATTACAGAAGCTCTGCCGAATTCACTGCAGAACAAGCTAGGAGGATCCGCCTTGAAGTCGAATCGTCACTAGTAGGGATGGCAACGGATCCGATATCCAATCCGGATCCGCAAGATCCGGTCCGCACGGATCGGATATGGATCCTAAATTTTGAGATCCGTTGGATCCAGATCCGGATCTGGATCCGCTATCTTTAAACGGATCTGGATCTGGATCTTATTAGACGGATCCGGATCCGATCCGCAAATCCGTTTAAAAAAAAGGTGCTGCTGAAGTTGTCTTAATTGGGCCGGTTAAACTAATAAATTTGCCCACTGCCCACTTCACATATAATTATACAAACATCTGATACAAAAAAAAAAAAATATCTAACCCTAGCCTCAGCTCTCAGCCTCTCACGTTAAACTCTTAGTCTGCTCTCCAACTCCATCTTCATCAATCACTCCAACTCTACTCCATCTTCATCAATCGACCATAATCATCACACCAACTCCATCTTTCTCCTCACATTCGCCAGATTCGCATACATTTTCATCATCATCAATCATCCGTCCAACCCTAGAAGGTAGTGTTCTTCCATTCCTTTCTCTTTCTTCATCATTTCATCATTTTCATCGTTTATGTTGCTTATTTTCATAGATTCGCAGATTTTGTTCATTTTCGTTGATTCATACCTGTTTATGTTGAGCAAAATGAGTCAGTACTCCATCTTCTTGTTGTTTGTTGCTGCTGCTATGGGGTTTCTGCTACTATGAGCAAACTGAGTCGAGTACCAACGTTGCTATGTCGTTATATTGTTTCTGTTATGGGGTTTGGTAAAGTGTTGGTACTCGGTTGTTGCTGGCTTGCTGCTGCTATGTTGTTGTTTCATCGCGTGTTCTCATCTTCTCGGTACTCGGTCTTCTTGTTGTTGCTGCTACGATGTTGTCGGTACTCGTGTTTATGGTATTTTTGTCTTATTTGCTGTTGTTGTTGTTGTACTGCCTTGTTATTGATTTGTTGTTGCAATAATGTTGTTGCTTTGTTCTGTCATTGAGCCTATCGTTCGCTACTGTTATAAGTCGTTTGGCAGTCTCGTAGAGTTACTGTATCTTCTGCCTTTTTTCCTCTTTTCTTTGTTTATGGTGATTGTTGAGTATGTAATTTGTTGCGTAGTAAAATGCGTATGTGAGGTTCATTAATGAGACTCACCTTCAACAATAATGATTATTAATTGCTTTTTTTTTTCCCTTGGGTTATCAGAATGCAAGGTGAACAATCAAATAATCTTTCTTTAAGCTCTAATGAAGAATTGAGCGGTTCCACTAGGCCTCTTGTTAATGTACCTATAGATGTAGAAAGCGAGGAGGAAGATTTCATTAACGTTCCCAATTATCAAGATGTTAACCCCATTAGAATCGAACAAAAAGAACCCAATGTAAGCGCACCAAGAACTAAAAAGCGTACATCCGATGTTTGGAATTCTTTTGAATTGGTGAAGGTGAAAGGTGCTATGATTGCAAAATGCAAAGCTTGTAAGAAAAATCTTTCTTACAATGAGCGTAATGGGATTTCTCATCTTGGTAAACATGCACGTAACACTTGTCCAATGAGATTTTTGACAATTGATGGTAGTCAAAAGAAGCTAAGAACAATAACGGAGGTTGATGGCACTTCTACTTTAGAGTTAAAAGAGAAATATAAAGAGTTTGACCAAGATTATACTAGGAGTATATTGAGTAAGATGGTGGTGGTGCATGAATATCCTTTATCGATGGTTAATCATCATGTCTTTAGAGAATATTCTACGAGTCTAAACCCTTACTACAAGATGATCTCTAGGAATACCTTGAAAAAAGATATTTTGAAGTTGTATGATGCCGATAAGCTTTCCCTTATGCGATTATTGGAGTTTAATGATAGTAGAATTGCGGTGACAACGGATATGTGGACCTCCATTCAAAAAAAAGGGTTCATGGTTGTTACTTCACATTTCATTGATAGAAATTGGAACTTGAGAAATCGAACGTTGAGGTAACTATTTTAATCTTTATAAAACTTATCCACCATCTCTTGATATTATATTGTGTGTTTATTTGAATTGTGTATTTGTGTGTTTATTTGAAGGTTTCGTTATTCGCCATCTCCACATACAAAAGATGTTCTCGCCGAAGTTTTAATGGAGTGTTTGTCTCAATATGGTCTAGAGAGTAAGATTTCTTCCGTTGTGGTTGACAATTGTACCACAAATGATGCAATGATGAGAATATTGCTTGCAAATTTTGAGAAAAAGTGTCTTATGTTGAAAGGCAAGTTCTTGCATTTGAGATGTAGTGCTCATATCTTAAATTTGATTGTTAGAGATGGGTTAGAGGTCATTGAATCGGTGATAACAAAAGTGAGAGAGTGTGTTTCATTTTGGGGTGCTACTCCTAAAAGGATTGAAAAATTTGATGAGTCTTATCGTTTTTTGGGTATTAGTAACAATCAAAAGTTGATTCTTGATTGTAAAACAAGGTGGAATTCAACTTTTGCTATGCTTGAATCCGCATTGCCTTATGTGGATGTGTTTGAAAGACTAAAACGACTAAATAGAAAGTTGAAATTTGATATTCCTTCAAATGAAGATTGGAACTTGGCTAGTATTATTTGTAAGAAGTTGGAGATATTTAGTAATGCTACTAAAGTGTTTTCGGGGAAGCATTATCCTACTTCTAACTTATTTTTTCGAAAGGCTTGTGAGATAAAGCTTGCTTTGAGATCTTGGTTAATTGATGATGCTCTTATTGTTAGAACCATGGCTACAAATATGGTTGTGAAATTTGATAAGTATTGGGATCACATAAACATTCTTTTAGCTATTGCCGCCATTTTGGATCCTAGGAATAAGATGGATTGTGTGGAGTATTATTTTAAGAAATTATACGGTGAAAGTAGTGAAGAAAAAGTGATTATGGTGAGAAAATCTTTGGATGATCTTGTTATTGAGTATCAACATAGAAATGAAGAAAATGTGACACAAGACTTGTCTAAAGGAATTGGAAAAAGAGCTCTTGATATTTCTAGTATGGAAGGTGAAGAAGATGGTTTTGCTAGAGAAAAGAAAACAAAGAAGAGAAAGGTGAATGTAATGGGTGAGGTGGATCATTATTTGGAGGATGAAACACAACCCGAAAATGTCAACTTTGATATTCTTAGTTGGTGGAAAATGGATCATAAATATCCTACACTAAGAAAAATTGCCAAGGACATTCTTGCTATTCCAATTTCTAGTGTGGCTTCCGAAAGTGCCTTTAGCATGGGAGGAAGGGTAATTAGTTCTCATCGCTCAAAGCTTCATGCTAACACCATAGAAGTTTTAATGTGCTTGCAAAATTGGAAGGTTGAGGATAATCAAGGTAATATTTATTATTAAACTTCTTACATTATTTCATTTGCAATACTTTCTTTGATATATAATGATATGAATGTATATTTGTTTTGAAGATAATCAAGAAGACAAAAGTGCATGCTCTACTATAAATGAGGATTCGGATAGCGAAGGAGAAGATATTGATGCAATTGACATGGTGAGTTTTTATTGATTCCTTTTGTTAGTTAACCTCTCTTCTTGTTAGTGATATTTTTTTTAATATATTAACATATTACGTGTTCTTTGACATTAGGATATTGATGCTATTTCTTATGAAGATATGGGAGAAGAAACTCAAGAACCTTCAAGTGTCGACTACTAAATTAGCGTTTTATTTTGTAATTCATAAACTATGTACCTTGATTTGGCGGAACTTTAATTTGTATTTGTTTTGTTATTTCTAAGACTTTTTTCGTTGGTTTTGAACTTTGGGTTTGTAACTTAATTTGGCGAAGTATAATTTTGATTGTAAGATTATTAAAATTTAATATTGTCGCAATACTCGTTAATTTAAAAGCTTGAAGAATACGAAATTTTAATTAAGTCAAAATTGGATCCGTGGATCCGGTCCGGATCCGGTCCAGATCCGGCGGATCCGGATCTGGATCTACATTTTTGGGATCCGTCGGATCCGGACCGGATCCGGATCCGCTACTAGGATTGAGGATCTGGATCTGGATCCATGCGGATCCGGTCCGAATCCGGTCCGTTGCCATCCCTAGTCACTAGGTTGTCGTCTAAACAAAACTTTACATTTAGGGATTTTCTACGATATACCCATGTGTTTACTTGTTTTCTACCATATACCCCTCATGTTTGCAAAATCCCTACTAATACCCCTGTACTTCACTAATCCCACTAACCGTGACCTAATGACCATTCAGCCGTCTAATGGTCCGTTAAGTGGCTTAGTTGGCTGCTGACTGGGGCGTGACATGACAGAGAATTGACTTTGACATGGCATTGACTCTTTAATTTAAAAAAATAAATAAAGGAATAAATTGAAATAAGCATTTAACCTTCCTCCTCCTTTGATTCAAAAAATAAAACCAAACTTCTCTGCCACTCTTCTCTACTCATCATCATTCTACTCCCAAAACCCTAATTAATTTCACAATTCCCCAAAACGCTCATATGCTCTTTCAATCTCTAAATTTCAAGGTAAAGTTTGTCCTTAATTACAATAATTTCCCGAAAATCCTGATGTTTGTCTTTAATTTTGAGTTAATTACTAAACACGAAAATGCTTGATTATGATGATATATTGTAGGGTTTTGGTTAGGGATTGTTGATTGACTCGAAAATCTAGATGACAGTATTTTTCCCACAACGATTGCAAGCTTGATTTTTCAATTGAAGACCGTCAATCCTTGACAATGAAGATGACGACATCAGAACATATAAAAAGAAAAGGGAAGATGTAAGGAAGATGAACAAAGTGGAGTGAAATGAGTAACAACTTCATGTATAAAATGGGGTACTTAATGGAATGGAGGGAAATTTTGGGGAAAGTGGAGGGAAAATTTGGGGAAAGTGAAGGGAAAATGAGTCAGCTATGTGAAAGTCCATCCCCTGCCATGTCACGCCCCAATCAGCAGCCAACTAAGCCACTTAACAGACCATTAGACGGCTGAATGGTGATTAGGTCATGGTTAGTGGGATTAGTGAAGTACAGGGGTATGAGTAGGGATTTTGCAAACATGAGGGGTATATGGTAGAAAACAAGAAAACACAGGGGTATACCGTAGAAAATCCCTTACATTTATGTACTTTTATGGGATTTTCTACGTGGTACCCCTTAACTTTTTACTTTTCTACCTTATACCCCTACACTTTTTACATGTACACATGGTACCCTTGTACTTTACTAAAATTTTCTTTGGTACCCCTAAACTTTAATATTATCTTTATTGGTACCCTTAAACTTTTTTTCCTTCAAGTTTTGGCAACAAATTACTTTTTTCTGCTCAAGATTAAAAGTTAAACGTCATTTAACATACCTAATTAACCGATAATTGAACTTAAACTAACAATTTTGTACGTGTTTGCAGTTTATACTCCAAATCTAAACGAATTATATTTTTGACGTTATATTGTCAAATCAAATGATAACACTTAAATTAAGCTTAACTACTTGTTAGTTATCTAAGTTAAATGATATTCAAATCTTAATCCTAAGCTAAAAACATAATCTAACGACAAAAACTTGATGAAAAAAAAAATTCGGGGCGCTAGTTAAATTAATAATAAAATTCAAGGGTACCATGTATAGACATAGAAAAGGTAGGAGTACCAGGTAGAAAAGTGAAAAATACAAGGGTACCGTGTAGAAAATTCCTACTTTTATTATGCACTTCGATAATGTCAAATATGGACACTAGGTCCATGGCACGTCCTAAAAAACACATAACGTTCTCAAATTCAACCAGAGCACTAATACACCTTAACTAAACCCGAGTAGTTCCGAGATCCGTTCTCAACCATCTACGCATCGTGTCTCGTTTAGTGTACACTCCGAGGGTGCAACTCCTAACTACGTGATTTACTTACGTTTCGCACTTATAGCTTTCGTATGATTTAACGCTTTTATGACCTTATAATCGCATGCTAAATCACCTAACACAGAATTCTAAACGTAAATAAGCTAACTGAACAAAGCGATGGTCGGGTTCCGTATTAATTCCGATGCTCACCATGCACGGTTCGATGCATCCCAATTAATACCGAGCTGACGCATCTTAAGCAGAATACCAGGTAAGGTTTACCACGAGAATGACTAATATCCATATTATCACGTTAAATCTGATTTGCTAATACGTATTATACTTAGATAGTACTCTCTACTCTCGTACGTGCATCTTTTCATGGCCTGCTTGTCACGTGAAATCGCATGCAAAGAATGTAAACACAACTACTTCGACGACAATAAGCTTACTTGTCCTTAAACAACCGACATAGCAAAGGCATAGGGTTAAAACAACGGATGTTATCGTACTTCCGCCACAATTAAGGAACAAAGTTATTAGCCCACCGATTGATTAGTAGAGCCCGCTACGTGCGAGCGGGATTGGGTTTCAATGTCTAGCGGGCTTTGGCTTCCCAATACGTATCCTCACCCCTAACTCTGAATCGACGGTTTTTGGATGTCCGAAACCATTGATAATGAGAGTCATTCCAGGCATGGAGTGCTTAAGGGTACAAGTCTTTATCTTTAGGTCCCGGCCACTAAGCTTTGAGTCGGCTAAGGATCAAAGTTGACTTGAACGGTTTCCGAGTCCCCATAATTGACTCGTTGGCGACTCCACAAATCGGCAACGAATCCGGTTCACTTAAAGGTCGTCTTATCAAACATATTGGCCTTTAAACATTTACAACCACGTCTCGATCGATTCTAACGGAAACACGGGTGCCCGCATCCGTCTAGTACTATCCGAATCGTCATCCAAATCGAGGTCCGACACATCGCCCTGAACGCGAGATCGCACCGGCCCCCGACCGGGAGGGGGCGCCAAGGGTGGTCGCCGCGACAAACCGGGAGGTTCCGCGCGGGCGCACACGGGGCTCTGGGCGGTGCGGACGGGCGTCCACAGTTTGGCGACTCCGCTGGGGATTTGGAAACAAGTTTCCAGCGGTGGTGTAACTTGTACGAGGTCAGTTAAGCTCATTTCCGAGTTCCTTGCTGTGGTCACTACAGGTTTTGGCCCTAAAAAGCCCACCCTAACCGATATTAGGACCAATCGACCTCTTCACGGTAAGATCATTTTGGACACGCGGAGAGACCCTTGGTTGACGCTCCGACCGTCCAAGGTAGCCACACATTCCCTGGATATACCAAACGAGTGGTTCCAAGCAGACGGTATGACACTCATCTCCCCAGGTGGCCTGTCGTCACCTAAGTAAAGACTATTCATATGGTGGTAGTCTACCCTAATCTACCCGTGTCTGCATCCTGAATGAGTGTACGCATTCCTAGTTATGTTAGCGTGTTTGACTACCCAAATAAAACACTAAAATCTGCATTCAACCACGACAACATATTCAACCGCACCCAACTCCATTTTTCGAAAAAATGCATCTTCTTTTCAAAACCACATTTTAAGCGCCGATGCTCCGGCCTAGCTAAAATTATTTTCTACAACACTTTAAGGTCGTCACCATGGCCAATTTTACACTCAACATTTAATAAAAAACACTTTTACCACCTAAATTCTGTAATACTCCAGAATTTGGTCACACCTCCAAAGCACCATCACAGACACCACATTCTCTCACGAACATCGTCTACACTGCGAACTTCGAACTACTAATTAATAGTAGTCTCGATGAAAACGCGACACCACGATTTTCAAAACTGGTCTTCTACAACCGCACTTCTTTTAAAAAATCGCAACTTACACTTTTGCTATCGTCGAATCCTCGACGCTCACGTAGCAACACCTTTTGACACGCCACAAAGGATGTCACTAAATCATCGTAATACCGATTTGACAAAAACTCTCACTTTCGAATAGTTTATTTTCAAAATCCATCCGTTTTCGAAATTATCAAAACTCTTTGATTCTGAGCTGGGATCGAGATCAATTCCTTATGTCGTACAACCGCGTGATTAACTGTCTGTGTAAGTTGATAGGGTCACCTCCATTGAGGTCTTACATTTCGGGTCGTCTTGCCTCGAGAAGTCCTCTTCCCTAAATCCAATTCCGTTTTATAATTTCTCCCCTCGATTTATTTTGTTGATCAATTTGTAAAAATAGGTTTTTTTTTGGTAAATAATTTCATGTTATTTCTTTATTCTGTATGCAGTAACTTTTTATTTACATGATTACATCCAATTTTTAACAGAAATTTAAGTGGCACTGATTTTAGAAGAAAAAAATGGTGCACCGAAAAATCCACATATTGTTTTTACTGAAATAATCATAAAATTTCGATCGCTAAAAACCCAATTACAAACACAATGAAAGTTGAAACCCAATTTTTTAATTGAAATCTGGAGAACCTTAAATTTCCATTGATAGCTAAAATACCCTAATTTATGATTGAAGAGGAAAAAGGATGTGGCAATTTGGGTGGGGTTGATCAAAATCGAGAGGAATGAGGGTAAGAAGAAGAAATTACCTTTATTTTCTCAATACCAATCCTATTTTCCATCCTATTTTCTTCTTTTCTACCTCTTTTATCTCAAGAGAAGAGCTACTAATATAATATCGGGGACTACTCATCGTCGTCGGCGATTTACTTAACGTCGTCGGCAAATATGATAGTAAATGACCGAATCGCCCTCTATTTAATTACTAACTAAACAAAATCTAAACTAACCTAACTAAATTATAATCGTATTTAACCTAACTACTATTATATTATGACGATTTACTAACTAAATTAACGTAATTACTAGTATTATTTAACCTACCACTATTTAACCTAAGGAAATTACAAAGTCCGAAAGTAGCACTATTATATTTAAATTTAACTGAATCATCATCGGAATAACATCGAAACACTTATATTTTGATTTTTCTAATAACGTTAACAATTGTCCGGAATGTCGAACACGGTTAACAATTTCCCTTTTGATTTGAATTTGCTGTATACCGAAAACAATTCGGAAGACCACGTCGTTGACGAGGTTAGTTTATTTCCCTTGATATGTACGCGATGTAATTTCATTGGTTATCGCGGAAAAAGAAAAGACAGTCGTGAAAGACTTTTCGGTATATGCGTGGAAGACAGCCCGAGAATAGCCTATAGGCGTTGCATTTTTATAGCCGTTCCCAGCGGGGACGTTGAAACGTAACGTCTGCTTTTACGTGTAGACGTTGAATTTTAAAGTCTATGCCAGGCGTAGACTTTGAGTTTTAAAGTCTATGCCCAGGCGTAGACTTCGAGTTTTAAAGTCTATGCTCAGGCGTAGTCTTCGTTAGGGGTGAGCAAAACCGGATATCCGATCCGGTTTTAAAAATTAAAAAAAAATTGATCCATATCGGATCCGGGTTTTTCAGATATCCGGTATCCGGTTTTATATTTTTCTTCTATTTTTCTTTTTTCTTTAAACAATTTTTCATTTTTAATTAAGATTAATTAATTAATTTTTAAGCAACGTTACATTTTATATAAATTGATATAATAAAAATAAATAAAAAAACCTCAAAAACAATGGTATATATGTCTTACGGTACCATTATTCTAACAAAATATTACGTTTCCTTACCTAATATCATAAATTTACTAATATTTTTGTTTTTTTACCTTTGAAAATAATTGGTGAGTTTTGAATTCTTTATTGTATAATTCATATTAGGATTATATTTTTCATATTTTTTATTGTTTTTAAAAACCGGATCGAAAACCGGATATCCGGTTATAATTTTCCCTGATACGTATCCGCTACGGTTTTAAGGAAAACCGTATCGTATATCCAGTTATTCGTATCGGATATCCGGAAATTCGTATAATTGAAAGCGTATATCGTATCGTATATGTATAATAAAACCGTATCGTATATTTTTGCTCACCCCTAGTCTTCGTGTTTCAACGTCTATGCCCAGGCGTAATCTTTAAATTTTTACGGCTATGCCCAGGCGTAGACTTCGAGTTTTAACGTCTATGCCCAGGCGTAATCTTTCACTTAATTTTGTGATGAATATCCCGTGATGAAACCCTTCATGTGATTTCACTTAATTTTTCCGGGTTTGGGATTTCCGGTGCTTTAGGTTCTGAAATTGGTCGATTGTCTTATGTGAACTCCATTGATCTCAGTAGTAACATGATTTCTGAGGGTATTCCAATTGAGATTTCTAATTGTGGGAATCTGGAGTATTTGGATTTGACTTCAAATAACTTGACCGGTGTGATTCTTGAGAATTTAGGAAATCTTCAAAAGTTGAGTTTTCTTATTGATCCTTTTTGTTTTGATCGGATAGAGATGCAATAACTTGTTTTGTTTTGTTTTGTTTTGATGTTTTCGTTTTGTTTTTGTTTCGTTTTGTTGGGTTGATCGTTTTTGTTTTGTTTAGTTAAGGAAGGAAAAGGGAGTAAAGGGTAAAATAGGTAAATTATGTAAAATTGTCGACGATTTTAAGTAAATCGCCGACGACGAGAAGCGAAAGTGATAATATCCTCACAAAATCATCCTACCAGGATGATATCATCACATTCTTCTACTGCTACTGCTAACCAATCTCTTTCTTTCATTTCCCCTGTAAGTAGTACACTAGTCTGGATCTTTCTTTCTTCAACCAAATTAATCTTCATGCAATGTTATCTACTCCGTATGTATATTATTGCTCCCGGCCCGGCCCTTCTTGTTACTCATCATATATATAGCTAGTATATTATGCATCATAACCTGTCGTCTCAATCAAAACTTTAAGCTGATGATCGACGTTCAGCCAATCATTTGATTCCATCAGTTGATGACAGCATATATAGCATTAGTGGCTTTGCTGTACTGTATGTCTAAGTCTAACATGGGAGTAGTTTATTAATAAATTAATTTAGCATGTTGGAATTGAAGTGAGAGTGATCAAGTAATTAACTAAAGAGATTTGTGTTTAATCTTAATATATGTCTTTGGGTCCTATATATATAACCACGGACTGTGGGTATAAAGGGAGAGCTAAGGGACAAGCTACAAGTAGTCTAGTTTGATGAAGAACTAAAGGCAAGGGAGTCGCTGTAAGTCATTATTGCAATCATCTTTAAGGAATATTAATACTCCGTATATATATTACGAGTAATACAGTGTTTAACCTCACTCCCGAGATTTGTGTCAAATCATCGCGTTCTAGAGATACAAATCTATTAGGCGATACGCCGAATACACCAAGAGTCTAAAGCACTTGAGTCCCTAAGTCGATGACCGCAAACATGCGCAAATCAAGGGTCTCATTTTCGCGTCGCTCGCATATGAGCATTCCTCGAGTCTCTTACGTCGTCCGGTGGATCTGTTCTGATCTTTCGATCCTTTCCTACTAGAATCACTCCCCAACGTGTCTCTAGATCCAAAAGTTATCGAAAACATTCGCAACGATGTCAACACCCTAACCGAATTGGTTCACAATGTCCATGCTTCGGCAACCCGTTTAACCTCCTCCGTCCGTCACATCGATAGCCGCCTCAATTTCCTTGAGAGTAGGGACACAGAAAGCAAAACAAATGCCAATCCGAGCAATTACCACGCCCAAGAAATTACCCAGGGTAGATCATCTTAATGTTCCGCCCAATCGAAACTTCCTAAAGTCGATATGGGAAAAACTTCAAGACCTTATAAAACCATATCCAACAAACTAGAGACATCACGAAGAGAGTTTACCCCAATTGACTTATCTTACACCGAGACCCTCAAATGTTTAGTCGATCAAGGACTACTCTCACCCATGGGTCCAACTCTGGACCCACCGGTCGACAAACGATCCAAAAAGTGGAGTCCTAATGCCTATTGCTTATATCACCAGGCAACGGACACGATACTGAAGCGTGTTTTGCATTGAAGCATGCGATCCAAAACATGATTGCCTCAAAAAGATAAAAAAATAAATTTCACCTTTAGGAATACCAAGGGAGAGATAGTGACATCGGTGGTTGTCACGAATTATTTCAAACCCTTCGACAACCAATCAATCGAAACAAGTTCAGAACACCCATCACGGCCCGCATCCCCAGAAGACTTCATAAGGATTTAAGCCAAAGAAGAACGCCCCGAGCCTAGGTCAGTGTCATAGAAGGGTCAGGTCATAGTATTGTTATTTCCCTTCTAGCGTCATTGTTATGTTGAGTCAGAGGTACATGGGCCTGTCTCAGCCTCCCCCAAAAAGTCATGTCTCGGACACATCGTCCGTCTACTATTATCAATAAAAAGAAATAAACTTTTCTTCCTTTATAATGCGCCTCGACAATCGCTTCATTTAAAATAATGCACCTTCTTGCTTACAACTCGATACTATGCCATTTATCGATGACAATCAAACGAACCTCAAAACAATGAGGAAATACAAGAACCAAGATCCCGTGTTCTCTTTTACCTATTCCATGTATGGTATAGAAAGCCACATAATTATCCCTTAGAACGAGCATTACTAAATCCCATGACGAATCTAGATAGTCTCTTAGCTTGTGATCAAAGACGGAAGACAAACTCATTTCCAAAAATAAACATCCCTCAAATAAAGACCGACCAATTCCTACCATAGATGCTAGTCTGACAAAAAGAAAAAGAAGTCTGAAATGGCCAAAATGAGCCAAAGAAAAAGAAAGTGAAACCAAGGCCAAGCCAGACCGGCCCAATTCAATGATCAGACCAAACACAATGGTCAAAATCAAATCCCAATCATCCAATTCGATTTCAAGTACAACTCCGAACAAAGAGCAAAAATGAACAGACCGGTCAACTAGCAGCAAATATTAGCCTCCCCACATTACAACCCTTAAGACCTTCCCGAGACACTTGTTAGGAGACAGTCCGGAGGATTCAAGCTCAATAGGATAATCCCAACCATTAGGGCCAGACATGAAAATCAGATCCCACGTAATTTACATCCCACCTGATTGAAGTCTGAGTCATTTTTACTCAGCTTCCCCTTTCCTACCACATCACGAAACCGTAACCCCATAGCCTTAACTCCACAAAAATCAAGCTCCAGTTTTTGATTCATCAAAGCCACTCACTATCTAGCTCCACATTCCAAAACCATCCAAGCCAGTCGCCTTGACCTAAACACGGTATCTCGGTAATTGTTACTTTTAAGGGGTCACACCCAATCACTCCACCTTAGTTCTTTAAGTAGGGTGAATACACTCTAAACATCTCACATCGATAATTGGCATAACAAGTCTAAAGCAAAATCACTCACATCTATTATGAACTACGAACATGGTTTGATTCCGTCTAAACACGGATACGTAGGCAACCCTTCCAAGGGTACAACCAACAAAAATAACAAAATCGATTACTCGATTCACATGCAAATTGGAACCCTCCTACGTTTCGATTAACCAGTGATTTCAATGACGAAGCACAAACGACAAGCCGAGGACGGGGTGAAAACCCGAAAGGGGACCCCGGGCAAAATAAAGAATCGAGTGGCGAGTCGTCGAAAAAAATGACGTGCCGAGGACGGAGTGAAAACCCGAAAGAGCGTTCCGGACAAAATGAAAAATCGAGTTGCGAGCCGTAGAAAAAACCAAAAAAGAGAGCAAAAAAAAAGAGAAAACAAACAAAAGGTGAGCCGAGGACGGAGTGAAAACCCAAAAGGGCGCTCCGGATAAAATGAAGAATCGAGTTGCGAGCCACCATGAAAAGAAAAAACAAAGAAAATGTGTGCTTCACATTAATGCAAAAACAATTAAATCAAGCCTTTGTCGAGGCTCTTTACATTGAGAATCCAAAACCCGATTACCCAGAAATGACAACGTGTCAAGCGAACCCCACAAAAACTAGTACTAATACGCCACATAATATAAATTAATATAACACAATACTGAACGGTTGGGCTCTACCGGTCCAACTTCTCTTTCCCCTTGCCATTCGGAAACGTCTCTTTTGGTCTCTCACCATAGACCTTCAAAATACAGGCTTCCACTTCTGTCTCAGCCAAAGGCGAGCCCAGCCAGGTCCACGTCCCCTTTTCACTCACATTTTCAATATGGGTCTTGTCAGTCTTGGTCAGTTTAGATGAACTGATGACATTAGGATCGGTAACACTAACTCGAGTCGTCTCCCTATCCTTTAGCATCACGGTTTTCCTAACATTCGACTTGCTTTGTCCGCCCGTAAGCTCCCCGCCAGAAATGAGTAGGGTCTGTCGGTCAAACACTTTCTATAATAACGGGACGTGAAAACCTCTGTCTCCAAGACATCCCAAACTCCCTGAGAGAACTTTTCGTCCATGGAAGAGATTTAGGGGCGTCCTCAGTAACCTCCGATACAATTCGTCTTACACTCATTTGACGCGACAACTCGCCCGGGTAAATATACACCTGATCCCTTAAGGACAATATCTGCATAGTATGAGTCGACGATGAAAACGGAAACCCAACCTTTCCACTAATATGCCACCATGGGATGGTCCACCTAATATCAACCCGCCCTTTAGCATGCAAGTAGGAAAGCCATCCTTCTTCAGTGTGACCATCGTTCCATGGTTTCGCCATCTTACGATCCGTGAAGCCTTTGTAGCTATAGCCCTTGGCGGACTGAGGAGGCTCGATCAAACTAAGCCTCTCTTGTAGCCAAACCTGCACAAACCACGAAACAACGTCAGACTTTCGAACTAAGGCAAGCTTCGAAAAAGGAAATTAATACCCAACATACCTGCAAAATGATCCTAGTACCCCAAAACGAAACACGATGTATCCGTGCACGAGCGTCGAGACACGCGATGAGCTCACCTAGAATAAGCAAAGAGGGCAATCGCCCGTGTTCCATCCCCATTACAGCATCCACAACCCCAAGGACTACCTCAACCTTCATGTACCGACGCATCCTCAAAAAGATAGTAGCATGCCACCGGAATATTAAGAGCCCACTTACAAGCAAAAGGCGAAATATCACGAGAACCTGTCTATGAGAATGTCCTAATAAGCAACTTTAGGTCAATACCACCGTTCCCAAAGAAAGCTTTAGCCTCTTCCAAGGAAATATCCAAAAAATGACGTAATCGTTCCACAAAAGTGTCGTCTCCAAGGGGTATACAAGGTCGAACCGAACACCACCCATCTATAACATCTAGCTCCTCGAGAAGGGGACAAACCTTACCTCCAAGAAAAACGAAAACATGATTCTTAACATCCCAAAAACTAGAGCATACCAACAAAAAGTCATATTACGCCTTAACCTGCCTTAGTGTGGTAACCACAGACAAACCATCACCTGGACAAACCTCGAGGTCACATTTCCTAAGACGACCCATCCACTCAGTTAAGGCACTCCCAAAACTATTACTCCAAGGTTAAGGTTGCCAAGTCCAAGAGGAAGAAACCCTCCCTCCATGTGGCGTCGTCAAGGCGGCAGACAACCAGAAGCTCCACTCATTCTGGGGAGGGAGGTTTCAGCAGAGCCGACCATGAGATGACGTCTGGGGGCCCTTGAGGCAGTGACTTCACCCAGTGACGGTGGCTCAGGTACCACTGCCCCCAGTGATTGAGGAGCCGGTCATTTACCTGGAGGCGGATGCCTCGCCTGTTGGGGGTGCCTTTGGGCCAAGTTGAGCAATCGCCAGGCCTCGTCGACAATCTACAGGTAGCTAAAGGCTTGGTGGCGTCTTCTGACAAAGAGGTTCAGAAGGACGTGGAGGCCGTCGTCGACGCTGTTCTTCCCTCTTTTTCAAGGCCTACCTTCTCCGACGTTTTTGGGGCGTTTAAAGAAGTTGGAGGTGTAGCGTCGGGTAGTGGTCACGTGGTACCTAAGGACGCCTCCAGCGTCGACTCGGGGTCACTTGGTACTCATTTTGACGCCAACCATCGCCAAGCCGCTGAGGCGCTCGACGCCCTCTTCAAGATAGGCACTCCCTGTTGAGGCTTGCCTCTAACTCCTTAGCCCTTCATTCTTTAAAGAATAAGCTCAAGGCGGTTGACTCTAGGCGCATTGAGGATGAGGCCAACTCAAGGGGGATGAGGAAAAGTGTCTGGAGGTTGAGGCCAAGCTTAAGATGGCCCTAGAGGAGGCTGATGCCAAGATTAAGGTGGCTTTGGAGGAGACTGCTAGCATGCGCCGTCAATCTTTGGAACACCGCCAGGCATTAAAAGCGGCGGAGGATAAGGCGCTAGCACAAGGAGAAGATCTTAGCAAGTCTTTGGCTGAGGGTGACAGCTTGAGGAAGCAATTGGTACTGCAACCCATGAAGTGGCTCTGGTCAAGGGAGAGCTTGTTGCTGCCCAAGAGCTCAACGCTTCCCTAAGAGAAGAGGAAGAGAAGGTTAGAGTTGCCCTCGCCGCCATAGAAACGGAGGCCAATGAGGCCTTCAGCGCCGGCTACACAGAGGGCCAAGTTGTAATGTCACGTGTCAGCGGTGATACCTTGGCAGAGATGGATTCGAACTTTGACTGGGCTCGCTATGGGGCCATTTATGACCGTCTGGACGCGGAAAGAATGAAGGCTGAGAATGCTGACGAGGCTGAGGACGTTGTTGCTTTGGGGGAGGTTGCTGTTGGGCCGTCTTCCTCTCCCAAATAGGAAAGTGGGTCGTCGTCCTCTTGTGCCTTTTGCGCCTCTCGGGCGGGGGATGAGGGTGTAGTCGGCGATACGGCTAGCTCGTCGGCTCCCCTCCGAGGCTTTTTGTCGTTCTTCATCACCTACTCTTTTGGCAACCAGTGGCATGACACTGCCTTATACGCTTTATGGCTCTATCCTTCTTTTTACTTTTCTAGTAGGTGGCGCTTGATCCTTTGGGGACGGCTGCCGATTTAAAAATCGTCGCCTTATTTTGTGTTTCGAATGTTTAGATCTTCCATCTTGTAATCTTTAACTCTTGCGGCTGTGGCACCTTTATCTTATGCATTTTCCTGTTTCTCTTTACATCTTGCTTCTTTATTTTCACTTTGTTATTCGCAGACTTGCGTTTATGCCCCCCTTTTAAGTATGGGGGAGTCTAACCAACGCCGTTTGGGGATATGGTAACGGACTTGGAGCTATGCCCCCATTCTATGGATGGGGGGGGGCCCTAGCCATTGTCGTCTGGAGCTACGGCACCCAGACAGACTTGGGCTTATGCCCCCATTCCATGGAATGGGGGATCCTAGTCATTGTCGTCTGGAGCTATGGCTTCCAGACGGATTTGGGCTATGCCCCCATCTATGGATGGGGGACCCTAGCCATTATCTTCTGGAGCTATGGCATCCAGACGGATTTGGGCTTATGCCCCCATTCTATGGATAGGGGACCCTAGCCATTGTGGTCTGGAGCTATGGTATCCAGACGGACTTGGGCTTATTCCCCCATTCTATGGATGAGGGACCCTAGGACTCTAGTAGACGGACTTAGGCTTATGCCCCATTCTATGGATAGGGGACCCTAGCCATTTTCGTCTGGAGCTATAGCATCCAAACGGACTTGGGCTTATGCCCCCATTCTATGGATGGGGGACCTTAGCCAATTTTGATTGGGTGTCCACTCTTTATGCTAAGTTGAATAGGGGCTCCCCCCCCCCCCCCCCTTATTGCCCCCTTCTTGTTGCTTGAGAAAGTAATGAACAAGGAGCAAGTAGATGACTAAGAGAGATCCATCCATACTAAAGCATTCAAGAGTTTTTGAAATTTTAACATGTGAAAGGCAAGGCCGTCGACAATCCTGAATATCCCTTGTCGGCAAAAAAACAAAATATGGGCTCGTGCGCCCCTAGACATAGTATCGCCTGATGGTGTCCGCATTCCAGTGTGACGGCAGGTCACGTTCTTCGTCGTCCTTGACCCTGAATGTGCTTGGCCCTATGACTTGGGTGATTTCATAAGGACACTCCCAATTGGCGTTGAGCTTTCCATGCCCGCCGGCTTTTCCCATTGTCACCGCCTTCCTTAGAACAAGGTCTCCTACTTGGAATTTTCTGTGGTTCACCCGCCTGTTGTATGCCTTTCTCATATACTGCTGGTATGCCACCAAAGTGACGTGCGCCTCCTCCTGGGTTTCGTCTATCAGGTCCAGGGCTTAAGCCATAACCGCCTCGTTTGCGTCCCCTAGGAAGTATTTGCTGCGGACCGATTGTATTTGCACCTCTATTGGGAGCAAAGCCTCCGCTCCATAGACGAGGTCGAATGGTGAGTGGCCGGTGGCTGCCTTCTGAGTGGTCCTTAGGGACCAAAGTACGCTGGGAAGCTCGTCAACCCAATTCCCCTTGAAGTCTTCTAACATCTTCATTAGTCTATTGAGGATTTGTTTGTTGGCTGACTCGGCTTGGCCGTTTGTCTGGGGGTGGCAGACGGCGGAGTAGGCTATAGCAATTCCTAGGCCTCCTATCTATTCTTTGATTGGGGTTGTCAAATTGACGGTCGTGGTCAAAGACCAATACTTTTGGCACTCCAAACCTGGTTAGCACGTTGCGTAGATCACTTTTCTCACAACCGGCTCGGTGATATTCGGGACGGCCTCAGCTTCAATCCACTTTGAGAAGTAATCGACAGCTACTATTAGGAATCTCCTGCCCCCAGACACTGTGGTAAATGGTCCTAATATATCCATCCCCCACAGTGCAAAGGGTATTGGATTTAGGATTGGCTGTAGCTCCCTTGCCGGCGCATGAATCACATGCGAGTGGATTTGGCAGTTGCGGCATTTTCTGATCAATTCTCTGGCGTCCCGCAGGATGGTCGGCCAATAGTACCCAGCCCTTACTGCTTTGTGGGCCAGGTTTCGCCCACCTATATGGTGGCCATACATTCCTGAGTGGAAGTCGTTTACTACTTCAGCTGCTTCCCTGGGCTTTAGGCACCTTAGGATGGACGTCGACACTCCCTTCTTGTACAGCAGGTCCTCAATCATCATATACCTGGACGCCAAAGTTGGCATGCGTCTGGCCCTCACCGGATCACTTGGCAGTTTCTTGCTTGTTATGTACTCTATGATGGGTAACCTCCAGTCGTCGTCTTCCTCGCCTTCCATGCTGTGAATTTTGTTCTAGGCCACTGCCCCTTATAAGATGCTTTTTTCTTGTCTGACATCAACCCAAACAGACCAACGGATATCCTGCAGGCTGGAACTTGCCAGCTTGGACAGAGCGTCGGCCCGATTTTTCCGGGACCTCGGTATCTGCTTTACTTCATATGATTTCAACTGGGACAACTCCTCTTTTACCTTTTCTAGATATAACGCCATTGACGGCTCCCTAGCTTCGAACTCCCCATTGATTTGATTTGTGACCAGCTGGGAATCTGTCGACACGATGACCCGCTCGGCGCTGGCGGCTCTAGCTAGGCGGAAAGTGAATCTCAGTGCGTGCTCAAATTCTTCCCTGTCAGAGCTGGTTAGGACGACATCGGCGCCTGATCCATTGCTTGTAGATGATCCGTCGGTGAACACTTCCCATGCCCTCGCCGGGGGTCATCTTCTTCTGAGTGCGAGCATTCGGCCAGGATGTCGGCCAACGCCTGTGCCTTTATCGGCGTCCTTGACTGGTAGGTGATCCCAAGGTCACTTGCTCGACGGCCCATTTGAGCATCTGTCCTGACTTTTCGAATTTTTTTAACGCCTTCTCTAGAGCCAAGTTTGTCAGGACGATCACTGGGTGCGCATCAAAGTATGGGCGTAACTTCCTGGAAACTACCACCATGGCGTACACCGCTTTCTCCACCATTGGATAATTCTTCTCTGTCGGCCCCAGCGCGTGACTAATGAAGTTTTCTTCTTCTTTGAGTATGACGGCACTTACTGTCACATTGGTAAAAGCGATGTATACATACAACTTTTCGCCCTTTGTCAACCGCGCTAGAGTTAGCAACGTCTTTAAGTGTTCCTTCGAGTTCAAAAATGCCTCCTTCTATTCTTGCTCCTACCTGAATTGCTTATTTCCCTTTAGCACTTTGAAGAACGGGGTGGACTTGTCAGCCGCCCTAGAGATGAATCGCACCAGGGCCGCCATCCTCCCCATGAGCCTTTGAATGTCCCTTATCGTTCTTGGCTCCGGAAGGTCTTGTATGGCACTGATTTTTTTCTTGGTTGTCGTCTATTCCTCTGGCGCTCACCAAGAAACCCAGGAACTTTCCCAACCTTCTTACGACGAATGTGCATTTCTTAGGGTTTAGTTTCATTTTGTACTTCCTCAAGGATTGGAATGTTTCCTTCAAGTCGTCCAGGTGTTTTTCGTCTTCCTTAATTTTAACGATTGCGTCGTCTACGTACATCTCCATGTTCCTGCCTCGATGTCCCTGGAAAATCTTATCCACCAGCCTCTTGTAAGTGGCGTCGGCGTTCTTCAAGCCCAACGACATCATCTTGTACATGAATATGCTGGTGCTTATGATGAACGCGCATTTGACCTTATTCGGCCCCCAAAGGAAGACTTGGTGGTAGCCGGAAAAGACATCCAAGAAACTCAACATGGAGTGGCCACTAATGGCGTCCACTAACTGATCAATCCTTGGCAGCGGGTAGCAATCTTTTGGGCATGCCTTGTTGAGGTTGGTGAAGTCGACACACATTCGCCAGGCTCCTGACGACTTTTTCACCATTACCACATTTGCTAGCCACTCGGGGTAGTCGTATGGTTCAATAAATCCGGCTTTTAATAATTTTTCCACCTCTTCGAGGATTGCATCGTCTTTTTCTGTTGACATGGTTCTCTTTTTCTGCTTGACCGGCCAGCAAGCTGGGTCGACATTGAGCTTGTTTACTGTGATGTCGTGATCTACGCCAGGCATTTCGTCTGTCGAGCAGGCAAAGACGTCGGCATTTTTCTTCAGTAGACTGACGAGACGTTGTTGGTACTCTGGTTCCAAATCGACTCCTACCAGCACAGGTCGGCCTGGCTCCAGCTCCACCATCATGCTCTCCCCACGGGCTCTAGGCGCTCAGGGACGGGAGTCACCTTGTCGGTGATCCTGAGCGTTTTGGAGGTCGTGGCTCTTCCGTCATCGAGGATGGAGTCGGAATTTTGCTTGCGCTTCATCTCCTCCCGGGATCTCTTTAATTAGGGCATGTGCATAACAACGTTCCTCTTACCACAAACGATGTCACCACAACATCGTCACCTTAATTTACAAAACCATTTTTGTCAAAATTCTACTCGCGAATATCGGTCGTTTTCAAAAAAGATGTTAAAATTCTTTGATCCTGAGCCGGGATCACGATCAATTCCTTGCGTCGTGCAATCGTGTGTTTAACTGTCCGTGTTAGTTACTAGGATCGCCTCTACTCAAGGTCTTACATTTTGGGTCGTCTCCCTTCAAGGAGCCCTCTTTAAACCTCGCTCCCGAGGTTCGTGTCAAATCGCCTCGTTACGGAGGCCTAAATTCGTTAGGCGTCTCGCCGAATACACCAAGAGTCCAAAGCACCCAAGGCCTTAGATAGGTGGCCACACACGCCCATGAGTCAAGGGCTCCATTTCCGTGTCATTCGGTTAAGGGCATTTCTCGAGTCTTTAGGATGTCGGATGAGTTCAACCTTACGCTCTTATTTTGCTCTGCTAGACCCAAGAATGGCGCCTAATAGCAACAAAAGTAGCGTGGACCAGCTTAACGCCCTGATGAACGTAGTCCATGGGGTACTAGGGATAGTGTCGTCAATCTCCTCCTCCATCGACGATGTTAGGTGTCGCCTCGAGACCTTGGAAGGCCCTGAGAGGAAACACCGGGAGGGACCGGTGAGTCGAGAGCTAGTGCTCAGTGGGGATCCGTACGTCGAGTACGCTAGGCTCGCCCGCCCTGTCGAACTTACAGGTCCTCGCCGCCCCTTTAGGCAATTCACTGAACTGGGTGAATCCTACGCCGAAGCCCTCCAAAAGTTACAGGAGGCCTGGCTATTATGGCCAGTAGGACCCACCCCAGACACACCTATAGAAAAGAGAGGAGCGGGTTGGAATCCCAACGCTTACTGCTTATACCACCAGGGCCGGGGACATGAGACCCAAGTGTGCACCGAACTCAAACACGAAGTACAGGACCTGATCGACAAAGGGGTCTACATCCCCGTAGGGTGTCTGCGGAGAAGGACTGACTCATCATCGACAACGACGACCTAAACTTAACCCATCATCGACACCATCACCCAAACACCAATAAACCTACCACAGTCGGACCTCACGAAGCCCGCCTAAAAAAAACGACCAAACACGAGGCCCGCCTAATAGCTCTCAAAGCAGCCTTATCAGTAGGAGTCAAAAACCTTAGAATACACGGAGACTCATCCTTAGTAGTCAACCAAGCCACGGGAAACTGGAAGGTCTATAGCGAAAGCCTAACCCCACACCAAGCCAAGGTAGAAGCAATGTCCCGGGAATTCACCGAAATCGACTTCATACACATGCCCCGGGAGGAGAACCAATTCGCTGACGCGTTATCCAAACTAGCCTCACTAGTAAACATACCCGATCATCTCTTCTCTATGCCCATTTGCGTAGAAAGAAGCGAACAACCGGCCTACATCCATAACCTCGAAACAGATGACACACCCAAAGAACCTCGGTATAAAGCATTCCTAGAATTTAAAACCCACGGGTCATATCCACCCAACACAAGTGCCAAGAACAAAAGAACCCTACGAATGCCCGTAGAAGCAGCAAACAAAACCATAACCACAATCCTTAAGAAAATGATAGACAATTGCCGGGATTGGCCAAACAAGATCCCCTTCGCCTTATGGGGGATACCGAACATCCTATAGAACACCCAATGGAGCCAAACCATACTACCTAACCTACGATTCCGAAGCAGTCCAACCCGTAGAGCTAGAAATACCGTCACTAAGGATATTAGCCGAGAGCCGTATTCCCGAAGAAGAATGGAACAAAAAACGGTACGACGAGTTAGTACTCCTAGACGAACGTAGGATACGTGCCTTATCCAACGTGCAAGCCTACCAACAACGCGTCCAACAAGCCTTTAATAAACGAGTGAAATCCTGAAACATACACGAGGGAGATTTAGTAATTCAATCCATTAGAGCACCCATTCCTGTCGACCCTAGAGGGAAATGCAAACCAAACTGGGCAGGCCCCTACCTCGGGGGGCGCTGTAATTCTCACTGACTTAGATGGACAAGAATTCTCAACCCCGACTAACCTGGATCAACTCAAAAGGTACTACCCGTAAAAATCCTGACAACTACATCCCAACCTCCGAAAAGAAAACAACAACAAAAATCAAGTTCACATCGATAATTGGCATAAACGAGTCTAAAGCAAAATCACTCACATTTTAACAAGAACTACGAACACGGTTTGATTCTGCCCAAAAACGGATACGTAGGCAACCCTCCTCCGGGTACAACCAAACAACAAAACAAAAAAAAAAACAAAATCGATTCATCGATAAACCGGGACTCCCACCGCGACCCGGTCAACGAGTGATTCAGACTGACAAAGCACAAACGACGAGCCGAGGACGGGGTGAAAACCCGAGAGGGCGCCCGGGGCAAAATGAAGAAACGAGTTGCGAGCCGTCGTTTTAAAAAAAAATGACGAGCCGAGGACGGGGTAAAAACCCGAAAAGGCGCCCCGGGCAAAATGAAGAATCGAGTTGCGAGCCGTCAAAAAAAAAAGAAAAGAGCAAAAAAAACGAAACAAAAAGGTGAGCCGAGGACGGAGTGAAAACCCGAAAGGGCGCTACGGGAAAAATGAAGAATCGAGTTGCGAGCCACCACAAAAAAAAAAAGGAAAAAATAATAATAAATGTGCTTCTCATTAGAAAGAAAAAAAGACAACAAAACTGGTTAAATCGAGCCTTTGTCGAGGCATCTACATCAAGCATCCAAAATCCAGACATCCCGGAATTAACAACGTGTCTAAACTCCACAAAAACTAGTACTAATACGCCACATAATATCGATTAATATAACATAGTACTAAACGGCTGGGCTCTATCGGTCCAACTTTTCCCTACCCTCACTATTCGGATGCGACTGCTGGCGTTCGTCCTCTTCGATTTTCCGAAAGCCAGCTTCTAACGCCCTGTCCAAACGCGAGTCCAGCAAATCCCACACTATTTGCTCTTTCAAAGCTTTAATATGAGTCTCGTTAGTCTTGGCCCGTTCAGATGAACTGACGAAACTAGGATCGGTCCCACTATCTTTGGATAGGCACTTAACGGTCTCTCGAATCTCCTCCTCGCCTCTTAGTAGGGCTGTCTTCCTAACTTTTGAGTCGATCTGTCCTAACGGGTGTTCGCAAACCCTCTTCTGCATGGAAGTATTATCGGTCATTCGAGCATCGGGATGCAAGAACTTCTGCTCCCAAGATACCCTGAAACCCCAAAGCAAATCCCCAGTCCATGGACCAGAACTAGAAACAACCTTAGCATCATCCGGAATATGAGTTCGGACACCCATCTGATTAGACAACATGCTCGGGAAAATATAGACTTGATCCCTCATGGATAGTAGTAGCAAAGCCCGGGTCGAAGACGAAAAAGGGAACCCAACATGCCCACTAATATTCCACCACGGGATAGACCACCTGATGACAACACCTCCCCCAACCAAATAGGAAAGCCAATCATCCTCTTCGCGACTTTTGCTCCACACCAACGCCATCTTACGGCCAGTGAAACCCCTGTAGTTATAATCTTTGAAACACCGGGGAGGGTGATGGGAGGGATTTGTCGTGGAATCCCAACCGTCAATAATATAACCGGCTATTCCTACGGTAGATAGGGCAAGTCGGGTCGAATCCACGGGGACGGTAATGTATAGCCTAGACTAGGTCGGCCCAAATACTAGACTAAGTCAACGAACTAGGCTAAACTACTATGATAAGGAGGGAAGAAAGCTAGACTATGACTAAGGAAAACAAACAAGGAAACGGGCTAGGATTAGGTCGGGGTCAAAGGGGTAACGGAATGGTCAAGGGATAACTAGAGCGAAGGAGGTAGTAGGGTGATCTAGGTTGGTCCGGGCTCTCGCAACTTAGGCCTACCTAGAGGTTCATCCTATAACCCATCTTGCGACACACATGACAAACGGGGTTCTAGCGTGCTATCGGGGCCTAGGTCAAATCCGGGCTCTCGCTACTTAGTGAGGGAACCGAACCCTCAAACAAACCATCACCCACAAGAGAAAGGCAAGAAAAACAAGTATATGTATCTACTAGTCAATCAAGCATTTCAACAAACATGTGATGTGCACCAAACCAAGAGGAAACCCAAATCTTCCACCAACATCTCCAACAATCCCTTAATCATCCAATTAACACCCAAATTGCCTTACTAACCCTAGCAAGAACACTACTCTAACATATCTAAACTAAAACTAACACTAACAAGAGAAATCAAAGCAAACAACAAAACTAACATAATGAAACTAGTCAAACAATGAACAATGAACAATAACAAGAACAAAGAATCAAACTTTAATGATAAAACAAAGATTAAGAGAAGAGAAAAGAAGATTATACCAAACTAGAGATGAAAGGAAGAATGAAACTTGCATAAATGGAAGAACCCAAAACATTCACCCAAGGTTGTCAATCTTGGTGGAGATCTTGAATTCCCAAATTACAAGGCTTAATCTAAGATTAACGATAATCTAAAGACTAATCTACACTAATCTATGCTAAACTATGCTAAAACTATCTAGGGTTTAGTCTAATGAAGTGCATAACATAAGATGGTGTCTTAATACAAGAGGGGGTATATATAGGGTTACAAGTGGAAAGGAGAAGAAAAAAAACAAGTCGTGCTGCCAGCTCTTCGTCCCGACCGGGACGGCGAGCCATCCCGACCGGGACGGGTTGGTCCCGACCGGGACGGGCACACAGTGGCCGTCTTCAAAGTGCACCTCATCCCGAACGGGATGAGGCCATCCCGAACGGGATGGGTCTTGTAGGCCTCCCTTAAGAGCTTCTTGGCCCCTTCTTGCCTCTTATGGATTTCTCATCGATTCTCGGGACTCGGGATCGGGTCTCGGAGGCTCGGGATTGGGTCCCAAGGTCTCGGGGTCGATTCCTAGGCATCGAGTCATCGTTCCTTTACTCCGTTGGCTCCAAAATGTGTATGTATCGAGTCGGAATCGCTCCAACTCTTCCAAATCGGTCTCGGGAACCTGAAACGAACTAAAGGAAGCATAATAAGCCCATAAATCGCTCCCAAGGAGCGATTCCACAAGGAAATGGGACCAAAACATAGTGAAAAAGGCACTACAAACTACACTTATCAACTCCCCCACACTTAACCCTTACTCGCCCTCGAGTAAGCACATACTAACTACTATACTAGCCGAATGGGTATTAGCGCACCCTACGCCCTTTCAACTCACGCGAGTGCACTTAGAGGAAAAGTGCACTCCGCAAGGCAAGTCGGGTCTTGCGACAAAACTGTGGATGCAACCGGACACAAGACACAAAGACAAACAAGCACACGAACAAACAAACAAAAAAACACAAGGTTGCACCCAAAGAAAAACAAATACCGCTTCCCTCTAAAAAGCGGTGAATGAAACAACGGTTTAGGACTCAAGGCAAGTGACAACGTTCTCAATCTAATCATACGAATCGAGATGAACTAAACCCTAATAGTATGACGATAAAGCAACAAAAACGTTGGTAACTTACCTAGGTCCTCCTAACTTTCTAAAAACGTACTACGGGACGATCGGCGGAGTGGAAAAGTGAAGAACCACGGTGTTAGTCGACACTGTAGGTAAGTGAGACCCCGCCCCCTTTAGCGATGAGCCAAGAGGGTCGTCCCATGTCTAAAAACCGCCTAACTAGTCCAAGTAAAAAAAAAGTGGAAATATTGCAAGATGAGAGAAGACCGACTAATGCCGCTATCATCCTTCCTAGGGACTCGGTCCTTTGGTAGGCTCTTCACGGCAAAAGTCGGAAAAAGGCTTTTTTTTGTGGGAATTTCTTTTTGTGAGACGGGTTTTCTTTTGGCATTTTCTTTCTTTTCGACGTTTTGATTTGTTTGTTGCCATGCCATTTCTTTTTCTTCTTTTCTATTTTCTTTTTGGCTTTTGTGCCTTTTCTTTTTTTCTTCATTCTTTTCTTTCTTTCTTTTTCATTTTCTTTCTTTTTCTTTTCTTTGCCCTTTTGGCTTGATTTGGCTTTTTGGCGTTTCTTGACAAATAAGAAAGAGAGAATTCAACAAGTTGCAAATTATTGTGTGGATATGTGTAGGAGGTAGATGAATGGGTAAGTCGGGGGTTGCGATTTCCCTTCAAACCCACAAAAAGTGGAGAACTTGGACTAATCAAGCAATCCTAAACACAGTCACCTAAGGGACGGGACTCGGTAACCAAGGCCTTTTCACACCGTGGGTGGTCATAATGGTCAAAAGTGCAAATCCCGTAGTAAATCCCTAGTAAGCTAGGTGGACACAAGGTAAAGGACCAACGAATTCATTGATTTAGGGTCATTCTACTAGACAAAAGTCCAAGACTCGATTTACACTACTAGGAAGGGAAAGTAGACACTCGCACACTAGCCTCTAAACCGGGTTTTCGAAAACGGTTAACACACAAGACTCAACAAACACAACACAAAATGAAGACTCAACGAAAACGACAGAAAAAGAAACAAAAGCAACAAAACAACACAAAATAAACATATGAACAAAACAAACACCACCCCGATATTCCACACAAGTCTCCAAATCCACCACAAACTTTACAAAGCTCCGCCCGAGCACACAACATCACAATCTCCTCCAAACTCCACAAAAGACAAAGGGGAAAAAGGGATAGAAGATGTTACCGAAGGTCTTGAAAGCTCTCCAAAGCATTTGGTGAATTAAGCAACCTATAAGGAAAGAGGGAGGCAAAACACGCACACAAAACAAATATACGACACAAAAGAAAAACACACAAAAAGAAAATCTTTTTTTGATTTTTGTGAAAATTTTTCAAATTTTTAGGGTTTTTTAAAGCTTTTTTCGAAAAACTACAAAAAATAAAACTAACTATGATAGAATATCGCTCCCCCACACTTAAACCGAGCCATGTCCTCATGCTCGATCGTAGTGTGCGGAGAGACAAAAGAAAGAAAAAGAAACTACGAAAATAAAGCTAAGAATCAAAAAAAAAAGTGAAGAAAAAGGTAGAAGGTGTCCGGCCGGGGTGTAGTCAAGTCACTAAGGGCCGGGACAAGAAAAGATATGGATGGGGGAAGAAATAAAAAGAAGGAAATAAAAGGAAATGGGAGGGGAGGGCTAGGTGTAATCAAGTCACCTAGCCCGGATTCCGACTAAATCCTCAAAAAGAAAGAGTGAAAAACTTGTAAAATTGGGATTTTGAAAATGACTCTCGATGTAGTCACATCATTGAGAGTCGGGAGCAACAACTACCGAGGCCTCGAAGGCCACCATGACATCAAGACGGAAAAGTGTACAAGGGGAAGGGAATAAACAAAGGAAAACAAGCAACAACAAAAACGGAAAAGAAAGGATAGTTGTCGTACCATAGGTTAGCAACTCACTCTCTCCATCGTCTCATAGATCAATATAGGCACTTGCTCGTCTTCATCATTGCTATCCCGCTTCAAGCTTGATAGAACCGCATGGTAGAGGTAGTAATGGTGCGAGGGGGTGGCATTTGATGTGAATATCGGTCTAAAGTGAGGAGGAAATGAGGTTAAGGTATGTAAACGAGGTACATGGGTGGTATGATATGAGAAAGGAAGGTAGGTAGGTTAGGTGAGGGTATACAATGGTTGGGTGGGCTTAAATGTCGAAGAAGAAGCACCAAAAAAGAGTAGGGGATCATCCCGGTCAGGATGGATGATCCCGGTCGGGTTGATAAACCCTTCCCGGTCGGGATGACACTCCAGTGGACTCGATTTTTGGCACCCTCATCCCGATCGGGACGGCCCCATCCCGGTCGGGACGACACACCCTTCCCGGTCGGGAAGGGTCTTCATGACTCCCGTGACCCCAAAAAACCGACTCCCTTACTCACGATCCAAGCTCTATCACTAACCACTCCTTTCTAGGAGTCACCTTCACTTCACCTATCAGAATAAACTCAAAGTACACATCAAATTCACTCCCTCACATCGCTCATCAAAATACCAAATCAATTACAAGAGCTTCACAAAACAATAAAAATCAAAAGAAAAATCACACAAATACAAACACAAGTACTCTAAAGAAGAGAGGAGGGGAATATACAACATGACGGTTCTTTAGGAACTCCGTCAAACCTAGGATGGTGGACTCTCCTTCAACCGTAGCCCTCAAGGGCATGGAGGAGCAAGTCGAACGCACTACCGACATCATAATGAAGGCCCAAGAAGCGCTCGAGCCTAGCTAACCTCCACGGCCTCCAAGGTGGAGGCAAGAAGTAGGAATCCCAAGACCCAACGTCATCATCAAAGTTGTCTCCGGGGTCTATCCATCCTACGAGCTTAACCGACCTCTTCCTCCCTAGGCATCGCCTCCAATCACAAGCAAGCTTCGTTTCCAAGAAACGAGGCACAAAAAGCGGTTTTGGCCTCATCTCCTCAATGCACACCCCCACACTTTCCTCAAGTTGTGGTTCCCCGTCTTCATCATTCGGCCCACATCATCATGGAGGAGATAATCGAAACTTCTACCAGCGGTTTCAATCTCTTCCAAATCATTGCTCGATTTAGTTACAAGGGACTCTTGATGCTGATGCGAGTTCAGTTTGCAGTGTTTTTTTGATCGGTCCATATCTCGAGTTATACTTGGAAATTTGTAGTCATTCAAAATGCAGGAGATAGATTTCGAGCTTATCTTTCCAATGACTACTCGTGAAGGTTCATTGAACAAGTATTGACGAAGTTATGCACCAAACAAGTCAACTGTGCATTGAAAAACGCTGCTGTTAAATTCTTTGACGGAATTGTTTCTTTGTCTCGATTTTCTTTAAAGCTTTCAATAAATTCCCGAGGATAAGAGCTGATATCTTCAAGTCCGCTTAATCAAAATTACTCGTGCAAACATGAAGCATTGTACCCATAATGTACAATGAATGCAACGTGTTGGTCCTTGGTAGTTGCCTGATTTTAGTCATCCTAGTTCTTTGTAGTTTATTTTTCTAATTCTTTGTAATTTGATTTCCTAGTTATTTGTTCTAGCATTTAAGAAGTTTGACTTGGGTGGCTGATTTTTGCCTTGCCCTTCTCGTGCTTAATGGCTATTTATAGCCTTTAGTTTGTTTGTAAACACAGATTTTAAAAAAAAAAAGAAAATTGTAAGCTTTTGCTTGTTTAATTTTAATTGTCGAGTTACAATTAAGAGTCTTAGAGTTCGACACGTTTTCGAGTTCTAATTCCCGCTTATTCAATCGAGTGTTTGAATAGCGACCCGCTTAGTTGAGATATAGGTCTATCTCACTTAGCATACTATCCCTTTTGTATTACTTTTATCTATTTTTGTTTGTTTCTTGTCGTGACCAGCAACTTTGTTTCGTGTCCTTGTGATACGAGATCAAGGTCCGTTCCAAATCACATCATAAGTGGTATCAGAGCTACAACTCTTGATTTTTCTTAAAATCAAGACGGTCCAAGGAGTGTCGAAGCCAAGTTATTAGTTGAATTTCTGATTGCGATTGGAATTCAAAGGTTAAACTCGTACGGGTAGTTCGAGGGTTAATCGGTTTTGATTGTTTCGTGGTTCTTGTTGAAGTTCGATTTATTTTCAAAAAAAAAAAATACTGTTCACGAATTAGTACTGTTCACGGAGTACTATTCAAAAAAAAAAAAAAAAAAAAGATGGCTGTAGTTTTCTCGTTGGAAAATACAAGCGAGGAAAGTTTGGTTTTTGATCCGGCGTTGCCTCCTATTTTCGATGAATATGAAGATCATTGTGAGCCAAATGGGTTGCGCATGAAGAAAAAAATTCTGATCTTGGCCAAAACAAACATCGAAAATAGAGGGACTGAGCTCATGGAATATTTTGAGAAGCAATATAAGATACGTGATCCGTCCATGTTCAAAACAAGCAAAATGGATTTCACAAGCGTACAAAATTGCGCGTTTTTTAAAAGGAGTCCAGCTTGTGGTCGAGCCATAATACCAACATTACCCACACTTGTGTCTATTTGGAGTAAGGGTGTGTTGATCCTAACAAATTTTGTATTTGATCCAGGTGGGATACTTGTTACAAGAATTGAGGACAATTCTTTTTCAAAGAAGAAGAGTATGATGCGAATTCAGTTTGCAGTGTTTTTTTGATCGGTCCATATCTCGAGTTATACTTGGAAATTTGTAGTCATTCAAAATGCAGGAGATAGATTTCGAGCTTATCTTTCCAATGACTACTCGTGAAGGTTCATTGAACAAGTATTGACGAAGTTATGCACCAAACAAGTCAACTGTGCATTGAAAAACGCTGCTGTTAAATTCTTTGACGGAATTGTTTCTTTGCCTCGATTTTCTTTAAAGCTTTCAATAAATTCCCGAGGATAAGAGCTGCTATCTTCAAGTCCGCTTAATCAAAACTACTCGTGCAAACATGGAGCATTGTACCCATAATGTACAATGAATGCAACGTGTTGGTCCTTGGTAGTTGCCTGATTTTAGTCATCCTAGTTCTTTGTAGTTTATTTTTCTAATTCTTTGTAATTTGATTTCCTAGTTATTTGTTCTAGCATTTAAGAAGTTTGACTTGGGTGGCTGATTTTTGCCTTGCCCTTCTCGTGCTTAATGGCTATTTATAGCCTTTAGTTTGTTTGTAAACACAGATTTTAAAAAAAAAAAGAAAATTGTAAGCTTTTGCTTGTTTAATTTTAATTGTCGAGTTACAATTAAGAGTCTTAGAGTTCGACACGTTTTCGAGTTCTAATTCCCGCTTATTCAATCGAGTGTTTGAATAGCGACCCGCTTAGTTGAGATATAGGTCTATCTCACTTAGCATACTATCCCTTTTGTATTACTTTTATCTATTTTTGTTTGTTTCTTGTCGTGACCAGCAACTTTGTTTCGTGTCCTTGTGATACGAGATCAAGGTCCGTTCCAAATCACATCATAAGTGGTATCAGAGCTACAACTCTTGATTTTTCTTAAAATCAAGACGGTCCAAGGAGTGTCGAAGCCAAGTTATTAGTTGAATTTCTGATTGCGATTGGAATTCAAAGGTTAAACTCGTACGGGTAGTTCGAGGGTTAATCGGTTTTGATTGTTTCGTGGTTCTTGTTGAAGTTCGATTTATTTTCAAAAAAAAAAAATACTGTTCACGAATTAGTACTGTTCACGGAGTACTATTCAAAAAAAAAAAAAAAAAAAAGATGGCTGTAGTTTTCTCGTTGGAAAATACAAGCGAGGAAAGTTTGGTTTTTGATCCGGCGTTGCCTCCTATTTTCGATGAATATGAAGATCATTGTGAGCCAAATGGGTTGCGCATGAAGAAAAAAATTCTGATCTTGGCCAAAACAAACATCGAAAATAGAGGGACTGAGCTCATGGAATATTTTGAGAAGCAATATAAGATACGTGATCCGTCCATGTTCAAAACAAGCAAAATGGATTTCACAAGCGTACAAAATTGCGCGTTTTTTAAAAGGAGTCCAGCTTGTGGTCGAGCCATAATACCAACATTACCCACACTTGTGTCTATTTGGAGTAAGGGTGTGTTGATCCTAACAAATTTTGTATTTGATCCAGGTGGGATACTTGTTACAAGAATTGAGGACAATTCTTTTTCAAAGAAGAAGAGTATGATGCGAATTCAGTTTGCAGTGTTTTTTTGATCGGTCCATATCTCGAGTTATACTTGGAAATTTGTAGTCATTCAAAATGCAGGAGATAGATTTCGAGCTTATCTTTCCAATGACTACTCGTGAAGGTTCATTGAACAAGTATTGACGAAGTTATGCACCAAACAAGTCAACTGTGCATTGAAAAACGCTGCTGTTAAATTCTTTGACGGAATTGTTTCTTTGCCTCGATTTTCTTTAAAGCTTTCAATAAATTCCCGAGGATAAGAGCTGCTATCTTCAAGTCCGCTTAATCAAAACTACTCGTGCAAACATGGAGCATTGTACCCATAATGTACAATGAATGCAACGTGTTGGTCCTTGGTAGTTGCCTGATTTTAGTCATCCTAGTTCTTTGTAGTTTATTTTTCTAATTCTTTGTAATTTGATTTCCTAGTTATTTGTTCTAGCATTTAAGAAGTTTGACTTGGGTGACTGATTTTTGCCTTGCCCTTCTCGTGCTTAATGGCTATTTATAGCCTTTAGTTTGTTTGTAAACACAGATTTTAAAAAAAAAAAAAAAATTGTAAGCTTTTGCTTGTTTAATTTTAATTGTCGAGTTACAATTAAGAGTCTTAGAGTTCGACACGTTTTCGAGTTCTAATTCCCGCTTATTCAATCGAGTGTTTGAATAGCGACCCGCTTAGTTGAGATATAGGTCTATCTCACTTAGCATACTATCCCTTTTGTATTACTTTTATCTATTTTTGTTTGTTTCTTGTCGTGACCAGCAACTTTGTTTCGTGTCCTTGTGATACGAGATCAAGGTCCGTTCCAAATCACATCATAAGTGGTATCAGAGCTACAACTCTTGATTTTTCTTAAAATCAAGACGGTCCAAGGAGTGTCGAAGCCAAGTTATTAGTTGAATTTCTGATTGCGATTGGAATTCAAAGGTTAAACTCGTACGGGTAGTTCGAGGGTTAATCGGTTTTGATTGTTTCGTGGTTCTTGTTGAAGTTCGATTTATTTTCAAAAAAAAAAAATACTGTTCACGAATTAGTACTGTTCACGGAGTACTATTCAAAAAAAAAAAAAAAAAAAAAAAGATGGCTGTAGTTTTCTCGTTGGAAAATACAAGCGAGGAAAGTTTGGTTTTTGATCCGGCGTTGCCTCCTATTTTCGATGAATATGAAGATCATTGTGAGCCAAATGGGTTGCGCATGAAGAAAAAAATTCTGATCTTGGCCAAAACAAACATCGAAAATAGAGGGACTGAGCTCATGGAATATTTTGAGAAGCAATATAAGATACGTGATCCGTCCATGTTCAAAACAAGCAAAATGGATTTCACAAGCGTACAAAATTGCGCGTTTTTTAAAAGGAGTCCAGCTTGTGGTCGAGCCATAATACCAACATTACCCACACTTGTGTCTATTTGGAGTAAGGGTGTGTTGATCCTAACAAATTTTGTATTTGATCCAGGTGGGATACTTGTTACAAGAATTGAGGACAATTCTTTTTCAAAGAAGAAGAGTATGATGCGAATTCAGTTTGCAGTGTTTTTTTGATCGGTCCATATCTCGAGTTATACTTGGAAATTTGTAGTCATTCAAAATGCAGGAGATAGATTTCGAGCTTATCTTTCCAATGACTACTCGTGAAGGTTCATTGAACAAGTATTGACGAAGTTATGCACCAAACAAGTCAACTGTGCATTGAAAAACGCTGCTGTTAAATTCTTTGACGGAATTGTTTCTTTGCCTCGATTTTCTTTAAAGCTTTCAATAAATTCCCGAGGATAAGAGCTGCTATCTTCAAGTCCGCTTAATCAAAACTACTCGTGCAAACATGGAGCATTGTACCCATAATGTACAATGAATGCAACGTGTTGGTCCTTGGTAGTTGCCTGATTTTAGTCATCCTAGTTCTTTGTAGTTTATTTTTCTAATTCTTTGTAATTTGATTTCCTAGTTATTTGTTCTAGCATTTAAGAAGTTTGACTTGGGTGGCTGATTTTTGCCTTGCCCTTCTCGTGCTTAATGGCTATTTATAGCCTTTAGTTTGTTTGTAAACACAGATTTTAAAAAAAAAAAAAGAAAATTGTAAGCTTTTGCTTGTTTAATTTTAATTGTCGAGTTACAATTAAGAGTCTTAGAGTTCGACGCGTTTTCGAGTTCTAATTCCAGCTTATTCAATCGTGTTTGAATAGCGACCCGCTTAGTTGAGATATAGGTCTATCTCACTTAGCATACTATCCCTTTTGTATTACTTTTATCTATTTTTGTTTGTTTCTTGTCGTGACCAGCAACTTTGTTTCGTGTCCTTGTGATACGAGATCAAGGTCCGTTCCAAATCACATCAGATGCTTATCCATATTATCGCACAAGGGCAACTCGAGGCTATCAATTTCACCCAACATCCTCACAAATTCTACCAAACCATCCAACTCACTATCCTCCTCCAATTCCTCACCAATGTTGCCTTCACCAAGGGTCATATCCTCATCCGTCTCTTTTTGGGTAGACGATTGAGGTTCTTCAAAGCAAACTTCTCTATCAAAGGGAACTACATCGGCGGCTTCATGGTTAGGATGCTCCTCTTTCTCAAGTGGGCACCCTTCATCTAATTGTGATGCTCGGGATAAAAACATTACGGTTTGAACCGATAACGCATTTAATTGAGCATTCCTCGCCTCGTTTCCCCTTCGAATTTGGGCCATTAATTCCTCTTGATCTTTTTGCAATTGAATGGCCGTTTCTTGGATGCTCCTTTGCATTTGAAGCATAGAATGAAACACCTCCGTGTCGGGTAGTTGGTGATCATTGGGGTCTTTTAAAGCTCCTTGAAAATCTTGATGATGCCCAAGGGGTGGGGCATCATATTGTTGGTAGCAAGGTTGGGGTGATTGGTAGTATTGTGGGTCATGGGGTTCATATTGTGGTTGGGGTGTAGGGTAATATAGTGGGTTTTGGGGGTATTGGCTTCCATAAGGTGAATCTTGATTGAACATGGTGGGTTCACAATCATAGCTTGAGTAATAGCCACCGTGATCGTAGGAGTGATAGTCATTCACTTGTTGGTAGCCATTTCCACAATCTTGAAGATCATACCCGTCTTGATTACCCCAAGAAGCTTGATAGTGGTAGGGGGACGTCATGTCATACCCTTGGTTCATAGAAGAAGAGGAGTAGCTCATATCGGCTCCCGAGTGTGTGGAGTTTAGATCAAACCCCATGCTTGCTCGAAAATCGTAGCTCATACCCGGTTGGAAACCTCTCACCCTAGCAACCGTCCGTTTAAGCGGCTCTGAGTTGCAAGAAGAAGATAGTCACCACCTCTAAGCACAAACTGTAGACTAAGAACAAACGTGAGAAGCCTAGTGCTTTTTGGGCACTAGACAAGAGAGAAATAAACTACACACACACAAGAAGCAAAAGGAACAAAAAGAAAAAAGAAAAACACAAAACAAAAGACAAAGTCAAGCAAATAGGAAAACAAAGTCCAAACTAGCACCGTCCCCGGCAACGGTGCCAAATTGATGGGAGGGATTTGTCGTGGAATCCCAACCGTCAATAATATAACCGGCTATTCCTACGGTAGATAGGGCAAGTCGGGTCGAATCCACGGGGACGGTAATGTATAGCCTAGACTAGGTCGACCCAAATACTAGACTAAGTCAACGAACTAGGCTAAACTACTATGATAAGGAGGGGAGAAAGCTAGACTATAACTAAGGAAAACAAACAAGGAAACGGGCTAGGATTAGGTCGGGGTCAAAGGGGTAACGGAATGGTCAAGGGATAACTAGAGCGAAGGAGGTAGTAGGGTGATCTAGGTTGGTCCGGGCTCTCGCAACTTAGGCCTACCTAGAGGTTCATCCTATAACCCATCTTGGCGACACACATGACAAACGGGGTTCTAGCGTGCTATCGGGGCCTAGGTCAAATCCGGGCTCTCGCTACTTAGTGAGGGAACCGAACCCTCAAACAAACCATCACCCACAAGAGAAAGGCAAGAAAAACAAGTATATGTATCTACTAGTCAATCAAGCATTTCAACAAACATGTGATGTGCACCAAACCAAGAGGAAACCCAAATCTTCCACCAACATCTCCAACAATCCCTTAATCATCCAATTAACACCCAAATCGCCTTACTAACCCTAGCAAGAACACTACTCTGACATATCTAAACTAAAACTAACACTAACAAGAGAAATCAAAGCAAACAACAAAACTAACATAATGAAACTAGTCAAACAATGAACAATGAACAATAACAAGAACAAAGAATCAAACTTTAATGATAAAACAAAGATTAAGAGAAGAGAAAAGAAGATTATACCAAACTAGAGATGAAAGGAAGAATGAAACTTGCATAAATGGAAGAACCCAAAACATTAACCCAAGGTTGTCAATCTTGGTGGAGATCTTGAAGAATTCCCAAATTACAAGGCTTAATGTAAGATTAACGATAATCTAAAGACTAATCTACACTAATCTATGCTAAACTATGCTAAAACTATCTAGGGTTTAGTCTAATGAAGTGCATAACATAAGATGGTGTCTTAATACAAGAGGGGGGGTATATATAGGGTTACAAGTGGAAAGGAGAAGAAAGGAAACAAGTCGTGCTGCCAGCTCTTCGTCCCGACCGGGACGGGATCCTCCCGACGGGGACGGCGAGCCATCCCAACCAGGACGGGTTGGTCCCGACCAGGACGGGCCCACAGTGGCCGTCTTCAAACTGCACCTCATCCCGAACGGGATGAGGCCATCCCGAACGGGATGGGTCTTGTAGGCCTCCCTTAAGAGCTTCTTGGCCCCTCCTTGCCTCTTATGGATTTCTCATCGATTCTCGGGACTCGGGATCGGGTCTCGGAGGCTCGGGATTGGGTCCCAAGGTCTCGGGGTCGATTCCTAGGCATCGAGTCATCGTTCCTTTACTCCGTTGGCTCCAAAATGTGTATGTATCGAGTCGGAATCGCTCCAACTCTTCCAAATTGGTCTCGGGAACCTGAAACGAACTAAAGGAAGCATAAGAAGCCCATAAATCGCTCCCAAGGAGCGATTCCACAAGGAAATGGGACCAAAACATAGTGAAAAAGGCACTACAAACTACACTTATCAACTCCCCCACACTTAACCCTTACTCGCCCTCGAGTAAGCACATACTAACTACTATACTAGCCGAATGGGTATTAGCGCACCCTACGCCCTTTCAACTCACGCGAGTGCACTTAGAGGAAAAGTGCACTCCGCAAGGCAAGTCGGGTCTTGCGACAAAACTGTGGATGCAACCGGACACAAGACACAAAGACAAACAAGCACACAAACAAACAAACAAACAAACACAAGAAGTGATAACCCTTAGCTTCCTCCAATGAAGAAAGGTCTAAGAAGTGATAAAACCGCTCCACATAAGCATCATCCCCATATGGCACACAAGGTCGAACCGAATTCCACCCTCCTATAGCATCTATCTCATCGGGCAAAGGACAAATTTTACCCCCGGGGAAGGCAAAAACATGATATTTCGGGTCCCAGAACTTAGAACATGCACTCAAGAAGCTATCCTTCACCTTGACCCTGCTCAGCGCGACAACCATCGATAAACCATCATTTGAACTAATCTCAGGGTAGCGTTTCTTAAATAAAACCGCCCACTCAGCAAGGACATTCCCAAAACCCGACATGACCCTAGATATGGTTCTACACCTTACGGATATCCTACTATGTCCAGAACATGCACCCGCAACCCGAATATCTAGCCCTAATCCCACAAGAATTAGGAAACAACGAAAATTTCCATAACCCGAAACCCGAACCGCACCGGCCCACGCGCCCGGGTCTCCGGCCGCTTAAGCCCAAGCGGCCCGGAACTCAGTTGCCTCAGTCAGAGCGCCTGATGCCAGACATGACTCAACCCGAGCAACCCAAGGATAGAAACTTGAACCCCCCGGGATCACCCTAGCTATCATTTTACATCGGGAACAACCTCCCAAAAGCACTAGAGCTCACCCCGAAAACCGAAACACCAACGCAGGACTAGAGGAACGCGGGTTTACTCGTTGGACGCACGAGACTTAGGTGTTTTTTTTTAGGGGGATAAGCTACCCCACGTAAGTGTGTCGTAGCCTTGCAACGGTTATTGTCAAGTCGCGTCTGTAGCCTGACAAGGCAATTTTACGAATGTATAAAAGTGGTCTAACTTTTTTGCCGAAAGTCGCCCGAATTTCAACTTCGTTCTTGACCTAAATGTCAAAATAACTACGTTCAGTTCCTAACACACTCTCTTAAAGCATGTTAATAGCTTGCATCTCGAGTCAAAACATTTTAATCGACGTAGTACCTGATCCAATTCCCAGCTCAAACTAACGCATTTCAAAACATCCGAAACAAATAGCTTTCATACTCTCATTCAACACTAACGTATCCTAAACTAGGTCGAATCGCAAACAAATGAACGCAAAAGTGATTACTTGTCAATCCAACTACATGATTAACCAAACAAAAAAATGCGAGATTAATCCAACTAATTCAAATGCTAAAATTTAACGAGTATACACAAACATACACAAATTCATACACAAAATCAAGGCTGGGTAGGACCCCTAGAAGCCGCACCAACAGCCATCACGACCTCACAAATGTTGTCGTCAAAGTCTAGGTCCTCCAAGTCTATGAGAGAAGACGCATTGCCATCCATCCCCGACAGCATGTCTAGGGTAGCTTCCTCGGGGATTCCTCCCACCTCCTCAGCCTCAGCCTCAGCCTCAACTTCCCTCTCAACCCGATGCCTGGCCTCACCCTGCGTAGAAGTCTCACTCCGAGACCGGGCCAGCTGCTCCTTAATAAAGGCGATCTCGTCAGCCCGAGATTGCAGGAGCCGTTACGATTCAACCTCTCTCGCCTCAACCTCGGTCACCCGAGTCTCTAGCTGTCCCACCATATCCGGGACATCCTACAAATACACTCGAAACATTAGGATAACCCATACAAGCAACCTAGGAAAACCACCTCAGCCATGTAAACTTACCGATCGGGGTCCCGAAGTGTCACGGGAGATCCTCGAGGCATAGGCACGAAAGCAGTTGGCGGCCTGCCACAACTTCTGATGACAAGCCGACGAAACCTGAAAGCAGAAACCATAGAAGTTAGGCAAATCGACCCTACGCCCTTAATAGCCCAAACAAAGACCAAGAAGTCAAAACTTACCCGGTAGTTCCGGTCTCGCCACTCTATCCCGGCATCCATCTCCTCATCAGAACACGGGAGGAGGGGCTCAGTAAACGGTATCCCAACTGCATCCACCCTAAGCAGAGTCAAGGGAAAATCTAGGGGCTGGATTTCATCAGCCGGATCGGCCAGCTGAGGAGACAACAGCCTGGTCAGTCAAAAGGCAAAGAAATGACAAACCACATCACGAATCTTAGAACCAAAATTAAAACCTTACCACGAGGTGGTAGCAAACTAACCGCTGGGTGACGTGAGATAGATAGGAGGCACCAGGCAAGAGTGTATCGCCTCCTTCTCCGTCCCTATCCTCGAGAATCTCTGCGGCGGTCGGCGGTCTAAACATGGTCCGGGGAGGATCAACCGGCACCCTGAAATCGTCATATAGGCACTGACGTACCAACCGCTCACCCAGATACCAAACTGGACGAATCAACGCAGGAAGAAGCATCCTCCTATAACTCCGCGGCCTCAGCTCCGCAACCACGTACCCCGGCACGCCTTCGTAATTAGCCCAGGGGCGGGCCACAAACTACACAAACAAAACCAGCATCCTAATAAAATCCCAAGCCTTGGGGGCTATTAAGAAAATGAACAATAGGAGAAAACTTACATCCTCAATGCCTAGTTTGTTCACCAGCGCATTCTCCACCGGGTAATGGCTGGTTGTGCTCTTAGGCTGAGCCAGCCTCCACTCGATTCCCTCTGGGAATCTCTTCGGGTGCGCCCGCACCGTCTTAGGTGCCAAGCACGGGAAGTAGGAATAGATCCAAGCCAGCAAAATCCCAAGACAACCTTAGCAATTTAAGCCAAAAACTAAGTAGAACTCAAAACACAAGAGCGAGAAAAGCAACTAACCTCCAGTATAAGGCCCGGACCCACAATGGGTACAGCTGAACCCGACCCTATCACCAGCGGCCTCACCATGACTTGTAAGCAGCGAGTCATCTCCGCGAAAGCCGCGGTCACCCAATCATAGCACCCCAACTGAGTCAGCTGATAAGTGTCATTTGTAGTGCCTATTTCGTAGTGTTTTGGTCCCATTTTCCTTGTAGAATCGCTCCTTGGGAGCGGTTTAGGGGCTTCTTATGTTTCCTTTAGTTCTTTTCAGGTTCCCGAGACCGAATTGGAAGAGTTGGAGCGATTCCGACACAATACATACACATTTTGGAGCCAACGGAGTAAAGGAAGGATGACTCGATGCCTTGGAATCGATCCCGAGACCTTGGGGCCCAATCCCGAGCCTCCGAGACCCGATCTCGAGTCCCGAGATTCGATGGGAAGCCCATGAGAAGCAAGGAGGGACCAAAAAGATCATATTGGAGGCCTACAAGGCTCATCCCGTTCGGGATGGCCTCATCCCGTTCGGGATGAGGTGCACAAACAAGAAGGCTCCTGACCTGGGCCCATCCCGATCGGGATCAAGGCTTCCCGACCGGGACAGACCCCGTCCCGACCGGGACCACCTCATCCCGGCCGGGATGGGCTACAGCTCACCCGCGCTTGTTTTGTTTCTTCTCCCTTCCATTTGTAACCCTATATATATACCCCCCCCCCCCCCTCTTGTATTAAGACACCAGATTGGCATATACACTCTTTTAGACATTAAACCCTAGACTACTGTAGGTTAGATTAGATTAGATTAGTGTAGATTAGTCGGTAATTAGTAGTTAATCTTAGTTTAAGCTTGTAATATTGGATCTCTTGAAGAATCCATCCAAGATTGACAACCTTGGTGGATGAATTTGGGTTATCTTCTATGCAAGTGTTCTCCTTTCCTTTTCTCTTGTTAGTATGGTACAAATCTTCTTCCTTTTTACTCTTAATCTTGTTTAGTTATTCAAGATTGAATCTTTAGTTGTTAGTTTTGTTCTTGTTCATTGTTATTACTAGTTTGTTTATGTATGTTTGTTTTCTTATGTTGATTTCTCTCATGCTTGTTAGTATTAGTTTGATTATGTTAGAGTAGTGTTCTTGCTAGGGTTAGTAGGGTGATTAGGGTGTCGATTGGGTGATTAAGGGTTTGTTAGAGATGTTGGTGGAAGATTTGGGTTTCCTCTTGTTTGATGCACATCACATGTTTGTTGAATTGCTTGAATGACTAAGTATGTACGAATGCTTGTTTTCTTGCCTTTCTTTTGTGGGTATTAGTTTGTTTGTGGGTTCGGTTCCCTCATTAAGTTGCGAGAGCCCGGTGAGGACGACCTCTAGGTCGGTCTAAGTTGCGAGAGCCCGGTTACGACCTAGGCCTATAGCATGCTAGAACCCCGTTTGTGTTGTGTATCGCCGAGTTGGGTTTTAGGTGGAACCTCTAGGTGGGTCTAAGTTGCGAGAGCCCGGACCAACCTAGATCACCCTACTACCTCCTTCACTCTAGTCCTCCCTCGACCATTCCGTTACCCCTTTGACCCCGACCTAATCCTAGCCCATCTTTCTTAGTTGTTACCTTAGTCATAGTCTAGTCTCCTCCCTTCTCATCATTCTCTAGCTTAGCTCGTTGACTTAGGCCCTGTTCTTTTCGGCTGAAACAAGGTTGAGCTGAGCTGAGCTGGTCTGATAGGAGCTGAGCTGGTCTGATAGAAGCTGAGCTGAGCTGAGCTGAATTTATAGAAGCTGAAACTAATAATTTCTTATATAAATTATCTGATAATTTTAAGAAAAATATTGGAGCTGAGCTGAGCTGAGCTGATAAGAGCTGGGCTGAGCTGATAAAAGCTGAGCTGGTCTGAAACGGGCTGAAATTAAGCCGAAAAGAACAGGGCCTTAGTCTAGTATTTGGGCCGACTTAGTCTAGACGCCTCTTACCGTCCCCGTGGATTCGACCCGACTTACCCTATCTACCATAGGTTTAGCCGGTTACTTTATTTGATCGGTTGGGATTCCACGACAAATCCCTACCATCAATTTGGCGCCATTGCCGGGGACGGTGCTAGTTTAGACTTTGTTTTCCTTTTTACTTGACTTAGTCTTTGTGTTTGTGTTTTCTTTTTTTTTTCTTTTTTGTTACTTTGTTTCTTGTGTGTGTGTGGTTTATTTCCCTCTTGTCTAGTGCCCAAAAAGCACTAGACTTCTCACGTTTGTTCTTAGTCTACAGTTTGTGCTTAGAGGTGGTGATTATCTTCTTCTTGCAACTCAAAGCCGCTTAAACGGACGGTTGCTAGAATGAGTGGTTTCCAACCGGGTATGGACTACGATTTTCGAGCAAGCATGGGGTTTGATCTAAACTCTACACACTCGGGAGCCGATATGAGCTACCACTCTTCTTCCATGAACCAAGGGTATGACATGACGTCCCCCTACCACTATCAAGCTTCTTGGGGTGACTCTAGTGGGTATGAACTTCAAGATTATGAAAACGGCTACCAACGAGTGAATGACTATGACTCCTACGATCATGGTGGCTATTACTCGAGCTATGAAGGTGAAACCACCATGTTCGATCAAGATTCACCTTATGGAAGCCAATACCCCCAAAGCCCACAATATTACCCTACACCCCAACCACAATATGAACCCCATGACCCACAATACTACCAATCACCCCAACCTTGCTACCAACAATATGATGCCCCACCCCTTGGGCATCATCAAGATTATCAAGGAGCTTTACAAGACCCCAATGACCACCAATCGTCAAACTTGGAGTTTCATCAATCGATGCTTCAAATGCAACAAGAAATGGCCATCCAATTGCAAAAGAATAAGAAACTCTTGGCCCAAATTCGAAGGGGAAACGAGGCGAGCAATGCTCATTTAAATGCATTATCGGTTCAAACCGTGATGACTTTATCCCGAGCATCATATTTAGATGGAGGGTGCCCACTTGAGAAAGAGGAGCAACCGAATTACGAAGCCGCCGATGTAGTTCCCTTTGATAGAGAAGTTTGCTTTGAAGAACCTCAATCGTCTACCCAAAAAGAGACGAATGAGGAGATGACTCTTGGTGAAGGCATCGTTGGTGAAGAATTGGAGGAGGATAGTGAGTGGGATGGTTTGGTGGAGTTTGTAGAGTTGTTGGGCGAAATTGTGAGCCTCGAGTTGCCCTTGTCCGAGAATGTGGATAAGCATCAAGAGCCCCTAGAAAGTGAGCCAAGCAATGACTTGGAGGAGATTGAAACCGCCGGTAGAAGTTTCGATCCTATTCTCCAAGACGATGTAGGGCCGAGTGATGAAGATGGGGAACCACAACTTGAGGCAAGTGTGGGGGTGTGCATCGAGGAAGTGAGGCCAAAACCGCTTTTTGTGCCTTGTTTCTTGGAGATGAAGCTTGCTAATGATTGGAGGCGATGCCTAGGGAGGAAGAGATCGGTTGAGCTCGTAGGATGGAGAGACCCCAGAGACTACTTTGAAGATGATGTCGGGTCTTGGGATTCCTACTTCTTGCCTCCTCCTTGGAGGCCGTGGAGGTCGGTTAAGCTCGAGCGCTTCTTGGGCCTTTACTACGATGTCGTTAGCGCGTTCGACTTGCTCCTTCATGCCCTTGAGGGCTACGGTTGAAGAATGGAGTCCACCATCCTAGGTTTGACGGAGTTCCTAAAAGAACCGTCATGTTGTATATTCCCATCTCCTCTTCTTTAGAATACTTGTGCTTGTATTTGTGTTTTATCTCTTGATTTTGGTAGTTTTGTGATATTCTTGTAATAATTGGATTATTGATGAGCGTTGTGAGGGAGAGAATGTGATTTTTTGTTCGAGTTTATTGTGATAGGTGAAGTGAAGGTGACTCCTAGAAAGGAGTGGTTGATGAAGGAGTTTGATTTGCGAGCGAGGAAGTCGGTTTTTGAAGCTTATGATAAGTTTTTGGGCTTGGGGAAGCAAAGAAGACTCATCCCGACCGGGAAGAGGGCTTCCCGACCGGGAAGGATAAGGAATCCCGACCGGGAAGGAGCCATCCCGATCGGGATGAAGGTGCTGAAAATCGGATTCACTGGAGTGCGTTCCCGACCGGAACGAGGGCTTCCCGATCGGGAAGGGTTTATCAACCCGATCGGGACCATCCATCCCGACCGGGATGGTCCCCTTTGACTCCACCCATCCATTACACCCCCTCTCAACCTCCCTACTCCTCCTTACTCCTATCATATGACCCGTACACCTCACCTTACACTGAGATCCACATCGAATCCCACCCCCTACCACTACTACCCCAACCATGCGGTTTTATCAAGATTGAAGGAGGATGACAATGAAGACAAGCAAGTGCCTTTATTGATCTATGAGACGATGGAGAGAGTGAGTCGCTAACCTATGGTACGGCAACTATCCTTTCTTTTCCGTTTTTTGTTGTTGCTTGTTTTCCTTTGTTTATTCCCTTCCCCTTGTACACTTATGTGTCTTGATGTCATGGTGGCCTTCGAGGCCTTGGTATATGTTGCTCCCGACTCTCGATGATGTGATTACATCGAGAGCCATTTTCAAAATCCAAATTTTTACAAGTTTTTCACTTTCTTTTTGAGGATTTAGTCGGATTTAGGCGGAATCCGGGCTAGGTGACTTGATTACACCTAGCCCTCCCCTCCCATTTCCTTTTATTTCCTTCTTTTTATTTCTTCCCCCATCCATATCTCTTTCTTGTCTCGGCCCTTGGTGACTTGATTACACCCCGGCCGGACACCTTCTACCTTTTTCTTCACTTTATTTTTGATTTTTAGCTTTATTTTCGTAGTTTCTTTTTCTTTCTTTTGTCTCTCCGCACCCTACGATCGAGCATGAGGACATGGCTCGATTTAAGTGTGGGGGAGCGATATTCTAGTATAGTTTAGTCTATTTTCTTAGTTTTTCCGAAAAATCTTAAAAATCCCTAAAAATTTGAAAAAATTTCACAAAAATCAAAAAGATTTTTCTTTTGTGTGTTTTCCTTTTGTGTCTTTGTGTCGTATTTTTGTTGTATTGTGCGTGTTTGCCTTCCTCTTTCCTTATAGGTCACTTAAATCGCCGCTAATTTTGGAGAGTTTTCATGATGTCGGGTAATATCTTCTATCCCTTTTTCCTTCTTTGTCTCTTGCGGAGTTTGGAGGAGATTGTGATGTGGTGTGCTCGGGTGGAGCTTGTACATACGTGTAGTTGATTTGGTGACTTGTTTGGAAATTCGGGGTGGTGTTTGTGTTTTGTATGTTTGTTTTGTTATGTTTTGATTTTTGTTGCCTTTGTTTCTTTCCCTCTCGTTTTCGTCATGTCTTTAATTTTGTGTTGTGTTGTGTTGTGCGTAAACCATTTTCGAAAACCCGGTTTAGAGGCTAGTGTGTGAGTGTCTATTTTCCCTTTCTAGTTGTATAAATCGAGTCTTGGACTTTGGTCTAGTAGAATGACCTTAAATCAATGAATTCGTTGGTCCTTTACCTTGAGTCCACCTAGCTTACTAGGGATTTACTACGGGATTTGCACTTTTGACCATTATGACCACCCACGGTGTGAAAAGGCCTTGGTTACCGAGTCTCGTCCCCTAGGTGACCGTGTTTAGGATCGCTTGATTAGTCCAAGTTCTCCACTTTTTGTGGGTTTGAAGGGAAGGACGCTCCCCAACTCACCCATTTCCCTACCTCCTACACCTATCCACACAATAAAATGCAAATTGTTGATTCTCTCTTTCTTGTTGTACAATGAAAATGCCAACAAAGCCAAATCTTGCCAAAAAGGGGCAAAGAAAAAGAAAAGAAAGAAAAAAAATGAAAGAAAGAAAAGAATGAAGAAAAAGAAAAGGCACAAATGCCAAAAAGAAAAGAGAAAAGAAGAAAAAGAAATGGCATGGCAGCAAACAAATCAAAATGTCGAAAAGAAAAGAGAAAATGCCAAGAAGAAAACCCGATTCACAAAAAGAAATCCCCACAAAAATAAGCCTTTTTCCGACTTTTGCCGTGAAGAGCCTACCAAAGGACCGAGTCCCGAGGAAGGATGATAGCGGCATTAGTCGGTCTTCCCTCATTTTGCATGTTTTCCACCTTTTTACTTGGACTAGTTGGGCGGTCTTGGACACGGGACGACCCTCTTGGCTCACGCTAAAGGGGGCGGGGTCTCACTTACCTACAGTGTCGACTAACACCGTGGTTCTTCACTTTTCCACTCCGCCGATCGTCCCGTAGTACGTTTTTGGAAAGTTAGGAGGACCTAGGTAAGTTACCAACGTTTTTGTTGCTTTATCGTCATACTATTAGGGTTTAGTCCACCTTAGTTTGTATTGCTAGCTTGGGAACGTTGTCACTTACCTCGAGTCCTAAACCGGTGCTTCTTTCACCGCTTGTTTGAGGGAAGCGGTATTTATTTTGTTTTGGGTGCAACCGATTATGTGTTTGTTTGTATGTTTGTTTGTTTATGTGTTTTGTGTCCGGTTGCATCCACAGTTTTGTCGCAAGACCCAACTTGCCTTACGGAGTGCACTTGTCCTCTAAGTGCACTCGCGTGAGTTGAAGGGGCGTAGGGTGCGCTAATACCCACTCGGATAGTTTAGTAGTAGTTTGTGCTTACTCGAGGGCGAGTAAGGGTTAAGTTTGGGGAAGTTGATAAGTGTCATTTGTAGTGCCTATTTCGTAGTGTTTTGGTCCCATTTTCCTTGTAGAATCGCTCCTTGGGAGCGGTTTAGGGGCTTCTTATGTTTCCTTTAGTTCTTTTCAGGTTCCCGAGACCAAATTGGAAGAGTTGGAGCGATTCCGACTCGATACATACACATTTTGGAGCCAACGGAGTAAAGGAAGGATGACTCGATGCCTTGGAATCGATCCCGAGACCTTGGGGCCCAATCCCGAGCCTCCGAGTCCCGATCCCGAATCCCGAGATTCGATGGGAAGCCCATGAGAAGCAAGGAGGGACCAAAAAGATCATATTGGAGGCCTACAAGGCTCATCCCGTTCGGGATGGCCTCATCCCGTTCGGGATGAGGTGCACAAACAAGAAGGCTCCTGACCTGGGCCCATCCCGATCGGGATCAAGGCTTCCCGACCGGCACAGACCCCGTCCCGACCGGGACCACCTCATCCCGGCCGGGATGGGCTACAGCTCACCCGCGCTTGTTTTGTTTCTTCTCCCTTCCATTTGTAACCCTATATATATACCCCCCCCCCCCCCCCCCTCTTGTATTAAGACACCAGATTGGCATATACACTCTTTTAGACATTAAACCCTAGACTACTTTAGGTTAGATTAGATTAGATTAGTGTAGATTAGTCGGTAATTAGTAGTTAATCTTAGTTTAAGCTTGTAATATTGGATCTCTTGAAGAATCCATCCAAGATTGACAACCTTGGTGGATGAATTTGGGTTATCTTCTATGCAAGTGTTCTCCTTTCCTTTTCTCTTGTTAGTATGGTACAAATCTTCTTCCTTTTTACTCTTAATCTTGTTTAGTTATTCAAGATTGAATCTTTAGTTGTTAGTTTTGTTCTTGTTCATTGTTATTACTAGTTTGTTTATGTATGTTTGTTTTCTTATGTTGATTTCTCTCATGCTTGTTAGTATTAGTTTGATTATGTTAGAGTAGTGTTCTTGCTAGGGTTAGTAGGGTGATTAGGGTGTCGATTGGGTGATTAAGGGTTTGTTAGAGATGTTGGTGGAAGATTTGGGTTTCCTCTTGTTTGATGCACATCACATGTTTGTTGAATTGCTTGAATGACTAAGTATGTACGAATGCTTGTTTTCTTGCCTTTCTTTTGTGGGTATTAGTTTGTTTGTGGGTTCGGTTCCCTCATTAAGTTGCGAGAGCCCGGTGAGGACGACCCCTAGGTCGGTCTAAGTTACGAGAGCCCGGTTACGACCTAGGCCTATAGCATGATAGAACCCCGTTTGTGTTGTGTATCGCCGAGTTGGGTTTTAGGTGGAACCTCTAGGTGGGTCTAAGTTGCGAGAGCCCGGACCAACCTAGATCACCCTACTACCTCCTTCACTCTAGTCCTCCCTCGACCATTCCGTTACACCTTTGACCCCGACCTAATCCTAGCCCGTTTTCCTTAGTTGTTACCTTAGTCATAGTCTAGTCTCCTCCCTTCTCATCATTCTCTAGCTTAGCTCGTTGACTTAGTCTAGTATTTGGGCCGACCTAGTCTAGACGCCTCTTACCGTCCCCGTGGATTCGACCCGACTTACCCTATCTACCATAGGTTTAGCCGGTTACTTTATTTGATCGGTTGGGATTCCACGACAAATCCCTACCATCATCAGCTCAGCTAGGAAAGGCAAAATCCTAGTACTAAACCTCTCGCCCTTGTCCGAGAAGTGGGTCGACCCTAGGAAGTACCACAACCACAACCGGGCATCCTGCTCCGGCGTGTTGGGTTCCCGACCCTCCAACACCGCCACTCGCTCAAAGTGATCAGTGATGTACGAGCACACTATAGCATGAGGCGTATTATATGCCTCACATGGTAAACAGTCCCCGATGAGGTTGCGCACCTCATCACTATCTAGACGAGGGCCCTCAATAGCCCACCTAATTCTATCCAGACCCAAGGCATACTGCTAATCATCCCGAAGTCCTTTAGGGTCATTCCGACCTCCCCAAAAGACATATGGAAGGTCGAGGTAGTGTCGTGGAAGCGATCTATCATCGCCCGGATCACCATAAGGTTGCATTTAGTCTGGCAACCCACCAACCTAACCCATTGCCCGACCACGGGACCTAGGGCGGTCCTCTCGATAATCCCCTTTACCGTGGGGGTCAACTTCTGATGGTAGACGTCGAGGCACGTAGTAAAGCCTGAGAAAGTCCTCATCGGACCTGGGGGCTGCAAACCGAAACAATACTAGGATGAACAAAACAAAGCTAGCCGAACCCAAGCAAAACAGTAACAATAGCAAAATCCGAGTCATAACCAAATAAGCACGAATAGGACACTCATCAAGCCTCGCACAATACGGCTAGAAATATGACGGTCAAGATGAAACATCAGCTGGTGACCATCCAAGTCCCGAGCCCACTCGGGGTCCTCGTAAACTACCTCCTCATTCTCCGGTATTGGAACCGGAACATGAGCCCTCCTAGCCACCATTTCCGGAAGCTTGCGCTTCTTCACTCTAGCAAACTCGGCCTCATTAATAGTCTCAGGGTCGCGCCGCTTAGACGAGATACTCCTGTGTCTCCTACGGATCCCTCGGGGAGTCTGTGAACTCGCCCCGGCCACCTCCACACTAGCACCAACCGAGGAAGTTCCCTCGGGACGCTCGGTATTACCTCTAGCTGCGAAACCCAAAACAAAAAGAAACACAGCAAAACGTAACCCTAGTCAGGCTAAATCAGCTTAAACAGGTCAGAATAGGGTCAAAATTTAGGATAAGGACATCAAAATTCCGAAAGAGCCGCTAGCACCCATTTTCGGTCCCGATCACAACGGAAGTGGTTTCGGGAAAATCCGACATCATTACGACACCTTTTGGTCCGTCTTAAGACACACAAAATCCCACGGAGGGTCACAGAGGTCGTCCTAGCCCTAGCAATCGACAATAGAGCTACCCATACCCCATAAACAACATTTGAGCAAAATTATGCAAAATGAACACGGGAATAACTGGAAAACGGTCCTTAACCCTAGCTTCCCTAAACACATTTCCAAAAAGGGTCATTATCACACCTCGAGCATCCTTATCAAGCTTATAACTACTTCAACAAGTTCTAATCAACCTTAATTTAACAACAAAATCAAGCACAAGCATCGAAACATAGTAAAACAAAAACACCCAAATCAATTTTCTAGGGTTTTCAACAAACAAACTCATAATCAATCCAATCAAGCAAAACCAACGAAAAGCAAGTAAAGAACACTAACCCGGAGTCGACACTGTCGTAAAAGGCGAAATCGAAACTAAATTCGGCAAGAAAAATCGAAGAAGTCGAGTTTGGGGCAAAGAAGACGACGCATTTGATTTTTGAGAAATAAAACGATCGCCCCAAATCTTCGTTTACTTAAGCGACCCGGATCACGAAAATCCGACCGCCCCAGTTCACGCGCTCGAGTCCTGGTGCGCTGGGGGCTAGGCGCCTCAAGACTAGGCCGCAGACAAACGCGCGCCTAAATGGCTCGGTGCAGACTAAAACAAAACAAAACGAGCAAACCCAAGGTTCAATACGCCCAACCTTTAAAACAAACAAAGTAACAATAAACAAAATAATTACTAATCGACGCCGGTAATACATTCTCAATAATGAAACAAACACGGGAACCGCACTTAACCTAAACGCTGCACTCGAACGCATAGCGAAACAATTTTGAACCAAATTAAACTAAGCAAACTTTGAACCAACTCAAATACGTAACAAACCAAGACAAAGCCAAACAAATGCAACTCAAGGACAATACACATGCACCTACTAAGACAAGCAAAACAACAATAATGGGACAACTACTGATTAACATCGATAATGCACTCTCGACTAATAAAATAAGCACTTAACGCTACATCCAGACGCGTAACAAAGAACAACCAAGATTAACATAAGCAAACTCTGAGCAAACTCAAAACCAAGATCAAAACAAAAGCAAGAACAAACCCGAACAAAATAAGACAAGCCTGCGAAACAAAATTAGCTAAGACAAACTCACAACACCAGCATTTTACTAAAACAAATAAACAAACAACAATTTGCCCGAGGGGTCTGAGTTATCCCGGAGGCACAGCAATTTGCCCGAGGGGTCTGAGTTATCCCGGAGACACAGCAATTTGCCCGAGGGGTCTGAGTTATCCCGGAGGCACAGCAATTTGCCCGAGGGGTCTGAGTTATCCCGGAGGCACAGCAACTTTGTCCTAGGGGTCAGAGGCATCCCGAAAGACAGCTACTCGAGTGGAGACTAACGCCCTCGAGGAGTTTTGCCCAAGGGATCTGAATTATCCCGGAGGCACAGCAACAGCAACTTTGTCCTAGGGGTCAGAGGCATCCCGAAAGACAGCTACTCGCGTGGAGACTAATGCCCTCAAGGAGTTTTGCCCAAGGGATCTGAGTTATCCCGGAGGCACAGCAATAGCAACTTTGTCCTAAGGGTCAGAGGCATCCCGAAAGACAGCTACTCGAGTGGAGACTAACGCCCTCGAGGAGTTTTTGCCCAAGGGATCTGAGTTATCCCGAAGGCACAACAACAGCAATTTTGTCCTAGGGGTCAGAAGCATCCCGAAAGACAGCTGTTCGAGCGGAGACTAACGCCCTTGAATAGTTTTATATCACTTTATTTTGTCCTAGGGGTCAGAGGCATCCCGAAAGACAGTTGTCCGAGTGGAAACCAACGCCCTCAGATAGTTTTATATCGTTTTACCTTGTCCTAGGGGTCATAAGCATCCCGAAGACGATCGCTCGAGTGGAGACTAACGCCCTCGAACGTTATGTATCATCAAGGGTTCATAAGCATCCCAAGCAAAAGCAAAAACATTTACACCTAACACATAAAAGCGCTTAAAATTAAACAAAACCTTGAATAAATCGAAGAAGACAAAACGCGTGCGCACAAAGAATCAAAAACAAGACAACAAGTAGCGGCCCGGGCCCAAGCAAACAACCACAAGCGAAGACATCAGGTATGACTCCTAAACCTTGGCTGGCGAGCCCCAACGCACAGTCTAACGGAATTAAAACGACCCGACCAGACAGCCACCAGGTCGTAATCTTCGATTGACCTGGGCGGCTATACTTTGACTTTCGCCTTGTCCAAGCCTCAGTCAAAGTGGGGGCTTCTGTAGACACCCGGATTTGGACCTGGTGACTGCAGAAATGCCCAACAAACACCCGGTGACGATAGAACTGCAACGCGACGCTGGTTCGCGGTGTTCTGGATAGTTTTTCTATAGAACGGATCAAATAAATTATTCGGGCAAATTAAACTAACATGATGGCAGCCTTAGTCGCGTCGTTACGGTCGCATAGACACTAATTAGAGTCAATTCCGACACCGGGACCCCGAAGTCGGTCCCGAAACTCAAACTGAGTCAGCACCGCGTTAAGTGAACCTCGGGATGAACACCCGAGGCCAACTAAACCCACGGCGCTAGGTCAAGCCGCGGTAAGCTTAACCCCCAAGTAACATATCACACCCCTCCCTCTCGATTTAGGAAAGTCTCAAAACTGTATCCTCAAAACTCCAACCGCACCATCTGACGCGCCTGGGTCTCCCCACGCCCGGACCCAGGCGCCTGAGTCTTAGTCTGCCTCAGATCACGCGCCTATATGGGCGACGAGGGCCGAAAACACCTATAAACACCCCCCTTCACGCCCTCATTTAGACACAATTGAATTCTCTCTTTTCCCCCATAACTCTCGCTAAGGGCTCGCACTCCGACACCCGAGGCAAACGATCCACTCGATCGTAGTTCCGATAACAATATAAAGCAAAATCGACGCTACTCCTCACCTTCGAGCACTCCACTCGATACCGAGGTGCCTGTGATCGACTAACTCCAAAACTAGTACCCAGGTGCTGCCGGATTAGCCGCAGAACTAGTCCTTAGCAACGAAGCTCTACCGGAGTAGCCGCGGGAAGGTCAAACGGTAACGGAAATCTGCCGGAGTCACTGGTCAATCTAGGAGGATCCGCCTGTTGATCGAGTCGTCACTAGGTTGTCATCAAAACAAAACTTTCCATATTCGCACTTTCTATTATTATGTACTACGACAATAATAGATGTGGGCACTAGGCCCACAAACACCCACTAAAATACGTAACGTCCCAACTTCAATCACAAATACTAAAACACACTAAATAGACCCGAGTAATTCCAAGATCCATTATCAAACTATCTATGCATCGAGTCCCGTTTAGTGTACACTCCGAGGGTGCAACTCCTCACTATGCGATTTACTTACATTCGCATTTACAGTTTTTCGTATGATTTACCGCTTTTATGACCTTATAATCGCATGCTAAATCACCTAACACGGAATTCAAAACGTAAAACAACTAAAACTGAACAAAGTGATGGTCGGGTTCCGTATTAATTAGTCCCGGTGCTCGCCTTATTAAGTTCGACGTATCTCTATTAATACCGAGCCGACGCATCTTAAGCAGAATACCAGGTAAGGTATACCACGAGAATGACTAATATCCGTATTATCGCGTTAAAACTGATTTGCTAATACGTATAATACTAGTACTCTCTACTCTCCTATGTGCATCTTTTCATGGCCTGCCTGTCACGTGAAATCGCATGCAAAGAATGTAAACACATTTACTTTGACGACAAAGCTTACTTGTCCTTATACAACCGACATAACAAAAGGTATAGGGTTAAAACAACGGATGTTACAGTATTTCCACCACCACAAAAGAACTAGGATATCAGCCCACCGATTGATTAGTAGAGGCCGCTATAGTGCGGGCGGGATTGGGTGTTGACATCTATCGGATGTTGGCTTCCCAATACGTACCCTCATCCCTTACTCAGAATCAAAGGTTTCCGGATGTCCGAAACCATTGGCAACGAGAGTCATTCCAGGCATGGAGTGCTTAAGGGTACAAGTCTTTATCTTTAGGTCCCATGCCACTCAGCTTTGAGCCGGCAAGCGATCAAAGTTGACTTGAACGGTTTCCGAGTCCTCATAATTTAACTCGGTGGCGACTCCACAAATCGACGACAACTTCAGTTCACTAAAAAGGTCGCCTTACCAAACAAAACGGCCTTTAAACATTTACAACCACGACTCGATCGATTCCCAAACGGAAACACGGGTGCCCCACACCCGTCTAGTACAAGTCCGGATCGTCATCCAAATCGAGGTCCGACACTTTGCCCTGTATGCGAGATCGGACCGGCCCCCGGCAGAGAGGGGCCGCGTGGGTGGCCGCCGCCACACGTTGAAAACCGGGCCGGTCCCGCGCGGGGCGCCAGGCGGTGCGGACGGACGTCCACAAGTGCGCTAAAGACTCCGATGGCGGAACTCGTATGCGTTTCACGGCATGTTCTAAGTCCAATTCGGCTTAGGAAGTCCGTCCTGATTTACGAGAAAGCCGTCGTTGTTGGTATAGACCATATTTTGACCGACCGAGACTTAGATTAAGAGCATACATGGCGTCATTATACTGCTTCAATGACTACATGCTAGTTGATTTACATGTCATCTTTTTCAAAAACCGTTATTTTAAACTTGCATCTTTTCAAAATTATCCTTTTTTCAAAACCCGGGATGCTACCGAAATTAGGACTTATGATTTTGACTCAAAATAGCCTATTTCTAGCCGGTATGCTACCCGAAAATTTTTCGAACCTTCAAAAGTTGCGGCCTGATAACATTTTTCCGATTTTCAAAAAAAAAATCGGGCCATCTATCCGACTTTTTCGGATTTTTCTAAACCCAAATTCCCGTTTCAAAACTTCCTTCTTCTTAGGACTTCCCGTATTTAGTAGTGTCGGGTCTTGTCATAAGCTGTCAAAGTCTCTAGCGTCGAAACTCCGTCAATCTTACATCACGGGTTTCCTCCCTATCCCAGTCCGCCTTATTTGTCAAGGCACGGCCCACCTGCGTAGGACATACTCCTACAAAGGGAAGCCCGTTTACACACTTAAGTCCAAAGTCTGGGGAAATCTCACGTGGACCTTCTTTCAAACAGGACTTGGCCCACTCAGCCGAATCCTAAGAAAGGCCCACCACTCACAAAGTCACCCATCTAGGTGTCAATCTCGAGTCATTTGCTCGTCTAGTCTTTTCCTTGCTCGGGATGTACTGTTTGATTCTAGGATCTGGATCCGTTTCTGATTACGCGGTATTCTTACAGACAGGCCACCGGTAACCAGGCGCCAGAAAATGCAAGAATCCATAGACCAGTTGACAACCTCGTTGGCTAAGATGGAGACCCAATTAACGAAAATGAGGGAAGACTAGATAGCCATCCTTACCCGTGTAAGCGCCGTGGAACAAGGAACTCCCGGTGGTGGGGTCGAGACCACCGGACCCCTAGCTGAACTCGTCAGCGCAGTCCGAAAGCTGGAAGAGCAGGTCCATCTGTCGACCAATAACACTATCCACACGGAGAATGCCCGTGCCTACTCGCCTCTGATCGACGAACTGCCCGCCAACCTCAACTTGACGGGCCTACCGATGTTCGACGGGACCGAAGACCCAGTACTCCATATCCGGGCCTTTAAAGAATTCATGGCTGTTAAGGGGGTGAAGTCAACCATGTTCAAGCATCAGTTTGCTTCCTCCCTCGAGAAGCAGCCGAAAGCCTAGTACTACAGGCTTGATTCGAAGAAATACAAAACTTGGGATGACGTGGCTACGGAATTTGCTCGAAACTATGCCGACAACACTGAAATTCAGACCACGGTGCGCACCCTGGAAGTGATGGCCCAGGAACCCAAGGAAGGATTTACGAAATACCTTCAACGCTGGAGGGCCGAGAGCGTCAAGTTGTTCGACAAGCCCAACAAAAAGGTGTTAGTGGAGGCCTTCGTGAAGAATCTCCTCCTCTCTTACCGGGTCCGTCTCCGGTATGCCGTCATACCCAACTTCGCCACCTTAACTGAAATGGGGACGAGGATTGAGGATGATTTGAGATTAGAGAGCCTTACTAAGGCCTCTACCAAAGGTTATCAAGTGGCCAGCTCATCCACAAGCAAGCCTGCAGCTGCTACTCGCAGCATTTTCGACGAAGTTAATCTACTCGATACCCCGTCCAAGAGGAATACTACACCAAGAGTATTCACCGATATAGGTACTACCTATACGCATGCCTTACAAAGGCTGTAATCAAAAGGCCTGATTCAACCGATAGGCCCAACGCCCGAAGTCCCGGTCGAGCGTCGTTCCAAGGCCTACAACATCCAGGCCTACTGCCAATACCATCGCGGCAATGGGCACGACACCGAGAAATGCTGGAAAATAAAGCACTTGATCCAGGATCTCATAGAGAGCGGCAAGATCCCTTTACCCGGAGGCAAGCCCAGCAATAAGGACAATCCTTTAGCTACTCACGCCGTTTTCTCCGAAGAAGTAATTGATTGCTCACACCTCATCTCTCCATTTGTCCCGCAAATAAACGGGATCTGGTGCGACGACGAGGACGATGTGTACCTCACCAAAGGGGAAGCTGTCCCCATTACCTCGGAGGAAATCCAAAAGGCTAAGTCCAAGGCCTTAGCCAGTAACCACCTTAGGGACACTCCTACTTCAACAACTGTCACTGAACCGGTTAGGGTGGAAGCCGTCCCCGAAGAGCCAACCACCGAAAAGGCTCTCGTGAAGCAACTAAAGAAGACTCAAGTTGACCTCTCTATATGGCAATTTTTAGTTAGCTCACAGGAACATCGAGAGGCACTCACTAAGGCCCTTGATCGGGTCAAGATCGACTCCACGGCTACTCCTGCTGAAATGGTAGCCACGGTCCTGCCCCACCTAAACGGCAAAGCTAAGGAGGAAGGCCCACTAAACACCTTCTCGGAAGCCGATCTACCATCATTCGGGGCTACCCACAACATGGCCCTCTACATCACGGTAATCTGCCGTGGAAAGTACCTTTCGATGACCCTAATTGACGATGGGTAGCGGTCAACGTCCTCCCCTTGAGGATCGCCAAAGCCCTCGGCATTACCGAGGCCGATTACATTCCAACAGCTCAAACCATCCAGGCTTTCGACGGAAGCCCAAGATCAGTATCTTTGGCCGTGAAATTAACCATCATAACATGCCCGATAGAAAAGGAACTGGAGTTCAAGTAATCGATGTCACTTCTTCCTTTAACCTGCTCCTAGGGAGGTCATGGATCCACGCAGTCAAGGCAGTATCCTCCACCGTACACCGGAAAATCAAGTTTCCTCTACACGATAATGTCATCACCTTGGAGGCAACCCCTATGACTGTGGCTAACTGTAATACCTCGGGCCGCACGGATCTCTGGGGGTTCGATTTCATAGGAATGATCGAAGAGGAGTATCTTTTCCGACCCTACTTCACAACTAGCATCGATAAGATGCTACAAAATTTGGGATATCTACCGGGGGCTACTTCAAGGCCATATGTGCCCGCCGAGAAAATTATTGAAGTCCTAAATGACGGAGGATCTCGGTTAGGCTTGGGGTACACAATGACGCCAGGAAATATGGACCGGGCCAATGTAATCAAATTTGTTACTCCAGTATTTGGGGCTGTCCAGGTTGGTCAGTACCAACCCAATGCTATGCATCCTGGGACCCACTTGGCCCAGGAATGTAACTACATCCCAGATGATGTCTTCGCACTAGTCCAGTCGGAAAATCCTAACAACACTGAGCCCGTCCTAGGGCTACTTTTCGGGGAGAAAACCGCGGCCCCAACGCCAAAAGAGGATCTAGTCAATCTTATTCTTCGCAGCAATAGGTTTGACCCAAGCAAGCTGATCTCGGACGTAGGTTCCGAGACGGGAAAAAGAGCCTGGAGGAAGACTGTCAAATGGACCGAAAGCCAGGGAAGGACTTACAAGCTGATCACCGGAGAAGGAGAAATGCCCGAGTCTGAGTCTGAGTCCGAGTCTGAGATCGAGTCTAGTGAGTCTGGTGCTATAGTCACTCATGTAACTCCCCTTCTCCCTATAGCTATCCCTGGTATTTCGGGGTCTGTCCCGAGCGCCTTACCTATCCCGCCACTGACTAACGATCAGATGGCAGCTCTTTTCGAGCTATTTTCAAAGTTTACAATCAATAATAACAACCGTTCTGCTTACAACTTGTCTCATTTTCAAAATACTTTCAATTTCAAAAATGTTTTGTGCAATGACATTGAGAAACCCGACGAACAGGTACCCCTACCTCCACATCTGATCGAGCAACTAGAGCAAAGGGAGTCCCGAAACCCGGTAATCGAAGAAACTGAGTCCATCAACGTGGGAACAACTTTAGAACCTTAGATGCTTAAGATAGGGTTATCCTTAGATCCCGAGGAGAAACAACAGTTCACAAACCTCCTCCAGAAATTCAAAGACGTCTTCGCATGGTCCTACAAGGACATGCCGGGGATAGACCGGGAAATAGACGAACATCACATACCGATCAAGGACGGGTACAAACCGGTTAAACATAAGCTCCGCCGAATGAGGCCCGAATGGTCCCTTAAGGTCAAGGAAGAAGTCGATAAATAATTCAAAGCCGGCTTCATACAAGTCTACGAGTATCTGGACTGGGTTACGAACATCGTGACGGTTCCTAAAAGGGACGGTAAGGTGCGTGTCTGCGTATTTTCGGGATCTTAACAAGGCGAGTCCGAAAGACGATTTCCCGTTACCTCACATTGACATATTGGTGGATAATATAGCTGATCAAGCCCTCCTATCATTTATGGACGGGTATGTCGGGTATAACCAAATAAAGATGGCAGAAGAAGATATGGATTCGACCACCTTCATTACACCTTGGGGTACTTACTGCTATATTGTTATGTCGTTTGGTCTCATTAATGCCGGGGCCACTTATTAACGAACCGCAACAACTTTATTACATGACATGATGCATAAAGAAGTGGAAGTTTATGTAGACGATATGATCGTCAAATCTAAAAAGAGGGATGGTCACATCGCCGCTCTGAGAAAATTCTTCACCCGATTACGCAAGTACAACATGAGGTTAAACCCTCAGAAATGCAGTTTCGGGGTAACGTCTGGCAAATTACTAGGCCATATCGTTAGCCAACGCGGCATCGAAGTCGACCCAGCTAAAATCAAGGCCATTACCGAGATGCAGCCTCCTAAAACCGAAAAAGAGATAAGAGGATTTCTCGGGAAAGTCCAGTACATCAGCAGGTTCATTTTGAAACTAACCATGGTGTGTGAACCGATTTTCAAGAAACTGAAGATAGGAGAACGAATACTGTGGGACGATAAATGTCAAACAGCCTTCGATAAAATCAAGGAAATCTTGTCTGCACCACCAGTTTTGATGCCACCTCAACACGGTTTGCCTTTGTCGTTATACCTAACAACGACCGAGACAGCCATGGGGGCTATGCTAGCACAGACGGTCAACTCCAAAGAACGGGCTATCTACTACATCAGCAAAAAGTTTTTAGAGTACGAGTGTAAATACACCATGCTCGAGAAGACGTGTTTAGCTCTGGCCTGGGCCACTAAGAAGCTTCGACATTATATGCTCAGCTACAAGGTACATGTGCTATCTAAAATGGATCCAATCAAGTATCTCTTCGAAAAGCCCATTCTCAATGGCAGGATATCAAGATGGACTCTGATGCTGGCAGAATTCGACCTAAAGTTCGTGCCTTTAAAAGCCATTAAAGGCCGGTAGTAGCCAAGTTTCTCTCCGATAGTCCCGTGACTGAAGAAGGACACACCGACACTTGGTCCTTTCCAGATGAAGATATTTTCCATACTGACATCAAAACGTGGGACTTATACTTCGACGGGGCATCCAATTTTCGAGGATTTGGAGTCGGAATTCTTTTAATCTCACCAAAAGGGGAACATACTCCCGTATCTATCAAACTGGACTTTGACGTTACAAATAACGCCGCTGAGTATGAAGCATGTATCCACGGGCTACAAGCCGCCGCCGATTTGGGGCTCACAAACCTCCGAGTACACGGTGACTCATCCCTGGTCATTAACCAAGCACTTCAGAAGTGGAAAACTCGGAACGCCAATTTCGTGGCCTACCAGGCACGAGTAAGGGATCTCGAGAAGCAATTCCAAAAGGTAGAGTACATATACTTACCTCGGGAAGAAAATCAGTTTGGAGATGCACTCTCAAAACTGGCATCTTTACTAAATATTCCCGATCACATGACCAGTATGCCAATTTGTGTCGAAAGACGGTCCGAGCCGGCATACATCCACGACATTGAGAATATTGAGATACCTAATCCCGAGCCATGGTATCAAGCTGTGCTAACCTACCTGACAAATGGGGAATATCCTCTCGGGGCTGATAGTCGAGCCAAGAAAGCCTTACGAAGGCTAGCAACCCAGTTTGTCCGCACCAACGATGGACAACTATACAAAAAGACAACACAAGGTGTTCTTCTCATATGCGTTGATAAAACTAAAGTCGAGAAGGTCATGGCCGAAGTACATGACGGTAAGTGTGGTCCGCATATGAATGCCCAGATGTTAGTCCGAAAAATCATGAGGCTTGGATACTACTGGAATAATATGGAAACCGATTGCCAGTTATATGTTAAGCATTGCCATAACTGTCAAATCTTCGCTAATGTTCAACATATGTCGTCATCCTTATTATATACCATGACGTCACCTTGGCCATTTTCTACATGGGGTATCGACATAATCGGGAAGATAAATCCTTCGGGTACTGGCGGGCATTGTTTTATTTTGGTAGCTATCGACTATTTCACCAAGTGGGTCGAAGCCGAATCTTATCGTATTCTCAACGCCAAGCATGTTGCCAAGTTTATCGAAAACAAGATAATATGCCGATACGGGATCCCGCACGAATTTATCAGTGATCATGAGACCCATCTTCAAGCCGAAACAGCAGCATTACTAACCAAGTACAAGATTCAAAGGCACACATCATCACCTTACCGACCCCAAACCAATGGAGTGGTAGAAGCGGCTAATAAAATGATTATCACCATACTCAAAAAGACGGCTGATAATTACCGGGACTGGCCCGATAAATACCCTTTGCACTATGGGGATATCGGACGTCAATTCGCACCGCAACCGGTGCAACACCGTATTATCTAGCCTATGGAATGGAAGCCGACCAGCCTGTCGAGTTGGAAGTGCCTTTCCTTAGGATCCTGCTCGAAAGTCAAGTACCCGAAGCTGACTGGGTTCGAGCACGGTATGACTCGCTAGTCCTATTGGATGAACGACGATCTCGCGCTCTCAATAACATCCAGATATATCAAAAGAGAATCCAACGGGCCTTCAACAAAAGGGTGAGGCCCAGAAACATTAAAGAAGGGGATTTGGTTCTCAACTCTGCTCGAGCCTTATTACCAGTAGACCCGAGGGGAAAATTCAAACCTAATTGGGCCGGGCCATATTTTGTAAAGAAGATTCTATCAGGTGGAGCTGTGATGCTGACGGACCTGGACGGGAATGAGTTTGTCAACCCAACCAACCTGGACCAGTTGAAGCGTTACTATCCTTAAACCCTTTTCTCAATGTCATTAGCAAAGTTTATTAAAATCGTTTTTTATAAAAAACTTTCGAAAGCAAGTCAAAAGCTAGAATTATTTATTCTACTGTTATAAACATCTTGAACTAATAGTCTTGGTGTATTACGAGATTGCAAATTTCAAAAAAGCTGAACTACATTTGGTTTGATTCCGCTAATCGTGGATACGTAGGCAGCCCCTCAAAAGGGCACAACCGCTGCAATCGAGAAAAAACAGGAACGGTTTAAATAATAAACTTCCTTTATTTATTTCAAAAAAAGAAAATCCGATAAACTGGGAAAATTACAAATTGCAAAAAAAATCAAAAGAATCCAAAAAAAAACACACACACGACACTAAAACAAATAATAGTAATACTTAGATAATAAAAAACTAAGGGCTCGGTATTTAGGGCATCTTGCCCTTTCCCTTGTTTTTAGCTTCTTTTTCCGTCCACTGGCAACGGCGCGAAGGCGAGCATTCCCGAATCACCACAGGAACCTCCTTGGCCCGGACTCGTTTCTTCGAACTCGAGTCCTTAGTCACCTCAGTCGGCCCAAGTCGGGCCCGCACCCTTTCTGGCAACCGGTCTCGTGAGCCCAGTCGGTCTCGAGCCGCCAGTCTCGGCCCTAGCCTTCTCTCTAAATCCGTCCGGGGGCTTAATTGTCTCTTAGAGCCACTAGCACTGGTCTCTTTAGCTCGAGTCTTAGTTTTTGACTTAGAATCCGACTCTAATCGGACGAGGGTAGCAGGAGTCTCTCCTTCATCAAAGAAACCCTTGTTGTCTTTTACCGTCTCCCTACGAACTAAGTTAAAAGCCTCGTCAGTCTTCAAAGCTTTACGGGCCTCCTCAGATTCCATCTGCGATATGATTCCGAAACCCAAGCGGATTGGCAAGGGCGGGGTATAGTCCATATGGCACGGGTAAACCAGCGTTGTAGCCACATGTCACACATAGCGTCCGTCAATTGGAGGAAAACGCTGATAATTGCTTCAGTCTCAGGGATCTGCTGAAACGAGCCGAACTGCCTCAGAATGCGGTCCGGGTAGATGTGGATGGTCCAGTCCAAGGACAGGATCACTAAATAGGGGGCTTTGTCTCTCTTGGCTAGGCCCATAAATTTCGAGAGGAACCACCAAGTAAAAGTCCACCTAATCAAGGGTCCACCATGGAATCGTAGCTCCTCGTCCCGGTAAGTTCGGTTTATGTGATGGCTCGAGCTTATCCGCCGTTTCCTTGAGCTAATATGGCTTCTGCGGTATTTGGATATGCTCACCGGGGGCTCTATAATCGACAAGCGTTCGGATAACCAGATCTGACAAATAAGAAGAAACGGATTTCCATAAGTAAGTATATGTCTGCTGACAGGCACTCGATCGAGTGTCATGTCTGACTCGATCGAGTGCCTCATCTGGAGACGAACATACGATTTTCACTGAGGTCACCCGATCGAGTGATGGGTCCACTCGATCGAGTGGGTCCTGTACGTCAGAAATTCGAAAAAGAGAAAAGAAGAACGCGAGATAACCTGCAAACGACGGGTACTTCCCATTAGTTGTCGGTCCGGGTCGAGTTTTCTACCATCGAGGCTGTGTCCCGTCTCCATCTGGTCAACTATGCCGATCAGTCTGACATGACCCAAGCATGAGTCATTATCCATTTTTCCCTCGAAAACTGTAATCCCCTAGAAATTCTAACGCAATACAGTGGCGGAAACACTGTAGAGTTGAGATTAAAACACACTGACTAACTATATCTTATTAAAAGAAATGGTAAGTCAATACAAATGCCACTTTTTACAAAAGGGCTAAAAGGAAAATTCCTCAAACGGGTTTATACAAATCCATAAGTAATGAATGAAGAAAGAGTAGGATCCACGCTACTCGCTAGCTCACACCCAAAACCCAGCAGCAAATACCTGTCATGTCATAAACATAACAGCCACGTCAGTGGGGAGTAACTTGGACGTTCTCCCAGCCATATTATATCATATGAAAAATAATAGTATTATTATATCAAAATACTTAAAATGAGAAAACATTAAAAATGATATAATATAATAAAATAAATTCTCGAAGGAAACTTAAAACACTTGCCAACCTGCAAGTCAAAATCAATCGATAATATAAATATTCAAAAATGGCGTTATGGAAATTTGATCGGTGTGCACAAGGCTAGACTTTCACTAGGAATAATACTAAACTAGCTTAGAGAACTTAGTCAAAACAAATCAGACTTCGGTCTCTAACTAGGCAACTCAACTATAACAGGACTGCGTGTAACGAGGTCCTGGCTTAAGTAATGTACACCCCTCCTGGACACCAACCGTAATCCAGTTCAACCCGATGGCGACTTACACGATGCGATATCTAAGTTTAAGGTCAAAATATACACACTCCTGAACACAAACCATGCTCAGCTCAACGACCAATGTGTCTCAACATAGACACACCAGCTTTATAGTTGATGGCAAAAACGTACATCCCAGACTATATTACTCTAACCCCACTCTTCTCTTTATTCCATAACTCCAAAACAAGCCATTATCGATATAGAGAATAAATAATCATTATAAATAATATGAATAAAAAAGGGAATAAACATTTATAAGAAAAGGGAAATTTTCTATAAATAGAAACTTACTAATTTTATAAACTTACTTAAAATAGAAATATTGTTGTAGAAAATACGTAAGTTATTAAAATTAGTGAAATGTATAAAAATAGCATTTCCAATGAAATTAACATTTTATTATTATCGTCGTTATCGCAACTTTAATATATATCTAATTTCGTTACTCAAAATATAAACAAAATATACTAAGTCAATATATAGTACTTTATAAATAATTAGGAAATCGAGTTAAAACAATAAATTTTAGAATAGAGATGTTTTAAGAAAAACGATATCAAAATTAATTGAGTCAACGAGTTTTATAAATGAAATGAATTTTAGAAAGGTTTCAAATTATTTTTAGCAAACAACTTTTATTAATAAATAATACGAATTTTAATGAAAATAGTCAATTGTAAACAAATAAGAAATTATTAGTGAAAATAGTCTCGACTAAAAATATATTTAAAACGAAATCGACTATTTTCTCATTTATTAGTATAAATCGTAAAATGGAGATTAATTTATTAAACAAGTATACAAATCTTGATTATAATATAAAAATACGATTTCGAGTTAAAATTATAAATTAACGAAATATGAAGAAAATATGAAATCGTTATTATTTACTTACTAGTGTCACGATAACCAACAAAATATTACAACGATCGTAAATAATTAAATTACTAACGATTTATAAAACGATATCGAAAACTTGTAAAATATTTATAAGGCATACGATTTAAAATAATATTTTTAACAATAATAAATAGCTAAAATTAGAAAACCGAAGTTAAGATATTTACTACATACTACTACTCAAACATACGATATAAAATCGAGTAATGTCATAAAGTTACCTTAAGACGACCTCGAAACGATCACGTTCTTGACCTTGATCAGTCCAAGCTCCAAATCGATAGTACTGTCTTTAAACTCTCAGTTGTGGAATCATTGGTCTTCTATGGATGCCCACCAAGAAAACCGAGTTGAGGAACACAAGAAAAAGTCAAGGGTTGGATTCGAGTACAAACGATAAACCCAATTAAAAGATGGAAAGCTAGAACATATATGAACCGATTGGAACCAAACGATACTCACTCGTAAAAGGGGGAACGAAAAGACGAGGGATGGTGATCGATGCAAGATGAAAGGTGAACACGATTTGAAGAAAGAAAATAAAAGATGATCGAAGAATGCAAAGAATTGAAGATGAAACGAAACTGAAGTTGATCACAGTAATTATGCACCAATCAACTTCAGGAAAGCCACACATACGAGTAAAATAGATGCACAGCAGCAGTCGGAAACAAGGACAATATCGATACGGCAGGAAAGTAAGAAGGACGAAGAAGAAGCAATAGCGCGAAAAAGGAGCAGACCGAACAGAATACGATAAAACGACCAACAGTAGACGTATAGCAGCAGCAAGATGTAGAAGAAGAAGAAGGGAAGAAAAGGAAAACGAAAGAGAATGAGAGGAAGCAACGATTAGTCAAACACGGAAACGGGAAAAACAAGGGCACACCGATAACTGAAGACACGAACTGAACCATCACGATATGAGGACAGCAACGTCGACATCAGCGATAACAATGAGCAAAAACAGGAACGATAAAGGCCACCACAAGATGTATAATAGCAGCAACAGCGACATAATACAGCAACAAAGAAACGAGCAACAACATTAGAACAGAACGAAGAAGGGAAAGAAGAAAGCGGAGGAGAGGACAGACGAGAAGGAAGAACAAAACGCATCAGGTGGCAGAACAGAAACGTACACAACAACAGCAGAAATGTACGCAGAAAACAGAGGAAGAATGACGAAGAAGAAGGGAGAAGAAGATCTGGCACAAAAACAGCACCAAAGACAACGATGACGGAACGAAAGCACGCAAAGAAAAGAAGAGAAGCAGCAGAAACGATCAACACAGAACAAACAGTAGCAACACAGATGAAATACCTTCACGAATCGGGAAAGCAAAGAGCAGCAGCACCGAGTCACGGCCAATAGCAGAAGCGGCAGTACGCAGCAGAAGCAGCAGCAAACAAACGCACAAAAAATGAAGAAGAAAGCAGAGAAGACAAGGGGAAATGCTAAATGATGGTGGAGTAAGTGAAGAAGAGGAATGAAGATGAAAAGGAGGACGGCCGAATAGGATGAGGAACGAAGAGGTTTGCAGGGGGTGAAGGTGAGAAGAATGAAGAGAAGAAGGGGAAACGAAGGGATAAGAGGTGAAGCGGTTGAATGAAACCGTAAAGGGGGTTGAAAGTAGATAAGGATGCAAGGGACACGTAAAAAGTAATGGAAAAGGGGGCTGAATAGCTCACATTAAAGTGAGTAAGAAAATGCGGTTTAATTAAATGAATCGGGTAGGAACCAAATTCTGAAACGATAAGTTGTCTGACCCATGAAATTGAATTAAAATCGAGTCAATAAAATTAATAAATAATCGGACCATCAAATAAAATGAGTAAATAAAGTACTCGAGACGAAAACGAAGTTGATAGAAATAAATAATTAGACGATCAAATAGTATTTCCCAATAAATAATAAATTTTCGATAAAATGAATTAAATTGATTTCTAGAGGAAAGGAAATAAATATTTTGACGAAACTTTAAAATAATGAACTTCGAGTCGAAAATAGAAATTCGAGCTTAAATATAAATAAATAAATAAAATTTAGAATTTAAATAGCCGAAATAGACTTTCGATAAGAGTTAAAATAAATGTATAAAGTAAATCGAAACAAACATAAAAATGTTTAAATACAAGGGTTTCCGAGACAAATAGAATTTTAGGAGTTTGAAACGATTTAAACGATAAATTCGTTTTACGATAAAAAAAATTTAAATCTTAAACGAAATAAAAATACAAACATAATTTTAATTTAATTTAAATTTATAAAAATCAGGGGTGTTACAATTGAAAACATATCGATGGAGCATGCAAAAAGCAAAGGCCCTATGCCTATGAGTGAGAATAACTAGTACACCGCCGGAATTCATGAATTTGTCGGCTAGGTCGAATAAAGAGACAGAATCTCCCTTCACCATACGGTCCGTCTCGGCATGGGACAAACCAAGAAAGTCCCTCAGCCTTCGCCTTGGGTCAGGATAAAATGGAGGAATAGCGGGACGAGCAATAGGACACCAACCGCCAATAGCTGCAATTTCTTCGGGAAGAGGGCATAATTCTCAACGAGGAAACGCGAAAACGTGGTGGTTAGTATCCCAAAAGGATAGGCAAGCATCCAGAAAGTGCGAATCTACCCTAAGTCGTTGGAGCGGGAATAGAGCAGTAATTCCCATTTGAGTCAGCTGAACTTTGTCTTCATCTCGGAAATACTGGGACCATGTCTGAAGCATTGCGGTCAAATGTTCGATACCCATAGCAAAAGCTTTTTCTTAAAAGTCTAAGGGATTTTAAGAAAAGAAAGGAAGGTTTGGGTTGAGATATGAAAATTAAAAGCAAGGAACCCTCTATTTATAATAGAAAAATCCTTTCCTAAGTGCCTTAGGAATAGGAATCCTTATCATATCTTCTAATCCGCATAGGCATGGTTTAAACCAAGGCTTTAGAAATCCTTTTCAGAGTCTGATACAGGAATCGAGTCATCCCGAGCATTCCCATTTCCATTTTCAAAAATTTTGAAATTTTCAACATTTTCAAAAAAAAATCATTTCTTCCCCGGCGTGAGTCGGTGTTTTGCCTAAATGTTACATGCAAATTGCTATGTGTCAGCATACAGGTACACCCAGACTCCAGAAGAAAGTCTCCTCACAACTCATTAAAAACTCCCCAGCAGAAGGCCCCAGGTGGCATTTCTACTAAGGAAACACGGGATGAGGCTGCAAACGGGCACACCCAGGGCTTTTTAGGCAAGCTCCCGCGCAGTTCCAAGATGAAATGTATCCGCATACGGATGCACCCGAGGCTTCTTAGGCAAGTCTCCACTGAGCTGTTAGCATCCATTCAGGTTTGATTTCTATCTTATGGCTGGCGAGCCCTTTTACGCAAGTCTAATGGACTATAAACGACCCAATCGGAAGTCTGCCAGGTCTTAATCCTCGATTGGCCTGGTGGCTATTCTGACTTTCGCCTTATCCAAGCCTCAGTCAGAGTGGGGGCTCTGTAGACACCCACATTTTGACCGCCAGGTGTCTATAGTGGTTTTCAAAAAACACCCGATGATGATCGGACAAAAACATGACTTAATACGCTCGATTTTCGGACACGGAATCAATAATAGTTGGCGCGAGCTTTTAGGGAAGTGAAAATCTCACCAAACAGACCTCAAATTCAGCCCCAGTGGGTCGTTTCCAGTCAAATGAGACTAATTTGGGTCAAAACCGAGACCAAGGGCAAAACCGTCTTTTAGCGACCGGGTCAAACCCCGGTCAAAGACATTTCCGAGACAGAAAATCTGTCACGCAGCATTCGAGAATCAAATTTGAAGTCAGATTCCTCACAAAAATCAGCTACAAGAACATTAAACAAATCCGTAAGAGATAAAGTTTTATCTCTCAAGAAGGCATTTCACTCGTCCAGCCCCACTCGATCGAGTGGACTGGCTCACTCGGTCGAGTGGGCTCATAAAAGCAATCAAAATCGAGGTCGGACCGGGCACTCGATCGAGTGCCATGAACCACTCGATCGAGTGGCTTCCTTTTCAACCAAAGTGATAAGTGTAGTTTGTAGTGCCTTATTTGTTATGTTTTGGTCCTTTTTTCCTTGTGGAATCGCTCTTTGGAGCGATTTCTAGGCTACTCATGCTTCCTTTAGTTCGTTTTAGGTTCTCGAGACCGTTCATGGAGAATTGGAACGATTCCGACTCGTTTCATACACTTTCGGAGCCAACGAAGAGAAGGAACGATCGCTTGGTGCCTTGGATTCGATACCGAGACCTTGGGACCTGATCTCGAGCCCCTTAGACTCGATCCCGAGCCCCGAGAATCGATGAGAAGCCCATGAGAAGAAAGGAGGGACCAAAAAGATCTATTGGAGGCCTTCAAGATCCATCCCCGTCGGGAAGGACCTCATCCCGTCCGGGATGAGGTGCACAAAAGAAGATGGATCTGTTTTGGGTCCGTCCCGGTCGGGACCATGCCGTCCCGGTCGGGATCACTCTGTCCCTGTCGGGACCATCTCGTCCCGGTCGGGATGAGGGTGATGTAGCCCGTGTTTGATTCCTTTCTTCTCCTTCACACTTGTAACCTTATAAATACTTCCCTCTTGTATTGTTTAACTAACACACATTACCCTAAACTATCTTAGGCCTCTCTTGAACATTCAAAACCCTAGATTAGTGTTCCTCTCATTAGCTTAATCTTCCTTTAACTTTTGTTAATCCTAGTTTAATCTAGTTTAATTAGTCTTGTATTAAGAAGATTCTTGAAGACTCCTCCAAGCTTGACAACCTTGGAGATTATTTGGGGTTTCTTATTTATACAAGTTCTCATCTTTTTCATCATCTTGTAGTTGGTATAATTTCTTTTCCCTTGTTCTTTGTTTATCTATTCAAGTTTGAATCTTTACTTGTTGTTTATTGTTATTGTTTCTTCATTATGGATGTTTGGATGTTTAGTTTGATTTCTCTTGTTTATGTTAATCTTAGTTGGATAATGAGTGAGTAGTTTTCTTGTGGGGTTAGTAGGGGGATTAAGTGTGGAATATGGGTGATTAGGGTTGATTAGGGGAAAAGGTTGCATCTTTGTTGCTAGACACATATTTCGGCACTCTATGTGTTTGTTGAATTGCTTGTGTGGGTAGTAGTGGCCAATGCTCCTCATACTTGTTCTCATCTTCTCATTGTTTGACTAGTGTGTGATTGTGTTAGGGTATAGTCTTAGACACGAGAGTGCGGACTTGGGTTTAGACGCGAGAGCGCAAACCGACCTTGACCTAGGTTTAGACGCGAGAGCGCAAACCGACTCTAGTAACTTAAGAGGCACCTACACCCTTCACCACCCTATTGTCCTTCTACACTTAAGAACCCGACCTAACCCTACTCCCTTTCTTATTGATTCATCCTTTTAATTAGTTATCATTTCTCTTGTTCATTGTTTAGTTTGTCTTAGTTATTTCATTTAGCTCATATCATAGTTAGTTCTTTGTTAGTCCATTCCCATCCTCCTCAACCATCATAGTTTACCAATTCTCTTCATCTTTGTGTTGTTTTGGTAGCCTAGTCTCGTTTTTAGGTCGACCTAGTCTAGACTTTACAATACCGTCTCCGTGGACACGACTCGACTTACCCTAGCTACCCACTAGGATTAGTTGGTTATTTATTGTTGGTTGGGACCCACGACAAAATCCATACCATCACAAAGCCGGGTATTTCTTCCTATGCAAGCAAGGCTCTCCTATCCACAAACGAAATCCCACTTCACCCGAACCGGTTGTTTTCTTCCTTTGCAAGCCATCTATCTCCTATCCCAAGTCGGGTATTTCATCCTATAAATACCCCACCCTCGCAACACAATAGAGGGATCAATTATTCACAACATTCACGCATCCAACATTCATTACATCCATAATTTCCGACGTCAAGTTACAACCCGAAGTTCTAGGCAATTTTAGGCAAAACCATACAAAAATATAACACCTTAACTCCTCCTATATTCTCGTTACTCCTACGCAAGCGCCGTTATTACGAGTTCCTAATCGAGACCGAAATTAGCATGTAGGTTGAGGGTGTTCCAAATTCCGATTTCTCTTTTCTTCTCTTCCCTCCTCACGTTTTTTTTTCTTTTTCTTTTTTCTCATCGGTCATCTATCCTCGTCTATCATCGTTTTTTTTCTCGTTTCTAATATTATTATTACTACTATCGTTTCTAGCAATAACGAGTCGTCCCTAAAGATGTGATATCGACTCTATAGTCGAAAATCGGATCTAAAGGAATCAATAAAAAACTATTTTTTTAAGCATAATCTCGTTGATGCCGAAATAATCGTCACATAGTCCTAAAAAGACTAATGCGACATTGCAACGCGGAGGGATTTATTTTTATTCAAAACAATTTCTAAAAACATCTTTTTTTAATAATCGCTCTAAGTATTGGATCTCGATTTCGTAGTCGAATATCAAATATTTACGAGTTTTGAAAATTTTAAGTCGGGTATAAATTGTGCCATATTTTTACACGACTTAGCGAAATTATCGGTTTTCAAAAATTAAAAGCAATTTCGAAAATTGCGAATCAAGTCACCACTCGAACAGGGGGTACTCGATCGAGTGTTGTAGCCACTTGGTCGAGTGACACCCCAAAAAAACCTGCAGAAACTTTTGTTCAAGGAACACTTGACCGAGTCTCTCCATGACTCGGCCAAGTAGCCCCAATTACGCCTAAATTAATGCGTCTTACACGCTACAAGGCTCGACAAACCTTTTTCAAACGACTTCGGTCAACACGTGGCAAGTCTATCACGTGAGTCTAGTCCTTTCAAAACCGCGTCGTGTCATGTTTACATCTTCTAACTCGTTATTATCGCAATTGGCATAATTATCGTTTGCCGCATTGTAATTCCGGGTGGTATGCCACTCGTATATTGTAATCCGTTGTCGCTCTTTTTTTTTCCGTTGTTTGCTTTATTTTACTAAAATGAACATCACATGCTAAAACAACTTTGACGATAGTTTAGATGAATTTAAACGACGTAGTTAAACATAATTCACATATTTAGTCAAAAACGCTCTTTGCATATCATTCAACCGTCAAACTAACGCGCGTACACCAAAAACGAACGATATCTTAGTAGAGGCCGCTAAGTGCGGGCGGGGTTGGGTGTTCTTTGTGAACTTCCCAACACTTACCCTCACCTCTTACTCAGAACCGTGGTTTCCGGATGTCCGAAACCGTTGGCATACAAGAGTCATTCAATACACGATTACCGATAATGTCGGTATCGGTATCGCAATGCAAAGGGACGAACCCCATAAACTCTGAAATCGGAATGGGCCGTACTCTGTGCACGGCCCACTAAGATATAGAGTGGGTTCGAACGGGTCCGAACTCCCACAAAGTTCGGTGGCGACTCCAACTTCGATTTAAATTTCAATTCGAGATCCATCTCACATGAGATTCATTCGCCTCCCCAAACCCGTGCGTGGCCGCGTCGGGGTGGACCTATGTCATGTACATACACCGTCACAATCTACCTGCGGCGACTGCCGGCGTACTAGTCCACGAAGGTTGTGCCGAGCTCCTTAAAGGTGCGAATAGACGCTTTTGGCGATCCCAAAAATCATGATTGGCGAACCCAGTAAGGGTGGTGGGGAATACCCTACACCAAACGGCGATCGTCGAGTTCGTACATGGCCATGTAGCTCTCGTACGCCACTAGATGGTGTTTGGGGTCGGTTGTTCCATCAAAATGGATGTTTCGCACTTTTACCCTTGGCATGGAGTACTCTGTTATCTTCGGGTGGAATGGCGACACTGTGGGTCGTCCCTTCCGCTGGATCTTCTTAGCGAGCGGGGTCGTCCACTTGGATTCACCTTCCTCCTCCCTTGCGGTGACATACGTCGTTCGGTTGGAGTGGTGGGTAGCTGAGGCTGCCTGTTCTGGGGAGACGCTCCTGCGGGTGTACTCGCTTTCCTTGTCGGCGGTCCTGCTTGACAACCGCGTGAATATCGATCCACGTCTGCTCGGGTTGTCAGACCGGTCCCTTCTCTCTCTTCCGCCCAGCCTATCCCTCAAGGTTTTGGTGGGCCTGCCATTCCTCTCTCTCTCTCTAGCCGAGGCGATGATGAACCGTCTTCTGGGGACTATGACTTCTTCTGGTCTTTCGGGAGTTGGGTCCCAGCCTGTGGCGCATGGCGGGGGTGTGGCTTTGGTTTCTTTCCCGCCTTCTCTCCTCTGAGGGAGAGTCGGCGACCCTTCGCTAGTGCTGACAACAGGTGTTATGACACCCTGTCTTGCCCCCAGATGATGGGGTGACGGCCCCCAAGGCATGTACCCTTGTCCTCTTTTGTTAAACTCTATCCTCTCTTTATCCAGGCGCTCACATTTCTCCAGGTATAGCAATCTCCTTTCCTCGAAGGTCAGCCGCTCAGGGAATAGCTCCCTAGGTGAGACGTTGACCCTCTAGGGTCTCTAACGATGGTCTCCGGGGCAGCTCGAGTTGGAGTCGCGGTTGCGACGACCGTGGGGGCCGATCCTAATAGGAGCGCTGTGAAGAGATGATAGGCGGCGGACAACTGTATGTTCGGGGGTGAACATATTTAGGGGTGAGCAAAAATATACGATACGGTTTTATTATACGCATACGATACGGTATACGCTTTCAATTATACGAATTTTTGGATATCCGATACGAATAACCGTATATACGATACGGTTTTCCTTAAAACCGTAGCGGATACGTATCGGGGAAAATTGAAACCGGATATCCGGTTTCCGATCCGGTTTTTTAAAAACAATAAAAAAATATGAAAAATATAATCCTAATATGCATTATACAATAAAGAATTCAAAACTTACCAATTATTCTCAAAGGTAAAAAACAAAACTATTAGTGAATTTATTATTTTAGGTAATGAAACGTCATATTTTTTTGGAACAATGATACCGCAAGTCATATATATCATTTTTTTAGGTTTTTTTTATGTATTTTTGTTATATCAATTTATATAAAACGTAACGTTGCTTAAAAACAATTAACTAGTCTTAATTAAAAATGAAAAATTGTTTTAAAAAAAAGAAAAATTGAAAAAAAAATATAAACCGGATACCGGATATCCGAAAAAATCGGATATCCGGAAAAAACCGGATCGGATACGGATCGCAAAATTTTAAGTTTTTAAAACCGGATATCCGATACGGTTTGCAAAACCGGATCGGATATCCGGTTTTGCTCACCCCTAAACATATTTGCTGGCGCCTGGGTTGAGGCAACCACCGCTGGCGTGGAGGTCTCCGCCATTGGCTCTCCGTGTTTCTCGACTGCGCGCCAGGGGAAGAGATCTCTATCGTCTCGGGATTGGCATTGGTGCCGGTCTCTCAAGGTGTGTTGGAAGCACCTTGTTCAGTCATACTTTCGTGTTTTGATTGATTCTTGAGAGTAGGAAAACTTTTCGTTCAAAGTATCCCCATAGACGACGCCAAATTGTTTGGGGATCCAAACTATCTTCCTTCCCAGCTGGTGTTGACCGACTGGGTGCTTCCTGACCCGCGCCTTCGTGTAGCTTGCCGTCTGGATACTGCACAAGCAACACACAAGGGTCTCGGAGGTTGTCCGAGGTTCCTCTCCGATGCTCAAGTCAGTAATTGGATTTTATAAGGTATTTAGTCTAAGGGTGGGTTTTTACCTCTATTATAGTGAGATAAGTGTTTTCTTTGGCTTTTTTTTAACCCTTGGTTGGTGCCATGCGGTGTCATATTTATAGGCATAAGGCTATATCATCAGGTCGCGACGACAACCTTGCCGTCCGAATACCATCAGCCGGCAAGGTACCCGGTGGGACCTACGGACACTGGGGTCTCCTGTCGGCCGACGAGGTCCTGTCGGGGTGTTGGCCGGCTAGGCCTAGCCGGCCAAAAGTCAACCCCATCACGTATTATTAGAGTAGTTAAAGCAGAGTAGTATAGGTGACCGGTTACCTGTAGAACCCTTCCACATTCCTTTTTTCACCTTTAATTTTATTTAACGACAATAATACCAACTATAGAGCTTCTTCCGGAAATAATTACAATTTTAATAAATCAGAGAATAATACGTATTTTTGGAGTAGTTAAACCAAAGTAGTATAGATGACCACTTAGCGGTAGAACCCCTTTACCTTCCTTTTTCGCCTTTAATTTATTTCATAGTACTTCACTCTTTTTTACTAACTCAGTGTACGGGGCATTAAACGTCATTAATGTCCTCCGTCTTCCTCTTCCTTCAAGTCTTCAACCTGACGAAATCTAGCTAACAACACAATCCTACACCAAAATCAACACATTAATATAAACGAAACGTATAGAAAAAAAACTGAAGAAGGATGAAGGGTAATGAAGAGAGAGAATGAAGGAGAGAAGTAAGGAGTAGACCTGACAAAATTGACCCAACCCGAATTGAAGTTCTTATTTTGACCCGTAATCCGAATTGACTCGAGCTAACCCGAAACTGACCCGGCTATTATCATAGAAAACGAGTCGATATCCCTAAAAAAGTTGAAAACAGCAAACCCGAGAATGACCCGAACCCGAAATTATCCGACCCAACCCGAAGTCAACCCGATTATTATAACCCGAAAGTGACTCGATCCGAAGCTGACACGACACGGTTCACCCGTTATCCAGGTCTAAGGAGAAGGATAAAGGATAAGTAGCAGATTAAATATTAATTAGGTGACCTGATGTAGCAGGTTATAAGGATCATTTATATTAATCTTAAGAGAGAGATGTGCTTATATCAAATGGTAACATCTCGTTGGGACGAAAGAAATCAGTATATATTAATAAAGCATGAACTTTTCGAGCGATATGATTGGTCCAAATTTTTTAATATATTTTTTAAGTTAAATAAAGAATATGAAAATTCGTATATGAAAAAAAAAATCTTACTCCACCTAAGACTCTATTTTTTTTTAAAACTTAAATAAAAAATATAGGAATTTGTATAGGAAAAAAATAATCCTACTCCGTTTAAGACTAAAAAAATTACCACCATATAAACCGACGATTATCACCTCAAAAGCCAACAAAATTCGGACAACGACAGCGTCAAACGCAGTCAATTCTGTTTGATAATTGTTTTAATATTTATATATTTACCCTCAAAAAATATATAATTAAAATTTTGAATTTTTTAAATAATTATATTTTGAATTAATTTTCTAATTTAAAAAAAGAATATATACAAATTTGTGTGGGGAAAACATAATCCTACACGAGTATGATGAGGTGATAAAATTCTATATAAATAAGAGCAATAATTCGTTCTTATATCAACCAACAATCTTTTGAATTATAAAAAGGTTCCTAAGATTACAAATTTGAGTAAAATTTTCCCACATCGACAAATTATGATGAGGTGTTGAAATTTTATATAAATAAAAACAATCATTCGTTCTTAGATGTCAACCAACAATCTTTTGAGTCTTAATCATAAGAGCAATTATTCATTCTGAGTTATCAACCAAAAATCTTTTGAGTCTTAAAAAAAGCTCTGAAGATTATAAATTTGAGTAATAATTATCTCACATCAAAAAAATTATTATGAAATGATGAAATTTTATATTATAAATAAGAGTAATCATTCATATATATCGATGCGATCAACGATCTTTTGAGTCTTAACAAAGCTCTTAAGATTATAAACTTATATTAATTCACATCGATAAATTATGATAAAGTGATGAAATTCTATATTAATAAGAGCGATCATTTGTTCTTAGTTATCAACCAACACTTCAAAATTATCTTACATTGAAAAGTTATAGTAGGTTGATGAAATTTTATATTATAAATTAAGATCAACCATTCGTTCTTAATTGAATCTTAAAAAAGCTCCTAAGATTATAAACTTAAGTAAAAATTATCTCACATAAAAAATTACGATACTTTGTATATATATTTGATACTTTTTTCGAGCGATATGATTGATCTGTGAAATTCTATATCATAAATAAGAAAAAAACATTCGTTTTTAGATATTAACCAAAAAAAATTTGAATCTTATAACAACTCTTAAGACTATAAATTTAAGTAAAAATATTCCGCATCAAAAAATTATATAATAAGTTGATGTAATTCTAATATATGGAGTAATTAAGAGTACTAATCATTCGTCTTTAGATGTCAATCAGAAATCTTTGGAGTTCTAGAAAGATTTTTTAAGGCTATAAACTTAATAGAATTTTATCCCACATCGAAAAATTATGTCGAGGTGATGAAATTCTTTATCATAAATAAGAGAAATAATTCGTGTTTAGATATTATTAACCAAAAATCTTTTTAGAGTATAATAAAGTGATGAAATTCTATTACATAAATAAAAGTAATTATTCGTCTTTAGATTTTAATTGGAAATCTTTTGAGTCGTCAAAAGAGTTCTTAGAATTATAAACTTAACTAGAATTATCTCACATCGAAAAATTATGACGAGTTGATGAAATTCTATATCATAAATAAGAGAAATAAATATTAATAAAAAAAAACTTTTGAGTCTTACCACAACTATTAAGGTTATAAATCTCATATCGAAAAATTATATTAAGGTGATAGAAATTCTATTATATGAATAAAAATGATCATTCGTTCTTAGATATAAACCAAAAATATTTATGGGAATAACGAGCTACATCATCAGTGTACTTACCCGTTTTTGGGGTTCCTGAACCATTTTTCCCGACCCAAACCCGAAATCATCCATTAATCATGTAATCGATCAACTTAGTGTCCTTATCAACGTCACTAACAAGTGGCGTGCATCGCTATATTTGACTATAATTTATTGCTAATAGTATGATTAATTCAAGAGTTATATCTTTAAGAAATTGAGATAAATCAAGAAATTTATATTCGACAATTTATAGAAATTTTCTTAAAGTGCTGCACAATCTTACGTGTACTTAGTTAATCATCTGAGTAATATTTTTTAAATGAAACTAATCCAACAGTAATCGAATTTAGGAGTGGAAACTTGTCATCTTAATCTCCTATTAGATCAACTATTTATACATTTATTATGTAAGAAATAAACACGTGTCTTTACACTATCATGAAATTTAATTACTCATATATTTATATTCACGGCAACGTAAAATATATTTAGAAATATCTATGTCAAATTGGTTCTCTTACTTCACATAGATACGTGAATATTATTTGTCATTTTATTTATTAGTTACTCCGTATTACATTTATAATAATACTCCGTAGATAATATTGTTGAATGCAAAGCTATGTGAAATATAAATGAATATTGGTATCAATATGTAGTTGAAGATGTAATTGTGTGCGAGATAATTTAATTAGTCTTTCTTACTACAATGTACGTCTATAATTTAATTTTGACGTTTACCCTAGCTAGAAACACTATGTGGATAGTATTCGTTTACTATTATGCATACTAACTTGATGTCATTATCAGCGTCACTAAATATCAGCCCGTGTATTACACGGGCTTTCCTACCACTCCCTCCGAGTTTTAGTGTTCTTCTCTCTTTCCTTATTGGGCTGAGTTTGATCTTCTTCCCTATTTTCATTTATGGAAAAAAAAAACTTTTTCACACACTTTATCATCTTTAATCTATCTATCTATCTATCTATATATATATATATATATATATATATATAGAGAGAGAGAGAGAGAGAAGAGACATTACGTTTCCCCAAGCTCCTCTTTTTTTTCCCTCATTATTCCACCTTCATTCATTACCCTGTTCACTCATTATTCACACCTTCATTCATTCATTATTCCCCAAGCTCTATTCCTGCTCACTCCTCCATTATACTTCACTCTATTTCCACTCCATTACTCCTTTACCGTCGATTTGTTCTCTTCTTTGTTGGTCAGCGTACTTTCGATCTTCTTTATTGGTTCAAGTAACCTGTTCTCAGGTCAGCGTATTTTCGCAGGTAAGGTATCGTTTCCTCTTGTTGTTTTTTAATTTGACAATTTATGGTGGTTTTAGCGAAATTAGGGTTTGCTTGTTTGCTTGACGATTCATCATTTTGCTTGACGATTTATGGTGGATTTAGCGAAATTCCAATTTGATGGTTTTTGCGTTGAGGAAACGATTTTCATGTTTAATTTCGAGTTTCTTGTTAAATTGGGGGTTTTCTATTTGGGAAGTTGGTGTTCATTGATGGTGTTCTATTTCTGGGTTTTCTATTTGGGAATTTTTGGTGATAACATTTCTAGGGTTTACTAAAAAAAATTCCTCACTGCAATTTTTTTTTCTATGCTTACTAATTTCGTAGTATGAAAGTATGTTTCTGGGTTTTGATGGGTTCGAATTAGTCGATTGATTGATTCGAAGATTTGACTTATAATGTAATGCAGCAAGGAAGAATATCGAGAATTTGAAGTTGAAATCTTTGTTTTTGATTAGGTGATTGTTGAATTTCTGATTAGCTAGTTGTTGATTCTGTATTTTGTTGTTGTTGTTGTAAAATAAGAGTTAATTTTTGGGTTTTTTTTCATCGTAATTTGAGGGTATAGTGCGGAGTATGTCGTTATGCTGGAAGTAGTCGATTGATTGATTGATCGATTCGAAGTTTTGATTTATAATGTAATGCAACGAGGTATTAAATCTTAGTTTTAGATGTTTAATTTATGATTAGCTAGTTGTTGATTCTGTAATTTTTTTTGTAAATTAGGGTTAATATAGTATGTGTTTTCAATTAATAATTGCAGATTTTTGATGAAGATGAAGAATTAAAAATGAAGATGAAGACGAAGAGGAAGAATTAAAAATGGAGATAAGATCGGACGAGCTTTGTAAATGAGTTGCTTTTTATAGATATTTGTAACTTCAGTTCAAATATTTTGTAACTTTAGTTCACATATTTTATAACTTCAGATCGTATATTGTAATATTTGTAACTTCAGTTCACATATTTTGTAACTTCAGTTCACATATTTTGTAATTTCAGATCGTATATTGTAACTTCAATTCTAACCAGTTCATATATTTTTGTAATTTCACTTCACATATTTTGTAACTTTAGTCCATAGTTTTGTAACTTCAGTTCATATGTTTTGTAACTTCAGATCATATATTGTAACCACAATCCATTTTCTGTAATTTCAATTCCAATTATTTCATATATTTTTGTAACTTCAGTTTATATATTACGTAACTTCAGTTCATATATTTTGCAACTTCAGATCATATATTGAAACTCCGGTCATGTCTTTTAACTTTATTTCGAATCAGTTCATTTATTTTTGTAACTTTAGTTCTTATATTTTGCAACTTTAATTCATCTCAATTAATATTTAATTCAAAACTGTCAAATATGATGAATACAAATTCCGATTGAAACTCCAAACATCAAATACTAAAATTCAAATGAAAACATTCAAATATTCTAATTTATGTTAAATATTTATTGGGTTTGAGAGGGTGTATTAAATTAGAATAGAGAGAGTGTATTAAATTTAGTTGGAAAAAGAGTATATATTAAATTTGGTTGGAGAGAGAGAGTGTATTAAATGCTGAGTGTATTAATTATGATCAAATAAATCTCAGCCCTCCATTCTCACCCCATCCAAAGGCTCAAAACAGAACTTATGCACTTATAGGGAGGGATGTCCTTATGTGAACCCCTATATATATATATTAGGCTTTTTTCGAGCGATATCATTGGTCCGTTCCATCAAACCTCAAATTAGGAAAGTATCATAAGTAAATAAAAAATCAATTAGAGAATCTTTTAATTATTATAATATATATTTAATTTATTATATTAATATGATGTTTTACAATTCTAAGGTAAAAACCTTTAGAGTTCATTTTTTAAAAACATTATCGTAAAATTAATATATATATATATATATATATATATATATATATATATATATATTAGGTTTTTTTGAGCGATCTCATTGGTCCGTTTAATCAAACCTCAAATTAGGAAAGTATCATAAATAAAAAAAAATAATCAATTAGAGAATCTTTTGATTATTACAATATATATTTAATCTATTATATTAATGTGATATTTTACAATTCTGACGTGAAAGCCTTTAGACTTCATTTTTTTAAAACATTATCGTAAAATAAATTATAAAAATGAAATAATTAGATTCGTGTTAAAAAATACTTTCATTAGAGTATAAATTTCATATTATTTGTTTCACATTATGTGATGAATTTATTACATATAACAGTTGTAAAATTATCCCACATCGACAAATTATAATATGATGATGAAATTCTATATTATAAATAAGAGTAATCATTCCTTCTTCGATATCTATCAAAAGTCTTTTGAATTCATAAAAAAGTTCTTAAGACTATAAACCTCAATTAGTTATCCTATATTAAGAAATTATGAAATTTTATATTATAAATATTAGTAATCATTCGGTTTTAAATATTGATCAAAAAACTTTTGAGTCTTAAAAAAAACTTTTAATATATAGGACTACAAATTTAAAATCATCCCACATCGAAAAATTAAAGATGTATTTTTTAGTCTTAAAAAGAGCTGATGGTTGACTATAAACTTAAATAAATTATCCCACATCGAAAAATTATAATAAGTTGATGAATCAATATATATTAAGAACTAAGATTTTTAAGACTAAATTTTTTTAACATTATTTGTTTATGTGATGTGGGATAATTTAATTTTTTTTGTTTAAATCATTATTATTTGTTTCATATTTTAAATCATTATTAGAGTATAGATTTCATATTATTTGTTTCACATTATGCGATGAATTTAGTACATATAACAGTTGTAAAATTATCCCACATCGACAATCTATAATATGGTTATGAAATTCTATATTATAAATAAGAGGAATAATTCGTTATTAGATATTTACCAAAAATCTTTTGAATTTCAAAAAGAGCTCTTAAGTCTATAAGTAAATTATCGATGAGGTGATGAAATTTTATATTATATCATTTGGTTTTAAATATCAACCAAAAAGAACTTTTAAATAAGAGTAATTAATATGCATTTTTTTTAGTCTTAAAAATAGCTCTTAAGACTATAAACTTAAATAATTATCCCACATCGAAAAAATTATGACGAGGTGATAGGATCATAGGAGACAAACTTAAATAAATTATTTCACATTGAAAAATTATAACAAGTTGATGAACTTTATATTATGAATAAATAGTAATCCTTCGTTCTTAAATATCAATAAAAAAACATCTAATTCTTAAAATATCTCTTAATAAGACTACAAACTCAATCGAAAATTTATAATAAAAAATCTTTTGAGTATTAAAGATAACTTAAAATTATAAACTTAAGTAAAATTATCTCACATTAAGAAAATTATAAAGTTTCATCGACCAAAAGTCTTTTGAGTCTTAAAAAAGTTGTTAACACTATACATTAAGTAAACAAATTATAATAAGATGGTGAAATTTTATACATTATAAATAAGATTATTAATAATTCGTCCATAGACATCAACAAATAATCTTTTGACTTTTCAAAAAACCTTCCAAGTAAGGTGACATCAACCAATAATTATCCCACATTGATAAATTATAATAAGGTGATGAATTTCTATTACAGAGTATATAAATAAGAATAATCACCTTCAATACAATAAGAGTAAAATTATCCCACATCGACAATTTATTAATAAGGTGACGAAATTCTATATTATAAATACGAGTAGTCATTGATTATCCACCAAAAATCTTTTGAATCTTAGTGAAATTTGTTAGAAGCAAGTTTAAATTTGTGTTATTAAATATTAATTTGTCTTAATAATCTATTAAATACGGAGTATTAGTTTGATAGAAAGTTATTCAAAGTATAAAGTTTGAAAAGTGATGTTATTTAAGGTATAAAATATCAATTTATCTTTTTATTTTTATTTTTTTATTTTCATATGAGATATTTTATTCCTATATAACTTTTTTTACAATATAATTAAGCCAACTAACCTGTGCAGCGCACGGGCTTTAATCTAGTAAATTATAAAAATGAAATATTTAGATTCGTGAAATATTTTAGTCTTATATATAAACTTAAGTAAAACTATCCAACATTCGAAAAATTATAAAGTTTCATCAAACAAAAATCTTTTGAGTTTTAAAAAAATTCTTAAGACTATACACGCTTAAGTAAAAATTATAACAAGGTGATGAAATTTTATATTGTAAATCGCACTAATAATAATTCTTCCTTAGACATCAACCACAATCAACTTTAAGTATTATGAATTTCTACTAAAGAAGAATAATTATTGTTTTTAAATATCAACCAACAATATTTTGAGTATAAAAAGGGTCTTAATAATACTAAAAATTTGAAATTATCTCACATCGAAACAATCAAAATAAGGTACGGTGATGATTCTATATTATAAATAAGACTAAAAATTTTAGTTAAATTATCCCACATCGACAAATTATAATAAGATGATGGATTTCTACCTTATAAATAAGACTAATTATTTGTTAGACTATATACTTAAGTAAAGTATCGCACATATAAGATGATGAAATTCTATTATAAATAAAAGTAACAATTTCTCCAAATGATGATGAGATGAGGAAATTCTATATTATAAACAATTATCACATATCGAAAAATTATAATGAGGTGATAGAATTCTCTACGTAACCAACAATCTTTTGAGACTTAAAAAACAGTTCCTAAGACTAAGACTATATAGTTAAAATTGGAATTCTATATATTATAAATAAGAGTAATTATTCCTCTATAAATAAAAGTTCTGAATTAGACTATATCTAAACTTAAAAAAACTTAAGTAAAATTATCCCACATCGAAAAATTATAATAAGGTAAATTTTTTTATTATATAAATAAGACTAATCATTCATCAAAAACATATACTCCAATAAGATATGATCAAATTCGATTATATAAATAAAAAGTAATCGTCTATCCTTTAACTTAGATATAAAAACAAATTCTTTTAAGTCTTAAAAATAGCTCTTAAAACTATAAACTTAATTAAGTAAAGTATACCACATCGAAAAATTATGATGAGGTGATTGGAATTTTATATCATAAATGAGTAATCTTTCGGTTTTAAATATCAACCAACAATCTTTTGAGTCTTAAAAACCTTTTAAAAAGACGATTTTATATTATAAACTTTTGAGTATTAAAAAAGCTTTTAATACACAAGACTACAAACTTAAAATCATCCCACATTGAAAAAATTATAGTGAGGTGATGAAATTGTTTGAGTCTTAAAAATATATTAAGATTATAAAATATTGCAAACCTAAAATTATCCCACATTGAAAAAAATTAAAATAAGATGATGATTCTATATTACAAATAAGAATAATCATGCATTTTTCTGGGTCTTAAAAATAGATCTTAAAACTATAAATTTGAGTAAATTATCCTATATCGAAAAATTAAGATGAGGCGATAAAATCTTATAGGGTTATTTAACAACAATAATACCAACTATAGGGCGTCTTCCCAAAATAATACCAATTTCAATAAATCCGAGAATAATACGTATTATTGGAGTAGTTAAACAAGATTAGTATAAGTGAATTTATAACCTGCTACATCAGGTCACCTAATTAATATTTAACCTGCTACTTATCCTCCATCCTCCTCCTTAGACACGGATAACGGGTGAACTGTGTCGGGTCAGCTTTGGGTCAGGTCACTTTCGGGTTATAATAATCAGGTTGACTTCGGGTCGGGTCTGATAATTTCGGGTTCGGGTCATTCTCGGGTTTGGTGTTTTCGACCTTTTTAGGGATATCGACTAATTTTCTATAATAATAGTCGGGTCAGTTTCGGGTTAGCTCGGGTCAAAATCATGCTACGGTTCGGGTGTCGGGTCGGTTTCGGTTTGGCTTATTCGGGTCGGGTCAGTTTTCTCAAGTCTACTCCTCCTTACTCTTCTCCTTCATCCTCTCTCTCCATTACCCTTCATCCTTCTTCCGTTTTTTTTTCTATAAGTTTTGTTTAGATTAACGTGTTGATTTTGGTGTAGAATTGTGTTGTTAGTCAGATTTGGTGAGGTTGAAGGAAGAGGAAGACCGAAGACGTTAATGACGTTTAATGCCTCGTATACTGAGTAAGTGAAAAAGAGTGAACATTAAACAAATTAAAGGCGAAAAAGCAAGGTGAACGAGTTCTCTGGTCATCTATACTACTCTGATTTAACTACTCCAAAAATATGTATTATTCTCAGATTTATTAAAATTGGAATTATTTTTGGAAGACGCTCTATAGTTGATATTATTGCTGTTAAATAAAATTAAAGATGAAAAAGAAAGGTGGAAGGGTTCTACAGGTAACCGGTCACCCATACTACTCTCGTTTAACTACTTCAATAATATGTATTATTCTCAGATTTATTAAAATTGATATTATTTTGGGAAGACGTCCTGTAGTTGGTATTATTGTTGTGAAATAACCCTAATCAATATTTAGGCAATTAGTATTGGGAAAACAAAGCCTCTTAAATGTTATATGTTCTTTTTCTTTTTCTTTTTTTTTGCATTGAACATCCCCCACTACACATCAAATCTTAGCCTTTCATTTATCATCATCCAAGGGTTAATATGAGGACTTATGGACTTAAAAAACTTGGCGACCTTATGAGAACCCTTCTCTCTCTCTCTCTCTCTCTCTCTCTCTCTCTCTATATATATATATATATATATATATATATATATATATATATAGAGAGAGAGAGAGAGAGAGAGAGAGAATAGAGATCAAATAAGGTCACCATGTGTCAGTAAGTCTATATTAAAGTTACAGATGATATACGATAAAGTTATAATAAAGGCATGGATAAAATTAAGTTCCTAAGTCCAAATCCTAACCATTGGATCAATTTTGTGCGGATGGTTGAAATTACTTCTAAGATTAAATAATCCACTAAGCTATTAATTAGGCTGGTGTAATTAATACATTCAATTGCTTCTCACGAGGAATAATTTCACGAGGCAATCACACCTCCATAACAACTCATTACTTCGCGCGGCATTCCAATGATGAGGGAATTTCTTTTTTTCATCACATCTCCATTGGTCCTTGGAGTTTAAATTGTTCTTGGCTGTTGGGTTCTGTTTTTTGTGGGCACCTCATTTTTTGGCAGAGGCTTCCGTCAATTTAACGTTGTCGTAATCAAGCCGACGTTGGTTTCCGATCGAAGTAGTAGTTTGGAATGGAGAATTTGCAGATTATTGAAGTGCCCCTGGTAGGTGCATCTGTTGTTCGGTATTTAATAATGTTTCGTTGTTTATCACGATTGTCCTTTTTTATCATGTGTCAAAGGAGAAGTCGATTTAGTGAAGTCATCCGGAGTTGGTGTTGTTTGTCATTGAAGTTATGTATATGTTGATTTGTAGTTGCTGTAATTTTTATTAAAGCTAACAGAATTTATAACTAATAAAATTTGTAGTTGTTTGTTATGACAACTTCATAATTAACTGATGTACATTCGTCAGCCAAAATAACCTATCACACTCCTGTAACTTCGACACACAGATTTCACAACTTCAACTCTCACCTTTTGACACTTCAAAATCATGCCCCTGTTATCTGTAAGACATAACTTCGCAATTCAACACTTCCTCTTTACAACTTCAGTGCACTAAGTCGACAACTTCATAGTTAAGTGTTCGCATTTTTTTTTTCTTCTGCTCATATACTCAACTACAAGCTTGAAACTTTAATACAATGACTACACAACTTCAAATCCCACTTTCTGAAACTTTAAAACTCGTCGCCGACATACTTTCATAATAACTTCATAATTTCGTATACTATAACAGTTACAATTCAACAAGCTAATTTTATAACTTTAACTTAGTCACTTTAGAACTTCAAATCACAATAATTACAACTTTATATGTAACTTCAAATATGTGTACTTGCATCTTCGGTGCACAAATTTCAATATTCAGACAACTTTCTTTTGGAGACATTAGTTCAGTTAAAATTCAACTTCAACTACCGTAATTTACAACTTCAACATTCAGTCTTCTTAAACAAGGCCAAAAATAACCTACCAACTCCTGTAACTTCAACACACAGATTTCACAACTTCAACTCTCACCTTTTGAAACTTCAAAATCATGCCCCTGTTATCTGTAAGACATAACTTCGCAACTTCAACACTTACTCTTTACAACTTCAGTGCACTAAGTCAACAACATCATAGTTAAGTGTTCGGATCTTGTTTTTTTTCTTCTGCACGTCTGAGAATCACAACGTGGAACTTTCAGACTCTTCCCATTTCTAGCAAGATCACAAATTAAAATCAATACAAACTTGAGTGGAACACAAAATTTACCTTAATTTGGTTAATAATCAATAATTAATCAGTAAACAAATATATATAATCCCTAACTGTATCAAATATATATAATCTCTAAATGCAACAAATGCAATGAAGAAAATAATTAATAACAAACCAGTATATATTGAAAGTAAGATCAGTACAAATTTGAGTGGTACACAAAATTTACCCTAATTTGATTAATAATCAATAATTAATCAGTAAACAAATATATAAGATCCCTAATTGCATCAAATATATATAATCCCTAATTGAACAAATGCAATGAAGAAAATCAGTACAAAATCAGATCAAAACAAAGCATGACAAAATCAGAGCATGTCAATAATCAATAAGACGTCAGTATCGCGAAGAAAAACGTCAATAAAAAATCAGAGCATGTGAATCAATGGAAAGTCAGTATATAATGAAAGTAAATTCAGTACAAATTTGAGTGGTACACAAAATTCACCCTAATTTGATTAATAATCAATAGTTAATCAGTAAACCCTAATTTGCTGCACAAATTTGAAGAAAAACGATTTCCATTTTTACCTGAGTTGGAGAGGTGTTGACGACAGTGGATTGAATCGTGAAGAGGGGAAATCAGTGGAATGTGATGAAGCTTTGAGGGTTCTGGGTCTGTTGAAATGGGGGCTTTTGGAATGTGAATGTGCAAGTAAATGGGATGTGATGTAGGTGTGCAATTGAATTGAGTATTGATGCGCGACATTAATCGAGTATGGAAAACAGAGAGTGGGAAAAAAGAGGAGGTGCATGGAAAATGTAAAAATATCATTTAACTTTTTTTAAAAATAAATATATATCATCAAATCTCAGCCATCCATCTATGATTGATCCGGCGGTTGATAAAAGGACTTACAAACTTATATACATAAGTGACTCTTATATGATCTCTCTCTCTCTCTCTCTCTCTCTCTCTCTCTCTATATATATATATATATATATATATATATATATAGTCTCTCTCTCTCTCTATATATATATAGAGAGAGAGAGAAGAGATCAAATAAGTTCACCATATGTAATTAAATCTATATTAAAATTACAGATGACATACGATAAAGTTGCATTTTTTCAGAATTGATATGTAACTTAACATTCAGCTCTTTTATCACTTCAAGTGATAAAGTGCAGCAGTTTCTTGAAAACTTGCTTCGGATATAAAGCTTTGAGTATTCAGAGATGCTCTCGTTACTCCCAATAATGTAGTTCGGTAACAGATCGCTTCTTCCAAAGCGCGTCCTGTTCGTTCTGCTCGAAACAATCCAATCAGTTCTCCTGGCAAAAAAAACATTTGACATTCCATCCTCTGAAACCAAGACTTTAGACGTTATTTGCCGACAATAATTTCGATATGCGGATCATGAATCTGCACCCCTGGGATCAATAAACCTTTTCGATTTTATTAACCAAAGAGATACGACTTTGCGCTATAGTTAGCTCAGCCCCAACCAAGAATCCCCACGGAATTCCAATAATTTTTTTTATACGTTCGTTCCAACCATTAATCCCCTTTCGAGATTCATGGATATTAAATCAACCAAACGAACTTCTAAGACTTGCTCCACTTTTGGCAAACCTTGCGTTATATCACCAGACCTCGATTTTTCATTTATAATTGTAACTAGAGTATCCCCTTCATAAATGATTTCTCCATAGTGACCATGAACTGTTGCTCCTGGGGTAGCCAAACAGGGCTTAGCCGATCTTTTTACTACCGAATCAAACTGAACAATTAGAACTTGACCCGGTTTTAAGTGCATTCCATTTTTGTTTATACATATATTTTCACAAATAAATTTTCCAAGACGCATTTTTGTGGATGTCTCGTCACAAAAATTGTAATGAAGAAAATCCCAATGCAAATTAAATGGATTCAAAATGATGTTACTACAAAAATCGGGATTATAAATTCTTCCATTTTCATCCATTAAATAATATTTATATTTAAGGACTTGACAGGTTTGTTTTAGATTTTCAATTTGTAAATAATTAGTTAACAAGATCTGATTATGAGTTATTAAATGGTACAATAATTTTTTTTTGAAAATTTAAGGACTGTTCCTAAGGGACCGAATGAATTATTAATTAGAATTGGGCGATCTTTTTTAATGGATTCTTTGCTATATTTTACCCCGTTAAGTGCGAATGGACCCATTCGAAAACAATTGTATGCTGATAAAATAATAAAAGGCTGGCATTCCTTATTTTTACCTACCAACGTACTAACAGTTCCATGATTTTGGTTAAATGATTGTTGAAGTTTTGGCTTTGAATAAATGGAAAAAAACAGATTCATATTGTCTAACCCATCATCAGGAAAAAGGGGGGGGATAATTCATTTTACCGATATACGAAAGAGCCGTGTTCGTTAAACCAATCCTTAGGAAATATCGAATTATGCCATTTGTCTTTACTTTAACAAACGAAGCGCGGGCCTCCTCGATAGAAGAAGTTGTTTTGTCTTGGTTCCAATTCAATATTAAACAAGTACGTACTAATTGAATACTTGTGTCATAAATTCCCCGAGTGACTTTGCCATTTCCACAAAGGATATAATTGAAAACTCGAAGTTGCACATTATCCCTTTCTTGCAATAGATCCTGAGGGAAAAGTGTTGCTAAATTAATACCGTCCGTGATTTCATATGTGACTACGGGCCGAATCAAAACAAAATACTTTTTCTTAGTAGGGGTGATCCGTTGGACATAGAGCCAACTTTTAAAATTTTTTGATTCCTTAGAGTTTGTCTTTCCTGGTGGTATCAAAATATCGCTGTGCCGGGATATTTTATCTGTCTCCCCAGGAAAATAAATATCTCCAGAAATTTTTTTAAGTTAAATCTTTTTTTTCTCTCGACCTGAACCACTCCGCCTACGCGGCTTCTTGTATTTAAAGTAATTTGCGTATCTACTCCAATGATACTATTGGTCTGTACCATTATGGAAGAAGATCCAGGTAAAATATGTACTTCTTGGGAAATTAAAAAAAAAACGATCGACTTTCATTTGGTATTTTGGTCGAAATTCCTTGACTCCTAGATACTCAATCAAATCATCCTTTTTAACGCTAGAATGCATCTCTATAGTCTCATATTTAGTAATTTCCGAACTCTTTGTGCGGTATCGAGGATCATTAAAATAAGCAAAAATACTATTTCTACGGAAAATACCATGTATGGGTATTTCAATCGAGATGCCGTCGGAAAGGGACATTAATTCTTTTTCTCGTTCTTGACTCAATTGAAATTGAAATGGAATGATGAATCTATTTTTTCACCTCTTTGCCAATAAATCGGAATTTTTTTCAAGATATATGTGATTACAATGACCCATTCCATTAAGTTTGAATCATTCGGACTCCTATGTTCTTTTTTACTAGATTTTTTAATGGAAGGATCAAAAAATTTCTCTTTTACTTGATCATTAGTCATTGAGAAGTTATAAATTCTTTGTTCGAAAGAAAGAGAATGTGTGGTCGTTTGATCTTGATCCTTGTGGAGTGAAAAGGGGACTACACTAAATCTGTATGGCTTTCCCGACAATATCCATAAACGGCTTGCTTTTGGTAAGAGATGAACATTACCGTATGTAAATTCGGGTGCATGATACACATCGGTACTCCAGTGCATTTCTCCTTCTGAATCAGAATAAATATGTTTTCGAACTTTTTCTTTAAAATTCAGAGTCGATGCCCCCGCACGAATTTCAGCAATAACTTGTTTAGATTCAACGTATTGATCATTTTGAACTAAAAGAAACTTTTTGGAGGAATATTTACATTATGTAGACTATCTTCGCTCTCAATAGTGACATCCAAGTCTATACAACATAGAAAAGCAAAGTGTCCGTGACGTGTACGTGTGGGATGCACCAACTCCTCATTAAATTTAATTTTGCCATTATAAGGGACTCGTACATGTTCTGCAGAACCCCCTGTGAATACTCCGCCCGTATGAAAAGTTCTTAATGTTAGTTGAGTACCGGGCTCCCCAATGTATGGATTGACCTGCAATAATACCTACAGCTTCTCCCAAATCGACCAGGTCGCCGTAAGTAGGACTTCGGCCATAACATAATCGACAAATCCAAGACGTACTCCTACAAGTAAAAGGAGTTCGAATGGCTATTGGTTGGGTTCGAAAGATTATCAATCCATTTACAAGCCCAACCCTGATATCTTGATTGCGGATCGCAATACATCGCGAACCTAGATATATATCGGCTGCTAATACGCGCCCTATTAATATTTGGGTAAAAATTCTTTCCGGCATCCTACCATTTCTAGGACTTACAGAAATATCCCGAATGGTGCCACAATCTGTCCTACGTACAACAATATGTTGAACTACTTCGACAAGCCTGCGCGTAAGATATTCCGCATCTGATGTTCGTAGAGCGGTATCCACAACCCCTTTGCGGGCTCCGTAGCAAGAAATGATATATTCTGTTAAAGAGAGTCCTTCGCGTAAATTGCTTTGAATAGGGAAATCAATCATTCCTTGTGGATCGGACATTAATCCTCTCATACCTACTAATTGATGTACTTGAGACACATTTCCTCTAGCTCCCGAGAAAGACATTATATGGACTGGATTATAAGGGTCAGTCATCCTAAAATTAGGATTCATTTCTTGTCGCAAATATTCACTTGTAGAATACCATATCTCGATGGATTGGCGTAATTTTTCTACTGCATGGACATTTCCATAATGATGGTGTTTTTCTTAAATCAAACTTTGTTGTTCAGCATCTTGACTTAGCCAGCCTTTAGAAGGTATTGTTAAAAGATCATCAATTCCTAATGAAATGGATGTTGCAGTGGCTTGCTGGAAACCCAGAGTCTTTACTTGATCCAGGATGTGTGCTGTATATGCCATTCCAAAGTGATCTATTAATCTGCTAATAAGTCGTTTCATGGCAGTTCCATCTATCGATTTATTGTGAAAGACCAAATTGGCCCGTTCTGCCATAAGTACCTCCATATTCCGCTAAGTAGAATTAGACAATGAATGGGTTTGAGTTAGTGATTAGAAAACTTCCTTTTCTGAATATTAATTCACCTAAAAGTTTAAGAATTTTTATTCTAGTTGAACCCGAAAGACTCTAATTCCAGGGATATCATAGAATTACTTAAGTACGTCTTATTTAAGTACCCTATGAGCAGGCTTGATAAAATCCTTGTATAGCTTCTTCAATCTCCCGATAAAGATAAATATGACCAACAGTCGTTCGGATGTATATAAAAAGAATTTCTTTTTTTATATTTCTTATGATTAGATAGTGTGCATAAATCTCATGATAGGCGCCCAAAGATTCATAGTGAACTTCGACGGGAGTTTCTCTTGAAGCAATAATACGTTGATCTAGTCGCCACCGGAGTCACAAAGGACTATCTAATTAAATTGATTCTTTTCTGACGATAAGCTCCAATTGCATCATAGGAATTACAAAAAAAGGGTTCTTCCATATACTTATAATTCTTATCGTCAATTCTTTCATTTTGGTCGTTTTTGCGATTCCATGGATTATATCTATTTGCACAAATACCTCGACGAGTCCCACTTGTTAATATATAGAGTCCAATAAGCATATCTGGCGTTGGGACAGAAATAGACAGAACGTCTCGAAATAAAACCGGGAGCGGGAGATTCAATTAATCGAGATTCAGAAGTTGAAATTTCACCTCTACCATCAATAGGTTTAGCTAAGGCATTTATAACACGACCCAGATAAGCATCACTCACGGGTATCTGAGCAATTCTTCATGTTGCTTTTACAGAACTTCCTTCTTGTATCAGCAAACCATCACCATTAATACAACACCAACGTTATTTGATTCCAAATTCAGAGCAATACCTATTGTCCCTTCTTCAAATTCTACTAATTCACCTGCCATTACTTCATCAAGGCCGTGAATACGAGCAATGCCGTCACCCACTTGAAGTACGGTACCAGTATTTATAGCTTTGACTTCTCGATTATATTTTTCAATACGTTCACGGATAATATTGCTAATTTCGTCTGCTCGAATGGTTGTCATGAGTCTTTCTTCATTTTTTGTTGAAATTAAACAAAAAAATAATACTTACAGTGGAAGAGAGGGACTAATCAATTATTTCGTTCAGCGCCCCAAACATTCCAATATTAGCATTGATGGTATGTAATTGTAACTCGTTGTTCAAATGACTATTCAGAGTTCCTAAAGCTCCTTGTAAAGCTTGTTGAAAAACCTGTTGTCGAACTTGATTAATAGCTCTTTGTTGTTCAAAATGAATGGTTTCATTTTTGTAATTTTCTAATTGTTCTAAAGTTTTATAAGTTGAATTAATCAAATTCATTTGTTCTCGTTCTATTTCCGAATATCCTTTCACTCGAAACTGATCCGCTTCTATTTCTATTTTCCTTAAGCGATATGGGCTTTTTCCAATTGTTCAATGGCCCTTCCACGTAGTTCTTCTAAATTTCTAATAGTATTCAAGATCCTCTATTTCGATTATCTAATAAATCATTTAATGAAAGTAGATTATCTTTCCATTCATTTTAAAAATTTCATGATCCCTTTCCGAACGAAACTTGATTTTTTCAATTCATTTGGCTCTCACGCTCAAGTACTTCAATCATTTATGGTCAATTTCCATATCTTTTTTGAATGTAATGAACCTATCCTCTCTTTTCTGTTTATATTAACAAAATTGAAACAGATACCTAATCAAAACTCGAATATTCGGAGGACTCTTCTAACCAAACGAAAAAAATAATTATCAGCAAAATTGTTTTTTTCTTCAAATCCAAAAAAAATTATTTTTATATATATAGGTCATCGACTCAGCCTTTATTATTATTATTGGGATTTGTTAATATATAATATTTAACTTAAAATATAACAAATAAAAAATAATTTTATCGCCATGAGTGCTCCATATCGATAAATTTATAACTTTTTTAAAAACTGTTTCAGTATTAACTATAGTGGTAGAAAGAATACACTGTTGCACCTGGACTTCAAACCATTTAGTTTTAATCGTGTTAATGGGCCCACATTATTGGTTGATAGAGAATCTAGGTCTCTTTACCAACAATTCTCAAAATGCTATGGTTCTTACATATAATTTTTTCTTTATTCAAAAGTAATTCGCGAAATCATGCACCTTGCATCCAAAGAAAAAGAGGTACAGCTGGTTGAATCCAACTTATTCTTGAAATAAACAATCCGCACACACTCCCTTTCCAAAAAAGATCAATACACCAATCACTACGCTGAGATTTATTAGATTTGTTGCTAAAATATCGGTATTAACCCCGAAACTCTCGGCGGATGGCCAGTGACCCAAGAAAACGAAAGAATCGATTACATTTTTCATAGGATCTCCTTTTATAGATAAACTCAAAAAATCATTGTATTGCTTCACTTATTTATTACTTCTAAAAATAAAATAAGTTCAAAATGAATTTCAAGAATTTTAGTTTGTCAACAATACTTAAATTAAAATAAAATAGAATTAGTTAGAATTAGGTACTAGGTTTCATGTGAATTGCGAAATAGCTCCTTTGTTGAGGAACTTGTGCTTTGGATTAAGGGGAAGGAAGGAAGAAAACGAGTGGGTAACACTAATTCTTCATCTTCAAATCAGTCATTCCCTTAGGTTATTTTCTGAATGAATAAGTATAAATAATTCTATAGGGACGAAATTAAAATATAATGTTAAAAAACAACCTGCACGTCCAAGACCCTAAAAGAAATATGAGAAATATGTATTTATTTTTCTCAGATTAAACAAAAGGATTTGCAAATAAAAGGGCTAATGCTACAACCAATCCATAAATTGTTAAAGCTTCCATAAAAGCTAAACGAAGTAATAAAGTACCTCGGATTTTTCCCTCTGCCTCGGCCTGTCTCGCAATACCTTCGACAGCTTGGCCTGCAGCAGTATACCTTGACCAACTCTAGGTCCAATAGAAGCAAGCCCTACAGCTAATCCCGCAGCAATAACGGAAGCGGCAGAAATTAGTGGATTCATGATAGATAAGTTCCTAAAAATAAAGAAATGGTTAATGATACAATGAACCAATGAATTAGAACTTAATTATTCCATTGTAATATCCATCCAGTATAAAGAATAGAAACCAAGTAGAAATAATAAAAAATACCGAATTTGAATTAATATTTTATTAGATTAGATTATTAGAAAAGGTTTTCTTTTTTAGTTATTAATCCTAGATTTTTATTCAATTCATAGTTATAAACGAAACAAAAGGAAAGAACTCGGCTGCCATCTCTAACCTAATTAAAATAGTGGAAATGAAATATTCGTTCATATATAACTTGTCAATATCTAATATCAAATATACATATGTTTCTTACATAACGTAAACCGCCTATTGTCTCTTAAATTCAATCGGATGTTCTAATCATTCTTCAAAACATCTAAAAAAAATGAACTTCAAAATATGAACCTATAAGCATTAGATTATACATATTTGGTGCAACCGCTCTCTATTAATCAACTACGTTTTTTACAAGAGACTCTATTATTAGATTCTATCAGGATAGAATCTAAAAGTAATAGAGTCTCTTGAGCCCCACATGATTGGATCCAAACTAAATCTTCCTAAGACTAATCAATGATGACCCTCCATGGATTCGCCTATATAAGTTGCGGCTAAAGTTGCAAAAATAAGAGCCTGAATCCCACTTGTAAATAATCCGAGGAACATGACAGGTATAGGAACCACTAAGGGTACTAACGAAACAACAACTACTACTAATTCATCCGCTAATATATTTCCAAAAAGTCGAAAACTGAGTGATAGAGGTTTTGTAGAATCTTCTAAAATGTTAATGGGTAAAAGAATTGGAGTTGGTTGAATGTATTTACCAAAATAACCTAATCCTTTGTTTGTAAGACCCGCGTAGAAATAGGCTACTGACGTGAGTAAAGCTAAAGCAGCAGTAGTATTTATATCATTCGTAGGTGCGGCTAACTCCCCTTGAGGTAACTGTATTATTTTCCACGGGAAAGGGCCCCTAACCAATTTGAAACAAAAATAAATAGAAACATAGTTCCAATAAAGGGAACCCAAGGGCGATATTCTTCTCCAATATGGATTTTGCTCACGTCTCGAATAAATTCAAGGACATATTCCAAGAAACTCTGACCACCTGTCGGAATGGTTTGCGGATTCCGAACAGCTATAGCAGCTGAACCTAGTAAGATAGCAATTACAACTCAAGAAGTTATAAGTACCTGACCATGGATTTGAAAACCCCCTATTTGCCAATAAAAATGTTGACCTACTTCCACACCAGACATATCATATAACCCGTTCTTTAGTGTATTGATTGAATATTCTATCATATTCATATTGTCCTCTGACAGAAATATAACTTAAAAAAAATTATTTTGATTCAATCATTTCTTTCTCGACTTGTCTATTTTTTTTTACTTTTTTTAGGATACCGATTAATCAAATCACATAATATCACCAGCCCTTTCCCTTTAATCTATTATATAGTTTTTTATATTCAGGAACATTAACCAATCAATATATATATATATATATATATATATATATATATATATATATAAAGGAGGAAGTTTTCGAGCGATATGATTGGTCTGTTACATCAAAACTCAATATAGGAAAGTATCATTAATAATAAAAAAAATCAAATAGAGAATCTTTTAATTATTACAATCAATATATTTGATCTATTATATTAATGTAATGTTTTATAAATTTTCATCTAAAAATCTTAAAAATTTCATTTAACAAAAAGTTATCGTAAATAAAATTATAAAAATGAATTAATTAGATTCGTGGTAAAAAAATGATTTCATTAGAGTATGAATTTCATATTATTTGCTCGAAAAAGTGATGAATTTATTACATATAAAAATATTAAAGATATCTCACATCGACAAATGATAATAAGGTGATGAAATTCTATGTTATAAATAATAGTAATCATCCGTCCTTAGATATTATCAAAAAAGATTGAGTCATAAAGAACTCTCAAGATTATAACGTTAAGTAATTATCCCACATCGAGAAATTATGAAGTAATCATTCCTCCGAATTATGACTAATCATTCGTTATTAGATATCTTCCAAAACTCAATTAAGTCTTAAAACCTCAAGACTATATCTAAACTTAAGTCAAAATTATTCTATATCAAAAAATTACGAAGTGATGGAATTTGATATTATAAATGAGATCAATCATTCGTTCTTAGATATAAAAAAAATGTTTTTTGAGTCTTACAAAAGTAATTGAGACTATAAACTTAAGGTAAGATTATGCCACATCGAAAAATTATAATAAGGTGATCGAATTGTATTATATAAATAAGAATAATCGCTCATTCTTAAGTTAGATATAAAAAACAAACTCTTTTATTATTATAATTATCCTTACGAAAGTATGATGATGTCATGAATTCTATATTATAAATAATAATTATTTGTCCTTGGATATCAGCTAAAAAAATTGAGTCTTAAAAATGCTCTTAGGAGCGTAAGCGGGTGGAAAAGAGAAATCATTTGTGCATCGAAAAATTATGATGAGGGATGAAGTTCTATATCACAAATAAGAGACATCATTCGTTTTTAGATATTAATCAAAAAGATTAAAATTATAATAAGGTGATAGAATTCTACTATATAAATACAAAGTAAAAGCAATCATTCGTCTTTAGATATCAACGAGAAATCTTTTGAGTTCTAAAAGAACTTTTTAAGCTTATAAACTTAAATTATGATCTGATGAAATTCCACATCATCAATAAGAGAAATTATTTGTTTTAGATAATCATTTGTCCAAAAGTATACTCCGTAATAAGGTGATCGAATTCTATTATATAAATAAGAGTAATCGTTCGTCCTTAATAACTTAAATGGAAAAAACAAATCTTTTGGATCTTAAAAAAAATCTTAAGACCATAAACTTAATTAAGTAATATATCCCACACTTTGAGTCTTAAAAAAACTTTTAAGACTATAAACTTGAGTAAAATTTCTCACATCGACAAATTATTACAAAGTCATGAATTTCATAGATATAAAACAAACATCTTTTGAGTTTTAGAAAAACTTTTAGGACTATAATAAACTTAAGTAAAAATTTCTCTTTTGAATCTTAAAAAAGCTCTTAAGACTACAAACGTGTGTGAAATTCTACATCATCGATAAGAGAAATTATTCATTTTTAGATATTAATAAAAAATCTTTTGAGTCTTATAATAGCTCTTAAGGCTATAGATTGAATTAAAATTATTCACATCGAAAAATTGCATTAAGGTGATGAAATTCTACTCCCTCTGAGTTCCTAACATTGACACCTTTGAATTTTGGGTGGAAAATAAGAAGGGGCAAATGAGTGACTCAAAAAAAGAAAGAGGAAGAAAGAGAAATTGGTGGCTAAGTGTGAACCACACATTTATGGCCAAAAATGAAAAGTGGATAAAAGATCAAACTCGGTCAAAAAAGAAATACGTGTCAATGATAGAAACTCGGAGGGAGTATTATATAAATAAAAGTAATCATCGTCTTTAGATATTAATTAAAAATCTTTTGAGTCCTAAAAAGAGTTTTTAAAACCATAAATTTAAGTAGAATTATCCTACATCGAAAAATTATGGTGAGCTGACGAAATTTTATACTACGAAGTATATCATAAATAAGATAAATTATTCGTTTTTGATATTAACCAAAATTTTTTTGAGTCTTATAACAACTCTTAAGCTATAAATTGAAGTAAAATTATACCACATCAAGAAATTATAATTAGACGATGAAATTCTATTATATAAATAAAAGTCTGTCAACCAATAGTTTCACAAATTTATGCAATCCTCTAACCTGATGTCATTATCATTTTCACTAAAAATAGGTCCGTGCATCGCACGGGCTTTCCAACTAGTTCTATTATAAATTCTAGGAATTTAATTGTTGATTTCATAAAAAAAATCAAGGATTTCTTACATAGCTAGAACGACCTTCACAAATTACATAGCTAGAACGACCTTCACAAATTGATCGAATTGAAGATATAGCATCATCATTTGCCGGAATCCAAATATCAGCGAGATCCGGGTCACAGTTTGTATCGATTAAACAAATCGTTGGAATTCCCAAAGTAATACATTCTCGAAGAGCTATATATTCTTTTTGCTGATCAACGATGATTACAATATCAGGCAATTCTGTCATATATTTAATCCCGCCCAGATATGTTTGCAAGTGAGATAATAATTGTCTCTTCACCACCGCGGCATGTCTCTTCGGAAGATGAGCGAGTTGCCCCGCCTTTTGCTCCATTCGTAAGTCCCTAAATTTATGAAGTCTTGTTTCTGTAGTGGACCAATTCGTTAACATACCCCCAAGCCATTTTTTATTAACATACTGACATCTAGCCCTTATTGCAGCCCATGCTACTGAATCAGCTGCTTTATTTTCTGTCCCAACAATTAAAAACTATTTTCCCCTACTTGCTGCATCAAAAACTAAATCACAAACCTCTGATAAAAAACGAGCCGTTCTGGTAAGATTTATAATATGAATACTTTTACATTTTGCAGAGATATAAGGTGACATTCGGGGATTCCATTTTCGAGTACCATGACCAAAATGAACTCCCGCCTCCATCATCTCTTCCAAATTGATGTTCCAATATCTTCTTGTCATTTCTCCACACACTTTAACTATTTTTTTAATAAAGAGATGAGGTATCCTGAAATAAATAATTGTTCCAACGGAACCTTCTTTTTTAACGTGGATTGATCATTGATACACAACCCAAACCAAAAATTCCTTTCTATTCGTTATTTTTTTTAGTTTCCGTATTTTATTACATTACTAAGATACTAAATTAATTAAATAACAATAATAAAGATAAAAAAAATCGCTTCCGCTAAATCCCCAAAATTATTGTTGTTTTGATATATCACCTCAATTTTTTGAAAAACAAGAATCCAACAATTCTCTGTGGTAAAACAAATATCTCTCATTTCTCCCTCGAGTCTATTCTTGTTTTTTATTTTAAAAGGAATGCTCTTATGTTGATTTGATCGGTGTACGAACCCCTTGAATCCAGTACCAACGGGTATCATTCCCCCAGAACAACGCTTTCTTTTAGTCCTTTCAACCAATTAATACGGCCTCGGAGAGCAGCGTGTAACTTTAACCACTTTTTGTGTAACTTTAACACTGGAACTTATGAACTTATAAGAGTTCTTGTCCTTATGTGATCCTCTCTCTCTCTCTCTCTCTCTCTCTCTCTCTCACACGCGCGATACAGAGGCTGAGATTATAAACCGAAAAAATGTCCTTAGGTATGTGATCAAGCACTGTTAAAACTTTTAATTAATGTAGTTATTTATTTATTTTGGATATAAATTTCACGATTCTAAATTGAACTTTGATTTGCTTCTTGCAGCTGTAATTCATCTTCCAAGTGTCTTTGACAATGATTTAAGGGCTGAACCGCAGACAATGATTGATGAATTTAACCCACTAGTGCAGTCCTTTAGAATGGCAAGAGATAAGATTTATGATGTTTCTAATGGGAACGAAGTTAGGTTGAGACTCATCAGTGGAAGGCACACTGATGGTAGGACATACAATATACCTTATGTTTCTGAAGTTGCTGCTTTGATAAGGGGTGAGTTGGAAGAGGTTGTTCACTCTAGAAATGTCGTTGTTGAAGAGAGGGATGGTAAGGTGAAACGAATCAATGAACTACATCCTTCCTTTTTGGCACTCCAATATCCTATTTTTTTCCCGCGTAGAGAAGACGGTTACCGACTAGGCATTAAGATAAGCACTCTGATGAATCCATCGCTTCCTCCAGTAACTCCGAGACAACACGTAACAAATTGACATTGAGGGAGTGGCTTGCTTTCCATATTCAGGATCGCTCCCCGGATGTAGAGCCAGATACCATACTTAGGGGTTGTAGGCTATTTCAACAATTGTGTGTTGACGGATACACAATGGTCGGGGCTCAAAGGTTGACTTATCTACGTTTCAACGAACTAAAATTGAGGTCGAAGAACTTTAAGATGCTTTCAACTGCAACTGCAGGTGGTCAAACGAATCCAGCTGCTACTGGTGTTCGTTATATAATCCCTTCCAACTTTCTCGGCGGAAAAGGCTACATGAGGGAAACATACCAAGATACAATGACAATATGTAGATGATGTGGATACCCTGACCTATTCATCACCTTCACATGTAACCCTAAGTGGCCTGAGATAACAAGATTCGTCCAAAAATGGGGTTTGAAGCCGGAGGATCGCCCCGACATTGTTACAAGAGTTTTCAAACAAAAACTCGAACAACTCATGAGAGATTTCAAGGAGCTTCATATTTTTGGGCGAACAAGGGCAGGTTACAGTCATTATTACTTTTGCCTTTCATATTTTTCTCTTAAAAAATTCTATTGTTTATTATAATATATTAGCTGTATTTTTACTATTGTCTTTTCTATTATTTTTCAAATTGTTTACACAATTGAATTTCAAAAGCTTGGTCTCCTACATGCACACATTCTCTTATTCCTTCAGCGCGAAGACAATTTTTCGAGAGGCAGCTAATGTGGACAATATAATTTCAGCCAAAATTCATGATCCTTTGGAAGATCCATTGCTGCACGAAGCTGCAAAATACTTAATGATTCATGGTCTGTGTGGTGTTGCTAACCCTAAATCACCGTGTATGGAAAAAGGTTTTTGCACAAAGAGGTTCTGGAAGTCTTTTTGTAAGCGTACTACAGTTGATTCTGAAGGGTACCCAATGTATAGAAGATGTGACAGTGGCTTAACTGTCGATAAGAATGGCGTCCCCGTACACAATGGTTATGTTGTCCCGTACAGTCAAGAATTGTTGAAGCGTTATCATGCACACATATATGTTGAATGGTGTAAATAAAGTACTTATTCAAGTATATTAACAAGGGCTACGACCGTGTTACTGTTGAAGCGTCAACCAGCAGAAACGCTGGGGAGATTGACCAAATACAAGAGTACTATGACTGTAGATATATTTCTCCAGCGGAAGTTGTGTGATGTATATTTGCATTTGATATACACTATAGGACTCCCCTTGTCACATCTGGATTACCACTTGCCAAATGAGCAGCACGTTGTCTATAATGAGGATGACCCTATTGAAGATATCGTCAGTAGGTCCGGTTGTGTCCGTACTAAATTTAAATGTTGGATGGAGTATAATTCTAATCACACAGATGGCAGGGATCTTACGTATGGTGATTTCCCTACGAAGTTCGTCTGCCACGCTGACAATAAGTGTTGGGCTCCTAGGAAACAAGGTTTTAGCCTCGGGAGAATTTTCCACATGTCTCCATTTGGTAGGGAGAGATATTATATGAGAACTCTTCTAAGCTTTGTGAAGGGGCAACATGTTATGAGGACATTAAAACAGTCAATGGTGTTGTGCATCCATCTTTTCGAGAAGCTTCCTACACTCTTGGTCTACTCGAAGACGATAAAGAATACATTCAAGCTATTGAGGAGGCAAGTGTTTGGGGATCTGGGTTTTTACTCAAAAAGTTATTTGCTACATTGCTTTTCTCAGGTAGCTTGGTTAAGCGAGAGTATGTTTGGGAGCAGACATGGAATTTCTTGACTAGGGACATTTTACGTAGACGGAGAAGGGAGTTGATGATTTCGGTACTGTATTTTTAATTTACTTTTTTTGCCCTTATTAAAAAAAAATTAGTTTACATTAATTATTTTATATTTTAGTTTTTGCACAAAGGTTAACATATTTTTTTGATGTTGTTTAGACTTGCGGATGTCTGACGATCAGCTAAAGAACCATGCATTGTCCGAGATTGAGTCCAATCTCCAAAGCAATGGCAGTTCTCTTACCAAGTTCCCTGAAATGCCAATGCCTGATTATGATCTGAACTCTGTTCATTCAAATAGGCATATTTTTGACAAACTTTCTTACAACAAGGTTGAATTACTCAAGGAGGACGATCATTTCATGTCCTCTTTTACCGATGAACAACGTTTAGTTTATCATATGATAATTGACGCAATTCAGTCTGGAAAAGGTAGTGTTTTTTTCTATATGGATATGGTGGTACAAGTAAGACTTTTATTTGGAGGTCACTATATGCTTCCTTAAGGAGCAAAAGAGATATTGTGTTGCTTGTCGCGTCAAGCGGCATTGCAGCTATTCTTCTTCAGGAGGTTGCACCGCTCATTCCAGATTCTCTATACCACTTAATGTCGACGAGAATTCAATTTTTCATAGTATTAAGCCTGGCTCAGACCTTGTTGAACTTATCATGAGAACAAAGTTCATTACATGGGATGGGGCTCCAATGATAAACAGATTCTGTTTTGAAGCGCTCGACAGAAATCTTAAGGACATAATGCGGTCTTCTAATGAAATGTTGTCTGAGAAGCCATTTGGAGGGAAGTTGTTGTTTTCGGTGGGAACTTTAGACAAATTCTGCATGTTGTTCCTAAGGGTAGTAGATAGGATATAGTGTACGCTTCTATTTGTTCCTCCCCTATTTGGAAGCATTGTAAGGTAGCACCCAAAAGTACATCTAAAATTAGTATCAAATTTCTCTATATCTATAATGATAGACAACTACTTGACATCTATAAATAATTTTTTTATAGGTTCTACGGCTAACTAAAAACATGAGGTTGGAGGTTGGTCGAGTAAATTCTGATGTTGATGAAATCAGGGAATTTTATGAACGACTCTTATAGGTTGGTGATGGAGCTGTTGTTGGTCCTAACAATGGGTTTGGAAAAAATTTTATTGTAACACCCGCTATTTTCCTAGCATTTTTTATCCTTTTCGTTATGCCTTCGTCATAACTCTGTCACTGTCGGCCTTGTGTTTCATCATTTTTCCAACTTTAATTTCATTTTTGAGTTTAATGATATTTATTTTTATTTTTAAAAAGGTTTTAATTCTTTTAGATCTATTTATTGGATTTTCTTCGTAAACTAATTAATTTTCCGCGAGGAATTCTATTTTTCTATGAGTTAACGTTTTTAAGCCGGATTTAAATTATTTCTTTTCCTACAAGTGTCTGAATATATTTACATAATATTTTCAACCTAGAAATATTTTTACTTATGAAAAGTTAGCCATTAATGATTTTATTACGAAGTTTCTTAAATAAGTATCTTCTTACGCGAGGTTTACTCGAATTGCTTTGAAATACTTTTAACTATTTTACGATTCTTCTTTTTATCAACTTAAAAATTAATTGAGACTTTTTCCCCATATTTTGGACCGACAAAGCTTCTTATCACAATTTTACTACGTTTTATTAATACGTTTCATTTTATCACGTTAAACCGTAAACGTAATATTATTTTCTTTTCATTGAATTGATGCATTATTACTCAAACTTTTCACACTCCTCCTATTGATTTTTGGCCGGCATATAGTGACTATTTTCAAATAGTTTTCATCACCCATTTTAATTTCATTTAACCTTAAGAAACCATCCATTCTCCCTCCATTCATTCTTTTAAAAAAAAATTATTCATCACCTTTTTCTTCTCCTTTGGCCTTGAGTTTCAGCAGATTTTCCAGCCTAGATTTGTCTCAAAATCGAGTCTTGATCGTCCCATTTTCATCTCCAAATTAATCGTCTATCTTTTCCCTTCGTTAATGTAATAATCGATGTTATTTCCGATCGTTATTTACCTTGTTTCTTTTAGTTTTCTCATGGTATTTTTGTACCATGTATGTCGTGTGACGTAGGATTCTTGGTTGACCCCGAAGCCGACGAATTTATCGTAGACTCAGATTTGGAGTGAAGGTAACGTCGATGTTACTCGGTATTGCTTGATTTTATTGTTGTAATTGCATGTATATATTTAGAATTTTGTTTTTGACAATATATGTATGTCATATAATCTGGAAAACTTCTAAAAAGTTGAAAATTTACATGTTTCGGTATTTTTATCGCTTTTACGAGATTAACGATTAAATCGTCATACTAATTTGAAAAATCGTAATATTCGGCCCAAACTTTTAATATATGATTATATTCTGTAAAAATGAGGTTTTTGATGATTTTTAATAATTTAGGTTTTTTCTGATATTTTTGATGTCGATTATTGAATTATTATCGTTTTTGGACAAAAATGATTAAAAGCCGATTTTTAGGTCTAGTACTTAAACAATTCATTTTAGTCTGAAATTTGGCGTGGATGATGTTTTTGGTGAAAAAGAATTTTCTGAGTTTTTTCATAAATTTTTCGGAATTGTTAAGTAGGTGAATTAATTAATCACTTTAAATCATCGTTTATCGTTAAAACCGTGTTTATCGATTTAATTCCCAAATTCTAGTTTTTGTTTTAAATCTGGAAAAATAATGTTCCTGATGTTTCTTGAGGAAAAATTTATTTTATGATTTTTATTTATTTAATAAAATATTAGGAACGGTAAGTTTTATTAATGGAATCGTTAATTGTGAAAACGGGCTTTAAAGACGTTTTTAACGGGATTTATTAAATCTGGAATTTTTGGAAATCTGGAAAAATAGTAGTTTCTAAAAACTCATGATTTTTAAGTTTAATAATAATTTTTGGATATTAATACGTAAATTGTTTTGTAACTACTATTTTTATTAATCGTTATTGTTGAGATTAGACGATTAACGAGTAAACCCTTTAAAAACCGAGTTTAAGGATTCTGGAAAATTTTATTTTCTGGACAGAATGTCCATAAATATATTTTAGCTATTTTACGTAATTTTTGTACTATTTATTAAAGTCTTTAATTGATAAGTATTGATTTTTGGACAAAATACGATTTATCGTTAAAATGTTTCGTCTTACCTAAAAGAATGATTTTTTTCAGCAATTTTGAAAATATTTAAATCTGAAATTTTAAGAGTTAAATTACCCCTTATCATATTCTAAATTTGTTAAATGATTTAATTGAATAAAAGATGTTAAAATATTTATTTTTACATTTACCGTAAAATCCTATTTGTGTTCTTATTGTCGAAACTAATAATAATTAGGAAATTTTAGTTTTATAAATTTTGAAAATACCCTGATTAGTAGTATTAAAATGTTTAAGACATTTTTAATCATTTTATAAACACTCCTATGATATTTCAATAATTTCATAAGCCCAAATGTTCTCACTTTATCAATTAATATCGTTAGGGCCGAAAGTATTAGTTTTATAAATTTATATTGTTTACTAAAACTGCTGTGTTAGTATGAACTAATATTTTTGATGTTTTTATATGATGCTAAAAATACAGATTTCTAAAAATATGATTCTAAAAGAGGAAACTTTTTATTTTGAACTATTTTTTAGAAATTTCTAAAAATAGAAAGTTTCCTAAAATAGAAAGTTTCCTCTTTTAGAATATGATAATTACTCCTTTTGTTCTCTTATTATTACAATGATTATATATTTTAAATATCGATAATGACTTTGTTTTGGAGTTATGGAATAAGGACAAGTGTGAGGTTAGAGTAATATATTCTAGGGTCTACGTTTTTGCCATCAACTATAAGTCTAATGTATCAGGAATCGGTACATTGGTTGTTCAACCGGGTGACAGATATCCCGGGAGTTGTGTACATTTTGACCTTAAGCTTAGGCCTCGCAGTAAGTCGCTGTCATAAATTGAACTGGGTGATAGGTAATCCCAAGAGGGGTGTGCATTATCTTAAACTAGGGTCACGCATTTACAAGTCGTCATCCTATTATGGTTGAGTAGCATAGTTAGAGATCGAAGTTTGATTTGTTTGAACTAAGTTCTCGAAGCTAGTTTTAGTATTCTCCTAGTGAAAGTCTAGCCGTCTACACTAATCCTATCCATAACGCCATTTTGACTATTTTTATTATTATCGATATAATTTGGTTTGCAGGTTGGCAAATGTTTTATGTTTTCTTCGGAAAACTCACTTTTATTATATTATTGTTCAGTAACGTGAAGTTTTTCACTCATGAAAGCTTATTTTCATTATAATGTTTTATTGTTTTTCATCTTTACTATTTTTTCTATAGTAGTAATTACAGTTTTAAAATCCTGTTATATGCCTGGGAGAACGTTGACGTTGCTCCCCCACTGATTGTGGCTGTTATATTTTTAACATGGCAGATATACGTGTTCCGGGTGTGGGCTAGCGAGTAGTGTGGATCCTGCTTGTTTATTTTTAATAATTATGTCTTATGGATTGTTCATGTAATCCCCTAGAAATTCTAACGCAATACAGTGGCGGAAACACTGTAGAGTTGGGATTAAAACACGCTGACAAACTATATCTTATTAAAAGAAATGGTAAGTCAATACAAAGGCCCCTTTTTACAAAAGGGCTAAAAGAAAAATCTCCAAACAGGTTAATACAAAACCATAAATTACATAATGAAGAAAGAGTAGGATCCACGCTACTCGCTAGCTCACACCCAAAACCCAGCAGCAAAATCTGTCATGTTATAAACATAACAGCCACGTCAGTGGGGAGTAACTCGGACGTTCTCCCAGCCATACTATATCATATGGAAAATAATAGTATTATTATATCAAAATACTTAAAATGGAAAAAATTAAAATGATATAATAAAAATAAACTTTCAGAGAAAACTTAAAATATTGGAATAATAAAATCAGAACAAGTTTTCAGAAGAAAACTTCAAATATTTGTCAACCTGCAAATCAAAATGTATCGATAATAATAAAAATATTCAAAATGGCATTATGGATAAGATTAGTGTAGAAGGCCAGACTTTCACCAGGAGAATACTTAAACTAGCTTCGAGAACCTAGTTCAAACAAATCAAACTTCGGTCTCTAACTAGGCTACTCAACCATGATAGGACGGCGACTTATAAATGCGTGGCTCTAGTTTAAGACAATGCACACCCCTCCTGGGATTACCTGTCACCCAGTTCAACTTATGACGGCGACTTACTGCGAGGCCTAAGCTTAAGGTCAAAATGTACACAACTCCCGGGATACCTGTCACCCGGTTCAACAACTAATGTACCGAATCCTGATACACTAGCCTTATAGTTGATGGCAAAAACCGTAAACCCCAGATTATATTACTCTAACCCCACACTTGACTTTATTCCATAACTCCAAAACAAGCCATTATCGATATTGAGAATAAATAATCAATATATATGATATGGATAAAAGTAGGGGCGGACCCCGAAATTACATTTATATGGGGCTAATTTTTTTCTAAATTACAGTGCTACATATTTTTCAGGTTCATAATACAATATGTAAAGGATTTGCTTAGTTAATACAGAGTATTATACGCATTGTCATCTCATATTATTACGGAGTATAATATTACATGTATCATTCGAGTTAGAGAAAATATCGAGTTTTGAGAATTTTACAATATACTCCGTATATACTACTCATAGACTAAATGAGTTACTCCGTATTTTTTAATTATTGGACCTATTTTGAACAAATAATTTTCCTCTAACATGTCTTATAATTTGATTATAACCACTAATGGAGGTCAAGAGGTGCAATATAATGGGTTGAAAAAACTAAGATGGTGAGTACAAAATAACAAAACCATCAGTTATTACATGAACTAAATAATTGTTCTAAATATACGATATAAAGCACTAAGAAATTTCCGTTTTCGAGAAGTTTCATGGGTCACAAAAAGTATATAAAATTAATGTGATGATATTTAAGGCGGATGAGAAAAACGAGGAAATAATACTTTAAGTTTGAATAATTAATTGTAACTATACATAGATAATGATATATTTAAGGCGGATGACAAAAAGGCACAACAGTTGGGTTTCGAACCCACGTCCATTGTCAAAAAGTTGGAGACTTTTACCAACAGAGCACAATTATATTAGTGATTCCTATTCACCAGATTTGTATATATCTTTTACCAAAAATCATGTTGGGCTTCAGCCCAACAAGCCACAGCCTGGGTCCGCCCCTGGTAAAAGGAATAAACATTTTATATAAAAAAGGAAACTTTCTATAAATAGAAAATTACTAATTTTAGAAACGAAAATTAGTAAATTATTAAAATAAGTGAAATGTATAAAATAGCGTTTCCGACAAAATTAACATTTTATTACTATCGTCGTTATCGTAACTATAATATATTTCAAAGTTCGTTACTCAAAATATAAATAAAATATAATAAGTCAATATATAGTATTTTATAAATAATTAGGAAATCGAGTTAAAACAATAAATTTAGAAAATAGATGTTTTAATAAAAACGATAGCAAAATTAATTAAGTCAACGAGTTTTATAAATGAAATGAGATTTACAAAGATTTCAAATTATTTTTAACAAATAGCTTCTATTAATAAATAGGGTTATTTAACAACAATAATACCAACTACAGGACGTCTTCCCAAAATAATATCAATTTTAATAAATCTGAGAATAATACGTATTATTGAAGTAGTTAAACGAGAGTAGTATGGGTGACCGGTTACCTGTAGAACCCTTCCACCTTTCTTTTTCATCTTTAATTTTATTTAACAGCAATAATATCAACTATAGAGCGTCTTCCAAAAATAATTCCAATTTTAATAAATCTGAGAATAATACATATTTTTGGAGTAGTTAAATCAGAGTAGTATAGATGACCAGAGAACTCGTTCACCTTGCTTTTTCGCCTTTAATTTGTTTAATGTTCACTCTTTTTCACTTACTCAGTATACGAGGCATTAAACGTCATTAACGTCTTCGGTCTTCCTCTTCCTTCAACCTCACCAAATCTGACTAACAACACAATTCTACACCAAAATCAACACGTTAATCTAAACAAAACTTATAGAAAAAAAAACGGAAGAAGGATGAAGGGTAATGGAGAGAGAGGATGAAGGAGAAGAGTAAGGAGGAGTAGACTTGAGAAAACTGACCCAACCCGAATAAGCCAAACCGAAACCGACCCGACACCCGAACCGTAGCATGATTTTGACCCGAGCTAACCCGAAACTGACCCGACTATTATTATAGAAAATTAGTCGATATCCCTAAAAAGGTCGAAAACAGCAAACCCGAGAATGACCCGAACCCGAAATTATCCGACCCGACCCGAAGTCAACCTGATTATTATAACCCGAAAGTGACCTGACCCAAAGCTGACCCGACACAGTTCACCCGTTATCCGTGTCTAAGGAGGAGGATGGAGGATAAGTAGCAGGTTAAATATTAATTAGGTGACCTGATGTAGCAGGTTATAAATTCACTTATACTACTCTTGTTTAACTACTCCAATAATACGTATTATTCTCGGATTTATTGAAATTGGTATTATTTTGGGAAGACGCCCTATAGTTGGTATTATTGTTGTTAAATAACCCTAATAAATAATACGAATTTTACTAAAAATAGTCAATTGTAAATAAATAAGAAATTACTAGCGAAAATAGTCTCGACTAAAAATATATTTCAAATAAAAACGACTATTTCCTCATTTATTAATAGATTTCGTAAAACAAAGTAAATTTATTGAACAAGTATACAAATCTCGATTATAATAGAAAAATACGATTTTTGAGTTAAAATTATAAATTAACGAAATATGAAGAAAATATGAAATCGTTATTATTTAGTTACTAGTGTCACGGTAACTAACAAAATATTATAATGATCGTAAATAATTAAATTACTAACGATTTATAAAATGATATCGGAAACTTGTAAAATATTTAAGGCACAATTTAAAATTAATATAATTAGCAATAATATATACCTAAAAATTAGAAAACCGAAGTTAAAATATTTACTACATACTACTACTCAAACATACGCTATAAAATCGAGTAACGTCCTAAAGTTACCTCAAGTCGATATCCGAATGCTCATGTACTTGCCCTTCTTGATGAGTCCAAACTCCAACCGTTCTTATACTTGTCTTACAAAAGGACTTCGAGGCTCCAACGGAAATCGAGACAAAAGAAATAGAAACAAAGAAATCGGAATAAGGATTGTAAGAAACGAATGACGAGAATGATAGAATAGAAGGACGGAAAGTAAGGCTCACAAATCAGGAAAGCAAGGAATCGATGACGGAAAAGAGACGGACAGCAATGGAGATGGAACAATACAACATTGAGGGAAGATGAATGAAGCAGGATAACAGAAACGAGCCGCAACTAAACAACCTCAACGCATCTCAACAACAATAACGAAGCACGGTGCGAAACGATTCTTAACAAAAGCACAACCGAAAAAAAACAGCAGAGGCAGCAGTAACACGTAACACCGACTGAAATTGGATGAAATACAGTAGAAGCATCAATGAATGAGACAGTGAGGAAATCGAGGACAGGGGACAGCGAACAGGGCAGTAATAAAGTCGACAGTAACAGCAGCAAAAGAACGATCCAACGACACACGACGAACCGAAACGGAGTAATAAACCACGCCCCACAGCAGCGTAGAACATCAAATACGGATATAGCAGCAGTGCGACGAGGACAGTAGCAGCAGAATTAGTGTTAATACCAGCAGCAGAACGAAACTGGTAAAACGGACCATCAACAGACCAAACGAGGAAGAAGAAAAAGACAGACAGAGAGGCGGAAATCGACACAGATCGGCATAAAACAGCAGCAGGCGATGTCGACAAAACGGCATGATATGAATCGTACAGCAGCCACAAAATGAAGAGGGAAAGGACAGAACGAAACAAGAAGAAGAAGGAACGGAGGAAACGGGGATTACCTATGTTGGTGTTTGTGGGTGATGGATATTGTAAGTGGGAGAAGTGAATTAAAGGGAAGAGTTAGTTTGATTTGTAGGAAAGGTTTGTTTTATTGATTGTTGTCAATTGTTGGCTTTTTGGATACATGGAAATGGGAGGGGAGGGCCTCTATTTATAGTGCTCCTCATCCTCCTCCTCCTCTTCCTAGAACACTCTAGAGAGAACATTCTAGTGTGATCTAGTTCTATTTCTTCTAGACTCTTCTAGACTTTACTAGAACATATTAGTACATACATGAACCTTCTAGTATTTACTAGAACAATCTAGACTACTCTAGACGACTCTACATCATTCTAGAATATTCCGGATATTTCTAGAATATTCTAGATTTATCTAGAAAAGTCTCACATTCCAACACTCCTCCTTGAGACTTTTCGTGTAGCGCCACGCTTGTCCTGGAGGAACTTGAATCTTCCTTTTGGTAGAGTCTTTGACATCTTGTGATCCAACTAGATCTATCTTTGTAGATATATTTTCCGAATGCTGATCTTTTCTTCTGTTGATTTAAAATTTGATCTCTTGGTTTTCCATAACTTCTCGAAGAGATGGATGACTTATTTTCACGAGCTTTGACGTGAAGTGAGTATTTTCTATCATCGCTTTGGTTTTCGTGATGTATTGTTCTTAATTTGCTTCCAAGCATGCCTCCATCCTTGTAGGTTTGGATTGGGTGATTTTGTTTGCACCTGGTCTTCGTAACTCTCTTTGGGTTAATGAGTTCTTTCTTCCTGAGCTTGTCTTGAAGTAGCCTTGCCTTGATCTTTCTTTTCTTTTTAGCTGCTTCTTGATAGTGTGACACTTCTCTGGCAGTGAGAACCATAATTGCTTGACCACATTTTTCTTCTTTTTGCGTAGAGAGAGATCTTTGGTTATTTGATCTTGAGGGTTCTAGTTTTCCGGAGTTTGATTTTTTGGTGCTTACAACCATTGTTAATGGGAAAATCTTTCCTCGACTCATTTTTGTGGAAGCAATTAATTGACCTTTTCCCTTATCGTAGATGAGGCATTTGTTGTTATCAAATGTAACCTTATAACCTCTTCGTAGTAATTGTCCAACACTTAGTAAGTTCTGTGTTAGACCAGGAACATATAAAACATCATGAATGTGTTTGGTTGAGCCATCTCTTGTTTTAACGGCTATAATCCCCTTTCCTACAACCTCTTGGTTTGTTCCATCACCAAGAGTAATTTTAGATTTCTCTTCTTCATTGAGACTGACAAATGAGTTTTTGTTGCCAGTCATGTGGTTGGAACAACCACTGTCTATATACCAAATACTTGTGGACTTTTCTTGCACATTTGAGCAAGAATAAAATAAATGTCCACTCGAATCTTGTTCTTTAGTGAAATTTGCCTCATCTTTATTTTTGAACCAACAATTCTTTTTGATGTGCCCAAATTTCTTACAGAAGTGACATTGAGGATTACCTTTGAAGTAACAATCTCTTTCCTCGTGATTAGTTCTTCCACAAATGCCACAAGGAGAAAATTTTCCTTTTGATTGTGACATTTGTTCATCATAAGTGCCTCCATCACTTTTCTTCTTCCACCCATTGGAATTCGATCCTTTCATTTGTGTAGACTGAAAGGCATTCTCGGATAAGTCTTCTTTGTTCTTGAACTTTTGATCGTGGGCAAGGAGGGATCCAACTAGCTCGGCTACTGTGAGCTTTGATATATCTTTTGATTCTTCGATAACAGTGACAATCATGTCAAACCTTTTTGTCAAAGTTACGAGAATTTTTTGCACAATTCTCGTATCTGAGATGCCTTCACCGTATATCTTCATTTGATTAACTATCTCCATCACCCTTGAAGTGTAAGTTTGAATATCTTCATTCTCTCCCATCTTTAAATTTTCAAAATCCTTCCTTAATGTATTAAGGCGTATGATTCTTATTTTTTCATCTCCATGGAATTCTTTTTGGAGTGAATCCCACGCTTCTTTTGCGGTAGAAGCCCGCATAATTTTAGGAAAAATGGTCTCTGTAACGGCATTGAGGATGAAGGACAAAGCTTTAACGTCTTTTAATTCATCCTCTTTAATTTTCTTTAAGGAAGTTTCTGTGGTTGAAACACCTTCCTTTTGTTTTTCGGGACCATTCTCCACTACATCCCATAGTGCATTTGCCCTTAAGAAGAGCTTCATTTTAATGCACCAATAATCGTAGTTTTCTCCTCCAAATATTGGAGGTGCTGGAATTGATAGATTGTTTGTTGTTGCGAAAGCCATGTTTGGTTATTTGTGGCCCTTAAGAACTTTTGGGCTCTGATACCACTTGTTGGTGTTTGTGGGTGATGGATATTGTAAGTGGGAGAAGTGAATTAAAGGGAAGAGTTAGTTTGATTTGTAGGAAAGGTTTGTTTTATTGATTGTTGTCAATTGTTGGCTTTTTGGATACATGGAAATGGGAGGGGAGGACCTCTATTTATAGTGCTCCTCATCCTCCTCCTCCTCTTCCTAGAACACTCTAGAGAGAACATTCTAGAGTGATCTAGTTCTATTTCTTCTAGACTCTTCTAGACTTTACTAGAACATATTAGTACATACATGAACCTTCTAGTATTTACTAAAACAATCTAGACTACTCTAGACGACTCTACATCATTCTAGAATATTCCAGATATTTCTAGAATATTCTAGATTTATCTAGAAAAGTCTCACATTCCAACAACCTAAGACAAAAGGGGCAACAAAAACGCAGCAACAGAGGCACAAAACAGCGGCAACAGCGACACAAACAGAGCAGAACGCAACAGCTGCAGCAGTACGCAGCAGCGGCAGAATCGGCAGAGGAAAACAGAGGAGGGAGACGAGAAAATAAGAAAACGGACTATCCGGATCAGACGACAACAGAACCGAATCGGAGTCGAGAAAAATAGCAGCAATCACGGCAGTAATGAGACACAGCAGTGGGCATAAAACAGAGAAAACGAAGAAAAAGAAAGAGAAAAGCAGGGGAGAAGGCTGGTGAGGATGATGATGAACTGAAGAAGAAAACGTAAAAAGGTGGGTAAGATGAAATGAAAAGGTTGGTGATGATGGGTGTAAAAGAAGGGAAGAAGCAGTCATGAACAAGTAGGGAAGACAAAACGGGGGAGTACGAAGCGGTGGCAGCAAATATAAAAAAAAGAAGGAAGGGGAAAAAGAATCAGTAATGTGGAAAAAGACACGTCAAAAACAAAAAGGAGGGAAATGGGATGAATCATCTCAAATAAATGAATCGGTTAGAAAAACGAATTAAACGAATTCCATAACGATAAGTTGACTGACCCATGAATCGAATTAAAACGATTTAATAAAATTTAAATAAATAATCGGGCCGTCAAATAAAATGAGTAAATAAATTGTTCGAGACGAAAACGAAGGTTATAGAAATAAATAGTTAGACGTTGAAATAACATTTCCCGAAAAATAATAAATCTTCTATAAAGTGAATTAATTTGATTTCTCGAGGAAAGGAAATAAATATTTTGACGAAACTTAAAATAAATGAACTTCGAGCCGAAAATAGAAATTCAAGCTTAATATAAATAGATGAAAAGAATTTAGAATTTAAATCGTCGAAATAGATTTTCGATAAGAATTAAATTAAATGTATAAAATGAATCGAAACAGAAATAAAAACGTTTAAATATAAGGGTTTCCGAGACAAGTAGAATTTTAGGAGTTTGAAACAATTAAACGATAAATTCGTTTTATAATAATTTTAAGAATTGCGAGTTAAATCGTAAATAAAATAGAAATACGAATATAACTTTAATTTAATTTATCTTATAAAATCGGGGTGTTACAGTTCAAACCCCTTTTTATGGATTGTTTTAAATTTTGGCCATTTTTATTCATGGCCTATTGTTTGACTTGACCATTTTAATTTACTAAGACATAGTTATAGCATGTTTTAATCCCGACTCTACAGTGTTTCCGCCACTGTATCGCGTTAGAATTTCTAGGGGATTACAATTATCCCCAGAAGAAGTACTTCTTCAACCCAGGCCTGACCCTATTGCAAGTATAGTACAAAGTACTTATCCCGATATTAAAGATCATATCGGTGATTACCAATATTTTCAAGAGAGGGTCGTTCTTACACCAACTCACGATGTTGTACAAGAAGTTAATGAGTAAATAATGTCACTTATTCCCACTCTGGAGAAGGTTTATCTAAGCTCTGATGAGTTGAGCAACAATGAAATAAGCTTTATTGTTAGACAAATTTACTCTACAGAATTTTTGAACTCTATTACTCAGGTTTACCAAACCACAAACTGACATTAAAGGTTGGTGTTATTGTTATGTTGTTAAGGAATATTGACCAGGCCAACGAGGTGTGTAATGGTACCCGTCTGGTCATAACAGCAATGGGTGAACGAGTCCTTGAGGCAGCTGTTATTTCAGGTAGGAAAGTTGGAGCGAAATTTTTCATTCCTCACGTTAAATTGTCTCCTTCTGATGAGACAAAATTTCCTATTAAGTATGATAGAAGACAATTCCCAATAGCAGTTTGTTTTGTCATGGCCATTAACAAAAGTCATGGTTAGTAATTGTCAAGTGTTGGTCTATTTTTACCAGAGCCTGTATTCACTCACGGTCATCTGTACGTTGCCTTTTCGCGAGTGACAAGCAAGAAAGGACTGAAGGTGTTGGTCATTGATGATGAAGATGGTGTTTCTAATACAACCACAAATGTTGTATACAATGAGATATTTACCAATGTAAGATAAATCACAAATGTACCTTCATCAGCCTATTATGTACATTTTGCTATTTATGCTGTAATAGTCGAGATTCGTACTTATTCATATAATGTTAATCTATTTTATTACCTTTATGATTAAAAAATTTAGATTATTAGTCATAAACATTTTCATATCATTTAAATTACTATATTCCATTATATCTTATTGTTAACTATTTTTTTTATACATCAAAAGGATGTGTTAAACAAAAAAAAAACCTAGAGAAACCTTGAAGCGACAACAAGGCGACTTCTCTTGGCATCTTTGGCTAGAGGATCCGCCTCAAAATCACCACAGTTACGTAACATCACACACAGAAACTCGAAGAAGAAGAGCAACAATGCAAAAGGGGATGAAAAGTTGGATAAGGCAATACCAAAAAGTCTTAATATGGACGATCACACAAAGGAAAGATCCATTCATGAAGTGATGGGAATACCAGCATATGAATGGGATCGAATGATGATGGGCTTGTGGAGACGGTACATGAGGGAATGAACAATATTGAACGTGAAGAAGAGGAGAATGAGGCACCATGGATGAATATCCAAGGAAATTAAACAAAGCCATTCTTGAGCCTCCTATACCTACGTTAAAACTAACGAAGGAGGATGTTCAGGAGGAACTGAGTTATTTGCAGACTGCAGTCTATGGCTTCATTATTGGTGTTAACCCACCATGGCAGGTGATGGAGGGATTTCTTAAGCGCATATGGAGCAAACATAGCATCGATAAAATCTCTTTCTTGCCAAACGGGGTGTACTTAGTCCGTTTTGCAACGATGGAGATCCAAGAGACTGTGCTTAAGAGTGGGTATTTTTTGTTTAATAACAAGCCTGTGGTGATCAAGCCATGGACACCCCAAGCAAAACTGGAAAGAGAGGAAGCGAAGCAAGTGCCAATATGGGTAAGATTTAACAAACTTCCTTTGAAATTCTGGGGGCAAGTCTCAGTAAAATAGCTGGACTTCTAGGAACCTATGTGCAAAAAGATGAGGCTACAACTAATAAAACAAGGCTAGGATTTGCCAGAGTGATGATTGAGGCCACTATTGGACAGGCATTACCCAGGTTCATTCATTTTCTAGATGAACAAGTGATTAGAGTAACCATTGAAAGGGGGGACTGTTGTCATATAAAGAAGAAGGAAGCTCCTAAACCCCAGGTGATAAAGCAGTGGAGACCTAAGGTACCTGTTCAACAGGTGTTGGGTTCTAAACCTTCTCCAGCTTGTGTAACTGTAAATGAGAAGGATCAATCAGCATTTCCTCCGCTGAGAATCCTACAGCATAATAAAACATTTGATGATAAAGAAGAGGGTGAGATTGAGGGAATTAAGGCAACTCTCAACGACCCATATAGCTTTTCCTATTTACAGATGCTAACATGAAGCAATGAGAAGCAAGGTTCTAAACCGGTTAGGCGGTTACCCCTCACCATATCAGTCCATGATGATGTCTATGGGTTTTTGGAATGTGAGAGGGATGAATAGAACTAAGAAACTACGGGTAATAAATAAGTTTCTTCAAGAACATAGTGTAGGCTTGTTTGGTCTGCTAGAAACCAAGGTTAAAGCATGTAATCAGAATAAAGTCATTAACTCGATCTTTTCCACCTGGAGAATGCCTTCTAACTCACACCTGCATCCTGGGGGAGGATTTGGTTAGTGTGGGATCATAATAAATGTAGTGTGCAGCATGTTCTCTATATAACACAACTTATACATCTGTTAGTAAAGCACATTCACCATGATCTGCACTTCTCTGTGACTCTAGTGTATACTTTTAATAAGCTGCATGAAAGGGAAAGTTTATGAAAGGACTTGGAATAGCTTTCTACTCAGATTCAGGGCCCATGGATGATTGGGGGAGACTTCAATTGCGTTATGAAGGCCAAAGAAAGGTTAGGGGAGGGTTTGATCTTGCGGAGGCAATGCCTTTTCAGAACTGTATAGACAAATGTGAGGTAACAGATTATCCAGCAGATGGTGCCTTTTTCACCTGGAATAATAAGCAACAGCCTATAGATAGAGTTTACAGCAGATTAGACCGATGCTTGGTGGATGATGCTTAGATTCAAATGGCCCCAATGGCAAAGGCTCATTTTTTGCCTGAGGGACTATTTGATCACAACCCTTGCTTAATAAGAAGTGCAACACTAGCAGGAGGGAGCAAAAGGGGCTTCAAGTATTTTAATATGTGGAGTAAGATTCCAAAGTTTGAAATCATAATCAAGGAACAATGGAGCATTTATGTTGATGGACATCTGATGTTTCAGGTGATGAAGAAGTTACAGAGCTTAAAACAACCACTGAAAGCAAGGAATAGGGATCATTTCTCAAACATTGAGAACAAAGCTAATATAGCTCAGCTCAAATTAATTCAATTACAAAGAGATCTTATTCAGAATCCTGAAGACTTGAGCATGAGACAGGGTGAATTTGAAGCTCATGAAGAATTTGTTAAGTTTGATCAAGCATGTCAGGAGTATCTATAGCAAAAAGTCAAAACCCATACAACATGGTGACTCAAATAGTGCCTACTTTCATGGCACTCTGAAGGCAAGAAGGGTCGGGAATATGGTCACTAAAATAGAAGACCAAGCAGGCAACCTACACATTGATAAGGAGACAATTCAGAATTGCTTTCTTAGATACTATGAGAAATTGCTAGGTGAGCATGGTTCTACCAAAAATGTCATAAATCAGATAATTGGACAAGGAAATTGTCGTACCAGTGCACATGAAAAGATCCTTGTCCAACCAATTACTAATGAAGAGACAAAAGAGGTAATTTTCAGTATTCCCAATGATAAGGGTCCAGGGCCTGATGGTTATTCAAGTAAGTTCTTCAAAGACACATGGCATATCATTGGATCTGAAGTATGTGCTGTTGTTCAAGATTTCTTCAAAACTGGCAGATTGCTGAAACAGTTAAATGCTACTGTTGTTACTCTTATTCCTAAAGTGACCAGACCTAACTCTGTACTTCAATTCAGGCCTAGTCTGCTACAATGTTCTATACAAATGCATCTCCAAACTTGTGTGCAGAAAGCTAAGCAAAATTCTACCAGACCTTGTGTCTCTTATCCAAGTAGGGTTCATTGTTGGGAGGAGTATTATTGAGAATATTCTCATTTGCCAAGATTTGGTTAGGCTTTATAATAGGAAAGCTAGCTCCCCTAGATGCTTGTTCAAAATTGATCTCCAGAAAGCATATGACACAGTGGAATGGGACTTTCTCAAACAAATGTTGCACCATCTGAAGTTCCCAACACATTTCCAGAAGCTTATCATGCGATGTGTGACCACTGAAACTTACTCCCTCTACATGAATGGAGACACCTTTGGCTTCTTCAAAGGCAGAAGGGGTTTGAGGCAGGGTGATCCACTATCTCCCTTATTATTTACAGTTTGCGTGGACTATCTTACCAGGCTACTCCAGTACACATCAACAAAAATGGCCTTAAATTTGCATCCTCTCTGTAGGCCTATGAAGCTATCTTGCCTCATGTTTGCAGATGACCTACTCCTATTCAGCAAAGGAGTCATCAAGTCCATGATGGTCCTGTTAAGAACCTTCTCACCTTCTCACCTTCTCACCTTCTCTCAAGCTTCTGGCCCTAAAATGAGTCAAGGCAAGTCAAATGTTTATTTTAATGGAGTCAAGGATCGGATAAAACAAGATATCATTCAGATTTCAGGTTGCAAGGAAGGCCAGATGCCTTTTAGATAGCTTGGGATACCCATCAATCCTTCTAAACTATCTCTAAAAGAGTGTCAGCCTTTGGTTGAGAAGGTGGTGGACAGAATTAGAAGACTTGGAGCCAGGAAGCTCAGCTATGCAGGGAGACTGGTGCTTGTGAAATCTGTGCTTGCCAACTTGCACAATTACTAGGCTTCAATTTTCTTACTGCCTAGCTCTGTCATGAATCAGATTGACTCCATCTGCAGGAATTTTCTGTGGGATGAATCATCTGAGTATGTGAAGGTACCTCCGGTCTCATGGGCTAAACTCTGCACACCTTACAAAGAGGGAGGTTTGAACCTCAAACAATCTAGTGCCTGGAATGTTGATGCAATAGGCAAACTAGCCTGGTGGATTAGCAGTAACCCAAATAGACTATGGGTATAATGGGTGCAGCATGTTTATTTAAAAGGTAGAGACTGGAATACATACACCCCTCCACCGGATACTAGCTGGTACTGGAAGAAGGTATGTAAAATAAGAGATAGAGTCATGCCTGTTCTGGCTGCTAATGAATGGTCTCTGCAAAGACTAAAGGTTACACTATATCTAGAGGGTACAACTGGTTAAGGGAGAAAAAGAAGGATACAGTCTGGCATAGGATAGTATGGAATATATGGTCAACTCCTAAGCATGGATTCATTGCCTGGTTACAACAACATAGGGCCATGAATACAAAAGATAAGCTTAAGCAATTGAATCTTACTGATGACGACTCTTGCAATCTTTGTGAATAGCAAACAGAATCAGTTCAGCATTTGTTTTGCAACTGCACGTATAGTTAAAAGATAATGAAGGGAGTATCAAATTGGATGCACTTCAGAACTGAAGCAAGCATCAATAATCAGTGGAGAATAAGACTGAGAGGCACCAAACTACAACGAGCCATAAAAAATGGGGCTATCAATGCAGTTACCTACCATGTTTGGAAGCAAAGGAATCAAGCAAGAATAAAACGTAGTCTCAAGAGACCTGAATATGTAATCCAAGATATTAAGAATGAGCTAGTTAAATATATACAAAGTAAACAGCATACCAAGTTTAGTGCTAAGGATAAGGCCTTCTTATTAAGGCTTACCTAACACTAAACTACTCATTTGTACATTGTGACATATTTTTTATATAATTACCTTTAACCAAAAAAAATAACTGCTTTTTGATGCAACGTAATAATTCGAATAGGCAAATTTGTATTTAGGAGGCTCACGTAGTTGTATTATGGAGGCCACTCGATCGAGTCATGGAAGGGACTCGATCGAGTGGCCTTTGTAAAGACCTCTTGCCTCTTTTCTGAGGGATCACTCGATCGAGTGCCCCCTGTACGAGTTGTTGCTCGTTTTCGAAAAGGTGATAATTTCGAATTTATTGACTTTAAATCGATACTTAGCCGAGTTACGTAAAAAATATTATATAATTTAAACTCAACTCGGTTTTCGATACTCGTAACATGCAATGTACGGTTACGAGACCGGTATCGAATATTTAAAATAGGTTTTTATGAAATCGTTATAAATTTAATTAAGACGAAAATCAATTCCCTCCGCGCATCACGACATCGTTACTAATCCTTACGGATGATGTGATGTTCGATTTCACGTCAACGAGTTTCACACTTATCTCGATTGATAAAGACTCCTCAAGCGCGATATTTGACTACGGAGTCAATATCGTTCCTTTAGAGTAGCGTTTCGAAAAATGGCATTGAACACATTTAACGACAAATTTCCGCGATTGCATTACGCCCTTAAGTGTTTAGGGTGGCACTCCTCGAAAAGGTGGCACCTCCAATACTACTTGTAAAGGGATTAAAAGGATCTTAAACGGAACTTGTTTTCTTAAACGTATTCAATCCGAAAAGAAAACGGTTTAAACTAAATATATATATAGATACGCGGTATTAATAATAATGACGATCAAAAAAGACAATAATAAAAATGAAACGATAATAAAAATGTTAGTGTTAGCGAGGATTAGTAATACTAATAATAGATACTCCACATATATATATAGATCTAGGATCCTTTGAGGCAGCTCAACTCGCCGCACCCATTGAGGCACAATCTCAACCATTAGATTAAAATCAAATTAAAGGCTAAGATTAAAATAAAAACTCATACATAAAAAAAATTTCCCCAATTTTTTTTCCCGGGGAAAAAAAAAAAAATCGGAAAATTTTTTTAAAAAAAAAAAAAAAAAAAGAAATTTCGAAAAAAAAAATCCGAAAATTTTTTTCCAAAAAAAAAAATCCGAAAAAAAAATTCGAAATTTAAAATAAAATTGGTGTATATAAAAACAATTTCAGTGTACATAATAACTGTTTTAAGGTATATAACAATTCTATTATATCAAATAATTAAGTACATATGACAATTATTTCAGTGTATATATATGTTGATTAATTGGTGTACATAGTAACCATTTGAGTGTATATAACAATAACTATTTTATTGTATATATATATTTAGTTCTTAAGTGTGTGTGTGTATATATATATATATATATATATATATATATATATATATATATATATAGTGAGTTTAATAGCGTATATAATGAGTTTTTTAGTGTATATAATAGTTATTTTGATGTATGTTTCATTGTTGATTAACTGATGTACATATTAATTATTTGGGTGTATATAACAATTATTTTACTGTATATATTGAGTTCTTGAGTGTATATATGCAGTGAGTTTAATAGCGTATATAATGAGTTTTTTTTGTGTATATAACAGTTATTTTGATGTATGTTCCATTGTTGATTAATTGGTGTACATAATAACTATTTGAGTGTATATAACATTTTTTTTATTTAAGTGTATATAACATTTTTTTTACTGTATATATTGAGTTCTTAAGTGTGTGTATATAGTGAGTTTAATAACGTATATAATGATTTTTTTTAGTGTATATAACACTTATTTGGATGTATGTCCCATCTTAATCTAATGGTTTAGATTGTGCCTCAATGGGTGTAAGGAGTTACTCTGCCTCACCGTAACCCACCTCTATATATATATATATATATATATATATATATATATATATATATAGAAGGGATCAAATAAGTTCACCATATGTAATTAAGTCTATATTAAAGTTAAAGATGACATACGTTAAAGTTGCATTTTTTCAGAATTGATATGTAACTATAACATTCAGCTCTTTTATCACTTCAAGTGATAAAGTGCAACTTTAACACTCATCTCGTGTAACTTTAACCACCTTTTGTGTAACTTTAACACTGGAACTTATGAACTTATAAGAGTTGTTGGCCTTATGTGAACCTCTCTCTCTCTCTCTCAACGAGAGGGAGAAGGGAAGAAAAGAAAAGATGGGGTTTGATGACACCCTCAACCTACATGCTTAATTGGCCTCGGAAATGGACTCGTCTAGTAGCGGCGTTTGCGCGGGAGTATCGAGGATGTAGGAGGAGTTATGGTGTTTGTGTTTTTAGAGACGGTTTTTGGGAGTTTTAGTCTCGGGTTTGCTAGTGTATGTGTAGAGAGGATGTCGAGGTTGTGCTAGTGTGTGTAGGGTTGCAAATGTGTGTAAGTGTGATGGTTGCTTAGGGTTCAAAAAAATTCTGAAAATGTGAAGGTCTGAGCGGGGTATTTACAGAAATTACCCCCCGGCTAAGGGTCACTCGATCGAGTGGCCCTAGATGCACTCGATCGAGTGGCCTAAAGAAAAGTGTCTGCTCGGTTTTTGAATGTCCACTCGATCGAGGGGACTCACGTCACTCGATCGAGTGGCTAGGCAGGTGAGTGTATATAAGAGAGGTTGAGATTCTTGTGTCTTGACTTTGACTTTGACTTTGATGGTTTGTTTGGGCTATTTCTAGAAGCTTGCAAGGTCGGTTCCAACTTGGACCGGACTTTGGGTCGTAAAAAGACAGTTTTATTTCCGGTGTCGTTTTTGGCTCAAATTAGCCTCATTTTATTGGAAACGACCCACTGGCCTGAATTTGAGGTCGGTTTTGTGAGATTTGTACTCCGCTAAGTGCCCCCATCGGATACTATTGATTCTGAGTCCGTATTCGAGCGTATTAAGTCACGTTTACGTCTGATCATCATTGGGTGTTTTGTCGGAAAATGCGGGTGTCTACAGAGCCACCACTTTGACAGAGACTTGGACAAGGCGAAAGCCATAGTAGCTACCAGACCAATCGAGGATTACGACCTGGCAGCCTTCCGGCTGGGTCGTTTATAGTCCATTAGACTCGCGTGAAGGGCTCGCCAGCCATAAGCAGAGAGTCATACCTGTCCTGATGATGATAGCTTCGTGGGGAGTAAAGAAGTTGTGCGGGAACTTGCTTCTGAAGTCTTGGGAGTACCTGTATGCTGACACATAACAATTTGTATGTAACATATAGATGAAACACTGACTCACGCTGGGGAAATAAATAAATAAATAAATAAGTTTTAAAATTTTTGAAAATTTTGAATTTTTCGAAAATTTATAAGATAGGAATGCTCGGGATGACTCGATTCCTGCATCAGGTTCTGAAAAGGGCTTTGAAGTCTGGGATCGGGCCTACGCCCGCAGGCCCGCGTGGGCTGAAGAGGCATGGCAGTTGTAGATGCTGTCAGGGTTTCCTATTATAAAGACAAGACCTCCTGCTTCAATTTTTTGCATCTCAACTCAAATTCCCTTCTTCTCTTCTCAAAATCTTTTAGACTTTCAAGAAAAGGTTCAAGTATCTACTATGGGTATCGAGCAATTGACTGCAATACTTCTGGCATGGTCCCAGTACTTTCGGGACGAGAAAAAAAATCAGCTAACTCAAATGGGAATTTCTGCCTTATTCCCGCTACAACGTCTTAGGATCGACTCACACTTCTTGGACGCTTTTCTAATGTTTTGGGATGCCACCCATGACGTTTTTGCGTTTCCCCAAGGAGAGGTATGCCCTCTTCCTGAAGAAATTGCAGTAGTTGGCGGTTGGTGCCCTAATGCTCGTCCTGCCATTCCTCCATTCTATCCTGATCCAAGGAGGAGATTGAGGGATTTTCTGGGTCTATCTTATGCTGAGACGGACCCGATGGTTCAGGGAGATTCTGTTTCCCTTTTTGACCTGGCTAATAAATTTATGAACACCAGGAACGTGAGAACTACTGCTTCTCACAAGCATAGGGCTTTTGCCTTTTGTATGCTGCACCGATACGCCTTCGAGGGGCGGATGGAGGCTAACTCGTGCTTAGGTCAGATTAGGCTGATTGGTGTGGTTGACCATATGGAGAGTGGTCACAGCCCAGCTTAGCTGGTAACAGAAGAGATCATTATGGGCCTCGATGCCAGGAGACTCGACTCGGACCACCAACTGACAGGGAGTATCCATCTTTTGCAGGTATACAACTCGCGTTTTTTTTTTAAAAAAAATGCGGAAATCCTGACGTATAAGAGTCACTCGACCGAGTAGAACCGTCACTCGATAGAGTGACCTCAGTAAAGATCTCCTGCCAGTTTTCAGAGGGGCTACTCGATCGAATCAGTCGTTGTACTCGATTGAGTGCCTGCTAGCGACCCCAATATTCAGTTACGGAAGTTTGTATATTTGCCTTGTCAGATTTGGCTATACGAACGGTTGTCGATTATAGAGTCTCCCATGAATGTGCGTAACTACCGTAGCAGCCAAATTAGCTCGAGGAGGCGACGTATAAGTTCGAGTCGTGATATAAACCGAACTTATTGGGACGAGGAGCTTATTTTTCACGGAGGTCCTTTTTATCAAGTGGACCGTCGCTTGGTGGTTCCTCTCGAAATTGACGGGGCTGGCCAAGAGGGATCAGGGCCGCTACCTCGTGGTCCTATCACTTGACTGGACTGTTCACATTTACCCGAACCTCATTCTGAGGCAGTTCGGTTCATTTCTGCGAATCACCGAGACTGTGGCTATCGTTAGCGTTTCGCTCCAATTGACAAACGCTATGTGTGATACATGGTTACAACGATGGTACACCCGTGCCATCTGGACCATACCTAACCCTTGCCATTCCACTTGGGTTTCCGAGTCATATCGGAAGTGGACTTTCGAGGAGTCGGAGGAGGCCCATAAGGCCTTGAAGGTCGATAAAGCTTTCAAATTGGTTCGCCGGGAGACGGCGAAGGACAACAGGGGTATTTCCGACGAAGGAAAGACTCCTGCTACTCTGGTCCGATTAGAGTCGGGTCTTACGTCACAAACTAAGACTCGAACTAGGGATGCCGATGCTAGCGGCGTGCGGGGGCGGCTGAGCCCCCAGACCGACTTTGAGAAAAGGCTCGGGCCAAGACTGGCGGCCAGAGACCGATTGGGCCCGCGTGATCTGTTGCCGGAACCTGTGAGGGCTCGACTTGGGCCAATTGAAGTGATTGAGGACTCGTGTTCGAAGAAACAAGTCCGGGCCAAGGAGGTTTCCGTGGTGATTCGAGAGCGCTCGCCTCCACGTCGTTGCCAGTGGACGACCAAAGAGGCGAAGGCCAAAGGAAAGGGCAAGATGCCCTGAATACCGAGTCCTTAGTTTTTATTATCTAAGTATTATTATTATTCATTTATAGTGTCCTATGCTTTTTTTTTTAATTTCTTCAATTTGTAATTTCCCAAGTTTATCGGGTTTTTAGTAATAAATAAAGGAAGTTTATTATTTAAACCATTCCTGTCATTTTCTCGATTTCAGTGGTTGTGCCCTTTTGAGGGGCTGCCTACGTATCCATAATTAGCGGAATTAAACCAAACGTAGTTCAGGCTTTTGAAAATTTGCAATCTCAAAATACACCAAGACTATTACTTCAAGATGTTTACAACAGTAGAATGAATAATTCTAACTTATTGACTTGCTTTTTGAAATTTTTTGTAAAAAACGATTTTGATAAACTTTGCTAATGACATTGAGAAAAAGGTTAGGGTAGTAACGCTTCAGCTGGTCCAGGTTGGTTGGGTTGACGAACTCATTCCCGTCCATATTTGTCAGCTTCACAGCTCCGCCTAATAGAACCTTCTTTACCAAATATGGTCCGGCCCAATTGGGTTTGAATTTTCCCCTCGGGTCTACCGGTAATAAAGCTCGAACGAACTTGAGAACCAAATCCTCTTCTTTAATGTTTCTGGGCATAACCCTTTTATTGAAGACCCGTTGTATTCTTTTTTGATATATTTGAATGTTGTTTAGGGCCCGGGACCTATGTTCGTCTAAAAGAACCAACGAACCGTACCGCGCTTGGACCCAATCGGGTTCGGGTACTTGGCTTTCTAGTAAAATCCTGAGAGACGGTATTTCCAACTCGACTGGTTGAACCGCCTCCATCCCATACGTCAGGTAATAGGGGGTCGCACCGGTTGCAGTGCGGATTGACGTTCGATATCCCCACAGGGCAAAAGGTATTTTGTCGGGCCAGTCCCGGTAATTATCAGCCATCTTTTTACGTATGGTGACAATTGTTTTATTGGGTGCCTCTACCGCATTTGTTTGGGGACGGTAAGGCGAAGATGTATGCCTTTTGGATTTTATATTTGGCTAGCAAAGTAGCTGTTTCGTCTTGGAAGTGCGTCCCGTGATCACTGATGAATTCGTGCGGGACCCCATATCGGCATATAATTTTGTTTTGGATGAACTTGGCAACATGCTTAGCATTCAAGATCCGGTATGACTCGGCTTCGACCCATTTGGTGAAATAATCGATAGCCACCAAAATGAAACAGTGACCTCCCGTCCCGGAAGGGTTTACTTTCCCAATTATGTCGATTCCCCATGTCGAAAATGGCCATGGTGATGTCATAGTATATAACAGGGATGACGGCATACGTTGCACGTTGGCAAAAATCTGGTAGTTATGACAGTGTTTGAAATATAACTGGCACTCGGTTTCTATATTGTTCCAGTAATATCCGAGTCTCATAATTTTTCAGACCAGCATTTGGGCATTCATATGTGGACCGCATTCACCGTCGTGCACCTCGGCAATAACCTTCTCGAATTTTATTTTGTCAACGCATAGGAGGAGAGCCCCTTGTGCCGTCTTTTTGTATAGCTATCCGTCGTCTGTTCGGAGTAACTGGGTTGCCAGCCTCCGTAGGGTTTTTTTTGGCTCGACTGTCGGTCCCGAGAGGATATTCCCCGGTTGTCAGGTATGTTAAGACGGTCTGATACTATGGCTCGGGATCACCTATCGGATTGCGCTCTACAAAAAAAGGACAAAAAATAATGTCAGATAGGAATATAGAATCCTATATCGTCAATGAAACAACTCTTTTACCCATATTATGTATTATATTTATTTTTAAATCGTAATACATTTAAAAATTTACTCCCTATAAATTTTGGGGAATCAAAATGAGAGTGATGGGAAATGAAAAAATTTACGGGGAAGGTTGAAGAATTAATTACATGTTGATTATGTAAAATGTATTATGCTATTAATCTCTGTTTATTTATTTTGATTATGTAAACCATGTTATTTAATTGTTGTATATCTTATAAGGAATTATTAATAAATAGTAATTATATAATACAATCCACATTATCGAGATACCAATAAATTGTGGACAATGTGTCTCATTAAGTACAACTATTCTCATATGACAACCGTCTTTTATTGTAAAAAAAGGTCGTTGGTTCATTATGTATCCAGTAAATTTTCTAAATGACAAAAAAATTATGAAATATGTGATCGAAAGAGTGTAATCATCAATATGTGGGTGTACGAAAGATCGAACATAATCGTCTTAAAGGATAATTTTGTCTTAAAAAATATTCTAATGCGATTAATTACTATGTCTCGAAAATGAAACGATTTTTTTTTAATATATAGAAAATTCTACTACGCGTTTAATTAATTGTGAATTGCGTTTACCAACTAAATCCGGTGTCAAATTTACTTCTATTTTTTAACTAAATATGCAATTAATTATCTGGTCTCGAAAATAAAAAGTCAATTACTTGTAGTCAAGAACTCAAAAAATTCTACTATGCGATTAATTACTTATCTCCAAAATCAATACAGAAATGCTATTTTGTTTTCCCCATTTACGGTAAAAGTCAGTAGTACCTAATCCTGCAAAAACTTCAAAAAAAACATATACAATTTATCAGAAAAATATTTATATATTTCTCAAAATATAAACTTCAATCCGAAAATAAATAAAATTATTTATAAATAATTTATCCGAAAATAAAATTCAATCTGAAAATACAGAATACTATAAATTACAATTTATAAATCTAAGAAATTAGAAAATATAATTGGAACTATTATATATTAACATACATGTTCAAAATTCAATCCGAAATATTATTTATATTAAACAAAAAAATTTATATTATTTACGAATATATAAAATAAAAGATGTATATGTGTATAAAATATAATATAATTCGAAATATATATAAATATAAATATAGCTATTTATTTATATATGATAAACAAAAATATTTAGAATAAATCGTCTTTCAGGAAAAATCTTCTTATAAATATTTATTAGAAAAATATTTATATATTTTTCAAAATATAAAATTTAATCCGAAAATATTAGAACTATTAAATAATAATTTATAAATAAAATTCAATCCAAATAAATAAAATTATTTATAAATAATTTATCCGAAAATAAAATACAATCCGAAAATACAAAATATTATAAATTACAATTTATAAATCTAAAAAATTAGAAAATATAATTAGAACTATTATATGTTAATATACATGTTCAAAATTCAATCTACTTGATCCGAAAATATTAGAACTATTAAATAATAATTTATAAATAAAATTCAATCCAAATAAATAAATTATTTATAAATAATTTATCCGGAAGTAAAATACAATCCGAAAATACAAAATATTACTCCCTCCGTTTTTTAATTTTTGCCCCGTATTTCTTATTTGGCAAGTTTTATTTTTTGCCCCACTTCTTAACTTTCCTTATTTGTCATGTATATATTATCATATTATCCTTATACTTTTCTTTTATTTACCCATTATGCTATTGAATTGATTAAACTAACATTATATTCTCTTCACTTTAATGACTCATTGGTGTCTAGTCACCAAATTTCATCATCATTTATCTCTTTATCAATAATTTATCAAATTTTCTTAATTTATTTGCTAAACACAATGGGGCGAAAATTAAAAACCGGAGGGAGTATAAATTACAATTTATAAATCTAAAAAATTAGAAAATATAATTAGAACTATTATATGTTAATATACATGTTCAAAATTCAATCCAAAATATTATTTATATTAAACAAAAATATTTATATTATTTACAAATATATAAAATAAAAGAAAATTCGAAATATATATAAATATAAATATAGTTATTTATTTATATATGATTAAATAAAAATATGACAACATTACTTTGATCACCAACTCATTGTCTTCGTCAATTTCTGAGAACAATTCCAAAACAACAACATTTCTTTTTCCAATTAATACCTAAATTGCAGTAATTAAGCGATGACACTCAAAATCAATACTTCAACAAATCAATTCAATCATACTAAAACTCCACCTCACTTTAATTTACTCCGATTTTTCCAGTTTTTTTTTAGAAGTTCATACCACAACTTTTTCCCCAATTACTCAATTAATACCTAAATTACCGTAATCAAGCGATGAACTCAAAAAAAATCAATTCAATTATACTAAATTATACCTCACTTCAAATTACTCTGATTTTTCCAGAATTTTTTTGAAAAGTTAATACCAAAAGTACCCTTCATCAAAAATTAACATCACCGTCGATTATTATACACATTAAAAATCAAAAATACAAATTCACTTAATTAGTTTTTTTGTTACTGAATCTCAAAAATTGATTTCGATTAAATTTAAAAATATAAATAATCGGTACATGAAATCAACTATACAAAATATCGAAAAATTATCAGGATGATTCAATCTTTCAATTTCTCTTATTTTGACTTTCTTCCGCCTGATAATTCACCAAACAATTTAAAAAACAAAATCAGATTTCTGAAATATCAATGGACAATTATATTAATAAATCAGAAAAACTAAACGTACATCAGATTTCAATCAGATTTCAGAAAAATTGACAATTTAAACGTACATCAGACATGATGAAATAATTAGCGAGAAAACGATATGAAAACAGGAAGTTGAAAAACAGAGATTGAAGTGAGAACAGAGGAGATCAGAGATGGTCGCTGGTTAAATTGAAAAATGACCGAACAACGAATGTAATATATAATAGATTGTTCGAAGTAATTGATGAAGGGAAAGCGGATTCGATGAGGCAACCATTATGAAGCAAGTACAATTTTCGGAGCAGAATATGGGAGCACCAAGATGACTGAAAACCGAGGAGGTAGCAGTAAATATGGGCGACGGGAAACGGAGAAAGGGGATTAATGATGAAGGAAGACTAATTAATGACTCGGTAGTTGGATTAAGGATGAGTGGAATTGAATTGAATTGAATAGGCTAGGATTATGATTGAATTTGGATGGAATTGCTTAAAAATTAAGGTCAATTTCAAAATGGAGCATTGTATTACTCTTAATTTCTGGAAACTGGTTTCTTTGGTGGAAGTAATTGATGAAGGCGAGTAGAGACGATGGAACGGCCATAATTGTCATCACCATTTTCAGAGGAGAATAATTGATGAAGAATAGCAATTAATAAGATCAATTAAATTGTTGATGCATTTTCGAGAAGGATGAATTGAAGGATCAATCTAGAAAGCTGCTTCGTGAAACGTTGAAGTAAATTATGGAGAATAGTTATGAAGACGATCAATTAATGAAGGACTGGGAAGATCAAGGGCAATAATTATGGAGAGCAATTAAAATGAATGCTTCGCGAACTGCGTTGAAGAGCAGTTAAGGCTACTATATTTTTGTTCTACAATTTTCTCACATGTTAATGTGTTCGCCCATCGGTTTGGTGAAGTGGGGTTGCCCTTATGGGTTCGAATCCTGTTGTTGTTGTTTTGGGGAGGAGATTTTGGGCTAATTTGAGGCATTTAGTTTGAATGCATACACCATTGCGTTCACATTAGAGAGAAACATGATTGTATAAAAAATGAGGTCAGGAGGAGATTTTGGGCTAATTTGGTAGGGTGGAATGGCCCGGTGATGGTAGTGACAATGTGACACACTATTTTGGGCTAATTTGGTAGGGTGGAATGGTCGGGTGGTGGTAGTGACAATGTGACACACTTAGGGTGGAATGGTCTGATGGAGTAGTTGTTAAATAATTAGTAACATGATAATTACAACTCAAAGTAAATTCGGATAAACAAAAAATTAAGTTAACGTCGAGGCAATGCTTAGAATTTACCTGTGAAGTTGGGACACTAATTGAGAAGCTGTGATTTTTTACTGTTTGGAACATTGATTGTCGGAGCCGTGATTCGAGGCCAACAAACATTGTGGGTTGTTTATTTTAGAACTCAGGGGCCGTTTGGTTTGAGGTATTCAGGAAAGGGAAAGAGAATTAAAATTCATGATTCCCTTTGTTGGTGTTTGTTTAGCCAATTCAATCATTCCCTTTCTCACTCCCTTTCCTCCAAACTCCTCTAACTTCTTACCTCCACCCCCCAAGGTAATGGGATTCCCTTTCCCCAATCACCAACCTAGTCATCCCCATCACCATCACCAACAACCGCCACCACTACCACCACCACCACTACGACCACCACCACCAAGGCCCAACTACCACCATTACGAACACCTCCACACTTTCGGGTCAGGTCAAATATGAGTCGAGGTTGGGTCAAAATAATTTTTGATACCTTAATTTATCAATTAAAAAGAAAACATATTTTTTAAAATTTATCGTATTGTAGTAATTATTACTCCGTATATTTACCGTATTTACAATTAAAAAAGTGTAAAAATAATACTCATTATATTACAAAGATTTTATTATTAAAAGATACTACAAAATTTATTTTTTCTTATTTTTATAATTTAGATATTAATTTATTTATTTTATAATTTTTTATTTTATTTAATATAAATAATATGATGGCACACCGCTAATGTTGAGGTTTGAGTGAAGGTTGGGTAAAATTCATTCTCTTTCATTAAAACCAAACAACAACCTAAATTGGGGGTAATCTCATTCCTTTCCCTCTGTTTCCCTTTGTTGATTTCATTCCCTTTCCCTTTGATGAACCAAACGACCACTCAGTTTGATTGTGATTTAAGGCACTATAATTAAATTGCTCCATTTTCTCCTTTCATTTCTCCTTTGGTCAAACAAAGTCAATGAACAAATAGATGAAAGGAAAGTAGTGTTGCCACGTGTCACTCATAAGAAGTTCATAAGAAACTTGTTGGGATGCCTTTTTATATAGATATATAAATAGATACTAAAAGCAATCAATTAAGAAAGAAAAAAGAAGAGAGGAAAAGCTCATCGGCTCCTAACTCGCTTCATCTTGCCCTTCCATATTTAACAATTGTACTTTCATCCTATAGCTTTATATCTCATTTTCACCAATAATAATTCTCTTACATTCTTACAAATCCAAAAATTTAGCACCCAGGCCAATAGGTCATCGTTATTGAGTTATCACATTAACGTCAAATAATGCATTTCTATTTTCTGCTTATGATATTACGAATGACTTTGAAAGTAATCAGAGTTACAAAGACATAAGATCGAAACAGATATGTATAATTAAATAATTAAATAAATATTGAATAATGAGGCAAAAAGAGAGAACTGCGAGTTACAAATGGCATAAAACAATTGGTTTTTTCTAACGTGTGTCAAGTTGACACATGTTAATAACTTAATTAAAGCAAGATTATCAATGATATTATTATGAGAAGTTGAAATATTAAGCTTTATTTTATCATATTTACGCAATATCCATTTTAATTTTACTTTAATTAGATTATTAGCGTGTGTCCATTGGGTAGATAGAAAAAGCAAATGCCTAACCATATTTTGTCTTATCTAGCACATGAATAGTATTTGTCTCATTGCAGATCCGTCACAAGAGGAAGATGATACACTTACACGGCGTGTATGAGATTTCTCATACACGACCAATCATATTGTGCCACGCGTTTATTTTAGTTTAATCTAAGGTGTGGGTTAGTTAGTAATTTTATATGATTACTTAATTCTTAACCTTAATCTAGTTAAGTCAAATTAGAAAAAATTTTATTTTTGTTTTTGTTTTACACATTACATTTTTTATATATTATATACTACCTCCCATTCACTGGAAACCTACCATAGATTGAATATATGTGAGATATATTTTAATCAAATGGTAGGATTCCAATAAATGGGAGGGAATATATATTTAAAAAATAATCAATTTAAAAAATATTAATTTTTTCAAAAATAATATAATTTTCGAAAATTTAAAGGTAAATTATGATAATTAATAAATTAATAATATCGAATTTTTTATATTAATAAATTAACTTTAAAACAAAAAATTACTTAAAATGAAAAAATGTGCAATGCTTTAAATTTTTTACATAATAATAATAATAATACTCCTTAATATTTTAAAAACAAAATATGTGTGTGTATGTATATATATATATATATATATATATATATATATATATATATATATATATATATATATATATATATATATATATATATATATATATATATATATATATATATATATATTAGAAAAACAATTAAAGTTTTTGACAATTTTACAGTAAATTAAAGAATATTATTCGATTACCAAATCAATATTTTTGAAACTATTTGGTAATGTTTTCGTTATTCTGTAGGAAATATTTAGAAAACATACAAAATATGGAAATATATAGTAAATATTTCAATAAATAAAAATCATTAGAAAATGCTCCCCTGGTCACCATTTCATGATTATATGTGAGATATATTTTAAAGAAATAGGGCAATAAAAATATAAAATGTCACCGGAGGGGGTATAATCTTCCTAACAATATAATTATATACATTCTGAATATTTAATTATTTTCGCGGTATTAACTACTTAATTTAACAAAATAATACGGAGTATATAATTA